>CM060939.1:25448024-27948024 GCA_030765085.1 Allium cepa | reverse complement strand
AGTGAATAATATGTTAAAGAAATTGTTTTGAATGTGATGTTTTAAATAGAACTAAAACGATCTAACGATGTTTTCAAAACGTGTTGAGATTCGAAACCATAGATTTCAACATTCATTGTTGAAATAGACGTTTTCGAGAAATAGAAGGAAATGGTGGACTATAACACTGTTGTTATAGTAAATGATTTCCGAAAGGAAATGTTTTGTATAGTATTGGGATTTATATATCTATTTTAATTTCGAATCCCTATACTAGTGATTTTGGGTTGTCGTAACGATGTTTTACGCAACATTCGTTTTGGCCCAAATAAATATGTTTAAGAGAATGATTTCCTTAAAGAATGAAATATGTACTTAATCTCGATTGAAGTATATTGAATATTTTCCAAGTGTAATGGATTGAGAATTAGTTAATAAGTAAGCATGGAAATGTTTTCCAATGTAAAGTGAATATTTTGAGAATTTATCTTTTTGAAGATAAATTGAAAATGAATAATTGAAATCGTATATTCATAGATATTGTGAAATATAAATTCACTATGGAATTTATAAATGAAAGGGGAATCTGTTTAAAAATAAATATTGATTTATTTTTGAAGTGTGGAAATTATATATCTTATAAAGATATTTTTGGGAAATAAATAATTTGGAAAATTATTTGGAATCTGATGATGTGTGCATATCCATTGATAGTTCAATAACCGACTATCAATATTTACCTTTGAAAGGTATTTGTGTGATTTGCTTGAATTTGAATGCTACACTTATTTTTAAATTATTGCGCTCGTTATTCGGATTACCCATTCTGAATAGTGATACGATGTAATGGATAGTATTGATGACCGGTGTTGAAGACTGGATATTTTTGAAAGCGAAAGGACAACTCGTCGATTGTCTTTGCACCGAGTAGCTACGGTATAGAGACTCCCTATGTGATGGGAAGTCCGGACGTGATTAGAGATTATCCGGATTGCAAGGACTTCTTTATAAGTGCCTTCGGTTCTATTCGAACCCGGAAAAGACTTGTATGGATTGTATGTCTGACATTACAATTTGAGATATAAAGCATATTTCTTTCAAATACATTTCTGTTGGTGGTGGAGAATTTATTCTCTTAGCTTAACACCCTTCTCTGAGACGTACGAGCTTAGAGGTTATGTAGTTGTTGGTTATCAGCGATATATTCCCAAATTGGTAATGTGACATGCTGAGTGTTGCTGTGAAATGATCATTGTTTGATCATTTGTGATAGGATCATTTGTTTGATCGTTTATCTTTGTGATCATTGCTATGATCATTTGTTGACCCAAAGCATGACTTTGTATAAAGCGTGGCTTTGTGGACGAGACTTCGTCGAGCCTCACACCCCGGAATGGTCAAAACATGAAAGATGCGGCAAGGTTATGAGGGGTAGCTCCCTTTAGGGTATGTGCATTTCCTTCTGGAAAAGGGTGGTATCATGGTATGGAGCCCAGATACTTACTCATGTTGAAACACTTTATTTATGATTGTGTAATGTTGATTAGAGATCTCTCGGTTAAAGGTCCCAAAGGACCGGGGGATGGCATACTCGTGTCAGTTGTTACCCAGTTATGGGTAACCCGGCCTTGTATTGGCAGAGATCCGGTTTGGTTCTCAGGGACGTCCTTCCAGAGGCGTTCTCATGTGGCAATGGGAAGTTCCTTGGTCTGACCATTCGTTGGAAATCCAAAGAAACAATACGATCTTGTACGGTTTTAGTTGTAGAACCTGCCATTTAATATGGTAGCTATAGTAAGCATAATATAATGGTACCTATGCTGGCTAAGATTTATATTCTACTTTTGAAATGTTTTCTACACTATGCACTAGTAATAATATCAAATGTTTTCTTTTAATGCGTATCAAGCATCTTTGACTAACATAAGAAGAAATCTCCTCCAAGTTTGTGTTTGCATTGTGTGTGTGGCGGGAGGTCTTATGGTAGTCTCATTTTTAAAAGCATTGCGAATTGAATTTAAAAATATTCCTCTATTTGATTTTAAAGAAAAATAAACTGTTTTGAGTTCTCACACCAGTCTTGCTTATGCTAGGTGATATGTGATGGGGGGTTCTCGCTTCGCGGTTTGGTGGCGAACGGGAGACTCTTACCCCCACACGTCCTCTTTACGGGGTTGGTTAGGCGAAGCCGTGACATTCGAAAGGGTGGCCGTAAAAGCAAGTTTGGGATACCTTTGTGAGCCACGGTGGGGCTGGGATGGTTGAAAAGCCTACCAGTTGTGACCACTGACGGCGCGTCCCTCACAGGTGGTATCAGAGCTTATGGTTAAGCGACAACCATGGTTCTGTTGGGTATTACTCATTAGAGATAGAGTCAGTAGTACTCTAAAATGAGTTGAGTGTAATAATAGCTATGAGAGCGTATTTGTTAGTGAATATAAAATTGTTTTATATTGTGATGATTGGTTTATTGAGTGGCATATGAACTTTCGTCAGCACGGTCTGCAAAACTATGCTGAAGGGGTTTATAAACACTTGAATAGAACAATTCGACACAGTATTGTTTTAAATTGGGTAAATGAAATAATTTTACCTTGAGTATATTTAATATATAAAGAAATAATTTTTCAGAATTATTAAAGAGTATATAAGTTGATTGTTTGGATGTTTGAATAATCTAAATTGAAGAATAATTGTATAAGTAAAAAGAATTATAAGAATGGAATTATAATTAAAGTGATTTACAATTGTGAAATAAACTTATATATATGAGAAGTGAAACTATATGAATATATTTATAAATATGAGTTGTAATATAAATGAATTTAAAGTTAAATGGAAATTTACTTTAGAATTGAAATCTGAATTGATTTATAAGTGGGAATTTAAGTTAAGTAAAAACCAAGTGATGTTTGTAAAATGGAATATAACTTAAGAGATGTTGAATGAAGTTGATATTGGTATCAAAGTAAATTAATAAAGTGAAGTGATAGATATGAACTTAAGTTATATAAATGAAATTCAACTTTAGTAATTGGATTGAATGAATGGATTAAATGTTAAACCAAATTGAATGAATATAAGCAAAGGAATTTGGTTGTAATTAATATACATTGGTTTTTAATTGATTGTTGATTGATTGTATATAATTCATTAAGTATTAATGAAACTGAAAGCTAAAATAATTGAAATTCAATTGGAAGTTAAGTGAAACTTGAATAGAATTGAATTTGATTTGGAAGTGAACCAACTTGAATATGAATTAGTGAATATAAACTAATTGAAAATGAATGTTAGTAAAATCCAATGTAAATGAATCAAATGTGATTAAATTGAAAACCCAATTCATTGAATATTATGAGAATATGAATGAATATTTATTGGTTATGGATGTTAGTTGAATGATAGTTGGTTGATGGTTGAACATATTGCTTTTACTACATTTGCTATGTTGGCATATATAGTTATTATGTTGCTATATGTTGTATATTGATACTATTTTCATATATGCATGATTCTCATGTTGATTGTTGAGTGTTTAGTAGGTGCGGATCGCGTTTGCTTCGCATTTGGAGCTCGCTTTCGCGCTATATTAGCCGTATATGCTTGCTAATAAAATACAAGGTACATATCTTGGATTAAATATCGTACTTTTATACTTTTTTCCCTACGGGATGCCTCATTACTTGATGAGATGTATATTTGTGATATATATACTGTCATTTTTTTTCGGATCGAGCCGCGCAAAGGAGACTATGGCGAATTTTTCCGAAAATTTAAGGCGTTAGAAAAAATTTGAGAAAAATTGAAAAAAATTTGTGAAAACTTTATCTTTGATTTGGAATTGAAATTTAAAACAATAGTAGTTTGTTTTTGAAAAGATAACTAAGTATGATTTGAAAACTTAGTAAAGATATTGTAAGAAGTTTAACTATGGATTTTGGGAAAGTTAATAGATTCTGTAACTTTTCTTACTTGATAATTTCGAGGATGAAATTCTTTTAAGGGGGGAAGTATGTAACGACCCAGAAATTTTATTAATTAAAATTTGAATATTTAATTGAATTTAAATATTAATAAGTGAAATTTATAAGTCGAATAAATTTTATTTTGAATAATTGGATTTAATTGAATAATTAAATCGATAATTTAATATGTGAAAATACGGAAATAATTGAAAATTGGGTTAAATATGATTGAAAATGATTTGTAAAATTTTATTTTATCATGTTGAAGTTAGAACGATATTTTAGAACTTTTAAAATCGAATTAAAAATTAATTTGTGAAAATTGAATATTTTAATATTTAAATCGACTAGTGAAAATAGCCAATTTTCGAACAGTCTCAGAATTGGACGAAACTAGTTCCATTGGATCCGTAATAGTTTGTTATTATCGGATTTCAATTTTCGTAGCAATCAGAGTTATCGTTTGATCGTGGCAGCTCGAAACGCATCGAAATTGTTTTTAATATTAATATGGCGAGTTAAAATAGTCATTTTTCAAACAGCCTCGAATTTCGACGAAACTAGTTTCATCGGATCCGTAATGTGATATTATTGTAAGGTTTCAAATTTCAAGTCAATCGGATTTACCGTTTGTCCGGTGCAAGCTAAAACGCCTAGAAAATCGTTTAAATCGATTTAATTTAAATTGAACGTTTATTGCCATAACTCGCACAGATTACCGAATTAGCTTTCGAAACCTGTTCCATTGTGTCCGGAACGCGGGGTAAACCTTAGAAACGCCAACCGGCACGCTTCGTTTGGAGTTCGGAAATTCCGGGTGAATAGTAAATTGAAAAATTTTCTATAAACCCCCCCCTTCTCTTCATTTTTGCAAATTATCAAACCCTTAGGGTTAAAATCTGCAGCCGCCACCTCCATTAAATTCAATGGCCAGAATTTTGTTTTCTTTTCTCCTCAATTACTCTCAATCCATCAACAATTAGAGAAAGTGTTCAACATGAAACTTGTAGAGCATGAAGAGAGCTTTCAATCCATACGGTGATGATCGTGTTTGGAGCGACGTGGAGGGAGGTACAGGGGGCCGAGGCCCTGATGTTGTGCACGTGAATCTAGGGGCTGTGGGTGGCCTAGTTGCAGGTGGTGGTGGCCGTGGGTAGCTCTCGTCGAAGGCATTCAAATGGATCTCTCTGATCGAGATATATGTTGGTGATGATGGAGTATAAATTAACCCTAGTTTCTTGAGAGATGGGTTCATGATGATCGGCTTGTTACCTGTAGAACATGAAGATGGAGAGATGAAGGGGACGGCTAGGATCTGGGCAAAGGAAAAGGAGTGGTTGTGATGAAGTTAGGTTGAAAAATAAAAAGATTTTGTTGTAAATTAGTTATTAAAATTGTGTAAAAACTTGTAAAAATCATATCTTTTTCATACGAGGTCGAAAACGCGCGAAACCAGTTGCGTTGGAATCGTATGGACGAGCACTACGCTATGGATTTGGATTGGAGTCGTTTGGAGTTAGTGAGAATTTTGGGTAAAATTAAACGTCCGTTTAATTTTATTCGAAATAAATCGCTAAAACGAAATTGAAATCAAGGTGAGAACTTCTCACTCGATCGAATAGTTTCGATTTTAATTTTAAATAGTTAGATTTAAAATTCTTGAATGCATGTTTGAATGATGATTGTTATCTATTGATTGTTAAAATAGACATTATGCGCCGTTAGTAAGCGGATGTTATTTATTAAAAACGTATACGGCGAATATTTCATAAACAGTGAAATTGGTATTATATATAATAGCAATATATATATATTGGCATATGTATATATTGCAGTTATTGATTTTCCGCATTGTATAGCGGATGAGACCCTATTGCGCCGTCTATTAAGCGGATAATATTTTAAATCCTATATACCGCGATAATTTCGTATTGGAGCGAAATTGGTATTGTGCTAATGTTTGTGGATGCAGGAAAACAGGTTGGAGGGATCCAACTGGATTCCTCAACAGTATTTATTTGATTATGAATATTTTGATATTCGTTGATTATCATATTGATATATGATGTCGTTGTTGTCGTGATTGACTATTTGGTGTGTAGCATCATTGGACCAAATTTTGGAATTTTAAAAGGATTTCAAAGTGATTTTTGAAAGTATAAGTTATAAAATATTTTTGGAATTGATCCATTATAAATAAATAAACGTTATAATTTTTATGTTATAAAAATTATGATTTTTGAGAAATATAGTTAAAAGTTGATTTTTGAAAATATGAGGCTAATGATTTTATAAAATAGTTTAATCGGGATTTTAGAATTTATTATAAAAAAGTTGAAATATAGGATTTATAAAATTTGATTATTTTATAAATCAAAATGATGAAATTATAAAGGGGATTAAAGATGTTTTAAAAGAATAATAGTATAAATTGATTTATATAAAAGATTTATAAAACTGATATTTGTAAATTTAATAATATTGGAATTATAAAACGAGTTTTTATAAGTGTTAGAATGAATTGTGAATAAATTTTGTAAATGAATGAAATTTATAGAATTATAAACGGTGAAGTTATAAATGGAATTTTATAAGCAGTAGGTTTATAAAATTTGTAAAGTTATTTGAAGAATAGATTTGGGTAAATAAATGAATCTTATAAGTTATAAGATTTATAATTTGGAAAGTCTTAAAAAGAACGATTTTGTAAAGTAATCGTTTTATAAGCATTTAACTTATAATATGAATTTTTAGTATATCATTGAGATATGAATTGAATAGGTTAATAAAGGGATTTATAAACGTTGTTTTATAAATTCGCAACGACTTATTTTGATAAGTAAATTGTATAACTTATTTATGGAGTTATATTCACTTTTTAGACAGTGAATAACCCTTTAAAATAAAATGTATAGAAATGATGAAATTGGTTAACAAGCATATTCACGTTTTGAATAGTGAATAATATGTTAAAGAAATTGTTTTGAATGTGATGTTTTAAATAGATTTAAAACGATCTAACGATGTTTTCAAAACGTGTTGAGATTCGAAACCATATATTTCAACATTCATTGTTGAAATAGACGTTTTCGAGAAATAGAAGGAAATGGTGGACTATAACACTGTTGTTATAGTAAATGATTTCCGAAAGGAAATGTTTTGTATAGTATTGGGGTTTATATATCTATTTTAATTTCGAATCCCTATACTAGTGATTTTGGGTTGTCGTAACGATGTTTTACGCAACATTCGTTTTGGCCCAAACAAATATGTTTAAGAGAATGATTTCCTTAAAGAATGAAATATGTACTTAATCTCGATTTAAGTATATTGAATATTTTCCAAGTGTTGAAAATAAATGGATTGAGAATTACTCAATAAGTAAGTATGGAAATGTTTTCCAATATAAAGTGAATATCTTGAGAATTTATCTTTTTGAAGATAAACTGAAAATGAATAATTGAAATCGTATATTCATAGATATTGTGAAATATAAATTCACTATGGAATTTATAAATGAAAGGGGAATCTGTTTAAAAATAAATATTGATTTATTTTTGAAGTGTGGAAATTATATATCTTATAAAGATATTTTTGGGAAATAAATAATTTGGAAAATTATTTGGAATCTGGTGATGTGTGCATATCCATTGATAGTTCAATAACCGACTATCAATATTTACCTTTGAAAGGTATTTGTGTGATTTGCTTGAATTTGAATGCTACACTTATTTTTAAATTATTGCGCTCGTTATTCGGATTACCCATTTCGAATAGTGATACGACGTAATGGATAGCATTGATGACCGGTGTTGAAGACCGGATATTTTTGAAAGCGAAAGGACAACTCGTCGATTGTCTTTGCACCGAGTAGCTACGATATAGAGACTCCCTATGTGATGGGAAGTCCGGACGTGATTAGAGATTATCCGGATTGCAAGGACTTCTTTGTAAGTGCCTTCGGTTCTGTTCGAACCCGGAACAGACTTGTATGGATTGTATGTCTGACATTACAATTTGAGATATAAAGCATATTTCTTTCAAATACATTTCTGTTGGTGGCGGAGAATTTATTCTCTTAGCTTAACACCCTTCTCTGAGACGTACGAGCTCAGAGGTTATGTAGTTGTTGGTTATCAGCGATATATTCCCAAATTGGTAATGTGACATGCTGAGTGTTGCTGTGAAATGATCATTGTTTGATCATTTGTGATAGGATCATTTGTTTGATCGTTTATCTTTGTGATCATTTCTATGATCATTTGTTGACCCAAAGCATGACTTTGTATAAAGCGTGGCTTTGTGGACGAGACTTCGTCGAGCCTCACACCCCGGAATGGTCAAAACAGGAAAGATGCGGCAAGGTTATGAGGGGTAGCTCCCTTTAGGGTATGTGCATTTCCTTCTGGAAAAGGGTGGTATCATGGTATGGAGCCTAGATACTTACTCATGTTGAAACACTTTATTTATGATTGTGTGATGTTGATTAGAGAGCTCTCGGTTAAAGGTCCCAAAGGACCGGGGGATGGCATACTCGTGTTGGTTGTTACCCTGTTAGGGGTAACCCGGCCTTGTGTTGGAAGAGATCCGGTTTGGTTCTCGGGGACGTCCTTCCAGAGGCATTCTCATGTGGCAATGGGAAGTTCCTTGGCCTGACCATTCGTTGGAAATCCAAAGAAACAATACGATCTTGTATGGTTTTAGTTGTAGAACCTGCCATTTAATATGGTAGCTATAGTAAGCATAATATAATGGTACCTATGCTGGTTAAGATTTATATTCTACTTTTGAAATGTTTTCTACACTATGCACTAGTAATAATATCAAATGTTTTCTTTTAATGCGTATCAAGCATCTTTGACTAACATAAGAAGAAATCTCCTTCAAGTCTGCGTTTGCATTGTGTGTGTGGCGGGAGGTCTTATGGTAGTCTCATTTTTAAAAGCATTGCGAATTGAATTTAAAAATATTCCTCTATTTGATTTTAAAGAAAAATAAACTGTTTTGAGTTCTCACACCAGTCACATGACTGACTCGGAGTTTATTGTTTTCCTTCCTAAACTCTGGGTGCCCACCAATTTCCACACGGGCAGTCAAGAGTTAGGTTTATCAGGATATTATGGTTATTCTGGGGTTGCTGGAGGCAAGCTGGATGGCATGGCGTATTACTAGTATATAGTATTTCTTTTTCCGCTGCATTGTTTGTTGTTGCACACTGTAATGTAATGTAATGTGATGTGATGTGATAACTGATATAGTTCTTTGTTTAAAGATTATTCATTTATCTATTATATGTTGTTCCGCTGTGAATTGTGAGATTCTGATATTGTTATTGTTGTGTTATTTCATTCCGTCCTATTTTCTATCTTCTCTCTCTATTTTCTATCTGTTCTCTCTCTCCTTCTGTCCTTTTCTTTTTCTTAAACATTGATAATTCGTATTTCTGTTCATCTTTAGTTAATCTATGGAGATTAGTGTATATTCAAGGAGTACGGATTTACGGGTCCTCACATCTAAAGTATGACTTGATTTATAATATATATTGGTACATGATAATAGATAGTGTTTGATATAATATATATATATATATATATATATATATGAATATTGATCTCTATATTGTTTGAAGGGAATCGGAAAGGTAATTCTTAAATTCTTGATTAAGGGATGTTTTCAATTATTAAAATGAAGCCAAAATTTTGAATAAATGTTTAACTTGAAATAATTGAATTGATAAATTTTTCCAGTATAATACTTAATTTCATTCCAATATATATAACTTACCTAAATTATTCAGAAGTTGAATTTGAAATTGAATAGTATACAATAGAAAATAATGTTAAAGGAATTTATAAGTTGGAAATAAATAAACTAAGGGAAATACCTTGAATTTAAAATCAATTATCGAATATTAGTTAATTTAATTTGAAATTTATAAGGTTTTAAATTAATTTTTGCATTTTGTTTTTCCAATCTATTTTCTTTTCGGTTGTTTCTATTTTCCTACCACGTTCCTTTTCGGGGACGAAAAGTTTTGAGTGGGGGAGAGTGTAACGACCCGGAAATTTTAGTGGTTTTATTAATTTAATTAATTAAATTTGTATGAAATTTTAAATAATATAATATTGAAATAAAAATTTGATATTTGGATTACGTCTACTTTAACATAGCAAATGGTAAGTTTTCATTTGATAATATGAAAGTTTATTTTGTTGTTAATTTTGTTTCAATTTAAATTAGTTAATATTTGATGATAATAAAATATTTTCCAAACCTGAATATTTTTATACAATAAATTTATAAATCATCTTCTGAGTGAGGCGTCATATTTTGTTTGTTCAGATTTGGACTGTTATTGCACCGTTTATCATATTTCAGGCAAATTTGCAGCATTTTTTGTACTGATATCGACTTTTAATTGGATGATCCTATCGCTGATATCTGTATACCTTTTTGATCATCTCGTCGTGCTGATCTCTACGGTATATTCAATTCCGTGTTTTGATGTCCGGTACACAGCGGAATCCATATAAATGGTAACCGTATCGGCAACAAGTTTGTGTCTTTTGGCTTCTTACATCATCTCATATCCCACCGTCTAATTATCAATAGCCTGTAGTCTTTTTCAATTCTCGAAATTCAACTTTATGACTGGCATGATTCCCTACTTTATTTATTTTATGATGGTTCCTATTTGCTTTGGGGATGAGTTTCACTTCAAATTATTATAATAAAGCTTAAACTGTTGTTCGTCTTCTGCTCTCCCCTTCCTTTTGTCATTTTTCTTTCAAGCCACACTTGCATGGCCTTCCACCAAGCTACGCCTTCAACTGTCGGCCAGGAAAACCACCTCTTCATGCAAGCTTCCACGCACTATTTACTGACTGGAAGCAACTGACGCATCCAAGCCACTCCATCCCTTTTTCCTCTTCTCTCTTGGCCTTCCTTTCTCTGCCGTGCACCAAGCAAACCCTCGACCTCCCTCCATTTTCTCAGCCAACTTGTCGTCGAAGTCCACGGCCACCCATCATTGAGCATAGATCTGCAGCCTCCTTCCTTGCTTCCATCTTTCATCTTTCCAGTGGGCATATTTATATTTGTAAGTATTATATATCGTACTGTATTAGTGAATGTATATTGATAGTATATATATATATATCGTGCTTTGTTATTATTTTCTTGTGTGTGTATATATAAGGTCTGTAGTTCATATATATTAGTTGCAGTTCTATATATATTAGTTATAGGCATGTCAGGCTAGCTATATATGTGTTGTTTTAATATATATAAGGTTGCAGTGTTGTTTGTTATATTTAAAGTATATTTAGTCTATACATTGTTTATACATGTATCATTTCTTTTCGGTTGCTGTTTATGTACATACTAGTTTATACATTTTCCTGTTGATTTTTTTATATACATCCATATATCCTAGTTATATATATAGATTTATATAGATATAGGGTCTGTTGATATATATAAAGTTGTACAAGTTATAAAAAAATGAGTTGTTATGTATATAGTTGTTCATGATATATATAAAAACAATGTATATTTTTATAAGTCTACTATTGCTAGTTACAGTACTATATATATACACACACATTGGTTACAGTATTTTTAAGTCTATAGTGTTGATTTTCTAATATATGTATATTGTATGTAAGTACTTTGCATTTTTATTTGGTATATACATATATATATTTATTTCAAATTTTATTACGAAGATATGTTGCATATATGTGTTTATTATATATATATATATATATATATATGTATATATATATATAATTTAATGTGTGTTTAAATTAATATTGATTTTAAATTAAATATATATATATATAGATATATATTCTGTTTATCTAAATGATTTTGATTTATTTTGGCAATTCCTTATCAATCAGATTTATCCGTCGAATTCGTGCCCATCTCACTTTGCTTTGGAATTCGTAGCTCGCTTTGTTGTCAAACTCTCTAGCATTGAAAGGTGAGCAATCACTCATGGTTAACATTCTTATATTTATTAAATTTGATTTCAATTGAAACTACCATTGAAATATGCCGTTGTTAGTTATTTACATTGCTATATATATGTTATGATCTGTATCTATTCACCTGTGACATCTGTAACGATTATTGTAACAACCCGCATATTTATCGATTATATATTTAAATATTTTATTTAAATATTTCACCGTTCGTCGGATTTTAGTCCGAAAACCTACTTTTTGCATACGGTCGAATTAGGACTCGAGACTGCCTCCATTGAGTTCAAAATGCCGTTTGCGACCTTTTTGAGTATAAGCTTCGATATGTTTGGAGAAAGTTGATTTTTGCTACTTTTTCCCGCTTAGGGCTTTGGTTGGGCTGAGCCAATTAGCCACTTAACTCAGTTCCAACACTCTCCTCTTCATTCACTTCTCTTCTATTTTCCTAACACTCAAGCTCAAGCAAAAATGGAGGAAGAGAATGGGAAATAGAAATTCGTAAGCCCTAGCTTGATTTGCAAATCCATCTCCTTGCTCCAAAGTTCATGAGAACCCATTGGTAAGCTTCCTCTTCTTCTTCTCCAACTCATTCTCTCTTTGAATTTCAGAAATTTCCTAAACCTAATTTAGGAAATGTTTCTCCTTTAAGCTTAGATTCAAGCTTGTTGAGTTGGAATTGAAGAGTGCTTGTTCTTGCCATTGCTTCATAGCTTCTCCTTCATTGATTTGGGTGCAAAGGTGAGATTTTTATCTCACATCTATGACTATAATTATCTTTGGTTGTTGGGTATGAATTCCTAACACTTATTCATGTGCATTTGCTCTTGATTTGGATTGGTTTTGTGAATATTCCAATTTTTGGGTTTTTAAACCAAATTTGTGTGAAATCCTTTTATGGATGTTTGATCATGCTTTTAGTGATGCACCGAGGAGCATATAGGGTCGGGTTGCCGATTGGCATAAACCCTTAGAGCCAATGTTCATTCGGTTGAATTTTGGAAGAGTTTGCTCATCATTTGAATAAGGCTGAAAAACAGCCCAGGCATGATTTAGTCGACTGAAAACTCTGTTCAGTCGACTGAACCTGAAAGCCGAGAGTTTCCAGGCATGATTCAGTCGACTGAAAATCTCTGCACAGTCGACTGAAACTGGAAACAGAAAGTTTTCTGAACCTGGAAAATTTCCAGGTATAGGGTCAGTCGACTGAAAAACTCTGTTCAGTCGACTGAACCTGCTGTTTGAGTCCAATTTGCCTTTTTGGATTGAAATTCCAATTTAAATCGATTCGTGATAATCCTACTTGTTGTTATCATCTATTATGACTTTGATGACTCTTTTTAGGGATTTTTGAATATCCATTTCGATGGATCCTTTATCGATTTCGTTGGATTCTATTCACGTCTTCGTATGTGAATTTTTGTGATTGATTGTTCTTACAATCTTCTTCGTGATTTGTCACTTTAAAAATATAAAGGTTTTCTATACTAGTAGTAAACACCAAAACTCTTTCCTCAAACGATTTCAATACTATTTTAATACCAAATTCGTTTATAAAACCATTTTCCAATCTATTAGTATATACAAACCTTTACCTCACTCGTATGAGAAATCTAATTAAACGGCTTAGTAAAACAAGTGGTATGAAACGCTTGCGTTTACTTTGTCGGTTAATTCTTGGACTTGTTCGATTGAACCTCTTGTGACAATTTTCTAGTGGAGATTTACAGTTTGTTCGTAAATATTTAAGTTAAGCAAGTGGTTATGGGGCATGAAGCTAAACTTTTATATTTACTAGCTTAGTGTAATTGACACTTCTCGCTGATCATGACGATCATCTTTGTGATTTAGACTAGCAATGTGCGATGTCTCTTTGTCTGCGAGGGAGACTAAACCCCATTTTGTGGAGTTTCGACTCAATTTGTGATGGGGTAGCAACCCATGGTCTTCGGGCCGTTTGTGGAGCTTCGGCTCAATTTGTGATGGTTAGCGACCATGGAATTAGCGTTCCGTTTGTGATACACGTGTTGGTGGGCTTTATGCTCCCGTTTGTGATAGGCCTCCCCCCCCCCTTTGTGATTTCTGGATTTCTTGTGTAGATTCCTAGAATTTGTGATTCACCAATTTTCGTGATTTCCGTTGATAAGTATTATCAATATTTGTGCATTGGTGAATTTGTGTGTCATTGACTTTTGTGATTTCTGGATTCCTTGTGTAGTCTTCTGGAATTTGTGTGTCATTGACTTTTGTGATTGACATTGATATTATCGTCAATATTTATGGTATGGTGAATGAAATAAGGAGTATGACGTTTCTTTGATTCTTGTGTAGATTTGGTGACATTGATTAATCTCTTGATGATTATCAACTAAGTATATATATATATATATATATATATATCACAGCTTGGCATTGTGATTATTATGTGTTTAGTCATATCTCTTATTCTATATCGTTTCATCTGATATTTATAGTTAGACTGATCCGTTTATTATTTTCTTATTAAATAATACTCGGGTCAGACCGAGATGTTACAGGTGCTTCTGCTTGACTTCTCATCCGGGATTAACTCCTTGACTTTTGGGTTAACTACTTAGATTAATAGTTATTTTGTTGTATACATTTGAGATATAGACCCCTTAATGTATACTTATTCTTTTGTGTAGTTCGTCTAACTATTCTTTTGTGATATTGTGGATCTTTTTGACCACTACTCTGATATACACTTCCATGTGTTAATTATATTCATATCTTCTTCCGCCTTTGTGATATGAATTATCTGTGACTGATTTGTGTTATGCTTATTTCTATATTTCTTTTCCGAAGGATTTATATAGCCACCGTGTAGTAGCTTTAAGTTTGTGTCGGTATGTCGGATTTCCTCTTGAAATAGAATGCATGTTATATTATCTGACATATCGGTGCTCGCGCAAAGAAATTACACGGATGGTCGCTCCTCAACAGCCTTATTCTCCGTGTTAGTCAATAGCATTCACCGTAATGTTCTTGGCTAGCGTGGGTATAGAGGTGGGGCGTCACAGCTTGGTATCAAAGCCAAACTTCGGAACAATATGGAATATTATAACAAGGATCATCGTCCTAAGTTCATCTTAGGAGTCGTGCTTTAGGATTTTATTCGGGTCTTCGTACCGTTCTATCCTATTTTCTTTTATGATTCCTTGTTTTATCTATCAAGAATTGCTTGATATTTATTTTGAGAATAACTTTTTCCTCTCCTTTCTTTCTTTCTTAAAGAAGAGAAATGGTTAGACCAGGCCGTTCCAGCGCCGGTCAATCTAGTGCTACTCCTCAGGATGGAGTATTCATGTCTGCTCAGCAGCTTCTAGATCTTGTTAAGAACGCTCAAGCAGCCGGACCCAATCCAGAGCCTACTCATCCTAGATCCGGTTTTGCACGCTTGTGCAGAGACTACACTGATTTGGGTGGAAGGCCATTCACGGGATCCGAGAGTGTTATAGAAATTCAAGCTTGGCTCAAATCATGCGATCGCATCTTTTCTCGCATGAACCTTATTGACCTTCATCGAGTCCAAGTAGCTTCTAGCATGCTCCAAGAAAGAGCATTGGATTGGTATGAGCTTTTAATTTCTGAAATCGTTGAAGCGGATCTCACTTGGGAGCGATTCCGGGAAAGATTCGAATCGAAATTTGTGCCGGAGGCTGAAAATTTAACTTTAGCCCGGCGTTTCATAGACCTTGTTCAAGGTGAATCTTCTGTGACAGACTATGTCGCATCCTTCGAATCTCTGTCTAAATACGGGGTTGAGTACATTAATACCCAATTGAAGAAAAATTAGAGATTTGTCTATGGCTTGAATAAGAATCTTAAGAAGTCATTACTCCTGAAACTTGAGGTTTCATTTGATCAGCTTATTGATATCGCTCTTCGTCTTGAAGAGGCCGATAATGAAGGTGATGTTGAAGTTGTGCGTGCCCAACGGAACTTCGACAATAGCTTGAAGAGGCCTATCAAATTCAAGGGCCCCGATTCTAATAAGAAAGGGAAGCAACAAACTCTGGTAGCAAATGTTCCTACCTCTAGTCGTGGACGATGCTACAATTGTGGTTCCACAGACCACCATGTAAGGGAGTGCCCGAAACCCCTCTTTTGCCGTTATTGCAAAGGTTCGGGTCATCTTTTATCTTCGTGTCCTAAGCTTCCAAACAAGTGAGAAGGAAAGCTGCAGGCCCCTAGCAACTCTTCTCTTGGTCAAGGTATTTTACATTTAATCCTTGATGACATTTGCTTTGTGATTATCTTGTTCATGTTCTTTTTGATATAGTTTCCATCTCACTATTTTATATCAAAAGGAATTGTTAATTCTTTTTCTTTGAATATTTTGGGCTTGTTGACTTCTTTGAGGATTGTGAATCTGGATGGTAGATCCGCAACACTCAATTTGTTTTTGTTTAGATGCCGAGATTGTTTTATGTGACTTTTCTTTCTGAGCCAATATTTCGGAATTGATTTTTTTGAAAGGATCGGCTTAATCATTGTGAAGTCCATATCCTATTTTTCCGAGTGGATTATTCATCTTCAATATTTTCAATATGTTAAGAAGATTTCTATTTTTCTTTGTGATTTTGATTCCATCTTGATGGCATCATTTTATTCTTTAAAGTCCTTATGGTGAGGAAAGTGTTATTTCTCTCATCTAAATAGTTTGAGAATTTTTCGATATATTTGACTTGTCTTAGGATTATGACCTAAGTAATCTTTTGTGTGGTGCTAAGGTCTTTTTAGTTCGACTTTACCACCGTTTTCATTTGCTACAAGTTGCGGAAGTTAGCATTTCACTTATCGCATTCGGCACTTGTTATGATTCCTATGAATGAATTATTATGTCATTCAAATTGTCCAGCTTGTTTCATTCGTTTTATAAATCCAATATTCTATGAAAATTTCGATGAGTCCATTCTTATTTATGGATTTTGGATGGAAATAGAA
The DNA here is from genome assembly GCA_030765085.1 of Allium cepa. Classification (NCBI taxonomy): domain Eukaryota; kingdom Viridiplantae; phylum Streptophyta; class Magnoliopsida; order Asparagales; family Amaryllidaceae; genus Allium; species Allium cepa. The sequence continues at coordinate 27,931,124 of CM060939.1, read as the reverse complement.
ATTTAAAATTTTGCAAATCTTTTTCATAAGATTTAATTATAAGTAAAACTGGATTTTGTTCTTGAAACGAACAAAGAATATTCTTAAAACTTTTTAAGAGATTTATTTATCCTATAAAATATGATTTTGTGATTGTATTGCCCGTTGAGTGCTTTAAGAATTTTGGTCGATGCGCTTGATCAACGTTATCGATAGGAATCTCCTAAACGCTTTGATGAGACAGTCAGACACGATATATTGACTTGTAAAAATGTAAATTTTTCTAGAAAGATTGTTACATAATGATAAATGTAATTTTGAAAGTTTTAACTTTTCGGAGAAGAGAATTATTTTAAAAGAAGTTCTTTCTTTTCGATACTCTTATTCCTTCTTGTGATTCCTGAAGGGGAACCAAGACTTTGCTATTTGTACCTATTGGTTTGGAATGCCATTCTCTTGCAAAGGAGAACGTTCTATCACTTGTGCTTCTAAATCTTTATAGCTTATCGAGACTAGATATGCCACTCCTGATCTAGTGTTCGTGGCTATTGTTTTTACTTTTGGAATTTGGCATCATCATTTTTGGATGAGAAATTTGTTCTCTACCTCGATCATAAATCTTTGGAATAATTATTTTCTCATAAGGAACTTCATGTTGACTCGAGTTCCTAGCATCTTATGATCTTGATATTCTTTTATTCCCGAAAAGGGAAATCGTGTTGCCAATGCGCTTTGTCGTAGGCAACAAGTGGTTGATTCTTTGATGTTGTCTGAATGGAATTATTTTTCTATCAAGTTCATCGGACGTTTTGGTATACTTCGTTTTATTGAGCTTTATCTCATTCCTTTTAAGGACTAGCGTCCGATGTCCTTTTATTGTGTTCGGTTCATTGGACGTACCGTTTTTGCACTACGTCGGTGTTCCGAAAATCATTCGGGCTTCGGTTCATTGGACGTACCGTTTTGTACTGCGTCAGTGTTCCGAATTATTTGGGATTTGATTCATCGGATGTACCGTTGTACTACATCGATGTCTTTTCTTTTGATTCATCGGATGTACCGTTGTACTACATCGATGTATTTGCTTTTGATTCATCGGATGTACCGTTGTACTACATCGATGTCTTTGCTTTTGATTCATCGGATGTACCGTTTGTACTACATCGATGTCTTTTCTTTTGATTCATCGGATGTACCGTTGTACTACATCGATGTCTTTGCTTTTGATTCATCGGATGTACCGTTGTACTACATCGATGTCTTTTCTTTTGATTCATCGGATGTACCGTTGTACTACATCGATGTCTTTGCTTTTGATTCATCGGATGTACCGTTGTACTACATCGATGTCTTTGCTTTGGATTCATCGGATGTACCGTTTGTACTACATCGATGTCTTTGCTTTTGATTCATCGGATGTACCATTGTACTACATCGATGTCTTTACTTTTGATTCATCGGATGTACCGTTGTACTACATCGATGTCTTTGCTTTTGATTCATCGGATGTACCGTTGTACTACATCGATGTCTTTGCTTTTGATTCATCGTATGTACCGTTTGTACTACATCGATGTCTTTTCTTTTGATTCATCGGATGTACCGTTGTACTACATCGATGTCTTTTCTTTTGATTCATCGGATGTACCGTTGTACTACATCGATGTCTTTGCTTTTGATTCATCGGATGTACCGTTGTACTACATCGATGTCTTTGCTTTTGATTCATCGGATGTACCGTTTGTACTACATCGATGTCTTTGCTTTTGATTCATCGGATGTACCGTTGTACTACATCGATGTCTTTGCTTTTGATTCATCGGATGTACCGTTGTACTACATCGATGTCTTTTCTTTTGATTCATCGGATGTACCGTTGTACTACATCGATGTCTTTGCTTTTGATTCATCGGATGTACCGTTGTACTACATCGATGTCTTTGCTTTTGATTCATCGGATGTACCGTTTGTACTACATCGATGTCTTTGCTTTTGATTCATCGGATGTACCGTTGTACTACATCGATGTCTTTGCTTTTGATTCATCGGATGTACCGTTGTACTACATCGATGTCTTTGCTTTTGATTCATCGGATGTACCGTTGTACTACATCGATGTATTTGCTTTTTATTCATCGGATGTACCGTTGTACTACATCGATGTCTTTGCTTTTGATTCATCGGATGTACCGTTGTACTACATCGATGTCTTTGCTTTTGATTCATCGGATGTACCGTTGTACTACATCGATGTCTTTGCTTTTGATTCATCGGATGTACCGTTGTACTACATCGATGTCATTGCTATTTGATTCATCGGATGTACCGTTGTACTACATCGATGTCTTTTCTTTAGATTCATCGGATGTACCGTTGTACTACATCGATGTCTTTGCTTTCGATTCATCGGATGTACCGTTGTACTACATCGATGTCTTTGCTATTTGATTCATCGGATGTACCGTTGTACTACATCGATGTCTTTGCTTTCGATTCATCGGATGTACCGTTGTACTACATCGATGTCTTTGCTATTTGATTCATCGGATGTACCGTTGTACTACATCGATGTCTATTCTTTTGATTCATCGGATGTACCGTTGTACTACATCGATGTCTTTTCTTTTGATTCATCGGATGTACCGTTGTACTACATCGATGTCTTTTCTTTAGATTCATCGGATGTACCGTTGTACTACATCGATGTCTTTTCTTTTGATTCATCGGATGTACCGTTGTACTACATCGATGTCTTTTCTTTTGATTCATCGGATGTATCGTTGTACTACATCGATGTCTTTTCTTTTGATTCATCGGATGTACCGTTGTACTACATCGATGTCTTTGCTATTTGATTCATCGGATGTACCATTGTACTACATCGATGTCTTTTCTTTTGATTCATCGGATGTACCGTTGTACTACATCGATGTCTTTGCTTTCGATTCATCGGATGTACCGTTGTACTACATCGATGTCTTTGCTATTTGATTCATCGGATGTACCGTTGTACTACATCGATGTCTTTGCTATTTGATTCATCGGATGTACCGTTGTACTACATCGATGTCTTTTCTTTTGATTCATCGGATGTACCGTTGTACTACATCGATGTCTTTGCTTTCGATTCATCGGATGTACCGTTGTACTACATCGATGTCTTTGCTTTCGATTCATCGGATGTACCGTTGTACTACATCGATGTCTTTGCTATTTGATTCATCCGATGTACCGTTGTACTACATCGATGTCTTTGCTATTTGATTCATCGGATGTACCGTTGTACTACATCGATGTCTTTGCTATTTGATTCATCGGATGTACCGTTTGTACTACATCGATGTCTTTTCTTTGGTTCATTGGGCGTACCGTTTTTGTACTACGCTGATGTCCCAAATTGTTTGAGTTTCTGTTTTTCGGGCGTACCGTTTTGGTACTACACCGTTGCACCGGCTCAATTTTCTGCTATTCTTGACGTTCCCCACGTCTTTTATCTATGGGAATGCCTTAGGGATTCCGGTTTTCATTCTTGAGCCCGGTGTTATTGTGGAAATTGAAGTTTCACCAGATTTCTTGCTAACTCTTTTCTACACTTTATGGTGAACTTCCTATTTCAAATTTTCTTTTGTGTTAATATGCTTCTATGGTTGTTACTTCATATATTTCCTTCTTACTTATTGCGAGGACGCAATTTCTTTAAGGAGGGGAGTCTGTAACAACCCGCATATTCATCGATTATATATTTAAATATTTTATTTAAATATTTCACCGTTCGTCGGATTTTAGTCTGAAAACCTACTTTTTGCACGGTCGAATTAGGACTCGAGACCACCTCCATTGAGTTCAAAATGTCGTTTGCGACCTTTTTGAGTATAAGCTTCGATATGTTTGGAAAAAGTTGATTTTTGCTACTTTTTCCCGCTTAGGGCTTTGGTTGGGCTGAGCCAATTAGCCACTTAACTCAGTTCCAACACTCTCCTCTTCATTCACTTCTCTTCTATTTTCCTAACACTCAAGCTCAAGCAAAAATGGAGGAAGAGAATGGGAAATAGAAATTCGTAAGCCCTAGCTTGATTTGCAAATCCATCTCCTTGCTCCAAAGTTCATGAGAACCCATTGGTAAGCTTCCTCTTCTTCTTCTCCAACTCATTCTCTCTTTGAATTTCAGAAATTTCCTAAACCTAAATTAGGAAATGTTTCTCCTTTAAGCTTAGATTCAAGCTTGTTGAGTTGGAATTGAAGAGTGCTTGTTCTTGCCATTGCTTCATAGCTTCTCCTTCATTGATTTAGGTGCAAAGGTGAGATTTTTATCTCACATCTATGACTATAATTATCTTTGGTTGTTGGGTATGAATTCCTAACACTTATTCATGTGCATTTGCTCTTGATTTGGATTGGTTTTGTGAATATTCCAATTTTTGGGTTTTTAAACCAAATTTGTGTGAAATCCTTTTATGGATGTTTGATCATGCTTTTAGTGATGCACCGAGGAGCATATAGGGCCGGGTTGCCGATTGGCATAAACCCTTAGAGCCAATGTTCGTCCGGTTGCATTTTGGAAGAGTTTGCTCTTCATTTGAATAAGGCTGAAAAACAGCCCAGGCATGATTCAGTCGACTGAAAACTCTGTTCAGTCGACTGAACCTGAAACCCGAGAGTTTCCAGGCATGATTCAGTCGACTGAAAATCTCTGCACAGTCGACTGAAACTTGAAACAGAAAGTTTCCTGAACCTGGAAAATTTCCAGGTACAGGGTCAGTCGACTGAAAAACTCTATTCAGTCGACTGAACCTGCTGTTTGAGTCCAATTTGCCTTTTTGGATTGAAATTCCAATTTAAATCGATTCGTGATAATCCTACTTGTTGTTATCATCTATTATGACTTTGATGACTCTTTTTAGGGATTTTTGAATATCCATTTCGATGGATCCTTTATCGATTTCGTTGGATTCTATTCACGTCTTCGTATGTGAATTTTTGTGATTGATTGTTCTTACAATCTTCTTCGTGATTTGTCACTTTAAAAATATAAAGGTTTTCTATACTAGTAGTAAACATCAAAACTCTTTCCTCAAACGATTTCAATACTATTTTAATACCAAATTCGTTTATAAAACTGTTTTCCAATCTATTAGTATATACAAACCTTTACCTCACTCGTATGAGAAATCTAATTAAAAGGCTTAGTAAAACAAGTGGTATGAAACGCTTGCGTTTACTTTGTCGGTTAATTCTTGGACTTGTTCGATTGAACCTCTTGTGACAATTTTCTAGTGGAGATTTACAGTTTGTTCGTAAATATTTAAGTTAAGCAAGTGGTTATAGGGCATGAAGCTAAACTTTTATATTTACTAGCTTAGTGTAATTGACACTTCTCGCTGATCATGACGATCATCTTTGTGATTTAGACTAGCAATGTGTGATGTCTCTTTGTCTGCGAGGGAGACTAAACCCCATTTTGTGGAGTTTCGACTCAATTTGTGATGGGGTAGCAACCCATGGTCTTCGGGCCGTTTGTGGAGCTTCGGCTCAATTTGTGATGGTTAGCGACCATGGAATTAGCGTTCCGTTTGTGATACATGTGTTGGTGGGCTTTATGCTCCCGTTTGTGATAGGCCTCCCCCCCCCCCTTTGTGATTTCTGGATTTCTTGTGTAGATTCCTAGAATTTGTGTTTCACCAATTTTCGTGATTTCCATTGATAAGTTTTATCAATATTTGTGCATTGGTGAATTTGTGTGTCATTGACTTTTGTGATTTCTGGATTTCTTGTGTAGTCTTCTGCAATTTGTGTGTCATTGACTTTTGTGATTGACATTGATATTATCGTCAATATTTATGGTATGGTGAACGAAATAAGGAGTATGACGTTTCTTTGATTCTTGTGTAGATTTGGTGACATTGATTAATCTCTTGATGATTATCAACTAAGTGGCATTGTGATTATTATGTGTTTAGTCATATCTCTTATTCTATACGTTTCATCTGATATTTATAGTTAGACTGATCCGTTTATTATTTTCTTATTAAATAATACTCGGGTCAGACCGAGATGTTACAGGTGCTTCTGCTTGACTTCTCATCCGGGATTAACTCCTTGACTTTTGGGTTAACTACTTAGATTAGTAGTTATTTTGTTGTATACATTTGAGATATAGACCCCTTAATGTATACTTATTCTTTTGTGTAGTTCGTGTAACTATTCTTTTGTGATATTGTGGATCTTTTTGACAACTACTCTGATATACACTTCCATGTGTTAATTATATTCATATCTTCTTCCGCCTTTGTGATATGAATTATCTGTGACTGATTTGTGTTATGCTTGTTTCTATATTTGTTTTCCGAAGGATTTATATAGCCACCGTGTAGTAGCTTTGAGTTTGTGTCGGTATGTCGGATTTCCTCTTGAAATAGAATGCATGTTATATTATCTGACATATCGGTGCTCGCGCAAAGAAATTACACGGATGGTCGCTCCTCAACAGCCTTATTCTCCGTGTTAGTCGACAGCATTCACCGTAATGTTCTTGGCTAGCGTGGGTATAGAGGTGGGGCGTCACAATTATCTGTTATTTATATTGATGATATATGCTTGTTATATTATTATCATATCTGTTATCACTCTGCAAGTTCGCTGTTAGTATAGAATTCCCTATGGATTGAAATGATACATACCTGAACGATCTTGTAGAATAGGAGAGAATCGTTATGGGTTGAAATGATAAACCCAAGCGACTTCCATTGAATTGAATTTGGAATTGCGGGTTGAAATGGTATACCTGTATATATTTAAATAGCGGATTGAAATGATAAATATCTATATCACTTGACCATAGGATTAAAAATTATATACAAACACCGTTGGTCTATATATATATATATTTGAAATGATTTTCCAAGGTTTAAACATATATATATATATGGTTTTATATAAATATTGATTTCTAAATATTATATATGAATGTTATTTTATATACATAGTTAAATTTTTTATTTTTAAAATTATATGTATGAAGATTTTAAAGGTCATAAGTTAGTTTTGAAATTATAATTTTTAAGATTTTACTTATAATTTTACTATTTTGAAATATATATAAAATAACTTTAATAATAAGATTTAATTTAATAAAGTTTGATTTATTTAATAAGTAATATGTTTAAGTATTTATTTAAGTTTATATTTAAATAGAGTTTACAATAATTTTTAAGGGTTGGGAAGATAGATTTGAAATTGATTTGAAATGGTATTTAATTAAGAATTTATTTAATTAAATCGATTTTAGATTTTTAAAGGGTGTGATATTATAGCTTGATTTTGGTTTAAGGTGATTTAAGGAATATTTCAAGTTTAAATAAATTGAAAGAAATATTTAGTTAATTTGTAATTTAAAATTTATTTAAATGTTATTGAAGTGATTAAGTAAATATTTCAAAACTAAATAATAGTAAAGTGAATTTCTTATATATATGATATTGTCAAATTTAGTTTTGATATGGAATATTTAAAGCTTTGAAATTATTGAAATTGAAATGGTTTATTTTCGGGGTTCAAACCAGTATCGTAACAACCCGGTATTTTGCATCAATTATAATCAACAATTTAAACGATTAATATTGACACAAACTTCTATTTGAAGTTTTTAAATTTTGAATTAAAATTGATTTATAAATTGATAAAAGAAATTTAGGACTTTAAATAAAAGTTTTCTTTTTATTTTTATTTTTATTTACTTATTTGGCCTTACCCCCTTTTCATTCGAAACCCTACAACCCGTCCCCTTTATTATAAAAAAAAAACCTAGTAATGATCGAACGAAGAAAAATTAATGGCGGACCCTCGTGCTCCTTCGTTCGCATTCGAAAATTAGGGGTCCGATCAATTAGGGCTCGCGAAAAATCGAAGGCTTCAACTACCGAAGCTCGATAGAGTGGCGATTGATGCCTTCTCCTCGCTGGGGCTTCGGCCACTTCAACATAGCAAAGGTGAGTGGTCATCCCCTCACATCTAATTCAAATCATTCTTGATGATTTATGGCTTGTTCAAATCTGTGCTTTTCATTGTTTGATTAATGGATGCCCTCGGCTTTGATTTCTAATTTTGATTTCTTGGTCACGGTTTGAAATTTCTGTTTTGATTGACGTTTCGTCCTTTTCTCTCTGACATTGGGCAATTTGCTTTAGTTAAAGTTAGAGGCTGCTTGATTGTGCCTTAGTTGCCATGTTTCTGACATAATATTACCTTCGACCATCACCGTTGTATCGTTATTGCTCCTGGTCTGTGCACTTGTACCATTCGAGATCATGGTATTAGTTATCACACATTCATTAGGGTATGTTGTGTATTGCTCACTTCACTATGTTCGAGTTATACACATACCAGTCGAGTTATATTCCTACCACTGTTGCATATATGTGATGGCCCATCCATGTTGTAAGACCTGATATGTTTGTTGTTGGTTTGCCAGAGAGTTCATGTCCATGTGTTGTATTTCTTTTGCTGGGCACTATCATGTTCATGTCATTCTTTTGGGCAGTTTGCTTTGCATTCTCTTTGTGTACTTGTGTCGAGGCTGTTGTTCTGTCCACTTCATGTTGTTGACTGCATTATTGAAGTGTATCTGACCATGTTTTTGTTTGTAAGCAGTTTGAAGTTGCTGACTTCATTTGTTTCTCTGACCTGATTTCTGATCTGTAGCATGAGCTATTAGCTTGTATTTCTTTGTCTTTGTACTTATAGTACATGGTTCAGGTTGCATAGCATGTTGAATATCATCATGCAGTCTTCATTTGCCTATGCTTCTGTTGTCGCTGACTTGAGTTCGAGCCTCTGGTTTGACTGTCTTGTTCAAGACTGATACATTCATTTGTTGCATTGTATTCATTGTGTTTTGTGGTCTTCCTTGTTATCTGGTAGCACTGTCTTCATTGTTACCTGATAGCACTCGTGCCTGCATTGATCTGGCACCATGCCTTCGAGTTATACATATCACTCTGTTGCATAGTTCATCCACTTGCTTCAGTGTTGCATTCATATTGAATGTGAGCATGTTATTTTGTTCTGAATTTCTGAAGCTTGTTTTGGTTCTGACTCTTATGGGCTTGGTACATTGGTTAGTTGCTGAGTTTGTCCATTTAGTCACCATATATATATACGTACAGATATGTATGTGCGTATATATGTATGTTGTCATTCTTATTCACTGGGCTTCAGTTTTGATAACTGTTTTGATACAATTGTTGTCACTGTTATTTTGGGTATTCACATATTTTATATTTCATAGATTCAAGAGTTGAGTGAGGAAGACATATATCCGAAAGTCATACGTCATATAAGCAGATGGCATAAAACACTACAGGCCCATTCATTTTTATAATCACTAGTTGAATGTGCATGCAATTGAATATAGAACACACAGTTCATTTATGTTGGGAATCATTGAGGTTGTGCACTCAGGTCATGTTCCCCCGACCTGTCACATTATATTGTTGAGGCTGTAGCATTGATTTTTGGAATCTTCACTTCATTTCATTAGTGAGACTTTACTGTCGTTTGCTGCATTTTGTTGTTGCTGTAGTTTTGGCTTGGTTTTGTGGTTGTGTTGAGTCATGTTAGTCGTGACTTGACCTCTGCAGTATTGATTGCCGTCAATAGTTGGAATTATGATGTCGTCTCGTACTATAGTGGCAAGGCAGTGCACGCAAGCGTGAACTGCAGCCACACGGTATTGAGCTTTTGGGTACATCATCACTGTAGTGGCAAGGCAGTGCACGCAAGCGTGAACTGCTGCCACACGGTATGGTTTTATGATATCTAACTTGTTTTGATTAATTGACCTTTTGCATATTCCATATGCTGTAGTGGCGAGGCAGTGCACGCGTGCGTGTACTGCAGCCCTACTCGACTTAATATTTTAATTGATATTTAAATGTTTTGAACTGTTTTGTTTATTTCAATTCAATATTCAGAATTGCATTCTGATTTGTCTTAATTACTGTCGTCTATTCATTATTTAATTATTATTGCTTCTGTGCACTAATAACTGAGTTTGAATTAGACTGACCCGAGTATTATTTTCTTTTGAATTTAATACTCGGGTCAGACCGAGTATTTCAGGTTGTAGATATTCTGCTTTGGGTTGCTGCTAGAGCTATGAAGTTCTTTCATATCTTTTGGAGTAGTCGTCGTTATTTGTAGTAGTCTGTAAGATTGTATAGGAAGATATGTATTCATGTATATTATATACGCTAATGTACTTGTATATGTAACTTCCTGAGTCGACTGTTGTAGTTGTATCATATGTACCGTGTCAAATGTATTGTAACTGACATCAGTTATTGTATATATGAGAATTTCTGTTTTATCTGTGTTCCGCATTTATATTTATCTGTGTCATATTTTATATTTACTGTTCTAAACTATTATGAACCATCGTGGTTCGTTTTATACTGGAATTGGGGTATTTCGATGGGAGAAAATAAATCAGAGATGAAAATGAAAGAATATATATATATATATTTATATATCACTCCTATCGAGATAACCAATACTAGTGTAAGGCCGATGGCCGCTCCTCAACAGCCTTATTCTCCGTGCTAGTTGACAGCACTACACCGTAGTGTTCTTGGCTAGCGTGGGTATAGAGGTGGGGTGTCACAGCTTGGTATCAGAGCCTGGGGTTTAGAACAAATATAAAACATAACTTAGATTGTACATGTGTTACAACTGTTGTCGAAATTTATCTCTCATATTTGCAAATGATTATCTTTGATCGTTAGGTATGAATTCCTAACGCTTATTCGTATGCATTTGATTTTTGATTCTTGTGTTTTCGGCTTTGATTTGATTTAGCCGATGATTGATTTTGTTCGAACCTCAGCGATTCCGAACTTGATATTTTATGTTTTCCTCGGATTGATTTCCATTCGACTTCGGTCACTTTGTTTTTGAGAAATTTCTAAATTCTTGATTTCCAAGACTCTGACTTGGTTTGCCGGTGAGTCCTTTGATGATGATGTTGAATCGTTTTATACTCTATTATGGCCATTAATTGTTGACTTCGGCATTGACTTGATTTTTATTTTTATTTTGTTGAAGTCATTTATGCATTTATGCTCGTTTTGTTTCATTATTCCATTTGTCAATCGATTCTTCTTGTCCGATTAGTTGTTGTCATCTTTGTCGACTTTGAAAACTTCTATTTTTGGAATTTTTGGATATTCCTACTTTGATTGATTTAGAATCGAATTATTTGGATTTTATTCACATCTTCGAATGTGAATTTTAGTGAATTGATTTGGTTTCCAAATTTAATCGATTTTTGATTATTTCTCGATTTGTTGCTATCATTTATTAGCAACTTTGATGACCATTTCTTCGGAATTTTTGTGAACATACCCTTCGATGAATTCGGTATCGATTTCTTTGGATTCTATTCACGTCTTCGTATGTGAATTCTTGTGATTGATTGTTTCTGCAATCATTTTTGTGATTTGTCACTTTAAAAATATAAATGTTTCAATACTAGTAGTAAATATCAAAACTCTTTTATCAAAATGTTTTCAACTCTATTTTCAATATCAAAATCTTTTCCTAAACCGTTTTCCGATCTATTAGTATATACAAACCTTTATTTTCACTCGTATGAGAAATCTAATTAAACGGCTTAGCAAAACAAGTGGTATGAAACGCTTGCGTTTACTTCGTCGGTTAATTTTTGGACTTGTTCGATTGAACCACTTGTGACATTTTTCTAGTGAAGATCTACAATTTGTTCGTAAATATTTAAGTTAAGCTAGTGGTTATGGGACATGAAGCTAAACTTTTATATTCACTAGCTTAGTGTAATTGACACTTCTCGTTGATCTTGACGATCGCTTTATGAACTAGACTAGCAATTGTGCTATGTCTTTTTATTTGCGAGGTTAGACTAGACACCACTTGTGTGATTCCATTCACACATACCTTTCTGCTTTTTGGTTAGTCTTGACCTCAATCTGTGTGATTCCATTCACACATGCTTAGTGTAATTGACACTCCTCGTTGATCATGATGATCGTTCTAATGGTCAGACTAGACACCACTTGTGTGATTCCATTCACACATACCTTTCTGCTTTTTGGTTAGTCTTGACCTCAATCTGTGTGATTCCATTCACACATGCGGGGTAGCTCCCCATGGTCTTCGGACCGTCATGTGATAGGCCTCTTTCCCTTTTTCTGTGATTTCTAGATTCCTTATGTTGATTTCTGGAAATTTTATGCTTCACCTATTTTTGTGTACTGGTGAATTCATATGTTATTGATTTGTCATGAGTACAAATTTGAGGTATGATACCTCTTTGGATCTTTGAGAAGATCTTGTGATATTGATTATCTCTCATCGGTTGATCTCCTGTTGATCATTATTTGCATACTTATAGTCGTATGTCAGTATGGATATTCCATATTTATGTTATACCTCTCATCGGTTGATCTCCTGTTGATCATTATTTACATACTTATAGTAGTATGTTATTATGGATATTTTATGTTTTGCGTTGCACGTGTTGGTGATTTTCATGCTCACGTGTAGGTGAGATTCCGTGCTCCCGTTCTCGCTTTGCGTTGCACGTGTTGGTGATTTTCATGCTCACGTGTAGGTGAGATTCCATGCTCCCGTTCTCGCTTTGTGTTGCACGTGTTGGTGATTTTTCATGCTCACGTGTAGGTGAGTTTTCATACTCGCGTTTGAGTTTTCATACTCCGTTCGAGTTTTCATACTCCGTTCGAGTTTTCATACTCCGGTTCGAGTTTTCATACTCCGGTTCGAGTTTCCATACTCCGGTTCGAGTTTTCATACTCGCGTTCGAGTTTTCATACTCCGGTTCGAGTTTTCATACTCTCATCTTGTGATTTCTGGATTTCTTGTGTAGATTCCTAGAATTTGTGCTTCACCAATTTTCATGATCTCTATTGATAAGTTTTATCAATTTTTGTGCATTGGTGAATTCGTGTGATATTGACTTCTAATGAATACGAGTTTAGGGTATGATACCCCTTCCTATCTTTGAGAAGATTCTTGTGACATTTTTGATGAATGAAAATCCACTTATCGAAGTTGCTACTGATGTCGCTGTTTAATCACGTGTTTTAAAAATTGTTTTCAAAATTTTTACGATTTGCGCTTTCAAAAGAATGAGGAAGCGATTTAAACGTTTCAGAAAAACCGAGGACTATGACCCCTTTCTTTTACTGATTCGCTTAATTCCGGACTTGTCCGTTTGAGAACGTAAAATGTTATTTATTTAAAATACACAATTTTGCACTTTCAAGGAAACGATGAAGTGAATTAAACGATTTAGTAAAACTCGTGGTTATGGGTCATGTGTGTTTGCTATTTCGGTTAATTTCGGACTCGTTAATTGAAAAATTTGTAATTTGAAATTTGATTACCGTTGTGGTAATCTCTGATTATCGTTTTGATAATCGGATGTTTGTGATTTCTGATTTATCGTTTTTGATAATCAGATATTTATTGTTTCTAATTATCGTTTGTGATAATTAGATATTTGTGGTTTAATTATCGTTTGTGATAATTAAACATTTGCGATTTGAGATTTGATTATCAATTGTGATAATTAAATATTTATGATTTCTGATTATAGTTTTTGATAATCAGATATTTATTGTTTCTAATTATCGTTTGTGATAATTAGATATTTGTGGTTTAATTATCGTTTGTGATAATTAAACATTTGAGATTTGAGATTTGATTATCAATTGTGATAATTAAATATTTGTGATTTCTGATTATAGTTTTTGATAATCAGATATTTATTGTTTCTAATTATCGTTTGTGATAATTAGATATTTGTGGTTTAATTATCGTTTGTGATAATTAAACATTTGAGATTTGAGATTTGATTATCAATTGTGATAATTAAATATTTGTGATTTCTGATTATAGTTTTTGATAATCAGATATTTATTGTTTCTAATTATCGTTTGTGATAATTAGATATTTGTGGTTTAATTATCGTTTGTGATAATTAAACATTTGCGATTTGAGATTTGATTATCAATTGTGATAATTAAATATTTATGATTTCTGATTATAGTTTTTGATAATCAGATATTTATTGTTTCTAATTATCGTTTGTGATAATTAGATATTTGTGGTTTAATTATCGTTTGTGATAATTAAACATTTGCGATTTGAGATTTGATTATCAATTGTGATAATTAAATATTTGTGATTTGAAATTTGATTACCGTTGTGGTAATTCCTGATTATCGTTTTTGATAGTTAGATATTTGTGTTTTCTAGTTATCTTTGTTGATAATTAGATTTGCTGATTTTGCTGTTTTAAGATTTCTTTATTCTGATTATCTATTTGATAATCAAACTTTGTTGAGAATTTGGGAATTTCTCTTATGAAATTAAAAGCTTACCTTCTCATGCTCTTATGGTTGTTACCTTTTGTCCATTTATTCCTTAGGATTGCGTGGACGCAATTTCTTTAAGGAGGGGAGTCTGTAACAACCCGGTATTTTGCATCAATTATAATCAACAATTTAAACGATTAATATTGACACAAACTTCTATTTGAAGTTTTTAAATTTTGAATTAAAATTGATTTATAAATTGATAAAAGAAATTTAGGACTTTAAATAAAAGTTTTCTTTTTCTTTTTATTTTTATTTACTTATTTGGCCTTACCCCCTTTTCATTCGAAACCCTACAACCCGTCCCCTTTATTATAAAAAAAAACCTAGTAATGATCGAACGAAGAAAAATTAATGGCGGCCCCTCGTGCTCCTTCGTTCGCATTCGAAAATTAGGGCTCCGATCAATTAGGGCTCGCGAAAAATCGAAGGCTTCAACTACCGAAGCTCGATAGAGTGGTGATTGATGCCTTCTCCTCGCTGGGGCTTCGGCCACTTCAACATAGCAAAGGTGAGTGGTCTTCCCCTCACATCTAATTCAAATCATTCTTGATGATTTATGGCTTGTTCAAATCTGTGCTTTTCGTTGTTTGATTAATGGATGCCCTCGGCTTTGATTTCTAATTTTGATTTCTTGGTCACGGTTTGAAATTTCTGTTTTGATTGACGTTTCGTCCTTTTCTCTCTGACATTGGGCAATTTTCTTTAGTTAAAGTTAGAGGCTGCTTGATTGTGCCTTAGTTGCCATGTTTCTGACATAATATTACCTTCGACCATCACCGTTGTATCGTTATTGCTCCTGGTCTGTGCACTTGTACCATTCAAGATCATGGTATTAGTTATCACACATTCATTAGGGTATGTTATGTATTGCTCACTTCACTATGTTCGAGTTATACACATACCAGTCGAGTTATATTCCTACCACTGTTGCATATATGTGATGGCCCATCCATGTTGTAAGACCTGATATGTTTGTTGTTGGTTTGCCAGAGAGTTCATGTCCATGTGCTGTATTTCTTTTGCTGGGCACTATCATGTTCATGTCATTCTTTTGGGCAGTTTGCTTTGCATTCTCTTTGTGTACTTGTGTCGAGGCTGTTGTTCTGTCCACTTCATGTTGTTGACTGCATTATTGAAGTGTATCTGACCATGTTTTTGTTTGTAAGCAGTTTGAAGTTGCTGACTTCATTTGTTTCTCTGACCTGATTTCTGATCTGTAGCATGAGCTATTAGCTTGTATTTCTTTGTCTTTGTACTTATAGTACATGGTTCAGGTTGCATAGCATGTTGAATATCATCATGCAGTCTTCATTTGCCTATGCTTCTGTTGTCGCTGACTTGAGTTCGAGCCTCTGGTTTGACTGTCTTGTTCAAGACTGATACATTCATTTGTTGCATTGTATTCATTGTGTTTTGTGGTCTTCCTTGTTATCTGGTAGCACTGTCTTCATTGTTACCTGATAGCACTCGTGCCTGCATTGATCTGGCACCATGCCTTCGAGTTATACATATCACTCTGTTGCATAGTTCATCCACTTGCTTCAGTGTTGCATTCATATTGAATGTGAGCATGTTATTTTGTTCTGAATTTCTGAAGCTTGTTTTGGTTCTGACTCTTATGGGCTTGGTACATTGGTTAGTTGCTGAGTTTGTCCATTTAGTCACCATATATATATACGTACAGATATGTATGTGCGTATATATGTATGTTGTCATTCTTATTCACTGGGCTTCAGTTTTGATAACTGTTTTGACACAATTGTTGTCACTGTTATTTTGGGTATTCACATATTTTATATTTCATAGATTCAAGAGTTGAGTGAAGAAGACATATATCCGAAAGTCATACGTCATATAAGCAGATGGCATAAAACACTACAGGCCCATTCATTTTTATAATCACTAGTTGAATGTGCATGCAATTGAATATAGAACACACAGTTCATTTATGTTGGGAATCATTGAGGTTGTGCACTCAGGTCATGTTCCCCAGACCTGTCACATTATATTGTTGAGGCTGTAGCATTGATTTTTGGAATCTTCACTTCATTTCATTAGTGAGACTTTACTGTCGTTTGCTGCATTTTGTTGTTGCTGTAGTTTTGGCTTGGTTTTGTGGTTGTGTTGAGTCATGTTAGTCGTGACTTGACCTCTGCAGTATTGATTGCCGTCAATAGTTGGAGTTATGATGTCGTCTCGTACTATAGTGGCAAGGCAGTGCACGCAAGCGTGAACTGCAGCCACACGGTATTGAGCTTTTGGGTACATCATCACTGTAGTGGCAAGGCAGTGCACGCAAGCGTGAACTGCAGCCACACGGTATGGTTTTATGATATCTAACTTGTTTTGATTAATTGACCTTTTGCATATTCCATATGCTGTAGTGGCGAGGCAGTGCACGCGTGCGTGTACTGCAGCCCTACTCGACTTAATATTTTAATTGATATTTAAATGTTTTGAACTGTTTTGTTTATTTCAATTCAATATTCAGAATTGCATTCTGATTTGTCTTAATTACTGTCGTCTATTCATTATTTAATTATTATTGCTTCTGTGCACTAATAACTGAGTTTGAATTAGACTGACCCGAGTATTATTTTCTTTTGAATTTAATACTCGGGTCAGACTGAGTATTTCAGGTTGTAGATATTCTGCTTTGGGTTGCTGCTAGAGCTATGAAGTTCTTTCATATCTTTTGGAGTAGTCGTCGTTATTTGTAGTAGTCTGTAAGATTGTATAGGAAGATATGTATTCATGTATATTATATACGCTAATGTACTTGTATATGTAACTTCCTGAGTCGACTGTTGTAGTTGTATCATATGTACCGTGTCAAATGTATTGTAACTGACATCAGTTATTGTATATATGAGAATTTCTGTTTTATCTGTGTTCCGCATTTATATTTATCTGTGTCATATTTTATATTTACTGTTCTAAACTATTATGAACCATCGTGGTTCGTTTTATACTGGAATTGGGGTATTTCGATGGGAGAAAATAAATCAGAGATGAAAAATGAAAGAATATATATATATATATTTATATATCACTCCTATCGAGATAACCAATACTAGTGTAAGGCCAACTATTGATGGCCGCTCCTCAACAGCCTTATTCTCCGTGCTAGTTGACAGCACTACACCGTAGTGTTCTTGGCTAGCGTGGGTATAGAGGTGGGGCGTCACAAGTATTTGAAATCGATATAATTTGAAATCGATATAATTTGAAATGGTTTATTGAAAACTGAATTGATATGAAATTGATGAATTGAGATTGAATAAAATTTGAAGTTTGGAATCCGAGTTGATTTGAATCGATTTATGAAATTTGAGGAAACTATTTTTACTATATAAAGTATTTTTAATTTATACTTAAAACTATTTATATAAATTATTTTAATATAAACTATTTTAATATACTAATTACTTTAATATAAACTATTTTAACTTATAACTATTTTTATATATACTATTTTATTTTATAAACTATATATACTATTATTAATATCTAAACTGTTTAAAGGAAGTATTATGATTTCAAAGTGTTATGGTTTCCAAAAGGTTATAAGTTCAAGTGTTTTGATTTAGAAAGTGCTATAACTTTGAAGTGATATGATTTTGGAAATGATATTGTATTGATATAGTTTTGAAATGGAAATGATATCGTATTGATATGGTTTTGAAATGGCAATGATATTTTGGTTTTGAAGTATAAACTATTTAAATGACCATGGTGTTAAAATAATGTTTGGTTGTTAAAGAGAGCGGGATCGGTTATTGTCATACTATCTTCCAATGCCAAAAACCACTTTAACAACCGTGCACGCGGTGGAGATTCTAGAATGAAGCAGGATGGTGGCGACGATCCTATATGAGGTATATACGTGGACCCGACTCCCGTGAGTTGTCTTAAGGTGGCTAAAACATGAGCAATAGATGGGCCAACTTAGGTAGCTCCTCCGATCGAACACATTCCTTTGATACTATATTCTGAATTTGTGATTGATTTGGTGGCCACACTTGATTTTTTTTATTTGGGAGTGTGTTCCGAGGTAGGCAGCAGTGGCTGCTATGCATTACCACCTGACCAGAAGTGTAATTGGTATATCTACCCTGGCATTTCCTAGTTGTACTGTGTCACCAACCATATCGAGCCCGCTACGAGTTTATTTTGTACCATACCTATGGAGTGCTCTCTGACGATGTCCAGTACGGAGGAGATTATGGTACTGTAAAGACTATGGGAATATATAAAATATGTTAAGAGGGATATGGGAAACGCCTTAACGCTATTTTAATAGTTTACTTTACTTTAGACATTATTATAATAGCATATATTACTACATGGTAGATAGTTTAACGGATCCTTAGAGGATGGTTATCCCAAACATCCTTTAAGTTACTTGTATTTCAGTTGATATTTCACTTGAGCTGGATTTATTGATATAAGAATGTTAATCCTGACTCGAGTGTTTTGTGTTTTTCTTTACGCTCGGGTCAAACTGAGTGTACCAGTATTCGAGACTCACCTTTGGAGTTGGAGCTTCGCTTGGAGATTCATCTATCGATTCTGCTTTCAGTTATTCAGTTAATTCCAGTGATGTATTCAGATTTTGTATTTGACTATTGCATTGAGACATCTATGTATTCGATACCTCTTTTGTATCTTATTTAACTCTACTATATATAGTAGCTTCATGAGCTACTATTCTTTTGTTTTCACTACATTATTGTTATATTACTCTGTGTCTGTGATTCTATGATTATTTTATTTACTATATATGCTGAGTTTTACCAAATATAAATTAACAATCAGATATTTTAAGCGATTCAAGTCCGACATATATGGATGTGAATGGTTGAAAATACCAGGATGCTACAAAATCGTTCGGGTATGTATCATTTCAACCCGTAGGGAATTCTAAACTAACAGGGAACTTGTAGAGTAAGAGCAAATATGATAATAACAACAACATCAATAACAGGCATATATCATCGGTAACAAATTTAAATATATACAACGGGATGTGGTGGCATACATCATAGGTGAACAATTGCAGATAATGGCAAATTATATTTAATAATTTAATAACTGGAAATTCAAATTTAACAGCATATTTCAATTGTCATTTCAAGTGAAATCAAATTTATTAAATATATGAATGTTAATCATGAGTGATTGCTCACCTTTCGAGGCTAGAGAGATTCGACAATGAAATGAGTTTCGAATCTAAGTATGAATTTCAAAGCAAAGCAAGATTGGCACGAATTTGACGAACGAAGCTGATAACAGGAATCGATGAGAACAAATAAATACAAAATTTAAAGCCTAATATTAACACATATTAAAATAAGATAAAATAAAATCTTTATAATATATTCAAAAATCAATATAAAATTTGAAAACCCAAACTTATGTATACTCATCTATATAAATCAATATATAAACATAAATATTAACTTACACACTTATTATACTTTTAAAATCAATAATTATTATTATAAAACCAATATACATGAACAATCAGCAAATCCCACTTGCAAACTTACATTTATTTAGTGAACATTAAGCACGCATCTCTAAAAGCAACTTAATTCACTAAAACTCCTCCCGTAAGAAAATATAATTTTCAGGTCCCTGTTTTTTATTGCGGCTGTTTTTTCCCTAAAATACCCCTCCGCTTCTCGCACGATTGATTTTAATAACGAGTTTATCTTTCTTGATTTCATCTTCTTCTTCATTGGCGAACCTATGTTTCTTGATTTCATCTTCTTCTTTAATGGCTAGCTTAGCTTTCTCGATTTCAATGGAAAACTGCAATTACTGTAACGACTCGGATTTTGCCCGCTCAAAAATCGACATCCATACTTCATATCGTATTCGAATGCCATAGATTTGACCGTTCAAATCCGATTCGCCGGAGCTTATAACAATCATTAAGTAATTAACACAGCGGAATAAAAGAATAATACATTGATATACAGCTTTGATACAATATCTGATACAACAGATAATCCAATAGATATCAATATACATCAGAGATATGATACAATAAATAGCAGCGGAAAAGAAAAATAGATAACATCTAGCAGTGGAACAAATAACTCTAAACAGCCTTCAAGGAAGAACTCCAAAAATAACTGCAACTCCATCTCCAAGAATCCATCCAGTAATAGCTCGAACTCCCAATCACAATGCACAAAGATAGGCAAGACTGGTGCGATCCAAAGACTGAACTAACTTCAGATAATCCACTATATCTAACTATCTGAAAAACCCAACTCTAGACTGCTCGTGTAGAAAATAATGAGCACCCAGAGTTTAGGAAAGAAACAATAAACTCCGGATCAGTCGTGGGACTGGTGTGAGCAACAAAAACAGTTTATCTTTTAAAACATTCAACAAAATATTTCTAAATTCAATTCGCAATGCTTTTAAAAGATGAGACTACCATAAGACCTCCTGCCACACACACAATGCAAACGCAGACTTGGAGAAGATTTCTCCTTATGATAGTCAAACATGCTTGATACACATTTAAAAAGAACATTTGATATTATTACTAGTGCACAGTGTAGAAAATTCATTTCGAAAGTAGAATATAAATCTTAGCCAGCATAGGTACCATTATATTATGCCTACTATAGCTACTTCCTGAGGAAGCAGGTTCTATAACTAAAACCGTACAAGTCATGTATTGTTTCTTTGGATTTCCCACAAATGGTCAGGCCAAAGAACTTCCCATTGCCACATGAGAATGCCTCTGGAAGGACATTCCCGAGAACCAAACCGGAACTCTGCCAACACAAGGCCGGGTTACCCCTAACTGGGTAACTACTGACACGAGCACGCCATTCCCCGATCGTAAACGACCTTTCTCACGGGATCCCGAAAACCAACAACCACAAAGTAATAAATTCGCGGTAACCACATAGGTTAAATATCTGGGCTCCATACCATGATACCACCTCTATCCAGAAGGAAATGTACATACCCTAAAGGGAGCTACCCCTCATAACCTTGCCGCATCTTTCCTGTTTTGACCATTTCCGGGGTGTGAGGCTCGACGAAGTCACGTCCACAAAAACACACTTTATACAAAAGTCGTGCTTTGGGTCAACAAATGATCATAGAAATGATCACTAAGATAGACGATCAAATAAATGATCCTATCACAAATAATCAACACAATGATCATTTCACAGCAACACTCAGCATGTCACATTACCAAATTGGGAATATATCGCTGATAACTTCAACTATATAACCTCTGAGCTCGTACGTCTCAGAGAAGGGTGTTAAGCTAAAAGAATAAATTCTCCGCCACCAACAGAAATATATTTGAAAGAAATCTGCTTTATATCTCAACTTGTAATGTCAGACATACAATCCATACAAGTCTGTTCCGGGCTCGAACAGAACCGAAGGCACTTACAAAGAAGTCCTTGCAACCCGGATATTCACAATCCCGATCGGATTCCCATCACTTAGGGAATCTCTATACCAGGAGCTACCCAGTGCAGAGAAAATCGATAGGTCATCCTATCGCTTTCGCAAATACCCGGTCTTCATCACCGGTCTTCAAATGCTATCCATAACGTCGAATCACATATTCAGAATGGGTTATACGACCCAAAGGTCCTTTCCCGGCTAAACCGAATAGTGAGCGAAAATATTTTTAAAATATATGGATATTGGGATTTCAATTAAGTCACAACTTAATAATTCAAAACTTTTCTTCAAATGGCTTAACAAATTACCATTTTCAATCTTTAAACAAAAAGATTCATTTTCACAATCTTTAACGGTTTAAACAATTTTCACATTTTAATCTTTTAAACAAAAGATTTATTCACAGATTTTCCAAATCAATTTTCATTTCAATTTGATTAACTCGTTAAATCTTTAAATCAAAGATTTAACTTATAGCTTTCAAAACAATTTCATTTCTATTTGATTTCAACAAATCATCAATTTAAATCTGTTAAAAATAAACAGATTTAATTCATAGTAATCAAAAAAGAATTCATTCATAACTTAGAAAAATCATTTCTCTATTAAATCTTGAAATTCCCCTAATTAAATTGGAATTCCATTTCTTATCTGAAAGCTTTTATCTTTTGAAAACAAACAGTTCCATCTCAGAAAATCTGATTCTTTTATACGAGTTGAAATCCTTGGGTTAAATTCAAATTCCCAAAAATAATACCTTTAAAATGCTTTAAATTCATACAAACATATTTATAATATCTTTAACCATAATCATTGAATTCAATTCCAAATATTGAATTCAAATTCAAATTTAATTATTTAATTTGGAGATTTTACCGAGTTATTCAAAATAAATTTCATCTATGAAATTCCATTTCAAAAGCTTTTCACTTTAAACCCAATCCATTCCCAAAACATTTGAATTCAAATATTCAAATTTAAACTATTTCAAAAATCTGTGACTTAATCGATTTCCTTGTGAAATCCATATTTGTGTGTATATGAGTGTGCTCCAGGGGTTATACACAGTAGTGCAACAGCATACAATCATTACAGATCAGAATACAGGAATATAGTTGATAAACGATATAAACTATAACGCTTATCTGTTATATACAGATCACAAATATATATGCCACGGCTAGTAAATTACATCACAGATAATTTATCACAGATCACAACATAATCAGGATATATACTAAGCATCATAAATCAGGAATATCAAACAATCAAGTCATCCAATAGAATCCAAATATCCATAGGTAAGATCAATAAATTATCTGATTAATTTAAATCGAATTTATTTCTTATGAATTACTAATCCTGGTTAACTAACATTAATAATTTACAAATCATTTTGATTAATTATTCTTTAATCATTTATTAATTATCCATTAATAATAAATCAATTAACCTTTAATTATCAACCTTTAATTATTAAATAATAAAGCTTTAATCATTTAATTTACTATTTTACTAATTATTTTAAATTAATTACTTTGATTAATAATCATTCCTTAATCACCTTCATTTATTAATTAACCTTTAAATTTATTTAATTATCCTCAATTTACGTACCTTAATAAATTAATTTCATTAATTAATTATCCTTTAAATGAATTAACTTTTTAAACATTAATTCATAAATCTTAATTAATAATCAATCGATCTTTAATTATTAAATAATTATCCTTTAATGTAATTACACTAAGTAATTATCCTTTAATTCCATTAAGTAAAAACCCTTTTATCAATTACATTAAGTAATTATATGCTTAAGTAGTCATCCTTTAATTATTCATTATTAATAAATTAACTCTTAACAAATTAATTAATCTGTAATCAGTACTTAATTAACCTTTAAATTATTAAATAATAAATCTTTAATTAATCACATTAATTTATCCAATCACATAAATTAAATCTTTAATTAATTAATCCTTTTAATTAAATCTTTAAGTAAAACTTAATTAAATTAAAATAATTTACTTTTAAACCTTAACCAATCCCATACTTAAATAAAACAATCATTTAAAAGAATGAGTTAAAAATGTTTAAAACTTGCATTTTGTTTTAAAATTTCAAAAACTGTTTTTATACCTACCCGAGTCAAACCCGAGGAAATCCACGTTCTACCCGAGCCCTGCTTCGAGTCTTTCCCCAAACCAACCCGTGTGAGTATTTTTTTTTTAAAATTTAAACAGAAGCAGGTTTTGAAACTTGTACCACCTTATACCCGAGCCCCATCATGATTTGCTCGACAAATGCTTCGAGTTACCCACCAAAATCACCCAAGCCCCTCCTGTAACACTTCCTCTTCTCTTTTTTTCTACTCCAACCTGCTCTTTCATCTTCTTCTTTTTTTTTTCTTTTGTTAAGTTAACACAACAGCAAAACATACCCACGCCCTCTCTGACACACCCACGCCACCGTGCACGTGCACGGTGGCTCGCCGTACCTCCTGTGGCTCACACTACTCCAGCAAACCACGATTCTCCTTCCAACTCAATATCGCAACCCAGATTTTCGAACCAAAGTCGAAATCAAAAAATCGCCAGCAGCTTGAACCAGTAGTTCGAACAACCACACGAAAACCGCTTCGCCCCACCAATACTGACCACCGGAGGCGGAACCACCTCGCCAACGCCATGTCCTGACCTTCCTCAACCACCTCCTCGAAGCATGATCCACTCAATCACGTCACGGCAACAAAAATAAATTTTTACAGAACTAAAAATTTAACTCGGACCAAACCCTACTTTTGGTTCGATCCCAAAACTCTTGCATTAGAAAAATTTTCCAATATTTTTCCTATACTCGAGAATCATCAAACTAGCTATACCACAAGTTTCAACATTTAAAATTTGTTAGATCACTAGAAATTTACAAAAAAGCATTTCTTGTTTAGTTATAAAATACACCTTGTATACTTATCAAAAAATCATCATTTCTGTTTTAAAAATCTTACTTTGGTATGTTAAATCAAGCTATGAATTCGAATTAACAAAATAAATTATTTGAATTTTAACATATGTTTCCTTTTTACTGTAAAAATGAATACCCAGTATCTATAACTCACTGTAAACCTTCAAACAAGGTTCCAAGCTCTGACATTAGTTCGAACCTACTTATTTAACTTAAATTCCTAAATTTAAACTATTTATATGAAGGAGTTTTGTTTTAAATTTATTTGCTTTCATTTGCTCTGTAGCTTGAAATGTTGAAAACATAGCAAGATACAACTTCCAGTAAGCAGAATTCATCACAGAATTCATCTTTACAATAGATACTAGCTAAACCAAGATTTTCTACAAATCAATCATCAAGTTTTAAACTTCAAGATAATATATTTGCTCACCTTATTTTCCAGAGTTACGCAAATTTTATATTTTATTTTATTTTTCTTGTAATTTAGACACTTAACTATGCTAAATGAAACAATTTTTGTTTAAGTCCTAAATCAAAACAAGTAAGTCCAAAGATTTGTTTTGCCTGTAAAAACATTTTTTTTTTTGATGCTTGAAACAAGGATCAGAGTATTACAGGGATTAGCTATGCATATATTTACATACAGGAATACAACAACAATACTTATACACAATCATATATTTATATTTTCAGATATCAATAATGCAACCATTTTCATAAACCTAACTTAAGTGATGTTACTCACAGCATCAATAAACAACAAAATAGAGTATGTTTAGGTAGGAGTTTACTCACATGATTTTGCAGAGAAATGAACAGATCCTGTATTTGAATCAGGCTTTTGAAAATACAAGCTGAAAACCCTCCTTGATCTTTGGGTTGTATGTTGTTTAAACTGAGATGTTTAAATTGAATTTGTCTAGGGGTTGTTTACTCAAATCCTTGATTTACATTTGCTTTATTGTCTCAGGATTTAAGAATGCATGCAGTTAGATTGAAGAAGAATGCTTTGGTTTGCTTAGTTGTGATAATGAACTGGAATAAGGGTTTGATGCATATAAAAAGGAAGTATGCAGTATATTATTTGTACAAAAAAAACATGTTAAGGATGCTTGCATTAAATGCATAAGGTATGTTGCATTAAATGCTTGAGTACCTTATGTTTTTTTCAACCTTACCTATTTTTTTTTCTTGCATTTGAATAACTCGGCTGATACGTTTTATTTGTACTTGCTTTTACTTTACTTTCTAAGCTACAACCTTGTCCTTTTATCTACTCCATACTTATCTTTTCTTTGCTTTGTTTTTGACTGAAATGATTTCCAGTAAGTACACTGGTTTACATACTCATTATCTTACTTAATTATTTATATGAAGATTTTGTATGCTAGAGATATTTGCTGTTCTATGCTATTTTAAATGCATATGCAGTTTTGTTTCTAGTTTAAGTGTACTAAAGATACTTGTATAAATTCTTTTGTCTTGTTTTATATGCTTACTCTCTATTTGCCTGCATACACATCTCTTTTATTTTCTTTGTATATTATGCAAGCTTGTTTTATTTATGTAAAAATATATACTTTATATTTTTTTATTTACATAGCTTGCTTGGTATTTGCTTTTATATACTTGTCTTTTTATTGTCCACACTTGAATATATTGTATTGTTTTGTAATTTATCTTCTAATCATATTTTCTAACATACGTATTAAATTTACAACGTATATTTTATTTTATATTTTCCTATATATACATACATATATAGTATTTAAATTCAAATCAAATATATATATATATATATATATATATGTCATATATATATATATAATTTTAAATTTACTCATATATGCTCAAATACATATATACACATATATTCTCATATATATATATATACATATATGCAAATTTTCAAATCAATTTGACTTAATATATTTTCTATTTGAATCAGGGAAACTCGCATCTCTTAAATCGATAAATTTTACAATTTTAATTCAAAATTTCTTTTAATTATCAATTTAAATCAAATTAAAATCTAGGGTCGTTACAATTACACACAATAGTTGCAGAACTGTCTGCAATTATAAGCAATAGTTGCAGACAATTCAGCAACTATATGCGATTGTTGCAAACATGTCTACAACTATATGCAATAGTTGTAGAAATTTCTACAACTATATGGAATAGTTACAAACATTTCTGTAACTATACCATATAACTGCAGAATAGTTACAGAAATGTCTACAACTGTATGCAATAGTTGCAGACATTTCTGCAAGTATATGCAATAGTTTCATTTCTGCAAATATGCAGTAGTTGTAGAAATGTCTGCAACTATATGCAATAGTTGCAGACATTTCTACAACTATACCATATATTTGTAGAAATTTCTATAACTATTGCGTATAGTTGCAAACATTGCGGCAACTATACCATATAGTTGCAGAAACGTCTGCAATTATTTGCAAATGTTGTAAATTTGAAAAAAAACGAAAGTGTTCAAAATTTGTTGAATTGTCTGCAAATATATGAAATAATTGCACATTTACCGCAAATATGAATTTTTGGTATCAACAATGGATCTCATTTTAAAGATCATAAAATTTGTTATTTTTTGGTGAAAACGGTATGTTGGTCCGATTTTTCTACATAAAGTTATACGCGTTTGAAATTTTAAAAACATAAAGGGTATTTGGGTCTTTTTGCGTGCGTGAATTTGAAAATAGGGACCGGAAATGTAAGTTTAGTTTGGGAAGGATGTTTTCTCTATTTCGAAACTTATTAGGGATGTGAGCCAAACTTAGCCTTTATTTTAATACATATAAACTAACACACACATATATATAATAATACATACCTACCTGTATATGTATACAGTAACTTTATATAAAATATATACTAGCCAAACAATACATAAAACAAACATTAAAGCACATAAAAAATAAAATATTCATGTTATACATTTTTCAATCCATATCTATTAAACACATAAAAATCAAACTAACATACATAATATATATATATATTTAAAATCCTATATACGCTTTTCAAATATCTATATATGCTATAATATATATATATATATATATATATATTATCAAAATCAGAAGATAACATATTATACAAACCTATTATCTAAATATAACATATATATTATATACTGTAACAATATATATAATATTGCTTCTATATTATAACAAACAGTTCAACAATAAGCAGTGCATACAACTATATATATAAACTAAACCATATAAACTTATACACTTTTATATATATAAAAACATATACATCTCTTCACTTTTTCTTTCAAATATATAACTTTTATATATACATATCTATATATAAGATAAAATAATAAAATTAAAATAAAATCAATATATAATGCAGACAGACCTATATGTATAAATATATATGTACAAATACAATACCCAACAGATTATATAAACTAGTGATATATCTTATATAAGATAACACTTTAACACTTTATATATATAAATATATACCTTAAATAAACAAAGGTGCACGCTAGCCGAACCTAAGAGGAAATGGAGCATGATTGTCAGGTTGGTGGAGGAATATATGTGAGCAAGGTCGACTAGGTGGAGTAGGGGGGTAGTCGAAGTTGTTGCGTGTGGTGATGGAATCGATAGAGAGGTAGGGGCAGAGGAGGCTTGGTCGAGGCGGAGGTCTACAGGCTACCAACAAAAGCTGCTACTGGCGGGTGATGGCAATAGGATGGAGTGGATCCGGTCGGAGGGAGTGGCATTTCGATGGTAGGCGGTTGCTGTGTGAATGTCGAAGATGCCTCATGGTAGAGATGGGAGGTGAGATTGATAAGTGGGAAGGGAGGGAGACGATATATCGGGTCCAGGAAGGAGGAGAGGGGTTCAGCGTGTAACATCCCTCCATTTCGCACGCTTTAAATCGACACACGTGCCAATTAAAACCATACGAAATGGTGGATTGTTATGGGGTAAATCAGAAAAACAAGAAAGAAATAAAACAAAATAGAATCTCACAGCGGAAGGATAAAATATAATAATCAAATATACAGTTTATAAAGCTGTTTTGCAAATATTCGATTATACTTACAACATTTGTCAGAGTTATACATACCAATAACAATGTAGCGGAACAGTATGAGTAAAGTGGACTAATAATAATAATAATAATAATATAAATCTCCGTCCTCCAGAGCTAAGATCTTCGAAATCCTGAAATGCTCGGACTGACCCGAGCGAATTGAAAAGACAAAACACTCGAGTCAGAACTAAAAGATCTTATGTAAGTTAAGTTAACAGAAATAAATATGAGTGCAGTAACTCAAGAGATGCTCGAGATTTACATCTCTTAAGGATCCGTTAAACTATTTACTATGTAGTATATTTCGCTATTATAATATTGTCTAATTGTAAAATAAAACTTACTTTTAAATAGCGTTAAGGCTTTACATTTTCCACCTTAACATGTAAAATTCCAATAGTCTATACAGTACCGTAATACCTCCTGATTGGGAGGCTACCAGAG
Organism: Allium cepa; assembly: GCA_030765085.1. Lineage (NCBI taxonomy): Eukaryota > Viridiplantae > Streptophyta > Magnoliopsida > Asparagales > Amaryllidaceae > Allium > Allium cepa. The sequence goes on along the minus strand of CM060939.1, from coordinate 27,901,770 downwards.
GATACTCCATAGGTACGACACAAATAGAAACTCGTAGAAGGCGTGCTAGGGTAGGTGACACGGCACAACTAGGCAAAGCCAGGGTAGATATACCAATTACGCATCCGGGCTGGTGGTAACGCGTAGCCGCAGCTACCGCCCACCTCGGACAAACTCTCCCCTAAAATCAAAGAAATCAAAAGTGGCCACCGAATCAGTCCAAAGTCAGAGTAAAATATCGAAGAGGAGTATCCGATAAAGGGCGCTAACCCCCTTGGCCCGAGAATCGCTCCTGTTTTAGCCACCTTATGCCAACTCACGGGAGTCGGGTCCACGTATTTACCTCAAAGGAAACGCCGCCACCATCCTACTTCATTCTGGAATCTCCACCGCGTATATGGTTGTTAAAGTGGTTTTCGGCGTTGGCAGAGAGTATGACAACTTCCGATCCCGGTCTCTTCAACACCAATCGTTATTATAACACCGCGATTTTTCAAAATAATTTATATTTTAAAACCAGAATATAATATCTCTTTCAAACCATATAAATACGATATCATTTATATTTTTAAAACCCAAATCAATATGATATCATTTTTATTTTGTAAATATCTCTTTCCCAAAATCATAATATTTTTCAAATATATATATAACCTTGAAACCATAGCTTTGAGACATAACTTTTAATACTTAATGGTTCAAATACTATATTACTTTATAAAATAAACAGCTTTTTCAAATTTCACAATAAATTCCTAATATCAATTTGAACCTCCAAATAAACCGTTTTAATTCCCATATATTTCAAAGCTTAAATATTCTATATTTCAAAACTTTATAGTTCATATATTTCAATCTTTAAATATTCCACTATTTCAAAAAAAAGATTCTTTGATAATTTAATATATATCAAATCCAAATTCCTATTATTTAAATTTGAAATATTTACTTAATAAAACAAATATCATTTAAGTAAAACCCTTAAACTTCAATAACAGGATATTCTTTTAATTATATTAACTTGATAATATTCTTTAAATAAATTTGATATTCGTTTAAATCCTCAAATCAAAAATCAAGTTATAAGATCATACCCTTTAAATCTTAATTTATTTACATTTAAAAAAAAAAATTCGAGGAAAATTCTTAAATACTTTAATTCAAATCATATTCACATTTATCTTCAACCTTGCTTTTATTTGAGTTATTATAAACTCTATATACAATAGAATTTCAAATGTATTCTTAACCATATTAAATAAACGAAATCAACTTCAATTTTTTTTAGCTTATTTTAAAATTCGAAACAAATTTATACATAGCTAAATTCAAAAAAATTTACTATATTTATATCAAAAATTTAATATTTATTAAACCGTATTCTTTCAAAACAATAGAAAATCATTTCAAAATAATTATATATATATATATACCGCGGTGCCTGTATATAATTTTCTATCCTATGGTCAAGTGATACAGATATTTATCATTTCAATCCGCAATGTAAAATAAAAATGCGATTGTATATCACTTCAAACTGCAATCCCAAATGAAATAAAAATGAATAGTAACTTGCAGTTTATACAATATAAATACAGCATCCATTCATCCATCATATCAATCATCAAACATTTATCAATTTATCATCCAATTCAAACAATCACATCAATAAATAATAGTTAATTACCGACAGTTAATTTTTTAAAAATGAATTAAATAACAGTTTAACTATAGTTCATATGCAATAATAAATAAATTTAACTAGCAGTTTATATGCAATGATAAATTTAACTAAAATTTTAACTGGCAGTTTATATGCAAAATGAATTAAATAACAAGTAAATTATATGAATGTAAATTAACTGAGATAATGATGAAATATATGCCAAACAGCTATAAATAAATTTCTAAACACATAGTAAATCAATTTAACAAACATAAGAAATTTCAGAAATTGTGAGTGGGTTAAAACACTCACCTTCTGAATTTAAATCGAAATAAAATCCGATTTAAACCCAAAAATTCAACAGCCTCAGAATCTGTCCAAACCAACGTCAAAATCTTGGGAATTAATTACAATCCTAACGCAAGAAACCGCGTGTAAATTCGAGGTCGTATGAGAAAGTTATAGCATTTAGAACGATTTGAAAATTAAATTTTAAATTAAAATAACCAAACAAAACACAGCACTTACCCTTTTAAATTTTTGCCACGTCACCAAGTGGAACGCAAACTTTCGTCACTGACCCTAACCCTTGTCTCTGGAACATGCACGCTGGCTATCAAAATCCACCTTTGACTGGAGCTTTGACTACCGATTTCACCACCTACTCGTTGCCATAGGTCACGGCGCCACCTTTAACAACCTCGCCAAGCTCCCCTCCACTCGCCACCACGGTGCCGCCTCCCCTAGTGAAGCCGTCGCCGCTTCAGACTGGTTTAGATGAAACCCTAAATGCAAAATCAACGATGATCTGACCGGTGATCTCCCCCACCAACTACTTAGATGAAATCCCCTTACAAATCTCCACAGCCCGGCACCAAGCAATAGACGATCGGTTGCAGTCGATCATGGCAAGACGAACGACCGAGAATAAAAGCTAGAATTCCGGTCAATCGACAATCCAAAATGGAAAATGAATTGCAGATCAGAGTTGCGCTCTTCGAGAGCTTTAACATATAATTTTTTCAAATTTTTCTAAGGACTTTGAATTTTTGGCTTTGATTTTTGAATTGAAATTGGATCTAGGGTTCATAGAATTTTGTCTGCCATTGAGGAGGAGGAATAAACTGAATTTACGTACAGACAAATGAGAATAGGCATAGGCTAGGGTTTAGCAGAGTATTTATAGATAAAGATGGAATAGACAGATGGATCCGAATTATAACGTGCTAAACAATAATTGGCCCAAAAAGCCCGTTCCGACTCCGGAACAAAATTGGGTTAAATCATATATCAAAATAGATATTTTAAAATATTCTGAACACGATGGAAAAAATTTCACGTCCAAATTCCATCGTATGAAGAAGTTATGCTGAAATCAATATCTTGATTTCAATTAATTTCAATTAAATTGATTTCAAGGCGTTTCAAGCCCATACGATCAAACGACAAGTCCGATCGACACGAAACTTGAAATTCTATAATAATTCACCGTTACGGATCCGATGAAACATGTTTTGTCGAAATCCGAGTCAGTGGTCAAAATGGCTATTTTTATATTAATTAAATAAATTAGAAATTAATTAATAAATTTCAATCTTAAAATTGACCAATTTTATCAATTTATATTTCTCAATCAAATTGCAATGTTTTAACAAAATTAAAGGTCAATTTAAAGTTGATAAATTTAACAATTTCAGCGTTTATCTCAAATTCATTGAATTTAGAATTTGTAAATTAAATTTTCAAAATTTCATTTAATTACCTTTCATTCTATTATTCTGTCTATTATTATCAAAAAGATGCAATTTACATTGGTTCACTATTGTTTACGTTTATTTTCTTAGATTTCCTCTACATTTCCTTCAACGTAAAATTTAACTGTTATATTTCATTTATTCACAATAAATTCAAAGAAAATAATTTAATTTTTTTTCAATTAAATAAATAAGTCTAGCTTTGTATTCTTTAAATTAGCCAACTGTCATATTCTAAATAGGATTATCACTAATTGCATCTTATAAAATTTACCAATTTCAATGACAAATCACCTCTACCCTACTGCACAATTTAAGTCGATTAAATATAATTGATTTCACATTAAATGTTATTAATTATAAATTGAAATCTAAATAAATTCGTTTATTGATTTAAAATCTTGCTATTTAATAATTTGACATTGTATGGGTGTAATTAACAATGAATTATATTACACGTCATTAATGTATTAATTAATTTATTTCCCCTTTAACGTGCTACTTAATCTCCTTTGATTGCAAACTGATTTCCAAATTTTATGCAACATCCTAAAGAAATAAATACATATCTTAATTGATTCATTTTTCCCATTCATTATACATTAATGCACACATACAAATTAAGATCCTAAATCCCATAAATCATTCCATCTTGGTTCCATTCCTTTTCACATCAACTATCACTTTATTAATAAATTAGCATTTCCTATTCATTTTGTTACATTCACTTATATTCACTTTATAAATAAATTGGTATTCCATTTAATCCATTAATTATTATCTTTAATTATTGAAATTTGTTATCTAATATAAATTTTGAATCTATTTCCTAATTTTCAAATTTCAAAAATTTAAAACCTTACAATTGTTTACAAATAAAAATGGGGATTGTACTAATTAAATTATTTATTGTCCTGCATTACTTTATTACCTCAATTCACATTCAATTTCCATTAATCAATATTTTATTTCATTGATAAATTCAATACTTGCCTTTATTTACTTATATTTTAACTTATTACCCAAATGCAACAATTTAAAACTTTACATTATTTTATAAATTTGAATCCCATTCTAGTTAACAATTTTATTCATGATTCAACATTTCTATTTGTTTTCTTATATTCAGTTCATTTGCACATTAATTCATTCACTAAAGTTTACAATCGTTTATTTATTACGTACCTTCCTATTATATTAAATTAGTAGCATTTCCGTTATACTTCTGATTATAATATTTCTTAGTTAATTTAATATTCCCATTTGTTTCTTATATTAAACTTATAACCAACTATGACAAAGATTCATAATTTCAATTGATTACAATTACATTTTGAATTTGTAAATCTTAATTTCATTTGCTACATTTAAATTTCTAACATCTGCTTCATTATAACTTCTAGAATTTTTATTTCTTCCTAAATTAAATTGCAAAATTTAAATTAAACTAACAAATTTATTAATCAAAATTTACGGGTCGTTACATTCTCCCCCACTCAAAACTTTTCGTCCCCGAAAAGAAAAAGAAGGGAAAAGAAGAGTTGAGAAATCAATATATCTTATTCAAAACATAAATTTGATAAACAATTAAATTTACAAAATTTGTTACTTTAAACAAAATATACAAATTTTCAATCATTATATTCTTTTATACTTAAATCAATAAAGTTTGGAAAATATTTTCAAAAAATTTCTAAGTCCAAAATTTACGAAAAATTTCGGCAGAGTCTCCCTTGTGCGGAGAGGCTCGGGAGAAAATATAATATCAAAAATAACAATATATAACATATACTATCCAAAATATCATATCCCAACATGGGGAAAATATATAAAATAGCGCTATAAAGCCATAATCCGAAAACGTACCTATTTGTCGGCCAATTAACGCTTATTTTATGGAACCAAAAGCAGTAGCAATTGCTTCCATAACCTACATTTCACTTATATAATCCAAAAGGTTAACAATTATATAAAATGAAATTTTTGGCGTTGTTTCAATCAATAACAAACAAATTCATACAAACATCAAATCACTAGCAACAAAGCATACAACCATTATATAAAAATCAACCCACATCAATCATTTATTCATATCAAATAAAACAGGTAGTTGTTCGGGTTCAAAACTTTAAATTGTACAGAATGAGGAATAAACTACTAGGTGCATGTTTTACTCAATAGTCTTAGATGAAACTAAATAGATTATTCGTTCCTCCAAACAATTTTAAAGTACCCTTGCCCAAACAACCATCAACCAAGCAAGCAACAAATCCAAACAATAAACTAAGTTTATTCTTGTCAATTTCATTTCACACTATTGTTGTTTGACTTCTTTTTATACATATAGTGGTTTATCTCTTTTTTTTCATTTATTTGCAGTATTTATCTTTCTGCTTATTTTATTAATAAATAGCTTCAAACATTTACTTACGTTTATTATCTTTCATTTATACTACTTAATTTCATTTATTTACTTTCACTTTCCTACTTATTTTACTTAATTGCTTCAACCTCTTACTTAAGTTTACTATCATTTATTTTTCTAATTTTAATACTTACATTCTATTAAAGTAGTAGCATTTTAATTAAACTTAAATTTATAACACTACAATATCAAATTCTTATTTAATAAGGAATTTCATTGAAAACTTTCATTATTTCAAATTTTTACTTGTATAATATTCTATTACAGTTTCTTATTAACATTGTAACTTTTATTGTTGGGTAAGTTATATATATATATATATAGTTATATATATATATATATATATATATATATATATATATATATATATATATGCTTTTAAGAGTGTAATTGAAAATCATACAAGTTATCTCATTTCTTTTAATTAATTCAATGTTCAATAATTATATCCTTTATTTCATAGGCTACCATTTATTAATCAGTTACATTCCATTTTACTACAATAACTGAAACTGTTAATTACTGGAAACTCAGGAACTAAATACCGGGTAAAATTTCAAGTCATTTAAAATAATAGATAAATGTATATATTTATAACTTACAATTATATTTAAAATAATTTGAAATTAACAGAAACTTTTCTCTTTTCTTCTTTTCAAATAAATCTGTAGTAAAACTGCTACAATGACCTTCCCACTTCGAAACTCGAAAATGAATATCGATGATGCGTGCACTCATCACCGAAATTATTTTCCAGCGACAGAGAGGGGAGTACAGAACTTAATTCTTTTTCAAATTTCTTTCAAAACCTTTCTTTCAAATTATATTGAAATATTTTTATCAGAAAAATACTTCCTTTAACGATATTATTATTATACTCAAAAATCATTCAAAGGAAATTTCAAAACCCCAGAACTTAAGTTCTAAATTTTCAATTTTCATTTATTTTATTTTCAACTTTATTTCAACTATTATTTATCAATCTTATTTCCTAACAACCAATTATATTGCAACCAAATATAATCTTATATAGAAAATTTATTTTATATATATAGAAAATATAATAGACGAAATTATTTCATCCAACTATATAAAAATGAATATTATGTCGGTCTATCCTATTAAGTGTTTAGAAATTCCTATTGATGTCATAGCGTCCCATGCACCAACCAGAATTTATAAATAAAAAACGGAACAGATTAACACAACATTAAAACCTTTTATAACACTAACAAATACGCTCTCTCATATATATACACTCAGCGACTCCCATAGGGTATTACTACCCTATTAACAAAGAGTCAGAGCCCCACAAAGCTAAGGTTTATCGCTAAACCAAAGCTCTGATACCACAATGTAACATCCCGCCTCTTCGCACGCTTTAAATCGACACATGTGCCAATTAAAACCATACGAAAGGGCGGATTGTTATGGGGTAAATCAGAAAAACAAGAAAGAAATAAAACAAAATAGAATCTCACAGCGGAAGGATAAAATATAATAATCAAATATACAGTTTATAAAGCTGTTTTAAAAATATTCGATTATACTTACAACATTTATCAGAGTTACACATACCAATAACAATGCAGCGGAACCGTATGAGTAAAGTGGACTAATAATAATAATATAAATCTTCATCTTCGTCCTCTAGAGCTAAGATCTTCGAAATCCTGAAACGCTCGGACTGACCCGAGAGAATTGAAAAGACAAAACACTCGAGTCAGAACTAAAATATCTTATGTAAGTTAAGTTAACAGAAATAAATATGAGTGCGGTAACTTAAGAGATGCTCGGGATTTACATCTCTTAAGGATCCATTAAACTATTTACTATGTAGTATATTTCACTATTATAATAGTGTCTAATTGTAAAATAAACTTACTTTTAAATAGCGTTAAGGCTTTACATTTTCCATCTTAACAGGTAAAATGCCAATAGTCTATACAGTACCGTAATACCTCCTGATCGGGAGGATATCAGAGGATACTCCATAGGTATGACACAAATAGAAACTCGTAGAAGGCGCGCTAGGGTAGGTGACACGGCACAACTAGGCAATGCCAGGGTAGACATACCAATTACGCATCCGGGCTGATGGTAACGCGTAGCCGCAGCTACCGCCCACCTCGAACAAACTCCCCCCTAAAATCAAAGAAATCAAAAGTGGTCACCGAATCAATCCAAAGTCAGAGTAAAATATCGAAGACAAGCATCCGATAAAGGGCGCTAACCCCCTTGGCCCGAGAATCGCTCCTGTTTTAGCCACCTTATGCCAACTCACGGGAGTTGGGTCCACGTATTTACCTCAAAGGAAACGCCGCCGCCACCTATTTCATTCTGGAATCTCCACCGCGTACACGGTTGTTAAAGTGGTTTCGGGGTTGGCAGAGAGTATGACAACTTCCGATCCCGGTCTCTTCAACAACCAATCGTTATTATAACACCGCGGTTTTTCAAAATAATTTATACTTTAAAACCGGAATATAATATCTCTTTCAAACATATAAATACGATATCATTTATATTTTTAAAACCCAAATCAATATGATATCATTTTTAATTTATAAATATCTCTTTCCTAAAATCTTAATATTTTTCAAATATATATACCTTGAAACCATAGCTTTGAAACATAACTTTTAATACTTAATGGTTCAAATACAATATTACTTTATAAAATAAACAGCTTCTTCAAATTTCACAATAAATTCACAATATCAATTTGAAGCTCCAAATAAACCGTTTTAATTCCCATATATTTCAAAGCTTAAATATTCTATATTTCAAAACTTTATAGTTCATATATTTCAATCTTTAAATATTCCACTATTTCAAAAAAAGATTCTTTGATAATTTAATATATATCAAATCCAAACTCCTATTATTTAAATTTGAAATATTTACTTAATAAAACAAATATTATTTAAGTAAAACCCTTAAACTTCAATAACAGGATATTCTTTTAATTATATTAACTTGATAATATTCTTTAAATAAATTTGATATTCGTTTAAATCCTCAAATCAAAAATCAAGTTATAAGATCATACCCTTTAAATCTTAATTTATTTACATTTCAAAACAAATTTTTCGAGGAAAATTCTTAAATACTTTAATTCAAATCATATTCACATTCATCTTCAACCTTACTTTTATTTGAGTTATTATAAACTCTATATACAATAGAATTTCTAATATATTCTTAACCATATTATATAAACGAAATCAACTTCAATTTTTTTTAGCTTATTTTAAAATCCGAAACAAATTTATACATAGCTAAATTCAAAAAAAATTACAATATATATATCAAATTTTAATATTTACGAAACCATATTCTTTCCAAAACCTTAGAAAATCATTTCAAAATAATTATTTATATACCGCGGTACCTGTATATAATTTTCTATCCTATGGTCAAGTGATACAGATATTTATCATTTCAATCCGCAATTTAAAATAAAAATGCGGTTGTATATCCACCGCAATCCCAAATAAAATGAAAATGCATAGTAACTTGCAATTTATATAATATAAATACAGCATCCATTCATCAGTCATATCAATCATCAAACATTTATTAATTTATCATCCAAACAATCACATCAATAAATAATAGTTAATTGCTGACAGTTAATTTTTCAAAAATGAATTAAATAACTGTTTAACTGTAGTTCATATGCAATAATAAATAAATTTAACTAGCAGTCTATATGCAATAATAAATTTAACTAAAATTTTAACTTGTATTTTATATGCAAAATGAATTAAATAACAAGTAAATTATATGAATGCAAATTAACCGAGATAATGATGAAATATATGCCAAATAGCTATAAATAAATTTCTAAACACATCATAAATCAATTAAACAAACATAAGAAATTTTAGAAATTGTGAGTGGGTTAAAACACTCACCTTTTGAATTTAAATCGAATTTAAATCCGATTTGAACCCAAAAATTCAACAGCCTTAGAATCTATCCAAACCTATGTCCAAATCTTTGGAATTTAATTATGATCCTAACGCAAGAAACCATGCGTAAATCCGAGGTCGTATGAGAAAGTTATAGCATTTAGAACGATTTGAAAATTAAATTTTAAATTTAAATAACCAAACAAAACACAGCACTTACCCTTTTGAATTTTTTCCACGTCACCAAGTGGAACGAAAACTTTCATCACCGACCCTAACCCTTGTCTCTGGAACACGCACGCTGGCTATCAAAATCCACCTTTGACCGGAGCTTTGACCACCGATTTCACCACCTACTCGTCGCCGTAGGTCACGGCGCCACCTTCAACAACCTCGTCAAGCTCCCCTCCACTCGCCACCATGGTGCCGCCTCCTCTAGTGAAGCCACCGCCGCTTCAGATGGGTTTAGTCGAAACCCTAAATGCAAAATCAACGATGATCTGACCGATGATCTCCTCTACCAACTACTTAGATGAAATCCCCTTACAAATCTCCACAGCCCAGCGCCAAGCAATCGACGATCGGTTGCAGTCGATCATGACAAGACGAACGGCCGAGAATAAAAGCTAGAATTCTGGTCAATCGACAATCCAAAAAGGAAAACAAATTGCAGATCTGAGTTAAGCTCTTCGAGAGCTTCAACATATAATTTTTTCAAATTTTTTTGAGGACTTTGAATTTTTGACTTTGATTTTTGAATTGAAATTGGATCTAGGGTTCATAGAATTTTGTCTGCCATTGAGGAGGAGGAATAGACCGAATTTATGTACAAACAATTGAGAATAGGCATAGGCTAGGGTTTAGCAGAGTATTTATAGATAAAGATGGAATAGACAGATGGATCCGAATTATAACGTGCTAAACGATAATTGGCCAAAAAAGCCCGTTTCGACTCCGGAACGAAATTGGGTCAAATCATATATCAAAATAGATATTCTAAAATATTCTGAAAGCGATGGAAAAAGTTTCACGTCCAAATTCCATCGTATGAAGAAGTTATGCTGAAATCAATATTTTCAAATTGATTTCAAGGCATTTCAAGCCCATACGATCAAACGACAAGTCCGGTCGATACGAAACTTGAAATCCTTCAATAATTCACTGTTACGGATCCGTAGAAACTTGTTTCGTCGAAATCCGAGTCAGTGGCCAAAAAGGCTATTTTTATATTAATTAAATAAATTAAAAATTAATTAATAAAATTCAATTTTTAAATTTCAATCTTAATATTGACCAATTTTATCACTTTATATTTCTCAATCAAATTTCAATGTTTTAACAAAATTAAAAGTCAATTTAAAGTTGATAATTTTAACAATTTCAGCGTTTATCTCAAATTCATTGAATTTAGAATTTGTAAATTAAATTTTCAAAATTTCATTTAATTACCTTTTATTCTATTATTCTGTCTATTATTATCAAAAATATGCAATTTACATTGGTTCACTATTGTTTACATTTATTTTCTTAGATATCCTCTACATTTCCTTCAGCGTAAAATTTAACTGTTATATTTCATTTATTCACAATAAATTCAAAGAAAATAATTTAAATTTTTTTCAGTTAAATAAATAAATCTAGCTTTCTATTCTTTAAATTAGCCAACTGTCATATTCTAAATAGGATTAACGTTAATTGCATTTTATAAAATTTATCAATTTCAATGACAAATCACCTCTACCCTACTGCACAATTTAAGTCGATTAAATATAATTGATTTCACATTAAATGTTATTAATTATAGATTGAAATCTAAATAAATTCGTTTATTGATTTAAAATCTTGCTATTTAATAATTTGACATTGTATGCGTGTAATTAACAATGAATTATATTACACATCATTAATGTATTAATTAATTTATTTCCCATTTAACGTGCTACTTAATCTCCTTTAATTGCAAACCGATTTTCAAATTTTATGCAACATCCTAAAGAAATAAATACATATCTTAATTGATTCATTTTTCCCATTCATTATACATTAATGCACACATACAAATTAAGATCCTAAATCCCATAAATCATTCCATCTTGGTTCCATTCCTTTTCACATCAACTATCACTTTATGAATAAATTAGCATTTCCTATTCATTTTGTTACATTCACTTATATTCACTTTATAAATAAATTGGTATTCCATTTAATCCATTAATTATTATCTTTAATTATTGAAATTTGTTATCTAATATAAATTTTGAATCTATTTCCTAATTTTCAAATTTCAAAAAATTAAAACCTTACAATTGTTTACAAATAAAAATGGGGATTGTACTAATTAAATTATTTATTGTCCTGCATTACTTTATTACCTCAATTCACATTCAATTTCCATTAATCAATATTTTATTTCATTGATAAATTCAATACTTGCCTTTATTTATTATATTTTAACTTATTACCCAAATGCAACAATTTAAAATTTTGCATTATTTTATAAATTTGAATCCCATTCTAGTTAACAATTTTATTCATGATTCAACATTTCTATTTGTTTTCTTATATTCAATTCATTTGCATATCAATTCATTTACTAAAGCTTACAATCATTTATTTGTTACTTACCTTCTTATTATATTAAATTAGTAGCATTTCCGTTATACTTCTGATTATAACATTTCATTAATTAATTTAATATTCTCGTTTGTTTCTTATATTAAACTTATAACCAAGTATGACAAAGATTCACAATTTCAATTGATTACAATTACATTTTGAATTTGTAAATCTTAATTTCAATCGCTACATTTAATTCTAACATCTGCTTCATTATAACTTCTAGAATATTTATTCCTTTCTAAACTGAATTGCAAAATTTAAATTAAACTAACAAATTTATTAATCAAAATTTACGAGTCGTTCACAGTGGGTGGCTGAGTGGTTGACATGGCTACTCGGGTGATGGGGCGGTGAGCACTTCTGGGTAGGCAGAGCAAAAATGGAAGGGGAAGGAAGAATTTGAGGGGAAGGGAAGAAGGCTCGGGAAAAAGCAAAAGAATAGGTGATAATATATAGATCTATATTATTTAATTTAAAATAACGTAAGAAGATGAATCGGATAAAAGAAATTTGAATAGGAAATGTCTATAGTTAGAAATATCAAATTCTGAAATTTTGCATAGTGTGACCGTTTTGTTTTCAGCCATTTCACAATTAAATGGTCACGGAGTATTTAAAGCTCCAAAGTGGATACCGATATGGCCATCCATTTCCACAGATTTCGCCGCGTACCTGACTTTGAAATGCACAAATGAATATATTGCAGAGATCAGCACGACGAGACGATCAAAACGTTACAAGATATCAGTGATATAACCATCCTATCAAAAGTCGATATTCGGTACCGAAAATGCTGCTAAAATGTCGAAAATAAGGTAAATGGGGCAACAGCAGTCCAAATTTGACGAAACGAAAGATGACGTCTCACTCAGAAAATGATTTACAAATTTATTATATAAAAATATTCAGGTTTGAAAAATATTTTATTATCATCAAATATTAATTGATTTAAATTGAAATTGAAATTACACAATAAAACAAACTTCAATATTTTCTGATGAAAATTTACCATTTGCTATGTTTATATAGACGTATTCCAAATATCAAATTTTCATTTTCAAATTCAATTATTTAAAATTTAACAAAATTCAGTTAATTACATTATCAAAACCATTAAAATTCATAGGTCGTTACACTCTCCCCCACTCAAAACTTTTCGTCCCTGAAAAGGAACGAGGTAGGAGAATAGAAACAACCAAAAGAAAAGATAGATTGAAATAAAATACAACAATTAATTCAAAACCATATAAATTTTACTTATTTTTTGTTAGGAAATCCAATGTACGGTTTTGATGACAACAACTATATAATGGAAATCAAATATACATATATATATATACAGATACTTGCTAGAACAACATCACTAGAAAGACAAGAACAAGGCTCAAAGGACACTACAAGAGCCTATAAGTCGATAGGTATAAAGAAGCAAAAGAAAAGATGCATAAAACAGACATGCACAAGTATCAGACGTCTGTGTGCACAAGCTAGACGTCTGGAAAAGTTCTCTGGAACAACGAACAGGCTAAACCAGACGTCAAGTAATAGCACTCAGACGTCTGAAAATCTTCTATGTTCACAAAAAGATATAGTATCAAACGTCTGAAACAAATACCAGACGTCTGAATTCAAACTCGAACTTCAGATAACAACTGCAACTGCCACATGCGAATGGACATCTCCGCTTCTCTTCGCCACAACTCTTCGCCATCAACAAAAGCAACTTCAGAGCGGTCATTAATGGATGCAACTACTCAAGATACCTATTTACAACATATATAGCATCAAGAATCAAGAGAAAAGAACTTACCTTACTTACTTACGCTTTCTAATTCTATACTCTATCATATATTCTTGATCTTTGCACTCTAGCAATCTATACTTGTATTCACTCTTCCATATACTCAGTTCTTCATAGACAATATTCTTTAGATATATATTGGAAGCAATTGTACTAATTAGTCAACATTCGTGTTATACTAGAACACACATTTGACAAGAACAACTTATTGTAACCAAGCCTATTCCTCCGAGCGAAGCGAGGATTTTTTATAGTCGAGTTTCGAAGGGGAGCTTCGAGACTTGACGTAGGACAGGAAGTCCGAACCAGTATAAAATTCTGATGTGCTTATTCTATATTTACTTAGATTAATATTATTTTAGTTGCATCATATATTTTGTCACATATACTTGCATATACACTACACGATCCACCTGTCTTGAAAAAAATAACTTCTACCTATTCCAGACATCTGTTTCTATATCCCAACGTCTTACAACACTTTTTATCTTCAAAATACAAACTCTATCTATTCCAGACGTCTGCCAACAACTTCCAGTCGTTTGAACATATATACTGTCATCAACTCTGGTTAAAATCAAACGTCTGGGTCACTTCCCAGATGTCTGAAATTCAATCGATAAGCTTAAGTAACCTTATAACGACTATTTTTTCCAAATTTTTACCTCACTTTTCATTTCATTTCTCTTTCATATCCAAAACCCTAACTTTCCAAATCGCTCTCTCCATAAATTCACACGATATCATGGCGTCCAAAACTAAATATCCTAAAATTACAAATCAAATTGAGAGATGGATGAATCAAGTGCCTTATTCGAACAAAAGATATGACGATATTCAAAAGAAAACGCTGCATACAGGTCCTTTCTATAATTTTATTAAATTCCCTTTGTATGATTTGAATGAAATGTGTGAAAATGCTGGGTTAGAAACATTGATTTCCTTCAATTCCGATAATGTTCAAATCGATCAGCTCACCATATTCCTTTTCTATGCTAATCTCGATAGCATTGTCGTATGGAATATCGACAATGATGATAATTGGCTTTGGTCAAGTGTTTACGACAACACTATTCGTCTAACTTTGGGAATTATAGGCCATACTCTAGGTTGTTCCGACTTCGGAGAAAATTTATATAACATCCCGGATATGCGCCTTAAACCAAGAGATAATGTTACCCATCAAATTTAGGAAGATGAAATGCCAAGATTTTCTTCCAAACACTTACGACCTAAAGCAAGACACCCAACCAGGATGATTATCAACACAGTCATTCCTCGCCTTGGCAGTCATGAGAAAATAACAGAATTAAAGCACAAAGCTCTATATGCCATCTTTAGTGGAACGAGGGTAAATTGGGCGAAATTCATATTTGATGAGCTTAAACACTATTGGACTCGATCATGTCCATCCATCATCTACCCTATCTACATCATGCGTCTTCTGAAAGCTCGCAACATTCTATCGTATTTATCGAATTTTGAAGAGATTTCTCCAAAGTACGCCTCCACAAAGTTCTTCTCTCTTATGCAATTACCAGAAAATCCTCCGGATTTTATGTCATTTGAAGAGTGGACACTACGTCGTCAACAAGCCGGACAAGCTTGGCCTCAATCCCATCAACAACCACCACAACCATCACAAAAAGAAGAACAACATCACGAACAAACTCCTCTTCCTCCTGCATCTTATGACTATCCAGGCCAAGATGACATTTTGGAGACTCGTACTGAGACCAATCCAAATAAAGTATTCAAGACTTAACTCTCCAAAATCAACTTCTCTTATCAAGAAATCAAAAATTATTGGCTAAGCGTATTGATAGCTTTGAAATAATGTTTGCTTCTTGCCTAGCCATAGTTGAAACATCGCTTTCAATAACTTTATCCGTTCTAAAAGAGGTTCTTCAACGAGTCCGTGGCTCTACACCAGCTTTGGAATATTGGCCGACTCCGGTACCTTCTCCTCCTACTTCAAAACACTCTAAACTTTCTGAAGAGGAAAAAGAACCTCTCGAACATACTTCAACATCTCCTAGAAAACAAGATAGTTCTTCAAAGAATGAAGATGAAGGAGATGCTCAAGCTAAAGCTTCCCCAAAAGATCCTTAGATTTTTTTTACTAGTTTCCATCTTTTGTATTGAAATCAAAAATATATGCACATAATTACTGTGTTTAATGATTATAAAAAGTGATTTTTGGTTTGATACTTCTAACGTAATTATAGTAAATTGTTATAACCTTCTGGCAATTAGTAAATATTTCAGATTAATAGTGTGTACATGCTATCTAAATTATAGATATTAATACTTTTTGATAATGCTAAAGGGGGAGAAATGATGGTAAGAACATATTCAGGGGGAGATTTATAAAATTATATCTAAGTACATTGTATAGTTGTCATCATCAAAATGTGGGAGAATGTTAGGAAATCCAATCTACGGTTTCGATGACAACAACTATACAATGGACATCAAATATACATATATATAAATATATACATGTACTTGTTAGAACAACATCACTAGAAAGACATGAACGAGGCTTCAAGGACACTACAAGAGACTACGAGTCAATAGGTACAAAGAAGCAAAAGAAAAGATGCACAAAATAGACATGCACAAGTATTAGACATCTGGGTGTACAAGCCAGACGTCTGGAAAAGTTCTTTGGAACTACAAACAGGCTAAACTAGATGTCTGGTAATAGCACTCAAACGTTTGAAAATATACTATGTTCAAAAAAAATATAGTATCACATTTCTGAAGAAAAAATACCAGACGTCTGAACTCAAACTTGCTTTAGATAACAACTGCAACTACCACATGCGAATGGACATCTCCGCTTCTCTTCGCCACAACTCTTCACCATCAGCAGAAGCAACTTCAGAGTAGTCGTTATGGGATGCAACTACTCAAGATACCTATCTACAATTATATATAGCATCAAGAATCAAGAGAACAGAACTTACCTTACTTGCTTACGCTTTCTAATTTTATACTCTATCCTATATTATTGATCTCTGCACTCTAGCAATCTATACTTGTATTCACTCTTCCATATACCCAGTTCTTCATAGAAAATATTCTTTAGATATACATTAGAAGCAATTATACTAATTAGTCAACATCCGTGTTATACTAGAACACTCATTTGATAAGAATAACTTATTAAAACCAAGCCTATTCCTCCGGGCAAAGCGAGGATTTTTGATAGTCGAATTCCGAAGGGGAGCTTCGAGACTGGACGTAGAACGGGAGGTCCGAACCAATATAAAATTCTAGTGTGCTTATTCTACATTTACTTAGATTACTATTATTTTAGTTGTATCATATATTTTATGACATATA
This sequence comes from Allium cepa, assembly GCA_030765085.1. NCBI lineage: Eukaryota > Viridiplantae > Streptophyta > Magnoliopsida > Asparagales > Amaryllidaceae > Allium > Allium cepa. Next base: position 27,884,258 of record CM060939.1, on the reverse strand, counting down.
CTTGCATATACACTACACGATCCACCCTATAGACTTTCATTTTTAAATTGATTATTATTTAACAAATTTGATTTCAATCCATTTTATTCAACCAATAAATATCCATTTATGTTCATATTTTGTTGAATTTCAATTCAAGCTATTTCCATTTAATTGATTGGTTTCAGATAATTAATATTTGTTACAAAATTTCTTTCAAAACAAAATTTATTTGATTTAACTCGTTTATTAGATAAAATTCATCTTCAGTTGAGTTGATTCCACAAAAAAGCAATTTTAACTATTCTTAAGTCCATATTTATTTACTTAACTAGTATTTTTCTTTTCTTTATTTTAATTATTTCACTTAACATATTTTGCAACATATATTAAATGTATAAACATTTTATAACCATATATTATACAACAAATAAACTTTCTATTTTTTCAATTTATTATCTATAAATTTTCTTAACAAAATATCATTTTAATATCCTATTACTTATATCATAGTGTATAATATCCATATACATTCTAATTACATTTAAACTTTTCTAGATAATTTAAATTAATGTTTTCGAGTGTAATTAAACACTATACAAATTTACATGTTAATTACAACATTTTCTATTTAGCAGATTTGGTGTGAACAATTTTATTACTAAAATTTCTCTTGGTAACCTTCAATTACATATTCATCCTGACATCTTAATGTTTTAACCTTTTAAATGTTCAGGTAAGTTATATATGTTTTGGAATGTAACAGAGTATTACACAAATAGATTTTTATCTTAGTTCAACTATTTTAAGTTGTTTTATTCCATCTTTAATTTTATACCTTCCAATTATTCAAAATTTCCTTTCATTTCAATAATTGAAGCTCTAACTTAACATAAAATTTAAGGATTAGATTTCTGGTTTCGCTCCAAACTATTTTGAAATAAATATGTATACATATATATTTTATAAATCAAATTATACCAAGTTATTAAAATTAAATCAATTTTTAAAAATAAAGTATGGCAAAGCTACTAAGTGGTCTCTCCACTTTGAGACTCGAAAATGAATGTCGATGATGCTGCACTCATCACCGAAATTGTTTTCCAACGACAAACGAAAAGAGTACAAACTTAACTCCTTTAAAATTATCCTTTTGGAAACAATTTCCATTCGAAAATACTTTCAATTAATATCTTTCAAAACTTTAAAACCTAAATTTGAAAAGCACTAGTTATTTAATTCTCAAATTTTTAATTTCAAATCAAATTTATAACCCATGTTTATGAAAATTTATCTCCCTATAACATACAACAATAATTCATGGTTTAAGATTGCTAACAAAAGAATAAATGATAATCTAGTATTATCGTTTCTAACAACTAATTCATTTTACTATCTAATTTCAGAAAATTAAACCTTTATATATATAATATAATCATATACAAAATTATTTCATTTACCGAATTTGAAAACGATATTATGTCAGTTTGCTCTATTCAAGTGTTTTGAAAATTCTATTGATAGCATTGATCAGACGAATCGATCGAAACCCCAAATCAACTTTAACAATTCAAACAACACAATACAAAACAGTTTATATTAATAACAAATACACTCCCTCACATGTCGACTTAAGAATGGATTATAGAACAAATAACGTGATTTTAAATGTTGTTAGTTCATTTGAATAGAGTTCCAGTAATTCATATTTGTCAACAACACATAATCATAAAAACAATGACGTCAATGCATAAATTGAATACAACAGATATATCATACATCACAGCATGTGAATAATAACATCGATACACAGACCAAATACTGTAGGTATATAATACATCAGAGCAAAAGAATAAATACATAAAGTGCATAGAAAGAGAAATGAACTACAATACAAAAGATCATCCATCTGTACGTGGACGTCTATGTCGTCATCGTCGCCTCTCCTCCTCATCATCTCCGCCGTCGCTCGGACTAGCTAAATGCTCAGAGTACATCTACATGTCTGCAAATCTCTTACTCTCTTCCTCCAGTGTGTTGCTTCCTATGCCTGCCAACGTAGCTCACCTCGAATTAGTCTAGGCTACGCCTATGCTCTACGTATCTTGTATGTTCGATCTCCATCTGTATGTCATACAGATCATGGTAGGATATCTGGCTAGGATCGGGGTAATGATCACATTGGGGGATGGTATATGTAAACATAGCAGTCTGTTCCAATGGTAGGAACTGCCATAGTCCATCCAAAGCGAGAAGCAACCGACACGTGATCGGGTGCACGGTAACCCTGGCTGGGTCGAGTGAGATTCTCGACAACTGGGGGATGTATGTCGTGCCGTATAGTGGACAGACCAACCAAATCTACCGCTGCTGCACGTGTAATGGTATCAGTGGAACCAGTGTAAAATCTGCACCAGAAGTCAACGAATGACTGACCGGTAATAACAAAGCCCTCGGTCAGCCACCAACCACATGCCTCGCGAGGTCTAACTGCTCTAAAGAGTAAATCATACAATGATAGGTATTAATGTGTGGATCATCATGAATAGCATCAAAGTCATACAACTGCCTCCAACACCTCTCAACCAGAAACCAATATGCACCAAATGCCGAAGGATAAGATAGGAGTGGAAATCTCCTCCCAGCTAGCATCCTAGTGATCTCTATAAAATCAATGCCAAAGGATACACTATCATGAAATGGATGCCATATAATCTAGTGTATGTACATCCTTAAATCAATCTAGTTATGGGCAACCAAATACACATGGCGGGATTCATTATCTCTGGGTCCCCTGTTGTCCGCGCACCAAAATGACAGAGAGGAGAAAAAATAGACGCATCAGAAGTAAGAATGACAAAATGGAAATTCCTGGAGTACTCAAAATACTAATGCTGTAATAACTCCCAAAACCAAATAATGAAACATGTGCATCTGAAATGGTGCACTATATGTCGAGGCATCTATACAGGTACGTAAGAATAGGCGTACCTCAATCGTATAAAATAGCACTGCTGTAATCCAACTCAGATGCGACCTTAATAAACCCAACAAACAGACTACTGCTCGATGTGCAGAAAAACAGGTTACCATGAGGTATAGGACAAATAATCGAGCGAGCTTAAGATCATCATCAGGTGAGTAATAAGCGAGAATGTTGTCCATGGCAGCATGAATAGCGCTGACTCTAATAGCGCCTCCTGCCTGATATGACGAATCGACGGCGTCAAAATGAGGTAGAAGATCGTGAACGCGCTTGGGATCACGCCATCGAGAATCATCGAAAGGAAGTGGTGGAAAAGAAGCTACTTCAATGCTAATCCTGGTGAGTATGGAGAAATCAAGCGGTGTAATTCCCAACTCCCCGCATGGAAAGTGGAACGTATGGGTGGTTTTATACCACTGTAAAGCAATAGCGGCACATAATTGAACATCATTTTTATAACATTATTGATTTCTAGAAATGTATAGTATATATCAAGTTAAATTATGAAGTGATAAATTAACTAGTTTTTTAAATAAATGGTTCGTTTGATTACCTATGAAATGGTGGAATTCAAGCCCCTGTAGTAGTGCTACGACTCTATCTTTATTTTCCAAATATTCATGAAAATATTTAAGTGTGTTCGCTAACGAATCCCGTGAACGAATATTTCGCAACTGTCAAATTTAAATAAAATCATACTATATATTTAAACTAATAACGTATTGTGGTTAATTAAATCATATAAAAGAATACTTATAGCCAAACTTGTCTGCATGCTGACATACACTTCGCCATCTGGAAGTGCGCAAAAATTGGAAAGCATAGGTAATTTCGCCGTGCAAAGGTTCGGATCCTGAAATCCGTCAAGGTCGGCGAGTCTAGTGGAAATCTGCCCCACACCCCTATCCATCCTACCTGCTCGACCACCCCTACGACCACCGTGACCGCGGCGACCGCATTCCTCTACGCCTCTACCTCGATTCTCGAGATTTTCGATGGCTAACAGAAAATCTTCTATGCCTAGCTGATCCTGCCCATGCAAGACGACATTCTACTCCTCGTCGCTCCTAACTGCGCCGCCGGCACCGCTTCTACTGCCTTCTCTGTCCATGAAATTTTGGCGGATTTTTTTAGCAATCTGGACATCTTTTTGAGCGTGTATCTCAAAAATCACCTTTAATTTGGCTAAAGATGATCGGATTTGAGCCTTTGGTGGCAGAAAATGGGGTTGGAAATGGTGGTTTTCGTGCTCTCGACTGAGTGAAAATGGTGGAGGAAGTGAGACAAGTGAAAATGAAGATGGCAGCTATAAACTAGGTTATATTTTATAATGGTAAAGTCTTTGCTGTTATAAGTTTATTACGACAAATATTTTGCCGTTATAAACTTTATCGGCAAACTCTTTGCCGTTATAAACTCTTTTCCAAACTAGTCTATGGCTTCTTTGCCTCTCTTGGTTACACCGCCCGTTCGCTCGGTTGCTGCCGATGAGAGAGTGGAGTGAACAGAACAACTTATTAGTTATGGTCTTAGGTAATAAATGCATTTTGGCTTGAAAAAATCTAGGGGGACAAGGTAAAAACGGCGGCTAAAGGGGGGAGACATGCGTGGTGAAGTGGAAAAAATCTAAGGGAGGTTATGCACTTAGAGGTTGATTTGGTAATTTTCAAATTCCACTTATAGTATATAAAGCATTTTCCTAACATTCCATTTTCATAAAATTTCTATTTCATAAAATTTCCTTTCAAAAGGTTTTGTGTATATTTCCCTGGCTTCCTAATTAGATTCTCGAGTTTACAATTTAATTTTCATTCAATTTTATAAATCTAAAACCTTGTTTTAAGCTTCCTTCTTCCAATTCATCACTTCTCCTTAAAAGACAAGTCCACATCCATCTTAATCAATCAAGGCCGAGCATAATACCCCCTAGGCCGATTTATTTTGCATCCAAAATCCCAAAAAGACTCCACATTTCCAAGCTAGAAGCAAAGAACTAGGTTGTGCTCGAGTTATAGAAAAAGTTAGCTTAGTTTCGTGAAATTTCGGTAAGTAAAGATTCACTCTTTAACTAAGTATTCTAAACATATATATAGATAACTAACTTGTCATAAAAATAATGTTGTGTTTGGATAAAATAATGTTGGGTTGTATGTTTGTATTGTGCTTGGATTAAAATGATGCTTGGATGTGATCATATGTTCTTGGTTATATGGATGTATAGTTCGGAATATAGTAGTCTAAATAGCCAAGTTAGTTTGCATGTTATTATCTAGCTTGTATATGTTGATTATGGAAATTTTTAAATGTTGTGATGTTGTGGTTATGTAACCATATATGTTATGAACATGAATTCATGATGTTATGCTAGGAAAGTTAGTAGTAGGTTAAAGCAATATGTTATCCCTTGTATAAACTACAAAATCTTTGGTTTTAAAATTCGCAAAATGTTTTCCAGTTTTAAATAATTGTACGTCTTCCAAAATATGATTTTATGTTTTAGTAAAAAAAAATTCTAAGAGTTCAAATTTTAAACAAGACTTAGAGAACAAATTTCAAGTTTTAAAATTATGCATCGTATAGCGATAGTCGTTATAGGTGCAGCTCAAGGAATCAAACACTTTTTGGAATCTAAATTTGTTTTCGCTTAAATATCTTTTTGAAAAGAGTTTTCAAATATATCCTAAGTAAGAAAAGTAATTATTTAATTAATTATTCATTTATTTAATGATTATTGATTAATTAATCATGTAATTAGTACTTAATCATTAGTTAATAAAAGTAATTAATACTAAGTGTTAATCAATGAAGTTAATTTTAATTAGTAAATTAATTAAAGTTGATTATTATTTAATTAATAATTAAGGGTTAATTACTTTTAATTATTTATTAAGGATTAATTATTAATTATTTATTTATAAAAATGGTATTTAATTAATTATTAATTACTGATTAATTAAATTTAATTACTGTTGTAATTAAGACTTAACTAAGATTTAATTATTATTTAACTAGGGTTTAATTTGTTATTAACTAATAAATAAGGATTTAAAATCACTTTGTTTTTAAAATATTGACTTTGTTTCAACTGTTTTTATTTTCAAAAATGTTTTAAATTAAGGGATTTCTTTGTCGATTAACCTTAACTAAACTCAAACAAATACGATACCAAAGTTAATGTGCTGGCACGTTTATGGGAAGTATATCATCTCATCAGTTAGCACTAAAAGACGATGAGTAGGCTAATCCTTTATATGTGAGATCTAGAATTTATTTCTAGGCAAGGGATAAAGTAAGGTCAAAATATCGGAAATATGATAGATACGAGAGTGTTAATTTGTAACGACCCGCCTTTCATTCCACAGAAAGATGCATCATTAAGAAGAAAGAAAGGGGTAGAAAAGAGAAAAGAAAGGAAAGAAAGAAACAGACAACATCAGAATCTCACAGCGGAACGAATAAATTATAATATATCACATAAAACATTACATAGCATCATATACATCAGAGTTATACAGCTAAAAAACACAAACTAGACAGTTATAAACATTTGTCTAGCAATTACAATTCAAGTACATCAAAGAAAACAGATACAACTCAAACATAGCGGAACCACTATATATATATCTACACGCTGAAGCCTCCTGCTCCATTATCTCCTCCAGAACTCGTCAAGCAAATCCTGAATCACTTGACTACTCATACGTAATATGAGTACCCAAGAGTTTAATAAAACAGAAAATAAACACTCGGGTCAGACAGGGTCTGATGTGAGTAAACGGGGATAAAAGTTGCTTAACTTTAGAAAATCCTTTGAAAACAAAAGGTACCACGTAAGACTTCCCACACATAAACATGGAAAAGTTTTTACCTTACGCTAACCAAAACATTTGATAGGAAAGCCACTGATATTATAATAGTGTCTAGGGTTTTCAAGTAAATAAGAAACAGCCGAAATAGTTACATTCATTAATTCCAGCTACTAGCCACAAAAGAGGGTAATACAATCAAAACTGTAGGGTCTCGTAGGGAAAATGGGTTTCCATCAATGGCAGGGTTACTGGTGTACTTCCCGTCACAGTACGTGTCCTAGATCACCGTACCGAGGAGTACGCCCGCTCCCCTGCAACATAAAGCCGGAACCATTCCTTACCGAACAGTTCCGAACAAGACCACCCCGCAGATTGGCCATCGCCAACTGCCACACAACCGAAATATAAAGGGACCTCTAGACAGGGGTAAATCTTGCTCTCTAGTGGGGGCTACCCACGAAGCCTTGCTGCACCTCCCCTGTTTTAGCCATTCCCGGTTGATCAGGGTTGAGGCTACGATTACCTTTGTAGAACATATCAATCTTAGAATGCTTATCGTCCACCTGACGATGTTCTGAAAGCATTCAATCCATACAAGTTCGTTCCGGGTTCGAACGAAACCGAAGGCATTATCTTGTTACACTCATTTTGGAATCACCCTCAGAGTTAACGACAATAATCCTTGCACTCTCAATCACCATCTCGAACCTATAAGTACTATTCCGTCAAACTCATTACGGAATCACCCACAAAGTTATACTGACGTATAGTTCTTACACCTCGAGTCTTCACTTGCTCCACTTGGATTAATGGCCTAACGTTTAATTGGAATCGATATGGTTTTCGGATATCCAAATATGGAAACCCGATCCCGGTCTCACCGAAACCAAACGCCATTTTAATGTTCAAGTTGTACTTAAGGGTTTTAAACAATTAACTCATTTCATTATTATCTATTTCACACAGATAGATAAACTATATATCGCAATAGATAAATCACACTCTCATCATAAACAGAAAATCTGTATCATCATCACAAACAGATAATCATCACAACCAGATAATCCATCACAAACCATCATACTTTAACCAAGCATCCATATCATATAGATACGACTCATCTCATTACTGAGATCTCAACCATCCAATCAATAACATCCATAAGCAATGATTTATTAACCATCAATTATAATTAATTTAAAATGAATTAAATTAATTACATCTATCTCTAATTAATTTAAAATAAATTAAATTAATTATCACATCTATAAATCTTGCTTAATATCCGTCAATTAATTAACCTAGTTAATTAATCATTTTCTAAATATTCAACTTGATTAAACACCTTTGATTAATCATTCACTAATTACAATAAGTAATTAGTCTTTAATTAATTTCACAAAGTAATAAATCTTAATCATGAGTAATTACATTTAATTACTTTATTTATTTAATTAACTATAATTAATTACATTTATCCTTAATTAATTACAATTAATTAATCACTTAATTAATTGATTATTACTTAATTAAACAATTCTTAATTACATGATTAATTATATTAATTAATGATCTCTAATATTTAAATAAATTACTTAATTAAAATTAATTACATTTAGTAATTAATCTAACATTTATAATACAGTTATTAATCACCGTGATTAATATTAAATCCAGTAATTAACTACCTTTAATTATTCCATAATTAATTATCTTCATTAATTAATTCCTTAATTAATTTCAAAAGTAATTATCCCAATTACTTAAATAAAAACCATCCTTGCTAATTACATTCCAGTAATTATTATTCATTACTTCTTTGAGTAATCCTGGTCCATTAATTACATTAAGTAATTACACTCATTTAATCATCAAATGATTTACTTAAATTAATTAAACTAAATTAATCAACTTAACAAATCACATTATTATAATTAATTACAATAAGTAATTAATTTCTTAATTACTTTTATCAAGTAATTATGCTTATACAATTGATTATCTTCAATTAATTAGTCTAATTAATTACCAAAATTAATCATATTAATTAATTACATAATTATCATTATTAATTAACAATATTTTCATTAATTACTTACTTAAGGAATTTATCTTAGATTAATTATTCATAAATCATCTCTAATTATAACTTAATCCAAAACATTAATTAAAATCAATTAAATAAGTAAATTCTTATTTATCTTAATTATTTCCAAAATAATTCATTTACTTGTTAATAACTTAATTAATATTCAAAATGTATTTAAATAATACATTTCTAAAATTAAATTCAAATTTCATTTTAAAATTTAAAGATTTCAAAATGTTTAACCATTTAAACATTATCCAAATTTTTAAATAAACTTAAAATCCTTGAAATAAAAATAAATGTTAAAGAACATTCATTACTTAAATATATAAGGAAAGTTTAAAAACCAAATTTAAATTTATTTTAAAAAAAACAAGTTTTAAAATGATTATTTAACTTTTCAAATTAAAGTTAAACACTTCATATCTTTAATTCAAATATTAAAGGAAAGAATCTTTTCAAATTTAAACCTTATTTGAAATCAAATTCATTTTTTTAAACCTACTTTTAAAACATTTGAATCAGTCCAATATTTAAAAATTTACAAAACTGTTTTGAATTCAAATCTGGTTTTCAGAGTAAACCTGAAAACTATATTTAACTTGATTTCAAAAATAAATTTAAATCTCAGTTAATTTTAAACTCTTTCTTTTAAAAACCATGAATTCAAAAGCACACTTGAATTCAAATTCATCCTAACTTGGAATTTAAATTCTTGTTAAAATCTTGTTTCAAAAAAATTAAATTCTTCCAAGTTTAAAATACTGCACACCTTCAGGTTTTAAACCTGTAACATCATTAACCCGAGAAACCCGCATATTTACTTCGAGTTCACAAACCACTTGCCTCGAGTGAACTGCCTGGTTCACCCGAGTGAAACTCGAGTCATAATTTTGTTCATTCCAAAAGTTCATCAGAACTTCTATGTGCACGGTGCATATGCACCGGCACTCCGGCCACCTACATCCACTCTTAACCCCTTCACCACATCGCAGGCCATTCCCCAAACTAGTCCGCGACCACCAGAGTTATTCTATCAGCTCGAAACCAAATTCAGGTTATCCAATGCAACCTGAAACCCCCCCTGCAATAAAAATCCCAAACCTATCATCAGCTAACAATCCATCCTCCGGTCATCTGAGACATCGCGACTCCGACCATCTCTACCTCCACGACTCCTCTACAACTTCCCAAAAACTGGTAACACTCGGTGCATCACAGAGATCAAAAAGTTACAAGACTTCGACATCATCAAAACTAGGGCTAAAACTTGGAATTAGCCACCACAGTCGCCACCATCCACTGACAATACATCAGACAATTTTCCCCTACTCTTCCATCTATACTCCACATCCAGAAAGTCCCACAGCCACCAAAATCCACTAGATCATCAAACAAACCCAAAAACCCCAATTCTGTTCAAAACAGAAATGCTAACTCCACAGTAATTTTAAAATGTGAAATTTGTTATAAAATTTCTGATTTCTAACATACATTCCTGTTAAAAACTTGTTTAAATAATTAATGATGTTTGATATCCTTGTTTATTGAAAATGTTTACTGTAGCATTTGTTTCAGAGGTAATAGATTTTTTTTCAATACAACTAAATTATGATTTATAATCAAAATTTCATACTGAGCAACCTCCTTTGCTAACATAACAGATCCTAATCGAAATAAATTCAAGAGGTATTTGGTTTTTCCTATTTAAATTTTAAGTTTTATAAATAGAATCAAGTATACAGTTTTCCTGTGAACCTATAAATCTGTTTATACATATTCACACACAATATTCATCAAAATAGAAATTCAGACAAGCATGCTCATTCCTAAATATTTACATGCATCAGATAATTTTAAACCTTTTTGCATTGTGAGGTTACTTACTTCCAAAAAGAAACAGAGAAGTTCTCATCCAAACAGTTTAAATTTGTGTGAACTAATACTTGAGTTCTGGAAACTACATTTAGCTTTTATTTTTAAAGAAAAACTATTTTTAAAATAAAGAAGTTTACACACCTTTAAATTGAGGATGCAGAGAACAATTCAGAGAAACATTTTCACCATTTCCTGAACCTGCATGTTGAATTTCCTGGAACCTGATTGCTAGTTGAAGTTGCTTTTTAGTTGTTGTTAGTAGTTGATTGATGAAGAAAATCCTAGCCATATTGCATGCAGCTGACCCCAATTTCCGTATGCTCAGATTTGAAGTTGAACTTTATATTGATGTCGTAACTTTGCTTTCAGATATGCAGATTTGGGTTTTGCCTATTTGATTTTCCAGATTTATAAACATGCATTGTTTGGATTTTCAGAATTTAGATTGTATTTGGGTTTTGAATTTCTTATCTAAATCTGATTTTTAGTTTTCAATTTGAAGAAAATGGTTTTAACAAAATGGATTTGCTAAGTTTCTTATTAATATATTTTAAACAAAAAGTTTTTAAAACAATGCCACTTGTTATCTTATTAATGATAAATGCTTACAAGTGTCTTCTTTATGTATTAAGAGGCTAACACATGTGCATTTTTAATATAAAAAGAAAACTCTAAATTTATAAATGTACTTAAATTTTTCTAAAACAATTTCTAATTTAATATAACATGTTTCTAAATGTTTTATCCATATTTAGCCTTTAAATAAATACATATAAACTTCCTTATAACATTTTACATTTTAATGTTTGCTTGAATATTTTTAAAATAATATTTTAAAACTAATTTTCAAAAGAGATTTTTTTTTAAAAGAATAAGAATGTTGAATTATTATTTTTATTTCAAAGTTTCAAATCTAAATACTATACTCTAATATAAATAAACTAAATCTTATTTCAAAAGAAAACAATTTTTAAAATAAAAATAAATAAACTTTTATTATAAATACAATTCAAACTATTTTATTTTTATAAACAAAATAAATACTTACTTATATTTCTTTGAAGATATAAGAAAGACTTTTAATTACCTTTGAAAAGTTTTCAATACTAATCTTAACCAATTTAATCAATTCACAATTACACATCTATATATAAAATAAATTGGAAAATATTCTTTATTAAATTTAAATTTTAAAAAAAAATCAAAATTCCTATTTACAATGTATACACATATATATATATTATAAATAAAATATTTTTAAATCAGCTTAGAAAGATAATTTTATCAATTAAATATTTTTAACTTTTATAAAGAGTAAGATTCTCAAATTAAACATACTTTCTTTTCTTTTCAATAATCATTTATAAACATACTTTCTTTTCAAAAATGGGGACCCTCCCAAATTCCACTTTCTTTCCCACTGACCCTTCCCATCCGCCATCCTCTCTGCAACCTTGTCCTTCTTCTCCAATTCTCGTACCACCCTCTGTCGCGACACATGCTTCTTTGTCAGTTCCTCTTCCCACATCCATCCCTTCTGTCAGTATCTCTCCAGTCTCTCCCTCTCCAGTTCAGTTTTCTTCTTCCCAGTCTGCAGCTTTGAATCCTTCTTCCCCACCATTGCTTCCCCTATCCCAAACTCAGATTGCTTGGAACTCTCTGTTCAAAGCAAAACCCACTAATGCTGGGAAATATGTACCGCGTGACATTCAACTTGAATTCAATGGTGACGCCATTGTTCCACCAGCAGAAGTAGTGAAGGCAGGTAACTCTATGTGGAAGGAATACCTGGTGGGTTTTTTCCTCGATAACCCTCTGCCTTACACGATAGTACTGTACTATCTCAAAAAAGCATGGAAATTACGTGGATCCATATCTGTTAAATCAGATGGGTTCCTATTCTTGTTTAAGTTTTCAAATGTAGATGATAAGACTAGAATTACTGAGTCTGATCCTGTTATAATGAGGAACAAACTTTTTATTGTAAAGCCGTAGGATGAAAATGTAGGTAATACTTGTAGTAGCATCAAAGTTGTACCAGTTTGGATTAAGTTATCTAACATTCCTTTGTTTGCATGGTCGCCTTTGGGAATAAACTGGTTAGCTTCAAGGATTGGAAAACTACTCTGTATGGATGCTTCAACTGAAAAGTTTGAACGAATCTCCTTTGCCAAATGTTTAGTTGAAGTCACACCAAAGAATGACTTACCAGAATGCTTCACTGTTAAACTGCTTGATGGGTCAGATCAGGTCGTTAAAGTTGATTACTTGTGGAAGACGAAAATTTGCACTATATGTAAGGAGTTTGGTCATATGGTAACAACTTGCAAGAAGATAGTAATTGAAGATAAAGGAAAACAATGTGAAGCTATTGAACAACAAGAAATTGGTGATGAGAAACGAAACAGGGTGAGGAAGGGGGAAAACATTGACAAACAAGATAAGGTGAAGCAAGTGTGGCAAAAAGTTAACAGGAGCAAGGTGAATAATGGGGACATAAGAAAAGAATTGGATAGCTCAACAAAGAAAATGATAGGAACAGAGGAAGAAAATGAACACGGTGAAAATGAGGACAGTAAAAATGTCATTCCAGTTCAGAATAAAATTAACACAGTTGAACAAGAATGCACTGTTGTTACACATAATAAAAAGTGTTGCAAAATGAGAAGGTAGTGCAAGAAAATGAGGATGAGGAAGGGAAATTCTCTCCTGATAATAGTTGTGTAGAATTTTGTAAGGAAGCTAGTACGATTAATACAAATTCTGCTGTTGGTAATGTAGTTGAGAATTTTCAACCTACTTTCAATTTAGATGAACTGCACAGTAATATAAATGAAACAAATAATTGTGGCAAAAGCAAGGAAGTTGGTAAAGGCAATACTAAAGAGAATGCACAGGCATATACTCATGTATCAGAACTGGACTGTGCATGGTGTAAAGCTTTTGAAAACAACATTATCCAATTAATTACTTCCATGCACAAGCCAAATGATGATGTACTATTGCCTGAACCTACACATTACAACCTCTCCATTAACTTGCCTGGATGGCCAACTAGCACCTTTTCACCTCAACCTCAATCTATCCCTCCACAAAAGCCTATCACCTCCATTACAAAGTCTCAACAAGCCTCACCTCCTCCTCACCCTCAAAGGAAAATTTAAACTCGATCTCGTTCAGCTAAGAGAAGAAATAAATCCACCTCTCAGCAATAGTCATTATGTTTAACAAAATTGCTGCCTGGAATCTCAGAGGTGCTCATAGTAATATGAAACTTGATCAGGTGAAAAGAATCATTTCTTCTCATGATATTTGCCTATTTGGATTGCTTGAAACTAAACCCAGTCTATCGTTATCCATCAAAGCAGCTGCATATATAAATCCAAAATGGGAATACCATCATAATCTTGATATGGCTACTTATGGGCATATTCTCATAATCTATGATCCTGCAGTAATTTCTCTATCCCTAATCTTAACCACTAGACAATACATTCACTTTCATGTCCATGAAATTCAAACACAAACCTCCTCCTACATCACCTTTTTTATGCTGACAACTCGGTCCCTTCTAGGAATACATTCTTCAACTCTTTGCCTCCATTACGACAATCAACTCACCCTTGGCTTGTTTTAGGTGATTTCAACTCTTGCTTTGAACTCACTGACAAATGTGGAGGAATTCCACTTACTCCTAGAGATATTGCTCCATTCAATTTAGCTGTTGTCGAGTCTGAATTAATTTTGGTAAACAAGTCAGGTGCTAAGTATTCTTGGAATAATAGAAGTCGTAGTGGAGTTCGTACCTTCACGACAATAGATCATGCCTTCAGCAACTTCCAAGCTCTCCCCCGTTGGGCATCCTTGTCTGTGTTCCTTCCACAATCAATAATGTCTGATCATTCTCCATTGATTTTATCTCTGGGTCACCACTTTCGAAAGGAAAAGAGAAGTTTCAAATTTTTTAATGCTTGGCTCAAGCATGAACACTTTCTTACCCTAGTTTCTCAAGTTCATTCTGAATATTATTGTTTTGTTAATCCCATGTATAAGTTTTGCAGGAAATTGAAAGGAATTAAACAGGAGATCAAATTATGGGCTTCTTCCACCTTTGGAACTGGTAGCTTGCTTTCAACTTCACTTATGGAACTGTTGAAGAAACAACAAGATTACATGATGGACCATCCCCTTGATGAACAAGCAGCTGCTAATGAAGCCAAACTTTTCGGTGATGTTAACAATGCTCTTAGCATGGAAGCAAACATGAAGAGGCAACAATTGCATAATAAGTGGATTGTTGAAGGTGATAGGAATACAAAGTTCTTCCATGATGCATTAAAGGTCAAGCATGCTGGAGAAAATATTTTTAGTATATTAGATGAATAAGGTACCCTATGTTCTACTACTGAAACTGTCGAACAGGCTTTTGTTGATTACTTCACTTCTCTGCTTGGCAATTCAACTGGTTTCTCTCCAGATCTTGATCAAATCTCATCACTTGCATTGCCTTGCATCTAAACTCGGGAAGCTAATACACTTATAAGGCCAGTTACTGATGAGGAAATCAAAGATACTCTATTCTCTATGAACAAACACTCATCTGGAGGCCCTGATGGCCTTAATGTGTCATTCTTTATATCTACGTGGAGTGTGCTTGGCCATGATTTCTGTCACGCTATACACAATTTCTTTTCTAAATGCAAGTTACTTGGGGAAGTTAATAGCTCAAATATTGCTCTAATCCCTAAAGTCACACCTCCGACAAGTGTATCCTCTTTCAGGCCTATCTCCTGCAGTAATGTAATATATAAATGTATCACAAAAGTTCTTGCTTCTCGTTTGGTTAGTGTTATCCCATCTGTTGTCTCAATGAACCAAGCTGCTTTCATCCCAACCAGGAATATACTTGAAATCATGCTTCTAGCTCAAGAGTTGCTTAAAGGTTATAGTAGAAGTAATGTTACCCCTGCTGCCACACTCAAAATTGATATTTCTAAAGCCTATGATTCTATTCACTGGTCATCAATAGTTAGAATAATGGCAATTATGGGATTTCCCAAAATATTTGTGTCTTGGATATATGTGTGTATCTCCAACCTTTTCTGTTGTTATAAATGGAAGACCAGTGGGCTTTTTCAGTAGTAGCAAAGGCATTCGTCAAGGAGATCCTATATCATCTTACCTATTCTTGTTGGTTATGGAAGTTTTCACTGTTATACTTAAAACAAAATACTCTCAGAAATTAATTAAGCACCATCCTAAGTGCTCTACACTTCAAATAAGCTCTATAATGTTTGCTGATGATGTGATGTTGTTTACTAAGCCTGAAATTCCATCTCTGACTGGCATAATGGAAGCACTGCAGTCTTTTTACTGTATGACAGGACTTGCTATTAATCAAGCTAAGTCTTCCATGTTAGTTGTTGGTGTTAATGATGCTCTAAAATCTGCTCTTTATCAACACATTGGTTTCACTTGCATGGATGATGACATGAGGTATCTCGGTCTCCCTTTAATCTCAAAAAGAATTACTAATGCTGATTGTATTCCATTATATGATAAGATTACTTTTGTAATGTGTGCCTGGGTGAATAGGCAATTAAGTCAAAGTGGTAGACTTGTCCTAATCAAATCTGTTGTTTTCTCATCTCTGGTCTACTGGGCACGTTCATTAATCCTCCTTATGAAACTGATGCAACTTGTAAGGTCGGCGATGAATAGATATTTTTGGACTGGCGGTATTCATAATAGGAAGCTGATGCCATGCTCTTATTCAAAATTTGAAACTCCCATGAAGCTTGGAGGTCTTGGTGTTATTAACCCTAGGAAGTGGAACCATGCTGCAATAAGTACTCATTTTGATGCCATCATCAACAAGAGAGGTACAATATGGGTTAATTGGATATGGCAACATTGCATTAAGTCCAAATACTTTTGGTGTATGGACATATCACAAAACAGCAGTTGGATATGGAGAAATATTCTGAAGCTTAGAGAAGTTTATCTACCTATTATACAATATCAAGTAACAGCTACCTCTGTTGTTAGCTTCTGGCATGAACCATGGTCTAGTAAAGGTATTATTCTATCCAAAGTTTGTGATTATCAACAGATACAACAATTTTGTATACACCATGATGCAAAAGCAAATGAATACTTACTTGAAGGGAAAATGCAGCTGCCAAATACTAGTAATCAAATGCTCAAGATTATGTGGACTAATATTCAAGCCAAATTCTACACTGCCCATCATCTTGATGCTGTCTCTTGGGACTTGAAGCCACACAGTGTCAAAAGTGTGTATAATTTTTGTTCTGATTTTTCTCCACTTCCAGCTTCCAAGTGGTTCACTGTTATCTGGTCTTCTGACTCTGTCCCTTCTCAAAACTTGATGATGTGGAAAGTTTTAAACCAGGCTCTTCTTACCAGAAGCAAATTAAACAACATTGGTTTGCTTTGCTCCCTATTATGTCTGTTTTGTGACATGTATGAGGAAAGTACTGATCACCTTTTTTTTGAATGCCCTGAACTCAAATACTTGATGAACTGCATCAGTTACATTACTGGTTATAAACTATCTACTGGAAGTTCGAGTATGGTCTGGAGTATCATTTACAAGGCTACGAGATGGAGGTGTGATGGATCAAGAGTTTTAGTTGTTTGTTTGAAAATATACATGAGTCTAATTTGGAAGGAAAGGAATGCAATAGTATTTGAAAAGCAAAGGAAGAAGATGGAAGCACTATGGCATGATGTAAAGAAAGCAACCCACATGCAATTGATGAATGGCAACAGAGGTTTCCTTGACAATTTGATTCATGGATGGGCTTGACCTCTTGTTGTTTCTTCAATTGTTCTTATTGTCTAGTTCTCTTTTTTCTATTTTTCTCTCTTTTTATTTCTGTGTTTTTGTACTCTTTTTTTGTGTTGCAATAAAACTGGCAGGGGCCCAGTCAACCCCGCTGGCTTTGCCAAAAAAAAAAGATTCTCAAATTAAATTATCATTATTATAAAATTTGAAAAGAATATCATTTGACAAATTAAATTATCATTATTATAAATTTTGAAAAGAATATCATTTGACAAATTAAATAATTATTAATCTTCAAAAGAAATTTTCTGTTCGAATTAAATTATTAAATCAATATTTCACATTTTAAAATAATTATAAATTAAATTATTAAATAAATATTGCCTAAATTTCCGGGACATCACATTCCTCCCCCTTAAAAGAATTTCGTCCTCGAAATTTAAAAGCAAAGATAATTTAATAATCCCATACAGATTTTAATTTTAAAATAGCAAACATATGCTATCAACCAAATACTAGCAACCATAGCAACCAATCCAGACAAACAATTCTAACTATCCAGACAAAATTCTAGATAGGATTCCCTAGAGTTTCACAGGTATAAATACCGGGATACTCGCCCTACAGAATCTAAACTAGCTACACCACTCAGATCTAGAGCTCCTATATATCTAGATCTACGAATCTAAACAAGATACAGGACCACAGACAAGTCTTGATCAACTTCTAAACCTCTCAGAACTACTGATTCTAAAATCAGTGATAAACCATACACGTACTCCCTCAGAGATACGTGAAAAACATAATAAATTCCAGCCACCCGAACTGGCAAATCAATCCTGTAGACCAAACACTTAGCTCTAAAGAGAAAACAGAAAGATCCAATACTCTTATCCACAAATCTCTCATGTCGATCCTGGCTGCCTTCAACCTTCTAGAACAAACAAATCCACCACACAAACTCTACTACAGATATCAGAAGACTTCAAACATACTACTCTTATTCTGAAAACAGAACAGATGCACAAGACAATCAAGCCTCCAGATTAAAATGAATTTCCTGTAGAAATCCTCTAATCTAAGACAAAACTCAAATTCCCAATGAATCGGGTGTTTCTTCTATTCTGGAACAGCTGCCACCATGCTTCCACTGCACAACTCTGATTTAAGAATGATGTTGATGAACACAAGTACAAACTTGATCATCTTATCCCGAAAACATTGTCCATCAAATTCCATAAAATCTCAGTGACCTATTCGATTCGGTCACAAACATTACAGCAAAAATTCAACCAGAAACTAGATCCGATCAATCTTGCCAGCTTAAACAGATCTCTCTCTCAAAGAGCCCTCCTACTATGCTAAACCATCGGTAAAGCTCCAAGAACCAAGTCGATACAGAACTCAATCTCTCGATGCGGATGCAAATCTTAACTCCTTCGAAGATATCCAATCAAACCACTTCGATAACTCAAACATCCTCTAGAGATGCTTCAACCCAAACAAAGATTACTCATAGAACTTCTGAACCATTGCAAGTCACTTTTGCGATTCTACTCAGTTCAGATTCCAAGAAATCGTTCTCACTTCAACAAATCAGAACAGCTAAGCCTTTTAATCAAAATAAGAACTAGTGGTCTACCTCCAACCACAAACATCACACCCAACTGAGCTTCCAGAAGAAAGGGACAAGCTCCACCATCTTCCTGGCCTACTGACAGAAGAATCACAGAGATTTCCGAACCATCGAAGAAATTGGTCACTCACTGCTGCTACTGCTGCCAATGTCTTCCTTATCCAAAATCTCATCGAATCACAAAGCTACACCAGCCACTTCCACAATAGAGCCTCCAATAAACAGAAATATCTCAGGAAACTCGCTCTCAAACCAAGCACAAAAAACTCTGCCAAACCGAGTCTCAAACTCAAATACAGACAGAACTCCTTCCTGAAGTTTCCAAGATACCATCGCTGGCTTCAGCACTTCCTACTGATCCAAACTCAAGAAAATCCACTCACACGAGTGAATTCAAGCTTACAATCCAAAGATGAACTCCGAATCTTGAAAAGATTTTCTTCAGAGATTGGTGAAATCATTCATACCAAACTGCAAAACTATTCAAGATGCCCAAAACTGCCCTAGTAGATCCACTTCCAACCTCAAACACTCGGACTCCAACCATTGGTAGTTGTGTTACACACACCACTACCCTATCTACCTTTATTACTTATATTGGAAAACATGAACGGGTAATCACAATCAAATAGGTAGAAATATATATATATATATATATATATATATATATATATATATATTCAAAATTACAAATACGCTCTCTCAAAATAGACACCACTCCAGAGTCTAGGTATTTGCTCAACCTAGTGCTCTGATACCACAATGTAACGACCCTCCTCTCATTCCATAGAAAGACGCGTCATTAAGAAGAAAGAAAGGGATAGAAAAGAGAAAAGAAAGAAATAGACAACATCAGAGTCTCACAGCGGAACGAATAAATTATAATATATCACATAAAACATTACATAGTATCATATACATTAGAGTTATACAGCTAAAACAACACAAACTAGATAGTTATAAACATCTGTCTAGCAATTACAATTCAAGTACATCAGAGAAAACAGATACAACTCAAACACAGCGAAACCACTATATATATCTACACGCTGAAGCCTCCTGCTCCATTATCTCCTCCAGAACTTGTCAAACAAATCCTGAATCACTTGACTACTCATACGTAATATGGGTACCCAAGAGTTTAATAAAACAGAAAATAAACACTCGGGTCAGACAGGGTCTGGTGTGAGTAAACGGGGATAAAAGTTGCTTAACTTTAAAAAATCCTTTGAAAACAAAAGGTATCACGTAAGACTTCCCACACATAAACATGGAAAAGTTTTTATCTTATGCTAACCAAAACATTTGATAGGAAATCCAGTGATATTATAATAGTGTCTAGGGTTTTCAAGTAAATAAGAAATAGCCGAAATTGTTACATTCATTAAATTCCAGCCACTAGCCACAAAAGTGGGTAATACAATCAAAACCGTAGGGTCTCGTAGGGAAAAAGGGTTTCCATCAATGGCAGGGCTAATGGGGTACCGCCCGTCACAGTACGTGGCCTAGATCACCGTACCGAGGAGTACGTCCGCTCCCCTGCAACACAAAGCCGGAAGCATTCCTTGCTGAACAGTTCCGGACAAGACCACCCCGTAGATTGGCCGTCGCCAACTGCCACACAGCCGAAATATAAAGGGACCTCTAGACAGGGGTAAATCTTGCTCTCTAGTGGGGGCTACCCACGAAGCCTTGTTGCACCTCCCCTTTTTTAGCCATTCTCGGTTGATGAGGCTTGAGGCTATGATTACCTTTATAGAACATATCAATCTTAGAATGCTCATCGTCCACCTGACGGTGTTCTGAAAGTATTCAATCCATACAAGTTCGTTCCGGGTTCAAACGAAACCGAAGGCATTATCTCGTTACACTCATTTTGGAATCACCCTCAGAGTTAACGACGATAATCCTTGCACTCTCAATCACCATCTCAAATCTATAAGTACTATTCCGTCAAACTCATTACGGAATCACCCACAGAGTTATACTGACATATAGTTCTTACACCTCGAGTCTTCACTTGCTCCACTTGGATTAACGACCTAACGTTTAACTGGAATCGATGTGGTTTTCGAATATCCAAATATGGAAACCCGATCTCGGTCTCACCGAAACCAAACGCCATTTTAATGTCCAAGTTGTACTTAAGGGTTTTAAACAATTAACTCATTTCATTATTATCTATTTCACACAGATAGATAAACTACATATCACAATAGATAAATCACATTCTCATCATAAACAAAAAATCTGTATCATCATCACAAAAAGATAATCATCACAACCAGATAATCCATCACAAACCATCATACTTTAACCAAGCATCCATATTATACAGATACGACTCATCTCATTACTGAGATTTCAACCATCCAATCAATAACATCCATAAGCAATGATTTATTAACCATCAATTATAATTAATTTAAAATGAATTAAATTAATTACATCTATCTCTAATTAATTTAAAATAAATTAAATTAATTATCACATCTATAAATCTTGCTTAATATCCATCAATTAATTAACCTAGTTAATTAATCATTTTCTAAATATTCAACTTGATTAAACACCTTTGATTAATCATTCACTAATTACAATAAGTAATTAGTCTTTAATTAATTTCATAAATTAATAAATCTTAATCATGAGTAATTACATTTAATTACTTCGTTTATTTAATCAACTATAACTAATTACATTTATCCTTAATTAATTACAATTAACTAATCACTTAATTAATTGATTATTACTTAATTAAACAATTCTTAATTACATCATTAATTATATCAATTAATGATCTCTAATATTTAAATAAATTACTTAATTAAAATTAATTACATTTAGTAATTAATCAAACATTTACAATACAGTTATTAATCACCTTGATTAATATTAAATCCAGTAATTAACTACCTTATTATTCCATAATTAATTGTCTTCATTAATTAATTACAAAAGTAATTATCCCAATTACTTAAATAAAAACCATCATTGCTAATTACATTCCAGTAATTATTATTCATTACTTCTCTGAGTAATTCTGCTCCGTAAATTACATTAAGTAATTACTCTCATTTAGTCATCAAATGACTTACTTAAATTAGTTAAACTAAATTAATCAACTTAACAAATCACATTACTATAATTATTTACAATAAGTAATTAATTTCTTAATTACTTTTATCAAGTAATTATGCTTAACAAATTACAATTGATTATCTTCAATTAATTAATCTAATTAATTACCAAAATTAATCATATTAATTAATTACTTAATTGTCCTTACATAATTATCATTATTAATTAACAACATTTTCATTAATTACTTACTTAAGGAATTTATCTTAGATTAATTATTCATAAATCATCTCTAATTATAACTTAATCCAAAACATTAATTAAAATCAATTAAATAAGTAAATTCTTATTTGTCTTAATTATTTCCAAAATAATTCATTTACTTATTAGTAACTTAATTAATATTCAAAATGTATTTAAATAATACATTTCTAAAATTAAATTCAAATTTCATTTTAAAATTTAAAGATTTCAAAATGTTTAACCATTTGAACATTATCCAAATTTTTAAATAAACTTAAAATCCTTGAAATAAAAATAAATGTTAAAGAACATTCATTACTTAAATATATAAGGAAAGTTTAAAAACCAAATTACTTAAATTTATTTAAAAAAAAAACAAGTTATAAAATGGTTATTTAACTTTTCAAATTAAAGTTAAACACTTCATATCTTTATTTCAAATATTAACGGAAAGAATCTGTTCAAGTTAAACCTTATTTGAAATCAAATTCATTTTTTTAAGTCTACTTTTAAAACATTTGAATCTGTCCATTATTTAAAAATTTACAAAACTGTTTTGAATTCAAATCTGGTTTTCAAAGTAAACCTGAAAACTATATTTAACTTGATTTCAAAACTAAATTTAAATCTCACTTAATTTTAAATTATTTCTTTTAAAAACCTTGAATTCAAAAGCATACTTGAATTCAAATTCATCCTAACTTGGAATTTAAATTCTTGTTAAAATCTTGTTTTAAAAAAATTTAAATTCTTCCAAGTTTAAAAAAATGCGCACCTTCAGGTTTTAAACCTGTAACATCATTAACCCGAGAAACCCCCATATTTACTTCGAGTTCACAAACCACTTGCTTCGAGTAAACTGCCTGATTCACCCGAGTGAAACTCGAGTCACAATTCTGTTCATTCCAAAAGTTCATCAGAACTTCTATGTGCACGGTGCATATGCACCGGCACTCCGGCCACCTACAGCCACACTTAACCCCTTCACCACATCGCAGGCCATTCCCCAATCTAGTCCACGACCACCAGAGTTATTCTATTAGCTCGAAACCAAATTCAGGTTATCCAATGCAACCTGAAACCCCCCTGCAACAAAAATCCCAAACCCGTCATCAGCTAACAATCCATCCTCCGATCATCTGAGAAATCGCGACTCCAGCCATCTCTACCTCCACGACTCCTCTAAAACTTCCCAAAAACTGGTAACACTCGGTGCATCACAGAGATCAAAAAGTTACAAGACTTCGACATCATCAAAACTAGGGCTAAAACCTAGAATTAGCCACCACAGTCGCCACCATCCACTGACAATACATCAGACAATTTTCCCCCACTCTTCCATCTATACTCCACCTCCAGAAAGACCCACAGCCACCAAAATCCACTAGATCATCAAACAAACCCAAAAACCCCAATTCTGTTCAAAACAGAAATGCTAACTCCACAGTAATTTTAAAATGTGAAATTTGTTTTAAAATTTCTGATTTCTAACATACATTCCTGTTATAAACTTGTTTAAATAATTAATGATGTTTGATATCCTTGTTTATTGAAAATGTTTACTGTAGTATTTGTTTCAGAGGTAACAGATTTTTTTTCAATACAACTAAATTGTGATTTATAATCAAAATTTCATACTGAGCAACCTCCTTTGCTAACATAACAGATCCTAACTGAAATAAATTCAAGAGGTATTTGGTTTTTCCTATTTAAATTTTAAGTTTTGTAAATAGAATCAAGTATACAGTTTTCCTGTGAACCTATAAATCTGTTTATACACATTCACACACAATATTCATCAAAATAGGAATTCAGACAAGCATGCTCATTCCTAAATATTTACATGCATCACATAATTTTAAACCTTTTTGCATTGTGAGGTTACTCACTTCCAAAAAGAAACAGAGAAGTTCTCATCCAAACAGTTTAAATTTGTGTGAACTAGTACTTGAGTTCTGGAAATTGCGTTTAGCTTTGATTTTTAAAGAAAAACTATCTTTAAAATAAAGAAGTTTACTAACCTTTAAATTGAGGATGCAGAGAACAATTCAAAGAAACATTTTCACCATTTCTTGAAACTGCAAATTGAACCTGCATATTGAATTTCCTGGAACCTGATTGCTAGTTGAAGTTGCTTTTTACTTGTTGTTTGTAGTTGATTGATGAAGAAAATCCTAGCCTTATTGCATGTAGCTGACCCCAATTTTCATATTCTCAGATTTGAAGTTGAACTTCATATTGGTGTTGTAACTTTGCTTTCAGATATGCAGATTTGGGTTTTGCCTATTTGATTTTGCAGATTTATAAACATGCATTGTTTGGGTTTTCAGAATTTATATTGTATTTGGGTTTCGAATTTCTTATCTAATCTGATTTTCAGTTTTCAATTTGAAGAAAATGGTTTTAACAAAATGGATTTGTTAAGTTTCTTATTAATATATTTTAAATAAAAAGTTTTTAAAATAATGCCACTTGTAATCTTATTAATGATAAATGCTTACTAGTGTCTTCTTTATGTATTAAGAGTCTAACACATGTGCATTTTTAATATAAAAAGAAAACTCTAAATTTATAAATGTATTTAAATTTTTCTAAAACAATTTCTAATTTAATATAACATGTTTCTAAATGTTTTATCCATATTTAGCCTTTAAATAAATACATATAAACTTCCTTATAACATTTTACATTTTAATGTTTGCTTGAATATTTTTAAAATAATATTTTAAAACTAATTTTCAAAAGAGAATTTTTTTAAAAAAGAATAAGAACGTTGAATTATTATTTTTATTTCAAAGTTTCAAATCTAAATACTATACTCTAATATAAATAAACTAAATCTTATTTCAAAAGAAAACAATTTTAAAAATAAAACAAAATAAACTTTTATTATAAATACAATTCAAACTGTTTTATTTTTTATAAACAAAATAAATACTTACTTATATTTCTTTGAAGATATAAGAAAGACTTTTAAATTTACCTTTGAAAAGTTTTCAATACTAATCTTAATCGATTTAATCAATTCATAATTACACATCTATATATAAAATAAACTGGAAAATATTCTTTACTAAATTTAAATTTTAAAAAAAAAAATCAAAACTCCTATTTACAATGTATACACATATATATTATAAATAAAATGTTTTTAAATCAGCTTAGAAAGATAATTTTATCAATTAAATATTTTTAACTTTTAAAAAGAATAAGATTCTCAAATTAAATTATCATTATTATAAATTTTGAAAAGAATATCATTTGACAAATTAAATAATTATTAACCTTCAAAAGAAATTTTCTGTTTGAATTAATTTATTAAATCAATATTTCACATTTTAAAATAATTATAAATGAAATTATTAAATAAATATTGCCTAAATTTCCGGGACATCGCATAATTCCTATCAATGGGTCATGTTTAAATTAAGTATATGGTTATTTATATGCAAACTTTATATAATTACCCTAAGTAGCGGATTGTCCCTATTTATAATTTGATATGTTTTAATTCAGGAAGTACTTTGTGTATATTATAGTTCCCCGGCGAGGAATCGAATACTGGTTATATACTTCCAAAAGAACCGGAATTGAGTTCCCTAGTGAGGCCTCAAGTCTCCAACTCGAATGTGGCTAAAACAGGATAGATGCAGCAGGGTTATGTAGGTCGTGCCTATTATGGTATGATCATCGCCAAATCTAGAGTGATATCAACGGTTTATGTATGCTTCGGGATCTTTTTATGGTCGTTGATCGCAACCAAGGGGTGATCATATTCGGTACTACCCAAGTTCAGGGGTTGGTTGGTTCTGTGTTAGCGGGGGTAGGCCAAGTTCAGGGTCTGACCCTAGGTACATTTTATCTAGAGGTGTACTATACGGAAGGTTGTCCCTAACCTTATCACTGTTGGAATCCATTTTCCAATACGTACCTTTGAACTTGATTGTATACCTATTATGCTGGAAATTAATAACGTAACGATTTCGACGATGATTCCATATTTATTTTAAACCTAGACACCATGATAATATCAAAAGATTTTATATAGAAATTTTTGGTTATAGTAAGGTAGAAACATGTTCGTGCTTATGTACAGTGTGGTCTTACGAGATACCTTTAATTTGAAGGTTTCTATAAAGTTAAACTTATGCTTTACTCGCACCAGACCCACGTCTGACCCGAAATTTTATTTCTTTCCCTTAAACTCTTGGGTAATAAAAAATTTATGAGTAGTGTGATGACCCGGACCTCAGCGTTCGAAAATCGACATCCAATACATCACCCATATTCAAATGCCGGAGATTCAAACGTTGGAGTCCGGTTCATTGGAGCTTATAACACATTAGATGATAACAACACAGTGGAAACAAAATGATTTTCATTGATACACAACATGGATTACAACATTCTACAACGAATGACCACCAACATCAGAGCACTATATATACAACAGAATACCACGGAAACAACACAGCAGTGAAAGAATATCATCAACAGGGGTCTTCCAAGAGAGAGAGAGAGGGAATCCAACATACCGCATCTTCATTCCAAAGCTTCAAAGCTCCAAACCAAAAAGCTTCAAAGGCTTCCAGATCCATATCTACTATCCAAGCTAGCTCTAGAACCTACTGATATCCTGACTCTAGGGTGCCCGTATGGAAAATTAGGGGCACCCAAAGTTTAGAAAAGGGAATAATAAACTTCGAGCCAGTCATGGGATTGATATGAGAAAACCTAAAAACAGTTGTTTGTACAAAAAAGAAAAAGAAATCCATTCATGCTTTTGGAAAATGAAACTACCATAAGGTCTTCCGACAGACACTCAACGCAATCGCACACATGGGGAAGGTTTCTCCTTATAGTAGTCAAACATGCTTGATACACGAAAAATCCTTTTGATATTATTATTAGTGCATAGTGTTAAAAACATTTCGAAAGTATAATATTAATCTTAGCCAGCATACTTACCATTATAGTACGCCTACTATAGCTACCAAGTTAAATGGCAGGTTCTACAACTAAAACCGTACAGGGCTCGTATTGATTGTTTGGATTTCCAACAAATGGCCAAGGCTAAGGAACTTCCTTTATCCAAATCGGTACGCCTCTGGAGGAACGTCCCGAGAACCAAACCGGATCTCTACCAACACATGGCCGGGTTACCTTTGTGACTAGGTAACTAACTATCACGAGTATGCTATTCCCCGGTTGTAACCGACCTTTATCCGGGGCCCCACAACAACCAACAACCACATAAATAAAATATCTAGATTTCATACCAGAAAACCACTTTTATCCAGAATGAAATGCACATACTTTGAGGGTCGCTAACCCCATAACCTTGCCGCATCCTTCCTGTTTCGACCATTTTCGAGGTGTGAGGTTCGATGAAGACTCGTCCTACAAAGCTACGCTTTTCACAAAAGCCATGCTTCGACCAACCAATGCTCAGCACTTAGCATGCCACATTACAAAATTAGGAATATATCACTATTAACCATCAACTACATAACCTCTGAGCTCATTCGTCTCAAAGAAAGGAGTTAAGCTAAGAGAATAAATTCTCCACCACCAAAAAGAAATGTATTTGATAGAAACCAGCTTAACATCTCAAAGTGTAATGTCAGACATACATCCATACAAGTCCATCCTGAGTCTGAATGGAACCGAAGGCACTTCGTCAATTAAGGAAAAAGTCCTTGCAAATCCGGATATCCCCAATCTCGACCAGACTCCCCATCACATAGGGAAATCTCTATATCAGAGCAACTCGGTGCAGAGACAATTAACAGGCAATCCTTTCGTTCTCGAAAATACCCAGTTTTCAACCGCCGTCTTCAAATGCAATCCCATTTTGTCATATCATTATTCAAAATGGGTTTTATGACTTAATGTCCTCCCCCGTCTTATCCGAATAATGAGCGTTTATTTTAAAAACACGTGGATACAAATTTCCATTTTTAGTCTTTTAAACAAAAGATCCACCTTTAATATTCGATGTGGTTTTCGGATAACCTTTTGGAATCTGATTCCCGGTCTCATCGAAATTCAAATGTCATCCTAAAGGTCAAGTTGTTTAAGTAAACAATTTTAATTCAATTCAGAAGTTCAGATTCACACAGCAATTTATCACAGATAAATATTTATCACAGCTCAATCCAAAGCATTGCACATCACAGCACATCACAGATTAACATAATATAAACACTAATCAATCCAAACATTCTATACAATAATCATCCATAAGCAATATTAATTAATCTCATAATTATAATTAATTTAATTAACTCAAAATGAATTAATTACCTAACCCTGATTGGTTATCATTTATTAATTACAAACCATTTGTTATTAATTAATGATATTAATTAATCATCCTTAATCATTAATTAATTATCCCATAATTACCGATTAATTACCATTTTAATTATTAATTAATTATCCTTTAATAATTATTCAATCAACCTTTAATTACTAATTAATTAACCTTTAATTATTAATTAATTAACCTTTAATTAGTTATCCTTAATTACGTATATTAAGTAATTATCCTTTAAGTAATTTTAATTACTTTCATTGATTAATTAATCTTTAATTACTTAAGACCTTAAAAAGATAAACCATTTGTCTTAATTAATTACTTAATTATCATTTAAATTTTTATTTAATAAACCTTGAAAATTAATTATCATTAACCTATTAACTTAGACCTTTAAGTTAATTAACAATTAAAACATCTCTTCTTAATTGACTTCTTAATTTTACTATTAAATTTTATTTAAAATAAACTTAAGAATTAATTATAAGTAATGGTCACATAATTAAATAATTTAACTTAATTAATTTGAATTAAAATAAATTATACAACTTATTTAACTAATGTTTAAATAAGCGTATATTATTTAAAAGAAAATTATTTAAGAAAATAGTTTAAAACTTGTTAATATACTTTCCAAAAGACCTCGAGACCAACCCGAGTGCCAACCCGAGCCAAGTACAAGTTTTCCCAAGACCAAACCTGAGCCGCTTCTTTATTTTTATTTTTTTTCAAAACTTTGTTTTATTTTTGACATTTTTGAAACCTTGGGAAATCACATGCAAACACACCCGAGCCAGATCTTCTCTTCCCTGAGAGCAAACGCGAGGCAACATCATTTTTTTAACTACCCCACCCACTGACACACCACTGACTTATGTGCACGTGCACATGTGATCGGAGCAGCTCCAACCATCGAGGCCACCTCTAGCATGACGATGACGACCTCCTTTGAGTTTTCGACCACCCAGATCTTTGAAACGATGACGAACTTGAAATTGAGCAACATGGGTTCAATTGGAAAAAAAAACTAGATCATCCAAATTCACCTCGACCCGTCGCCACAGGTCACCAGAGACCTCGCAGCTCCGATCATAGCTTCGCCTCAGATCCACGCACCGTCTCCCCTACCTCCAGTTGAGTTCGATGCTTCGACGTTAACGAACCATCCTCGAAACTCACGTCGACCAAACCAAGCCCTTAAATCCTACTTCGACGTCGTTCAGCCACCACGATGGATTATAAATTCACCGAGTATTTTTCTCGAGATCCCTGACCTCCAAGTATGCTCCAGTTACGATCACGAGACCTATTACTTCGTCGATCGCCAGAAAATGCCCAAAATCCTCTTCTCGTTCAACTCGCAATCTCTCACGATTTACAATCTTAAAAATCATGATTTTACTTTTAAAAATCATGGTTTTTTATACAAGTGAATCAAGGAATCAAGATATTTGAATTTTTAACATGCTTAAGATTTTATTGTATATTCTATTTTCCAAAACATATTTTAACTAATTGTACTTCAAAATATTTTTAAAACTTAGATCTTGATTATACAAACATATTTTGTTTATATCTTAACCCTAAAAAGGGTTAGAGGAAGAGATTTTGGATTTTGACAAGTTTTGAAACCTGTAATAAAAAACAGAGGCAAATATGCTTGTTCCCAGACATGCACACACAAATTCTTCATATATACAGACATACAAGCATATTTTTACATCCATACTTCAAGGATTATCACATGCTAATCTAGGTATAAAAGGTTTAAGATTTTATCAAGGTAGTTTACTCCCCTGTTATTTTGAAAATAGAGAGTAGGGCTTGTTTTTTTTTTGATCTGGAAATTGTTTTAAACTTGATCTGATCTTTGCTTGAGATGATCTAACTTCTTTGATTATGTTGAATCTACTTTAATGTTTGAGATGATCTATAGATTTAGGTTTGAAAATTTTGGAAAAGTTTGATTTGTTACAGGTTGAATTTTGTGAAAGAGTTTGTTTGTTTTGTTTTTATTTTCTGTTTTCTTTTCTAGTTTGAGTTACCAGGTTTTAGTTTTTTAATTTGGCTTTGAATGTGACAAAGAAAATGAGAAGAGAAGAGGTAGAGTGATATATATAACTTGTTTACTTATTTTTTTTTAAATAAAAGAAAATTCAAAATTTGACACTTGTTAATTGCATGCTATGATTAAGCTGACACTTGTTTTATATATGTTATAATTTTTACACTTGTTATATTTCATGTTATCTTACTTTCATTTGTAATTTGCATGTTAATAATATTTTTATATAACTTACATATTATATTTAGTTTATATATATATATATATATATATATATATATATATATATGTTTTATGTTCTTATTAATTAAGCTTTTCCTTTTGATTTATATTTATATAACTTGTTAAAGAAAATGATTTTAAAACTAATTATACACTAAATAAAAATCATAGATACATATATATTAGTTTTTTAAAATATAGAGTTTTAAATCCAATTTATTTTTTTAAGATATTTATTTTTGAATTTCAAATCAAAATTCTATTTACAATCTATATATATAAACAAACATATATCTTATTTGTTTTGGAAAATTTCAAATTAATTCACAACAAATGGATATTTAATCATAAACAATTTGCACTCTGACCAGCTTAAATTTAGAAAATAGCTTGAAAAGTTAAAAGTAGATAAGTAGTTGAAAAATAATTATTAGTTTGTAAAATAGCCGTAGATTACTAATCGACGCGGTTTCGGGTATCAGTAAATACCCGAAACCACTTCAATTAGTAATCTACGGCTATTTACAAACTAATAATTATTTTTCAATTAATTATCTATTTTTAACTTCTCAAGCTATTTTATAAATTTAAGCTGGTCAGAGTGAAAATTGTTTATGATTAAATATCCAATTAATTCAAAAATTTATATTACTTACTAAATTAAATTTGGCTTAAAAAGGGGATCGTTACAAGTAGCCAAGTAGTCATATTTCTTTGGAGCATTTTGGAAAGCAGCTTAAAGCAGAATCTTTCACTGTATCCGGTAGTTATGTTTATTTTCACTATGACTTTACATTATGTATTAATAATTTAGGTTGGCTAATATAGCTGTCTTTATTGGGAATAGTACTTGTTGTAGCCTTGATGTAACATTTTGGAGTAACCACATGTATTATTCTATGATGATGTATATATAACTCTGTCCTTTGTCGTTTATTTTCTTTACCCCATGACCTGTCTTTTGGAAACTTCGATGATCGACACATGCATACCGAGAATACATTAAGTGTCGTCTTTGCGTGTAAGAAAGGCAGATCATCACATATAAAATAAAAAATTGTTTATCGATAAAACATTTTTCGGTCACATTATTGATATTTCTTCAAAGTATTAATTTTGTAAAAAAACTCAAAAACAAGTTTATTATCATTATTTATTAATTAAAAAATGTTAATAAGATTATAAAATAAAATTTATAACACGAATATATTTCAAAAGGTTACGATATTCAAGGGCGAAGTGTTCGAAATTATGAATCATCGCATTATCCATATAATAATTATATTTTAACTTATAAGAAAAAATTTGAATTTTTATAATCACTTATCAAACCATATTTTTATCTTTATCCATATAATAAGTATATTTTGACTTATAAGAAGAAAATTTGAATGTTTCTACTCTCTGATCGAACCATACTTTTTGAAATTATCCTTATAATCATGATATCTTAACTCATCTTCCTGCTCAATACCTAAGCTTCTAAATCTAAGCCTATAAATCCCCTACATATACATCATTTTCTCAATTTAGAAAGTCAAAGCAAAACAACTAGTTTATTTCATCTTCATCATCAAAAGCTAGGTATTCAAAATCTTTAACAAAGTAAACAGAAAGTGAATACAATATATTTTTGTTTTACAATTAATATATTCTTAATTACACAGTGTGAAGCTATGCTTTATTCTTGGTTCTAAGTTCCTTAAATCTACTTATAGTAGATATTAATGGTTGGTAGCCTCTGGTATTTGGATTACTATCAATATATGGTTGATTTTTTTGATGTTTGATCATAGAATTATGATGCGTGTTTCACCCTTGAAATATTTATGCAAGTTTACATATCCTATTGATATTAATTTAAATATGCAATTTTTTGTGTTTGAATTTTAGTGCTTTGAATGCACTATTGCTTGATGTTATGATATGCATGTACATGAAATTTATTTAATGAAAATGAGTCACAACATCATTTCGGAAATATTGATGCTTTGGGCAGCCAAATGTCCATTTTAGCAAACTAGTTTGAGGATCATAACCCAAATCGTGATGACTTTCTCCCTCATCATAAAGTCCAAAGATATGTTGCCCAAATAATAAGATTAATAGTAAGAAATTGGAGAAATAGTGCCATGAGAGTAGTACCTCAAGATGGAATTGGGTGGGTAACTACAGTACATAAAATGTATGTGTCTTCAAAAGCCAAAGGGCAGTGCAACTAAGGATCCTGTGTATTGCACTCATATCTGGTCGTAAGCAGCGGAAGAAGAAGACCACATAGGATTGTCAAGACAGTTAATCTATGTAAAGGGGGAATCCAGAAGGGGTTACCAACGAGTGTTCCGGTTGGGAACTCAAGGAGGAGAGTTAAGATATGACTATTTTTTATATTTATCGACCTCGTAAATTATATGAACATTGTTTAGTATACGGTTGAAAAATACTATACTATGGTAAACTATGAATAAATGCAACTGCTGATTATTTAGATATATGGTTAAAAAAGATTGTACTATGGTAAAAAACAAAACAAAACTTTGGAGATCTGAGAATAGTATACTTGAATTTAAACCGAAAGCAACTCATATATTGTGGTATCCCAGTTGATTATAGCTGCAGCTACGATTCCTGGTGAGTAGCATGTAGCAATTGTGTTAAAACTATTTTGGACGAATTATAAGTGGAATTTTGTATGATGTGAGTGACATCGTTGTGTTTGATTGATATGTCACATGTTTATACCCGACACCACACCCATATATTATTACTATTCACTATCATGCTCATAACAAGATTTCTATCCGGACTCGAGGTTTGTTATATATTTGATAATGCCTCGAGTCAAACTATGGCGTTGTGTTTTTAAGATAGCTATCTATTGGACTCCGGACTATTTTTTATTGAGCAACACATAGGAAATGTATATTATATTGGAGAACTACTAAGTTTGAGTTTATCAACCATTTCCTGGAAGCCAAGATCTGCAGCACCATTCAGTTCATACAATGATAAGATGAAGCGGATTCTACTCAAGTAGCTGTGGACATATTTAAAGATTGGTCATAAGAAGAGTTGTTGCATGGATGTTTAAATAGGCAGTTCTGTATGTACATAGCTAGCCAAGTTTAAGTGATGTATTATGACAAATCCATGTTTTAGACATGTGTGTGTGTGCGCGCGCGCGCGCGCGTGTGTTACCATTTCCACTATGATACTGATACATATGTCATCATTTACTTATACGTACTGCCAATATATAAGTTATTCAATTCTAGAATTCATGTACATTACCGTGCTTCAAGACGAGATATGGAATATTTCAAATGTATTCAGGTATTGAAATGTATGTGTGTTAACCCAAAGTAATGTATATAAAAGATCGCTCCTTTTGTACCCATTGACCCGAGCTATCGGATGGCAAACTCCCTTTGATATTTCAGTCACTAAAGCCATGACATTGCATAATGATATTAGAGCATGGTTGAGCTAGAATTAAGTAAATTAGGAATTGGAACAAATTACCATATAAATGTTAGACATAGGTTGTTACCCAGTGTGTATAATTTGGGTAAAATTGGGAATAACTCATGTACATAATATATGAGTTAAAAAAATTTAATATTCCGAGGGCATGGTATTCACTATAAAGGAACCTAAATTTAAACATAATAAAGGGAAGCAAGTATCAGTCTTATAAGGCACGCTTCCTTGTAAATAAAATTTTATTATATTTTGGATTGTTCCAGTTAGTGATAGAATATTTTTGGAATGATTTTAAAATAAATGGTAATGATTCGATTAAGGAAACAAAATAAGACCCTAGTCTAAAACCTATAGTAGAGATACATCACAAAGATAAACGTGATGGGATGGATTTGAATAGGATGGATTAAGTAGTGATCAGAGTACATAGTGAAAATTAATAGACTTGTCTCTAGCTGTGCATAATTAATTGTTTATATTTTGTATGAATGATTGCGCATTTAGTCATTTATTCCCGTAAGTTTAGTTTATGGAATTTGAAAGATGAGTTATCACCAGAGAGGTTGTGAACCCAATTATCTTAATAAAGTAGAAGCCAATGGTTTTCTCAAGTTAAACCACAAGGAGATTAGGAAATTCTATAATGAAAGAATAATATTAGGAATTGATTGTGTTAAATTATTCGTTGATTGGTTATGGATTTTAGCCAATATGCCTAGCCATCTTATCGATAGGGATTTCCAAACACTGGAACAATATATTTCGACATAACAATATTATGAATAAAAGATATTATTCATAGAATGGACTGATTTAAGTTTTCATCAAACTTGATTACTCCATCTTGGGTAACCATCCCGACCACACAGAATTGATTTTTGATTGTATTTGAAGCATCAAAAGGTTAGAAAATTAATTTTATTTCCTGAAATACCTCATTTAGTTTTTGACTCCTTAGGCATGTTCTTTTTTGATGTTAAATGATTGTTTTTAATTTATTATTATGTACATAGATGTATATATATTGCTCAATGCTATAGAAAATAAGTTATAGTGTTCTTTGATAAATTGCAAGGAAATTTCTTAAGGAGGGGAGTCTATAACATCTCGCTATTCGATTAATAGTAAAACATATTTTGGTATTATTTTGGAAGTAAAAACAATTATTTTATATTGTTGAAATTGAAAAGTAATGTTTTAAAAAAGAAAAATAATTCTAGAAATAAAATAAAATAAAATGTGGATAAAATGCCTCGAGTGGATTTTTAAATATATATAAACTATTGGTTTAAGGATGGTACAAATTGTAATGCGGTAGAGGTACCAAATTATTTAAGAATAAGAAGAACAATGAAAAAATTCTGCTCTCTTATTGGACCATATTTTATCCAAATAATTATTATATTTTAACTTATAAGAAGAAAAATTGACTGCTTTTTTTATCCTTATCCACACTATATTATATTATAAATTATAAGAAGAAAAGTGGAATTTTTCTACTCTTTGATTAGACCACACTTTTTAAATTATCCTTATAATCATGCTATTTTAGCTCATCCTTCTGCTTAATCCCTAAGCTTCCTAAACCTAACCTATAAATACCTTCCAGATACCTCATTTTCTCCATTCAGAAAACCAAAGCAAAATAACACAGTTTATTTCATCTTCATCATCAAAGACAAGGTATTCAAAGTCTTGAGCTAAACAAATAAGAAGTGAGTATAATATATTTTTGTTTTATAACAAATATATTTTTAATTAAAAAGTGAAGAGATATGTTTATTCTTGACTCTAAATTGCCTTAAATACATTTATATTAAATATTAATGGCTTGGTAGCTTATGTATTTGGATTTCTATCGGTATATACTTGATTTTCGTGATATTTGATCATAGCATTTTGATGTGTGTTTCACCCATGCAATATTTAAGCAAGTTTATTATATCCCATTGATATTTATTTAAATATGTTATTTTTCGTGTTTGAATTAAAGTGCTTTGAATGCACTATTGCTTGATGTTATGAAATGCAGGTATATGAAATTTATCTGATGAAAAGGGTTATAACATCATTTTGGGAATAATGATCTTTTGGGTAGCCAAATGTTTTTAAAGGATAATATTTAACATTTAATGAAAAGAATATGAGGCGTTGACTACGAGACTGCTACAGTTCATCCTAGCGGATCGATTTAAGGATCTCAACCCAAATCATGATGACTTTGTTCCTCGTCACAAAGTCCAAGGATCTATTTTCCAAATACTATGATGAGTAGTAAGAAAATGGAGATGCAGTGCCATGAGAGCTAGCATCTCAAGATGGAATTATGTAAGATCACAAATTATATGCATCTTCAAAAGTCAGAAGGGCGGTGCAACTAAGGGATCATTTGAAGTGCACTAACAACTGGTTGTGAAACAGGTTAAAAAGACTACATGGGCTTGTCGAGGCAGTTAGTCTATGTAGAGGATGAATCCAGAATGGGTTACCAACAAGTATTCATGTTGAAAACTCAAGGAAGAGAGTTAATATATGACTCTCTTATATATAGACCTCATAAAGTATATTAACATTGTTTAGATATATGGTTAAAAAAGAACGTACTATGGAAAACAATGAATATGTGCAACTGTTAATTGTTTAGGTATGAATTTGAAAAAGACCATACTATAGTAAACAAAAAAATCAGACTCTAGAGATATGAGGACATTGTACTTGAATTTCAACTGAAAGAAACCCATAGATTATAATATCACATTTGATTAGAGTTGTAGCTGCAAGTCACGATGAATAGATTCATGACACTTATGTTAAAACCATTTTTGACGAACTATGGTTGGGACTTTGTATGGTGTGAGTAACATCATTGTGTTTGATTGATATGACATGTGTTTATACCCGACACCACACTCTTATGTTATTATTATGCACAGTTACACTCACAACTAAATTTCTAGCCTAACTCAAGGTTTGTTATATAGATGGCAATACCTCGGGTCAGGCTGAGGCGTTACGTTTTCGAGATAGTTACCTATTAGACGCCAGACTATTTTTTTATTGAGCGGTCCATAGGAAATGTATATCAAGTTGGAGAATTACTAAGTTTGAGTTTAGCAACCATTACTTGGAAGCCAAGATCTGCAGTACCATCCAGCTCATTCAAAGATAAGATGAAGATGAGTCTGTTCAAGTAGCCATGGACATATTTGAAGATCGGTTGCAAGAAGATTCGTTACATAGATGTTTAAATATGCAGTTTTGGATTGAACATAGCCTACTGAGTTTAAGAAATGTATTTTGACTAGTACATGTATCAGACATATTTATATATGTGTGTGTGTTACTAATTCCATTATGATATATTACATCTGTCGTCACTTACTTATATATGTTCTCGATATGTGAGTCATTCAATTCTAGAACTCATATGCATTGCCTTGCGTCGAGATGAGACACAAGATATTTCAAATGTATTACGCATTAAAACTTATCGGTATTGACCCAAAATAGTTTGCACGAGAAATCACTTTTTCTATGCCCATTAATCTGAGCTATCAGACGGCAAACTCCCTCTGATATTTTGGAAACTGGAGTCGGACTGTTATACCTAGCATATGATCGAATAGATGATCATGACGATATTCTCCTATTGGCGAACAATCAGCAATGTGGCATCCTTGTCATTCACGATTAAGAGAATGTCTTCTACATTCTCTTTTGTATCTACTGGATTGTTTAGCTTGATTACATGCTCTAAAACATTATTCATCCATCTCAGCATTCACATTGACACTTCGACTGAGCTTATGATGTCATATTCAACTAAAGAACGTTAGCATTGGTTGTTGATTTGGTATTGATCTAAGTTGGTTTGGTATCGACCCAAGTTGGTTTGATACCGAACCAAGCTGGTTTGGCAACATTTCCACTATTGCCAAATCTAGTA
This sequence comes from Allium cepa, assembly GCA_030765085.1. Taxonomy (NCBI): domain Eukaryota; kingdom Viridiplantae; phylum Streptophyta; class Magnoliopsida; order Asparagales; family Amaryllidaceae; genus Allium; species Allium cepa. The sequence continues at coordinate 27,845,711 of CM060939.1, read as the reverse complement.
TATCTCCAACTTCTAGCCTTCTACTATTCCTAGAACTTCATTCATTAGAATTTCTAGAAAGCTCCTTCTCCTATCTAGATACCTAGAGTAGGATCTCTCATGATTTTCCTCATTTTACACTATTAAACCTTGTTGATCCAGCCTCCTCAACATGTCGTTCATGTATTGTTGTAGGGCAGCAAACGTCACATCCATTATCGTGAAGTGCCATTTCATTCCATGTGACAAAAATTATTGATAGTGGTTGATTGGAAACTCCTCCAACACTTAGTACTCGCTTTCGCTTACAATAGCTACTTGTTTGTTTTATTGTCACCTTCTTGGGATCCACGATATTTTAATTGGACTGTGCAACAAAATCGATCAAATTAAAAGGACTACCTAAGTTCAATTCTTAAAAAAACACCAAAATAGGATGCCAAATTTATAGGCAAATGGCCCTAAGAGATTAGAGAAACGCTTTTGATTCATTATTTAATCAACAATTATTTATTTTGAGGGTTTTAGTCTCTTATGTATCTAAATTATAATGAGAGAAAAATCACAAAAATTTCAAATAATCACCCATAAAAAACAAGATAAACTAAATAAGAGGGAAACAACAATTTTATATTGATCTAGCTGAATCCAGACATATTCCCACTTCAATCTTTCATTACTTATTGATTACAATAGAACTATGATCAGGAAATATCATGTGGATTTTTATGCGAACAATGTAGATTAACCCAAAAGAATAAAGTTTCTGTTTGATTATTTGGTTCGACAACAATTTCCTCTCTAGATTCGATCTGTTTCTCCTAAGTGGTACAAATGTTGCGTCATAAATCTCCTCAGATAACTCAAAAATATCCCTCAAACCTCATGGCATACCAAATAATCTCAAGATCCTTTTATCAGGCTAAAGAATAGATCTACATATCATCATGCTATGTTGTAGATTTTGGTGTGGTATAGGTTAGATCGGTACCGATCTAATTATGATATTATGTATTTTCCATCTAAAAATAATCAGTTAACAAAACTAACCAATCCAATATTTTGGATTGGTAGGTACTGATTCATCATGCGGAATATTCTAAGTACTAAATCTTACGGAACCAACTTTTTTATTTTGCATCGGACCAAGTCCTATGAAACCAAAAGGTTGGATCGATAGAGACAACACTTGGAAATTTATCCACTTTTTCTTTTTCACATTTCTCAACCTTTCTTTGGTTTTCTACAATCTCTTTTGCTCTTTTTCTTGATAATCTTTCCAGATTTTAACGTTTTACTGCAAACTTGCTTTGTTCTATCAAAATATAAAAACACGTGTGGAGAAAATCACTTACAACATTTATTAAGCAAAATGACAAAAATATTTGATGTTAAAATACAAGTTATCCCTACAGACGAGATTAATTAATTACATCAAATAAGGAGAAATAAGTAAATGTAAAATATTAGCAGTAATTAATTACATCAAATAAGGAGAAATAAGTAAATGTAAAATATTAGTAGGTACATATTAACTCTTCGCTTATTTATTTATTTATTTACGAAGTTAACACAATTAAGCTATCCACAATTTTATTATATATTTTTTATTAACTTTTATCAAAACAAAATCAACTGTAACGACCCATATTTTTAACGATATGGTATTTAAATAATTGATTTAAATATTGAGTCATTAATTTATTTAAAGGTCCAAAAATATAATTTTTTGCATATAGTCGAATTAGGAATAGAGACCACTTCTGTTAAGTTTGGATTGACATTGCAAATTAAAATGAATATAAGCATCGCTATATTTGAAGATCAGGCTATCCTATGGCCAAAACGATCTCGAAATTCATGAAATTATCATTGCAGAGTACTGTCTTGGATAGCAACAAAATTTATACCATTAGGAACGAACAAATAAGGTGATATATGCTGACGAGTTTCGTTGCGATCGGACTCATCGTTTGATAATACGAGCTTGAAACGTACACGATTTATTCAAGAAATCAAATAAATCAAAAATTATATTAATAAAATAAATCCTACCTAATACACTTCTCTCACTATCACTATTCCATTCCTATAAACAAAGAAAATGGCTGCCCCCTCTCAAATCTATTCAAAAATCAAAATCGAGAGATCCGCTCAACTATAAATCACGTAACCAGATCTGTTGAGATCGTATAGGGAAGAGCTTTGCACTGGCGGTGACGGTGACACATGTGATGGCTATTAGGGTAGAGACCATGTATGAACATGGATCAAAGGTTTGGGTTAGGCAGTGGTAGAGGACGAGTTAGGCGAAATGAAGATTACCGTTGGACTTCTCTTCATGATACGCACCTTTCCACATCATCGATTTGAGGTCTAATAGCCTTAAATGAATTGTGACCTGGGCTTGGTCGAGCACAGTAATGGGTGATGCATCTTAGAGGGCGTCAGAGTTAACAATCTTGACGTCGATGGGTCGAGCTTTCGAAGAGGAGTGTGATAGTGCAGACGGCGCTCGGTTTCATGGGGTAATGCTTCATATCATTGTAAAGAAGTGCACACGGTGATGGTTTTGGTGTGTGCATGCACATACAGGAAATAAGTAAGAAGTGTTAGCAGCTAATGAAGGTGATTAAGTTAACTAATAAATTAGTTAAGTTATTTAATAGTTTTTTTGGCAAAGCAAAGTTATTTAATAGTGATTTAACCATGATTTGTATTTAATTCATATCTTTTGCATATGACATCTGTTTTGGATGCATTTTCTTGCGTTGCGCTCTTAACGAAGAGCTCTACGACTTGACGTTAGTTTGGTCAACTTTTGTTGAGGAGAGTGATATTATCTCTCACCATACTATGATTGTAAATATAGTATTAAAACGACATTTTGAGATTACTTTTAACTGTAAAACGTGATTTTTAATATATTTAAACCTACATCTTATTTTACAAAAATTTTAGAGCTTCTCTAAAATGGTTTTAAATCAACTATCATATTTTTCTCATTAACGCAATATTTTGACGAAATTGCTAGACTTAGGCTATTTTGGTATTAGTCCCACATTGGTTGCTTTAGATCTTTTGTATGCGTTGTATATGTGTTATTATAGATATATGTAGGACATTATAGATGTTTGTATACTTTTTGGTTGTATGTATGCTTGTTTACTTATTTTGGTTGAAAACGCCGTTCGCGGGCGATATAATGTCAAGAAAATCCCATTAGGTAGAGTTTAGTGCATATCGATAGAATGCACATACGATTGGAACATGACTGATGAGATCGAGTTTCGTGCATATCAATTAAGCGCGCAAACGATGAAAACTCGAATGGTGGGATAAATATGTAGAAGAGTATTGGGATGCATACCGATTGATCTGAAGATGAAGAATGATGGACTTGGATATGCGCTTCAAACTTCAGTAGAGATGCCAGACGTTTTCATTTTATTTGTACCAAGCCATTTTTGACTAAATACATAACCAAAGTGGTCGTTATCGACTACTCTAGAGTGGTCGATATTTACCACAATTGATGATGACCGATTTGGCCGACTTTGACATGGACGATGGAGAGTCTTCGAGGAGCATAATGTGATGGTTCGTTTGATATTTGATTTTGATGATATAGCTCTTCGACGAGTGGTTTGGCGGTTAAGCAAGGACACGATGCTTCGATGCTATGACTTCATGATTCAGTGATGATGATTTCACAATGGGAAGTGATGGCTTTGATGATGGATAGCTGCACTTCGAGATGCAGAATAGGTGACGACGAGTCGGATTGAGGGAACCATTGGAAGAAGGTTATGGGACAAATGATAATATTCTACGTGTAACGATGGCTATCGAGAATAGTTCCCAACCATGACGAATTTAGACAGAAGTTTTAAGGACAGTTCCGAGATGAGCTCTAATGTGGTTGATGTGTGCAATATTCATAGGTTTCGAAACGTACTTGTAAAGTAGGGGTATGTGAGGATGCTCACTTGGGGAGTGCGATGTGCCCCGGGATCACACGATGTTTCGATCCGTTTTACCCTGGACTTATTGTGATGATAGTCTAGTTCCTAGCCTACTGAGTGGCATGGATTCGAGTATGGAGAAACCTGGACGTAGAGTAGTCCTTGTGCAACATTCCTGATTTTTAAGCCATATTTAAATTGGTAGTTCATTTAATTTTTGGAATTTAATTATGGAATTATTGGTAATTAATTTTAAAATTTTGGTTAAATGATGAATAAATTGGGTGTTTTCCAAATTAATAGGTATTTATTTTTTTATTAATATAAATGTATATAAATATGATTTTTAAATAGAATTTGAATTTGAGATTCAAAATAAATATTGAAAAATAAGTTGAATTTGGAAAATACTTATAGATTGTAAATAAAATTAATTGATTGAAATCAAATGGATTATAAATAAAATTTGATTTGGAATTTAAGAGAAATAAATGATAAATAGAATATAAAAATATATTATAAAAAGGTATTTGATTATTTATTCATTTATGAGTACAAGTTGACTGTATATTAAACTTTTGAATTTGGAAATTTAAAAATAAATGTATTGAACAATATTTGGATTTAAAAATTCTATAAATTAATACTAATAGGAGTTAATACTCTATACTTAAAGAAATAATGAATATATATGTATGATTATTTATTAAGTGCATAAATTATTTTTAATTCATTTTCTTTTAAAAGTTATATAAGTATTTTGTAAATAATATTGGATTTAAAAATAAATGTGTTTTATAAGTAGATTGAAAATAGATTATGAATTGAGAATTTAAGAATAAAATTTTAAAATTAAGAAATACATATATATATGATCAATTATTAAAGTGCAATTTAGTTTCAAAACATTTTTCTTTAAGAATGTATAAGTGTTGATAGTTGAACAATGTATAAATGATGTGAAACAAGAATTAATAAAAGTTCTAAAGTTGAATATGAATTTGATAAAAGAATTTAAAACACCTTTTCTTTTAAAATGAATAAATATAGTTTTTATATTTTTGAATTTAAAATGTGAAACATTTACATATGTAAATTAAATTGAATAAAGGGATTAAACAAAATAAATTATAAATTGAATTCAAACAAGGTTTAAAACACAAATTGTAAATTAAAGTTTAACAAAGGGGTTTAAACATAATTTAAACACAATTTTAATTGCATATGACAATTGCAAAATAAGTAATAATCTATAATTACAAGTGTAAGCATATCTTTATTTGTAAATAACAAGTGGCAAGTTAAAATTTTCTTTTAAATCAAATTAGAAATACATAATAAAAATTTATAGTAAGAAATTAGGCCATTTTCTTTCAAACATTTGCAAATCTGAAACAAAGTAATTCAAAAACTTAAAGCAAAGTTTAAATCAAACCTGGAAAAAGAGAGATAAATTTGTCAAAACAAGAATGAAGCAAGAATACAGATCAAAGGAAATCAAAACCTGGTAATTGAAATTCAAAACAGAGTGCAAACAAAACTCAAATCTAGAACAAAGAAAAAGACATCAAGTTTCAGATTCATGTTGCTGAAGCATGCCAATGGAATTCAACGGTATCAAGCCTCAGTAATAAAAAACAAAGCATTTCAAAGCCTGGAAACAACAATTCAATTTCCAGTTCAAAGAAAAAAATTATGGAAGTAATTCCATCTAGTCCTCTGTTCAAAAGGAACCAGGTAAGCAAACTCACTTTTCTCTGATTTTATCTTGATGATTCCTGAAGTATGATAATGAAATGTGTTTGAATGATGTGTATATTGGCCTGCATGTTTGTATATCTGAGTGCATTTATCTGTACATAGGAAGTAGGTTCTGTTCTAGTTCACAGGGTTTAGAAACAAGATAAAAAAATCAGCATCTCTTCCAATAATTGATGTTAAGCTACAATCCTTGAAGGAATTTTGTTTATATTAACCTAATGCCATTTTTAAAAAAAACTATAAGAAAAATCAGTGAATTACTTTACTGGAAAGGAAGAACATTACAGTAAGAATCATATATGTGTTAAAATTAAATGATCATAAATTCGATTTTTGATTTCATAACTCGATTCGAATTTGAAAATAATGATTTTAGAATATCATTTCAAGATTTTTAATTTATCAAATTTTGAGAGAATATGAGATTAGCGAGATTGACATTTTCGTCAATCTCTGATGATCGCCAACGATTCTTGGGTTGTACTTTGTATCGAAGATAGCTTGGAGATCGATGAACATGGGAAAAATAAGCGAAGCTGTTATAGACGGTCGTGGTGGATTTCGTTCATCAATCTAGGGTTTAAGAGTTCGTTTCAATACATGGCAAAGGCGAGATCGTTGCGACATCAACGGGGCTTTAGGGGTAACCGGTCCAGGGGAAAATGACGTGTAGGTTGTGACGTTGCTATGGACAAGACGGCATGGGTTTCGGTGATTGAATTCGTCGACGGCGAGGTGGATTGCTTCGTTTGGTTTTGGTTTCAGTTCGACAAAGAGTTCAATTTTTGATTTGTCGTGGTTATTGACAATATGAGTGGTCATTTCGTCTAAGGGAATGCTCGACGACTTGGCAAAGGTCGGAACGTTGATCTCTGATGGTCAGAGAAGATGTGCATGTGCACGTGCGTGGATCTGTGCATCAGGAATTGTTTTCGGTTAGGGAAGAGGAAGTAGGAGCTCGGGTTCGAGTACGACAAGTTGAAAATTTTACTCGAGTTTGCTGAGTGTTTCCTTCGGGTTTGTGATCGAGCGTTCATGTACGTGAGACCGTCACCTGATGTTGTAAGTTATAACTTGGTTTAAGACTTAAATAAAAAAAAGGGAGAAGAAGAAGCGCGTGTAGATGAACGTCTCAGGGAATTGAATGAAAAACTCGAAGCATTACTCGAGTTTAATCCAAGAGATACCCGGGTTATCCTAAAATTGCAGTGATGTATATTAAAAATGAAGTTAAGTAACTTATTTTCTACAAGTTTTAAATACTATAGCTTAATAAAGATTTAACTATTGAGTTAAAAATGTAATACAAGTCTTCATTTTTTAGTTAATACCTTAATAATGTTTTAACACATAATTATTATCTTAATTAAGTAATTTCTTTAAGTTCAGTATAAAGTTTATTAACATTTAAGTTTGTAACTAATAATGATTTATTTTCAAAGTTTTCAAGAAGAACTTTAAAATGATAACTAAGATAACTAACTAACACTGATTAATTGTTTTGGAGAGTAGTTAAGACTGATTACTTTATAATGGTATTTAGAGTTTAGATTGATTAATGATTAAGTGATTAATAAAATTGTAATTAACTACTTAAGAAAATAATGAATGATTAATTGTTAATCAATTAAGAAATTAGTAGTTAATAAACGAGTAATTAAGTTTTATTAATTAATAATTAAGGTTATTGATTAATGATTAAGGAATGATTAATTAAGGATTAAACGATTAAGTTAATTAATAATTAATGATTAATTAAGTAATTAGTTATAATCAAATGGGTAATTAAGTTTTATAAATCAATAATTAAGGTTATTAATTAATAAGTAAGAATTAATTAAGTGAGTAATTAAGAAGAAATTAATAAATTTAAAAAGATGATTAATTAAAGAATAATTGAATAATTAAAGGTTAATTATTAAAAAATTCAAGGTTGATTAAATTAATTAATAAATGATTAAAGAACAGTTAATCAAATGCTTTGAAATCAATTAATATTAATTAACCATGATCGATGACCCTAATATTAATTAACCATGATCGATGACCCATCTGATTTAAATTAATCAGATAATTAATCGAGTTCACTTATAGATGTTGAATTCTATTGATTGTTGAGCTGTTTGATATTTCTGATATGCTATGCTTTGTTTCAGTGTGATCTGTGATGAATGTAATTTATTTATTTATAATGCATTCATATTTTCTATCTATGAATCTGTGTATATAGATAAGCGTTATTGGAATATACCGCTTATCGATATTATTGTGACTGCAATCTGTAATGGTTGATGTTGTTGCACTATTGTGTGTAAAACCCATGGACTACACTATACACACACAAATATGGATTTCACAAGGAAATTGGTTAAGTCACAGATATTTGAATTTAATATTTTGAAATGGTTTTAAAGTTTGAATTTTGAATCCAAATGATTTTGGAAATGAAATAAGGTTGAATGTGAAAAGTATTTGAAAAGGAGTTTTGAAGGTAAAAGTTATTTTAAATAATGTGATTTGGTTTGAAATCTGAAATATTTTGATTTGAGTTTGCATTCAATATTTGAAATTGAATTCAATGATTTGGAGATTTTGGCTTAAAAATATTTTTCAAGTTTATAAAGATGTTTATATGGGTTTTCAACCACTTAGAAAGTATTGGTTTGGGAATTTGAATTTAACCTAAGTTTATATTTGAAAAGCCTTAACTCGTGCAATTATAATCGGGTTTTTCGAAACGGAAACTAATAGTTTCAAATGATAATTATGATGAAAAGATTTCAAATTTGAAATTGAATGGTATTGAAAGCTATGAACTGAGTCTTTGATTTAAAGACCGGATGAGTTAATCCAACTTGAAATAGAATTGATTTGAAAAGCTATGAATGAATCTTTGTTAAAGATTGGTGATCCTTGTTTTAAATTGAAAGAGTGTTTTAAAGTGAATCTTTTGTTTAAAAGATTAAAGTGTGAAAATTGTTTAAACCATTGAAGGTTTCTGAAATGAATTTTTTTGTTTAAAAAGATTGGAATGTTAATTTGTTTAAACCATGAGGAAGAAAAGTTTGGATTTTAAGTGTGACTTAACTGAAAATCCCATTATCCATATGTTTATAAATATTGCGCTCATTATTCTGTTTAGCCGAGAGGACCTTTGTGTCATATAACCCATTCCGAATAATGATACGACGATATGGATAGCATTTGAAGACCGGTGGTGAAGACCGGATACTTTCGAAAGCGAAAGGATGACCTGTCGAATGTCTCTACACCGAATGGCACCGGTATAGAGATTTGAGCACCCATTGTGATGGGAAGTCCGGACGTGATTAGAAATTATCTGGATTGCAAGGGCTTCTTCGAAAGTGCCTTCGGTTCTGTTCGAACCCGGAACAGACTTGTATGGATGTGTGTCTGACGTTACACTTTGAGATGTAAAGCTAGTTTCTATCAAATACATTTCTGTTTGGTGGCGGAGATTTATTCTCTTAGCTTAACACCCTTCTCTGAGACGTACGAGCTCAGAGGTTATGTAGTTGATGGTTACTAGTGATACATTCCCAATTTGGTAATGTGACATATGAAGTGCTGCTGATCATTTGTTGATCGCAACATGGCTTTTGTGAAAAGCGTAGCTTTGTGGACGAGACTTCGTCGAGCCTCACACCCCGGAATGGTTGAAACAGGAAGAATGCAGCAAGGTTTCAGGGGTAGCAGCCTTAGGGTATGACCATTCCTTCTGGAAAAGGGTAGTATCATGGTATGGAGCCCAGATACTTACTCATGTGGACACTGTAGTATATTTATTACCATATGATGTTGTTGGAGGGCCCTCGGATAAAGGTCCCAAAGGACCGGGGGTGGCATATCTTAGGTTTTATTCCCCGAGAAGGGGGTAGACGGCCTTGTGTTAGCAGAGAACTGAGGGATGGTTCTCGGGGCGTCCCTCAAGAGGCGTACCCATGTGGCAATGGGAAGTTCCTTGGCCTGACCATTTGTTTGAAAACCTAAAGAAACAATACGCGCCCAGTACGGTTTTAGTTGTATAACCTGCCATGGAATGTGGCGGTAACCTGCTATTGAACATGGTAGCTATAGTAGGCATACGATGAAATGTTGTATGCTGGCTAAGATTCATATTATACTTTCTAAATGTTTTCCACTATGCACTAATAATAATATCAAATGTTTTTTTTCGTATCAAGCATGTTTGACTATCATAAGGAGAAATTTCCTCCAATTCTGCGTTTGCATGGTGTGTGTGGTGGGAGGCCTTATGGTAGTTCCATTTTTCAAAAAGCATTGCGGATTTCAAATTTAAATTCTTTTGTTGTTTTATAAAAATAAAATGTTTTTGTTTGCTCATACCAGTCCCACTACTGACCCGGAGTTTATTGTTCCTTTTCTAAACTCTGGGTGCCCACAATTTTCCACACGGGCAGTCTAGATTTGGGTTTTTCAGATAGTAGATATAGATATCGATTTGATAGCTTTTTGCTTTCTCTTTGTTATTCTTTGGAGATCTTGGATATTGGAGTCTGTGGATTCATGGTCGAGCCTTGCTTATCTTGGTACAATTTGATGGTGGTTCGAGCTACTGGCTTGGAGTTTTTGCATTGATGCTTTGGAATTAAGTTGTTGTTGCTGTTGGAGTTTTTGGTTCCGCTGCTATATCATATTGTTATTCCGCTGTAGCATTGATTATCTTGTATCTCTGATGTTGAATCATATTGTATCATTGTTGTATCGAATGTTGTATATCAATGATATTCATTCTTTCTTCTTCTTTGTTGTTATACTTGATTTGTTATAAGCTTCGGCAAACCAGATTCGACGTTTGGATCTACAGCATTCGAATACGAGTGTTGTATTCGGTGCCGATTTTTGAAGGTCGAGTCAGGTTCGGTACACCTTGACTATGCAATGTGGTCATATCAATGTCATATATCCAACGCATTGAGTAAGTGAATGTGAGGATGGATGATGGATGCTATGTTTGCTTAATTGTTTATCACTTTGGGGATGTCACACGATGTAGATATCATCGATGCAGATATCTAAACTCTCTTAGTACTTTGGTATATATTACACCCATGATGACTATGATGTAGAGTATCATATATTTGATGTCATGTGTTAACCCTTTGGATGTAGGGACAGGTCAGGTATGATTCTTCGTACCCTTTTTTCCATCTACTATAACTGTTATCCCGCCTTTTGGCAAGGTCGTGACACCAAGAACTTGACTAGAAACCAAGGATGGTTCGTCCTGGGGATCGTTATTACATAGGTCTGCTATGGATGTCAGTAAAAAAAATTTCGAGTCCGGATCAAGCTACAATTTATATGACATGACAAGCAAAGCTAAGAAAGCCAACATTCCAAATTTCAAGTCAATCGGAGTTCGTATGCTCAAGATGTTGATCGATCACGGCTGAGAAATCCAAACTTGCATTGATCACAACTCAATATCCACATGTCCAAATGCTATGAAATTTTCACAGTATCTTACTGGCAACATGAGAAATGTTCATGCCAAATTTCAGCTCAATCGGATCAAATCTTGATCGATTCGAAATTGCTTCGTATCGATCACGGACCAACTTGCATCGATCATATCTCACAATCCACATGCCCAAATGCTATGAAATTTTCACAGTATCTTACTGGCAACATGAGGGATGTTCATGCCAAATTTCAGCTCAATCGGATCAAATCTTGATCGATTCGAAATTGCTTCGTATCGATCACGGACCAACTTGCATCGATCATATCTCACAATCCCCATGTCCAAATGCTATGAAATTTTCACAGAAGCTTGCATACACGTTGAAGAATGTCCACACCAAATTTCATCTCGATTGGATGATTTTCTGATCGATTCGAACTTACTTCGAATCGATCCCAAAGTGGGCCTAAATTTCCTGAGGCCGGGCATGTGGGCCCCCTCACGTGCCAGAAGTGGTCTCCCGAATTTTCAACGAAATATGAGCATCCTACGCCTATAAATAGAGCCCCTGGTCGTTCAGAAAGGGGATCGGAGAATTTTTAGAGATAAGGCACGCCCGGACGCTGCCAGAATCACTCCATATCATCATTACTGCCATCGATCTCGAATTTAAGCTTATTATCTGCTGTACTTCACTATAAAAAACTTGTAATCTTCAAGTATCAAGCAATAAAGTGATAAAACTTCATAGTGGACGTAGGCCATACGCTGAACCACTCTAAAACTCTGTGTTTCTATGCATTTTCTTATATGTTTATTGGTGTGTTTGTTAGATCTGCATCATTTTACAAATTTTCTCTTCATTTATCTCTTCAAACACATCCGAAGAGTGTTGTTCCCAATTTTGGTACAAACACTTTGGTGCTTTCACTAAGAACAAACCCAGTTTTTCTCCCGTTCGTTGGATCTACTTTCAATATCGGATTGCATAAATGTAAAGAGAAGATCCAGATCTATTATTCAGCGGTTCCTTCTATTCTATTCAGATTGCCCCAGATCTAAGAGGAACCATATTCATCATGAAGTCCGTACCCATATTTTCGAATCCAGAAAAAATGTTGTTTTTCGTACCCATATTTTTGAATCCAGAAAATATGCTCGTATCCATGAAAATATGATGAATTCCGTACCCATATTTCGAATCCATGAAAATATGATCATTTTCGTATCCATGTTTTCGTATCCAGAAAATGTGATGATTTTCGTATCCATGCTTTCGTGTCCAGTAAATGTGATGATTTTCGTATCCAGTAAATGTGGTGATTTTCGTATCCATGCTTTCGTATCCAGTAAATGTGGTGGTTTTCGTATCCATCAGCAGATAGTCTCTCTTCGTATCGATCACCTATTGACTACTTCGTATCCATCGGGGAGCGCTACTTCGTATCCATTCTGGAACACCTTGTTCGAATCCATCAGGGCTCGTTAGTTCGTGTCCATCAAGTTACTTCGTATCCATCCTGGAAGACCTTGTTCGAATCCATCAGGGCTCGTTAGTTCGTGTCCATCAAGTTACTTCGTATCCATCGGGGAGCGCTACTTCATATCCATCCTGGAAGACCTTGTTCGAATCCATCAGGGCTCGTTAGTTCGTGTCCATCAAGTTACTTCGTATCCATTCTGGAAGACCTTGTTCGAATCCATCAGGGCTCGTTAGTTCGTGTCCATCAAGTTACTTCGTATCCATCCTGGAAGACCTCTTTCGAATCCATCAGGGCTCGTTAGTTCGTGTCCATCAAGTTACTTAGTATCCATCACGGAATCATTGTTCGTATCCATCAAGTTGGAGCAAAAACCGATCTATACGAAAAGTGATCGATACGAAATTATATCGATACGAAAACTGATCGATACGAAATTCGATCGATACGAAATGATGGGTACGAAGTGCGTCTGATGATCGATCCAGCCAGCTGCATTTCACATCGATACGAACTACGCAGTTCGAATCCATCAAATCACCACCTCCAGAAGCCAATATCCATTGATACGAACTGCGAATCATCAGTTCATTTCCAGTGACATCGAGCTCATCGATGCGAACCCTAGCCGCAGCGCAGAGCACCCGCATAGTTAATCCAAACCTCAACTTAAATAAAGGAACATTCTGATCGTTCCATGTCTGGACGAGAAGTAGGAGATTATAGTAGCAGTTTTTGAGTTGCAATCAAGGAATGGGTAAAGAAATACTACTCAACCGTGTTCTCGGAGGCTGGAGAACCTAGCTAATATGCCAAGAACTGGAGTTGATTAATATATCATGCTTCTAGGGTGGACTGCAACTTCCTCCAATTGACCAGCTTTTAAAACTCCTAAACTGACAATTAGGGTGCAATGGCTAATATGACGACTTCCCTACACTGTCTACTCTACCAACTCGAAACATAGCTGTTCGCCACCGAACCATCTTCATATGCCCGCATCTTAATCATTTCATGTCCATATGACTAAAAGCATGACATATAACTCTAAGAGGACTTCCTAACTATCTTATGTGAGCCTCTTTCCTGGTGAAAATTAGAAATAATCACCAATCTATGAGCCCATCTTAATCTACTCACCATCCAATCGACATTACCAACCGCTCGAACGTTGGGAAATCGGGCATACATCATTCACTAGTATACAAGGCCCTGTAGCCTTAAAATGAACTTGATAATGTTGACATTAGTATCTCTCCTAGTCAGGACCCATTCATTGAAATCATCCTACATGCTACATTTGTAGCAAAAATTCAGCATGCTGACAATGTCAGTTTACTATGGAAATTCAACCTCCAACACTATCTCATGAAGGTAGAATGGTGCATGGATTCCATGAAGAATGATGAATGCCATCAAATGCAAAATCCATGCTCTAAATCAGGAAGCTCCTCTTCTTTAGATGGCTACCGTGGATGCCAACGCCATAGGGCTGCCTCGGAAAGGATAACTCTAACAATATGTTCGAGCCCTATAAAACGAAGGGCCGAGAATCCCTGATCCCTATCAGTCACAAACTTTGGTCAAACTGAGCCACTTGCGTTAGACTTCCAACAGAGAAGGGCTAGATTGAAGTGCAATAGCAAGCATACGACGCTGCTTCACACATCAATGAGATTTAATCCGATCTCTTTTGAATTAATTCTATTTCAATTTCGTTTATGTTGCGAAATATGACCGACTTGAATTAAACTACTTGCAAATGATGCAGGTAACCGTGTACTTAAGGATGGGTGCAAAACAATCTCCGTGTACTATGCTCAAATCATTGAGGCATCATCATGACGCGCATGATTCAACCACTCGTCGGCTGCTATATGCACCTGACTTGGGGGCAGGGAATTAAAGCAGAAGAGACTAACAAGGTTGGGACTCCAGTACAAAGTGGATGCAACCGACCATCCACCCATTTGCCTATGCAATTTAATTAGGAGATTTGAGAAAGACTTGTAGTTATATGTCCCAACAATGCACTCTCCATCTCGTACTTGAAGCTCGCGAAAATACTTATGCTTCTTCTGATGCCCAGTAGAATCAGAATCATACCAAGGGTGGACGTGACCGTCCATGCATCCAATCCTGCATTAGACGCTTGTGGTTACTTAATAACACTTGTTTAAAGTGGATATAATTTGACCATTCACTCCCCAGTTTTCGTCTGTGATTCCGCAGAACAATCGTGCCTTTAATCGACTTCATCAGGGGCCAACCCTCAATTTATAGACATCAACAACCGACTGCTTACTCGCTAATCATCATGAGCCTTTGTTCTAACTCTCTTCCTCAACTCGACTGGAAGAACGCAAAGCGTAAAGTGGACGTGGCTCGACCGTCTACTCTTCAACTCTTGCCCCCAACTTAAGGGAAAATACACAACTCAAAGTGGATGTAGTTCAGCCATCTTCTCCTCTGCTTGAGCTCAAAGCTTGCCAGAACACTAATCTTACTCCTTAGGCTTGGCAGAACCGGGATCCAAATGAAGATGGATGTGATTCAACCGTCCATAAACTAAATCTCATCCTTCGTTGATAGCAGACAAGTGGAAAGTAATCGAGATCCCATCGATCACTTGCTAAGTGAAACCCTGAGCACGGGGACAAGTCACCACACCGAAGCCAAAAAAGGATTGATACACGATAATCTTTAACTAACTCCAAACTCCCGGAGTGCGAGCTGGGGTATAAAACTCATAAATGCGGTTTCAAAGAGGGTGGATCCCTTCACCTAATGACTTTGGCCGTATCCTAACCAAGTTAGAGGAGGATGGACCCATCCATCTAATGACCTCGCTTGTTAACTTAGGGTGGATGTGATCCGACCATCCACGATCCGTCTCTTCATTCGACCAATTGCCACAAAATTTGTTGAACAGTTCCGCATGTACGTCGCAAGGCCAAAAGATGTCAACACTCTATCTAGCATCACTCAAGCTCCTGGAGAGACGCTCAGACACTACTTAGAGAGATTCCATAATGCATGTGCGGAGATCAGCAATCCGAACGATAACTCCATCCTTATGGCGTTGACTAAGGGGATCGACCCCGATTCTGAGTTTGGCAACTGGTTAGCTGGAAAACCACCTGCATCATGGGACCGTTTCCACGCCAAGGCGGCTCAATTCCTGAGAAGGGAAGATGCGAAATAGTCTAGGAAGCAAACTGATGCAGGGCCAAGCACGGAAGGAATCCAAAGCAATGTCGCAATCAAACAGTCCGGTGAGAGCTCCGGAAAAGTTCTGTTGAATGTTAAAAATAAACAAGCTCGGCAAAGAGAGAGCGTGAATCAAAATAGAAAACGAGATCAAAACCGTGGCCCACGGCGCAAGAATCCCATGTTTGACAGTTATACTCCTTTGAATACATCATTGGAGAACTTGTATTTACAAACCTGTAATACAATTCAGTACCAAAAACCTGCACCAAAACCGTCGTCGGAGAGGCAAATCAAGATGGAAAATTTTTGCAGGTTCCATGAAATCTACGGGAACAATACGAACGAGTGTCGTCACTTACAAGATCTCGTTGAAAAATTGATCAGAGAAAGGAAGCTGGAACAGTTTGTGCGGGCACCACAGCCTAGAGAAGCGGGCCCATCAAATCAAAATAATGATCCCGATTGACCGAGACAGGAGGATTCCACTTGTCCCCACGGAAGATTGGTGATAAACGCTGTCAGTGGCGGACCCGCTTTGTCAGGAGCCTGGAACAACGAGGATCTTCGTCACTGTTACACATGACAGGTTCTATTCAATCTATGAATACTTTGCAATTTCCTTTACATTCTGAAATTTGAATTTGTGTAAGCACTGACTTTGCCATGTTTTTCCATTCTAGCAATAAATTACTATCTCTTCATGCTAGAGCTGTGATTCACCGAATGCAACAATCACGACACACGAAGAGCTAAGTTCCATCGAACAATGGAATTTATGCAAATAGCGAGTGACTGTGATACGACCGGCCACTCACTAAGTGAAACCTCAACTCGGGGGCAAGCCATCACATCAAAGGCTGAACTGGAACGACACACGACAGTCCTACAACTAACTCTGAATTCCCAAAGTGCGAATTGGAGTATAAACATCAAATAAATCGTTCTTAGAGTGCGAACGGACTCCAAATTCCCAGAGTGCGAATTGGAGTATAAACATCACATAAATCGTTCCCAGAGTGCGAACGGACTCCAAATTCCCAGAGTGCGAATTGGAGTATAAACATCACATAAATCGTTCCCAGACTGTGAACGGACTCCAAATTCCCAGCGTGCGAGTTGGAGTATAAACATCACATAAATCGTTCCCAGGGTGCGAACGGACTCCAAATTCCCAGCGTGCGAATTGGAGTATAAACATCAAATAAATCGTTCCCAGAGTGCGAACGGACTCCAAATTCCCAGAGTGCGAATTAGAGTATAAACATCACATAAATCGTTCCCAGAGTGCGAACGGACTCCAAATTCTCGGAGTGCGAATTGGAGTATAAACATCAAATAAATCGTTCTCAGAGTGCGAACGGACTCCAAATTCCCAGAGTGCGAATTGGAGTATAAACATCAAATCCATCGTTTCCAGAGTGTGAACGGACTCCTAAAAAGCCCAAATAGATGTGACTGACCATCTATCGGCTAACTCCAGATTCCCAGAGCACGAGTCGGAGTACAAGCATCAATTCCAGGTTCCCGGAGTGCGAACCAAAATGCAAATGCTAACTCCAGATTCCCAGAGCGTGAGTCGGAGTACAAACATCAATTCCAAGTTCCCGGAGCGCGAACCAAAAGACAAATACCAACTCCAGATTCCCAAAGCGCGAATTGGAGTATAAACATCAATTCCAGGTTCCCGGAGTGCGAACCGAAATGTCAATGCTAGCTCCGAGTTCCCAGAGCATGAATTGGAGGATAAACATCAATTCTAGGTTCCCGGAGTGCGAACCCAAAAGATACATGCTAACTCCAAATTCCCAGAGCGTGAAGTGGAGTATAAGCATCAATTCCAGGTTCCCAGAGCATGAACCAAAATATACATGCCAACTCTAGATTCCCAGAGTGCGAACTGGAGTATAAACATCGACTAACTCCAAATCCCCAGAGTGTGAACTGGAGCATAAACATCAACTAACTCTAGTCTCGAGAGCGCAGACTGGAGTATAAATACCAAACGGGTTTGACTGACAACCCATCAACCAACTCCAGTCCTCAAAGCTAGAATTGGAATATAAATATCAGTAGGGATGCGATTCGACTGCCCATCTATCAACTCTGATCCCACAGCAAGTCCTATAGACAAAAAGTGGATGTGATTCAACCATTCGCTTTCCTATCTTCCCCTGACATGGGGGCATACTTATCATTAAAAATCGAATGCTCTGACCATCTAGCATAAAGCGGGAACAACACGACCGTTCATGCATCAACACTTATCCCCGGCATGGGACCTATAACATAATCTTATAGGGATGCACTCCAACTGAACAAGACATAATTTCTTCCGCGATTCGACAGGGAGATGCAGATTAGAAAAACGGACCTAGCAGAACGTCTTATTCTAAATGGATGTGATTACCCATCCTATCGCAAATGAACGTGACATGACCATTCATCCGCTAACTCTAGCCAATGATCTAGCGGGTTGTGCATGCAACGTGGCCGGATATGACCCAACCATCCGCCAATTAGCTCCTTTCTCCAATTCAGAAGGAGGAACATCAAATTAAAGTTGTCGCAATGTGACCGACTACACTTCGCTAGTGCCAGAGGAGTTAATCGAGGAAAATGTGGTTCGACCATTTTCTGCTAAAATTCTTAGTCCCCAGAGTGTGGACAGGGATGTAAATATCAAATAGGTGTGACTAATGGCCCTTCAACTAACTCTCATCTCCAGAGTATGACTACGAGCGTGGACAAATGAATGAATGTGATCCGACCATTCATTCACCAACTCCGACCAAAAGTCGACGGGAGGAATATAAACTCGCTACAGATGCAATTAGACTGTCCGCAAACTAACTCTGCGACTGTTGGCAGAATAACAAATCATTGAAAAGAAGAGAAAGGTGACCCACTACATCGCTAGCTTAGCGTCCTTTACAACTTAAGGCAATGACTGCAAGGAGGCCTTAATGCTAACCAATTAGAATGATGCGCGAAGTTACGGGGAGCCAATTATATCATACCGCCAGATCGATGGGCAATATCGATCTGCACCTTTCATATCATACCAATGGATCGATAGGCAATGAGGTCCTTACATTCTACATTGTGTCACTAAATCGACGGCTAATGCCGATCCTCTTCAATTACAAAGCGATGTGATACGAGCGCCCATGGAATACCTTCGACCGTCAGAGCATGGATAGAACCACGAATGAGTGTGACTTGACCATTCATCCTCCGTCGCCTTCCTTCGATCCGCCAGGAAGAGCATGAGACTGGATGAGCATGACCTGACTGCATTTGAGCTGATTTTTTCCGTAGATCTGACGGGAGAACGTAAATCGAAACGGACGTGGTTGATCGCCCAACTTCGAAAGAATGCAATGCGACCATTCATTCTTCGATCTTACCATGATCCGACTAAACGAGCTATTCACAACGAATGCAACAGAACTGTCCACGCACCGATTCTTACCCTCGATCCGATAAGGGAAGTATCAATCCTACATTGGATCTTACTGGACGATTCACTCTTCAATTTTTGCCCAGAGTATGACGACATAAGCAACAAAGTGAATGTCGATGAGGCAACGAAGTATTCTACCTAGAGGAAAGAACTAGGACAGAATGCAGAATATGGCACGGCTCGGCCTTCCATCGGTTAACTCGATATCACGGTTCAATAGGATAGAGTGCGAAATTGAAGCGAACATTATCTACCTTGCTGCTTATCGAGATATTCCTCAGACTTGGGGGCATGCACGAGAAATGAGATGAATATAATTTGAAAAGCAAAGAGCTATAAGCTCATTTTATTGACTTAAACTAAATTACAA
The DNA here is from genome assembly GCA_030765085.1 of Allium cepa. Lineage (NCBI taxonomy): Eukaryota > Viridiplantae > Streptophyta > Magnoliopsida > Asparagales > Amaryllidaceae > Allium > Allium cepa. The sequence continues at coordinate 27,826,030 of CM060939.1, read as the reverse complement.
CTCACACTTACAAGACCCAAGGTACAAATAACACCAATACAACACAACCTGCAGCCACCTCAAACAAAACAAGAAAAACACACACATTACAACACTCACTATGCCAAAACTCACTTTACAACTGACTACCAATATCACAATCACACATACTCAATCAACATGAAACTTAAAGTGTACAGGAAAAACTATCTGAACCAACAAACAGTTACAACCTCAAACTGAAGACAAACTTCAATGTAATCTCATGCTAGGAAAAGAGCAATCCATCAAACTTCAACATCAAACTGAGTACTTGAATTTGGCATCCAGGGAGGAGACATAGAGATAAACATCAAATACAACCTGATTTCATTTCAGAAAGAATACTGCCATGTATCATGTTATAGAGTTGAGAAGTATTTTTAACATCAATGCCAAAAACTCTATTGTTTCTCTCAGTCCAAACTGCATAAATCAACTTCTTGAGCAACTTTAGGAGCACAAAAGTCCTTCTAATTTTCCATCTAGTAGCTTTAAACACATTAAACCACTCAATAGCACTGACAGTTGATGGTTTGTAGTATCCACCATTAGACAAAAGCTTATACCATATTTGATATACAAAAGTACATTCAAAAAACAGATGAGTATTTGTTTCCTGGTCAGCTCTGCATAATACACATGCATCCTCTGATATTAAACCCAATCTACATAGCTTATCTTTAGTATTCAATGCATTTGCCATCACCTTCCATAAAAGTAAATTTTCTTTTGCACTTCCACCAAATTTCCAAATTCTTGAATACCAAGGAAAATAAGAACCAACTCCACAGAGAGATTTATATACGAGATTAATAGAATGAGGCTTTCCTTTATCAGACCAAATAAGAAAATTATCATTATTGGTAATTTGATTGTTAGTAATAACATTCCAGAGCTTCCTGAGCAGACAAGAACTAGAGTATGGTAAAACAATATTATCATCATGGATAAACTCATCAACTATAGCTGAATCAGAGATGCCAGAGTTTCTTCTGATATTATAATCCACAACATTACTTAAAATTAAACCTTTCCTAGCCCAAGGAGAATGCCAGAATGATAGGCCTTTAATCTGAGTATAGTTACATTGTAAAAATGGGATAAATGTTTGCCTAAGCTTAAGAATACTTCTCCAACTCCAGCTGCAGTTCTGTGGAATTTCCATAGTCCAAAAATTCTTATGACCAATCAAGTAATGATTAACCCATTGAGACCATAAGCTTCTATCAGATTCAAAAATTTTATTGAAGTATACTGATATTGCAGCCTTATTCCAAAGAAAAATGTTAGTTATGCCAAGACCACCATTCTTCTTAGTTTCAAACAGTTTATAAAATGAAATTGGGATTAATTTTCTGGAAAAAGGATCTCCATGCCATAGAAATTTATTAAGAGCACTAGATATCATTTCAATCAGTTTTACAGGGAGAATGTAATGCCTTGTCCAATAGTTGGTCATAGCAACAGCAATGGATTGAATAATTGTTAATCTACCAGCTTGAGAAAGCTCAATGGGCCAAACAGTAAGTCTTTCAATGATCTTCACAAAAAGAGGTAAGCAATTATGCTTTGTTATTCTTGAACTCAAGATAGGTAATCCCAAATAAAAGGAATTCTTTGGTAACTCAAGCAAGCCTGAAAATTCTATGATATCTTTCTTCTGAGTTGAATTTAAACCAGCAATGTAGATATTTGATTTCTGAAGATTTATTTGCAAACCAGTGATAGAATGGAAAAGATCCAGAGATGAAGTAATAGATTGAATATTGTAGAAAGTGGGTTTTGTGAAGATAATAAGGTCATCAGCAAAGAGCAAATGAGTGATTAATGGATTATTACATTTGGGATGAAGTTTTAACTTGTTTTTAACTACCAGATCTTTCAATATAGAATTTAAAAGCTCCATGACTAATATGAACAAGTAAGCTGAAATTGGATCACCTTGTCTTACACCTTGTTTGCCTTTGAAATAACCATACAAACCACCCTCTCTATTAATAGAATACCTAGGTGATGAAATACATGTGTAGATCCATGCTAAAAAAGGTTTGGGAAAATTCATTCTAGACATAATAGCTAAAATAGAAGGCCAAGCAATGGAATCAAATGCTTTTTTAATATCAAGTTTAAGCATGCATCTTGGAGAAATATTTGCTCTTTCATAACCATACAACAATTCTTGAGTCAAAAGAATATTATCACTTATTGATCTACCAGAAAAATAAGCAGCTTAATTGTTTGAGATGATAGAAGGTAAAACAGTTTGCAATCTATTTGACAAAATTTTTGAAATTATTTTGTAGATAATGTTGCAACAAGATATAGGCCTGAAATCTGAAACAGAAGATGGATTATTGATTTTGGGAATCAAGGTAATTGCTGTTGCAGCAAGACAATCAGGGAGTTTATTATGGAGGAAAAAATGTTGAATGGCTTTAATAATATCAGATCCTATAACATTCCAACTCTTTTGAACAAAATGAGCATTAAATCCATCTGGTCCTCCACAGCTATTAGCATCCAGGCTAAAAACAGCAGATTCAATTTCATTTCCAGATATTGCAATAATCAAATCATTTGATTGAGAGGTAGTAATTGTATGGAGATTAATATGAAATAGAGGATTTATATCAGGAGTGAATAAATTTGACGGAGCTAGAATAGATTTGAAGTACTGAACAAAAGCCTCATTAATTCCATCAAAAGTATTAACCATGTCACCAAACATATTCTTGATCTGAAGAATACATTCATGATTCCTTTTTACTTTAAGAAAATTATGATAGTACCTAGTATTCCTATCAGCCTCCTTTACCATTCTCAAGTGAATCTTTTGCCTAAGTGAAGAGACTTCCTTTTGAATAGTATTGTCCAGAGAATGTTTTAATTGTGATTCTAAGTGAATTAAGGAAATGTCAAATGGTCTCTCAGTCAGCATAGTCTGAATTCTACGGAGCTCATATCTAATTTGAGTGGAAAGATTAGAATCCTTACCAAAAATGGTTGCAGACCACTTCCTAAGATGAAATTTAAGATCCTTCATTTTGAAAGTAGTATTTGACAAAGGATCCCTTCCATATTGTAAGTTCCACACCTGCTTTAAAATAACAAAAAATTCATCTTGCTTAGTCCAGAAATTAAAAATTTTAAAAGAGTGTTTTCTACCATGTATATCATCCATTCCACAATGAAATAATAATGGGCAGTGATCTGAGAAAGAGGGATTTAAGATATTATAAAAGGATTTTGGCCAGAGTTGAAGAAAAGAGATGTTTAAGAAAATATGATCAAGCTTACATAAAGTAGGATAACCACTCCTATTATTATTAGACCAAGTGAAGTCAGGACCAAAGCAATTAGCAGAGAAAAGATTAGATTGAATAAGGGCACTGTTTAATGGAGAAATGTCTTTAAGAGATAAAGGGCAGCCACCAGATTTTTGATTACTAGCATACATGGAATTGAAATCACCACCAATTAGCCATGGAGTAGAATCTTATTTTAAAGAAGGAAGGAAATTAAGAAAGTCTTGCCTTAAAGATAATGAATTATGAGCATATACAGAGGTAAGATGAAAAGAAACATTCGAAGGCAAGTGCAGACAAAGGTAGTGAATAAATTGATCAGAAGCATTTAATCTGGAAAGTTTGAAAAAAATTGGATTCCATAAAGTAAGCAGTCTACCATGATTGGCTTCAAGAAAATTATCATCATATAACCAGGATGGAGCAATCAAGTTCCTAGCCTTCAAAGAGGCTTGTGTATCAAGCTTTGTTTCAGATATACACATTATTTGAATATTATTTCCAAAAATAAGATTTTTAATGTCAACTTGCTTTGAAGATAAATTAGCTCCTCTTATATTCCAAAAAGCAATATTATTCATTTAGTAGGAAGAGGAGGAAAAATGGTGGTAGGATTTTTCCTAGTATGTCTATGATGAGAATTGTTTTTGGAAGATGATAAAGGTAAGACTTCATGTGGCTTAAAGTTTTTGCCTTTATTGAGATCATCAGAATTAACAACATTGTTTTTACCAGACTGTGAATCAGAAGGCTCAATAGAAACAGAGGGTGGAGGTAACACAAAATTATTTGGAGGGGACAGATGAAGATAAGGTGAATCGGGATTAAGGATGGGAGATTTAGTGCTAAACTGAGAGGAACAAGAAGTTGAAGTAGATGTAGTTGGAAGTGCAGAAGAAGCTAATAAACTAGCAGATGGGGAGGATTTTCCATCTGCCAATACAGAAATAGATGGTTCAGAGACAAAAGACACATCATTAATAGCTGATAGACTATTATGAAGAGAAGCAGATGAGCTAATGGATTGAAAAAGAGTAGATTTAGAAGAGAGTACTTCACTGACACTATTATTATTAGTAACAAGTGAAGTATCATTTATAACTGCAAAGGAATTAACATTTTCAGAAGGACATGAACAATTATTATGAAGTACTACAGTTTCAACTGCTTTGCCTACTTCCAACTGATTGACAGAAGTAACATTAGGAATATTATTTTTATCTATTGATACCACTTTCTTCTGTTTCCAACCTCCTTTATTCTTTTTATTAACAACTCTCCAATTAAGATCAACTGCACTACCATCCTTATTACCATCTTGATTATTATCTACCTTCACACCCACCACATGATTATTATTTCCAACAGATACACCATCAACACCCCCAACATACTTCTTGTTCACAAATTCACAGGATAAAGTGTTGTGCCCAAAGACTTTACAATGAGTACAGATACTAGGTTTCCAGTCATAAGAAAGTTGTACATCAGGGCAATTACTTCCTAATTGCGGAATATGAATAGAACTTGGTAAATCACAGTCAGGAGAAATCTCCACAAGTGCCTTAGCATACTTAAATCTTTGTAATTTTTCTGTGGTACTATCAAAACAGATCAATCTACCAACGTGACATGCAAGCCAATTAATACCAACTAAAGTCCAAAGAATGATGGGTATCTTATGAAAATGAATCCAAATAGGAACCTTCTTAATCTGAGCTTGCATTAAACCTATGGATGGATCCCATTTTGTAATGATGAACATTCTACCCCTAATGAAAATTGGATCCGACTCAAGAACAAGATTCTTATCTTCTTGATTAGAAAACTTGAAGTAAAAATTATAACCATCTGATTTAAAATCAACATCACCTTTGAGTTTCCAGAATCTCTTCAAGAAATTGACAACAGATAAAAAAGAGAGAGTGCCATCCAGAAAGAATCCCACCAGGTGATCATTCCAATACTTAATACCTTCTTCCTTAACTACATCTGGCAAATCAGTGGTAGGCTTGTCACGAAAGATATCAAAATGAATCGGTTTATAAGATCCAGCATTTCTAGGTAAAGATTTGAAGAGCGAAGACCAATTCGATTTTAAAGAAGGAGAAGCAACAGGATCAGATGAATTCAAAGCAACAGGCAAATTGAGAGCAGAAGAAGAAGAAGGAACAGAAGAAGAGGAAGTTGAAGCGGAGGAGTGTAAAGAGACAAGAGGTGGAAACGAGGCGGAATCAAGAGAGAAAGAGGAGGAAGAAGGATCGGGCGCCATTAAAATTTCAAAAAGGAAGCAGATAACATTCACTTCAAGATGAATGTTATTTGATCTTTTATCAAACAACTCTAGCCCTTACAACTTGGACTATAGTATAAACACAGTAGAAGCTAGGCTCAATCATTCGCGCAATATATCCATCAATCCAAGACCTAATATTACGTATCCATCGATATGAAGCATACATTCTAACATCTCAAATCGATCCAGGAGAGGATCGATACGAAAGGAAGGACTTAAAACAACCATCGAGCGTTGTTACAACTCAAATTTCACTTCGATCTAGGAGAGGATCGATACAAACTCAATCCAAACAACAACTAAAGAACTTGATGACGACCGGAAAATGTGCAAACATGAATAGGTGTCAGCCTAACATATGTGCGTGTATGCCAAACTAACACTCAATTTTCAAAGTTACCAGGAATTGAATGCTTACAAGATGACAATCAAAATGATGAACAACAAATCGCTAGTGCTCAACACTCAGTTACAACAAAACACTTCATGATCGTTGACAATCAACAGTTCGACATTTACGTCACTGAAGATCAACCAAAGGCAAAATCTTTTGACGAAAAGATACCAACTACTCAGTGAATTGGGTAGAACTTTTCAGAATGAAGATGGCAGCTTTTCAAAGCACGTTACGTTCACACAAGACGTACTTTGGGGGGCAAATGTTATCCCGCCTCTTGGCAAGGCCGTGACACCAAGAACTTGACTAGAAACCAAGGATGGTTCGTCCTAGGGATCGTTATTACATAGGTCTGCTATGGATGTCGGTAAAAAAAAAATCGAGTCCGGATCAAGCTACAATTTATATGACATGACAAGCAAGAAAGCCAACATTCCAAATTTCAAATCAATCGGAGTTCGTATGCTCAAGATGTTGGTCGATCACGGTTGAGAAATCCAAAATTGCATCGATCATAACTCAATATCCACATGTCCAAATGCTATGAAATTTTCACAGTATCTTACTGGCAACATGAGGAATGTTCATGCCAAATTTCAGCTCAATCGGATCAAATCTTGATCGATTCGAAATTGCTTCGTATCGATCACGGACCAACATGTGTCGATCATATCTCACAATCCACATGTCCAAATGCTATGAAATTTTCATAGTATCTTACTGGCAACATGAGGGATGTTCATGCCAAATTTCAGCTCAATCGGATCAAATCTTGATCGATTTGAAATTGCTTCGTATCGATCACGGACCAACTTGCATCGATCATATCTCACAATCCCCATGTCCAAATGCTATGAAATTTTCACAGAAGCTTGCATACATGTTGAAGAATGTCCACACCAAATTTCACCTCGATTGGATGATTTTCTGATTGATTCGAATGTACTTCGAATCAATCCCAAAGTGGGCCCAAATTTCCTGAGGCCGGGCATGTGGGCCCCCTCACGTGCTAGAAGTGGTCTCCCGAATTTTCAGCGAAATATGAGCATCCTACGCCATAAATAGAGCCCCTGGTCATTCAGAAAGGGGATCGGAGAATTTTTAGAGATAAAGCACGCCCGGACGCTGTCAGAATCACTCCATATCATCATTACTGCCATTGATCTCGAATTTAAGCTTATTATCTGCTGTACTTCGCTATAAAAAACTTGTAGTCTTTAAGTATCAAGCAATAAAGTGATAAAACTTCATAGTGGACGTAGGCCATACGCCGAACCACTCTAAAACTCTGTGTTTCTATGCATTTTCTTATATGTTTATTGGTGTGTTTGTTAGATCTGCTTCATTTTACAAATTTTCTCTTCATTTTATCTCTTCAAACACATCCGAAGAGTGTTGTGCCCAATTTTGGTACAAACAATAACGACTTTTGTAGTATTTTGAGATTGTTTATCGCTCACACCAAACTGTTATCTAATTCGAGATTTTATGTTTTACTTCTTATTACCTTGGGTACTCTTAAGTGCGTAGATTAGATAACAGGTGTGTAGCGACCTGGAATTTTATCGTTTTAATTTATGAATATTTAATTTATTTTAAATATTCAATTAATGGTTTTTCATAATTAAATACCCTCTTCGATTAATAACTAATGATAGAAATTCATTTTTGAATTTTGTTTACATAAATAGGTAGTTAGATGAAAACAGAAAATGCGACCGAAATCTGCTTTTTGGATTTTTAGGTTTTATCGAACGACGAGGTATAAGCGGGTGTTTACCTTAGCTTATATCTTAACGAAAAACTTAGATTGTTTAAGTTAAGATAAGAAATATATTTTTGAAATGTAAAAAGTAATAAAAAGAAAAAGAAAAAATATGTTCAAAATTTGATTTTTAAGTAATGATTTAATAGCTTGGGTATAAAGTTAAAGAAAAGTACTCATACATCTCTATTATCCACCAAATTTCCATATGTTTTAGTACTTTATTTAATTTAGAAACAATGGTAGAAAGAAAATGAGGATAAAGGGAATTTGTGACATTTTCCCATCTCATTCATTTATAAAAATCAGCTTATTTTCCTTTTTGCTCTTTATTTTTTATACATTCTAACTTCCCTCTTCCATTTTTCTTATTTTTATGTAAAAAAATATAATCACCACTTTAAGTTAAAAAAGTTTAGAAAATTTAGTGATAATGGAGTTAAGCTTGCTTTGCTAAAGGAAAAGATTTGGTATTTGCATTTCAAAATAGAAAGGTGAGAACACTAACCTTGTTTACACTTTTGAAAAATATAATGTTGTGAGATCTAAAATCTTTGTTGGAATGGAAGTTGAATGTTTTAGGTTTGTAGCTTGTTTAAATAGGATACTCATGCTATGTAATTTTTTCCAACAAAAAGAAAAGGAGTGTACTTACTGTAAATGAGGATAATACATTGGACATATGCAAACTAACACTTTCAAGCTTCTCTGTTCTTTGTTTCCAAAAAGAATGAACACACCCTCTCAACGATCAAAAATCAGTATCTCTCAAATTAAATGAAATTAGCCTAAGCGAACAACTAAAAGTTGTTCATTATAGTTAATAGTGATTTTTAAAAATAGTTGCTAGACATTTCGTCATCTAGGGTGGCCGCGGTTATTCGTTTTCAGTAAGCCTTTAGAAATGATGAATCTTTGTTGATTGTAAAACAACGAATGGTTAGCACCATTTTTTCATCTCACCAAGACATGACTTTCAGAGATAGTCATTTGATTTTAAGGCTAGGGATCTTAACGAGGGGTAAGATGAACTTATTTGGGTAAAAGTAGGATTCCCAGCAAGCTAGTGGCCGACGGCGGGATCGGAGGTGTTCATGAGCGCCCTGGACCAAGGTGGTGTCGTGGGCAATGGTGGCAGGAGTTTAGGTGGTCGGAGGAACTTGGACGGGCATGGGTTTGGGTTTTGGGTCTTGGCGTGTTTTGGGTCGAACACAGCGGAACTAGTGTCGCTATGGGGCAGCAGGTGTCATGGGGTTTCAGGTGGAGGTGCAGAGGTGGCTTGCGGTTTGAATGGCAGTGGCGGCAATGGCTGGAAGTGGGTGGAGGCATGGAGGTGGTTGAGAGAACGAGGTGGCCTCATTTTTTTGGGGTACTAGAGCTCATGTTTTTTTTCAAATGGCTTCATTGGGTCGATTTCGACCTAGGCTTGGTAGCGACTGTCATGGAGGCTGATGGGTCGAGGGCAACGAAAGAATCTTAGTGGTAGGGTTGATGACACGATCGGAGGTGGTGGTTGGGACACCTACACGTGCATGCACGAGTATGGGGTTCCAGGAAAACAAAATTAATTTGGACAAAGTGTTTTGTATTTAGGAATGTAAATAGAAGGGAAGAAGAGGAATTTGTTTTACTTTGGGTTTGGGTCGGGTTTGGGCCAAGTGGTGAAGCGTTTTACCAATTAAAAATGTTTAGAATTAAATTAGTTTTAAACTTCGAAATCGAATAATGCATTCCATTAAGATCTGTGCAACCGGTCAATTTTCTACATTAGGTCTGTATTACCTAGTAGATCATATTTGTAAAGTTATTTGATAGAATTGTTGAAGAGTATAATATTTATGATTTAATAGGAATAGAAAACAATTGCATCGATTGGAAATTATATTTTAACACTAACACCCAAATAGTAGAATAAAACTGTTTTGCTATATTTATATTGAATAGATCTTATGTGACATCTATTGAGCAGAATAAATTTCCGTTCTACTATTTTACTAATTTAGACATTTATTTATATGTCAGTTGACTTAGACTAATGACTTGTTGTCTATCGTTTTTTAATTATGAATCTTATTTACACATTTGTTGCTTATTTAAACATTAGTGATATGATCTGGATTGTTGAACTAAAGATAGTGGTAACTTGTCTAAGTATCAGTGTGGTCGTTAAACCTCTTCCCAGTTTTGAAAAGAAATGGATTTAAAATTTACCTTAATTTTATAATATTTCAAAGTAAAGTGTTTTCTATATTTAAATATTTAAGTTAATATTATTTGAATTATAGTACTTTAAAGTTAATATTTTTAAATAATGTTGTTTTAAAGTTAATTTATTAATTATTTATTAAAAAGGTTTAAAGGGATAATTAATTATCTATTTATTTAAAGTTTTTAAAAGCTAATTACTTACTTATTTATAAAATGTTAAAGCTAATAAATTATTCAATTAATGATATTATTATTTAAATATTGAACAACCTGTATGGATGAATGTTGACATTGCATTGTTGCTCTAGAGGTAGTGTTAGCATTCCAAGTAGGAACTACTAAGAGAGGAAAAGGGTAATTGTGATCTCACAAGCCTCACAACCTGGTAATGACTGAACCAAGGGATGTGCATCAGAGCTATATGGTTTGTTACCATTAGAAGTAGTCATTTCTTGATCTAGAATCGATATTTATCGATTTGGTATGCACACGAAAGCGAGCAATAGCTGGTGCACATCGTTTTAGAGCCTTGGTCCTGGAGAATGATGTAATCTGGCTTGTATTGTTCGATGGGTAGGCTTGCTCTGATTTGCAGAAGTACTCAGACAAACGATACCTCATTAGCCTTGTCATTGATGGAAATCTAATTTCCAATACGTACCCCTACAAATTTAGTTGTAAACCTATTATGCTGGAATTAGAATAATGTAACAATTTCGGCTATGATTCCATATTTATTTTCAAACAATAGACACTATTATAATATCACTAGATTATAATACAAATGATTTGGTTATCGCAAGGTAAAAACACGTCCGTGTTTACGTGCGGCATGGCCATACGAGATACCTTTGTTTCCGAAAAAATTTATTTACATTAAATAATTCAATTAATGGTGTTGCTCACGCTAGTTTACTAGACGAATCCAGGTATTATTTTCTTATGGTGCTCGGGTCAACCCGAGCATATTTTCAAGATTTAACCGGACACTTTAGAGCTTCAAGATACATAATGATGCATCGATATGGAGTAATCGAACTTTGTTGGACAATGTACGATTAATTGTGAGTGAAGTTGAGTTATTTTCTTTCTTTAAGGTAATGTACTTAAGAGTGGTGCACAAGGTTGATAAGGTTGATATTATTCGATCTGAATAACAGTTTACAAAATTTTACAAGATAAGGGTTTATTAGAAATTCCATTATATCCTAGGCCGAGGAGTTGGTAGGTTAAGCGAGTCGAAAGATTGCACGTAATAATTATTTATGAGGGATCTTGTATGAATCTCCCCCAAAACGATTTTGGAAAGGACTGTTATTGAATGACATATTTATGTTTTGAACATAATTTTTGTAAATGAAAACCAAATCTGTTTTATAAATAAAGAAATTTACAAAGCATTTATGAATCCCTATTCTATTTACATAGAAAAACAATTGTTGTTTCAAGATATACCAACTTCGTTGTGAAGGAATTTCTTTGAGAAATTATTGGTAGTTAAATGGAATTGGATACAATCCACAGATAAAACTGATTATATGAGATAAAATGAAATTAACTAACCTAAATAAACACATAGCATTAGAATGTCCAATAAGTATTCTCATACATGAAAGAGAAACTATGAGTTTCTTATTAATGTCGAAATTATATAGTGTTCGGCTGTTTAATTAAACCATTAAGAGTGTTGACTCTACATGGTATGATGCGCAAATCCGAAAGAATACCTGGTACACTATCAAAATATGATTTTAGTGGTTGTAACCAAAGTGATGTGACCCATCGGCTGAGATTGTGTCTTTATGACAAAGTAATGAGAAAGGTTATGTAGTGAGCTCTGCAAAAGAAGAGTCCCAACATTGTACATTACCATTATCAAGTATATGTAAGATAATGTTATGACTAGTGTCAGAACTTGAGATGGTGAAATCAATGAATTTCCCATTAACATAGGATTACATAAGGGTCAGCTTTAAGTCCCTACGTTTTTTCCCAGGTGATGGATGAGATTACAGAGGGTATATAAGGTGAGATTCCTTGGGGTATGCTCTTTGCTGATGATGTTGTGTTGATTGACGAAAATAGGATAGGGGTTTATAAACAACTGGAGTTATGGAGGCAGACTTTAGAATCAAAGGTTTTAGGATTAGCAGAACTAAAATAGAGAATATGAAGTGCGAGTCCAGTGGTGTCAGGTCGGAGGATGAAGATGTCACTCTGGTCGGACAAGTATTGCCCAAGAAGGAATCCATTCGATATTTAGGATCAATGCCGCAGTATGATGGTGAGATTAATAAATATTTTAGTTTTAGAATTCGAGCGGGATGGGTAAAATGGCTTTGACATCAATTTCTTGCAGCTAAAGATAAAAGCAAAAGGCGAAAATCTACAACAATAAAATCTACTTGCAGAATTGAATTTTTATTAATATATTAGATAATTTTACAAAGCTTTCAGATACAATATGATAGGAGAAAAAGATTTGAAGAAACTTTTTCTGATGATCATTGCTGCAAGAAGAGTCCTCCTATTTGTAGTCTCTTTAGCCCTTTATTTATTACTTAGAAGGCTTAATATCTATCCTCTCTAGTCATTTAGACGTAATATGTGTCCTTTATTTTATTATTAGGCTAGGGATGTGTCCTCCTTTTTCGTTCCATAGGAATGAATGTTGTTAAGGCTGGTGGAGTGATTTGTCACCCTATTGCAGTAGCGAGATGCTTTGTGTCTTCTCTTCATTCTGTATAATGGTCCACCATGCTTCTGGCTTAGTTCTAAATACCTAAGTTGGCTAGAGATTCGTTATCGAAAGGGTCGGTCCTCATAGTGTCTCTCATTATGGGTCTTGTCTTAACCTTTCTTTTTCCACTTGTTCTTAAAAGTATTCTTCATGTGTCATTGTGCCTACTGGTCCAATTTTTAGACTGTCTAAGAACCGCTGAACCTTCGTAATTCTATCTGTTGTCGATTCGAAAGCTGATAGAGTCCAATAGCAATATTGTTTTCCCCTCAGTAGTGAAGTGCGATCGTCTTCAGCTTTGATGATGGCTTCAGTGAAGAATTCCTGTGCTGCTAAAAGCCTTTCATTTTCTTCATTAAATTCTTTTCGATTAAATTTAATAAACTCGTGCTGGGGATTTTCTGTTACCGTGTGTAACTCATATAGTTGAATAGAGTGATAAATATGTATGTATTGCCTTTCTTCCTAAGCGCTTTATATTTTGAACAAGAACATGGTAAAAAACCTGCTTGAATATTCGACAAGTTTTGCTTTACATATGTCAAGAATACAATCTGCATATTCCTCGAGATGGCTTGTGTTGACATAAATTTCATGTATCAAGCCTTTTTTGGTACTTTCTGTATTTTTGTATTTATGAAAAATAGACTATTAAGCGTCGTCTTCTATTATTGTTGAGAATTAACTCTTCATTTTCTAAGAGTTTTATTAAACCTATGTCTTCTAATCTCTTGAAGAACAAAAGAAGGTTACTCTCATCAATGAAATGATGCTGATATAGAGAGATCATATCTTGCACCGTCATTTCCGCTTCCATCTCCTTAATTTCTATGTTATCTATCTCATATACTCTATGTAATTCTATAAAATCTTAAATTCTTAGATTTATGAGATCAGATGTCTGCATTTGAGCAAATATTGTCTTTAAATGGCCATATTTAGCCGAGTTGTCAACGAACAATTCTGCTTTTTTTAAATCTAGTGCTTCAGACCTTAATGTAAAAGAATGTTGAGATGATTTAGATACTATTTATTGTATGTCTTGTAATTTTTTCTCTTTTTGGTATGTTGTATGCTTCAATCTCAATAAATTTTTTCTAGCTGAGTTAACCAGAAATTTGGAGATCTATAATCTGGAGATTGGATCTCTTTAAAGCATCCATTGAAACTGTCGTAGAAATTTGGATTTGATGTTTTCATTTCTAAATTGGACTAGACCACGGCTGAGACGTATAGCATTTGCATTCCTATGGGAGCAATTGCCTTTCCTTTGTTCATTGGAATAAATTTTTAAGTTGCATTGAAAGTTGTTGCCTTTTTTTGTTAAAACATTTTTGGTGGGTTGGATCTTTTTTTCATTTCTTTCTGTGGGACTATCAGTTTTTATGGAACGTTGTGAGGATGAAGCCTCTTTGGAAGCTTGTTTGGCCTTTTTAGATGATTTCACTAGTTGGAAATCTTCTTTCCTTTTCATTTTTTATAATAATTGTTTGATTCTCTTTAAATCATCCTTAGCCATTTTTATAACCTGCTAAGAAGATCAGCATCAAAATTAGTGTAACTCGGAATGTATTTGACATCATAATTATAGATTTTTAAATACATTGCTAATCTAATTCTTTGAAGTTTTTCTTTTGAATTGTTTACAGATTTTCTTTAAGAATTGAGCAACCGATTTGTTGTCTATTTCAATTGCAAATTGTCTATGTAGAAGATAAATTCTTAGCTTATGATTGCTAATTTAATAGTGAGTAATTCTTTGTCATAGGTAGCATATTTAATCCGAGGATTGGTAAACTTTCCAGAGAAATATGCTACAGCTTCCTTTTGTTTTGTAATTAATACTCATGTCCAAAAATTATCAAAAGCATCGGTTTATAGTGCAAGTAATTCTTCATCTGAAGGAAAATAAAGGATCTTTTGACCTTTTGGTAGATCTTTAATTTTATTTATTTCCTCTTTATCTTGTTTTGTGAAGTGATAGAAATTTTGTCTATGTTTCATCTTATTGGTTATTCTCCATTATGTTGTTTGTATTTGCTTGTTCATCTATGAGCTTCTTTTGTAAATTTTGGATCTTAGCTGATAAATTAGGAATAAATTTTCTACCATAGTTTAACAGTCCTGAGAAGCTTTAGAGGTCTTTTAATGTTTTAAATTATTAGGAAAATCTCTAATTTTAGTGTAAACATGTTGTTGTAATTCTATTTGTCCATTTTTAATTCTTTTTTCTAGAAAATCTATTTCTTTTTTAAATAATTCAATTTTCTTAGGGCTTAGAATTACACCGTTTTGTAGTAATATTTGCACTACTACTAGAATATGTTGTTTATGTTCTTCAGCAGATTTAGAAAATACAAGGATGTCGTCTTTATAAACAGTTGCAAATGGTAAATGTCCAAACATAGAATTCATCCATTTTTGAAATACTTGTGGTGCATTTTTTAATCAAAAGGCATAACTAATCATTCAAAATGTTCTTATGGGCAAATTGAAGGCGGTTAATTTTATGGACTATTTATCAGCAAGTTTTAATTTCCAAAAACCTGATTTAGCGCCAAATTTACTATAATATTTGCTCCTTATATCTTCTTAGTTGGATGCTCAGCAGAGGGAATAAAATATCCATCTAATTGGGTATAGCTATTAAGCTTTCTGTAGTTTATTACCATTCTTTCCTTTCCTCTTTTAATTTTAGCATTATTTTTTACTAAAAAGGCTGAAGAAGAATGAGTACTAAAACTTTTTTGTATTAATTTTAAATATAATTGATCTTTTATTTGTTTTTTGCAATTCATCATTATCAGTTGGTGATACCATGATATTGTTAACTTGAACTTTGGCATCTTCGTATTGTTCCATTAGTTTGATTTTACAATTCCATGGTGCTTTATCAAACCATTTTAATGAATTTTCTAAGTAAAGAGGTTCTAACAAATTATGTATTAATATTTAAAACTCATTTGAAATTGGTATATTGTAAGTATAGATTTTCGGTTGTACTATTTTGGTGTTCTTATATTTTCAGTTAATGTAACGGATTTTTCACCGTGATGTGCTGCTGGAGTACAATGTGGAATTGTAGCAGGTAGCATTACTCGAGGTACAAGAATGATACCTAGTTCAAAATAATATTTTTTAAATGGAGGAAGATGTCTTAGATTGTCCATTCCAAGGATACAATCACCATCAATTTCTTTTGAAAGTAACGCAAAATCAAAGTTGTATACTTTATTATTTTCATGTATATCAGGTATTTGTACCTGTAGTCCTTTTGCTTTATGAGTTACAGAACCTGTCTTACCATCAAATCATTTAGCATTCCTTTTTCGTCTAAAGTTGCCCATAATTGCTGGGGTATAAATATTTCTTGTAGTAAACTGGCTTATGCACCAAAATCCAATAAAACATGTACCGTGAATTCTTGATATTCAGGGATACATATCGTTATTGGAAGATATATATGTAATTATGCTTTTCTTTTCAGATCTATGGATAATAATGATGTTTTATATTTCCTATAGGAATCTTTATAACCATTTGGTTTGATTCCTGTTCTTTTTATTTCTCAAGTATTCTCATCGTTCTTCCTTCTATTGGATTTTCTTGTCTAAAGCTCATACAATGACTAACACCTTTTAATATATCAGGAGTTAGATCAACTTCAGACATTTTATTATATGACGAGATCTTTTCAATGTGTTCAATGAATTTGAATTTTCTTCATCATTTTTTGTTGTTGTAGAAATAGTGTTTACTGATGCTATAAAATATTCCATAAGTAATTGTATCTTTTGTTTAAGCAATTTTATAAAAACTAGAATTTCATCGTCAAATTTAAATGTCTTATGTCAACTAATCTACGTTAGATTAGTTTTCCCAATCCAAATTCAAATAGTTTAACAGATTTCTTTGATGTAATTGATTTAAATGTAGCTGTATCATTTAAAGCCATACAATGTTCCAATTGTATGTCAAGAACTTTAGACCCTGGTAGAAGTTCGATATTTTGTAAAGTTACTAATAATGTACAAGTTTTTTCTAAATTTTGATCTTCAAAATTTATACTGAAATCAAGATGTATATTTACTCCAAATAATCTATTTGCTAAATTGGACTTAGCTCCTCAAACTATTTAAAGGATTATTGATAATTTTTCCATCCATACAAACTATCTTTATTGGAGTATCAATTCCAGACCCAAATAATCATATTATTTTAGTTGTATTAGACCTATATGAATGTATTTAATTTTTGGATATTTTTCTTATAGTTTTTCTAATTTATTTTTATTTAAAAGGCTTATAGAAGCAAAATCTTCTTCTCCATTTAATTCTATATTTCCTTGCATACATTCAAATACATATGTATGTTGATTTAGAAATCTTTAACTATGATGTCAAATACATTCCGGGTTGTTCTCCAAACTGCATTGGAGTATATTATGGGACGAAATTACATTAGCCAGGGTTGTCAGTGAACAATTCCATATAAAGAACTCATCTATTCTTGGAAAAAGAATTAAAAGTGGACAAACTGAATTACAACAACACATTTACGCTAAAATTGGAGATTTTTCTAATAATTTAAAACATTAAAAGAACTCCAAAGTTTCTTGGGATTATTAAAATATGATAGAAAATTTATTTTTAATTTATTAGCTAAGACCCAAAATTTACAAAAGAAGCTCACATATGAACAAGAAAAATACAAACAACCTAATGGAGAACAACCAAGAAGATGGAACATGGATAAAATTTCTATTACATTAGAAAAGGAGGAAGAAGAGGAAATAAATAAAATTAAAGATCTAGTAAAAGATCCTCTATTTTCCTTCAGATGAAGAATTACTTACACTACAAACTAATGCTTCTGACTATTTTGGGCAGGAGTATTAATTGCAAAACAAAAGGAAGTTGCAGCATATTCCCCTGGAAAGTTTAACAAACCACAGATTAAATGTGCTACCTATGATAAAGAATTACTCGGTATAAAATTAGCAATCAAAAGTCTAAGAATTTATCTTCTACATATACAATTTGTAATTGAAACAGACAACAAATCTGTTGCTCAATTCTTAAAGAAAAAACCGTAAACAATCCAGAAGAAAGTTTTCGAAGAATCAAATTAGCAATGTATTTATAAATCTATAACTATAATGTCAAATACATTCCGGGTTACACTAATTTTGCTGCTGATCTTCTTATCAGGTTACGAAAAATGGATGAGTACGATTTAAAGAGAATCAAAAAATTATTAGAAAAATGAAAAGGTAAGAAGATTTCCAACATGTGAAATCATCTAAAAAGGCCAAACAAGCCTCCAAAGAGGTTTCATCCTCACAAGGTTTCGAAAAACTGATACTCCCATAGGAGTAAATGAAGAAAGGTCCAACAGACCGTAACTGTTTCAACAAACAAAAACAAGACAACAACTTCCAGTGCAACTCAAAATTTTGTTCCAATGAATAAAGAAAGACAATTGCTCTCGTAGGAGTACAAATGCCATACGTCTTAGCTGTGGTAAAAAAACGGGTACAATTTAGAAATGAAAGCACCAAATCCAAATTTATATGACAATTTTAACGGATGCTTTAAATCCATTCAATCTGCAAACCATAGAGCTGCATATTTTTAATTAACTCAAATAGAAAAAACTTATTTGTGATTGAAGCATACAATATCCCAAAAAGAAAAAAAATTACAAGACACACAAAAAATAGTGTCTAAATTATCACAACTTTCTTTTACATCTATATCTAAAGCACTATATTTAAAAGAAGCAGAATTATTCACTGACAACTCAGCTGAACATAGACATTTAAAGGCAATATTTGCTCAAACGCTGACATCTGATCTCATAAATCTAAAAATTCAAGACTTTCCAAAATTACTTTGGCTATATGTGATAGATAACACATAAAACTAAAGAGATGGAAGCTGAAATGACGGACAAGATATGATCTCTCTATATCAGCAATATCTATTTGATGAGAGTAATCTTCTTCTGTTCTTCAATAAATTAGAAGATATAGATTTAATAAAACTCTTAGAAAACGAAGAGCTAATCCTCAACAATAAAAAAAGACCATGCTTGGTACATGAAAATATACATACTGGTACATATCAAAAAATATGTCAACACAAGTCATCCCGAGGAATATACAGACTGTATTCTTGACATATATAAAGCAAAACTTATTAAACATTCAAGCAGGTTTTTTACCATGTTCATGTTCAAAATATGTAGTATTTGGAAAAAAAGACAATACATGCGTCTTTATTCCTCCATTCAACTATGTGAGTTCCATAGGGTGACAGAAAATGCCAGCACGAATTTATTAAATTCAATTGAAAAGAATTTAATGAATAAAATGAAAGGCATTTAGCAGCAAAAGGATTCTTCAATGAAGCCATCACCAAAGGTGAAGTCGCATCACACTCCGCTATTGAGGGAAAACAGTATTGCTATTGGACTACCTATCAGCTTTCGAACTGACAACGGATAGAATAATGAAGGTTCAGCGGTTCTTAGACAGTCTTAAAATTGGACTAGTTGGCACAATGGCACAGGAATAATACTCTGAAGAACAAGTGGAAAAAGAAAGGTTAAGACAAGACTCCATAATGAGAGATACTATGGGGACCGACCCTTTCGATGCTGAATCTCTATCCAACCTAAATATTCAAAACTAAGCCAAAAGCATGGTGAACCATTATTCAGAATAAAGAGAAGACACAAAGCATCTAGCTACTACAATAGGGTGATAAATCACCCCACTAGGCTTAACAGCTTTTTTTCCTACGGAATTGAAAAGGACACATCCCAGCCTATGTAATAAAATAAAGGACACATATTACGCCTAAATGACTTGAGAGGATGGATATTAAGTCTACAAAGTAATGAATAAAGGGCCGAAGAAACTATAAATGGAAGGACTCCTCTTGCAGCAAAGATTATAAGAAAAAAAAATCATACCTTTTCCTCTTATCATATTCTATCTGTGAAATTATCAACAATATTAATAAAATTTCAGTTCTGCAAGTAGATTTTTGTTGTTGCTTTTATCTTTAGCTGCTAGAATTTGGTATCAGAGCCAGCTAATCTCGGTAAATTCTTCTTGTTTTATATTTTCTGATTTCAATTATTCTAGATATATACTATTAAGGTAAAAAAAATAGAGTAAAAAAACTTGGAAATTTTAAAATGAAAGCCTACAAACCATTTATACAAGGTAAAAAAAAATTGAATTTTAAATCAATTCGACCGCCTATTGTTATTAGTTATTACGCATTGGAGTAGGAAACGAATCGTTGATGTGCTCTACTTAAGTGAAGCGAAGGTATAGGCTAGTGGTTGAAAATTTGAGGAAACAAACCATTTACCCCCATTAAGTGGTTCTACGTCACGATCATCAAGAAAGAAAGAGTCAGAATCATATCATGAATATAAAATATATATGAACACTTTTACATCTGAAGAAACATCAAACCCATAAATACAAGATAGTACAGGAGAACAATTTGTTGTCACTGACGAAGATTTAAAAAAATAAAAGAACAATTCCTCACTCAGACAGAAAGAATATTTACAAACCTTTGACCTTTAAATCCAGATTTCGAAATCAACATGCACGTGTATTTGGATGTATGCAAGAAAATGTAGAATTAAAAGGAGGAGAAGATTTTACTTCTATAAGCCTTTGAAATAAAAATAGAATAGAATAACTAAAAGCAAAATATCCAAAAATTAAATACCTTCATATAGGTCTAATACAACTAAAAATAACAGGATTATTTAGGATTGAGATTAATACTCCAATAATGATAGTTTTTATGGATGAAAGAATTATCAATAATCCTTTAGATAGTATTATCAGTGGAGCTAAGTCCAATTTAGCAAATAGATCATTTGGAGAAAATATACATCCTGATTTTTGTATAAGTCTTAAAGATCAAAATGAAAAAGCTTGTACATTATCAGTAAATTTAAAAAATATCGAAGTTCTACCAGGATCTAAAGTTCTTGGCATACAACAGGAACATTGTATGGACTTAAATGATACTGCTATATTTAAATCAATTACACCAAAAAAATTCATAAACTATTTGAAGTCGGAGTGGGAAAAACAATCCAACCAAGATTAGTTGACTTAAGATATTTAAAATTTGATGGTGAAATTCAAGTTTTTGTAAAATCGCTTAAACCAAAGGTACAATTACCTACGGCATATTTTATAGCATCAGAAAATATTATTTCTACAATAACCAAAAATAATGAAGAAAATTCAAATTTATCTGACACGTTGAAAAGATCTCAATCATATAATAAAATGCTTGAAATTGAACTAACTCCTAATATATTGAAAGGTATTAGTCATCGTATGAACTTTAGATATTAAAATACAATAGAAGGAATAACGATGAGAATAGTTGAGAAATAGAAAGAACGGGAATCAAACCAAATGGTTATAAAGATTCCTACAGAAAATATAAAACATCATGATTAGATCCACAGATCTGAAAAGAAAAGCACAATTACATATATATCTTCCAATAACGATATGCATCCCTGAATATCAAAAATTCATGGTACATGCTTTATCGGATTCTGGTGCAGAAGCCAGTTTACTACAAGAAATATTTATACCCCAACAATTATGGAAACCCTTAGACAAAAAAGAAATCTTAAATGATTTTATGGGAAGACAGGTTTATGTAACTCATAAAGCAAAAGGACAACATGTACAAATACTTGATAAACATGAAAATAATAATAAAGTATACAACTTTGATTTTGTGTTACTTCAAAAGAAATTGATAGTGATTGTATCCTTGGAATGGACAATCTAAGACGTCTTCCTCCATTTAACAAATATTATTTTGAACTAGATAGCATTCTTATACCTCGAGTAATGCAACCTGCTATAATTGCACCACATTATACTCCAATATGTAATAACCATTCTAGAAACTCAGGTTTTTAGCAATTAAAACTTGCTGATAAACAGTCCATAGAATTAACTACCTTCAGTAGCCCATAAGGACATTTTGAATAGTTAGTTATGCCTTTTGGATTAAAAAATACAACATAAGTATATCAAAAATGGATAAATTCTATGTTCAGACACTTACCATTTGCAACTGTTTATATAGACAACGTCCTTATATTTTCTAATACTACTGAAAAACATAAACAACATCTTCTAGCAGTAATGCAAATATTACTACAAAACGGTGTAATTGTATGCCCAAGGAAACTGAATTATTTAAAAAAGAAATAGATTTTCTAGAAAAAAGAATTAAAATGGACAAATAGAATTACAACAATACATTTACAATAAATTATAGATTTTCCTAATTCATTTAGAACATTAAAAGAACTACAAAGCTTCTTAGGACTATTAAACTATGGTAGAAAATTTGTTCCTAATTTATCAGCTAAGCCCCAAGATTTACAAAAGAAGCTTACAGATGAACAAGCAGAATAAAACAACATGATGGAGAAACAACCAAGAAGATGAAACACAGACAAAATTTCTATTACTTTACAAAACAAGAAAAGGAGAAAATAAAGAAAGTTAAAGACCTACTAAAAGATCAAAAGATCCTCTATTTTCCTTCAAATGAAGAACTATTTACACTATAAAATGATCCCTAACAATTTTTGGACATGAGTATTAATTGCAAAACAAAAGAAAGTTGTAGCATATTCTCCTGGAATGTTTAACAAGCCCAAGATTAAATATACTACCTATGACAAAGAATTACTCGCTAATAAATTAGCAAGAAAAAGTAAGAATTTATCTTCTACATTGACAATTTGTAATTGAAACGAACAACAAATCTGTTGCTCAATTCTGAAAAAAAAACGGTAAACAATCTAGAAGAAAATTTTCAAATAATCATATTAGCAATGTATTTAGAAATCTATAACTATGATATCAAATACATTCCGGGTTACACTAATTTTGCTGCTGATCTTCTTATCAGGTTATGAAAAATGGATGAGTACGATTTAAATAAAACCAAAGAATTATTAGAAAAAAATGAAAAGGCAATAAAATTTCCAACAGGTGAAATCTTCTAAAAAAGCCAAACAGGCCTCTAAAGAGGCTTCATCCTCACAAAGAAATTGATATACTCCTATAGAAGTAAATGAAGAAAAGGGCCAACATACCAAAATTGTTTCAAAAAAAACAAGGCAACAACTTTCAATGCAACTCAAAATTATATTCTAACGAACAAAGAAAAGGCAATTTCTCACGTAGGAGTGCAAAGGTCATATGTCTCAGCTGTTGTCAAAGACTGGTAAAATTTAGAATGAAAGCATCAAATTTAAATTTGTACAACAATTTCAACATATGCTTTAAAGCCATACAATCTACAGAACATAGAGTTGCAAATTTCTGGTTAACTCAACTAAAAAAAAACTTATTTGGAATTGAAGCATACAATATCCCAAAAAGAGAAAATATTACAAAACACACAAAAAATAGTGTCTAAATTATCTGAACGTTCTTTTACATCTAGTTCTAAAACACTAGATTTAAAAGAAGCAGAATTGTTCACTGACAACTCAACTGAACATGGCCATTTAAAGACAATGTTTGCTCAAATGCAAATGTCTGATCTTGTAAATATAAGAATTCAAGATTTTCTAGAATTACTTAGACTATATGAGATAGATAACATAAAAACTAAGGAGATGGAAGCTGAAATGATGGAACAAGATATGATCTCTCTCTATCAGCAACATCCCAATGATTAGAGTAACCTTCTTCTATTCTTCAAAAAATTAAAAGACGCAGAATTAATAAAACTCTTAGAAAACAAAGAGTTAATCCTCAACAATAATAGAAGACCACGCTTAATAGCATATTCTCAGAAATAAAAAAAAATACAAAAAACATAGCAAAAAATGCTTGGTACATGAAATTTATGTCAGCATAAGTCATCCCGAGGAATATACAGACTGTATTCTTGACATACGTAAAGCAAAACTTCTGAACATTCAAGCGGGTTTTTTTAACCATGTTATGTTCAAAATATGCAGTGTTTTGGGAAGAAAAACAATACATATATCTTTATCACTCTATTCAACTATGGGAGTTACACAAGGTAACAGAAAATCTCCAGCACGAGTTTATTAAATTCAATCGAATAGAATTTAATGAATAAAATGAAAGGCTTTTAGCAGCACAAGAATTTTTCACTGAAGCCATCGGCAAAGGTGAAGTCGGATCACACTCCGTTACTGAGAGGAAAACAATATTGTTATTGGACTACCATTAGTTTTCGAACTGACAACAAATAGAATAATAAAGGTTCACCTATTCTTAGAAAGTCTCAAAATTTGACTAGTAGGCACAATGGCACAGGAAGAATACTTAAAAGAACAAGTGGAAAAGGAAAGGTTAAGATAAACTCCACAATGAGAGACACTATGGGACAGACTCTTTCGATGACGAATCTCTTGCCAACCGAGATATTCAAAACTAAGCCAGAAGCATGGTGGACCATTATTCAGAATAAAGAAAAGACACAAAGCATCTAGCTACTACATTAGGGTGACAGATCACCCCACTAGCCTTAACAACTTCCTTTCGTACGGAATTAAAAAGGAGGACATATCCCCAGCCTATAACAAAATAAAGGACACATATTACGCCTAAATGACTAGAGATGACATATATTAAGCCTACTAAGTAATAAATAAAGGGCCGAAGAGACTATAAATGGGAGGACTTGGGTTGCAGCAAACATCATCAGAAAAAGTTTCTTCATATCTTTTCCTCTAATCATATTGTATCTGAAAGCATTGTAAAATTATCTAATGTATTAATAAAATTTCAGATCTGCAAATAGATTTTGTTGTTGTAGATTTCCACTTTCTGCTTTTATCTACATGGTTGAAAGTTCTCAAAGTTTGTAATCAAAATTATCGTTACCAGATTTGGAATTCAACACAAGATAATATTTAATAATGGAACTAATTTAAAAGCGAAAAATTTACACAGTCCTATAAGAGAAATTTAATCATCATAAGCTTTTCATCTGTAGCGCACCCCAAAGCTAATGGAGCCGTTGATGCTGCTAATAAGACTGTTAAGACCATTCTCAAGAAATGATTAGTCAAAGCTACAGGAAAGTGGGTAGAAGAACCACCTCTTGTACTTTGAGCATATAGAACTTCCACTAAAACTGCAACAGAACATACTTCATATTCCTTAATGTATGGATACGAAGCCGTGCTCGTAATTGAGGTTGAAGTACCTTCTCATCGAAGGATTGCGTATGCATTGGATCCAAATCAAGAACTAAAGAAAGAATCATTAGACTTAATCGGTGAGTTACGGGATGAAGCAGCCATAAGGATGGCTGAATATCAACAAAGAATATCCGAATATTACAACTCTAAAGTAAGAGAGATCATTTTAGAAAGGAAATTCAGTGTTTTAAATGGTTATGGAAAAACTAAGAATCCAACGGACGGATCACTCAGGCCAAAATGGGAAGGACCCCTAATCATACACGAAGTAATCCCACTTAGGACCTATAGAGTATGTCAATCTAATGGCAATGTAATAGAGAGAACATGGAATGCCGAATATTTGCAGTCATAATTTTCAAAAATGGACGAATAAAGAGATTAAGACAAGAGTAACTACTGGATCAATCATGGAAAGGAAGAGGACACTCCTTAGATAATGGAAAAAGCTTTTGTCCCCACCAAGATGGCTTGATCAAAGCGGCTCCTAGAGGGAGGTTAGAGTAAATTTTTGGTACCATTTGAAAGGCCTAACCAAATCATCTGCAAGCCCTTAGTCCCACCTATGTGGCCTGACTGAAGCATCTCCTAGAGGGAGGACGGAGTAAGACTTTGACACCACCTATGCGACCAGGTCAAAGCACCGACCCACCTTCAGTGCAGCCTATAAGGCCTGACTGAAGCACCTCCTAGAGGAAGGATGTAGTAAGCCTTTAACACTAACAAAAATGGTCAGGTCAAAGCGCCGGCCCGCTTTAAGTACTGCATGTAAGGCCTAACTGAAGCACTTCCTAAAGGGAGAACAAAGTAAGCCCTTGACATCACCCAAGACATCCAGGTCAAATCATCGAATTACCCTTCAGTACCGCCTAAAAGGCCTGACCGAAGCACTTCCTAAAGGAATATCGGGTAAGTCTTTAGTTCTGTTCAAAGATAGAAAACCAAACGCACTAGACGAGAACCTCAACCATCACATAAGATGGCGATAAGGGGTCTCATCCAAGTTGAAATCATCACTGATGGAAAAGTAAAACAATCTTCTAAAGGAAGGTTCATCGAATATAAGCCGCTTGTGCTCCAAAACATAAGCAATCTTCTAGAGGAAGATCTGATAAAGCAAGTCATTTGCATCCCAAAAAAAAGTCAATCGATCTTTTAGCGGAAGATCTACCAAATATGGTTTCCTTGTAATTTAAAACGAGATTTTTCCAAAAAGAAGCATTATTGCCATGGTCTTCCATTATTATTGCCAGATGGATTTTCTGGTTTTCTTCTTCTAGATGGATTTTCTAGTCTTTCTCTATTACTGCCATAAAGATTTTCTGATCTTCTATTTGCCAGATGGATTTTTTGGTCTTCGACAGTCAAATGGGTCTTCTGGTATTCTATTCTTATTGCTAGATGAACGTTCTGATCTCCTACAATTATTGTCAGATGAATTTTCTGGTCTTTTCTTATCGTTGTAAGATAGATTCTCTAATCTTCTATTATTATTAGAAAGATTTTTCTAATCTTCTACTGTTGTCGGAATAATTTTTGGTCTACTATTATTGCCAGATAATTTTCTAAGCTTTTATTCGGGATACTTGCAGTACGGTCAAAATTAGTTGTTGGTCTTCCCTCCTATGATTCAGGAAATTAAAATCGCCACATGATTCCAAAGCTTTTATTTGAGAAGTTATTAATATTCAATATTGAAAATATGTCGACTTACATGAACGAACATTGGAAATTTTCCAAATTAAAGAATTCATAACTCAACTGAATTTGAAAGGGATTGCTAAAGATTTTAAATACTGAGTTTATACAATATAAATTGACATTTGTTTTGTATTGTGCAGAAAAACAGAATTATGAAGAAAACCTTACAAGGAACCGACGATACAAGGAATTTTTGATTTCACGGTAAAGTGTAAAAAGCTTCTTTCATACAAGGAGGGGACAAATGTTATCCATATAATTTCCAAATGATAAGAGAAAAAACATTTATGTCGAAATTGAAGAGTAATAAGGTAATTGATAATGTCGAAGAATAGCATGTTGTGAATCATCTATATGATGATAAGTGTCATACAAACTAACAAGGTAAAAGTAATGTCAAAAGGATGCAATGTCGAAGGCTACGATAAGGAACAATGTTGTCCTTCATCAATAAAGAATAATAGGCAATGTCGTAGGTCATATCAATGAAGTCGGCAATACTGGATGCCATCAATGCCGCATATCACTTATAAGGTTGGATGAATGATATAGCGCCAAAGAAACTGAAAACAATGTTGCATGTTAGTAAGGAAATGACGACATTGGAAAGCTCTACGCCAAAAGTCATCAATATGGCATTGATGTTGCATTGCATTAATGTCATATTCCATCAATAGAGCACTTCTTCCATATAGCAAGAAGAATCAATGTCGCTCCAGATTAATACTGCCTCTCTCAAATGTCACCTTATTCTAATGTCACTCTTCAAAGTAATGTCGTCTCTTATTAATACCGCTTGTCACCAGTACCGTTTGTTATTAATGCCGCTTATCATCAATAACGCTCATTATTAATTCCGCTCATCATCAATGCCGCTCATCATCAATATCGCATGTTATCAATGTCGCTTATCATCAATACCGCTTGTTATCAATGTTGTCTGCTATCAAAGAAGCTTGTTAACAATACCAATCATTGCCAATATCGCCACTCATCAATGTCGTCGATTATTGATGTCGTGTCATAGTAATGTCGCACTGCATCAACCTTCAAAGGAGGCCGCATATTCTCTATACAATGTTGATATTGGACGTCATCAATGATGACTATCAAGGTGGGATGAAAGCTAAGCGCCGAAGTTCACCATTGAGTGAGTGGATGCTGAAGTATTACGCCGTGCGCCATCAACATGAATAATGACAGGAGTCAAGCATGCAGCATGGACACATGGCAGCCATGCCGCATCCCTCAACTCCTATAAATACGAACTAAGGGGCACAAAGAAGGGGCGATTTTTCTTTTCTCTACTCTCAAATTAAGCACTTGCAACCCTAAATTGATTTAGGGAAAACTCTAATTTGATTATAACCAAATAAGGACATGGACATACTATTACATTGATTGTGCACTTTAGACATTATTAGACATGAATATGCATAGTCTTCACGAATTTCCCTAAATGAAGCTCTTTGGACCCAAAGTAATTGTGATACAATTAAAATCACATGATTTTCGGTCTAAACAAGCGTTTATATGCATAGTATTCATTTTGCCTATTACATATGGACATTGGACTATGAACATAAGGACCGCTTGTCTAGTTCATTTACGTGCTTAACGGACTGCTATGCACATTCGAATTCCTTGTTTCAAAAGCTCATGAGCATCATGGATTCATTTCTTGATAATATCGTCTTGTACTTAGCCTTGAATACTAAGTTTGTTTTTGATTTTTTAGCATCATTTGGTCAATATCAATTTAAGCATGCTTAGTCGTGTCATTAAAAGTGTTGAAAATCAAGTTCTTACTTATCATACTTGACATCGTGGGTATTATACCAATTTTGATCTAACGCGAGGCAGTTGAATTGAAACGGAAAGGAAAAGAGAAGTGGTTAATAGAAGAAGATGAATGCTCAAAGTTCTATGTCTTTTAGGAAAAATCATAATAATTTGTTAAATAGTATAGATGAAAATGGGGAAAGTACTGTTAACTTGTAGGAACTAGAGAACAGAGCTATATAATGCTACATTGAGCTGTTTAATAGGACATATCAAGAAGAATAACCTGCTAGACCGGAGCCATAATTAATGATAGAAGAAGAAGCATGTTGTGCAAGGATATAGAAGTTAGGGAGATTAAAGAATGTTTTGGTTCCCCCACATACTCAATAATGATAAACGGTGTCCCTAGATGTTGCTCAAATAACGAGAGCGTAGTTAACAGACTTGGATGGGATAATTTCTCAGCATATGGAGGTAAAGACTTCAAAGTAAGCTAGTATAATACAAAACAACCATGGAACATTGAATTGCACCCTCTTGCTACTCAAATAAGGCAATAGATAGAATATGTACCAATATGTATACAATACAACAGCTACCAGTAACAGTAAACAATACAACAGCTCCCAAACTATTTCACAAGAGAGCACCCATAGGTAGTAAGAAGTAGTACATGTGTAAATATGAATATGACCTCTATTATTATATAACCAACAAATCCCTGCTAACAATATAAATTCAAACTATTTAGACTTAAGAGATGCTAATCTCTTCTCCAGATCATCCACTTCAGGAGCAGCATTTGCTTTAGGAGCCATTGCAGTTCTGCGCAATAATATTACTTAATTAGAAAAAAGGCATATAACAAATATGAGATGAACCCAAAATTATTCAAACGTATGAAAATAAACATAATATAATATGCATACAGTTAAGGTAATAACATAATGGTTGTATGGATGGGTTTTTGTGGTTTGATTTTAATATATATTGGTTTGAATAATTATATATTGAAACGATCCATTTTTGTGGAGACGACTACAATAGCTAACGTTGTATGCTCAGTGCAGATGACAATAAAAGCCACCAAAATCGCAGAAAAGGATGCATGAATTCAAACGACATCTGGGGCCAAAAAAAAGTAACTTTTAAGTTGTAATGTCATAAATTAATTTTGTGCCATGGTTTGTTTAATACTGCGAATAACATGTTGAATGACTTCATTTCAATTCATAGAATTACAACTTTTTTTTTTTTTTTACTCCGGTGCAATTGTAGAAAAATGAACTAACATTGATTAATTTTGTCTATGTTCCATCATATTAGTGGTGTTTATTAACGTTGACATTAGAAAGTCTACTAATAGACATTCCCTACATTAGTAGAAGTCTGCTAATAGACATTCCCTTTCAGATCCAAGCCATTATTTAAATTGAAATTGGTATTAAAGTTATATGTAAAATCTAACAATCAATTCCCATCATGTTAGTTCATTTTGCTAGTTCATTTTTACATTTTTTTTAATAGAGGAAAAGGAGTCTGTACGTTCAATCCCTTGTCTTAACTATACCATGTTCGAAAAAATACAAATTTACCCATTGAATTCCACCATTGATCAATCAAACTATGGGCACTTTTGTCCAAATTTGACAAAACACAGATGGTCTGTGTATATTACTCGTTTAGCTATTTTCCTCTTTTCTTTATCCTAATTCCTATACACAGATTTTGGTTCTTATTTTTTATTTTTATTAGTGTTTAGAAAGTTTGTCGTAGATAATTCTAATGCTTTTCTGCTTTTATTTTGTTTTTTTTTTTCCACATATGAAAGACAAGTGCATTGCAATACTACACGCTTGAAGGCCAAGAATTACTTGATGTTGTATATATTTCCGTACTAGCTCTTACTAATAAGAAGCATAAATATAAATCAGGTATGAGAAGCATAGATATAAATTATATGAGAAACATGTGATGTTCCATTGGAGGTTGATAATAGAAGTCATGTCCACTTTATATTAGAAAAAATGGACATCAATTCTCCTTTTTTTCACATACATATGAACCACTGTAATCCAAGCAAAAATAAATAAAATAATTACCTTGGCGCATTCTCCGTTTTCTTATTTGCTGATGCAATTCGTCCTTTAGGTGCTGAAGACAACTGTAATATATCAACAAAAGTACATAGATCAATTCGCTGTGAAGCAAACCATAGAAGCATAATAAAATTACAAGGAGGTGAGATAGCTATCTAACCTGTGAAGCAATATCAACTCCAATTTCATCAAGCACCTGAAAAGCAACATCACTTATTAAACTAAAGCATTACAAATCGCTCTAGTAATGAACTTTGAAAATATGCAAACCAAATTCTTTTAGGTCATGTTGGAAGAAATTAACCACGGAGTTTTACCTGATTGGTTAGCTCTTCGGTTTCTTCTTCGGCTTCATCTTTATCCAATGTTTCATCAATAGCTTCGGACATCATCTCCATCTACATATACATAAGCATTGAGCGGTCATTTTGATCTATAAAAGAGAGATATAACTGTGCATTGCTCATATAT
Organism: Allium cepa; assembly: GCA_030765085.1. NCBI lineage: Eukaryota > Viridiplantae > Streptophyta > Magnoliopsida > Asparagales > Amaryllidaceae > Allium > Allium cepa. Next base: position 27,794,972 of record CM060939.1, on the reverse strand, counting down.
ATGTATTATTCTTTTTCCTTGAAGTAAACATAGCTTGGAAAGCCCAATTAAACATAGCTTGGAAAACCCAATTATTCATTGCAAGTATATATACTACAGATGTATTGAATTGAACATTAAAAAAAAAATTAAAAAAGAAAGAAAGAAACTGAAGCAGCTTCGGCAATAGCATGATTGTTACATCCCACAGAACTTTGTAAAAGAACATTAACAAAATGGGGAAATAGTGTGCCGCAAAATATTGTAGAATTAGACAGATAAGCGTACTTAAATAATTCCACTAAACAACATACAGTACATACATGAAAGGTTCATATTGCACTGGACGAAATTGTTTGAACTAATCAATCTCTGAAATTAAAATTTTAAGAACACTAAACAAGAAATATCTCGTCTTAGCAAGTTATTCAAAGATTAGATCTAAGCAAGTTATTCAAAGCATACCATGAGTTGAATAGAAATTTAGATTTCAGTATTGTACAACACGGGACATATGGCACATACACCATGTAGCCTTCAAATGATTATTCAGTTTTCTTGAAAAAAAATGTTGAATGCTCACCGATTCCTTTGACAGAAGAACACCAAATAAAGTACATGTTAAGTGACAGGTTTGCTTTAATACAGTAAAGGTCTACAGTTTGAGCAACAAAAAGATAAGTTTAACATTATTCGTTTATAGCACCAGTTTATACTTGGTAAAGGGAAGACGGGCCACTTAAATGTACCTATGATTAGGAAATACAAAAGAAAGTAAAAACAGTTCTTAAAATTGTTAAAAATGATTTTACCGTCATATCCATTTGTGTCGACTGCTTCTGGAACTCCCTCACTACTTTTGCTTGCTTTGCTGGTTCCATTTGCTGAATGAAACATTAATGTGGATTAGTATCAGTCAATTTGGAATATATTCACACGTCAAAGACTTCATCAACTTAAAATGTGCCACTAGACACACACACATGCACACAGATATGCAAAATAGAGTTTGTATAGTACCCGGTTCATGGCAGCCATTGCTTTACTTGCCCCTTTCATTCCAACAGAAATTGAAGTACTTGCATACATTGCCTGATCAAATATAAAACCAAATTGTAAACAATGATCTAAAATAAGGTGAGAATATATTTAAGTTTCCAACCTGTGTATGAGTAGCTACTCCTCTTATTTGAGCTCTAGTGCCCTGCAGATTTGTGATCTGCTGTCTCAAACGGATAAGCTGGCGAGCCAAGATCCTAGTCGCAGCCTGAAAAAATTTCAATTCATAGCATATGACGTTTAGCATGTTCTAATTTAACCAAACTGTATGCAATCATAAAAGTATATGTGATAAGTGGGTATTCCAATATAACATTTATAATTTCTTTTTTCTTTTTTAACTCAATTTACTGACTTGGGTTGGAAAAAAATTGTTGTTCTTCTTCAGAGAACAATACTACCATAATCGTGGGTGTACTGATCAAAGGAACCATTCAAACGGTGATAACTAGTACGGTATTTTCAATTTTTGCATTAGATAAAATGAAGTTGTTCACATGTTGTTGGGAATTCAAACATAATCTAATAGAGTTAAGAATACCGTTTATTTAGCAACAATGTTGTTCACATGTTTATGCTACCTTAAGGTATTTTCATTTTCACGTAGTAGATAAAATAAAGTTCATACATTGTTGGGAACTCAAACATAGGCTACAGTTATGAAAAACATTTAGTAGCAATGCATCTGGGAAGACTAGTAAAGAAAAAATTGCTAACACTGAAAGCAAAGCGTGTAGAACTAACCTCGTTTCCAGTTTTTGCAGTTCTCTTGATCTCCGCAACCAGTTTTTTCTCCTGCAACCATATTCCTTTTCTTATTAAATCATACTCTAAACGCACTTTTAAAAATCGAAACAAAATAACACAATCAAACCTCTAACTGAAGCGATCCAATTTCTCTTTCAACACCTGCAGAAAAATGCTCAAAAAGTTCACGACCCCCAAAACCCAATTTTTTAAAAACGTTTAAAATATTCATACCTCGAGTAGCCACTGACATCTCCCTCTTGCTGGTCCTCAGCTCCTCTGAAATGCAACAGATAATCAGTAATTTCAACAAATCCTTCTAATGCAGTAAAAAAAGAACCGACCTTTCGCCGAAGGCTTCTTCTTAACGAGACTCATGGCCTTCTTCCTAAATTTAGTTAGAGAATCCATGTCCAAAATGCTCTCTTTGTCCCCTCGGATTAGATTTCAATCCAGAATTAGGGTTTTAATACAGAAAAGAGGGAGAAAAGCGAACTACTTCGCACTTTCCGATTTATTTTTGTTTCCTTGCTATACTGAAAAGAGGGATTTGGAGCTGCTTGTTTCTATATCCAACGGAAGTGGCACAGGTATTAATTAGCCGTTGGGATGGAAATGTCAGAAATGCCCTTGCTCAGTTTACAAATTAACGTTACGTGTCATCCCAGTGGAAGGTGGTCCCATGTAGGTTACTGTTGCGTTGCTGTTATCTTTAACCTACGTGCCTAAAAGTAATCCTGAAATTAATCAACCGGAAACAATGAAAACCGATTGCCGTTTCTAGCAGGATAGGTTATTGTTGCGTTCTTATTTTTATCCAATGAGGCATTTCACAAATAATTTTTTTTTTTTTTAATGCTTGGTGAACGTAAGAAAAAAGAATATTACAGATAATAAAAATTAACTATAAAATCTTTTTTATTTTATTTTGAATGTGAGAAAAAAGAACATAGAAAAATAGGCATGGAATGCAAAATGTATATAGTTTTATTATTTACAACTAAAATTTATCAAATCCTAAATGGAAATAGCTTTCCAAATTATGCTATTTTTCAAGTTCTAAATCTATATTCATTTAGGTTTTCAAATTGTTTCCTTCTATAATTTATGCTAACATTGATCAATTAAAATGTTTTAAAATCGTTTTTTTTTCTTGTAATTTCGAACGTCGTTCTTTATATTTTTTTAATTTAGTGAAGATGAGTAATTAAAATGATTTACGTAATTTAATGGGGTCTTCATCCTTGATATAATTATTACAGTTCATTGTTCCTGGGTCTTTTTTTAAATGTGTCCTTGAAACTAAATATTCCATTAATTATGTAATTTCAAGCTAATTGAATTTTTAAATTTCAGCTTAACTGGTTGGTTCGATTTTAAAATATGGAGATCCAAAACCAACCGATAAGCCAAACAAATATGAAAACAGAAACAAATGCAACCAGTTAATTAATAAAACCAACCAAACCGATCAAATTTATTTTGTTTAGTTTGTTAATTCGACTTGAGCCGTTACATGTTCACCCCTAGTTTTTTGTGGAACGGGGTTCAGTTCTTTTAGCATAGATATACCGTTTGAAATCATTTTTGTAATAAATTAATAACAAAATAGCACAATTCAATACTTACCTCAAGTTTTATCTTATTTATTTTGATGACCGAATTCAGTTGTTTTAATTGATTATTTTGATTACTAAAACAATTATAAACACATACACACTTGTAACGAACTATATTTTAGATATTGAAGTTATCATAAAATATTATTTAACTTCAGTCGAGGTCGTATGACTCTATAACTTTAGGAAATATTTACTACGGACATTCTCTGTTAGAACTTTTATCGGACAATTTTGACGCGGAAAATCTTGCAAGGCCTATAACTTTTGATAGAAGCCGGATTGGGGTCTGAAGCCACTTCAAATAGATCAGAATGATGGTTTCTCTTTTCGTAGAACGGTCATACGAAAATTTGGACTTACCGTTTAGGAGATATAACCGTTTTAAGTTGAGGGATATTTAACTTAAACACATCATTGAGGGATAATTAGCTTGGGGTAACTAGCAAGGGGAATCTCTAGATTACTGTTTGGGCATCTTGGAATCCGTGAAGGCATTGTTTATCTTGGATATGCATTAATAGTTGGGTAAAATTGGTGCTACATGAGTGATATTGTTCTCCCACTATGCTATGTACATTGATGTAGTTAAATTATGATTTTTTTAGGCAATTTCCAAATTTAAAATGATTTCAAACCTAGATTTAGTGTTAATAATACCATAAAATCGTATATAAAAGGATAGATTTGGATTTTGATATTTTTTACACCATTTACCGTCTAATTATCATTTCCTAGAAAATTAGATCTAGGATAATTCATGCTAGTAAGTTGTGTTTAGATGATTTATATGCATTGCTTGGATTTTATTGGATGATGTTAGATATTTGTATGAATTGTTTTGATGTATTTGCTAGTTGTAATGTGTAGTCATAGGATTATGATACATTGTTTGGTGCAAATGGCATCAAAGTGTTCGAAATGCGATGCAACTTGGATACGATGGAGTTAGAAGTCCCAGGAGGCCTAAAAACAAGTTGCAAGCAAATTAGAGTTGATTTGATAACACAAATTATGATCTTCATTTATGACCGGTAATGAAGAAGTATGGTCGACGCCTCGACGGGACCCAAATATGGTTGGGGTTGAAGTGCTTTGAGACATTAGACATTATTATAATAGCGTATATTACTACATAGTAGATAGTTTAATGGATCCTTAGAGGATGGTTATCCCAAATATCCTTTGAGTTATTTGTATTTCAGTTGTTATTTCACTTGAGTTAGATTTATTGATATAAGAATGTTAATCCTGACTCGACTATTTTGTGTTTTACTTTACGCTCGGGTCAGACTGAGTGGTACAACTTTTGAGATTCGCCTTTGTAGTTGGAGCTTTGCTTGGAGATCCATCTATATCTTTTCAGCTTTCAGTTATTCAGTTGACTCCAGTTATTTATTGAGATTTTATATTTGACTATTGTATCTGAAACTTCTATTGTATCTTATTTAACTTCGATATATATATAATAGCTTCATGAACTACTATTCATTTTCTTTTTGCTGCATATTGTTATATTACTCTGTGTCTGTGATTCTGTGATTTATTTATTTACTGTATATGCTGAGTTTTGCCAAATATAAATTAACAATACGATATTTTGAGCAATTCAAGTCCGATATATGCGGATGTGAATGGTTGAAAATACCAGGATGTTACATCCTATAAATGGTATTTACGTGAGCATGCATATATGTAACTAAAATCAATAACTAACCATCAATAGTTATCACATCACTTTTCTGAACATTAATTAACGAACATAAGTATAAATGTCCAGATTAATATAATAGTAGAATGGAGATTTATTCTGCTAAACAGATGTCATCAGTAATCTATTTAATTAAATTTTTAGTAGAATGGTATTAAGTATACAATGAAGTACCATTCACATACTTAATTTACCATAACCCATTTTGCAAAATTAACTTGCTTATATTTATCACATTTCCGACATTTCAACTTCTCTATCCCTGGCTTAGAAATAAGTTCTAGATCTCGCAGATAAAGGAAAGTATACTCCTCGGCTTTTAGTGCTAAATGCAATACGTTGAACAAAACATGTCAACGCTTTAGTCTAACTTATTCATATTCTTTTGGCTACTTAATGCACAGATAAAAATAATCCTTTGTATTTAAACCATTCTTTGAAAAAGAAAGCTGCTTTTTAAACAAACTGATCTTTGAAAATAAAGTATTAAAAAATAAAAACCTTTAATTAATTTAAAAGTAGGTTAATTCCCTTTTTAAATAATTATTAAGGCTTATTTAATCCTAACTTAATTATTAAGTAACTAATAATTAAATCATATTGATTAATAATTAATTAATAAATTATTCCTCATTTAATTAATAATTAATTAAATGAATAACCCTTTCTTAATTAATAATTAATTGATCCTACTTAATTAACTAATTACAATTATCTTACTTAATTAATAATTAAGTGCCAATTGCCCTTACTTAATAAATTAATTATTAAGTACTAGGTATCCTTACTTAATAAATAAATTTAATAATCATTAAACCCTTTACTTAATTAATAAGTGACAATTACCTTTTTATATGAATGATATGTTTTTAAAATACCTCTCAGAATATATAGAATGAAAAACACTTTTAGTTTTCAAAAAGTGTTCGCTTTACGAACTACATCTATAGCCACTATCGTATGGATACCATAACATCAAAACTAGTTTTATATACAAAATGCCTATTTAAAACCCTTACCTTTTAAAATTTAAATTCCTTTATTAACTTTGCATAAGGTTTTGGATGCTAGAAAGCAAAGTTTGAAACTCTATAAACTTTTCTAGAAATTAAAATAAGTAAACAAGTTTTAAAAACAAGGGATCTCTTCATCAAAACACAACAAACTCAAGTGCTACTTTCCAAACAACATACAACATCCATACATAATTCCGTACACTTAAAACAAAAGTCATACCAACCATATAACAAGTAAAGATCACTACTTTTACACCATTGCTAAACTTTTCGACCTTATTTGCAAGTCCATAACATATTACATATAAACATAACTATGTAATCACAACTAAACCACTCTTTAACCAAACATGCAACAACAATTACTATCAACATATAAAGTTTATAGCTTTAATAAAAATGTAAGCTTTACTCACCAAAATCAAATGGATTTTTATGACATACCATATATTTTATAGCCTTATTTAAGACATTTAATTAGTTAAATTAAATTAAATTATGTAAAGAGTAATAAATGGAGATTTAATTAGTTAGAGGCGGCCATGCTATAATAAAGGGGTAATTAAAATGAAATAACACTAAGTAATGTGTTAGTAAATGAGAAGGGTATTTTGAGAAATGACAAGACCTTATACCCTAAACCATTGTGAGATTCACGTTCACTATTCTCATTTAATATAAAATGAAAACTTGCTAAGGCTGACCACCATTTCAAAACTCAAGAAGAAGAAAGCTAAGATTCAAGAGGAAAGAAGAAATCAACTAATTCAACACCCTAAAATCTCATCTATAATCTCTAAAAGCTAGAGTGAATAATTACTACATCCCTAATATTTCTAGTTTTCGGTTTTTGTTTAGATTTAAAATGATTTTGCTATAATTTGCCATGTTTGATGTTTTAAGATATATATGTTTATTGTTGATGAAATTATAAATATTTATTCATGTTTTATGATAATGTTTAGCATGAAAACCCAATTTAATGACATCTGAATACTTTTAAAATTTTAATATAGGTCAGGAATAATATTTAAGTATGGGTTTTGATTTTCATAATTTTACAATCTAATATGGATTTTATATGAATTTTTGAACGAAGGAAAATGTTTATTGGGTTTTAAATTATTTCCGGCTAAAATAATTATTATTTGGGTTTGAGATTTTAATATGTTAGGCAATATATTAAAATATATTTTTTGAAATTTTTGCAGAATTTTTCAAGTCATTTGAGTGATATATAAAATTATTTAAGGTATGGGACGTAAATGTTTTATTTATTTATAAAGGAGAAGGGGCATTTTGCAAAATAAAATGTTTTATAAATCCTGGTAATTGCAGCAGAAAAATTCTGGAAAGTATTTTATTGAGCAATGAGAATTTGAAAAAAAAAAGACAGGTTAATTGAAAAGTTTCGTTTTTAAGTTTAAAGACAAAATTCACACTTTTTCCATGTTTCAATCCATACGGCTAAACACCTTCCGCCCCGGACCTTACATGCCAGTCGAAGGCTTATATTTCGATAAAGTCAAAGTTCAATGCATAAGGTATCAAGAAATTGTTACGTAATGAATTAAATATAAACCGAAAGTTATAAGCCGAAAGGTTGATGGCTAAAAGAGTTGGAATATAATTATTTTATAAGTGAAAGGCTTTGCCTGTTTACTTTCGAACTTGAGCTTTCGGCTTGGTCACTTCCGACCAGGTCAAGTTATTTAAAGAAAGACTTTAAAACCATCCGATGTGTTGAAAGGTTGTAGCTGCTACCGCCATTACTTTGTTTTGGCGTCGCTGAAGGGTTTCCAATGTTTTATAAAGGTTTTACTTAAAACCTTCCAACCCAATTGAAAGGTTCGCCTGTTTTTAAAGTTAACCGTTTCTTTAAGTCTTTCAAAGGGAAGCTTTCGACTCAGGTGGTTACCCTTGTTTTGTGAAATATAACCAAAGGCTTTCGAAAGGTTGTTCGGATATCCTCCAAAGGTTATATGACTATTTTCAAAAGGTTGCTTTAATAAATAAGTTTCCAGATTGTTTTAAAGTTGAACCCAATCTACCGTCGAAATGTTATGTTTTAAAGAGTTTAAGCATTCAAAGGGTTTATTCCTTGATCTTTTTTGAAATGTGGATTAAAGGTTTTCGAAAGGTTTTGAAGGAAAGGTTTTCCGAAGGTTTTTCTAAGGCAATGACTTAAAGTGATTTTAAAGAAGGATGTCTAAAGCTTAAAACTTCCGAAAGGTTTGTTTTCAATGAATACGAAAGGTTTTAGAGATGATTTTCAAAAGGTTTAACATTGAAACTGAATAAGATAATTTCAAAGTCCGGAAAGATGTTCTTTCAAATGGTAAAGTTTTTTCATCAACCAAGTCTTAAATAAAGAATATATATCTAACATGGTAATATGATTTGAGTAAAGTATAAAGACTTATTTCTTTTCCTTATTTGAAGTTTGATTTAAAGGTTTAAATCATTTTGAAATTGTTTCAAGGAAAATTATGGAAGGGGATCCTTAAGCATGAATTACTCGGATATTGGAAAACCAGAGGGAACTAGTATGGGATCACACCTTGTACATTAGCTTGTAGCTGCAGCTAATTATTGTCCAAAATTTCAGTGTGTAGGGCTTGGTCATAGATAGACTAAAATTATGATTAAACACCGTAAGTAACATATGTTGTATACATGTAGGTAATTGGTAAGCTTGGAAAACCACTAGGCTCGGGAGAACTTGGGAGATGATTAAGTTAGGGACAGACCGTCCAAAAGGAAGAGATTTAACACATAGTTTAGGACAGACCGTCCTGATGGGAGATCTTAAATAGATAAATAAGGATAGACAATCCTAAATATAAAAACCTAAAAGATGTTAGGTAAATTATGATTATGAATATTATTATGTTATCTAATAGGCCGGAGTCAGCCAAAGGTTAAACATTATTTGTGTTTGAATAGATAGTTCATTATTACCCGATATTTATGTTTATTTACATAATGTATGTATTGTGAGATTTACTAATGTGAATGCAGGTGCATAGTATATGGTTATATAAAAAGATTTGCAAAGATATATTTTAAAAGATATTAGTGAAGGGAAACCCGTTCCACTATACGACGCGGTCTCACTTAACATAATTAAACCGGGGATGTGTAGTATTATTCATACCTAGCCTTATGTCCAACTCAAAGTTTATGCTTTCCCCTTAAACTCTCGGGTACTCAAAACTAATTTGAGTAGATTGAGAGTTAAGGATCTTTTCAGGTTGTTTGGCGAATAAGCTACCGAAGGATGCAAGAGGCAATGGATAGTTATTTAGGAATTGCTGCTTTTATTTATGTTTGATGAATTTTCACTGTGTTATGATATATTAGGTCTTATATGACTATTTGGCTTTGATCAATCGAGGGGATATCTTATCTTCATATACTGCTCTCGACGTAATTTGTAATAACTATATTTATTCAATGCCTGGAAAAATGTTTGGGTTTTGTGACAAGAATATGGAACAAGTTTTATTTGGAAATGTAATGAAGTAATTTGTGTTGAAATCAGTGTTTTGTTTCGTATTCAAGTGCTTCTGATAATATTGATACCATTTACATACCCTATTTAATCATCGGAAGCTAATACTGTAGATGACTACAGCATCGATAACACTTAATTTTGGGCCTCTAGATAAGGGATGTTATAGCTTGGTATCAAAGCATGGTTTGTGAATTACTTTAACTAAAAATGGTTTGTGAAAATATAATCATAGGAATTAGAGTTAAGATCGGGGTATGGGATAACATTATAATAAAGTATTTGTATTTATATATATATATATATATATATATATATATATATATATATATACGCTCTATCTTTAGACTTCTATCTTAGTTAAGTTATTTATCTGTATCTCACGAGGTTTGAATAAAGATATGGAGGGAAGGAGAAGATGAGTGAATGTTGGAGGAGACAGCACCACCACCAACGGAAACGCCTGACCAGATGCAAGGAGAGGTCATGGTTAGGCTCAAGCGGAGAATGTTTGTGCGGGAGTTCCCCAGGTGAATATGGGGGCAATGTATCAGTTCTTTATGAATATGGTGCAAGCTGGAGTGGCAGCAGGTGTAGTTGGAGGAAACGCTACAGGAGGAGGAGCTTAAGAGGTTCCTGTGGTTGCATAGTATGCCAATCTGAGTAGAGATTACGTTAGGCTCGGAGGAAAGCCGTTCATTGGTACCGAGGATGTTATTGAAGTAAAGAACTGGTTACTGCATTATGAAAGGATTTTCGTTGATTTAGGGCTGAATGATGCATAGAAAAGGAAGTTGGCCTCAAGACAGCTGTAGGGAGCTGCGTTATTTTGGTGGAACACTGTCACTGCCGGTGTGGATGAAGAGGCCATTACTTGGAAGGAATTCAAAAGAAGGTTTTCGGAAAGGTTTATGTCCATTATGGCGCAAGCTGCGTTGGTAAGGAGGTTTGTAGAATTAGAGCAAGGAGATATGAGTGTGTTGCAGTATACTAGGAAGTTCGAGGAACTAGCCCGATATGGGTTTGCATTGGTTGATACTATTATCAGTAAAAATGAGAAGTACATAAGTGGGTTGAGGCCAGAACTGATAAGTGCAACTTTGCCGCACTTAAGGGACCCTAGCGATGTTGTTGTTGATATGGCATTAAGGCAAGAAGAAGCATTAGCTTGCCTAAGAAAGAAAGTGAAATAGGCTTAGGCTGGACAGGCTCAGAAAAGGAATTTTTTCTAGAAAAAGATTGCTTATAAAGAAGGAGCGTAGAAGAAGAGTAAATCTGAGGTGGTTTGTTACAACTGTAATAAGAAAGGACACTATGCCAATGAGTGCCGAGCCAGCAAAGGGAAAGGAAAAGGAGCCGGTGAGAAGAAGAATGTTAGATGCTTCAATTGCGATCTAGTGTGTCACTTCAAGAACAAGTTCCCAGAGCCACCAAAGGAAGGGAAAGGGTAATTTTATGCTTTGGAGCCCATAACCGCAAAATCAGTTGCTCGGGATAAGGGAAAAGTTGGTTTCGGAGGCTCATTGTATCTATTAGCAACCTATTTGATACTGGGGCATCCCATTCTTTTATTTCTAGATGTCTGGTAGATAGACTTAACCTAGAACCCTATTACTTAGCTACTTCCTTAAAGGTTGCTAATCCGATAGGAGGTTATGCAACACTTGGGATGAGGTGTGACCATCTATAATTTGACTTGCTAGCCATACCTTTGATTGTGATTTGTATGTATTTGATTTTATGGCATTTGGGATTATCCTAGGGATAGATTGGTTGAGTAGATATGACGCTAGGATATTTTGCCAAGAAAGGAAAATATCACTTAGTCATCCAGGTGGTAGTGTTAGATAATTTATGCTATAGAGAACCCTCGTTGTGAGGTGAATGCTTCGCTGGGTGTTGTGGAGTTGGAAGATGATTTGCATCGGGTGTTTATAGTTAAAGAATTTGCCAATGTGTTTGAACCAGTCGTTGGACTGCCACCGAAACGAGCTATTGAGTTTCGAATTGATTTAGAGCCTGGAGCTGAACCAGTGAGTAGATCACCAAGTAGGATGACACATATAGAGATGAAAGAGTTAAAGGTGTAGTTAGTAGATCTGGAAGGCAAAAATTTTATTAGGCCGAGTAGCTCGCCATGGGGAGTTGCTGCTGTGTTTGCTAAGAAGCAGGACAGATCTTTAAGGCTAGTATCGACTAGCACAAGTTGAATGAGAGGATGATAAAGAACCGATACCATTGTTGAGAATTGACGATTTCTTCGATCAGTTAAGTGAGCAAAGCTATCCTCTTAATTGGATTTGGCAATGGGATTAGCTTAGGGTTGCGGAGGATAACATTCCTTTGATAGCGTTTAGAACGAGATATGGATCATATAAATGGTTAGTTATGCCGTTCGAACTAACTAATGAGCCGGCTTTCTTTGTAGATCTGATGAATAGGATTTTCGAGAGCAATTGGATAGGTTTGTGTTGGTTTTCATTGATGACATTTTGATATACTCTAAGGATGAGAAAGAGCATAAAGTTCATCTCAGAATCATGCTTGAGATGTTGAGGGAGGATCAGTTGAAGGCTAAGTTTACAAAGTGTCATTTTTGGAAGAAGGAAGTGAAGTTCCTTGGCCTTATCGTCTCTGAGAAAGGGATGTATGTAGACCCGACTAAGATTGAAGAGGTGAACAACTGGAAGAGACCCGAGATGGTGACTAAGATAAAAAGTTTCCTTGGATTGGCGGGTATTATCGGAGGTTTATAAAGGATTTTTCACGAATAGCAGCATCGATGACTAAGCTTACGCGAAAAGATGTGAAATTCGTATGGACCGATAAGTGTGAAGAAGCATTCCAGAGCTTGAAACACTTATTGACTAATGCACCAGTACTAATGGTTCTAGAGAGGAATCAAGATTTAGTTGTTTATACAGATGCGTGTGGAACTAGATTAGGAGCCGTGTTGATGCAAAGGGGAAAAGTAATTGCTTATGCTTCTAGACAGCTCAGACCACATGAGGTTAGGTATCCAACACTTGACTTGAAGTTAGCTGCCATTATATATGCTTTAAAGGTGTGGAGGCATTATCTTCTAGGAGAATGATTTGAGCTATATACCGATCATAATTCGTTGAAGTATTTGTTCTCTCAAAATGAGCTGAACATGAGACAACAAAGATGGTTGGAGTTTATTGCTGCCTATGATTTTGGAATTGAGTATACAGCTGAAAAAGGAGACAAGGTAGCAGATGCACTTAGTCGGAAACATCATAATGCAATATTGGCTATGATTACTGAGTGGAAAAACTTGGAGGTATCATCGGCTTATGGTGTGCGGATTAGGTCCGAGGAAGGATCGAGTGCAAGGAATACCGTATTGCCTTGTTTAGAAGTCCGGCCGGTAATGATTAAGAAATAGCTTCCAAACAAGAAGATGATCTAGTATTGGCTGAAAGGATCGGAAGGTTGAAGGAAGGAACAGAGGGCGATGAACTAAAAGATTTCAATCTTTACCAAAATGGGTGGTTGAGAAAGAAAGGAAAATTATGTGTTCCGAATGTAGAAAACACGAGGAAAGAGGTTTTAGATGAGTGCCATCGTTCGAAGTTCACTATCCACCCAGGAGGAACAAAAATGAATCAGGACATGAAGAGAAATTTCTTTAGGAAGGTATGAAGTGAGATATAGGATTGTGTATTAAGCAGTGCTTGAATTGCCAACAAGCAAAGGCTGAACACCAGAAGCCAAGTGGATTGCTTCAACAGTTAGAGATTCCGTTATGGAAGTGGGATTCAATCTCCATGGATTTTATTGATGGGTTGCCGAGATCTAGAAGAGGAAATGAAAGCATATTGGTTATAGTGGATAGACTAACTAAGAATGCCCATTTTATTCTGGTAAAGTCAACTAGAACGGCACCTAAGTTGGCAAAGTTATTCATGAAGAATGTAGTTAGACTGCATGAGATTCCTAGTAGTATTGTCAGTGATAGAGATTCTTTATTTACCGAGTTCTGGAAAAGTCTACAGGAAGCATTAGGAACTAAGCTCAACATGAGCACCACTTGCCATCGACAGACCAATGGGCAAACGGAAAGGGTTTATAAAATATTGGAAGATTTGTTGAAAGCTTGTATATTAAATTTTGGGGGATCATGGAAGACCATATTCATTTAGTCAAGTTCTCGTATAACAATGGTTATCAGACTAGAATAGGGATGACACCGTTTGAAGCATCGTATGGAAGACCATGTAAGTCTCCCATAAGTTGGTTGGAGACCGGGGATAGATTAGTTCTTAGTCTAGATTTAATTAAGGAAACTACAAAGAAGATTGACTTGGTTCAAGCTAGGATGAAGGAGGCTCAATCTAGGCAGAAGAGTTATGTAGATAAAAGAAGAAAGGATTTGGATTTTTTCGTTGGGATTATGTGTTTGTTAAGGTTTCATCGATGAAAGGTGTAATCAGATTTGGGAAGTTAGGAAAGTTAGCACCTAGGTTCATTGACTCATTTTATATTATTGAGAAGATTAGAAAACTCGCTTATAAAATAGAGTTACCGAGTAGTTTGGCTGGAGTCCATTATGTTTTTCCTATTTCTCATCTTAGAAAATGTGTTAGAGACCTCGAGACTACTATTGCACCTACAGTATTAGAAGATTTAGTAGTAGAACCGGATTTGACTATAGTTAGGAAGCCGAATCAGACTGTGGCCAGAGATGAGAAGAAATTGAGGAATAAGACAATCAAGTTAGTAAAGGTTCAGTGGAGCAATGATACTAGAGACTGTGCTTGGAAAGTGGAAAGCGAGATTAGAGACTCTTATCCAGATTTGTTTGATGGTATGTTTTACCTTTGATTGTTTGGTTGTGTACCTTATCGTAATTTCGAGGATGAAATTCTCTAAGGTAGGGAGTCAGTAGCAACCCATATATTTTATAGCCTTATTTATGATATTTAGTTAGTTAATCTAAATTAAATTAAATGACGTAAAGAGTAATAGATGGAGATTTAATTAGTTAGAGGTAGCCGTCCCATAATGAAGGGTAATTAAAATGAAATAATACAAAGTAACGTGTTAGGAAATGAGAAGGGTATGTCGAGAAATGGCAAGACCTTATACCCTAAAACCTTGTGAGATTTACATTCACTATTCTCATTTCATAATAAACGAAAACTTGCTAAGGCGGCCACCATTTCCAATCTCAAGAAGAAGAAAGCTAAATTCAAGAGGAAAGAAGAAATTAAGTAATTTAACACTCTAAAATCTCATCTGTAATCTCTAAAAGCCAAGGTGAATAATTACAACATCCCTAATATTTCTAGTTTTCGATTTTTATAACGACCCGATATTTTGGACCATTCAAATCGACAACAAACCACCCATGCTGGACTTAAATAATTCAAAATACCAGATTGTTAATTTAAAATTGGCAAAACTCAGAATATACAGTAAATAAATCACAGATCACAGACACGGAGTAATATAATAATGCAGCGGAAGCAAAGAGATAGTAGTTCATGAAGCTATATATATATCAGAGTTATACAAGATACAACAGAAGTAACGAGTTACAACAGAACTTTCAATATGATAAACAAGAACAAAGCTGAATACATCCCTGGAATCAACTGAATAACTGAAAGCGGAATAGATAGCTGGATCTTCAAGCAAAGCTCCAACTCCGAACGTGAGTCTCTAATGTTGTATCACTCAGTCTGACCCGAGCGTAAAGCAAAACACAAAACACTCGAGTCAGGACATACATACTTATACAATGTAAACCAACTCAAGTGAACTGTAATAGAAATGTACAAGTAACTTAAAGGATGCTTGGGACCGCCCATCCTCTAAGGATCCGTTAAACTATTTACTATGTAGTAATATACGCTGTTATAATAATGTCTATAGTAAAGTAAACTTACTTGAAAATAGCATTAAAGAGTTGCTCAATATCCCCTTAACGCATAAATAGTCCCAGTAGTCTATCCAGTATCATAGTCTCTCCTGATCGGAAAGCCACCAGAGGATACTCCACATGCTACGGCACAAAACCAAAATCGTACAAGGCGCGCTATGATAGGTGACACGGCACAATGAGGCAATGCCAGAGTAGATATACCAATTACGATCCGGACTGGTGGTAACGCGTAGCAGCCACTACCGCCCATCTCGAGCCACACTCCCAAAATCAAAGGTGCGCACTGTATCAATCACAAAGTAATAGAATGGCATACGAAGAAGTGTGTCCGATAAGAGGAGCTACCTTATTGGCCCGGAATTGCTCCTATTTTAGCCACCTTATGCCAATTCATGAGAGTTGGGTCCATGTACATACCTCAATAGAACGTCGCCACTATCCTACTTCATTTTGGAATCTCCACCACGTATACGGTTGTTAAAATGGTTTTCGGTATCGACAGAGAGTATGCCCATATCCGATCCTGGTCTCTTCAACAACCAACCATTATTATAACCCATAAATATTTATTTTAAAATCATTTATACTTTAAAACCAAAATATCATATCCATTTAAAAACTAAATACTATATTATTTCATTTCAAAACCAAATCAATATATCATTTCCATTTCAAAAACCAAAGTAATAATATATCATTTAAATTCCAAAACCATATCAATATATCATTTAAATAAAACCTAAATTTCCAAATCACTGAATATTTCCTTCAATTTATTAAACTTGAATATTCCTTTAAATCATCTTAAACCAAACCACTTTATAAAGTCATATTCTTAAATCTTCAATTTCAATAAGTTTCAAACTAATATATTTAAAGACAATTCTTAATTAAATACAATTTCAAATAATTTCATTTCCAAAGCCATAGTACTTTCAAAGTTATAACAACTCTGAAACCAAACACTTTGAAACCATAATACTTTGAAACCATAATACTTAGAAACCATAATATTTAGAAATCATAACAATTTAGAAATGTTATCATTTGGAAATTATACTACTTAAAATTATAACACTTTGGAAATGTTATTCTTTTGAAAATCATAATACTTAGAAAATCATAACACCTTCTTCATTTAAACCATTTAAATTCAATGCCAAATTATATTCATTTCAAAGTTGTAACATTTCCAAGTTCATTCATTCAATTATAAAATTTCCAAACCATTGTAAATTTCAGCTATAACAACACTTATAAAATCTTATGGTAGATATAGTACTATTTCAAAAACATTGTCAAATTCAGAAACAGCAGCACTACAGTAGATATTTTAGTATTTCAAAACAGCTCAATTTCAAAAATAGCAGCACTTATAAAGTGCTACAATAGGTATTAGTTTTTCAAAATAGTTCAGTTCCAGAAACAGCAGCACTTATAAAAACGCTATAATAGATATATTGGTATTTTCAAAAGTATTTCAAATTGAGAAACAGTAGCACTTATAAAGTGTTGTAATAGGTATTTAGTTATTTCTGAACATGGTTAAATTTCAGAAATGATAGAACTTAGCAAATGCTATCTTAAAACCACAACATTTTGGAAAATGCTACCAATAATAATTCTAGATTTATTATAACATTTCAGAAACATTAAAACTTCAATTTTAGCCCTTTTTACTTATAAAACAATATTCCCCGCTTCAGAAAATATTCATTTGGATATCATTTAACGTATGATTTAAATAAAATAAAGTTTTATAACAAATATCCAATTTAAACCATAATTCATTTATCATGTCAAAAGTACCTTATTTTACTTAGCTTTTTATCTTAACAAATAAATTAACGCTTTATTTTTAAAATACCCATTTGACAAATAAGATATTTTTATCACCAAATTAAAATTAAAACTTCCATTTAAAAACTAAAATTTCAATTACCAAGTTAAGCCCTAATTAAATACATTTTAACCATTTATTGTACATTTTAACTCATAGAAAATCACTATAAACTTTATTATACAAGACATGTCCATTTCATAAAATAAAACTCATTACCATTACTAGGTTAGATTTAAAATTTCATATTAAACCAAATTTAATAATTAAGTTATTTATCATAAATACAATCTTTAAATTCAACTTAAACCCAATAATTGACTTATAAAATTTTAACTTATAGCAAATCAATACATCTTTATATTTTGAATCATTAAATCAAATTTAAGTTAAAATTTATTATATATACTAAAATTCAAAATGCTTACCAATTTTTAGGAAAATATTATTTAAAAATTAACCATGGGCCTGTATAATATTTTCTAACCTAGGTCAAGTGATATAATATGTATCGTTTCAATCCGTAATTTAAAAAGAAAAATCCAGGTTCTATCATTTCAAACCCGCAATCCCAAGTCAAATCAAATACAATAAAAATCGCTCGAGCCTATCATTTCAGCTCATAACGATTTTTTCTTATTCTAATGTCCGTTCGGGTATGTATCATTTCAACCCATAGTGATTCTATACTAACAGGGAATTTGCAGTGATGGGAACAGAAATTAAAATAACAGTATAGCATATAATATCATATCAGGTGATGTAACAGGTATATACACAGGTTATAATATCATATAATCCTATTACAGGTATGTATGAACATTTCATCATAACATATCAATTATTACACATACACTTGTCATCGTTTCACAATTATGTAAGTACAAATGTCAAGAGTGAATAACTTACCTTCTTAAAGCTAGAATTTAAAATTCAAGGCACAAATCCAAACTCCGCAAAGCATGAAAAGACATGACTAGATTTTGAGTGGATGAAGAGTCAAGATCCAAGTCTTGTACATAAACAAATACACAAACATACGTATATAATTTTCAACATAAAGATTAGAATTTAAAACAATGGAAAAACATAAGAATTAAGATGACATAACCTTGCTTTCATCAACAAGTGGGCTCGGCCATGGTCATAATAGGCTAGACCATCATCATGTGGCTCAGCCATGATGGATTTTATGCAAGTATGCTCGGCTATGGTAGGCAAACGGCACGGCTATGGGTGTGGAATATGAAGAGATGCAAGTTACAAGTGATGGAAGGCAAAAAGGCGTGCACATGAAAGGTCAAGAGTACATATGGGCTCGGCCATGGCTTGTGTGGCTTGGTCAAGTGGTGCATTAGGTCTAAGCACATCAATTCACGGCTAGAGGAAGAGGTGGTGGTCACGACTAGGAGTGGAGATGGTGTGGTTTTTGTGTTGTGGCCGAGCAAACAAATAGGAGGAGGTGGATGAATGCATAGGCTCAGTTTGGTTTAAATCATAGAGTGGTGATGGGGTTTTTCATCTATGGGTCACGGCCTTGGTTTGGTGGTGAGGAGGAGGTGATGTGATCGGTCATGGTGGTGGTGGAGTGGTGGTGAGGTTGGCTAGGAGATGCATGCTGAGCTATGCTTAAGAAAAACAAAAGAGAAAAAGTAAAATAGAAAAAGGGAAGAAGAGGAAGGAGAAGCCATGGAATTAGAGCTTGTATATTATTATTATTTTTCACGCAAATGATAAATGAGAAGTGTTGAGATGTTTTGTACGTGAGTTTCAAGATGAAATGCACGGCTAAAGGCAATAAAGTGGACGGCTAAAGAAAGTGAATGACAAGGAAAATGGAAAGGCAAGGGAAAAGGAAAAGGCAACAAAATAAAAACAAGTAACTTTAGTCCTTTTGAATTTCCAAGTCATTTACCAAAATAAATAAGTTAAAATTTTATAAATAAAAATCAAAGTCTAAACAAAATAAAATAGAAAATAAAATTGAGAAATGAACATAGGAAAAATAGAAAAAAAATACAGAAAATAGTTGCATGTAAAACGTTGAATTTTATCAATTTTACAAAGTATAAAACAGAATTTGACGAAACGAAAAGCAGAACGAATGTCAGAATTGTATTCTGCTTCAAAGAAAAAGATTATAATTTAAAAATTCAAATTTAAAAATTTAAACTAAAAGTCAAAGTTTGACCAAAATATAAAAATTTCAGAATCCAAAATTACATTGGAAAATTCTAGAATTTAAATTTTTAAATGATTTAAAACCAAAATTTTCAAATAAATGGAATTAAAAATATTTATGAAATTATGGGTTGTTACAGTTTTTGTTTAGATTCAAAATGATTTTGCTATAATATTGCGACGTTTGATGTTTTAAGATATATATGTTTGTTCTTGATGGAATTATTAATGTTTATTCGTTTTTTTGATGATAATGTTTAGCATGAAAACCCTATTTAATGACATTTGATTAATTTGAAATTTTAAATATAGGTTGGAAATAATATTTTAGAGATGGGTTTTGATTTTCATAATTTTACGATTTTATATGAATTTTTGAATGAACGAAATTGTTTTTTAGGTTTTAAGTTATTATCGACTGAAATAATTATTATTTGGGTTTAAGTTTTTAATATGTTAGGAAATATATTAAAATATATTTTCTAGAAATTTTCAGAATTTCCCTAGGCCATTTGAGGGATATATAAAATTATTTAAGCTATGGGACCTAAATGTTTTATATATTTATAAAGGAGAAGGGGCATTTTGCAAAATAAAATATTTTATAAATCCTGGTAACTACAGCAGAAAAATTCTAAAAATTATTTTATTGACCAATGGAAATTTGACAAATAAAGATAGGTTAGTTGAAAAGTTTTCTTTTCAAGTTTAAAAACAAAATTCACACTTTTTCCATGTTTCAATCCATACGGCTATACACCTTCCGCCCTAGACCTTTAGTTCCAGTAGAAGGGTTAGCTTTCGATAAAGTCAAAATTCAATGCATAAGGTATCAAGAAACTGGTACGTAATGATTTGAGTATAAACTGAAAGGTTTAAGCTGCAAGGTTGATGGCAGAAAGGGTTGGAATATAGTTATTTTATAAGTGAAAAGCTTTAGCCTGCTTTGCTTTCGAACTTGAGCTTTTGGCTTGGTCATTTCAGACCAGGTCAAGTTATTTAAAGAAAGACTTTAAAACCTTCCGATATGTTGAAAGGTTGTGGCTGCTACCGCCATTACTTTGTTCGGCATCGCCGAAGGGTTTCCACTGTTTTATAAAGGTTTTACTTAGAACCTTCCGACCCAGTCGAATGGTTCGCCTGTTTTTAAAGTTAGCCGTTTCTTCAAGCCTATCAAAGGGAATCTTTCGACTTAGGTGGTTACCCTTGTTTTATGAAATATAACCAAAGGCTTTCGAAAGGTTGTTTGGATATCCTCGAAGGTTATATGAATATTTTCAAAAGGTTGCTATAATAAAGACGAAAGGTTTTAAAAGATAAGTTTCCAAATTTTTTTAAAGTTGAACCCAATCTACCGTCGAAAGGTTATGTTTAAAGAGTTTAAGCATTCGAAGGGTTTATTCCTAAATCTGTTTTGAAATATTTATTAAAGATTTTTGAAAGGTTTGAAGGAAAGGTTTTTCAAAGGTTTTTCTAAGGCAATAACTTAAAGTGATTTTAAAGAAGGATGTATAAAGCTTATAACTTTCGAAAGGTTTGTTTTGAATGAATCCGAAAGGTATTAGAGATGATCTTCGAAAGGTTTAAACATTGAAATTGAATGACATAATTTCAATGTGTGGAAAGAGGTTGTTTCGAATGGTGAAGTGTTTTCATCAACCAAGTCTTAAACAAAGAATATATATCTAACATGGTAATATGATTGAATAAAGTATAAAGACTTATTTCTTTTCCTTATTCGAAGTTTGATTCAAAGGTTTAAATCATTTTGAAATTGTTTCAAGGAAAATTATGGGAGGGGATCCTTAAGCATGAATGACTCGAATGTTAGAAAACTAGATGGGACTAGTATTAGGTCGCGCACTGTACATTTGCTTGTAGCACCAGCTAATTGTTGTCCAAAATTCCAGTGTGTAGGGCTTGGCCACAGGTAGACTAAAATTATGATTACACACCGAAAGGAACATATGTTTTATACATATAGGTTATTGGTAAGCTTGGAAAACCATTAGGCTCGGGAGAACATGGGAGATGATTAAGTTAGGGACATACTGTCCAGAAGGAAGAGATTTAATAGATAGTTTAGGGTAGACTGTCCTGATCGGAGGTGTTAAATATATAAATAAGGATGGACAATCCTAAATATAAAAATCTAACAGATGTCAGGTAAATTTTGATTATGATTATGTTATCTGGTAGGTCGGAGTCAGCAAAAGGTTAAACGTTATTTATGTTTGAATAGATAGTTCACTATTATTTGATATTTATGTTTATTTACATAATATATGTTTTATGAGATTAACCATTCAGAATTTAGGTGCATAAGATACGGTTATATGAAAAGATTTGCAAAGATATATTTTAAAAGATGTTAGTGAAATGAAACTCGTTCTACTATGCGGCGTGGTCTCACCTAACATAATTATCGAGATGTGTAGTATTATTCATACCTGGCTTTATGTCTGACTTGAAGTTTATGCTTTCCCCTTAAACTCTCAAATACTCAAAACTAATTTGGTTAAGTGAGAGTTAAGGATCTTCTCAGGTTTTTAGGTTGTTTTCCAAATAAGCTACGGGGGATGCAGGAAGCAACAGATAGCTATTTAGGAATTGTTGCTTTTTACTTATGTTTGATGAATTTCTGCTATGTTATGATGTATTAGGTCACATGTGACCATTTGACTCTGATCAGTCGAGGGGTATCTTCATATACCGCTCTCGATGTAGCTTGTAATAACTATATTTATTTAGTGCCTGGGAAAACGTTTGGGTTTTGTGACAAGAATACGGAACAAGTTTTATTTGGAAACGTAATGAAGTAATATATGTTTTTGAAATCTATGTTTTGTTTCATATTCAAGTGCTTCTGGTATTATTGATACCATTAACATGGTCGTATTTAGTCGCTGGAAGCTAATACTATATATGACTACAGTATTTGCAGCGCTTAGTTTTAGGCCTCTAGATAGAGGATGTTATAAGTTTCAAACCAAAACTGATACCACTTAGCACAAACACAAGGATATACTTTTCCTTTGCAAAAACTTGATTTTCAAAACTTGGAATGTGAAATGTGGGTTAGCTTGGCTCCCCCTTGGTCGTAGTGGGGGAGTTTAGACTTGCTTTTGAAACGAGAGGAGATGTAGAATAGAAAGGAGTATTTTTGAATAGGTTTAAGGGATCTAAAGTAGAAAAGAAAATATTTTTAACTTTTGGAAAACTTTTAAGAAGCCATGGAAATATGAAAGAGAGCTTGGAAAAGAAAAGGTGAAGTTTTGAAATGGGAGAATAATGAGAAGGGAAAAAAAGAATTTTTTGGTACAAAATGGAATAACTAAATTACTAAAATACCCTTTGGTCCAAACCCTACACCACATTTTTTCCACATCACCATCTCCCCCTCTTTCTCCATGCACACACAACAAACATCCCCCACTCTCTTGTACATCATTATCAAATCCATCGAAGTACCATACATTTGATAATATGTTGGATATTAGGATGATTTGTCCTTTTATTAATCTTTATACTTAAGGAATCGGTTTAATTTTCAATTCAAATTTCCTTTTTACTTAAATCATTTTTAACCATAACCATTTAATATGTTATAATATTAGTATGTATGTATATTTATTCTTGTGTACATAATGTTTTCTGACAACTTTTAGATGATGAAATGTCGAAAATCCAAAAAATGATTTTCGGTCACATTTTCAATTTTTCTTCGAATTGATTATTTTTGTAAACAAATTTTCATAACAATTTCACTGCCTTTGGTTATTATTTAAAAGTGGATTTTTAAGTAATAAAATCCATTAATTAATTATTAAAAATAAATTAAATATTCACAAATCAAGAGATAAAATTATGGGTTATTGCATTCTTCCCCCTTAAAGGAATTTCAATCTCGAAATTTCATCTCAAACAAACAAAGAAGGAAAAGGTTAACACAAAAACTTAACCAATTTACTTCCATAAGTATTTTTGGAAACATTTTTAATAATCATCGCTTTAGTTTTAAAACTTGAATAATATCCTACTACATTCTGAGAGTATGTACAACTATCCGATTCAAACCTTTTTTCATTTTGAATTTATGTCCCTTAAGTAAACTCAAAATCCAAATATTCGGGTTTTATTTCAAACCCATTTTTTAAATGATACAATATATTTTAATCATGAAAAAACATATATACATATATAGCTCGAGTAACCCTAAAATTATACTACGAAACTGGGTACTACCAAATAGTATCATATATTCCCTTACCAAGAAGGGTAATACTTAAGAGAAGCGCTTCCCATCCGAACACACCGCTTCCCATTTTTAGTTATTTTCGAGCCACTCAAACTAGTTAACATAAGAATACTTCTTCTATTTCAAAATCCTCTTTTTGAAACAATAATTTGCATATTTCCAAACAAATTTTTTTAACAAAATCTCAATTTCTAACTTGTTTAGGTTCGGTTGGATTTGAACTCATTTCGATCGTACAATGGTATAGAGAATAATTTACTAAGTGCACTACAACGTTAGGCAAACATCCAATTATCACTTAAAAGGTTATTCAGATCATCACAAAACAAATCAAGACACATTCCCCGAACCAGCCAAATAAAATACTCCTTACTTAAAAATTTCTTCCCAAGATATTTATACTTAAAAAAATACTTCCAAGTAAAATATTACTATCATTTTTTCATAAACATTTGAAATCTTCTTTAAGACTCTGGGATTTGAATCCTCAAAGCCTTTTACTTATAAACACGTTTTTATAAACCAAATTTATATAATATCTCATATTCTTCTATAAAATCGTTTCTCAAATATTTATTCTAAATTATTCTAATTTTTAATAAACATCTTTTGTTAAAATCAAATTTTAACCCAACATTAACATCGAACACCTTATAGTCAAATTGTGAAACTTAATTCACAAGGTGTTTGTTTCAATGTTTCCCTAAATTTCTATCTACCAAACCCAGGGTCTAAATGGGAACTTTCTGGTAGATCAACAAATAATATACAACGCTCAAACTAGGTAAGCATGACTAATCAAAACCTAAATGTTAAAAATTGAATATTATCATTTCCTATAAAACAAATACATCAAAAAAAAACTAATTTCCTTTTTGAAAATCACTCTTTTATATATAAAATATACTCCTAACTAAAATTATTTTATTTACCCATTTTTAAAAATAATTATGTGTCTATTGGCCTTGTTAAAGTGTTCATAGATCCCTATTAATAATGCTAGCTATTCGCATTAACCAGAACCCATAAACCACTCAATGGATCAATCAATGCAATATAAAATAATTATATAAAAATAAAAAATACATGCCCTTATATATAATACACTCAACTCATTCTAGGACGTCAATTTACCCTATCCTTATCGACTTTACCCTACCGAGGGTAAGGTTCTTGCTTAACCTTCAAGTCTAATACTAAATATAACAACCCGCCTTTTCGATCCTCAGAAGTTGACACTAGTACATCTAATGCCAAAAATCCAAGTGACAAAAAAATAGATCGTTGAAGTGAAATAAAAGAAAAGACAGAACATAATCTCACAACATGACAAGTGGTCAATAAATATATCAATCAGAGTATAATTATGTTATCATTAGCCCGTGGATAGTTCTAACAACCCGTCCTTGCAATTTCTTACAAATACAACAAGAAAAATAAAACAGAAGATAAAATATGTAGCTCATCTTCTACAGCTCCAAAATGTCCAGCTAAATCTAGAAACTATGCTCGGGTTGACCCGAGCATTATAAGCAAATAACGCCCACATCAGTCTTGAAAATCTAGCATGAGAAACACAATCAGATGGATTTATAATGTTTTTAATAAACCTTTCAAAACAAAGGTATCTCGTAAGACAACGCTACACATAAATACAGATGAGTTTTTATCTCACGATAACCAAAACATTGTAGAAAATCCAGCTATATTATAATAATATATAGGGTTTAAAGTAAATATTAAACCATGGCCAATTGTTACAATAACTAAATTCCAGCACAATAGGTATATAACTAAGTTCACGAAGGCACTTACTGGAGAATGTATTCTATATAATGACAAGACTACTAGGGTGCCGCTTGCCATAGTACACCTCTAGAATAATGTAATAAGGGCCTCAAAAGGACCCCTACAAATCAGGATCGACCAACTTATTGGATAGTACTAAATATTTTACTACCTAGGTTGCTTTGCAACCTTTTTTGAGAGCTCTCATACGCATGTAGACCCATAAATGTGTGTGTATATATATATCTGGAAGGGTGGTGATAATACCCTAATGGTAGCGAATTACACAGCCCTGAAGCATATCCCTTATTTTAGTCATTCCCGGTTTTGAGGCTAGAGGCTATGTTTTACCTTTTATATAATAATCCTATTGGAATGCTAATACTGCCCTTCAAGCGACAATGCAATGCCAGAATTTCTCCATGCAAGTTGTTCAGGATATGAACAAAATGAAGACACTACATCCACTTTGGAATCACCATCACGATTAGTAGATTGTAGCCTTTACACTTCAAAACGCTTTTTCTTTAATTCCATCAACTTCGAGATGTCTTCAATTCAAATGCTTCAATTGGTTCAAAATATTTTTCAAATAATTCTCACTTATCCAATCCTGGTCTCTTCGAAAGAACATTCGATAGTTTCTAGTAAACTCAACTCCGGTTCTTTTGGAAATATACAAACAATACATAAGAGCAGAGGTCACCTCCTAATTGTTTAAGTGGATTGATTTCCTTATCATTTGTCCATGAAGAACATACGAGGTTATGTGAACAGTATAACATCCTTAAGAATAAAAGTAACATATAATTCTGGCGTTTTCTCCTAGATATTTCCAGAGTTAAAAATTGGTCCAGATTTGACCGTCTGTTATTTAACTATCAAACAAACAAACAATCCAACATAGATTTAATTCTACGTTGGAACCACTAAGCTTTTATCAATTAATCTTTTATTAATTAAGTCTCTTTAAAATTATTTGAATTAAAATATCTTCACAAAAGATATTTTTACAAACCCCTTATACTCTTTTCAATACTAAGAAAAACATTCATATACTTATCTCATGGGTATAAGTATACTACAAACATTATACTTTCAATTCTTAGAAAATATATCCGTACACTTATCTCAACGGTATAAGTATATTTACCGAAATTTAAGGAAGATTTTCTCTTTTCCAAATTTATAATTAAATAGGTGGAACAAATATTATCTAACATTTCTACTATAAACCAAACCATCCATCCTTCAGCTTTAAGTATGAAAAGAATGTTTCTATACAACCATACCTTAGAAGGATTATTTATCAAAAATCAAATCTCATTTCTTTTAAAAAAATTCTATTTTTATATGCCTATTTGATATGTACAAATGCTTTTATAAATCCTCAAATTAATTTATAAAACTTCATTTATAAATCACTAAAATGGTTTATGAAATCCCTTTCTATTTATAAATCTGTTTTATAAATCTTCCTTTATAACTCCTTTATAAAAATCCTTTATAAAATATCATTTACCAAATACCATTTCAAAATTTCTTTAAAAAAATCCTTTTGTTAAGAAACCCCTTTTATAAATAGATTATTATTTATAAATACCTTTATTTGATCAATTGATTTCTTTAAACATCATAATTAATTAATTAATTAATTTTAAAACCACATTAATAAATAATTGACTAACTTACTTTAAAACATCATTTATAAAGACTTAACCTCAAATACAATAAATTTTAGTTTATGTTAAATCCATAAATTTACAAATTTGAAAGAGGCTTAATGACCATAATGGTACTAAATCAAGTTTTTTATTCAATTTGACCTTTCAAGTCACATAATTGGTATTTGCATGAGCAGGCATATATGTAAATGAAATCAATAACTAACCATTAATAGTTAACACGTTACTTTTCTCAATATAAATTAACTAGCATATGAATAAATGTCCAAATGAATATAATATCAGAACGTGGATTTATTTTGCTAAATAGATGTCATCAATAATCTATTCAATTAAATTATAGCATAACCAGAAATTATTCTACTAAACATATGTCATTGATAATATATTCAATTAAATTTATAGCAGAATGGTGTTATGTATATAATGAGGTATCATCCATACACTTAATTTATCACGACCCGTTTATCAAAATCAACTCTCTTGTATTTATCACATTTCTGACATCTCAACTACTCTATCCCTTTCCTAGAAACAAGTTCTAGATCTCACAAATAATGGAAAGTTTACTCATCAGGTTTTAGAGTAAAATATAAGATAACTTGCTTTCGATAAAATGTGTCAACATTTTAGCATAACTTATTCATATTCGTTTGGCTACTTAATGGCACAGACAAAAGAAATTCCTTGTGTTTAAACCATTCTTTGAAAAAGAAAGCTTCTTTTTAAATAACCCGATCATTGAAAATAAAGTAATTAGAAACTAAAAGCCTTTATTTACTTAACTTAAAAGTAGGTTAAAATGCCTTTTTAAATAATTATTAAATCTTAATTAATCCTAACTTATTTAGTAATTAATTAATAATTAAACCTTAGGTGATTGACAATTAATTTATCCTCATTTATTTAATAACTAATATGATAATTCTTACTCAAATAATAATTAATTAAATAAATAACCCTTTCTTAACTAATAATTAATTAATCCTACTTAATTACTTAATTATAATTATCTTACTTAATTAATAATTAAGTACTAATTGTCATTACTTAATTAGTAATTAATCACTAATTTACTTAATTTATAAATTAAATAATCCTTAAACCCTTTACTTAATTAAATAAGTAATAATTACCTTTTTATATGTATAATTTGTTTTTGAAATACTTCTCAAAATATTTAGAGTGAAAAATACTTTTAGCTTTCAAAAAGTGTTCGGCATTTCTGTGGCCCCCTTCCAAAGAAATGCAGGTAGGGTAGAGCTCGACAGAGGGTTCAAGAATAGGGTCCTAAAGATGAAGATAAAAAAGGGTCCCACATGCATCACAAGAGGAAAGATCAAACCAATTGGCGCTCACATCACAGTAGT
The DNA here is from genome assembly GCA_030765085.1 of Allium cepa. Taxonomy (NCBI): domain Eukaryota; kingdom Viridiplantae; phylum Streptophyta; class Magnoliopsida; order Asparagales; family Amaryllidaceae; genus Allium; species Allium cepa. The sequence goes on along the minus strand of CM060939.1, from coordinate 27,766,294 downwards.
CGTAGTTGAGGCGAGCGAAGTGAGCGAGGACAACCGCACAAAGCAAACTATGCCAGGTTTTTGAACACTCAGTTTTGACCGTATTGCACTATGTATAATTTGATAATACAAGAAATACCTATTGTTTCTGGTTCAAGTGGAAATTGAAGTCAATGGAAGAATTACAAGGATATTTAGAAAAAGGTATATCTTGGCAACAATATTTCCTATATCCATTAATCTTTCAGGAGTATATTGAAATTCTTCCTATCAGGCCAAGCCATAAGGTCAATGCCACTCCCGAGTCTGATCGCAAGACTTCCTTCGAACAACATCCATGGCGACTACCGCTATGGATACCATAACTTCAAGACTAGTTTTATCCAAAAAATGCCCATTTAAAACCCCACCTTTTATAATTTAAATTCCTTTATGAAATTTGTATAAAGTTTTGGAAGCTAGAAAGTAAAGTTTGAAATTTTATAAACCATTCTAAAAATTAAAATATGTAAACAAGTTTTAAAAACCAAGGATCTCGTCGTCAAAACATAATGAACTCAAGTGCTACTTTCCAAACAACATACAACATCCATACATAATTCTATATACTTAAACAAAAGTCATTCCAAAGATATAACAAGTAAAGATCACTACTTTCACACCATTACTCAACTTTTCGACCTTATTTCCAAATCCATAACATGTTACATATAAGCACAAATACGTAAACACAACAACACTGCTTTTCAACCAAACATTCAACAACAATTACTGTCAACATGTAAAGTTTATAACTTTAATAAAAATGTAATCTTTACTCACCAAAATCAAATGAATTTTCAAACCACAAGTACGACCACTTAGCACCAACACCTGGGTCTAGTTTACCTTTGTAAAAACTTGATTTTTAAAAATTGGAATGTGCAATATGGGTTGGCCTAAGGCTTTATGGGCCATGCCTTAGGTTGGAGAAGTTTAGACTTTGTTTTGAAAAAAAGGAGATGTATATTAGAAAGGTGTATTTTTGAATAGCATTTAAGGGATTTAAAGTAGAAAAGAAAGATTTTTAACTTGGAAACTTTTTAAGAAGCCATGAAAATATGAAAGAGAGCTTGAAATGAAGAACTGAAGTTTTGAAAATGGGAAATGAAATGAATAATGAGAAGGGAAAAAGTAATTGTTTTTATACAAAATGGAATGAGTAAATTACTAAAATACCCTTAGGTCCATACCCTCCACCACCTTTTTGCCACATCATCATCTCCCCCTCTTCCTTCATGCACACGCAATATGCATCCTCCCTTTCTCTTGTACATCATTTCCAAGTCCATCAAACTACCAAACATTTGATAATATTTTAGATATTAGGATAATCTTGTACTTTTGTTAATCTTTATACTTAAGAATCTTTTTAATTTTCAGTTCAAACTTCCATTTTACTTAAGTAAATCATTTTTAACCTTAACCATTTTATATGTCATAATATAAGTATCTGTTATTCTTATGTACATAATGTTTTTCAACATCTTTTAGATGATGAAAAGTCTAAAATAATAAAAAAATGATTTTTGATCACATTTTCGATTTTTCTTCGAACCAATTATTTTTGTAAACAAATTTTGAAAACAATTTTACTACCACTAATTATTATTTAAAACAAGTATTTTTCAATTATAAAATCCATTATTGGTTATTTAAAAATAAATTAAATATTCACAAATCAAGCGATAAAGTTACAGGTCGTTACATTAATAAAAATAATCAATTAAAATATTTGAATTTGACCATCAAAATAAATAAATTAAAGTGACGCAAAAAAGAAACAAAATTAGGGTAAGTATTTTATTGTTTTTGAAAAAATGCGTAGTTGTTTTATTATTAATTTATTAGAAATATAACTTCAAATACAATTTTTATACTAAAAGAACTTAACCATTTTCCAGTAAAGAAGGCAATCGATTTTCATTATTTCCAAGTCAAGTTTAGTAGTGGGTTAAATAAAAATAGTAACATAAAAATGATCCTTAATTATTACCCTTTTATGTGGGATCCACAACACAAATGCATACGCACATAAATATATATGTATGTATGTATGTATGTACGTACGTACGTATGTGTATATATATATATATATTAATTTCAAAAAGGTTGATTTAAATATAATAGCATGTACACACCTATGGAGTAAAGAAGATTTATATGATTGAAATTGTTTTGTAATAAGTAAAACCAATTAATGTAACTAAATTCGGTCATCAAAATAAATAACAACATAGTGACTTAAAAGAAGAAATAGACATAGGGTAAGTTTTGAATTAGTTTTGAATTATTTCTAAAATATAACATAGCTATTTTGTTGTTAATTTATTAGGAAAATAACTTTAAATGCTATTTTTATGCTAAAAGAATTGAACCCTGTTTCGGTTAAGAAGGCAATCAAGTTTCATTGTTTTTAGGTCACGTCTATTGGTGAGTAAAATAAAGATAACTTACATATATTACCTTTTTTATATGAGACCAACAACTATATTTAAACCAACCTTTTTAAAACTGCAATACACACATATATATGTTTGTGTGGACTATGGGTCCAATATAAAAAGAGTAATAAACGTTGGTCATTTTTGCATTACCATTCTTTTTAACCCACCAATAGACGTGACTTGAAAATAATGAAAATAATTTCCTTCTTTATTGGAATAATTTTCGGTTCTTTTAGCATAAAAATGGTATTTAAAGTTGTTTCCCTAATATATTAATAACAACGGCTATGTTTTGTTTTAGGAACAATTTAATACTTAACCTAAGTTTGTTTCTTCTTTAAAGTTGCTTTATTGTTATTTATTTTGATGATCTACTTCAGTTGTTGTATTTGATTATTTTGACTACTAAAACAATTTTCAGTCATATGAATCTACTTCACTCCATATGTACATACATACTACTATGTTTAAACTTACCTTTTTTAAATTACAATATATGGATGCATGTATGTATGTATTTATGTATGCATGTATATATGTATGTAATATATATATATATATATATGTAATATATATATATATATATATGTGTGTGTGTGTGTGTGTGTTTTGGATGTTTTTTACCCACAACATAGCGAATATAAAAATATGTTAAGGAGCATAAAATGGTTGGAAAGTCCATAATATAAGCGTCATCACTCAATCATAGAAACAATCACTAAGACAAGAAGGCTAAAAGATAGTTTGAGAAAAATCAAAAAGAAAGTATCAGTTTTGAAGGAGTTGAGTAAACAGTTCGATAGGCTTTAAGGGAAACAGTTTGGTAAAACCATCCCTAAATTATTTGTTAATTGTCTACTAACAAACATGAAAAATCAATTTGGTAGGCAATTATAGAATAGAAAAATCGTTTTAGCATTTCCATGTTGAACCATACTTCTATTGAACCAAAAACTATCCAAACCAAATGGTACCAAATGAAATCATTTATACATGGAAATACTTGTTTTTATGGAACTACAGAGCTAGTCAATATATTCTCATGCCTATAAACATCCCATGGAATAAACAGTAATGGCTAACAATCTATAGAGCAACAACCTAGTAAACCAGTCAATATTAGACATATATGAATTTCTGCTGAACCGATAGATATTTCTAGCAAACAAAGCTATTAGATCATTAGTTTATATATCTTTTGTAATGACCCAAAATATGATCGCTTTAATTAAAGATGTTTTATATATTCAAATATAGATTATTTTTCATAAATAATCAAGTTTAAGTGATAAGTAATAATAATGAACTTATTTTGGAAAAAGTTCACAAAAATATTTCCATTGAAAAATAACGATAAAATGGCCAAAAATCGTTTTATCAAAAAATAGCTCTATAATCGTAAAATGTCACACACGAAGCTGAAAATATACACTTATTTTCGTAATTGAACAGAAATATGAAATAAAATTAATTATTTTATTTTTGGAAAAATAAAATGTATTCATGACATCATCAATGATACCCTTATATTTAATAAATGATTTATTAAATTTATTGATATTTAATGATTTAAGGATTATTATAATTGTTAAAATATTTATTTTAAAATGATAGTAATACATTTAAATAGTTATAAAATGTTAATAAATCATTTATAATAGTTTTATAAAGATATATATTTGATTTGAAAATACAAGGAAAAATCGATATCGCTTTATTGGTATAATAACGATTATTGTAAATAATTGTTATTATTGATTTATATGGCTTTATAATTCAAATTTGATCATTTTAATTAATTAATAATGTATCATCCTGATATTTTCAACTATTCGCATCCACGCATGCCAGATTTGAATTGCTCAAAATACCATATTTTTAATTTATATTTGGCAAACTCAGCATATACAGTAAATAAAATAATCAGAGAATCGCAGGCACAGAGTAATGTAACAATAATGCAGCGGAACTAAAAGAATAGTAGTTCATGAAGCTGCTATATATAAAGAGTTAAATAAAATACAACAGAAGTCTCGAATATAATAGTCAAATACAAAAATCTGAATACATCACTAGAACCAACTGAATAACTACAAGCTGAATAGATAGATGGATCTCCAAACGTAGCTCCAACTCCAAAGGTGAGTCTCAAATGCTGTATCACTTAGTTTGACCTGAGCGTAAAGCAAAACACAAAACACTCAAGTCAGGATTAACATTCTTATATCAATAAATCTAACTCAAGTGAAATATCAACTGAAATACAAGTAACTTAAATGACGTTTGGGATAACCATCCTCTAAGGATCCGTTAAACTATCTACTATGTAGTAATATACGCTATTATAATAATGTCTATAGTAAAGTAAACTATTAAAATAGCGTTAAGGCATTACTCATATCCCCCTTAACACATTTTATATATTCCCATAGTCTATACAGTACCGTAATCTCCCTCGTATAGGGCATCGTCAGAGGGCACTCCATAGGTATGCTACAAAACAAACCCGTATAAGGCACGCTAGGGTAGGTGACACGGCACAACAAGGCAATGCCAGGGTAAATATACCAATTACGCATCCGGGCTGGTTGGTAACGCATAGCAGCCACTACCGCCAACCTCGGAACACACTCCCAAATCAAAAAAATCAAATGCGGCCACCAAATCAATCACAAAGTCAGAACATAGTATTGAAGGAATGTGTCCGATCGGACGAATGACCTTGCTTGGCCCGAAAATCACTCTTGTTTTAGCCACCTTATACCAACTCACGGGAGTCAAGGTCCACGTCCACGTATATACCTCAATAGGACGTCGCCACCGTCCTACTTCATTCTAGAATCTCCATCGCGTACATAGTTGTTAAAGTGGTTTTCAGAGTTGGTAGAGAGTATGACAACTTCCGATCCCAGTCTCTTTAACAACCAACCGTTATTATAACACCGTAGTCATTTCAAAATAGTTTATACTTCAAAACCAAAATATCATTGCCATTTCAAAACCATATCAATACGATATCATTTCCATCTCAAAACCAAATACAATATCGTTTCCATTTCAAATATATCCATTTCCAAAATCATAGCACTTCCAAAGTTATAACACTTTCGAACCAAACATTTGAAATTATAGCACTTTCAAAACATAATATTTTGAAATTCATAACTTCGAAAACATAACTTCCACCACTTAAACATTTTAGATATTAAAATAGTATATATAATAAAATAGTTTATAAAGTAAAATAGCTTATATAAAAGAGTTATAAGTTGAAATAGTTTATGTTAAAATAGTTAGTATACTAAAATAGTTTATATTAAAAATAATTAGATTAAAATGGTTTATATTAAAAAAGTTTATATTAAAATGATTTATAAAGTAAAATATAAAATAGTTTTAAATATAATTTAAAAATACTTTATATAATAAAATAGTTTTCTCAAACTTCACAAATCTATTCCAAATCAACTCGAATTCCAAAAATTTGAATTTAATCAAATCTCAAATCATAACTTTCAATTTATTTTAATTTCTCAATAAACCATTCCAAGTTGTATCGATTTCAAATACAGATTTTTAACCACAAAATAAACCACTTCAATATTTTCAAAGCTTTAAATATTCAAACATTTCAAAACTAGATATGATAATTCTATATATACATGTATATATATCAAATTCATCTTACTGTTATTTATTTTCAAATATTTACTTAATCATTCAAATAACATTTAAACAAAACTTCAAATTTCAAATTTAAATAAAACTAAATATACCATTTCAATTTATGTAAATTTGAAATATTCACTTAAATCACTTTTAAATCAACAAATTAAGTAAAATCCCAAATTTAATAAATTTCAAATCAAACTTATTTGATTGTAATTCTTAAATAAATTCAATTTCAAAAGCTTGGAAATCATTTCTATATATATATATATATATATATATATATATATATATATATATATGATCGACGGTGTCTGTATATAATTTTCTATCCTATAGTCAAGTGATATGGATATTTATCATTTCAATCCGCAATTTAAATATATATATGGGTATATATCATTTCAACCCTAGTCCCAAATTCAATTCAATGAAAATCGCTTGGGTTTATCATTTCAACCCATAACGATTTTCCACCTATTCTACAGATCGTTTGGGTATGTATCATTTCAACCCATAGTGAATTCTATAATAACAAGGAACTCGTAGAGTGATAAAAGATATGAAAATAATATAACAGGCATATATCATCAATATAAATAATAAATAGTGGTGTCAGATGTCATAGGTGAATAGATATAGATAACAACATATATATAGCAACGTAAATAACTAACAGCGGCATATTTCAATTGTCGTTTCAATTGAAATCAAATTTAATAAATATAAGAATGTAATCGTGAGTGATTTCTTACCTTTCGAGGCTAGAGACACAAGAAGATGACACAGACACGGATACGGACACGGTAAATCAAAAGCTGCTTCGACCAATTTGGGTATCGACGAAACAAAAGCACGATGAAACTGGATTCGATGAAACAAATATATAAGTGAATATATACAAGCTAAAATCATTATTTCATTTAAACACATACTATAATAGAATATATTTGAAAAACATAAATTTACGTAAACCTATATATAAACTAATATATAAAAACATATATGCAAACTTATATACACAACAAACATATTATACATTATAACCTATAATATATATATATATATATATATATATTGTTCTTATATATTATAATGTAAAACTTAAAATATACATATAGACATAGAAATTATTTAGTAAGTAACAGGTATATAAACTCAACAATCTGACACACAATATATTATAAAATCTTATATATATATATATATATATATATATATATATATATATATATATATATATATACGAGTACAATGGCACGTGCGATGCACGTGCGCAAGAGGCAATGGTGTTAAGAATCGGTGGTTGTGACATTTTTCAGAATGTTAGGAAATAACTTTGACGTGTACGTAATGTTGTGATTAGTTGTTGTAACTGTTTTCCCTCCTCCTTGTTCCGGGCTTGAGACCGGCATCAGCAGTAAGCTGACGGCGGAGTTAAAAACGTTTTGTAAGGGATTTGTTTATGTGAGTGGAAAGTGAGTTGGAATAGTAAAAGAGGGAATTTTTGTTAATCCAGTTTTGTATTTTGTAGAAGTTGTAGCTGAATATATGACCGGAAAACAGTAAAATGGAGAAAAACATTGTAAGCGAAGATACTACTCATATGTGGTCGTAAAATACCGTATTTATTTAAATAGAGTAATAAAACAATGTTGAAGAACTTATATTTGGACCCTTTAGTTTACAGTAGTAAATGTAGTAAAAGTATGGCATGTGAAGAGGAAAAATGAAGTATTGTTAATTAAGTTCGTGTGTGCATTGTAACAACACATCCTTATAAACAACATTTCTAGTATGTGTGCCAGTCCTATTCGGAATCTTTCCATTTTTAACCAAAACTTTTGTTGTTTTTCTTGAAACTCCTCTTGATAAAGCAACATATAGCTGACCATGACTGAAAACATGTTCGGGAAGATAAATACCAACATGAGGGATGGTTTGTCCCTGTGATTTGTTAATTGTTAAGGAAAAAGCTAATTTAATTGGAAACTGTTTACGTATTAGGTTGAAAGGCATGTTAGTATTCTCTGAAGGCTTTAGTGGTATACGTGGAATAAATACTCTTGTACCACGAAAATGTCCAACAGTTATTTCTGCATCTATGACATTTCTGTGGAAGACACGACATAGTAATCTGGTGCCATTACATAAACCAATTCGTGGATCAATATTTCTAAGCAACATGATTGGTGCACCTACTTTTAGTCTTAATTTATGTGGTGGTAGACCTCCCGGAGCAAGTGAATTCAAGAATTCATATTGGTATAGATTATGTGTATCTTCTTCGACTTTGTCAAAGGAGTAGTAAATACGCTCAGTACCTGGAAATAGTTCTATAACTTTGTTATTAATGTCATCTACTGTTTCGTTTGTAGGGGCTAATATTGCTCTATCCATTATAAAATTAGGATCACCTAATCCGTCATTGAGTTCACCAAAAACTTTATTAATCAGAGCATAGAGTGACGAACTATTGTTCCAAGGTTGAACGATATCATTTGGGAGCTGTATAATGTCGTCTTGAACATAGACTTCATCACCATTTCCAATACGTAATAGAAACTGTGCGTATGATTGATCATCTTTTGCGCGCATATTTTCTGTTAAATGAATTACGTGAACTTTTTGCCATAAATATGATCGTACTATACATGCATCGACGGTTTGAGCTCTAGTACCGTTTACGACTATTGGTAGAACTTGACGAAAATCACCGCCTAAGATAACAATCTTTCCTCCAAATGGTGCGTCGAAATTAGTTAAATCTCGTAATGTTCTGTCTACGGCCTCAAATGCATGGCGGTGAGCCATGGTAGCTTCATCCCATAGGAAAACAGTAGCAGTCAGTAAAAGTTGTGCGAGTTCAGATTGCTTGGGAATATGACATGTAGAGGAAGAGTCTAAATTAATTGGTATTTTAAATCGAGAATGTGCAGTTCGACCTCCTGGAAGAGCAAGAGAAGCAATTCCAGAAGTAGCGACTGCAATTGCAATATGACCTTGAATTCGTAGATGTGCTAAGATTGCTCTATATAAATATGTTTTTCCTGTACCTCCAGGACCGTCTATGAAATATATAGCATTAGCTCCACTTTGAACAGAAGACATTATCGTGTCAAATGCCTTCTTTTGTTCGGAGTTCAAGTTAACTACAGAATTGATATCATTATTGGGTATTTCTATGCATTGCTCTTCTGAAATAAGAGTGGATGTGTTTGTGTGGGTAAAGTGGTTGAAATTAGTATGTGGAATGTCATAGTCAAAAATTGTTTTGTTATATTGTTTGAGAAGGTTGTCAAGGTCAGACAGACATTGAGTTACTGAAAATGAATTGGTCACAGTAGTAGCAGATGTAGTAGGATAGTCTTCAAGTAGGAAAGGTGAAAACTCTTCCCACAATTCACGCACATGGCATGGTTCGCAGTATACCAAAATTGTAACAAATAATCGTCTTAAAGCATTAGGCATATGTGTGTGTGAAGCATCTGTCAAACAGTCCTTTATACTATCATCGTTTTCAAGTAAACCTCTATGTTCAGCTGCTTCTTTAAATGTGTTATATTCTATTTGATTAAATGTTAGTAAGTCAGTAAAAGATAGAGGACCTCTAACATGTGTTAATAGTAGGCGCAAATAGTAACGATCTCCTTCAGTGGGAGATACAGTGTAAATTCTACCAATTGCCCTACGGTTATTTCGCCTACGGTTCCATTGCTTACGTGTAGAATCCCACCAATATTTTTCAGGAAACTCATAGTATAAATATTGACGGGCTTGTTCATCAAAAACATTTGTACAAAAAAATTCAGTAAGCATTGTTTTACATCTATGTTGATCATCCAAAATAGTGTGTATGTGCTCTTCTGCACGAAATAATAATTGTTGTCTATTTGGTAAATGTATTTGTAAGCCGGTAACAGATGGAAAAATATTACTTAGGGAAAATTTAAATATTCTCCATAAAGCTTCTGGAGCACAAATCCATCTAGCATTAACAAATTTTGAAATCTCATCGTTATCGTCAGATGTAGTGGATAATCCTACAGAAACGCGGTCTGAACCTTTGTAGACATATTTGTAGAGATATTTCACAGATTTAATACTTGAACAAATCTCAACATTTATATGACAGTCATATTTCAAAAGTAAGTAAGGATTATATGGTACTATCCAACGGTTATCGATTATGTGGCTTCCAATTTGATATTGTATTCCGTTATCGCGTCTTTTATAAATAGGGTAAGAGTCAGTTCCTTGTAAAGTAAATGGAGAAAAAGCTTTTGGAAAACCCTTCTTACAGCGGTTACTTTTCATGCAGACAGCTCTTGGGTTTAAATGTCCGCATGGATAATGAATCATATGTTTCATTACAGCGTTGTGTAGTTCGGGTTCTAAATGTGTACATGGGATTTCAGCGCGAACTAAAGCATCATAATCGTCAGGATTGCTAATTTTATCGTTTTCATCTAGGATAAGTAGAATGTGAGAATGTGGTAGTCCTCTTTTTTGGAATTCAATAACGTGGACATGGGCAATGACTTTACCTAAAACAAACGTGTCAAATAGGTCAGCTTTAAGTTGCTCTAGTTTTGATCGAAAAATCCTAGTTGTTAAATCCGGTCTATCTTGTGGTTGTTGACCGGGAAGCAATTCTTGTGTAATTTCTACCCAGTTAGTATTACATGTCATAGTAATAAATAAGTCGGGCTTTCCATACCTTCGCACTAATGCCATTGCATCTTGGTATCTTTGATGCATATCTCGTGGACTACCAATATAGGAGGAAGGAAGAATCTTCTTGACACCAACACTTCCTAATGTGTGAAAAGGCATAGAATTGAGTAGTAGTTAATTAAGTGGTTAGTAATTATTGGGAACAACAAATGGTTGATTGAAGTAGATAAAGAAACTTACTGGCAGATGTTTCTCCAGTGGCTAAGGCATCTTGTAAACCTTGGTATAATTCCGCTCTGATAGTAGTCTGATTGTTGCGAAGAAACCTTAGTCGCATTGTTTCTATTTTGACGTACATATCAACGACATATTGTTGAAGTAGACGACCACCAAGCAGTATAAGTGATGTCTCTGTTGGTCGTATCTTTGTGTGTAGGCGATAGACAAAATGCAAGTAACGTTAGTACTGATGTTGATATAAATGAATTTTGTGCTATTTACGAACAGATAATATTGGATATCAAATAGGCTATACGTACCTGTAAAATATGAGAGTAGTAAGATGTACAACTAATAGGTGTATTTCCATTTTCGTGGATGCTTAAATCCCATCCATGTTGACCGTAAGGCAACAATAGTGGATATTGCAGCGGGTCGTAAAAACCTGCAGTATCTGCTATTCTTTGTAGATTTCCACTTATTGTCTCAACAATGATATCTCGACCTTGCAAATTGTCTGGTTCATCTCCAATTATTATTCCTGCTACTTGGGATGTGGTTGGCAGCTCATGAAGATGTCGATCTATTGTGATCTCTTTGATTTTGATCCTACATTTTTGCACGTCAGGTTGTTGCCCCAACTGTCGAAGTATGGAGACATATGGGTTATAAGTATCTAAAATTTGTTTCAAAATCATAATTATCTCCGGTCTCATTGCTTCACTATCTTGAAGTCGGTTTTCAATCTCATGGTCAGTGTCATATATGTACAGTTGTAAATATCTTGGTCTACTTCCAGCCAAGGGTAAAAGACTTCCAATACTATGATATATTGAACCTTGCGCGCGATATGTGTAAACTCCTTCTCTAGCATTGGCCAGGTTGTTATCAATTGATGCACCCATAGACGTGAATGAAAATGCATTGTTATAAGATCGGATGTTTGTACGAAAATGGGTACCCATTTCACCTTGATCTTGGAATAAGCTCAGTAACTGTTGTGGTGTTGTGGTAGGACGATGAATGTCGATGGAACCTCCCGAGCAACAGTTATGTAAGCTTTCGCGGAAAAATATTTTAGCATTGCAGAAATCACAGTAAGTTGGCTGAGTAAGTCGATGTTTGTCGTAGGGAATGGTTGCGCTAAAATTTCGACCACAGTTATGACTATTGCTTAATACAGTCCGCAATATCGTTTCTTCGTCACCCCGTGTTGAAGAACCTAAAAAAATAAGGTTATTATTCAGTGTAGTAGTGATACTTTTACAACTTCACATCACTGTCATTGTACTTGAAATGTTGATTATAGTAAACATATCATCGGTTTAAGTCAAATAATGTCCGTGCAGAAAGTGAAATAAAGAAAATTACTTTCCAAAATTTTATCTTTTATCGTGTAACAAAAATTGTAAAGAATCTATGTGGTTTTTCTCTAGTACCCAATTAATGTCCGTTAGCTTCCTAGTTCAAAGGCATTGTATATTAGAGAGATCTTTATGGACATCAAGTGTTATGTACATATGCTTAGGAAAGCAGATAAACATGCACCCACAAAGATGGCTTAGGTTGTTAGCTGCGTTGATTCCAAGATCGAGTATGCACGGAATTAAGGGAATACAGTAGGTGATGCATTGAATGAAAAGAATCAGTCGATGGTTCAAGCTTATGTACTACTACCAAAATTCAAATACATAAAAAAAGTCGGCATAGAATAATTAGCGTTGAGGTTTAACTATTTTGATATTGCAATTCTACCGTAAAAAAATGCATTTGGTTACATAGACTATTATGAATAAATCTGTAGCAAACTACAGTAAGTAGTAAGCATTAGTTTCTGCTTAGATGATGCAAAATTTGACCCAGTGTATGTAAAAATCAACTTTTACAGTTGTATGTAATTCCAGTTGTATCATTTTTTTTATTTCACAGTTTCCTATTCATTACCGCAAAACACGGTTAAGGACATTTCATTTTGTATGCACCGTGTATAGTCAAGTCAGAACAGAGTAGTACGTTCGACATTCCACATTTGATATTTGATAATTTGTTAGGTATGGGTAGGCATGCTATGCGTACGGTGGACAGTGCTTCATTTATTTTTTTGGACACTATAAGTGACTGACAGGTGTGTGTGCGTTGGCTATTGAATACTTTAGATTTGAAGCATGTAACACTACAGGCTTCTAGCACTACCGTGAATAAATTGCGTTGGAGGCTTCTAGGCTAGGACGTACAGTATTATTTCTAAAAAATATGTGGTTGCTGATAATTGCGTGTGAACATAACCTATATTATATTCAAAAAAGTTTACGCAAGAGAAAAGTCAAGTTTAGGATCCAAGTTTTATGAACCGTACGTCCTTGTATATGTATAATAGTATGGAATACAAATATTGAAGATAGTTGTATCTTCTTAATCGCGGGGTAAAAATATTATGTGTGCAGCGTACTGTGTTAAGGGTTTGATGTGTGATCCATCATTTATGTCATGTCGTGAAACCAAAAAAAAAAAACATAGTAGGGAAAATAAGTATGAAATATTTAAATTTGTTACACCTCAAAATAACACATGACATGAGCTGAGGTGTGGAGTTGGTGTGACTTTCGTGAGCTCAGAGAGGGGAAAAAAAAATTAATTACCTGTTAAAGCTGGACTGTGGAATCCTTCAGTCAACCGAGTTCGTCTATTTGCAATAGCTATGTCTCTTGCGAATGCACGTCTAGCACGTTGACTAATTCTACGTCTTTCTCTTTGTTGTTGTTCCATTAAATGTTGAAGATACACTGAAGAGGAAATAAGTAGAAGTAAAGGTTTTTATTTAGGACTGATTTGCAGAGATATATGACAGTAGTAGAAACAGTAGTAAGTGAAGGATAATCTATTGGTGTGTATATATATGTACGTAAACTAACGGTTACTTAAGTTACTATAGATGCTGAAAAAGAGTAATAACCGTTGTTGAAGCGGTAAAGATGCGGATGTGAGATGAGTATATTTAGTAAGACGTTGGAAGTATATTGTATACCGTTGCGTTTAAAGAGTGGAATGAGTGTACTTTACGTTAAGATAGAATATGTAGTAAATAAAATAGCAGTTGAGGACAAAATGTAGGACATCAGGAAAGTGGTTGTACTATTGGCTACGTTGGCAATAGTAATGGGTTTTATAATTTTTAGCTGCCTTGCTATTTTATATTATGGGGCTGTATTTTCAAATATATATATGCAGGACTTTTTTGTTAGCAGTAGGCAAATCGTAGGGTGAAATCATTTTTCACAACAGAATTAGTGTATATATTTTTGAGTCTTTAGTTTTCTAGTATACTGTAATATAATATGTTCCTTGCTGATTATTTTTGCTGATTTCCCTTTTTGGATTTCAGTTGTGTACTTCCAGTTTACTTTGCTCCTACCTTCGTGTTTTTCATTTATTAATAATGTATACAATAACGTAGAGTTGAACAAAGTATTCGGTATTAATTTGTGTAGTACATGTATTATTACAATAGACACAAATAAAGTTAAACATACTTAAGATTTATTATAGACATAGATATATGTTGCATGTATGTGCATTCGTGTCTTACTGTTATCCTATGCTAAGGCCATATGTTGCGCTGTTCATGTATTATTATATTAAAACACTCAATTAAATTGTCTGCTCTTTTATCTACTTTGTATATTGCGTGAGTGTACGTCGTTCGCTTAAGTACTATGGTTGACTGCAGATAGCATTCTGAATTATCAATCAACATGGTTTCCGTCATTTGATAGATATAATATATTCCCAGTTCGTTTGTTCTGACGGGCATTCTTATTCACCATCAGAAGCTAATATTTAGTCCACACGATCCAATTTAGACAACGTATATATGCTTAATGCCGTGTGCCAAATCCACTGCCATGTGATATTGCCCTTGTTTTTTAACACTTGACATCTGTAAATCATTAGTTGTAGGAAGTATTAAATTGTCGGACGGGGATGGATGTAATAAGCGTATGACGTGAGAAAGGAAAATATTTTTTATACTTATTTCATACTGGCGAGAGTTTAATAGGTTTATATCTGTGTACGGAATATATACAGACAACATGTAACTTTTTAACAGAACTTACGTGCACGTGAAAAGAACATGAAATTTATTTAGGCAATGAAAGCATGGAGTACAGGACAAATTTAATGTAACATGGACGAATACACCGGAAACAAATAAATTTTCGTTAACTGCGATGGAAGGAAAAAGTACGGAAGCACCGAAATGAACAATTTATTGGATGTCATAGAGTTGAAGTTGTATTAAGTACGGTTGTTGAGAAAATGCTCAATAGCTGCATCACATTGGGCAATCTGTAGAAGGAACAAAAAATGATGATTAGCATATAGTGTAGACACACACACGTATATGTGTGTCTGTGTCCGTGTGTCTGTCAAGTGAATAAATTTTGGCGTACCACTTCAGGAGTAAAAAAAGCGTCCCAATTGTCATGCTGACAAAATTGTGGAAAAGACTGGAGTTCATCAGATTGTGTCGTCTGTCGTTCACAGTTGGAAGATTTTGAGAGGGTGTCGTTGGTTTCCAAAATTGTTGTCGTAACCGGAGGAAGGTGAACAGAGTTGGTCGGTTTGTTAACATTGTCCAATTCAATATGGGAAAGATTAATCTGTGAGACGTTGGATGAAGCATTAACTTTTTCTTCGGTAGCGGATTGTAGGTGCTTTGTTGAACGTGTACTTTTACGTTTGAATTTGTCTACGGAAGGGGATAATGCAGGCTCTTTGCCTTGTTGTACGCATTTGTTCTGCAGTAAAAAAAAAGTAGTAACCCGTGTCAAATCCGACATAGGATAGAATAGAGTAAGTGTGTGAGTGAAAGAAAGCATAGGAGTACCTTTGTCATTTTGAATAAAAAGTAATGTGAAGGTTGAGGAAGTTGGAATGGAATTCACGTAGGCGGAAGAATTGATGGAGATGAGCTGTAGAGATACACAGTGGTGTGTAGAGGCTGTTAAGGAAGATGTATATATAACATGTAGCGGTGGAAGTGTTCAAATGTTTGGATGGAGAAGTAAGTAGCAGCCTAGTATGCAGGAAAAGTTGAAGCAGTAGTAATAGGAAACATGCATAGGAAAAGCGGATCACGTGTACCGCAACAACTTTCATCAACATTAAATAATCCATTGTCAAATCACATCTTGCACTAAGCTCGGACAACTCATACAATGTTTGGTTGGAAAAACACAAAGTGGTGGTGTTCAGTCTTTATTAGTAAGGAAAATTTGATATAGTACTTCCAATTCAAACTGCGTACGTAGAATGTTCATGTATTTTAGCAGCAAAGAAATAAAAAGTAACGAAGCTACTGCCATGTGCATTCAGTAAGTTTTTATTGCCTTGAAAATGCAGTACGTACTTCATAACATAGTGCTTATGCACTGTCAACATCATAGGCTTATTTAATGTTTATTCCATATATATAAAACAATTTACACTGACATAGTAAGGCTCAAAATGAAGATGCTAAGCTCACTGGTGACGTTATTTATTCTGTACAATACATATACATAGCTATTTTGTACTATGCATCTTTTGCTATCGTACAATGCGCAGATATATACACAGTTGAATATCGACTTGTTTGCTTTTGATATTTACAAAACAAACCACTCGCAATAGTGGAAAGAGTGAATCAAAACAACCTACAGTAGTGCAATATTGTAATTTATTTGTTATATAAACACATTATCCAATCCACATCTATTTGTAATTTAATAGTCCCTATCAGTATTTTGTATCACATTATAATAATTAATTTCCAAACAGGTTACAAAGCTTCATAATCTCAATGACAAAATGATCAAGGCAAAATATGTTCACATAAGACATAACATACATTAGTTACGATACCCAAATCTCATAAAAACCGATTCCTTTTAACCTGGTTTGCCTAACATGTGATATGGTCATCTTCCTGAAACATGATATCTGAAATTATTCATTTCTCATTCGCAAGTCATTCATTCCTTTCTCCAATAACCGTTGCTTCCAAATGAAGTTCCACAAAATAAGAATGAGTCCAAATGCTACTATAGGTAGAAATAACCGATTCGCCGGCACAAAGAATGTCATTTAAGAATCAGCAAGACTTGAAGGATAGAAAATAAAGGCCCGAAACATATGCATAGTGATCTGCATCATCAAATAGCACGGCTTCCTCTGAATTCCACCTTTTAATCCAAACTTTGCACATTTCATACTGCTTGTATTTGGGCCCTCTAGCAGCTTTCTATAAAAATTGGATTTGATAATGAATGATTTGGAAAAAACATAAATGTCATGGAGAAATCAAGCTCTGTAATGGTGAGAACTTAGAAACATAAAACACCTTTTTTTTCAGGAATGGTACAGATAGTCATATAGCAACAGATCCATCATTTGACATGCTAGAATAAAAATGAATGATTTCCTATGAACTTTTGTAATTAAAAATTTCAAAAACTAAAGACTTAAGAAACTAATAGCCATAATAATATATATAAGAGAAATAAAATATATTTGACAGAAACATCAAATTTTTTGCTACCGGTGGATAATTGTTAATATGTCTCAGCATTACTCATGATAGAATCGGCCAATACCACTTGAAGTACAACGAAATCATGTCGTAAATTAAACTCCTAAATAATAATTGCTAGAAATCATAAGAAAATATCAACTTCAGGACCAAATAAAGGCAAAAACTAAACATAAAACCAAAATCATGGAAAAGTACGTTTCCTATCATTAAACTTAGGTAAAATGTATTTTTTAAATATTACCTGTAGAAATGAACCGAATAGGTAAATATAGCATAATTACATAACTTCTGCAAAAATATCACATTATTAGTTGTTTTATTTTAGTGCTATACATATATATTTTTTCATAAAATGTTAAAAGAAGATTGTTAATTGTTTTATTTTAGTGCTATAAAAATATGTTTTATTATTCTTATATGATAGAATCTCATATGTTATCGAGGCTCTTAAATTTTTTTAATGATCATCACAGTTGGAAAATTAGTATAACAAATGAATTTCAATGTTATTTAAGTCCAGCAAACCGATTCAAAGTTTTATCGTATTTCTTTGGGATATAAGTACACACATAAAAGAGAAAGAGATCTGATACAAATATGCAAGCCTTGATACATGTAATATTATATAGCAGCTGTACAAAATAACAGCAAGAACAGGGGGAAATAAGCTCTCGGGTACTCAATGCAGACTGCACAACATGAAAACAAATATATGAAAGTATGCAAACCTGGCTATCCTCCATTATGATAATTCCATCTGGTACGGTTCCAACTTGTATGTACAGAGGACAATATCACAAACAGCTAACAGTTTGATATAAAGTGCTTTGTTTATATCTGAAACATAAAGAGTATATGAAGTATAAATAGAGACTGCATGGCTAAGATCCTCCATTATGATAACTCCATCTAGTATTTTTAGGGTCACAGTATTTTCAAAGGAGTTAACCGATGATGCTTGGTAGGCATGCACAATGGCACATGAAAATGTCATAATTTGTGAAAATGTTAAGTATATTTAGGTAGGTGACTGTTTGTAAGTTTTTCATATAGTTAATATTTCCATTTTGGATTCTAGCAGGCAATTACTGTAATATAATAAGAAACTCAGTTTTGTACCAAAAGTGTCCCTGACTGTAGTTGTGTATCAAAAGTGAGCAAGATTTCATTTTTGAACAAAGCTCAGTTTTGTCAAAGAGGGTGCAAATTGTATTTGGTTTTTGTACATACATTATTCTCATATTCAGAATCATAAAAGAAAAACAAAATTGTTTTGAATTGTAAAAGTCACTGTTTGATGCTTTTTTGGTGTGTTTGTAGGCTTTATTCAAAATTATAATGGAATTTAAAAACACTTTTTTCAGTAGTGCATAAACATTGATAACCCACATTTAGCACATTGATAATATTAGCAGTTATCAAAAGGATCATTTCAGTTAAATTAATACTTACTTGAAACGCATGGGAGTGATAATTTTCTGAGCTGAAAAGCCTGGAGGAAATTAAAACGATCAAAATTGACTTCACGAATGTATATTAGTATCATTGATTTCATTTTATCATCTTAATGGAGCAGCGTGACTTAATCATATGTCAAAATGCACACCTATATTCGTAATTTCAATTGTAATGTGTATCCTGAGGTCCAAATTTGTTTTTCTGTAAGATGAAACTGCATCTTCATTCTTCACCCCTATTCAAAGGGGGTTACATACGTGCGTACATATGTATTTACCATATTGGGATGAAGATTGCATAAAGTATGTTTGATAAAAATGGAAAAACCAATGTTACCATGTCCACACAAAGCAAACATTATTGCCTTAGTATGAATAACCTAAATGTTAAAAAGAAAAAATTGGAAGATAAAACATGACATTAATTTTGACCATGTTACATATACGACTGAAAAAAATTAACTTATCGTCGAAGAGAAGTTTCATACTTTTCATACTGAGGAAAACACCCAATTAATAAACTCCTACACCAATTATTAGATGAAGGACTAAGAAGTTTACACCCATTGAATGTGTAAGCTATAAAAATTCTAGGAGCATAAATAAGAAAATTTGGATAATCAGATTGATTGAAAGCAAAAAAAAGTTCACCCATGGAATTATTATTAAGGCTAGCGAGACTAAGAAGTTTACACCCATTGAATGTGTAAGCTATAAAAATTCTAGGAGCATAAATAAGAAAATTTGGATAATCAGATTGATTGAAAGCAAAAAAAAGTTCACCCATGGAATTATTATTAAGGCTAGCGATTTACTGACCAATTTATTAATATATTATTTTTATATCAATAACATGACTAAAGTTTTATGTAACCATCAGTTAAAAAAATTCAATCTTTTACAATTGCATTTTTAATGAAAACCTTGGTGTCAAATTAATTGTCATTAAGTATAATATTTGAAAATAGTTGAACAACTGAAAACAAAATTGGAAAAAATGAATGGGTAATAAATACTGAAAATTGTAGCTATTTCAATTTATCACCTTTTGTTTGTGTATAATTTTAGCACTATCTAAAACGTAGAGAATCAGAGAAAACAAACATATATATCTTGTTTGTTTATATACTTGAACTGGAAAACGAAATCTGTTTCATTGTTAATGTTTGCAACAATAAAATACTACAGATATAAAAATTTCGACGTTAAATCTTGCATAGTTGAACAATCGAGATGAAGGTTTAGGTATTTAGTTTACAGTTGGTGCACTTAATTTTCCACAATCATTAAGCAGAGTAATATCAAACTTCAATTCAACTGGAAAACGAAACTTGTTTCAGTGTCAATGTTTGCAACAACTAAAAGCTGCAGATATAAAAAAAATTAGACGCTGGAGCTTGTTCGGTTGAATAATTTAGATGAAGGTTTAGGTATTTAGTTTATAATTAGTAGATTAATCTTCCATAATCATTAAGCAAAGTAATTACAAACTTCAAAATCACATATCTCACCAATAAACGGTAATATTTGTGGAACAAAATAAATTAGAAGCAATTACTGAAATTAAAATTTTAATCAAGTTCGCAGGTACCTGCTATGAAATAAAGTCGGATTCCATAATCCTTTCACCATTGAAGACATGTAAAATTGCTAGAAAGCATTCCACCTCTATGAGGAAGCCTTCGAATTGAAAAAAAAAACCTAAAAGAGATTCAATTCAGCATCACGATTCAAGTTCAGCAATCAAAAGGGTAAAAAGAAGAAGAATGAGAAGAAGCGGCAGTGGCATACCTCGATAGAAGAATGTAGGACTCAGAAGCGATTTGATTTATTTTTCTCCCCTATTTTCTGATTTTTTTTTTCTGCCCTCCATTTTCTTAATTTTTTTCCGCTGTGGAGGAAGACGTCTGTACCGATATTCGTTTTTTCACTATACGGAAGAACGATGATCGTGGAATGGGGAAATGCGGATAAATGGGTATTTCAGTTATTAGCGAACATGGGTTATGAGTTACGACCATACCCAGTGACCACGTGCTACATTTTTACTGCCTTCCTATTAATTAAAGGGCAGTTTCGTCAGTCCGAAAAAGGCTTCACCAGGGGAAGTATTTGCTTTATATATAAGATATATATATGCATACTCCAACCAAAATATGCCGACACAGCATAAAATTTACATATAACATGATTTGTATGAACTATATAACGACAACTTCCATATATGCATGAAATGTCCTATTATAACCAACATCACCCATATATTGAATATATACAAAAATAGTTTCTATAAACATATTATATACGATTTCATGCAACAAAACAAAACAAAACAAAAGGATGCTATCATAAATACATGACAACATCAAATATATATAACAAACCGGTAATATATATATTACTGACATTTTAAAGCATAATAGATTATCAACATATTATACACTTATATGATACTAACATATATGTAGACGGCAAACCCCATATGACTCATACAACTTATAAATCTCTCAATATTAAAATAAGAAAATATATTACCAGACATACGAATCATAGTACTTTATATATATGACAGATAACATTGTTTGAAACTATACACACACACACAACCCCGATGATATAATTAATATATGTATAATGTAATTCATCACGGATTAAAATCATACAAAATATAACTAACACACACACACACATATAACTAAATACGCATATATAATTCAATGCAATAGAATATATAAAAATTCTTATATGAACTTTTATATACAGTACCACTTATATAAGATATATATATATATATATATATATATATATCTACATGTATAAATATCATATACAGTGACATGTAAATCTATACCAGTTTCGAAATAGCTTCGGCCTGAAGCCATGGAGATGAAGGAAAGCAGTAAGTCGGAAAGGCAGGTGATGAAGCAAACAAGGTGGAATGGCCGACAAGGTGAAGTGCCACCCTACCAAATGGAGGGTATTTGGGCGTAAGGCGGTCAGATCTGGGGTGTGAAGACAAGCAGAGGTGGAGAAATGAAGGAGGGTCTGACTGAGATGGAAAGCCAAAGGCATGAGTGGAGTGAGTGTGGGCTGTTGGGTTTACGGCCGTGAGGTTGCAAGCTTCTCGACCAAAAGAAGCAGAAAAATGAGGACCTGCTCTTGTCTCACTATATATATATATATATATATTAATTTTTATATATTTGTAATAATGGCTACAGGAGGAAAATAGGTAGGCAAGGGCGAACAAAAAGGGTTGAAAAGATGAGAAGGTGGTCAGGCAATTGAAAAGTTATAACATGTGATTCACCATAACAACTATAAAAATATATTTATTAACGTCTCAGAACCCAAGTGAAGGGGAAGAGACTGCTAACATGAACAAATCAAATTTGTTGAAATAAATATAGGGAATCAAAAGTCACTTTAAATTCTGGAAATAATAAATTTCAGCGACTATTGATTTTACCGTGGAAAAGAAAGGGTAAGGGAAGTTGCAAGGGTCCAAAAATGAAACCGATAAAACTAATCAGTTTACCGATTTCATCATGTCCCGAGCTCAGAAACACACGAATGAATATACTATGGAGATCAGCACGACGAGACGATCAAAAAGATATACAGATATCAGTGGTATGATCGAGTTATCAAAAGTCGATATCGATACTAAAAATGCTGCAAATCTTTCGAATATAAGATAAATAGGGCAATAACAGTTCAAATTTGAGGAAATGAAATATGACGTCTCACTTAGAAGATTATTTACAAATTTATTGTATAAAATATTCAGGTTTGGAAAATATTTTATTACCATTTATTTTCAACTAATATAAATTGAAATAAAGTTTCACAATAAAATAAACTTTCATATTATCTGATGAAAATGTACTATTTGCTATATTTAAATTGACGTATTCCAAATATTAAATTTTTATTTCCAAATTAAAATATTTAAAATTTCATAAAATTCAAGTAATTACGTTAATAAAACTATTAAATTTTATGGGTCATTACACTCTCCCCCACTCAAAACTTTTCGTCCTCGAAAAGGAAGGAGGTAGGAGAATAGAAACAACCAAAAAGGAAAATAGATTGGAAACAAAATAAAAAAATTAATTTAAAACTATATGAATTTCAATTTAAACAAATTAATATTCAATAATTGATTTTAAATTCAAGGTATTTCATTCAGTTAATTTAAATTTGTTAGTTAATATTCAATAATTGATCTAATCCATTTGATTTCACTTAACTTAAATCAATCTTAACTATTTCTAAATTCATTATATTATTATTATCCAATTATCTTGAATAATCAATTTCTAAAATCATAAGTTTAAATAGCCATTTATTATAATCATATTTTATTCAACGAATTTAATTTTTCTTTATTCCAAATTTTATTAAATTTATTCCACTTAATATATCTTGTCACATATATTAAGTATATTTACACTTATTATACCACTCAAATTTATAAAAAAATCCTTTAACATCATTTCATATTGTATATTATTCAATCACATAATTAACCTCTGAACCATTTAGGTAAGTTGTATTGGAATGCTATACAAGTGAAAATTCATAATTCATTTATTCAAGTTTTAATATTCATTCAAAATTTTGGCTTTATTCAGTAACTAAAATCACCTTTAACATAAAATTTAAGAATTAAATTTCCGATTCACTTCAAACCATTTTAGAGATAGATATGTATATACTATATATTTCAAATCAAATCTATAATCATATACCAATATATTTTATAAATCAAGTCATATTTGAAGAATTCAAAGCAATTTCATTTTCAAAACAAAGTGTAGCAAAGCTACAGAATGGTCTCTCCACTCTGAAACTTGAAAATGAATGTCGATATGTAAGTTAAACCAATGATAAATATGAGTGTAACGGCATCATAGATGTTTACGGGGTTTGACATCTCTATCCAGTGTGTAACGTGGGTGTAGTAACTTAAGAGATGTTCGGAATTCACATCTCCTAAGGATCCATTAAACTATCAACTATGTAGTACAATACGCTATTATAATATGTCTGCAGTAAAGTAAAAGTATTAATATAGCGTTAAGGCTTTACCCTTATCCCCCTTAACACATTTTATATATTCTCATAGTCTATACAGTACCATATGCTCCTCCGAGAGGTTTACACAGAGACACCCCATAGGTATGGTACAAAACAAACTCGTAGAAGGCGCTCAAGGGCATGTGAACACAACACTCGAGGCAATGCCAGGGTAGATATTCCAATTGCATATCCGGACTGGTGGTAACGCATAGCAGCTATTACCGCCCACCTTGGACACACTCCCAAATCAAAAATCAAGGGTGGCCACCAAATCAACTACAAAGTAATGGAATGGTGTCGAAGAAATGTAACCGATTGGAGGTGTGACCTCACTTGGCCCGATGTGGCTCCTGTTTTAGTCACATCTAAGCTGATTCATGGGAGTCAGGGTCACGTCACACCTATACAGTAATCGTTCACCGAACCATCCTACTTCATTTCTAAAATCTCCACCACGTACACAGTTGTTAAGGTGATTTTCGGTATTGGCAGAGTGTATGACAATATCCGATCTCTTTAACAACCAATGGCTTATTACACACCGGATGGTTCTTTTAAATTTTCAAAACCATTTCATAAATGATATCAAAATACCATTTTCAATTCAAACCGTATCACTTTCGAAAATATGTTCACTTTCGAAATCATATCATTTCTGGAAGTCATATTTCCTTTCAAAAATCATAATTTCAAAAATAGTTTAAAACCCTCATTACAAGCTTCACGTTCAAAATCAAATGTGAAATTTAAATCCCAACCTAGGTTATAATATCATTTAACCCTATTTACTTTAAAATTGAGGATTTGAACATAAACCCATCCACTTTATTTAGTTGAAATTTAGAAAAATGGTCTAGATAGTTATAAATAGTTTTAAATAGTTATAAATGGTTTAAATAATTTTTTTAAAATAATAAAAATACTCTAAAATAATTTACTATAGACTAAAAATATTCTAAATTTGATTTATGATAGTTAAATAGATTTGAAATAGATTAAATATAATTAAAATAGATTAAATATAATTAAAATATATTAAATAGCTTCAAAATAGATTTATTAGATTTAAAATAAATTAAATGGTTAAACTAGTTTAAATAAATTCAATTGATTTAAAATAGGTTAAAGTAATTTATATAGTTAATATAGGTTAAAATAGTTTTTTTTTTGAAATCTTAATAATTAGAAATTTTAAAATAATAGATTTTTAAAACAATTTATATTAAATATGTATTCGGAATTTATATAGCTTTAACTATTTATTTTTATTTCAACACATCTAGACCATTTCACATTTCCAATTCACAAAACCCGATTTTAATCTTTCAATTCAAACTCTAAATAAAATTATTAAATTTTATATTGCTTTCAAACCATGTTTGAATTATCAATTTATATTACTCAAATTCAAATATATTTAAAGCTATATTTCGAACAATTTTAATAACTAAATTTCGACAAACTTTACTTATACTGCTAATTCAACTTTAAAATTTCAATTTAATTCCTTTTAAACAATTCCAATTTTTGACATAAAACTTGAATTTCGATAATAATTCAATTTATACGAATCAAAATTTATTTCAAAATATCATTTAACTAATTTCGAAAATTAAGGATTTAAAATCATTTAATTTAACCAATCTGGTGTTTGTATATAATTCTCTACCCTAGGGTTAAGTGATATGGATATTTATCATTTCAATCCGCAAATTAATTTTTTTACGGTTATATATCATTTCAAACCACAATCCCGAATTTATATTAAAAATCCATAAAATCGCTTGAGCCTATCATTTCAACCCATAACGTTTTTCTCTAATCTATAGTTCATTCGGGCATATATCATTTCAGCCCATAGTGATTTTCCTCAACAATAACTAAGGGAACTTGCAGAGTGATAATAATATATAAATCAAACATAACATCTAATCGTCCAATAATAAATTCAAACATCCATCACAAATCATCATCTAATTCAATGATTAATTATCAACAATTAACAGATTATTCTTTACAGGGAATTAACTGGAAAGTTAAATTCAATATTAAATTAAATGACGATTTAATTCAAAGTAAATTCAAATTAACTGAATATCAAATTTAATATACCAAACATCCATTAAAAAAATTTCTAATCATATCATAAATTTAATTTAACTAACATAAGAAATTTTAAAAGTTGTGAGTTAGTCAAAACATTCACCTTTGATTTTAAATCGAATTAAAATCCAATTTGAGGCCCAATTCAAATG
The DNA here is from genome assembly GCA_030765085.1 of Allium cepa. Classification (NCBI taxonomy): domain Eukaryota; kingdom Viridiplantae; phylum Streptophyta; class Magnoliopsida; order Asparagales; family Amaryllidaceae; genus Allium; species Allium cepa. Next base: position 27,739,893 of record CM060939.1, on the reverse strand, counting down.
ATCTTATAATTCGTCCAAACGAGCATCAAAATATCCGGAATTTCGATACGATCCTAACGAAACAAACCGCGCATGAATTGGAGCTCGCAAGAAAAAGTTATATGGGTCAGAAGTTTGTAAGTTGAAATTTAAAAAAACAAAATTACCCAATATCAAAACGGCCATGTCATCCAGCAAACAAAACCCTACCGCCTCATCTTTATGCATGCAAACAATAGTAGCCGCCACCCACTGGCCAGCGCGGCCGTTCGCCACCAACCTGCCTTACAGCCCCCTCCTAGGCTAGCCGCGACTGGACCTCCTGCATCCTCAGTTCGCCGTTCGGCAATAAACGAAAGTAGCCGCCGCCACTTAAAATGCAACCCAAATTAATTAACGGCAATGATTAGGTTGTTAACATCACAAGGCACCAAGCCGATGAACTCCATTCGCCAATCTCCACCCGTCCATACCCTCCAATCGACGATCGACCAATGTTGATTGTGACAGGATGAATGACTAAGGATTGACGATCGAATTCTGGGCACACAGAAACCCAGATCGAAAAATCGATGCATATTTGCCTTGCGCTCCTTGAGAGCTTCAAATCGATCTAAAATTCGATATAGTTTGAGGATTTTTTATTTTTGATTTGAAATGAATTGGGAATTTGTTTTTCTACAATCGAGAAAGAGAAGTGGACAGATGAAATTGTATGTACAGACAAATGAAAATAAGAAGGAGCTAGGGTTTATAACGGACTATTTATAGGGAGATAAGAGATAGAATGAATAGAAAATATTGATTTACACGTTGAACGATAAATGACCCGAGACGTCCGTTTCACCTTCGGAACGAAAATGGGTAATCCCATATGTCAAAATAGATATTTTGATCGTTTTTAACTCAATGGAATAGGTTTCAAGTCCTAATTCCATCGTATGAAGAAATTATGTTAAAATCAGCTTATTTCAAATTGATTTCAATTATATTGATTCCTAGGCGTTTCAAGTCCATACAATCAAACGACAAGTCTGATCGTTACAAAACTTGAAATCCTACAATAATACACTATTACGGATCCAATGAAACTGGTTTCGTCAAAATCCAAGTCAGTGGCCAAAATGCCTACATTTCAGTTAATTAACTAAATTAATATTAAATTAATTAAATCACATTTTCAATCCAAATTTAATTAATCATAATTTCTATCATTTTGCCTCACTTAGTGGTTTATTATCCTTTATAACAAACTTCTATATCAATTTATTATTGAATATTGCATAATTTCTAGTGTTAAATTTCAATTTCAATAAGTTCGGTAATTATAAATTAAATTCCCAATAAATTCAATTATTTGATTTTCAATCCTGTTATTAAATCAATTATCATCTTATGAATAAAATTAACATTGGTTTATGGCTTAGTGCATTAACATTCTCCAATTCCATCTTAATTCTCACTAACGTAATATTTAATTACATTTAATTGCACTAAATCTATTTTTTACAGCTTAAATGCAAATAATTTAATCAGGCTTGATTTCAATTCTTATTATTCACTCAATTATCATATTATGAATCGTATTTACATTGGTTACATCTTATTGAGTTAATATTCTTCAATTATCAATTTAATCTACAATAACTGCACTAATTAGGTGAATCAATTGCAATTGATTTCTAATTTTAATTTATAGACTAAATAAATAGGTAACATATAATGACTGTTACCATTAACCTTTAATCACATTTATAAGTTCAATATTTACAAGCAAATGTTACAATTGCTTTCATATCACTAATTTCATTCAATTACCATTAACAGTATATTATTTCATTAGTTAGTTAAATATTTACATTTGTTTTCTTATATTCAATTTATAACCATGTACAACATTTACGTTATTTCATTTATTGGAATTTCATTCAACTTGTTAATAATTAGCTTTAATTAACATTCTTACATTTCATTTCAGTTTTTATTTCATTATTAAATTACAAATTTTTTTTTCTTTCAGTATTGAATTTCCAAAATTTAATTAAATTAACAAATTTATTTATCGAAAATTTACGGTTCGTTACTATAGAATCACAAGAAAAATCTTAAAAAATATGTTTCAAAACTAACTTATAAATTAAAATTTCCCAAAGCATATTATTAATAAATCTAAATTTTATACATATAAAATAGCATTTATATATTATATTTTTTCAAAAATCAATATTCCATAAAATCAATATATTTCCTTTCAAACTTTGGAAATCATTTTTCAAATATAGGCCAACGGTATCCATATATAATTTTCTATCCTATGATCAAGTAATACAGATATTTATCATTTCAATTCGCAAATTAATTATTTACGGATATATCATTTCAACCCACAATTCTAAATTTCAAAATCAATAAAATTCACTTGGGTTTATCATTTCAACCCATAACGATTTTGCCATATTCTACAAGTTTGTTCGGCTATGTATCATTTCAACCCATAGGGAATTCTAGACTAACATGGAACTTGCAGAGTGAGAATAAATATGATAAAAATATAACATATCAACAACAAGCATATGTCATCATTAAAAAAATTTAAATATAATATACACAATAGGGTTATGATGTCATATGTCATAGGTGAACAAATGTAGATAATAGCATATTAGATTTAACGATTAAATAACTAACAATTCAATATTTAACAACATATTTCAATCGTTATTTCATGTAAATTAAATTTACTAAGTATAAGAATGTTAACCGTGAGTGATTTCTGACCTTTCAAGGCTAGAGAGATTTGATAATGAAATGAGTTACGAATTCAACCACGAATGTCGAAGCAAAGCACGATGCATACGCGTTCGACGGACAGGCTGATAAATCAGAATCAATTAAAACGATCAAAACCAGCATGAAATAAGCTGACGCAAGATACATATGTGTATATATAATATATTTTTTCAAAAACAAAACAATATTCAATTTATGCACATATTTAAAAATAAAAATCTTTATATACATATTTAAAAATCAGTATTGAATTTTTAAAACACATATTAAAGTAAAATCTTTATATATATACATTTTTCAGACCCATTATTTATCAAACCACCTATAAAACAAAAATAAAGCCTTTATATAAATTTTGAAAATCAGAACTTGTATATTAATAGAGAAATGCCTGTCTGCAAATATGGAAGCTAACTTGTACATATATTAAAATCACTATTTAATTTAAAACGTGTCTCCTTTAATAATTCTCTCATTTTTTTAGTAGAGGCCAAGCTTCTCGGGAAAAACCAATACAGGCAAACTATATGTATATATATTAAAATAAACTTACATACACAGAGAAGAGAATTGCAAACTCAAACAATACATACAAAATATATAAATACTGCATAGAACTGGCAAAAGCATATAACTTTACAATATATATAATTATATGCAACTTACTTATAAACAATATGTGAAATCAAGCTGTGAACAAGCATATGCTAAACAAATATATGTACTGTACCAAATATGTGCATGTGCATGCATGCTTGTGTCCATTGGTGGCACGAAGGGAAGCGGCGAAGATGAGTCGGAGGAAAGGCAATGGTCGGAGGTCTTGAACGGGTGGTGGCGGGTGTTGGGCTGAATGGCATAACATAGGGAAGAGGAGCTGGAGTGGTCGCATGGGAAGGGCAGCTATGCCGAGGGGATGCGTAGGGTGTCCATGCACATATTGTCACGTTGGAGGAAGGCTGCCGAACTGGTGGTGATGGTAGATGGTGAGGAAATGGAGGCTGACATCTAGAGTGAAGGATGAACAGGTGGTTCGGCTGTTGATTTGAGTGGCCGCTACGACGTGGAGGAATGGAGGCACAGCAAGGGGAAGACACGGTGACATGATAATAGGTAGGCATGGGCTGCGGTTAAGGTGGTGAGGCGGATTTTTGGCTGTCTATGTGGTGGCGCGGGTGCCAGGAAGACTAGCAGAGGTTGTGGAGGGATGAAGGATGGTTGTCGAGCTAGACGATGAAAAAATGGATGGAGTTGCATGGAAAGGTTGGCCAAGGGGGTTGCTCATGCGATTCAAGGAGTTGGTGATGGGTTAAAGGCATATGGATTAGGAAATGAAGGGGAAAGGACATGGTGGAAGAAGCAGTTGCATGAAAAATGAACATGGTGATTTTATATATAAGCTAAAATATTAATTTTTTTCTCAAAATGAAGAGATTGAAGAAATGGGCAGAAAGAGAAAACAAACCAATATATAATGAGTAGGTCAGAATGGAAAAAGTCAAATGGTATTTTCTGAAAATAATAAAAGTAGATGGCTGTTTGTTTCAGCCGGTAGACAAGAATGGACACAAAGAATTCAAAAGGCTCAAAACCAGTACCGATACAGTACATAGCTTTCGTCGCGTATCGGACACTGAAATGCACAAGCGAGTATACTGCGAAGGTCAGCAAGATGAGACAGACAGAATGGTACACAGATATGAGCGATATGATCATCCTATCAAAAGTAGATATTCGTTACAAACTGCTGCAAATTTACCAAAAATAAGACAAAAGGGGCTAGACAAGTACAAATTTGATGAAAGAAATATGATGTATCACTCAGAAAATAGTTTACATTTTTATTATATATAAATATTCAGGTTTCGAACGCATTTTATTTTCATCTAATTTCAACTATTTTAATATTGAAATTGATAATTACATAGCTGAATCAACTTTCATATTTTCCAATAAAAATGTACCATTTGCAATGTTTAGATAGATGTATCACAAATATCAAATTTTCATTATCAAATTTTATTGTTAAATTTTCATGAAAAATTCCATTAAATACATTATTAAAACCGTTAAAATTTACGGGTCGTTACATTATCTTATTTTTGGCGGTTTAGTAGTAGTTTGGCAGCGGAAATCGGGTTTTGGTAGAAGGGTCGTGTCACTCATATCTGTGTATCATTCTGTTCGTCTCGTTGTGCCTCTGTAGTATATTCATTTGTACATTTGGGTGTCTGTTATGCGGTGAAATTTGCAAAACGATTAGCCGTATCGGTTTCGCATTTGCATCTTTTGGCTTTCTGTGTCCTTTCGTTTGTCCACCTGGCAAAGCTAACAACCACTGGCTTTAAATATTCCCTAAATTCAATGGTCCTAACTTTTGTTATCCCAACTTTTTAATTTATATCTACTGCTTTAATTTCATTCCCTGTTTCTTTCTCTGCATTTCGATCTATTCTTCATTTGAGAAATAATATAATATATAAGTTATATATATTTTTGCCTCAACCCTTGTACGTCTTCCTCCATTTTCGAACTATCAGCCATATTCCTTGCCGATTATTCCTCCATCCTTCTTTTGCTCGCCCTTCCTTTTGCAAACCCACCTTGCCGCCATCCTCCCTTGCCAAACACCCCACATCCGACCATGCTTCGCCCTCAGCAACCGCCACCCATAAGATTACCCTAAGTACCCACCTCCAGCGCCTCTCCAAACCCGACCAAGCAACCACCTTCTCATCCCTACCGAACAACCCAATCACCTTGCTTGACCAACCCTGCAACTCCTTTCCCTTCCGACACCACCTGACTGCGACCTACCGCCACCGAGCACGGACCATCAGAACAGCACAAACCCCAGCCTTCCCCTCCGATCTGCAACTCCCTCGCCACTTCACCACACTACTGCAGCCCAGACCCGAACACCCTCTGACCGCAATCCATCTCTAGCTCCACACAACTCGAGCACAACCACAGCTCGCTTCGCTCCATGCTAAACCGCCGGCCACCATTCCGTCTCCCGCTGGCCCGCATCCCTCCAACGTCGAGCGCAGCACCACCATCTCCATTACCGAACGCGCAGCCTGCTTCGAACATGATCCTCTCCACATCATTTTTATCTCAGACCCTTCGGCCTTGTTTTCCACGACCACAACCCTTGACCACTTTCTCTTATATATATATATATATATATATATTCTATTTTCATCGAACTCATCGTGTTCAAGTAGCTTTGCTATGCTTTGGAATTTTTTGTTTAGATTCGTACCTTGTCGTGTTATCTAATTTTTCTAGCCAAGAATGTTGAGCGACCACTCACGATTGACGTTCTTTCGTTTAGTGAATTTAATCCACATGAAATGATGATTTGAACATGTTGTTAAATTTTAATTTGTTAGTAGTTTGATTATTAAATGTGATATGCTATTATTTAAATTTGTTAACCTATGTTAATTGACGTATGATACCATAACATGTTGTGTGTGTGTATGTATATATCATATTTCAATTGTTGGTTATGATCCATGCTTGTAATTGATATGTTATGCTATTTTATATTATTATATTATTCTTCACGCTACAAGTTCCTTGTTAGTTTAGGAAATCCCTATGGGTTGAAATGATACATACCTAAATGACCTTATAGATTAAGGAAAAACTGTAATGGGTTGAAATGATAAACCCAAGCGATTTTATTGATTTTAAATTTTTGGATCGCGGGTTGAAATAATATATACCCGCAGAAAATTAAATTATCGCGGATTGAAATGATAAATATTTGTACCACCTGACCATAAGATAGAAAATTATATACGAACACCATTGGTCTATTTTTTTAAAATGATTTCTAAAGTTTTGAAGGAAATAGATGCGTTTTAATAATATTAATTTTAAAATATAATATAAATATTTTATTTTAATATATATGTGAAAAAATAAGATTTTAAAATTATATATTTAGAAATTTTAAATTTACAAGTTAAGTTTCGAAAAATGTAAATTTTAAGATTTTACTTATAATTGTATTATTTTTGAATATATAAAACAAGATTTAATATGAAATTGATTCAATAATAGGATTTAGTATAATATAATAAAATTTAATTTAATTAATAATATATATATATATATATTTAAATTTTTTATTTAAAATTTATATTAATATTTTAAAAATAGATTTTATAATAACTTTAATAAAATAAAGGTAAGAAAGATAAATTAGGTTCATTTGTAATATAATTTGTTTGAGAATTGGATATAAATATGAATTGGTTTGGACTTATTGATTTTGAATTTTAAAGGTACGATTTTATAACTTGATTTTGATCAAAGGCGATTAAATGAATATTTTCAAATTCAAATAAAATTGAAATTGAGTATTTAATATTGATCTAAATTTGTAATTTGAGATTTTATTTAAATTAAAATGATTAAGTGAATATTTTCAAATTTAAATAAAATTAAAGTTGAATTTTGAAATATAAATGAAATTTATCAAATTGATTTATTGTAAATTTGTTTGAATATTTAAACTTTAAAACCTATTGAATCGGAAGTGGATTAAATTTGTAGTTAAACTTGATTCGAAAATGATATAAATTAATAATGGTTTTTAATAAGAATTGAATTGAACCTTTAACCTTTTTAAATGATAGTGTTAAACTGAGATTGATTTAAATTGAATTTTGAAACTAAAGTTGATTTGAATTTATTTGTGAAATTGGAAGAAACAATTCTAATTTGAAACTATTTTTGATATAAACTTTATTAAATATATAAAATATTTTAATATATACTATTTAAATTCATAAACAATTTTAAACATGTATATTTTAACATATATAAACAATTTTAATCTATAACCTATTTTTAAATATAAACTATTTTTAATGTATAACTGTTCAAATATATAAACTACTTTCAATATTTAAACTGTTTAAGTTGGAACCGTTATGATTTAGATTTAATGGATTTAAATGCGAATACTTTGATATGACGCTTTAACCTATTTTGTGGTTTTGATTTTTTGGAAATGAATATGATTTCGAAAGTGATATGATTTCGAAAGTGAATATGCCTTCAAAAGTGATATGATTTTGAAATGAATATGATATCTTGATATTAAATATGAACCACTTTAAATGAAAATGACCACGGTGTGAAACATGTGTTTGGTTGTTAAAGAGACAATAAGATATTGTTATACTCTCTGCCAATTCCGAAAAGCACTTTAACAACTATGTACGTGGTGGAAAATTTAAAACGAAGTAGGATGGTTTGGCGAACATCTGTATGAGGTATGAAACGCAGCCCTGATCCCCAGCTTGATGTGATAAAATAGGAGCTATACCGGGCTAAGTGAGGTCGCTCCTCCGATCGGGCACATTTCTTCGATACCAATTTATTACTTTGTGATTGATTTGGTGGCCACTTCTCGATTTGATTATGGGAGTGTGTTCCGAGGTGGGGGGTAGTAGCTGCTATGTGTTACCACCAGTCTGGGAGTGCAAATGGTAGAATCTGACCCTGACATTGCCTCGCATGCCTTGTCATATGCCGTATCGCGTCCATTACGAGTTTGGTTTGTGTCTTACCTATGTAGTGCTCACTGAGTATCCCACCGGTTTTGTGGAGCTTACAGTATCTATATAAACTATGATTTTATATAAAAATACGTTAAGGGGGATATGGGTAACGCCTTAACGCTATTTTAGTATACTTTACTATAGACATTAACTACGTAGCATATTGTACTATGTATGTAGATAATTCCACGGATCCTTAATGGATGGAATCCAAACATCCTTTAAATTATATTGCATTTCACTTGGACATTTCACTTGAGTTGATTTACTTACATAAGAATGTTAATCCTGACTTGAGTATTTTGTCTTTGCTTTATGCTCGGGTCAGCCTGAGTGTCACAGCATTTGAAACTCACCTTTGGAACTTGGAGCTTTGCATGGCATCTATCTTTATCTATTCAGTTTTTATTATTTCAGTTAATTCCAGTTGTTTATGTTCAGACTTGTGAGTTGCTTTTGTATTAGTGGCTTCTTTGCACTTGGGTTTTCAGTTGTATTTGTTTCAGACTCTGATGTTCTGCAGTAGCTTCATGAACTACTATTTATTTATTCTACTTCTTATTATTGTATTACTCTGTGTCTGTGATTTTGTGATTGATTTATTTACTGTATATGCCAAGTTTTGCCAAATATAAATTAACAATATGTTGCTTTTGAGCAATTTAAGTCTGAAATGTACGGATTATTGTCGACTTGAATGGTTTGGAATGGCGGGTTGTTACAAACATATACATACGCACACACATGCAATAATATCAAAGATATTATCTCCTTTCCTTACTTCTTAAGCTAACCAAAAGTCCATTCCATACACACCTAAGTACATGCATCATGATGCACATGTAGGGGGCATCCTTTCGACCGCACAAGGATGAGAAAGGAGGAAGGTGGAAGGTGATGCTAATGGTGATGCATTACATAAAATATCAAAGATATTTTTCTCCACTTCCATCCTTATAAATACCCTTCCCTCTCCCCTTCATTTTCGTTTATCTTCCTCTTTATTTCCTAAAGATTTTACTCCATATTTTAATGGCTTCTTCTCTTATAAAATATCTAATGAAAATAATAGCAAATATATATATATATATATATATATATAGTATACATCTACATACATACATACATATTCAAACTCCTCAAAATCATCACCAAGCTCTTCCTCTTTACCATAATTCTCCACAGCCACCACCCTACAAGTGTTTAATGACGGAAATTCCATCGAATTAAAAACCGTCGAAAAATTTAGAAATAAAAATAACCGCAAGTGCACGGCGTGCTATCGTAGTACGTGGCGAATACGGGTCGATCCGCAGGGAATTGATGATTTTAAATTTCTACTCAATCAAATTAACCAATGATTTAGAGTGAAAGTTAAGCTAGAGAATTAGAGAATTAGCTAGCTAACTAAAAGAAAAGAGAAACAAATATAAGAGTTAAGTGACAATTTAGAGAGTAAACCCACTCTCTAGATCATGTAGTTCAACACATATGAAATCATGATCTCTCTTTTATGGTCATTAGTGATTTAATTGATGTGCTTATCATAAGTATGACATATTTGTGCTATTGATTAGCCAACATAAGCCATCAAACTATAAGACGTCCCTTAAAACACTTACTAAGTTTCATGAACTTTGACAAAGAAAATGAAAATGAAATGTATTTTAAGTATGGTCTATTAACTATTGATTAGAAATATAGACCATCAAATTTTAATTTCAAATCACTTTCTTATGCCATAATCATATTTTGATGAAGAGGCATTTGTGTTAGTGATTGTTTAAGCATAGCCTATTTGGTGTCAACAATATAGGCTATCAAATTCAAAGCAATAACAAATAAAACACTTCATTGATCATCATTAAGCACAAAAAGAGAGCATGAATTAACAAATTATTGAAGCTACATAATTAGAGAGCTTCACTACCCCTAAATTGAAGGGGCTTAGCCTCTCATATTTGTCATTTGATTAATAAATGTAGCTAGCAACATGAAAGCAAAAGGAAAGAAAAATGAAAGCAAATGAAAAGAAAATTAATCTACTTGCATAAAAGTAAATCTACACTACTAGCATGAAAGGAAATGAACATGTAAGTAAAAGGAAACACTAATTAACATTGCATAAAAAGAAAAGAAAATTACATAAAAAATAAAATAAAAATGGCTAAGTAGCCATGAAAAGAGAAAGAGATCTTTCTTTTATTTGATCTAAACTGAACCAAAGAGAAGGAGGACTAAGAGAGACTAAGTAAAAGGAGGTTACATGAACATAATGGGTTATTTATACAAGCATGAAACCTTAATCCATAATTTGGGGAATGCCCAAAATGCCCTTGAGGTAGTGTGGATGCCAAGTAATCATTAGCTTCTACTAATCATCATTTAAGTGTACATGAAGCCATTAATTCCATAAGCATGTGCCTTATCCTCTAATTTGTACATTAAGGTGGTAGATAGGTGGGGTCCTCCATGATCTTCACTTGGAATTATTTCCATCTTCATTCCTTTGTATTCTTTTTGTGCATGCATATCTTCTTCATGAAACAACTTGTAATTGAAATCAAATTTTTAAAAAATAGTATGGAAATTTCTAATTAAATTTTCTCAAGTTAATTTATGCAAAAATATGATTATTTTGCCCTTGGTTGAAGATGAATATGTGACAGCTTGGAATTAATATGGATTTTGGTTAAAACAAGTTAAAATACCCAATATGATCATTTATTTAATTTAAATAAATAAATATGGTGGTAAAAATATGCACATTTACGTTCACATCAAATATCTCCATACTTATCTTTTTATTCGTCCCCAAATAAAGAAAAACTAAGATAAATTCGTTTTCGTAGGGAGCACGATTGCATTAAGCATATGCAATAAGCCGTTAAACCTCTAGGTGTCCCTGGTAGGGCGGATGTTGTCTCGTGAGGGTTTTCAGCGGATAGTACCCACAAAAATGTAGAATGAAAATATTTACAAAATGCAAGATTTATTTACAAAGTTGTGAATGCGAATTTTGAAAATATCTACAAATGGAAGATTTATTTTTAAACCGACACAAATAGTTAAATATAGGTTTTGATCATTATCTTGAAAATTTAAGTCATTTACTCCTCAAAATTTCCAATAAAAATCAAGTTATCATAACAAATAGACTATAGCTTAACTCGTTATTTCAATTGACAACAAAGTGTAATTATTAAATAGATCCTTAGTTGATTATCAAAGTTTATTAAAGTGGAATTTCATTTCAGTTCAATAACAAATCAAATCTAATAAGTAAAAATAGTGCTAGGATTTCAATTGCTTTCTTTCTCATTATTTGCAAGAAAAATTACACACCTAGCTCGGGTAAACTGAGGCCAGATATACCACCCATGCACTGCCTTTTGGGTTTATGTGAAGGGAGTACATAGCATGGCGAGTGCACACACTTTCGTGCATACACCTATCGACCGTAGGTGGTTTTTACTAAGTCTGTTTTTTTACATGTGTTCCATACATGCATAACCGTGAGGACTTTTAAATGAGTATGAAAGCACATAACCAAAGATTCCAAGTAATTCACCCATGCATAACCGTGAGGATTTTTAAATGAGAGTGAATACTTGGATGTTATAATTTTTTATTTTTATATTGTTTTTAAGAGGGAGAGAGAGTTTTGCAAAATAAACTTAGCACCATTTAACTTAGAAGACAAAAAATATATTATATCCTTTACTTTAAATCAACCACTTTTTAAAACAAAGATTTTCAATTAGGATGTACTTCATAATTAACACGTATGAATCTTCCTATATACTAGTTAAACCATTATTATTTGTAATCAAACTTCATTTTTATTTTTTCAAGACAAATAAATTTTCAAAAATTTTAATTTAATAAACCAGAAACATATATTTATATTATAGTGTTTCTTTTAAAAATAAATCAAAAGAAAATTTGTTTTTGGGAATTTTTTTATTTTTTTTTGAGATTTTAAAGCAAAAATAAACCATGAAAAATAAAAAAAATGAAGATGGGTCTCCCCCGACACTTGATTTTGACCGTGTCTCCACCGTCAACTCAAGTGGAAGGAGAAAAATAAAATAAAAATCCTATATTTACATGAAAGATTATTATTTACAAGAGTCGAGAAAGTATACAATCAAAAAGTAAATGAAACGATCTTCTAAAGACCGATTCATTTGTCTACTCAAATGTGTGAGGTACAGCTTAAGCACGAAAAACCAAATCGTAAAAGATTTCGAAGTTGAATGTGGATTTGGAAAAACGAAAGTCGTTTTATTGAAAATCGTACGAGTCGTTTAAATTTCGATGATTTTTGGGGTAGATAGAAAAATTGGTTGAAGTTCAATTTCTTCCAAATTATCGATTTCAAAATCAAAATGGTGATCAAAATTTTCCCCTTTAGAATTCAACAACTCATTTTCAAAAAGTCCATAAAACTCATGTTTGATAAATTCGACTTCCTTTGTTGGATTATCAACAACTTCATCGTGCAAATCGAGTTTAAAATTCAAAGTTGTCGTATTCAAATTTTCTGAAAAAGGAAGATCAAAGTTTAAATTGAGTTTCGCATCCTCAAAAGAATTGAAATCCAACTTAGTTACCGTATTTTCAACAACTTAATTAAGATCGTCATTATCAAATTCAAAAGTTGTTATTTGAAAATCTTTGATTTGGGTAAAAGATGGATTATCATTTGACTCGTCACACATTGAAATTGGATTTTGTTTCTTACGAAAATTTTCCAATGTTTTAATCAAAAAATTCGTGGGATCATCGTAAATTTCATTCATTTGCTCAACAAAGTCAAATTTGTAATTATTGACTTGAAAATTTTCGATTTGGACTTGTTGAGAACAAGAATTGTCAATTTCGATGAACGGTAGATTATTATTTGATTCTTCGCAAGTTGAGATTTGATTATGATTTTCACGAAAAGTTTTGTATTTTTCAAAGAATAAATCCCCATTATCTTTTTCCATTTGTTCAACAAAATCATGATTATTAATTTGAAAATTTTCATTTTGAATTTGTTGATAACCAATGTTTTCAATCGTATCGTTATTGAAACTATTTCCATTGCCAAAATTATTTGAAAATTGGATCACATTTTTGTCTTGATTTTGAAATTCATTTTGAAGCTCGAAATTGAATTGGCATGGGTTACACTCGAAGTCATTTGAATTTTTAGTGAATTCAAATTTTGATTATTTTGACTTGAACTATTGCACAAATATGAGTTACACAAATCATTTATATTTTGGTTTTGTTGTGTAGAGAGTTTAAGTAAAGATGAAATGCTATTTCGAGATTTGAGGGTTGATCATCGTTATGAAAAGTTTGTTGTTCAAAATTCGAATTATTTACACAATAGTTGTCGTTAAAATATCCATAAAAATTTGGAGTGAAATTATATGAATTATATTGATTACCACAACTACCATAAAATCCATGTGAATATGAAAATCCAGACATTTTCAAAAAAAAATTGGTTTTTTATAAAGGAAAAGTATTTAAAAATAAATTTTATTTTTCAAAAGGGAAATTGATTTTTGTTTTGTTTTTTTGGGTTTTCAAATTTTTTCTTTGTTTTTGAGAAGGTTTAATAATTTTTTTTGGATTTTCGAAATTTCAAAGAAAAAGGATTTAAAAATTTCAAAGGAAAAGAAAATGGAATATTTACAATTTTTTTTAGTTTTGGATTTTGAATTTTTGGTTTCGTTTTAAATATGCATGAACTAATGTAACAAAATGAATGCAAGGGTCTAATTATAAATTATTAATCCTACGTTAACCCTAAATTGTATAATCACACTTTGTCTTAGATAAACAAAATAGTTCTCAGCCAGGTAACAGACATGATTTATTAATGCACCAGGAATCACCGTACCAATGCAGCCGAAGGTTTAAGTACCTTCAAAGGAACAACCACTATAATATTTACGAATCACCATAATATTTATAAATGGTTATTACTCTGCCGTAGCCTAGACATCAAGAAATTAAATTGTTCAAAGAAGACAAATTATCAATATACAATTAAGTGTTATCGATGTTTAACCGTTATTATTAACAAATTCTAAGATGAAATGCAAAGTAGAAATTAAACTTGTTTTAACAATGCAACTATGAATGGATTTTTTTTTATTTTTTATTTTTGAATTTTTGAATTTTTTTTATATATCAATGCAAATGCAAACAACCAACAATGAAAAATAAATAAAAACAAGAGATAAGAGTGCAATTTTTTTTTCTTTTTCAAGCAAGCAGTTTATTTGGCAAGCAGAGTAGCAATTTTCAGCAAGCTAATCCCTTCTGCTTTGACAATCTGAAAGTTAAAACAATACACACACACACACACACACACACACATATATATACATACAATTTATTTATTTATTTATTAAAGAAGAAAGTAAAACAAGAGAAAAACAAAACAAATGAAAGTAAAATAAACGAAAACTAAAACTAGTAAAACAAGTGAAAACTACAAACGAAAAATGAAAACAAAAAATTGTTTTTTTTTTGTAAAAATGAAAACAAAAACAATTTTTTTTTTTAAAATATCCAAGAGAACGCCAAAGCAAATGAAACTAAACAACTTGTTTATTTGTTTTTTTTTTGGTTTTAAATGGCAACATTAACAATCGGCCCAATACAAACTCTCGACCCAGCAAGAAACCCATGCGAACCCAGATAACCGAACAGTTGAAAATAAAAACAGTTACTCTTCTTAAAACAAAACACTCCCTCTTTTTAAAACAATTCAGTCTTTGCTTAAAAAAACGAAAAGAAAAATTTTCGAAATCAAATTCGTTCGTAATCAAAGGAAATAACGTCGAGTAGAAACAGCAATTTTAGGTGAGGTATTTGCAGATTTAGGATTGAGCAGTGCTGTTGAGGGTACGTGGGTTGGAAATTGGTTCGGGTTGGAAGTCAATGCGATTGCTAATTGGGTTTTATTCGTGGTTTTGCGATTAGATGTTCGAAAGTTCTGTTCAAGTTTGTGGATTGGTGACAGGGACTGGAATCGATGTAAGTGGCAGCGGGATTATTTGCGATTGCAGAGGTTGTTGATTTAGCAGTGAGGTGAGCGGCGGATTTGGGATTGAATCTTGAGGCGAGTGAACGAGGAGGGTGCCGTGGTTGTAGGAGGCGATCGATAGCAGTTTGAAATATGATGGCAAGTTTGGATTTTTCTGGTCGAGTGACTTTTGCATGCGATTCGTGATTTGGTATTGATTGAGGAAGTCGTTTGAAAAGGCAGTGGTGACCGATGGAGGCTTGGAGATGGTGCTGTTCGACTAAAGTGCGAGTGGTTTCTGGTAGTCGAGGGTGGTTGTATGTGGACGTATGGTATGCACAGGTGAGTTTTTGTTTTGTTTTTTGATGATTGGGGTGGTGGTTTATGTTACGTGAATTGTAGAAATGAATGTTGAATGGTTGGTAATGTTGTTTGGCAAGAGAAGTTATTTGTTGAGTAGGGGGATGCACAGAGGTGTGGGCAATGGGTTGAAACTGTTTGTTGTATGTAATGAACTGTTGAAGCTTTGATTGTTGCTTTGAATGTGTGGTGAAGTCTGGAATTTGTGGAGCTGGTAGTTGATGAAATGAAGTGTGGTGATGAAATGAAGTATGAGTGTTGCAGAGAAGAGGAAGATGGCTTGTAGATGAGCAGTGTAACAGAGATGGTGTAGCTGCTGTAGTGATTGTGCAGTGATAAAGTTTGATTGCTTGTTGTCAAAGGTGGGTTTGCTTGGGTAGTCTGTGTTTTGGTTACGAACTGTTTGAATGCAGTAGGTAGGGAATAGGAAGTGATTGCTGAAGTTTGGGTTGATTGGAGAATGAAGATGAATGGAAATGTGGTTTGTAGTTCAGGGTTGCAAGTTGATGGTTCCAAGCAGAGGCTGGTTAAGCGACGACTGAAGTGAATGTTGTTTTGTGGATGGCAATACTTGGTGAATTCTGGTGGAGAAATTGTTTGGGATTGTGGAGCAAGGCAGTTTGGAGTGCTGTCTGAAGCGTTTGATGTATGGTTGTTTTGTGATAGAGAAAGGTGGTCGGAAGAATTTTTGAGATGATGGCAATTGAATAAGTGACAGGTAGGAAGTTTGGCATGGGGTGAAACACTGAAATAATGTGCAGTGCACAATAAATAGGGGATGTAACAGAGAATGTGAATACCGTAAAGAAAACTGTATATATTTTTTGGAGATGTACAACAAAAATGATGAAATTATAATGTAAAAATAAAATGTAATGGAAAAACTCTTTTTTTTGGAAATAGAAATGCAAATGCAAATATGAACAAAACACTAGAAAACAAGCACACAAACAAACGCACACAAAAATCAAACAAACACAGTTTTTTTTAACGTACAAACACACAAAACAAACACACGAAAATCAAACCAAAATAATTCGAAGAATAGAAAATCAAAATCAAAACAATTCTTCGGCAATGACGCCAAAAACTTGTTTAACGATGGAAATTCTATCGAATTAGAAAACCGTCGAAAAATTTAGAAATAAAAATAACCAAAAACGCACGACGTACTATCGTAGTACGTGACGAATACGGGTCGATCCGCGGTGAATTGATGATTTTAAATTTTTATTCAATCAAATTAACCAATGAATTAGAGTGAAAATTAAGCTAGAGAATTAGAAAATTAACTAGCTAACTAAAAGAAAAGAGAAACAAATATAAGAGTTAAGTGACAATTTAGAGAATAAATCCACTCTCTAGATAATGTAGTTCAACACATATGAAATCATGATATCTCTTTTATGGTCATTAGTGATTTAATTGATGTGCTTATCATAAGCATGACATATTTGTGCTATTGATTGGCCAACGTAAGCCATCAAACTATAACACGTCCCTTGAAACACTTACTAATTTTCACGAACTTTGACAAAGAAAATGAAAATGAAATCTATTTTAAGTATGGTCTTGTAACGACCCGCCTTTTTGGACAGTTTAAAACCGACGATCAATTACACATGTCGATTCCAAACCATTAAAAGAGCAGATAGTTATTGGGGTAATTAAGAAAAGAAAAGGAAGGGAAATAAAGGAAATGAAACAACACAGAATCTCACAGCGGAAGGCTAAAGTATAATAATAAAATAACAGTTCATGAAGCTGTTAATTAAATGAATACATTTGAAATGAATACATTTGATTATTATTATACAACATTTATCAGAGTTACATACACAGCAAATATCATACAACAATGCAGCGGGATGGAATGAATATAATAGTAGTAGATCATATACCAAATCTTCGTCTCCGTCCTCCAAGGAAATGATCTTCAACCTAAACTGAAAACTCAGGACTGACCCGAGCGTAATGAAAAGACAAACACTCGAGTCAGGACTAAATATCCTTATGAAAGTTAAATCAATCGTAAATAAGTATGAGTGTAAACGGCGTCAGAGATGTTTACGGGGTTTGACATCTCCTATCCAGTGTCAACGTGCGTGCAATAACTTAAGAGATGTTACGGGATTTTCCATCTCTCAAGGATCCGTGAAACTATCTACTATGTAGTAATATACGCTAAGTAGATAATGTCTATCAGTAATATAAAGTATCAAAATAGCGTTAAGGCGTTACCATAATCCCCCTTAACACATTTTATATTCCCAAAAGCATATACAAGACCGTAGTTTCCCCAAAACCGGAAGTCACCAGAGGACAATCCATATACTCAAGGTACAAATCAAAACGTAGTGGTCGCGAATAGGATAATCAGTATGACAAGGTACATGAGGCAATACCAACTAGGATACTAGTAGTTGCGTGATCCGGACTGATGTTGGGCATAGCCAGCAGCTACCCCAACACCGCGAAACAACACTCCCAAATCAAGGGGTGCACCCAAATCGCATCACAAATGTAATAGATATGGTATCGAAGAAGTGTGTCCGCTAGAGGTGGCGAACCTCAATGGCCCGGCGCGGCTCCTGTTTTAGTCATGTCAGGGGTCATCCAATAATCGTTCTCTTTCTTCAGTCAACGCGTTCACCAAACCATCCACTTCATTCTGGATCATCACTCCGCGTATAATAGTTATTAAAGTGGTTTTCGGTATCGACAGAGAGTATGTCCATATCCGATCCCGGTCTCTTTAATAACTACGTATTATTACACCGTTGGCTCTTTTACATTTCAAATCGATTTATAATTGGTATCAAAATATCATATTCACTTCAAAAATCAAATCCATTTCAAATATCATCGTATCTTTCAAAATATCAGATTCCATTCCAAAATCAATTTTCGCATCAATATCTCATTTCGATTTCAAAATCATTTCGAATTTCAATTTAGGTTGCAACTTCATTTAACTCAATTCGTATTTTAAATTCAAGATTTAAATATAAACATTTCACCTTATTGACCAGCTTAGGATTTTAGAAAAATAGTTTTAAGTAGTTTAAAAGTAGTTTAAATAATTAAAATAGTTAAAATACTTAAAATCTTTTAAAAAAAATGGATTTAAAATTGATAATTAGTTTGAAATAATTTAAATTTGGTTAAGTAGATTTAAAATAGATTAAAATAGTTTAAGTATTCAAAATGGTGTATATAACAGAGTAATTTGGAAAACAAATTAAAACAGCTTCAAAATCAATCCATTTCAATTATAACTTCCCAATTCAAATCAATTCCAATTTCCATTCTACCGATTCAATTTCGATTTCAATTCAAAAACCAATGTCAACTTTTACTTCAAATCAATTCAATTCTACATTCACCTTTAATTAATTCAATTTCAATTTATATCGATTTGGAGCTTGATTTCTCAAAATATCAATTTATAACACTTAACAAAATTTCCAACAATATTCAAGTTTAAATCCAAATTCCAAATATGATTCAATTCCAAACTCGATTTCAAAATATCATTTTCATATCACTTTTACTTAGTAATATTCAAAGCTCGAAATAATGTTCAATCTTTAAAATAAATAGATTTTCGAAATTCAATCATATCCAAATTTTAAATTTTAAAGTCACAACTTAAATTATTTACCAATTTCTTTTAATCAAAATTTATTTCAACATTCCAACTCAAATTTTCGACAAATTCGATTTCTATAAATTGATTTCTATTTATCACTTTTAAATCGAAACATTTAAATAAATTTCAAATCGACGATTTCAAAAATTATTAATTTAGCCAATTCGGTGTCCATATATAATTTTCTATCCTATGGCCAAGTAATTATTTATTTCAATTAAATGTCAGGGATGAGTATATATTACTTAAATTAAATCTCAGTATCATATGTATGCATAATAGGATCTATATAAGCAAATAAACATCCAAACATTCAATTATCAACCAATAGCATCCATCAAAATTCATCATCCAATAAACAATACAATTCATGGCAGTTTCATAGTTATCAATGTCAGGTAATTTAATCGCAATTCAATTTTAATTTCAATTTAACAGTCAATTTAATTTTTCAACGGTTAATGCAAATGACAAGCTATATGACAATTAAATTTTTACCAAACAACGACAAATAAAATCATAACACTTCATAATATCAAATTTAACTAGCATAAAATATTTAGTACGGCGTGAGCGTTATAAAACACTCACCTTGATTTTACGATTTTAAATCAAATCGAACGACGATTTTAAATCAAATCGAACGACGTTCGATTTAATCCAAAATTTTCTCTAGCTCCAAACGATTCCAATCCAACTCCAAAGGGTAGTGCTTGACCATACAATTCCAACGCAAAAAGTTTTGTGCGTTTTCGACCTCGTATGAAAAAGTTACGACATTTATAAGTTTACTCGAATTTAAATATAAATAAATTTCATTTTCCCTTATTTATTTTAACCTGCATCATCACTGGCCGTAGGATCTGCCCTGCACGCATCCAAGCCGATGCCCCCTTTCTTCCATCACGCAAATGCTCCAGGCTTTAGAACGTGCAAAGAACCCATCTTCAAGAAACTAGGGCTCGAGATTTCCGCCACCAACCTAGTCGCGACGACGATCAGAAGATGCCGAATCGACGGCCTCACCGCCGCGCACCACCACACCCAGCCACGTGGCACTCGGCCCCACCTTTTTGCACGAGAAACGTGTGCAACCGGTGGCGAACGCAGGCCCGTAGCGCCTCGATTTCTGCACCGTTTCAAATCTCGACCGTAGGATCTCGAGATCTCGGAGTGCTCTACAATTCGTTAGTTGAAAGTTTCGCGAATCGTTGCGTGGATAGAGAGAAAAACGACGGAGAGCCAGGGAGCATTTCGGCCATTGATGCCTAAGAGGCGGCGGCTGAAGGCTCAAAACCCTAGCTATTTTATTTTCTTTTAAATTTGTGAATAAAGAGCTATTTATGGAAAACGACGAATACTATTTATCCGGCTTTTTCAAACTTCGAATTACGCGCGGTGACCAGCGTTTCTAGGGTTTATCCCGCGTTCCGGACACAATGGAATAGGTTTCGGGAGCTAATTCGATCATCTGTGCGAGTTACGGAAATAAACGATCAAATTTAAATTAAACTGATTTAACGAATTTCTATGCGTTTTGGCTCGCCCCGAACAAACGGTAAATCCGATTGACTCGAAATTTGAAACCTTACAATAATATCACATTACGGATCCGATGAAACTAGTTTCGTCGAAATCCGAGACTGTTTGAAAAATGACTATTTTAACTCGCCAAATTAATATTCAAACAATTTCGATGCGTTTCGAGCTGCCACGGTCAAACGACAACTCCGATTGCTACGAAAATTGAAATCCTCTAATAACTAACTGTTACGGATCCAATGGAACTAGTTTCTTCCAATTCTGAGACTGTTCGAAAATTGGCTATTTTTCAGTCGCTAATTAAATATTAAAATATTTAATTTTCACAAATAAATTTTAAATTCAGTTTTAAAAGTTCTGAAACATCACTATAACTTTCATATGATAAAATAAAATTTTACAAATCATTTTTAATCATAGTAAACCCATTATTCAATTTATCCAATAAATTCTAATTTTAAAATCTTATTAACTCTATTAAAATCCAAATATAACTTTCATTCACTTTGTAAACCAATTTGAATCATATTAAATCAAATTTCAATTATTCACTCTATTTTCGTATATTAAATTTCAATATCAAATTAATCATATCAAATTCGGAATTTAATTTATTCAAACATTCGTAATATTAAATTTAACAAATTTGATTATTCTTAAATCACTATCTTTGAAATATTCAAAATGAACTTATAAAATTTAACTTTTGAAACGAATTAAAATTATAGAACAACTATTTCCATTATACGGTTATTTAATTCCCATTATTAAATTATTGAATAATTTCCAAATATTTAATTTAAAATATTTTACCGGTTCAATATTCAATATTTGATTTTAAATAGATTTTACTTATCAATCAATTACTCTATTATACCCAATGAATTCAACATTTATTATCCTATTCAACTATTGATTGCAAAGGCATTCACTAAGTAGCTTTATTTTTCATTACTTGGATAATTATCGTTGCAATTCGTTCCAGTTATTATTATTCCAAATGAATTACAAATTTTTTTTTCTAACACTAAATCATGAAATCTTATTAAATTAGCTATTTTAATTATCGAAAATTTACGGGTCGTTACAGGTCTATTAACTACTATTGATTAGAAATATAGACCATTAAATTTTAATTTCAAATCAATTTCTTATGTCATAATCATATTTTGATGAAGAGGCATTTGTGTCAGTGATTGTTTAAGCATAGCCTATTTGGTATCAACAATATAGGATATCAAAATTCAAAGCAATAACAACAAATAAAGCACTTCATTGATCATCATTAAGCACAAAAAGAGAGCATGCATTAACAAATGATTGAAGCTACATAATTAGAGAGCTTCATTACCCCTAAATCGAAGGGGCTTAGCCTCTCATATTTGTCATTTGATTAACAAATGTAGCAACATGCAAGCAAAAGGAAAGAAAAATGAAAGAAATGAAAAGAAAATTATTCTACTTGCATAAAAGTAAATCTACACTACTAGCATGAAAGAAAATGAACATGTAAGTAAAAGGAGACACTAATTGACATTGCATAAAAAGAAAAGAAAATTACATAAAAATAAAATAAAAATGGCTAAGTAGCCATGAAAAGAGAAAGAGAGTTTTCTTTTATTTGATCTAAACTAAACTAAAGAGAAGGAGACCTAAGAGAGACTAAGTAAGAGAAGGTTACATGAACATAATGGGTTATATATACAAGCATGAAATCCTAATCCATAATTTGGAGAATGCCCAAAATGCTCTTGAGGTAGTGTGGAGGCCAAGTAATCATTAACTTCTACTAATCATCATTTAAGTGTACATGAAGCTATTAATTCCATAAGCATGTGCATTAGCCTCTAATTTGTACATTAAGGTGGTGGATGGGTGGAGTCCTCCATGATCTTCACTTGGAATTATTTCCATCTTCATTCCTTTGTATTCTTTTTGTGCATGCATATCTTTTTCATGAAATAACTTGTAATTGAAATCAAATTCCTAAAATATAGTATGGAAATTTCTAATTAAATTTCTCAAGTTAATTTATGCACAAAAATGACTATTTTGCCCTTGGATGAAGATGAATATGTGACAATTTGGAATTAATATGGATTTTGGTTAAAGCAAGTTAAAATACCCAATATGATCATTAATTTAATTTAAATAAATAAATATGGTGGTAAAAATGTGCATATTTTCATGCACATCAACAAGCCTTAGGCCGAGCCTTCCTCTTCTCCTACCCTAGGTCGTGAGCTCCTCTAGCAACCCTAAGCATAGGCCGAGCCACCCAGAAGCAATAGTGCAAGGGATCATGAGCTTTGACTTTCGAGCAGCACTTTTTGCGGCACTTTTTTTACTAACTTTTTGAAATATGAATTTAAACTTAATAATTCCTTTCCAAATCTTTTATAAATATTTTAAAATAAATAGTGAAGTAATTTAAGGATGATTAAGAGGTTTAAAAAAGTGTACGTGGAAATGACTAGTACATTTGTTCCATTTGTGAGTGTCATAGAAAATCTGACCGAGGAACGGAACATATCGAAAGGAAAGTTCGGATGCTCTAAAATAATTAAAAGTTAATTAAGTATGTCAAAATATATAGATTCGATCAAATAACTTGACCACCTAATGAGTGACAGTGAGGTAGGCTTTTGGCTTTTGTTTGGGAAACCAGTTGTCTGCCCTCTCTAGCAACCAGAACTGGCCCGACAGAGAGAAAAGTAAATTTGATTTACTCGGATCAAAATTTCTCAAAGTATAAAAGGTATAATCCAAATTTAAATGACCTGGATTGTATGGAGATAATCTTCTTATACTTTGTGTTAAATTCTGAGGAGAGAATTTGTACTATTCGTGGAATTTAAAAGGTGATTTCACAGTTATTCCGCCCGAGTACTTATTGAATACAAAAATTGATATTGAGTAGAATTAGATGATTCTATGGATTCTTGTCATTTATGATTAAGGGTTTTGAATTAACATCCTAGATAGCATGGTTTCAACTCAATCAAATTTTTTATTGAAACTAAGAGATCTTTATTACGGTCTAAATAAATTGTTTTTCAACGATAAAGAGAAGTTTAACGGTTCCGTATATATCGAAAAGAATGTTTTTAAGTTATATATCTCTAAAAGATATTTTTGATAAAAAGAAATTAATTAGTCAAATGATAAAAACCTATTTACCTAACATCTTTTTATCGATGATTGCTTCAAAGGAACTGGGTTCGGATTTGAGTAATTCTTGTCCTAAAACCACTTCGAACCAATTTAGGTATTTGAAGTGAAGACATGGAAATGATTTGGAAGATGGAATTTAGGGTGCTTGTCACTGACCCTTGGGGAAATTTTCCATATCATATTATTGTGGCAGTACTTCTTCATTTGAGACCTTTGATGCAGGGACTTCTCGCTACTAGTCCTAGGGATGATTCTCGACAGAATGCGATAGGAGAGTGCCTTCGGTTTGTCCTGTTCCTGGACAACTTGTATAGAAGAATGTCTGATGTTGCATTTATAATAATGTTAATTCATCTATATGAACATATCATCTGTTTGGTGGCAAAGAAGGAAACTTCTCTTAGCTTAACACCCTTTCCTGAGACGTCTGAGATCAGGAGTTATGCGTTGGTAGAAATCGGTTGTGTGATTATGAATTGGCAATGTGGCATTCAAAGTGGAATGTGCTATATGAGAGGTTGTCGTTACCTTAAGCTTCATCAACTAATACTGGCTTAAACAGGGTACAACGTATAGCTATGTGGTTCGCAACCATTAAGGTATGGAAGTCACCTTTCTACATAACCCTCTATATACGTTGTGTATGCTAAGAGAGCTCTCGGATAGGTCAGCAACTACCGGGGTGATGTTATATTCGGTTTCTATCCAGGCCATGTTTGAGTGCTAAATTGGGATAGATGGGTATTGCTAGATGTAGAGGATTGTTTGTGTATCCTCGATACATTCCTTTAGAGATATAATGTATAGAAGTTAGTCCTTTACCTACCATTTTATGAAAATCCATTCTCCAATAAGTGCCTTTAAACTTAGTTGTAAACCTATTATGCTGTCAAATTCAACAAATATAATAATTTCAGCTATTTTAATATGTTTATTTGGAAAACATTTTTTAAATAATGTCATTAAAAATAATATTCCTAGATTTTTCATACCAAATGATTTGGTAATCATAAGGTAAAAACCCGTTCCCTATTTATGTGTGGTGTGGGCTTATAAGATGCCTTTGTTTTCAAAATACGTATTTTGAGTTTCTCACACTAGTCTCATGACTGACCCAGAGTTTATTTTCCTTTCCCCTTGAACTCTGAGTGCCCTAATTTTCCCAGGCATCCTAGTAGCCAGGTTTAATTAGAAGAAATTTTGATAGAGCTCGAAGCATGGAGTTAGAAGATTCTTTTGGAGATTGTTATCTGTTCCACCACACTCATGTACTATTGTATTCCGCATTTGTAAGGACGGGTATTTATAACTGTCCTTTTTTAACTCTAATAAATGTATTTAAAATTTCCACTACAAAGATATATATCTATATCTATATATTGAAATAATATATGTTATTCCATTCATGTGAGATTCTATTATGTCATTATTTTCTTTCTTACTCTTGATAATCCACCTCTCCAACACTTTTATTTGTGGCACGTGAATACCGATGATATATTAGTGTCGATTTTCTAAAGTCGAAGAAAACGGGTCGTCACACTTAGTATCATAGCTTAGGTTGAGCGAACAACTTGGCTTTGATGAGGTAAAGTCTCATAAGAAATAGGTTTAGTAATGCCCTAGATGAGTTACTTATTAGAGATAGGTTTAGCAACACCCTAGAATGAGTTTGAGAATATTGTACATGAGCGCGTATATGTTAATGATATATACAAATGATTATGGTTTTAAAAAAATGTGCATAGGTATATATACACATATATTTGAGAAATTTTTGTTAGATATAATGATTAAAATTTTATAAAAAGTATTCTTGGAAGTGATAGCAATAAAATTTGTAAAATATTTTGGTGAAATTTTCAAATTTTCAGGAGGATAAACCATTTTGTCATACAAAGAATTTTAAGTGGGAAAAGCTATCTTTAGAAGTGGATTGAAAAAAGACCTCAGTTTATTTTCTAAGTATTGGTCGACCAATGGTTTGAGGAAAGTAATACCAAGTGATTAGCAAACGTTTCTACTTAAAAAGGACATGCCTAAGTTAAATGAAATATTAATAGTCAACAATAGAATAAGTTAGATTAAGTAAGTTACTTAGTACCTATTTCTAAGGGGATGTTTTTTACACTGCACAAACTATATGGAGGAATGTACTCTACTAGAGAAACCTTTGGGGAAAATTAAGGCGAGAAAGACAACTTCATTATTCTCTCTAGCGATGAGGAAGAACAACCAAAATATCCTCCAAGCAAAGGTTATCCCCTGTTGAGGGAGAGCATGCCCCGCACACTTAAAGAAATGAAGACGATATCCAATGGCAAAAATGCTCATAACACCCATGACCCCCGAGATGATTATAATTTCTATCGATGACTCTATGCAAATCTCGGAAAGAATATGGAATACAGATCCTGATAGCTCCACATGAGAACTATAGCAGAATCGAAACCTATGGAAGAAGAATCAGAACCCATAGAGGAAGAATCAGAACCTATGGAAGACCTAAATGCTATAATATCTAGCGAATGTAGCAATATGATATGGGACTTGGATGGGGAGCATGTTATTGGGCAAGAAGAAACATCCAATTCCTACATTAACTGGGATGAGATGGAGGGGAGTGATGAAGAAGTATCGAAAGAGAAAGAAGAAGTTGAAGTGTTCAAGAACCCTTGGGAAGTTGGTGTGCAAGGCCTTGAAGAAATAGAAAATGGATAGGCAATCCCAAGAGTACCAATTGGTATGGGACATGTTCCATGGAACCAACCATGGCTGCCCTATGTGGAGGGTGAGATGCAACCGAATGAAAATGGCAATGAGGCCGATGATGAACTGGAAAGCAATGAAGAAGGAATTAGGGAAGTTTTAATAGATTTTGGATACTTGAGTTCACCATCCGCTTCAGATTCAGAGGAATGAAGGAGATGTTGAGTATGGTGATTAAGGTTGCTATATATATATAGTAGTGTGTGTGGCTGGGGGTGAAATGTTGTTATGATTAGTATTTTGTACCCTATGTATCAGTGTTAGGAGTCTTGACCCAAGTCTAAGTTGGAATGTTGAATGTAAAATTATGAAGATATACAATATAACCATGATATTTTGTCTCAACTTCATACAATTACATAAATCTTTTAAAAAGATTAATGAGAATTCTTGAGGAAAGAAGCAAAAAATTTAACCGAAGGATTTTCTTTTATAAGAGGAAGTGGTATTATGAAATGTTTAAAAGACTTGAAAAAAAATCTTTCAATAAATATTCTAGACAAAATCAAAGATGAGAGAAATTACAATATATGTATTAAAAAAATATTAAGTTTTGGCCAAGTAAGGAAGTTTTATTTATATGAGGGTAATAAAGAAATTATATTATAATAGGGAAATTAAAAGATAAATTATCTTTGAAAAGAAAATGATTTCTTTTAAAAGAAGATCCAAGAATATTTTTGTTATCCCGCCTTTTGGCAAAGCCGAGATACCCAAAATTAACTGAAAACCAATGATTACTAGTCATGAATGTCGATTGTGCATTGCAGGTTTGCTATGGATATCGATGAATTTTGTCCGAGTCCGGATTAGGCCACGATTGACAAGACTTGACAAGCAAAGCCATGGAAGCCTGTATTCTAAATTTCAGGTCAATCCGAGTTCGTATGCTCAAGATATGATCGATGCAAGTTGAAGGAAAAAGTCACATTTTTCGTATCGATCGGAAATCTTAGCTTCGTATCGATGGAGTCCGTATCCATCATCACGTTTCGATTCATATCCATCAACTTCGCATCGATCGGGTTCGAACCCATCAAGAAGCCTAATTTCGACTCCATCTCATTCTAATCCATAAAGAAGCCTCGGCTAAACTCGATCAGGTATGAATCCATTGACAGAGCATGCATTTCGTATCGGTCAAGCTTACTTCGTATCCATCAAGTGTCTACTTGGCTCGTATCCATCGAGGAAAGTCCTGTTCGTAACCATCAATCTCCATTGGTTCGTATCCATCAATGTTATTGATGTTCGAATCCATCGAGTTATCACTACTTCGTATCCATCAGGAGTTCTAGTTCGAATCCATACCCAATAGCTTGTTCATGTCCACCAAGTCAAGTGAGCCAGATTGATGCAACTGTCATCGATGATAACAAGGCGAAATTCGTGGAGACGAAACAGTCAAACCGGAGCAAAAAGTGGATCAACGCGAGGAGTGCGCACCACGTCGTCGCAGAGTCACGCGCTTCATCGAGTCAGAGTAGATCGATTCGAAATCATGGTTTCGAAACAGATAGCCACCGAGGAATCCAGTTTCGTATCGATCATATCTCACAAACCATTGATCCAAACGCTACAAAATTTTGACAGGAGCTTACGTACAAGCCAAGGAATGTGACTGCGAAGTTTCAGCTTGATTAGACCATTTCTTGATTGATAGGAAATGAATTCATATCGATCGCAGATCGAGTCTAAACTTGGTGGGATCGGTCGTGTGGGCCCACTTACGTGCTAGAAGAAGTCTCCCGAAGTTTGAGCGCGATATCAGCCTCCTATACCTATAAATAGCCCCCTGAAGCCTACAGAGAAGGGATTTTTTAGGCTATTCAATGTCCAGACTCTGCCGGATTCAATTATATACCTTACCATTGCTGTTGTACTCAAATTACTTCATTGTAATCGCTGTAATCATCTGTAACCAGCAATGATAATCAATAAAAGATAAAACTTGAAGTGGACGTAGGCCGGAGATAGCCGAATCACTATAAATCTCGTGTTTCTGTTTGTTATTCCTAGATTGTTGTTTGCTATTTGCATAGATTTAAGATTTGTGTTTGAATATTGCTGATCTGTATTCATACACTGGTGCTTTCACTATACTTGGGGTTTGCGACCATTTTTGGCGCAAACACTTTGGTGCTTTCGCTAAGAAGAACTAGCACCCACTACACCAGACTTGAAGTTCAGATTCAAAAGCTTGAAGAATCCAGATTTAGAGAGAATGACTCGACAAACTGGTAGAAGACAAAGGGCTGAGAGAAGCCAACAAGAAGGAAATCAAGAAGCATCCTCTAGAGCTGGAGAAGGACAAGCTTCTATCTACATCACCAGGGATGAAATGGAGGCTATGGAAAATTCAATGCATGAAAGAATAATGAAGAGTCAGCAGGAGATGCTGCAGAATTTCTTCGAACAGATGAGAGCAGCGAATGTGCAGAACCTTGGACCAAATGCAACAACTGCGAATGCTGAATAAGGAGTTAGGATTGTAGAAAGCAACAGAGGCCAAGCTCAAGGTCATAATGCCGAATCAGAAGGCAATCAACAAGGACTTGGGGGCAAACCCTCAGGATCCGATACTGGAAGACCAATGGATGGAGCTCAACAGGCTAGAGTCAATGCTAATGTTAATGAGCCCCACGAAGAGTATGTATCAGAATTCCCTTCGAGACTTGGGGGGCAGGATGGAAACATGACAAGGGGGCAACCCCAGATGGAGATGAAAGGATGATTGGTCTAGTGCGACGAATCAAAAGAGGAGGGTTGTCGAGTGGAGGATTGGAAGAAGTTAGTCGGAGTCCGTTCACTCCGAATATCAGAAATGCAAGGAACCCTCCAAAGTTCAAACTACCAATGCTGGAACCATATGACGGGAAGTCAGACCCGACCATGCACATTACCAGATACATTAGACACATGGAAGTGTTGGGAGCATCCGAGGAAGTGATGGCACGATGTTTCCCTTTATTTTTATCAGATTTGGCTGCGCTTTGGTTCAGACAACTAGAAACTGGACCGATCAGAACATGGGGAAAGCTCGTAGATTGCTTCATGAGACAGTTTAGGGTCCACGTGACGCGACCCAAGAGTGTGATGACTTTGGCTTCAATAAAGCAAAGGATCGAAGAGTCCATAAAAGATTTCCTACTGCGATTCAACGCAACGGTGGCTTCTGTAGATCGCCCGGATCCATCGATGATTTCGATGGCGGCGGTGGCAGGAGTTAGGGAAGGCACCGAATTCAAAGACTCTTTGGCAAGAGATCCACCACAAGATCTTGGAGAACTCTATCATGAAGCTGAAAGATTCATTCAGCTGGAAGAATCGCGAGTCGAAAGGCGAGAAACAAATGCTGTACGGGGCAAAGGAACCGCCAGGGAATAGTATGGAGTAGACAAAGGAAAGAGAAAGAAGGATGATAGACGTGATGGTCCTGATAAACGGAAGAAATTCCGAGAGCCCAGATTCAGACAATACACAGATCTGATGGCAAGTCTGGAAAGGATTTACACTGAAACTCAGGGGCAACTCTCCTATCGAAAACCACCCAGGAGAGATCCCATGGAGCGGGAGCGTAGAAGTGGAAAATATTACCTATTCCATGAGCTGGATGGGCACACTACTGACGAATGCCGTCACCTAAAGGATGAGGTGGAAGAACATGCCAGGAGTGGAAGATTTCCACAATATACCAGAGAACGGATAACGGCAGTAAGACCTGAGCAACTACGTCCTCCGCCTAACAGAGCTGATCCTGGATCGGGATCACGACTCGTCATCAACTGATTATGATGGCATGGGCCAAGTTCAGGATTTGAACCTTGGTCGTTTAGATTTCTTAGATTTTATTTTAAAATAAACGGCTATTCACTTACTCACGTATGGGAACCGGAGAGATCCCCAGACATGCTCTGAGATGGAAATAGACCGCTCCACCCAGAGAGGCAATGTTTAGTTTTTCCTGATGTTTGAGATTGAACATCTAGGACTTGAATTTAATAAATAAAATCGAATTTCTTGAAATAAACCTTTGAACGAGGAGTAAAAGGATGAATATTAAATGCCAATATGAAAATGATCGCTTTATGACCCTACCTGGAGAGGCGGGGTCCGTAGTGCAAGAAGTGAGTTGCTCCGCCAGAGAGCGACATGATCGACTCACTTAACGTCGTTTCCCATTCACCGGAGAGTGATTGGATCGGTATTCGATAAGAGCCCGGAGAGGCTGTGATCGACCCATGATTTAGGCCATGACATCGCTTAATGTTCAGATACACTGAACCGGAGTGCAAGAAGTGAGTTGCTTCGCTGGAGAGCGACATGATCGACTCACTTAACGTTGTTTCCCCTTCACTAGAGAGTGACAGGATGGGATCCAGCAAGAGCCTGGAAAGTTTAACAGCCCGCAAATCCGTACCCCTTGAGTTAACACTATTCTACAACAATCAACTCAAGTTGTACAGAAGTACGAACCATTTGGGTTAAAGAAGAAGGGGTAGAAGAAGAAAATTGGAAACAACATCAGAATCTAACCATCGCAGCGGAATAAAATATAATAGATAATAAATGATCTTTACTCAAAATCAAATATATCTGTTTATATGTTACATCATCAGAGTACATCAATCATAGCTCAACATCAATATCACACAAATGGATACACAACAACTCAACACAGCGGAATATGTATATAAACAAGTATGGAAGTACGTATCGTCATCCTGCTCATCTCCTGTGCTCCACAGCAACATGTCCTGTATCCTATAATACTCGGTCTGACCCGAGCATTACGGTTAAATAATACCCGAGTCAATCTGGAATACCAACGTGAGAAAATCACACCCAATCGATTATTAAAGTTTCAAAAATCCTTTTGAAAACAAAAGAATCTCGTAAGACCACGCCACAAATAAACATGTCGGATTTTTACCTTACGATAGCTAAAACAATTTTTATAGAAATCCTCCGATATTATAATAGGGTCTATATACAAATACTTATAAAATAGCCGAAATTGTTACATCTATTAAATTCCAGCTACTAGCCACAGAGTGGGTAATACAAACAAAACTCATACAAGGCTCGTAGGGAGAATGGATTTCCAACTAATGACTAGGCAATGGGGTACCACCTGTCACAATACAGGGCCTAGATCACCGTACCGAGGAGTACGCCCGCTCCCCTGCAACACAAGACCGGGACTGCCCCTTATTGGATAATCCCGAATGAGATCACCCCGCAGTTGGGATCAGCAACCGCCCACTAAGCCGAAATAAAAAGGGACATCTAGACAGGGATGACCTTACCCTGCTTGGGTGCTACCCACCTAGCCTTGCTGCATAACCCCTGATTTTCAGTCATTCCCATTTGATGAGGCTTGAGGCTATGTGTTACCTTTATAGAACAAATCCCTTAGAATGCCCATCGTCCACCTGACGATGTTTCGAGTCCGTCCCGGGTTAGAATGGAACCGTAGGCACTATTCCTACTACATCCATTTTGGAAATATCCTCAGGATTAGTAGCAACTAGCCCTTGCACTTCACCGCTCCATCTTCGAATCCAAACTTGTTTCCACGAAACGTACAAACCGGATCGAAGTGGTTTTCGAGAAATAAATCTCGATCCCGGTCTCTTCGAAACGATCGACGCATTTGTCCAATATTGATAGTCGGTTATTTAACTATCGATTTATATTCACAAACATCTGCCAACCAATAAATAATTTCCCATATTATTTATTTATCTCAAAAATATCTTCACAAGATATATTTTCACTTTTCAAATTCCTTTGAAAACAGTTTTCAAAACTATCTGCCTTTCTCAGAATAAATTCCAAGTATTTCTATTTCCACTGGAATCACCAATCACAAATCTAGATTTTTCTAAATTAATTTAAAACATTTTACTTTTAAAAATATACTTTAAAACATTCAAGTTAAAATTTCTTTAATAATTTGCTAAAAATACATACTATATGAATATTTGAAAATAAGGTTACTAAATAAAATATAAAACTAGATTTCTACTATAAAAAAAACAAAATACTAAGTTACTTCTTAATAATTACTGCTAGAATAGATTAAAGAAAATACTTACTTTAGACTTTAAATAATAGAAATAATAAATTTTACGAAACTTGCTTTCTTTAAAAACAACTTTAAAACATTTAATTATATTTAAAAATTTACTTTACAAACGTACTTGGTTATCCAGAGAAAAATTCTAACTTCAATCATTTAAATCAATTTTTCAAATTGATTTCCAACTTATTCCATTTGAAATAAATTTCTTTACTTACTCAGTTCATTTCAAAATTCATTAATTACGGATTTTATTATTATTGTTATTATCTTCCGTTTGATTTTAAATCCTTTAACGGAAATATACAAATTCCAGATTTTCCCAATTTCTTCCTTATTCTTTTCAATAGTTTAAATATTAAATTTTAAATAAATGTTTTCTTCTTTTAATTAATATCACTGAAGATTTAATATTCATTAACTTTCTGTTTATTCAAATTTCCTTCCTATACTCAAGATCTATTTATTAGAATTTTACAGTCACTTCATTTCTTTTCCAATTCCTTTTTTTATTCTATAATTATTTTATTTACAAATTCACTTCTTTTTATTTCTTTCCAAAAATCTAATTTATATATTATTGGAAATTCATTATACCCAATCATAACCAATCGGACCATAGCATTCAATATTCCAATAAAGTTCATCATAGAATAGCAAATAATCACAACAGAGGGTATAGAATAATTTAAATAAATGTTGAGGGATCCAGTTGGATTCCTCCAACCTATTTTTCCCTGCATCCACAGATGTTAGCACGATATAATATTCCAATTCCAAATTATCATGCTATAGCACATTAATCAGTTCAACCATTCAAACAATTATTTAAATTTAATCATTTAAATTTAAGTTTAACTGAGTGAGATTAACTCACCTTTGCTATTATTTGCAATCCAATCCATACTCGATTTGATTCCACGATTTCTGACTTTGTAAAAACATTAGATGTTTCATTAATATTCGAGTCAATTGAGCAATTTAAATTTCCGTTTAGTAAATTTAACTAACTAGTGATTCTTACTTTAAAAGTTCTCGTTTTTTAACAAATTTTCCTTAAATAAATTCATTAATATTTCAACTAAACCGAACAATTTATTATCATTTATTGACTCAATTTGTTAAGAATTTTACTTAAACTAATTTCCCTTTAACAAGTTATTTCTAGTAAATAAAAAGTTAATTTGGTTGATAAACAAGTTAAATTACTATAAAACATCATTCTATAACAATTTTCTAGAATCCCTCTTTTTTTTCATTATATATATATATATATATATTTTTTCTTTTTTTTTTCAAACCTTATAAATAAATTTTCTATTTCAGCATTCAAAATTTTTAGGCACCCTAATTGCTTCTTTCTTTTTCTTTTTTTTATATAAAAACAACACAGCTAACAAATTCTGTATCGAAAACAAACCTCACCTGATGATGCCGACTACTCACCAAGCTCATTGACAACCTCTAACGACTTTTGCACATCCCCTTCTCTAACTCGCGGCCTCGATCGCGACGTCGCCAAACCCTAAGTTCACCACGACGCTACCATCGCCGCGAGCTCACGGCGACTCTCCATCCTTGTGCACGAATCCACTCGCCCACCCAACGCGACAACCCTAAATCGCAACGCCCCCAATCTACAGCCGGACCACGACCTCGCGGCCACCCAAAAATCACGACCCATTAAATCCTAACCTCCTCGCGCGCCTAGATTTGACTACGCGACAGCGCTGCCTCGTGCGACCATCCTACACGAATTCGAGCTTGCCCCTTTTTTTTGAAGAATCGAATTCGGCTTCGATTTAAGAGGGAGGAAAGGGGAAGGCTGTCGCCATTTGTATGTAGATATTTATTATATATATATTTTTTAAAATGTTACGGCTGAAAAGAAAGAAGGGGCAACGTGATTAGAAATAAAGTAAGGAGGCGTATACAAGAAGGCTCGACTTTTTGAATTAAATTTCATTAGATTATTTATCAATTTAAATTTCCAGCACATTTATATTTCGTACACTCACATACTAACTCCGATCAAAACAAAAATTGAAACCCGATAATAATTCAATATTACGGACCCAATGGAGCTGGTTTCGTCGAATTCCGGGACTATGCCCCGGAAGGCTATTTTTAAATCCAATTTAAACGATATAAATTTCAAAACTGAACAAACAACTTCCAAATTCAATTTTAACACTTTTACTATCTTCACTATCATCAATATAAATTTGATAAGCCTTCAAATTATTTTTAATCGGCTTAAAATTCTAGATTCGATAATTTACCCAACTTCAAATTATTTAATTCAAGAATTAAATCATCAAATAAATTGTGATATTTGAATTCAAGTTAAAATTACTCTATTGAATATTTAAAATCAATTAAATATTCCGATTTTAAATGCTTGAAAATTCCGGGTCGTCACATTCCTCCCTCCTTAAAAGAATTTCGTCCCCGAAATTACTAGTTAGGAAAAATGGTCCAATACCCGTCTACTTATCCTCCAAACCAATCAATTCGACATCCAACCAACTATCTTTTTACAAAAGACCATCATCATTCTTATTAACTTTCCAAACCTTTCCCTAGTTTGCAATTTGCCCAACCATTCAAATTTTAATCATAAAACTAATTTTGAATTATCAATATTTTCTCAAAATTTTTCTAACTCCCTAAATTCCTGAAAAATTTCGCCAGCGTCTCCTTTACGCGGCTAACTCGGTACAACTACAAAATGGCTCTACGACCTCCCAAATCCAAAAAGAAAACAAAACGCCAAGTGGCTCGATCCAAATCCCAATCAAATTTCACATCAAATTTAAATACATACCTTTTTGTCGAGCATTTCAAATTTATCTTCTGAAATCAAAATCAATTCTCTTTTCCCTTTATATTACCTGCATATCCTGCTTAGCACGAATATCCAATCACAATATTCCCAAAAAATCATATCAACTTTCTTACAAACTGTCAGTATTTATTCATTCAAATATTAACTTAGATTATATTTGTAGTATCAATTCCCAATCAAGAATTCACCATTCCCTTCTTAAGTTAGTATAAGCATTTTATATGTTTCTTATATTTGTTTCCATCTCCTACTTTAGTTTATATCTATTTCTATTCAAATCGATTCTTTCATTTCCATATGAATTCACTTTATCTTTAACTCTGAATATATAAATTTTATTTGTCATTTATTACTAATTCATATCATTATTTTAATTAGTTTCATTTACTAACTTATTTTAATTTTCAGTTTCAAATCGTTTTGCTGTTAACTAAATTTTCCAAAAAAAATTTCAAAAATTTTCTAACTCCCAAAATTTCTGAAATTTTTTGGCAGAGTCCCCTTTGTATGGAGGAGCTTTTGCAATTTGGCAAAAGATATAAATATATATACATCGACCCACCCGGTCAGAAAAACCAAAAACAGTTCATATTTCCTATTTTTATTGCGTAGGCGTACCTTATTTAGCATTTTTAAGCAAGCATCTTATTTATTAAGCAGATAACGCAATCAAATCCAGCCACACGGCTTCCAGGTACCTGTACTTACTCAATTTAAACATGTAAGTGCCAAATATATGCAGTTTAACTATATTTCACTTAGTCGCAATAGTTAAACATATGAATTCTAAAAGAAATGCACATTAAACATTTTTTTTTATAAGCAATTTAAATATTCCAACATTAATTTTATTTGCTTATAACCAATCACATATCTTTCACTTAATCCGAATGGTTAACAACCCACAAGCTTACATTAATTTATTTTTAAGCAGAACGAACTCATATTTAATTCAATTGCTCTTAAAATCAATTTATTTTACTTCTATCAATTTATAGAATTTTAATTACTTCCATTTACATCCAATGACTCTATGCAATTTGACGAGATATATGTGAATAAACAAGTATTTATGTTTTATACCCAATTTAAATGGATTTCAACTCAATTTATACTTAATTCTATTCCATTTTTAAATTTATTCACAATCCATGTATTCTCATTTTCATTGCATTTCAGATTTGAATCCATTCACTTACATTTCATTTTATTAACCAAACTATTTCTTTCAAAACCATTAAAAATGGCGGTTCATCTTCATTACCCTTTAAATTTCCTTTTTATTTTAATTCATTCACGACCATTAATTTAGCTCGACCCATTCCTAGCTTACACATTACTAACCATTCCCGAATTAATTCAAACTAAGCTTCAATTTAATGGTCTTCCATTTTTACTCTTAGTCGAGCTTCTAATTATTCTCATCTTAAGTTAATTTACGCAATTTATTTCACTTCAAACTTAAGTTCACTTCCATTTGATTCTTATTTATTCCATCCATTTATTTATTCAATATAATTAGTTTATTCACTCAACCCATTTTGAGTTTTCATTTCCTTAAATATTATTTATAACCCACCAAATTCTATTTCGATTCAAATTTATTTTCACTTGATTTAAATCCAACCCAATATCATTAAACTTAGTTTAAGTTGATTTCAATTTAACTCTCCTTCATCCATTTAACTTAAGTTAATTTTTTTTTTAAATTTTATACTTAATCTCATTTCATCTTACGAGTAAATTTTTCTCTTCCATTCAACTTAATTCAATCTCAATTACATCTCATTTTTAATCTACAATTTTGTTTGATTAGTTATTACAAAATTTAATTTTCAGATTTAACTCATTCAATTGATTACAAGGCCATTTCCAATTTATTTCTTCTTATATGGATTTTATTTGTACATTCAAACCATTATTATTTTTTAAATCCATTTACATTTTATTCGATACATTTCAATTATATTTAATTTGTTAACACCTCAAGTTAAATTTCAATTTATAACTCAAATTATGAATCCACTATCCATTTTCAATTCACCACCCAATTTCATGGACTCACAATTCAGTTAAATTTACTTTACTGACAATTCAAGTCGAATTCAATTTATAACTTGAGTTTTATTTCCAAATTTCATCATAAATTCACAATTCAGCTTCTATTAAACAACATTACATTCCCGTTTACACATTTTATTAACTAATTTATTATAAAATTAGTTCTCTCCTATTTATAGTTCAATACTTGATTTTTAATTTCAAATATCACTTCATTTAATTTTCTTAAGTTCAATCTATTTTATAATTCAAGTTTTGATCTTCATTTTACTTTCCAATTTATCAAAAATATTTATTTTGGGTTTTCTATTTCACTTTCACATTTTATAAGTCACAACTTATTATTTTACACATTTCCATTCATTCTAAGCTTGAATATATTCTTCTTTTATTTTTTATTTTTTTACTCAAGCCTTATATTTATTTATAGCCCAAGCATATTTTATTTCTATGGATTTTTAATTCTCTTAAAAGTTATTCTGATTTATTTATTTCAATTCCAATCCCTATCCAATTGACAAGCCTATAACCTATCTCATCAGGATTTTTAAACACCCGACTTTGGTTTCAAATTGTTTTGAAATCTCCAACATCTCAAATCACACTTCTCAAAAATTAAACCAATCCTGGTTTTACCCTCAACAAACGTCTTTTGAGATTAAAAAAAATAACTAACTTTTCTAAACAAATCAATTTTTGGCAGCAATCCGTCACTTAGAAATTCGAAAATGAATACTGATGATGCGGCCGTCATCATCAGAATTATTTTCCCATAATCCAAGTGATTTCAATGCTATTTCACTTTCAAAAACCATTTAAAATAGATTTCCATTCAGAAATATCTCCAAAACAGTAATACTATTATTTATCTTCAAATACTTCCTAATCTCCTGGATTTTAAATTTCCAAAGCCTGCTTAAATAAATTCTAACTATAATTCATTTGTACACTTTCTGCTTATACAAATTCTCATTTGATTGTATTTCAATTCATAAATTACATTTATAATTCATATTTATAAATTTCATTTTATAATCAATTTATTCCCTTAAATTTTAGTTATATTTCAATTTCTAGTTAAATTTTCACTTAACAATGATAATACTTTAATATTATCATTTCTAACATCCAAGCAACCATATATTAGCTAAATAGTTTTCAAAAACTATTCTTTATATCAAAATATGTTTTGGGTAAAATTATTTCATTTACCCATATTTAAAACAATACCGTGTCGATTGTTCTATTCAAGTGTTTAGAAACCCCTTCAATACAGTTGCGTAGACTGTGTCGACGAAGGTTCATATGACACTCAATAAATCAATCAACACAATATTAAAACAATTCATATTCACTAACACATACGCGCTCATATTTATTAATATGCTCAAACTCATTATAGAGTACTACAGACTCTATTTTAAATGAGTAATTCCCACCAGAGCCAAGGTTATCTCCAATCTATGCTCTGATACCAAGTGTAACAGCCCGCAAATCCGTACCCCTTGAGTCAACACTATTCTACAACAATCAACTCAAGTTGTACAGAAATACGAACCATTTGGGTTAAAGAAGAAGAGGTAGAAGAAGAAAATTGGAAACAACATCAGAATCTAACCATCGCAGCGGAATAAAATATAATAGATAATAAATGATCTTTACTCAAAATCAAATATATCTGTTTATATGTTACATCATCAGAGTACATCAATCACAGTTCAACATCAATATCATACAAATGGATACACAACAACTCAACACAGCGGAATATGTATATATAAACAAGTACGAAAGTACGTATCGTCATCTTGCTCGTCTCCTGTGCTCCAAGCAACATGTCTTGTATCCTATAATACTCGGTCTGACCCGAGCATTACAGTTAAATAATACCCGAGTCAGTCTGGAATACCAGCGTGAGAAAATCACGCCCAATTGATTATTAAAGTTTCAAAAATCCTTTTGAAAACAAAAGAATCTCGTAAGACCACGCCACAAATAAACATGTCGGGTTTTTACCTTACAATAACTAAAATAATTTTTATAGAAATCCTCTAATATTATAATAGGGTCTATATACAAATACTTATAAAATAGCCGAATTTGTAACATCTATTAAATTCCAGCTACTAGCCATAGAGTGGGTAATACAAACAAAACTCGTACAAGGCTCGTAAGGAGAATGGATTTCCAACTAATGACTAGGCACTGGGGTACCACCTGTCACAGTACGGGGCCTAGATCATCGTACCGAGGAGTACGCCCGCTCCCCTGCAACACAAGACCGGGACTACCCCTTACTGGATAATTCTGAGTGAGATCACCCCGCGGTTGGGATCAGCAACCGCCCACTAAGCCGAAATAAAAAGAGACATCTAGATAGGGATGACCTCACCCTGCTTGGGTGCTACCCACCTAGCCTTGCTGCATAACCCCTGATTTTCAGTCATTCTCATTTGATGAGGCTTGAGGCTAAGCGTTACCTTTATAGAACAAATCCCTTAGAATGCCCATCGTCCACCTGACAATGTTTCGCAAGCATTCATCCATACAAGTCCGTCCCGGGTTCGAACGGAACCGAAGGCACTATTCCTACTACATCCATTTTGGAAATATCCTCAGGATTAGTAGCGGCTAGCCCTTGCACTTCACTGCTCCATCTTCGAATCCAAACTCGTTTTCACGAAACGTACAAACCGGATCGAAGTGGTTTTCGAGAAATAAATCTCGACCCC
Organism: Allium cepa; assembly: GCA_030765085.1. NCBI lineage: Eukaryota > Viridiplantae > Streptophyta > Magnoliopsida > Asparagales > Amaryllidaceae > Allium > Allium cepa. The sequence goes on along the minus strand of CM060939.1, from coordinate 27,699,283 downwards.
GGTCTCTTCGAAACGATCGACGCATTTGTCCAATATTGATAGTCGGTTATTTAACTATCAATTTATATTCACAAACATCCATCAACCAATAAATAATTTTCCATATTATTAATTTATCTCAAAAATATCTTCATAAGATATATTTTCACTTTTCAAATTCCTTTGAAAACAATTTTCAAAACTATCTGCCTTTCTCAGAATAAATTCCAAGTATTTATATTTCCACTGGAATCACCAAGCACAAAACTAGATTTTTCTAATTTAATTTAAAACACTTTACTTTTAAAAATATACTTTAAAACATCCAAGTTAAAATTTCTTTAATAATTTGCTAAAAATACATACTATATGAATATTTGAAAATAAGGTTACTTAATAAAATATAAAACTAGATTTCTACTTTAAAAAAAAATACTAAGTTACTTCTTAATAATTACTGTTAGAATAGATTAAAGAAAATACTTACTTTAAACTTTAAATAATAGAAATAATAAATTTTACGAAACTTGCTTTCTTTAAAAACAACTTTAAAACATTTAAGTTATATTTAAAAATTTACTTTAAAAACGTACTTGGTTATCCAGTGAAAAATTCTAACTTCAATCACTTAAGTCAATTTTCCAAATTTATTTCCAATTTATTCCATTTGAAATAAATTTCTTTACTTACTCAGTTCATTTCAAAATTCATTAATTATGGATTTTATTATTGTTGTTATTATCTTCCGTTTGATTTTAAATCCTTTAACGGAAATATACAAATTCCAGTTTTTCCCAATTTCTTCCTTATTCTTTTCAATAATTTAAATCTTAAATTTTAAATAAATGTTTTCTTCTTTTAATTAATATCACTGAAGATTTAATATTCACTAACTTTCTGTTTATTCAAATTTCCTTTCTATACTCAAGATCTATTTATTAGAATTTTACAGTCACTTCATTTCTTTTCAATTCCTTTTTCTTTATATTCTATAATTATTTTATTCACAAATTCACTTCTTTTTATTTCTTTCCAAAATCTAATTTATATATTTTTGGAAATTCATTATACCCAATCATAACCAATCGAACCATAGCATTCAATATTTCGATAAAGTTCATCATAGAATAGCAAATAATCACAACAGAGGGTATAAAATAATTTAAATAAATGTTGAGGGATCCAGTTGGATTCCTCCAACCTGTTTTTCCCTGCATCCACAGATGTTAACACGATATAATATTCCAATTCCAAATTATCATACTATAGCACATTAATCAGTTCAACCATTCAAACAATTATTTAAATTCAATCATTTAAATTTAAGTTTAACCGAGTGGGATTAACTCACCTTTGCTATTATTTGCAATCCAATCCATACTCGATTTGATTCCACGATTTCTGACCTTGTAAAAATATTAGATGTTTCATTAATATTCGAGTCAATTGAGCAATTTAAATTTCCATTTAGTAAATTTAACTAACTAGTGATTCTTGCTTTAAAAGTTCTTGTTTTTAACAAATTTTCCTTAAATAAATTCATTAATATTTCAACTAAATCGAACAATTTATTATCATTTATTGACTCAATTTGTTAAGAATTTTACTTAAACTAATTTCCCTTTCACAAGTTATTTCTAGTAAATAAAAAGTTAATTTGGTTGATAAACAAGTTAAATCACTATAAAACATCATTCTATAACAATTTTCCAGAATCCCTCTTTTTTTTTCATTATATATATATATATAATTCAAACCTTATAAATAAACTTTCTGTTTCAGCATTCAAAATTTTTAGGTACCCTAATTGCTTCTTTTTTTATATAATAAAAACAACACAGCTAACAAATTCTATATCGGAAACAAACCTCACCTGATGATGTTGACTACTCACAAAGCTCATTCACAACCTCTAACGACTGTCGCACATCCCCTTCTCCAACTCGCGGCCTTGATCGCGACGTCGCCAAACCCTAAGTTCACCACGACGCTACCATCGCTGCGAGCTCGCGACGACTCTCCATCCTTGTGCACGAATCCACTCGCGCACCCAACGCGACAACCCTAAATCGCAACGCCCCCAATCTACAGCCGAACCACGACCTCACGGCCACCCAAAAATCACGACCCATAAAATCCTAACCCCCTCGCGCGCCCAGATTCCTCGTGCGACCATCCTACGCGAATTCGAGCTTGCCCTCCTTTTTTTTGAAGAATCGAATTCGGTTTCGATTTAAGAGGGAGGAAATGGGAAGGCTGTCGCCATACGTATGTAGATAAATATTTTTTTTAAAATGTTATGACTGAAAAGAAAGAAGGGGCAACATGATTAGAAATACAGTAAGGAGGCGTATACAAGAAGGCTCGACTTTTTAAATTAATTTTCATCAGATTATTTATCAATTTAAATTTCCAGCACGTTTATATTTTGTACACTCACACACTAACTCCGATCAAAACAAAAATTGAAATCCGATAATAATTCAATATTACGGACCCAATGGAACTGGTTTCGTCGAATTCCGAGATTGTGCCCCGGAAGGCTATTTTTAAATCCAATTTGAACGATATAAATTTCAAAACTGAACAAACAACTTCCAAATTCAATTTTAACACTTTTACTATCTTCACTATCATCAATATAAATTTTATAAGCCTTCAAATTATTTTTAATCGGCTTAAGATTCTAGATTCGGTAATTTTCCCAACTTCAAATTATTATTCAATAATTAAATCATCAAATAGATTGTGATATTTGAATTCAAGTTAAAATTACTCTATTGAATATTTAAAATCAATTAAATATTCCGATTTTAAATGCTTGAGAATTCTGGGTCGTCACAGAAAGGCTACGATCGGTCTAGAACGACCAAGACATCGCTATATGCCCTAGCTGGGGCCAGAGTGCAAGGGATAGAAGGCAACGTCGGAGTGCAACAGGATCTTTCTATCCGATCGCTAAGTCTGGAATGGACTTGGCAAGGGTTCGGAGTGACCACTGATAGTCCGGAGAGACTGTAGAATTTCATTCTTAATTTCCACAGGAAGAAATGGATGATGATTTGGCTTCGAACAACCGCGAACTTGATTGACACTACTATAAACTTTGAATAAAACATGAACTCACTGCATTTGATTTGGGACTGTTCAAAACACACCTTTTACAAAAGGCATATTTTGGGGGGCAAAGTGTTATCCCGCCTTTTGGCAAAGCCGAGATATCCATAAAATAACTAAAAACCAATGATTACTAGGCATGAATGTTGATTGTGCATTGCAGGTTTCTAGGGATATCGATGATTCTGTCCGAGTCCGGATCGGGCCACGATTGACAAGACTTGACAAGCAAAGCCGTGGAAGCCTGTATTCCAAATTTCAGGTCAATCCGAGTTCGTATGCTCAAGATATGATCGATGCAAGTTGAAGGAAAAAGTCACATTTTTCGTATCGATCTGAAATCTTAGCTTCGTATCAATGGAATCCGTATCCATCATCACGTTTCAATTCGTATCCATCAACTTCGCATCGATCAAATTCGAATCCATCAAGAAGCCTAATTTCGACTCCATCTCGTTTGAATCCATCAAGAAGCCTCGGCTAAACTCAATCAGGTACGAATCCATTTGCAGAGCATGCATTTCGTATCGATTGGCTCAAGCCTACTTCGTATCCATCAAGTGTCTACTTGGCTTGTATCCATCGAGGAAAGTCCTGTTCGTAACCATCAATCTCCATTGGTTCGTATCCATCAATGTTATTGCTGTTCGAATCCATCAAGTTATCACTACTTCGTATCCATCAGGAGTTCTAGTTCGAATCCATACCCAATAGCTTGTTCGTGTCCACCAAGTCAAGTGAGCCAGATTGATGCAACGATCATCGATGATAACAAGGCGAAATTCGTGGAGACGAAATGGTCAAACCAGAGCAAAAAGTGGATCAACGCGAGGAGTGCGCGCCATGTCGTCGTCGAGCCACGCGCTTCATCGAGTCAGAGTAGATCGATTCAAAATCATGGTTTCGAAACAGACAGCCACCGAGGAATCCAATTTCGTACCGATCATATCTCACAAACCATTGATCCGAACGCTACAAAATTTTCACAGGAGCTTACGTACAAGCCAAGGAATGTGCCTGCCAAGTTTCAGCTTGATTAGACCATTTCTTGATCTACGAAATGAATTTGTATCGATCACAGACCGAGTCTAAACTTGGTGGGATCGGTCACGTGGGCCCATTCACATGCCAGAAGAAGTCTCCCGAAGTTTGAGCGCGATATCAGCCTCCTACGCCTATAAATAGCCCCCTGAAGCCTACAGAGAAGGGATCTTTTTAGCTATTCAACGTCCAGACTCTGCCGAATTCAATTCTATACCTTACCATCGCTGTTGTACTCAAATTACTTCATTGTAATCGCTGTAATCATCTGTAACCAGCAAGGATAATCAATAAAAGATAAAACTTTAAAGTGGACGTAGGCCGGAGATAGCCGAACCACTATAAATCTCGTGTTTCTATTTGTTATTCCTGGATTGTTGTTTGTTGTTTGCATAGATCTGAGATTTGTGTCTGAATATTGCTGATCTGTATTCATACACTGGTGCTTTCACTATACTTGGGGTTTGTGACCATTTTTGGCGCAAACAATTTTCATGGATGAATATATTGAAAAAATAAATAATTTAAAAATATATTTAAACCAAAGATAATAGTTTTATGAAATATTTTATAAATTTTTTTGGAAGGATTAATAAGCACATACAAAATATGTGGATTATTTCATTGCACGATTCTGATCTGAGGTTCAAGTATAGAGCTTTGAGGTATTTTACACCAATCCATAAAGGATCTATCAACCAATTCCTGACAATGAACATTGATGAGGATTTATGGTTGGATATTTAAGTTTTCTATCATAGTTGAGAGTTATCCAAGGAAAAACTAAAAGTTCTAATTAGAAAGCCAGGTCAGAGTCTGCACTAAAGGATCGGGGGATCAATACTAACACGAAAGTAAAGTTGTGAATTCAAATAGAAGTTCAAATCAGATATTGTGTACGGACATCAATTTACATTTTACGGGTGTATGTTTAATAATAAATATTATGGGCAAAACCATTGGGTTTTGTTTTTGGATAATTTTGGGGACAAAATTCTTTTAATAGAAAAAGTATGTAACAACCGAAATTCGATTACTTTAATTAAGGATATTTTAAATATTCAAATATAGATTATTTTTAATAAATAATCAAGTTTTAAGTGATAAGCAATAACGATGAACTTATTTTTGAAAAAAGTTCACAAAATATTTCCTTTGGAAAAATAACGATAAAATAGCCGAAAACGTTTTATCGATAAAGAGCTTTATAATCGTAAAACATCACGCACAGGGCCGGATACATACACTTATTTTTATAGTTGAACCAGAATATGAAATAAAATTAATTATTTTATTTTTGGAAAAATAAAATGTGTTTATGACATCATCAATGATGCCCTTATATTTAATAATTGATTTATTAAATTTAATTGAGATTAAATGATTTAGTAATTATTATAAATATTAATTATTTCAAAATGATGATAATTTATTTTTAAAAGTTATAAATTGTTAATAAACCATTTATAATAGTTTTATAAAGATACATATTTGATTTGAAAATATAAGGAAAAATCGATATCGCTTTATTTAATATAATAGCAATTATTGTAAGTAATTGTTATTATTGATTTATATGACTTTATAATTCAAATTCGATCATTTAATTTAATTAATAACGATTAGAAATTTATTTTCGAAAATTGTTTTCAGATATATGTATATTAACTAAAAAGTAAAAATGTGACCGAAAATTGGAATTGGAATTTGTAACGATTCGACGCATAGAAGTGATGCAACGTTGTAAGGATATTAAGATACATAAACACACTACACACACATGTACATATGGGATATGTTCACTTGCATATAAACATACAAGAATGCACATATATAAACATATACATATAAATAGATATACATAAAAACATCAAAGATATTATCTCCTTTCCTTACTTCTTAAGCTAACCAAAAGTCTACTCAATATGCACCTAACTACATGCATCATGATGCACATGGGGGGAGTCCTTTCGGCCGTGCAAGGATGAGATAGGAGGAAGGTGGAAGTTGATGCTAACGGTGATGCATTACACAAAATATCCAATTCTTCCACTTCCATCCTTATAAATACCCTACCCTCTCACCTTCATTTTCAGTCATCTTCCTCTTCATTTCCTAAAGCTTTCTCTCCATATTTTAATGGCTTCTTCTCTTGTTAGCACCAAAATTGGTCACAACACTCTTCGGGAGTCGTTGAAGAGATAACAACAAAGAATGTAAATTCAAAACGAGTATTATCTAACAAAAACTCCAATCAGCAGTAATGTAAATGCGTAGACAAGCGATTTATAGTGGTTCGGCGTGTTGCCTACGTCCACTGTGAAGTTTTTTGCAGTTTTATTGATTCTCTTTCAATGATTACAAGTTGTTATAGCAATCAACAGCAAGTCACAACTGGAAATTCGAATTCAACAGCAAAATTTTGATGTATGATGATGGAGATTTCAATCCGGCAGAGTCTGGGCGCTTGAAAGTCAAAAGATCCTTTTTCTATTGGCTCTGGGGCTCTATTTATAGGCGTAGGAGGCTGAGATCACGCTCAAATCTCGGGAGACTTTTTCTGGCACGTGAGTGGGCCCACGCGACCAACCTCAGGAAGTTTCGAGTCGATCTGTGATCGATACGAAGTCATTTCGTATCGATCAAGATGATGTCCAATTGAGCTGAAATTTGGTGTAGACACTCCTCATCATGTATGCAAGCTTCTGTGAAAATTTCATGGCATTTGGACCAGTAGATCTCGAGTTATCGTGGATACGAAATGACGTTCCTCGTGTGGATGTTTGGTTCGAATCCACTTCTTCGCATCGATGGTTTCGAATCGATGGTGGCACGCGCTGTTGCGATGACATGGAGCGCGAACTTCGGCTCGATCCGGTCTTCACTCCGAGTTGACTGCATCGACTCCATATATCTCGGCGCGTTCGCATCGATGGATGACACGTCATTTAAGCTTGCTGGTTTGATGGATTCGAATGAAGGCTTCACTTGTGGGTTCGAACAGTAGTCGCTGATGGAGTCGAACAAGTCTTTCTCTGATGGATATGAGCCTTGTAGCTTCCCCGTAGATACGAAATCAATCGATGCAAACTCAAACCCTTCGATGGATACGAAGGATGGTGGTCTGATGGATGCGAAGCAGATATTGGCTGATGGATACGAAGGTGCTTCATCTGCTGATGGGTACGAAGTCCATCGATATGAACTCGATGGATTCGAACATGGCAGTACCTGATCGGTACAAAGGGCGACACTTCGATGGATTCGAACGAGACTGAGTCGAACCGAGGTACTTCTATGGATTCGAACTGGTTGATACGAAGGGCGGCGCTTCGATGGATACGAAGTCACTAGGGCCTGATCGATACGAAAGTGATCGATACGAAACCGGTGCTTTTCCCTTCAAATTGGATCGATCATAACTCAAGCATATGAACTCGTATTGACTTGAAATTTGAGATGCTGACTTCTATGATCTTTCTTGTCATGTCCTATCAATTGTAGCTCAATCCGGACTCGGACAAAATTTAGCGATATCCATAGTGAACAGAGAATGACCAATCTCTAAGACGAACTGTCCCTTGTTTTCGATCGATCTTTCGGTATCACGGCTTTGCCAAAAAGCGGGATAGCATTTGCCCCCCAAAGTACGTCTTGTGGAAACATGACATGCTTTGAAAAGCTGCAATTTCTCTTTGAACAATCATTGCTCCTTTATCGAAGGTTGTAACCTTGCGTTGATATGATCGACTGCTGTAGAATAGTGCTTGGCTGCTGGTTGTTGTAATCGTAACCAGATGAGTATTCGATCCCTGTGAATGTTTAAAATCGAATATTAGTCCGACATATATGCGCATATGTTAATTTGACTCTCGTTAACGTTGTGTGTTCACGAGTCGTTGTCAGTTTTGTTTGTTATTGAATTTCGTATTGATTCTCTCCTGAACCGATTTGGAAGTTTGAGTTGAAACAATGCTTGATGGTTGTTTTTGACTATCCTCTTGTATCGATCCTCTCCTGAATCGATGTAAAAGGTTGAAAAGTAGTTTTTCATATCGATGCGAGCCAAAATGATGGATACGAAATGACAGTTCGTATCGATGAGCTTGGATGGGTACGAAACGTCCGTTCGTACCGATGAGAAATGATGGATAGAAATTGTTGTTCGTATCGACAGGTTTCGATGGATACGAAATTGTTGTTCGTATCGATGAGAAAGGATGGATACGAAATGACAGTTCGTATCGGTAGGTTTTGATGGATATGAAATATCTGATCGTATCGATAGGTTTTGATGGATACGAAATTGTTATTCATATCGATGTGCAGTGGATGGAGTTGTGAACTTGTTGATGTGAACGAGGGCTTTGAGCCGATGGAGTTCACAATCTTCAGCTGTCCCTGCTGCTTGCTTCATATCGATGGATCTGTCGTTTATTTCGAATCGGTAAAAGTCTTTGGTGATGGATTCGAAGCTACCGTTCGACTCGAGCGCTAGGGTGACTGACGGTGACTGGTCACATGGACCGGGAGACGAATCGACCCGGTTCTTCTAGAGCTTCATATAAATAGTGTGGACTTAGCCATTTTCACCCCTTTTACTTTTACTACCGCCTTTTACTTTCGTATCGATAGAGAGGAAGAACTGTTAGCCTTCGAATCGATTCAATCCTTCTGTCCTTCAGAATTAAATATTAAAATCAGGTGATTAACGGATAGAATCATGCTTAGAATGATGAAACTCGAAATCTCAATCCATCCTTCTTGCTTTCATGATCGGTTTTGATGAATTCAAGATCTGGATGGGGGAGAGCAAGATTGAGGATGGAGCGCGGCCATGGAGTTGAGGCCTGTTTGGAGAAGAAGGAGTTTTGGAGTTTTCGAATCGAAGGAGAGTATGCGATTTCGTATCGATACGAATATGAGAGCGGCGATCGATGAGAAGCCAAGGTTCTCAGCGACGCGAAACGGCATGTCTTTGATCGATACGAAACGCATCGTTTCGAACTGGATCGATACGAAACGTATCGAGTCGAACCAGATCGATACGAAGCGTATCGAGTCGAACCTGATCGATACGAAGCGTATCGAGTCGAACCTGATCGATATGAAACGTATCGATTCGAACATGATCGATACGAAACGTATCGGTTCGAACATCATTGATACGAAACATATCGGTTCGAACATGATCGATACGAAACGTATCGGTTCGAACATGATCGATACGAAACGTATCGGTTCGAATGTAGTTGATGGTATTTCTTCGACTTAATACGAATCTGGACTGCAGCGACCGATTCCAAGTTGAAATTAGACGAATTCGGAGAATTTTTGCACATAAAAATTGACTCCGACTAGCTTCTGCCTTGAATGACTGAACTTGACCGTAGAACTGCATATTGGACTACCGTTCGAAGCTCGCCGACGAAACTGTAACTTGACAAAAATATAAAGAACTTTAACTTGGATCGACCGCTTGCATCTGGATGGCACAGTTGTGACGGTCAGCGATGACGGTCATTTCCGGTTTGATTTTTAGAGTTTTGCCGTTCGTACATTACAGTTTATTCTATAGAATTTGCTCAAGTAATGCACAGCACTGCACGACACATTCATGCACTTAACACCGGGGAATGCATGGGCTTTTTAGCATTTAATGATGATTTCTCCTGAGTTAGCTAGTTATGGAAACTTCAAGTTCGCAGCCGCAAGGAACTCAGAGTTCAGTCCCTCCCGTGCTTGAAGTACCAGAGATTGAGAATGAAGTTATCGGTCCAGCTCCGGACGAGTTACCTAACGCATCCTTCATTAATAACCCATCAGACTCTGTCCCGTCCAATATTTCGGAAGACATGCCAGGAAGAATATGTTTAAGGCATGGTTTGTCGATGGATGACGTGCTACTGCCGAGGCCAAATGATAGACCGCATAATCCACCGGAGGGATATACCGCATTCAATAGCCACGCGTGCGCAGCTGGGACACTCCCTCCGTTTAACCAGTATATAAGAGAAGTATTTTCGTTTTTGAGGACCCCCTCTCAACTGCATCCGAACGGATACGCGTCGCTCAATAGCTTGTTCATTGCATTTATGGAATATCTCTATCGACCGCCACTCCCGATTGAGATCAGATACTTGTTTAACATCAAGATTCGGGCCGATAGTCCATCTTTCACATTCCTGGAGGCGGTAAGAAATTGCCAGGTGATCACGGGGGCTTGGACAAGATTGAGCTACTTCAGGACAGAATGGTTTTATGTTACATGCCCCTCAGCGTTTGCTCGGCGATGGCTATTTAGACGTGAGTATTGCTATTTTTTCAAGTAGTTGATAAAACTGATGTAATTGAAGTTGAACTCACATCTCTTTTCCTTTTCAACCGTAATTCAGCGACCTGAAGGTGATCGTTTCAAAGAGATAGTTCAGGTTTTTCGAGAAATCCTGAGTGAAGAGAGGAATATCGAGATGTTATTGACATATAGAAATCTTAGGAATCTCGGACTGATTGAGAGAAGACAAAGCATAATGCTTGACGGTGTCTTAAGAATCGCCTCAAAAGAACGAGTCAAACGAAGAAAGCCTAAAGTTATCGTAATTGAGGAGGCTGACTCGGAGAGAACTCATACCGATGAGGAAACGTTGGGCAAATCTGCAGATGTATCCCAAGATACCGAAGAACAAAGAAAAGGCAAGGCATCCACTGTTGAGTCATCTAAAAAGAGAAGATGAAAATTGGTTGTTACGGCTCGACCACCTCCAGAGTTAGAATTTCGGAGATGTCTCCCCTAAGAACTGGAATCTTTATGAAGGGCTCGCCAACATTCCAATTCCGGACGATGTGTCCTTGCAACATGATGTCGGATTGGACAAACTTTCCGAAGCCTTAGTTTTGAGTGAGTCTCTGCCCAATAGTGCGGTTGACACATCTGGTTGGTCGGGGGGTTGCACCCACATTCACACTTCACGGCACTACACGATTTCTAAGTGTAATACGTTCACTGTGAGAGATTATTAATTTTGCTTTATGTTTTTGCTTCGCAGGTACTATGTCTGACAGAGGTTCGATGTTTGGCAGTCTCCGTAAGAAACACCAGTCTTCTTCATATTACGAATCGCACAGGAGAGAAGGAGATAGAGATTATGACTATGGGCGCTCGAGTCACGAGCGCTCTGATAGGGACAAAGATTACAGGCATCGGTCTCGATCTCGCACGCCACTTCCTAGAGCTCCTGCACCACCTCCGGTTTATGTTTCGAGGCCTTCGAAAACTTCACGGCCCAAGCCGCCTTCCCAACCATCGAGGTCTGATACTCACCGTAGAACGAAAAACGCGGCCTCCCCATCAACAGAGCAGACATTGACGGAGCCTTCGGGGGAAGGAGCGGTTAGGCTAGCTCAACCGAGGAAAGAATTTCCTGAAATTTGCTTTGACGGGTTTGTTTTTCCCCCGCATCTAAAGAGGATACCGTCGACAGTTGCACCTATGATGCACGATTACCTTTCAGATGTATTCTTTCAGTATCAAGAATGGTCGAAGACCGCTAAGAAAGCGTCAAAGGTGGCCTTTGATCGAGCGGCTACGATTGAAAAGTTGGAGAAAGAACTCGGTCAAAAGGACCACATTATTCAGGCGCTCGGTAGTGAGGCCGTGTCCTCTCGAAAGTCAGAGATTGAAGCTCTCAGAAAAGCTGATGAAGCTCAGGCAGCGATGGATAGGATGAAGCGTGAGCATTACGCTACGGTGGAAGACATGGGCCACCGTAGTACCATCGTAACTGCCGAGCGAGACGTGGCCTTGAAAGAGCTAAACGAGCTTAAGGCCAAAGTTGCAGAGATTATGAAAGAGAGAGACACCGCTAACGTTTCCGCACAGGAAGCGTGTGACCAGGCGGTGGAATTTTGGAGAGAGAGAGATGCGGCCTTGGAGAAGGTCCGCGAGACAGAGGCCGAAGTCGATGAGAAAGTTCGTCAAGCAGAGACTAAGCTAGAGACAGAGATAGAAGAACTTCTCGTTACTTATAATGCCAATGTGCTGAGGCACAGAAATTTGACATGGCTTGACGATTATCCAACGCATTTGTTCAATGCCTGGAATTTATTAGTTGAAGAAGAGAAAGCATCAAAGCCAGGTGAAGTTTTTGATGAATTCGAGCTGGAGAACCGAGTATTGACTGATGATGAGAAGAAGGTTCTCCACGATTTCATGATCTCTCATGCTAAAGAGAGGTTGGGTACCCAACACTTGGAAGTTGGTGAGGGGTCTGGCGTTGTGCATCGAGCTACAAGTTTAGAGACGATTACTTCATCAGGATCGGAGCCGACGCCAACGACTGAGCCGCAGTTGGTCCCAGGCTATGACCCTGAGCAGCCACGCTTATCTCCCATAAGGGAGCTTTCTTCTGAAGCTGTTCAGTCAGCTACAAGTCAAGTTGAGGAAGGTACTCTGCACAAATCTACTATGTGTCTGAACTGAAGTACTTATATTGAAGCGTGTTCTGACAACTTCTTTTCTTTCTTGTCCAGTGAGTAAAGTTACATCGACAGCGCCTCCTGTAGTCCAAAAGTCACATCAAGAACAGGAGGCCATTATTACTGAAGCGATCTCCACGACGACAGCCGCGCCAACTGAGGTGACACAGGGGGGTTCAATTACTTTTGACGAATAGATGATGAATGAGCTCTTGAGCCAACACAGTGATCCCTTTGTTGATATGTCATTTGTTCTTGGCACGTTCCCACCTGCTTCTATTGCATCGCCACAGTCCACCGCTACCTATCGCGAGTCTCGTGCTGCTCGTGAGGCTGAGATACTTGCTCAAATCGAAGCAGAGATGGAAGCGGCAGCACACGGCGGTAATTCTGAATGTGTTACGACGGCGGTTGATCCCACTCCTCTTGTGGTGACATCTTCTGGGGACACGCCAGTCGGAACCAGCGCGTCCGTTCCTCCCTCGGTGGTAGACCCGACTCCTCCGACTCCTCGAGAAGAGAATATTCCTTTAAGTTCAAGTTCGGGGGAGTATATCGGTATCATGCCTCCATCAGAGGAAGATCTGCCAAGGGGTACGGGGTCGAAGCGGAAAACTGCTAGTGGTTCCAGTGGTTCCGCGTTGAAGAGGAAACCGAAGAAGAAAAAGTAGACGATCCCCTCTGGTGCATTTTTGGCAGCTAGGAAGTCACTTTTATTTTTCTTTCATAGGCTATGTATAGTCACTTTTATTTTTCTTTCATAGACGATCCCCTCTGGTGCATTACTTTTTATCCCCTCTGGTGCATTCAGGATAATAAACTGGTTTTTCTTGACTCTGCAAATTTTTAAAACATCATGCATGTTCAATTTCATTCATACCCAATCTAAATAATATAATAATTCAGTAATACAAATCAAAAATATAAACTGTAACTTGATTTTTAAATCAAGTATTGAAAATTTTAGGTGTGTGTTTCATCTACTGTTTGTTCTTGAATAAAAATATGAATCTGTGCAAATACTTGCAATCTGTGACTTGAGGAATATTAGAACTCTTCTGTGTTATTAAGTAAGGATCATAGATTCTTCGAAAAATCAGAGAAGTGTATTTTAATTAATAGATATGTTACAGTTTGAATTGAAACTTTTAAAACCTAGTTTGAACAGTGGTTGGGAATGGGGGCAGTGTGAAGAGATGGATTGATCGAGTGTTCTGATTTTTGGTGTGTGGGTAGTTGATGTGTGAGGGAGTTTATGGCCAGAGGGGTGGATTGCCAGATGGTCGGAATGGCTAGAGATGGCCATTGACAGGTGGAACAGAAACATGTAATATGTTTTTCAGGTTTGAATTTGGGTGTTGCAGGGAGGCTGTGGGGAAAATGGGAAAATGACTCGAAGCAGGTCAATGTGAAACTCGAAGTAAGGATGTATGGAACTCGAAGTAAATTTGATGTTTCTCGGGTTGAACTAAATGTTCAGGCTTTAGTAAAAAAAACCTGTTCCTCTGAGTTTTAAAAATCTGGGTTTTTGAAACTAAAAATTTGAAGTTTATGTTTAAAGAAAAGTTTAAGTTCAAAATCAAATTCAAATTGTATTTTTGATTTGAATTCAAGTTTGTATTTTTGATTTGAATTCAAATTTCAGGTTTTGAAACCTGTTTTTTTTTTTAAAAAATCTGGGTTAAACCTTTTATAATCTGCAGTTTTCTGTTCGAGAAAAATTTAAGTTCAAATTTAAATGCAAGTTTAATTTCTCATTTGAATTTAAAATTCCAGTTTTTAAAACAGAAACTTAAGTTTAAAAATTTAACTTTATTAAATATATCATGTTGACAAGATAGTTTAAACTTTTTAATAATAAGATTTTAAAAATATGAGTAGAGTTGAAGTTAGTTTAAAATCTGGGAATTCAAAGGTTTAATTTGAATTTCAGTATTAAATTTTAAAGAAGATTTAAATTGAAGTTTTAAATTAAAATGAAATTTAAGTTATTAAAAGTTTTTAAATGAATTTAACTTTAGAAATTTTCATAGCATTTGTTAGATTGGCAATTTAAATAAGTTTAAATTTATTTAAAACTTTGATAAGTTTAAAATTGTTCTATTTTAAACTTGAATTTAAATTTAAATTTAAGGGTAATTTTCTATGTACTTAGATTTGAATTAAATTGTTTTAAACATAATTAAATTATGTTTATCTTGAAATTTAAATTAAGATTTGTATTTCAAGATTAATTTAATTTAATAAGGTAATTAAGATTAATTAATTTAATTAATTAATTAAATTTGGAATTAATAATTTATTAATGATTAATCAATTTGGAATTAAGATCACTAATTAAGTTATTAATTAATGATAAATGAATATTAGTTATGTAATTAAGTTTTTATTTAAGGTTTATTAATTTAATAATTAATGAATAATTAATGAATAATTAAAGATAATTTAGTTTCTAATTAATTTAAGTTAATTACCGTATAAAATAATTTGAGAATGGTTAATGAAGGTCATTAACCATGATTATTTAACAATTAATTAATGTAGTTAATTTTTATAATTAATTAGATTAATTAATTTAATAATAATCAATTGTGAAGGGTTTGAGTATGATTACTAAAAGTAATTAAGAAATTGATTATTTAATGTAATTAATTTAATTTAATAAGATTGTTTATTTTAATTAATTAAGTTTAATTAATTTTAAACACTTGGGTTTTATAAATAATTACTTTATGTAATTAATGATTTGAAAATTACTTAGTTAAGTAATTAGTTATTAATTACAGGATTGTAATTGAATGGAGATGTTTAAGTAAGAAGAAATTTGGGTTAATTATTTAATAATTAATCAAGGTATTAATTGAGAAATTAATTTAAGGATAATTAATTTGGTTTAATATAGTAATTAAGTTAGTTAATTACTTAAAGTAATTAATTTAAGGAATAATTAAGGATCATTAATTATTTTAATTAATGATGTAATTAAAGTTGATTAATTATGGTTAATTAATCAATAATAGGTAATTAATTAATGTAATTAATTAAGGATTAATGTAATTAATTATGATTAATTAATTAATTGAGTAATTAAATGTTAATTACTGTTTTGTTTGAGGATAATTAATTGGTGAAATTAATTTAGGATAATTACATGAATGTGATTAAGGATAATTAATCAAGAGTGATAAATTAGGATGATTTATTTTGAATGATTAATTGATTGTAATCAATTAAATGATTGTGTAAGCAAGGTATATATTGATTAAGTAATTAATTTAATTTATTTAAATTAATTAAAGATGGAGGAATTAATTTAATTTATTTTAAATTAATTAGAGATTAGTGATAGTTAATTTAATTTATTTTAAATTAATTATATTGTGAAGAGTAAATCTTTGCTTATGGATGAATGGATGAACTTGATTGTCTTGGATGCTTTAAGATCTCAGTAATGAAATAAAAAATTGTTGTGTGGTATGAATGTTAGTTTACATTGTGATGATAGGTTATCTATTGTGATGGTGATATATGGAATATCTATTTGATATTGATGATGTGGATACCTATTATGTGATAATGTTGATTATCAGTTATGATTTATAAGTTATCTATCTGTGTGTATATAGATACTGTAATTAAATTGTTTAAATTTAAAACAACTTGGACCCTAAAAGACACGCTTTGGTTTCGATGAGACCGGGATCGGGTTTCCATATTTGGATATCCGAAAACCACATCGATTCCAAATAACGTTAGGTCGTGAATCAAAATGGAGCTTTGTGAAGACTCGAGGTGTAAGGGCTATACGTCAGTATAACTCTGTGGGTGATTCCGTAATGAGTTGACGGAATTAGTTCTTATAGATTCGAGATGGTGATTTAAAGTGCAAGGGTTATTGTCGTTAACTCTGAGGGTGATTCCAAAATGAGTGTAACGAGATAATGCCTTCGGTTTCGTTCGAACCCGGAACGAACTTGTATGGATTGAATGCTTTCAGAACATCGTCAGAAGGACGATGAGCATTCTAAGTCGTATGTCTTATAAAGGTAATCATAACCTCAAGCCTCATCAACCGGGAATTGCTAAAACAGGGGAGGTGCAGCAAAGCTTCGTGGGTCGCACCCACTGGAGAGCAAGATTGATCCCTGTCTAGAAGTCCCTTTATATTCGTCTGTGTGGGTGGTTGCTAGCTACAACCACGGGGTTGTCTTGTTCGGAACTATTCAGTAAGGAATGGGTCCGGCTTTGTGTTATAGGGGGTCAGGAGTGATCCTCGGTACGTTGATCTAGGCCACGCACTGTGACGGGCGGTACCCCAGTAGCCCTGCCATTGTATGGAATCCAAAATCCAATAAATGCCAACGTTTTTGATTGTATACCTATGTAGCTGGAATTTAATAAATGTAACAATTTCGGCTATTTCTTATTTATTTGAAAACCCTAGACACTATTATAATATCATCGGATTTCCTATCAAATGTTTTGGTTAGCGTAAGGTAAAAACTTTTCCATGTTTATGTGTGGGAAGTCTTACGTGATACTTTTCTTTTCAAAAGGTTTTTAAAAGTTAAGCAACTTTAACCTGTTACTCACACCAGACCCATGTCTGACCTGGAGTTTATTTTTGTTTTTCATAAACTCTTGGGTACTCAAATTTTTATGAGTAGCCAAGGGAATTCAGGTTAGGATTCAGGTTAGCTTTGACGAATTGTGGAGGAGCAATGGAGCAGGAGGCTTCTGCGTGTAGATATATCTAGTTTTCCGCTGTGTGTTCTCTGAGTTGTTGTATTGAGTTGTATAACTAGACATGTGTTTATAACTGTCTAGTATGAGTTGATTATGCTGTGTATCTCTGATGTATATGATACTATGTAATATTTATGTTATTAATATAAATTATTCGTTCCGCTGTTAGATTCTGATGTGCTGTTTCTTTCTTCTCTTCTTTCTATTCTCTTTTCTATCCCTTTCTTTCTTAAAAGATGATGCAATTTTCCCGGAGTGGAAAGTCGGGTCGTCACAGCTGGTATCAGAGCATTAGGCTGAGTGAATACCTAGGCTCTGTAGTGGTGTCTTTCTTGAGAGAGCGTATTTGTAATTTTAATATATATATATATATATATATATTTCTACCTATCTGTTGGGTTACCTGTTCAGGTTTTCCCAATATAAGTTATAAAGGTAGATGGGGTGGTAGTGTGTAACACAACTACCATTGGTTGGAGTTTGAATGTTTGAGGTTGTAAGAGTATCTGTAGAGACTGTAGACCTAATACCGTCTCGAGTGAGTTCTGTAGTGGTAAAGAAACTCATTTATCTCTGAAGGAAAGCTGTGAAGGTTCGGAGTTCATTTCTGAAGTTGGATGAGTAGTGTTTGGATCTGTTGGTTGGCAGAAGCAAGTGATGGTATTTTGGTACCTTTGGAAGTAGTAGCTGCGTGATGAGATGCAGTGACTATGGATGTTCCCGAAGATGTTTTCTTTGGAACAAGTTAAGGAAGTAAGTCTGCTTCAGTGTTGTGGCTGTGGTCAGCTAGAGTTTCTGTTTGATTTGAAGTCCGAGTTTCTCAAAGAGTTTTGTTTTGGAATTTTTTGGCATCTGTGGCAGCAGTGCAGCTTGGAGTGTTCTCGGTGTTGGCAAGAGATCTTCTGGTTTAGCGGTTTTCTGGAGTTCAGAAGCAGTTGAGTGGACCCGTTTCTTCGATGGGTTGGCTGGTTAGGTTTAAGCTGTTCTATTTGGTTAAGGGAGAACAGTTTTTCCTTGGATTTGGTTTGGGTTGATCGCAAAAGTGACTTGCGATTATTTGAGTTTCTCTTGGGTTATCTGAGTTTTTCTGAATATTTTTAGGGAGTCTGAGTTTGGTTCGCATCTGGAGATTTAGTTTTCTTATCGTCTAGGATTCCAGGAGTGGTACCAGTGGTTCAGCTTTATAGAAGAATGGTTTCTAGGAGATTGAGTTGGTGTAGCAGCTTGGAGTTTTGGAGGAACTTCTAAATGATTCTTATGGATGTGCTGAACCATATCTCTGGGGTGTGTTGTCCTGTTGTGCTCATGTTCTTCTTCAGCATTTCTTCTACTTCAGATCAGAGTTGAGCAGCGGAAGCAGTTTGGAAGTGTATTTGCTTTTCTTTTCCGGACAGAAGAAGTTGTTGTCTTCTGATGTTGAGGAGTTGAGTTTGAGTTCTTTGTTTTGGTTGATCTTGAGGAGATCATTTTGTTGGGTTGATTGGTCTAGTTTGTTTCTAGAAGCATCAGCGAAGGTTGAGATGATCAGTAAGGTTGTGTACAGCTAAGGATCGTCTGAAGAGTTTTGTGGATAAGAATCGAAGGAATTTGGATTCTGAAGTCGGAGATTTAATTTTGGATAAGTTTTCTCTGATCATAAGTGAGCTATAAGTTTGGGTAAGTCTGAGAGGTTAGCTCTGGAGTGTTTTGGATCTTTTCTGTGATCTTGGAATAAGTGATTGATCTACAGGATTGAATTGCCAATTTGGATAATTGGGATTCGATGAGTTTCACGTATCTCCGAGGGAGTACATGTATGATCTATCCCTAGTTGTGGAACCAGCAGTTCTGTAGTTTTGGTTGTTGAGTCAGACTCGTTTGTGGAATGATATCTTGTCTAGTGTTATAGATATAGTTGTATAGGAGCTTTGTAGCTTCATAGTATTGATTGTTTGGATTCTCTAGAGCGAGTATCCCGATATATATGTATATATATCTGGGAAACTCGATGAAATTTTATCCAGAATTTGTCTGGATAATTAGATTTGTTTGATTGGTTGTGTTTGGTTGTTAGCATATGTTTGATATATGCTTGTGTTCTTAAATTAAAATTTAATAAGATTATTAAATTACCTTTGTTTTAAATTTCGAGGACGAAATTCTTTTAAGGGGGAAGGATTGTAACATCCCGGAATTTTTAACAATATCAATTTAATAATCTGTAGTTAAAATTAAATTGATATTGATAATCTGTTAATAATTATTCAAATAAATTTAATAATCTTCTTCAATAAATATTTGAATTGGTTATTTTATCTTTTAAAATAATAAATTGATTTCTATTTACAATATAAATATATGGTTCATATTTTAAATAAATTGGTATTGTTTTAAATTTAGAATAAATTCAACAAATTGGTTTTATGACTTAAGTTTGAATAGAATTTGTAATTTTTATTTCAAATTGAATTTATATTTACAACTTGATTTGAAAATAATTGATTCTTGAATTTAGTTTGAATTTAAATTCAAAAGTTTAAATTTTAAATTGTTTTAATCTTTAATATGTACAAGTTCATTTATTAACATAGTTTGTTTTTATTTTCATTTGTAAATTCATAAACATATTTTAAAATAAACTAACAACTTAAACTAAGCTAACATATACATTAATTTGTAATTAGTATTAACTATTTTAAAGAAAACATGTGTTGCATTTTTAAAAGAGTAAATAGACAAGTGTCTAATTTATGACAAGTGTTAAATTTAGTTTTTAAATTTTTCTTTGCTTTTATTAAAATATGAAGATACATAGCTTGCATCTTCATTTCATATTACATTTTTCTAAATCAAAGAAATCATCAAGCTTCTAAGATCAAAATTCATTTTTTTCATATCCTTAATCAAAATCCGCATTTCCTCAAATCCAAATCTGTATATTCTAAAATCAAAAGCATTTTCATATCCTTCATCTGCATTTACAATCAAAGCAAAAATCTTCATACTCCCCTCATCAAAGATCAAAATTCTGCATTTCCTCTTCAAATTCAAAGATGAGCCTGCACACTTTTGTTTTTCTGCATCATGTTTTAAAAACTGGGAAGTGATAGCACCTGCATGCAAGCATCTTAGCCATGGAAAACATATGAAAAGGAGTTAAAGTAGAAAGGGTCTAGCATAATCACCTGCATATGCTTGTTTCTGCATAAATGAGCAACAGAGAGGAGCAAACCTGCATTATCTTATTCTCTGCAAAATTCAAATGATCAGTGGTCTGCATTTAATAGGTGAGTAACATTTAAATTTTTTTTAAACTGTAAAGAGGTTGCTTGAGTTAAATTATGTTTGTGTGCTTATAAATGTCTGCATATATGATGAGTTGAATGCCTGTTGCCATTGATAATTTATATTCCTGATCTAGATTCCAGACTAAAAATATAATACAAAATTCATGAACTCCACATCTAATCTATGTTTAGATGCAAATTTTAAAACAAACATGTAGTATATCCTAAATAAAGTATTAGATTTTATTCAGGATAATAAATTGGTTTTTCTTGACTCTGCAAATTTTTAAAACATCATGCATGTTCAATTTCATTCATACCCAATCTAATTGATATAATAATTCAGTAATACAAATCAAAAATATAAACCGTAACTTGATTTTTAAATCAAGTATTGAAAATTTTAGGTGTGTGTTTCATCTACAGTTTGTTCTTGAATAAAAATATGAATCTGTGCAAATACTTGCAATATGTGACTTGAGGAATATTAGAACTCTTCTGTGTTATTAAGTAAGGATCATAGATCCTTAGAAAAATCAGAGAAGTGTATTTTAATTAATAGATATGTTACAGTTTGAATTGAAACTTTTAAAACCTAGTTTGAACAGTGGTTAGGAATGGGGGCAGTGTGAAGAGATGGATTGATCGAGTGTTCTGATTTTGGTGTGTGGGTTGTTGATGTGCGAGGGAGTTTATGGCCAGAGGGGTGGATTGCCAGATGGTCGGAATGGCTAGAGATGGCCATTGACAGGTGGAACAGAAACCTGTAATATGTTTTTCAGGTTTGAATTTGGGTGTTGTAGGGAGGCTGTGGGGAAAATGGGAAAATGACTCGAAGCAGGTCAATGTGAAACTCGAAGTAAGGCTGTATGGAACTCGAAGTAGATTTGATGTTTCTCGGGTTGAACTAAATGTTCAGGCTTCAGAAAAAATACCTGTTCCTCTGAGTTTTAAAAATCTGGGTTTTTGAAACTTAAAATCTGAAGTTTATATTTAAAGAAAAGTTTAAGTTTAAAATCAAATTCAAATTGTATTTTGATTTGAATTCAAGTTTGTATTTTTGATTTGAATTCAAATTTCAGGTTTTGAAACCCGTTTTTCTTTTTTTTTAAATCTGGGTTAAACTTTTTATAATCTGCAGTTTTCTGTTTGAGAAAAATTTAAGTTCAAATTTAAATGCAAGTTTAATTTCTCATTTGAATTTAAAATTCCAGTTTTTAAACAGAAACTTAAGTTTAAAAATTTAACTTTATTAACTATATCATGTTGATAAGATAGTTTAAACTTTTTAATAATAAGATTTTAAAAATATGAATAGAGTTGAAGTTAATTTAAAATCTGGAATTCAAAAGTTTAATTTGAATTTCAGTATTAAATTTTAAAGAAGATTTAAATTGAAGTTTTAAATTAAAATGAAATTTAAGTTATAAATTTTTTTAAATGAATTTAACTTTAGAAATTTTCATAGCATTTGTTAGATTTGCAATTTAAATAAGTTTAAATTTATTTAAAACTTTGATATGTTTAAAATTGTTCTATTGTAAACTTGAATTTAAATTGAAATTTAAGGGTAATTTCCTAAGTACTTAGATTTGAATTAAATTGTTTCAAACATAATTAAGTTATGTTTATCTTGAAATTTAAATTAAGATTTATATTTCAAGATTAATTTAATTTAATAAGGTAATTAAGATTAATTAATTTAATTAATTAATTAAATTTGGAATTAATAATTGATTAATGATTAATCAATTTGGAATTAAGATCATTAATTAAGTTATTAATTAATGATAAATGAATATTAGTTATGTAATTAAGTTTTTATTTAAGGTTAATTAATTTAATATTAACTTTAATTAATGAATAATTAAAGATAATTTAGTTTGTAATTAATTTAAGTTAATTACCTTATACAATAATTTGAGAATGGTTAATGAAGGTCATTAACCATGATTATTTAACTATTAATTAATGTAGTTAATTTTTATAATTAATTAGATTAATTAATTTAATAATAATCAATTTTTGTTTGAGTATGATTACTAAAAGTAATTAAGAAATTGATTACTTAATGTAATTAATTTAATTTAATAAGATTGTTTATTTTAATTAATTAAGTTTAATTAATTTTAAACACTTGGGTTTTATAAATAATTACTTTATGTAATTAATGATTTGGAAATTACTTAGTTAAGTAATTAGTTAATAATTACAGGATTGTAATTGAATGGAGATGTTTAAGTAAGAAGAAATTTGGGTTAATTATTTAATAATTAATCAAGGTATTAATTGAGAAATTAATTTAAGGATAATTAATTTGGTTTAATATAGTAATTAAGTTAGTTAATTACTTAGAGTAATTAATTTAAGGAATAATTAAGGATCATTAATTATTTTAATTAATGATGTAATTAAAGTTGATTAATTAGGGTTAATTAATCAATAATAGGTAATTAATTAATGTAATTAATTAAGGATTAATGTAATTAATTATGATTAATTAATTAATTGAGTAATTAAAGGTTAATTACTGTTTTGTTTGAGGATAATTAATTGGTGAAATTAATTTAGGATAATTACATGAATGTAATTAAGGATAATTAATCAAGAGTGATTAATCAGGATGATTTATTATGAATGATTAATTGATTGTAATCAATTAAATGATTGTGTAAGCAAGGTATATATTGATTAAGTAATTAATTTAATTTATTTAAATTAATTAAAGATGAAGGAATTAATTTAATTCATTTAAAATTAATTAGAGATTAGTGATAGTTAATTTAATTTATTTTAAATTAATTATATTGTGAAGAGTAAATCTTTGCTTATGGATGAATGGATGAACTTGATTGTCTTGGATGCTTTAAGATCCAGTAATGAAATAAAAAAATGTTGTGTGGTATGAATGTTAGTTTACATTGTGATGATAACATAGGTTATCTATTGTGATGGTGATATATGGAATATCTATTTGATATTGATGATGTGGATACCTGTTATGTGATAATGTTGACTATCAGTTATGATTTATGAGTTATCTATCTGTGTGTATATAGATACTGTAATTAAATTGTTTAAATTTAAAACAACTTGGACCCTAAAAGACACGCTTTGGTTTCGATGAGACCGGGATCCGGTTTCCATATTTGGATATCCGAAAACCACATCGATTCCAAATAACGTTAGGTCGTGAATCAAAATGGAGCATTGTGAAGACTCGAGGTGTAAGGGCTATACGTCAGTATAACTCTGTGGGTGATTCCGTAATGAGTTGACGGAATTAGTTCTTATAGATTCGAGATGGTGATTTAAAGTGCAAGGGTTATTGTCGTTAACTCTGAGGGTGATTCCAAAATGAGTGTAACGAGATAATGCCTTCGGTTTCGTTCGAACCCGGAACGAACTTGTATGGATTGAATGCTTTCAGAACATCGTCAGGAGGACGATGAGAATTCTAAGTGGTATGTCTTATAAAGGTAATCGTAACCTCAAGCCTCATCAACCGGGAATTGCTAAAACAGGGGAGGTGCAGCAAAGCTTCGTGGGTCGCACCCACTGGAGAGCAAGATTGATCCCTGTCTAGAAGTCCCTTTATATTCGGCTGTGTGGGTGGTTGCTAGCTACAACCATGGGGTTGTCTTGTTCGGAACTATTCAGTAAGGAATGGGTCCGGCTTTGTGTTGCAGGGGGTCGGGAGTGATCCTCGGTACGTTGATCTAGGCCACGTACTGTGACGGGCGGTACCCCAGTAGCCCTGCCATTGTATGGAATCCAAAATCCAATAAGTGCCAACGTTTTTGATTGTATACCTATGTAGCTGGAATTTAATAAATGTAACAATTTCGGCTATTTCTTATTTATTTGAAAACCCTAGACACTATTATAATATCATCGGATTTCCTATCAAATGTTTTGGTTAGCGTAAGGTAAAAACTTTTCCATGTTTATGTGTGAGAAGTCTTACGTGATACCTTTCTTTTTAAAAGGTTTTTAAAAGTTAAGCAACTTTAACCTGTTACTCACACCAGACCCATGTCTGACCCGGAGTTTATTTTTGTTTTTCATAAACTCTTGGGTACTCAAATTTTTATGAGTAGTCATGGGAATTCAGGTTAGGATTCAGGTTAGCATTGACGAATTGTGGAGGAGCAATGGAGCAGGAGGCTTCTGCGTGTAGATATATCTAGTTTTCCGCTGTGTGTTCTCTGAGTTGTTGTATTGAGTTGTATAACTAGACAGGTGTTTATAACTGTCTAGTATGAGTTGATTATGCTGTGTATCTCTGATGTATATGATACTATGTAATATTTATGTTATTAATATAAATTATTCGTTCCGCTGTTAGATTCTGATGTTGTTTCTTTCTTCTCTTCTTTCTATTCTCTTTTCTATCCCTTTCTTTCTTAAAAGATGATGCGATTTTCCTGGAGTGGAAAGTCGGGTCGTCACACTGGGAATTTGGAGTCCGTTGTAAGACTGTCGTGTGTCGGTCCAATTCAGCCTTTGATGTGATGGCTTGCCCCCGAGCTGAGGTTTCACTTAGTGAGTGGCCATTCGTATCACAGTCACTCGCTATTTGAATAAATTCCATTGTTCGATGGAACTTAGCTCTTCGTGTGTCGTGATTGTTGAATGTTGCATTCGGTAAATCACAGCTCTAGCTTGAAGAGATAGTAATTTATTGCTGAAATAAGAAAATATGGCAAAGTCAGTGCCTTACTACAAGTTCAAACTTCAGAATGTAAAGTAAATTGCAAAGTATTCATAGATTGAATGAGCCTGTCATGTGTGACAGTGACGAAGATCTTCATCGTTCCTGGCTCCTGAGAAAGTTGGTCCGCCACTGATGGCGTTTATCACCAATCTTCTGCGGGGACAAGTGGAGTCCTCCTATCTCGGTCGATCGGGGTCATTGTTTTGATTTGATGGGCCCACTTCTCTAGGCTGTGGTGCCCGCACAAACTGTTCCAGCTTCCTTTCTCTGATCAGTTTTTCAACGAGATCTTGTAAGTGACGACACTCGTTCGTATTGTGCCCGTAGCTTTCATGGAACCTACAAAAATTTTCCGCTTGGATTTGCCTCTCTGACGACGGTTTTGGTGCAGGTTTTTGATACTCAATTGTATTACTGGTTTGTAAATACAAGTTCTCCAGTGATGTATTCAAAGGAGTATAACTGTCAAATATTGGATTCTTGCGCCGTGGGCCACGATTTTGATCTCGTTTTCTAGTTTGATTCACGCTTTCTCTTCGCTGAGCTTGTTTGTTTTTAACGTTCAACTGAACTTTTCCGGAGCTCTCACCGGACTGTTTGATGCGACATTGCTTTGGATTCCTTCCGTGCTTGGCCCTGCATCGGTTTGCTTCCTAGACTGTTTCGCATCTTCCCTTCTCAAGAATTGAGCCGCCTTGGCGTGGAAATGGTCCAACGATGTAGGTGGTTTTCCAGCCAACCAGTTGTCAAACTCGGAATCGGGGTCAATCCCCTTGGTCAGCGCCATAAGGATGGAGCTATCGTTCGGATTGCTGATTTCCGCACATGCAATATGAAATCTCTCTAAGTAGTGTCTGAGCGTCTCTCCAGGAGCTTGAGTGACGCTAGATAGAGTGTTAACATCTTTTGGCCTTGCGACGTGCATGCAGAACTGTTCAAAAAAATTTGTGGCCAACTGGTCAAATGAAGAGATGGATCGTGGTGGTAGTCGAGTGAACCGCATGGTAGCGATGCCCCCTAAGGATATGGGAAAACTATGACACTTCACTGCATCGTCGGCTCTGGCAGCGGTCATCGACCATTCATATTTCAGAATATATTGGTTGGGGTCGGAGTTTCCCTCGTACATGGATAGAGTTGGCATCCTGAATCGCCGTGGGGGTTCAGCAGTAAGAATATCGTCCGTAAAAGGAGTGTGACTTCGGGAAATTCCCCAATCGTCATTCGTGAGTCCCTGTCTCTCACGGATCATCTGACGTATCATAGTTGAAAGATCCGGCATTTGCGCGTTTTGTGCGGCTTGCGCTGGAGTATGATTACGTTCCCTACTTTGGCGTCGGACCGGATGTTGTCGACGGTCCAAGTCTTGCCTTCTTGGCTCGTAGGCCTCTAGGACATATGGTTCAGGAGTACGTCCGCTATGACGACGGTCCAGGTTCGACTGATCTTGGGCATCGACTCCTGGTTCAACCGCGACGTTAGTGGTGCGGTATTCTGCGGTGTGGTGAGGAACGGCACCTCCTCCCGGCACCTCCTCCCGGCACCTCCTTGGGAGGAGGGTCCGGTTTGGAAACTCGTTGATGGACCAACTCTCAGTTGTCCAACGGTCATTTCCGGTTGATCTCCAACGGCTGGCATGTGACTCCCATCAAGCCGGGGTCGTGGAGATCGATTATGATAATCAAAGGAGGAGGAACTTTCACTGGAGGAGCGAGAAGCATGGTCTCTCTAGGATCTCTTTCGCTTCTGGCGATCCAGCAGGTTGATCAGCTCGGCGTTAGCGCGTAGCTGTTCTGCTAGTTGTTGCCGACTCTGGGTCAGCTCTTGGAGTAATAACTGCAACTCTTATCGGGTAACCGGACCTGATGGTTCCGAATGTCCAGTAGCATCTTGATTAGATGGAGGTATTGGCACAAAATTCTGTCCATCATGTTCCTCTTGATTGATGGCGTTAGAGGTGGTCCTCGTGCTAACCATCTTGAAAGTTGAATTCCTTTCCTAGACTTTATGCAAATCTGAATAGAAGGGAAGGAACTTGGATTTGATCTGGATCTCTCTCTTAGATTTATTCAATCCGGTATCGATGACAGATCCAAAGAGCAGGAGAAAATCTAGGTTTTCTCAGTGGAAGCACCAAAGTGTTAGCACCAAAATTGCTCACAACACTCTTTGGGAGTCGTTGAAGAGATAATAACAAAGAATGTAAATTCGAAACGAGTATTATCTAACAAAAACTCCAATCAGCAGTAATGTAAATGCGTAGACAAGCGATTTATAGTGGTTCGGCATGTTGCCTACGTCCACTGTGAAGTTTTTTACAATTTTATTGATTCTCTTTCAATGATTACAAGTTGTTACAGTAATCAACAGCAAGTTACAACTGGAAATTCGAATTCAACAACAAAATTTTGATGTAGGATGATGGAGATTTCAATCCGGCAGAGTCTGGGCGCTTGAGAGTCAAAAGGTCCTTTTTATGTTGGTTCTAGGGCTCTATTTATAGGCGTAGGAGGCTGAGATCGCGCTCAAATCTTGGGAGACTTTTTCTGGCATGTGAGTGGGCCCACGCGACCAAGCTCAGAAAGTTTCGAGTCGATCTATGATCGATACGAAGTCATTTCGTATCGATCAAGATGATGTCCAATTGAGCTGAAATTTGGTGGAGACACTCCTCATCATGGATGCAAGCTTCTATGAAAATTTCATGGCATTTGGACCAGTAGAACTCGAGTTATCGTGGATACGAAATGACGTTCCTCGTGTGGCTGTTTGGTTCGAATCCACTTCTTCGCATCGATGGTTTCGAATCGATGGTGGCACGTGCTGTTGCGATGACGTGGAGCGCGAACTTCGACTCGATCTGGTCTTCACTCCGTGTTGACCGCATCGACTCCATATATCTCAGCACGTTCGCATCGATGGATGACACGTCATCTAAGCTTGCTGGCTTGATGGATTCGAATGAAGGCTTCACTTATGGATTCGAACAGCAATCACTGACGGAGTCGAACAAGTCTTTCTCTGATGGATACGAGCCTTGTAGCTTCCCCGTGGATACGAAACCAATCGATGCGAACTCGAACCCTTCGATGGATACGAAGGATGGTGGTCTGATGGATGCAAAGAAGATATTGGCTGATGGATACGAAGGTGCTTCATCTGCTGATGGGTAAGAAGTCCATCGATACGAACTCGATGGATTCGAACATGGCAGTACCTGATCGATACGAAGGGCGACACTTCGATGGATTCGAACGAGACCGAGTCGAACTGTGGTACTTCTATGGATTCGAACTGATCGATACGAAGGGCGGCACTTCGATGGATATGAAGTCACTGGGGCCTGATCGATACGAAAGTGATCGATACGAAATCAATGCTTTTCCCTTCAAATTGGATCGATCATAACTCGAGCGTATGAACTCGGATTGACTTGAAATTTGAGATGCTGACTTCTATGATCTTTCTTGTCATGTCCTATCAATTGTAGCCCAATCTGGACTCGGACAAAATTTAGCGATATCCATAGTGAAGCAGAGAATGACCAATCTCTGAGACGAACTGTCCCTTGTTTTCGATCGATCTTTGGGTATCACGGCTTTGCCCAAAAGCGAGATAACATCTCTTATAAAATATCTAATGAAAATAATAGAAAAATATATCTAAATTTATATAGTATACATATATTGATATTCGAACTCCTCAAAATCATCACCAAACTCTTCCTCTTCACCATAACTCTCCACAACCACCACCCTACCCTACAGGCCATAGGTCGAGCTCTCCTCTTCTCCTACCCTAGGCCGTGAGGTCCTCTAGAAACCCCAAGCATAGGCCAAGCCACCTAGAAGCAATAGTGCAAGGGATCGTGAGCTTTAATTTTTGATTAGCGAAGCTACAACCGTTTTTCCGATTAAACTCGAAGTGAGAAATCTATTATACTATAGTCCGATAAATCATTAGATGATATATATGTCTGGATATGATTGTTAATGATGGTTGTTTATCATGTTTGAATATGATAATATGAATATTTAATATGATTGTTGAATATATATACAAGTCACATTTAATACACATCGAAAATCAAAAAGGAAATCACTTTCCTTTAATAAATGAATTGGTGCATATGCGATTGTTAAACCTCTTTAAAATGGTTTAATATGGTTGAGAAATGTTTTATAAACATTAAAAAGTGATTTGGCAAATTTTAAACGAATATATAGAATGGAATATAGCTTGGAATTCTTCGATGTAAGAATTTTCCGAACTATTATATCCATGGCTTCCAAACAATGAAAAAAAATCGAGATCTCATTTGGTAGATTTTAAAATATGAGCAAATCTAGTTTTAAATAAAATTGTGCTTTGACAATTTAGAGGCCAAATTAATAAATGTTTTAAAATAGATATTTTTAATTCTTTAAAAATATGAAATAAATTATATAAATCTTTTAAAATGTTTTAAAAGAGATTTAAGTTATAAAAATGGATTCTAAATGACTGAAAAGTTGTTTTGAACCAAATAAGCTTTGAAAACACTTTATGCAGCACTTTTTACTAACTTTGGAAATATGAATTTAAACTTAACAATTCCTTTCAGAATATTTTATACATGTTTTTAAATAAATAGTTAAGTAATTTAAAGATGATTAAGCGGTTTGAAAATGAGTATGCGGAAATGACTAGTACATCTGTTTCATTTGTAAGTGTCATAGAAAATCCGATCAAGGAATGGAACAGACGAAGGGAAAGCATGGATGCTTTAAAATAATTAAAAGTTAATTACGTTTGTTAAAATAAAGTCGACCAAATAACTTGACCACCTTATGGGTGATAGAGATGTAGTCTCTAGGCTATGGTTTGGGAAACTATTTGTCTGCCCTCCCAAACTACCTAAACTGGCCCGACGGAGGGGATAGTAAATTTGATTTACTCGGATCAAAATTTCCCAAAGTATAACAAATATAATTTCCCAAATTAAAATAACTTGGATTGTATGAAAATAATCTTCTTATACTTGATATTAAATTTTGAGAAGAGAACTCATATTATACGTGGAATTTAAAAGGTGATTTAGTTGTTATTCCGCCCATAGTACTTGTTGAATGCGAAATTGATATGAAGTAGAATTAGTTAATTTCTATGGATTCTTCTCATTTAATACTTACAGATTTTAGGCTAATATCCTAGATAACATGGTTTCAACTCAATCAAATTTTTATTTGAAATTAAGACGTCTTTGTTACGGTTTAATTTTTCAAAGATAAAGAGAGGTTAATGATTCTATATATTAAAAAGAATGTTTTAAAGATATATATCTCTAGAAATTATTTTTAGTAAAAGGAAAGTAATTAATCAAATGATAAGCACTATTTACCTAACATCTTTTTATCCATGATTGGTTCGAAGAAACTAGGGTCAGAATTGAGTAAATCTTATCTGGAAACCACTTCGAACCAATTTATGTATTTGAAGTGAAGACATGAAAATGAGTTGGAAGATGGAATGCATGGCTTCTTGTTGCCGATCCTCGGGGGAAATTTCTCATATCATATTATATGGCAGTAGTTCTTTATTGGAGATCTTTGATGTAAGGACTTTTCGCTACTAATCCTAAGGATGATTTTTGACAGGATGGGGGTAGGAGAGAGCCTTTGGTTTGTCCTGTTCCTGGGCAACTTGTATAGATGGATGTCTGACGTTGCATCTCTAATTACATTAATTGATCTCTGTGAACGTATCATCTGTTTAGTGGCAAGAAGACAACTTCTCCTAGTTTAGCACCCTTTTCTCAGATGTATGAGCTCCGAAGTTATACGTTTGTAGAAATCAACTGTGTGATTATGAATTGGCAACGTGTCATTTAAAGTGGAATGTGCTAAATGAAAGGTAATCATTACCTTAAGCCTTATTGTCTGGTAATGGATTAAACAGAGTACGCCGTAAGGCTATGTGGTTCGCAACTATTGGGGTATGATCATTACCTTTCTAGATAACCCTCTATATTTCAAATATGTTGTGTACGCTAAGAGAACTCTTTGATAGGTCGGTAATGACCGGTGTAATGTCATATTCGGTTTCTATCAGGCCATGTCTGAGCGCTAAATAAGGATAGATCGGTCTTCCCAAATGCGGAGGATTGTTTGTGTATGCTCGGTATATTCCTCTAGATATGTACTATAGGGAAGGTAGTCCTTTACCTTCCATTGTATGAAAATCCATTCTCCAATAAGTGCCTTCGGACTTAGTTGTAAACCTATTATGCCATCAAATTTAACCAATGTAAAAATTTGGCTATTTTAATTTGTTTGAAAACGTTTTTCGAAGAATGTTATTAAAAATACTATTCCTAGATTTTGCGTAGCAAATGTTTTGGTTATCATAAGGTAAAAACCCTTTTCGTGTTCATGTGGGGGCATGGTCTTATGAGATAACTTTGTTTTCAAAGCGTGTATTTTGAGTTTTCTCTTACCAGTCCCATGACGGAGCCGGAGTTTATTTTCCTTTCGCCTTAAACTCCGGGCCTCGTAATTTTCCGGCCAGCCTTGTAGTCAGGTTTAGTTAGAAGAAATCTGGATGGAGCTCAAAGCATGGAGTTAGATGATTCCTATGAAGATTGTTCAATGTTTCCACCACACTCGTGTATTATTGTATTTTGGATTTATAAGGACGGATAATTATAACTATGTTTAACTCAGGTAAATATGTTTAAAATTTCCGCTTTAAATATATATATATATATATATATATATATATGTATGTACATATATTTATATTGAAATAATATATGTTATTCCATTCATGTGAGATTCTGTTCTGTCTTTATTTTCTTTCCTACCCTTGATAATCCGCCTCTTGACACTTGGATTTGCAGAACGTGAATACCGAAAATGTACTAGTGTCGATTTCGAGAGTCAAAAAATGGGTCATCACATCTTTGAATAGCATATTTGTATTTACATCATTGTACTCAAGATATATAAGCAAATTAATGACTATGGATAGCAGATGTTAGCATTATTTAGCCAGAACGCTATAAATCTATGTTCTTTTCCTTGCTCACTTTGTTGGATCTACTCCTTTTTGCAAGGGGAAGTTGGGTAAATTTCAAAAAATCTCTTATTTAATCTTTGTTGGGCTTGTATACATAATTAATTTTTCATCAAACCAAATGTAGTGATATTTATTATTACTTTATTTCAATATTTGGTTTTGTAACATACGAAATATAATGACATTTACTATTGCTTTGTTCCAATGTTTGGTTTTGTGACGTATATCTTGCGTGTATTAGTCAAAAGGATATTACATCCAATAAAACATAGCAAATGAAACTACACTCTATACGGTTATTGGGATTTATAACAATGTATACATACATATAATATACCAATGCAAATGTATACCCTTCAAATATGCGTAAGTTCTATACATATAAATATAAGTATGTACATATGTTTAAGTATATTAATTCATGTATGCATATGGTTCATTAGGCATTCATATTAATATCGTATGTGTATTATATATATATATATATCATTCTTAACTTCAACCATTTAAGTTTTGATGTAATATATAATTTTGGAATCAAACTCATTGTGTTTGTGCAAAAATATTATGTGAATTCTTTCATTAATTATGAGAATAATTACATATAGTAATTATATCACAAAATATATACATACTTTAATAGCCTGAAAATAATGCTATACGTGTATAACACTATGAAATTTGGATTTTAAAAGGATCAAGCATATGTATTGCACAAATATATTTTTTAGTTTCATTAATACATTAAATGCCACTAACATAATACAATTATTTAAACATATTATAAATATCTAATTTGAACGTATATTAATAATCTATGGCCTAAATTTAGAAGCAAGGATTATTGTTACTTTCCTTTGATTACAATCAGACAATTCAACATGAATATGCTAGCAAACATTAAAATTATATACCAATATTAAATCCATTAAATATGATTTGTTAAAATAAATTCACACAAGTGCATTAATATAAGCAACTTAATGGCTAAAACTAAACATGAAATTGGGTTTGGGATATTGTACTAGATTAAACCATGAATTTACCTTTCCGATATGCCTGCTCATCATACCTTGACTTGGTTGTCACTTTTCAAAATTCTGGATATTACTAAGGTTATAATGCCTAAAGTCCTTCACCAAGGAGGAGGCTTGCAATTTGACGTTTGATAGAATTTGGGCGGCTAGGTTTAGGATTTCTAGAGAATGAAAGTGCATAAAAATAGTTATAAAGAAGGAATGGGAAGAGATAGGTTTCCAACAAAATATTTCTTTCCTTTTCCTATTTTTCACTAAATATGTTTTTCACCCCGCCATGTCACTATATGGTTTTGACCCTCATATTCCTTATAAAATTTCACCCTCTATTTATATCCATATTTAAAGGAATACTAGTATTAAACCTCACTTAATACTAATATGTTTTATAACTTAAATAAATGTATTAAAATGGTTTATATACACATCTAAAGAATAACATTAGGGCATATAAGATTTTTTTTTGAAAGCTATCACACTTCCTAAAGGAACCACAATTATTATAAGAACTTTTAATAATTTATATAAAATTTATATTAGTTAATTTATAATACTTTATAAATCAATTGAATCAGGTGATATTTTAGGAGACTACTCAGATTCGTTTATGTGACTCACACATTTGAATACTATCAGCAATCAATATCGAACACTTTAAACATTAAAGTTAACGACATTATCTTAGCTCATAAAGAGACATTATGGCCATATTTATTACTTACAATTTTCAAGATAAATTCATATTTTAAATCATTTAAACAACACCCTTAAGAATCCAATATTATACGCACATTCTCTTCGTCATCATTATATCACTTTCGATGACTAGTGCTTGGTCTTAATCAAAGCTCTAACAATATCTATATTCAACTATAGTTCATTTCCAAAGTCCTTGGTTCAATGATAAATTTTATTATTAACCGATAAGCTTTGCCCAGGGGCATTAACATAATATTGACCAAAATTGACTATGATACTAACTTCTTACTATAAAGGAGATGTGTAACGAACTGCTATTTCGAACCATACGCATCCGCACATGTCGGACCTGAATTGCTCAAAATAATAGATTGTTAATTTATATTTTTGAAAAAACTTAGCATATACAGTAAATAATCAATCACAAAAAGTGTATAACATATACAAAATTATAACTTAAAATTTTCTGTACATCTCAAAATCAAAGTATCCATACTTGTTATATTTTAAAACAATACTTAAACAATGAATGAAAATTTAAAATATACGTGTAAATACTTTAACATAGAATATAAATACTGTATAAATACTTTGAACAAGGGTCAGATATATTTGACATATAAATACTTAACATATACATATAAGTAACATTCATATTGAAATAATTAAAAAATATTGTATCAAGCTTACTACTGATCGTGGACTGTGCGTGGAGATGGGTGAACGAGCATATATAAACAAAATTTAATGGAGGATATTGGCTGCGTGTGAACGAGCAGCTTCTAGAGACAAAATATGCTAACCACAAATATATTCTCTATATGTATTCTTTTTTTTTCTTTTCTCGAACAGTTGAACACAAGGAAGGCCGAGGGTGGTTTTGAGACAGTGGGCTGCTACCCTTGGTGTCCGGTGGGGGACTGTAACCATGAAATGGAGAGGGGCCGAGCTGTGTTGATGGTGTTCGGCATGGCAAGGATGGTGCCAGTGGCGAGCTGACACGGGTCAGACTGTTGCGGAGAGCAGACGGTCAGAGGGTTGACAAGGGTGGAAGGGGTTTAGCTGTGTTGGCCATGGGCGAGCCGGGTGTACGTGGAGGTGGGTAAATGGCGGGTTTCGGGTTTGGATGATGGTCTGGATGCAGTGGGTTTTCGGTCGGCATGGGTTGAGGAGTCGAGTAGATCGGGTCTGAGCGAGCTTCGCTGGGCTGCTGTACGGGCCATGCTGTCAAGGGAGGTCAGAGATTGGTCGGTGGAGTGGAGGAGGAAGGGAGGAGCGCTGCTATACGAGTGGGTTTGGTGGGTATGGAGCGGAAGTGATGTGGCATGGAAGTTGGGCAGGACAGGTTCAAATCAATACAAAAGAGGATGAACAAATGTCTGTGGCAGAATATAAAACTTTATTATATATAACCCCATTTTTTGAGAACGAAGAACTAAGAAGAAAAGGACGAACCAAAATGAAATGAACAAGGAGATTATAAATTGAAATAGCAGGAAATAAAAAGTTAGACGTTGAATTCAGTGGAAATTAATAAATAGTTACCATTCAATTTCTCACATCTCTACTATAATCTGCAGACAATAAAGAAAATTCGTTGAATTAATTCACTGGACGTCGTTTTGAAATTCCAAAAATGTCATTGCTTTCCGTTTACAATAATATAAACAGCCCGTGCGAAGCACGAGCCAATTCTAGTCTCGATAATGAATAGAGACAGAATACCAAAAGCTTCAAAATGAGCACCGATACGGCTAATCATTTTCACGGATTTTGCCGCGTACCGAACGTCAAAATACACAAATGAATGTACTACGAAGATCAGCACGACGAGACAAACAGAATGATATACATATATCAGCGATACGACCATTCTATCAAAAGTCGATATTTCGCAATCAAACTACTGTAAATTCATCGAAAATAAGATAAAAAGGATTAGAAAATTCCAGATTTGATGAAACGAAATATGACATTTCACTCAGAAAATGTTCTATATTTTTATTATATAAAAATATTCAAATTTCAGGAATATTTTATTTTCATCTATTTAACTAAATTTAAATTTAAATTAAAACGGAACTAACTTTCATATTTTCAAATGAAAATCTAACATTTGCTATATTTAAATAGACGCATTACAAATACTGAATTTTCATTTCTAAATTTATTTGTTTATTTTCAAGCAAAAATTCAGTTAATTACGTTATAAAAACCATTAAAATTTATGGGTCGTTACACTATCCTCCACTCAAACTTTTCGTCCCCGAAAAAGAACAAGATAGAAGAATAGAAACAACCAGAAAAAAAGTAGATTTAAAATATAAAATACCAGATACCACAAGTAATTCCAAACCATATAAACTTCATTTATTTTAAAATTGGTTTATATTCAATTAATTGATTCCAATTCATTTTATTTAATCAATCAAAATTATTGTGTTCACATTTGATTGGTTTTAATTCCATATATTTTTATTCAATTGATTTTTTTTCAATTTATTAACATTTATTACAAAATTTGCACAACAAAATTTGTTTTAGTTAACTCATATATTAAATCTATTTATCTTCAGTTAAGTTGATTCCACTTAAAAATCTAATTTCAATTATTCTTAAGTTCATATTTATTCACTCAAATGGCATCTCTTTTTTTCCCCAATTTATTTTACTAACATATCTTGCAACATTGATTAAGTGTATAACCACTCAATTTTTTAAAAAAATTCCTTATCAAATTTCATTTTTGAACATCTTATTACTTATATTTATTATTGTACATTATTCAATTACATATTCTTATTACGTCCAAACTTTTCTCAAGTAAGTTTTATTAATATATCATATGTAATTGACCACTATACCAATTTATCTGTTATTTATAATATTTTTAGTAAACAAAAATTTTATTTG
The DNA here is from genome assembly GCA_030765085.1 of Allium cepa. NCBI lineage: Eukaryota > Viridiplantae > Streptophyta > Magnoliopsida > Asparagales > Amaryllidaceae > Allium > Allium cepa. Next base: position 27,662,237 of record CM060939.1, on the reverse strand, counting down.
AACAATTTATTACCTGCGTTTTCTCTTGTATAACCTTTGTTATCTCATTTTTGGTCAAAACTGGAATATCAACTAATTGGCAAGGAATGTTGAATATCGGGGTTGGAGATCGATTGGGATCAAGGCTGCGATCGATATCACCAAAATCTGGTTGAGCTCCGATCGAGACGAAATTGATTGGAAATGATGACAAGGACTAGGAAAGACTATGTTTCAAATTCCAGGTTAATCGGAGTTCGTATGAAGGAGATATAACCGAGCCAAATGAAAGGAAGCACTGCCGAACCATCCATCCTCCACTCCCAAGCACTGCCGGTCCAAACTTCACCTCCAAGCATGGCCGGACCATATTGCTACCGAACCAACCATCTTTTCATGTACTACCGAACCGGCATACCACCGAGCCAACATACTACCGAACCAACTGCCGCTCCAACCCTCACCGGACCAACTCACCACCGAGTCAACCTCCACCGGTCCAAGGCCTCACCGGACCAACCCCTCCAACCATCTACCACCGGACCAAGGCGTACCGAACCAACACTTCCAGGCCAGATTGCATCAGCCCAGGCCCACCAGCAGCTATATACATCCAAGACCCCTGCCCCCCAGCTTCACTCTATAAATAGAGGGGCAGGGGTACAACAATGTGGGACAAGTTTGAGAACTCAAACACGGAAGGAACTTTCAAACAACTTATATACGCTTGTAATCAAGGCCTTGGACTTGTAATCTGAAAATAAAGAAGAATAACATATAAAGTGGACGTAGGCACATTCTGGCCGAACCACTATAAATCTATGTGTCTTTTACAGTTTAGTCCATGCTCTTTACATATATGCATAAATCACCCAAATCACTAAGAACAACATAAAATCAACTGAATCATACGACTTGGAGGTGTTTGCCCATTTTTTGTGCAAACATTTTTGGTGCTTTCATTGGGAAGGACTAGCACCCGCTGCATCGGATAGAAGTTTGGATTTGAAAGACAATGACTAGGCAAAAAATAGAAGGCAAAGGGCTGAGAGAAGCCAACCGGAAGGAAGTCAACAAGCATCCTCCGGAGCTGAGGAAGGACCGGCTTCGATCTACATAACCCGGGACGAAATGGAAGCCATAACAAATTCACTGCAAGAGAGGTTGTTGAAGAGTCAACAGGAGATGATGTAGACTTTCTTGGAGCAAATGAGAGCTGTAGGGACCCAGAACTTAGGAACAACTACAGCGGCTGTGGATGCAGGACAAGGAGCTAGGGTTATGGAACCCAATGGAGGACAGGATGCAGAGCCAGAGGGCAATCGACAAGGGCTTGGGGGCAGGCCCGCAGGATCCAACACAGGAGGACCTTTGGAAGGAGTTCAACAGGCTAGAACCAACGTTGCTGCTAGCGAGCCACATGAAGAGTATGTACCGAAATTCCCTCGGGGGCAACCCCCGACAGACAACGCTGGATTGGTAGATATAATCAGAAAGACTGTGCGAGGTGGTTTGACCAGCGGAGACTTGGAAGGAGTGAACAGGAGTCCGTTCGCTAGGGAAATAAGGATGGCTCAGAATCCACCTAAGTTCAAGCTACCTAGCGTGGAGGTATATGATGGCAAGGCAGACCCTACGGATCACTTGATGAGATACACTAGACACATGGAGGTGCTGGGGGAATCGGAGGAAGTGATGGCCCGATGCTTCATTTTGTACTTGACGGACTTAGCTGCGATGTGGTTTAGGCAGCTGGAAGAAGGATCTATCAGGACTTGGAGGGAATTGGTGGAAAGGTTTTTGGGACAGTTTCAGGTTCATGTCAAGAGACCGAAGAACGTGATGACATTGACATCGGTAAAGCAAAGGATAGATGAATCACTTAGAGCTTTTCTAACTCGATTCAGTGCCGCAGTTTCTTCGGTGGATCGGCCCGATCCATTGATGGTTTTAATGGCAGCAGTATCAGGAGTCAGGGAGAACTCGGATTTCAAGGTATCTCTGATACGAGATCCCCCACGGGATCTCGACGAATTCTTTCATGAGGTAGAAAGTTCCTTCGGCAAGAAGATGCGAGTACGGATTTAAAGTTAAAAAAGGTTAATGCAATTGAGGTTGGAGGACCATCCAGCAAAGGTTTGGATAAAGACAAAGGAAAAAGGAAGTTGGACGATGCTTCTGGAAATGCTAGGAAGCAATGGAACGATCCAAAGTTTTCCACATACACAGGATTGAACGAGACGCTGGAGCGGATATACCTGGATACTTGGAATCTCCTTCCCTACCGGAGGCCAGCTAGGAGAGAACCAACAGAACGGGAAAGGACATCAGGAAGGCACTATCTCTTCCATGATTTGGATGGACACGACACCAACAGCTGCAGGCACCTAAAGGACATAATTGAGGAGCATGTAAGGAACGGACAGCTGCCACAATATGTTGGACCTTGGAATGCAACGACGGAGCAGGAGCAACCGCCGCCTACCTCAAGCTACGATGCTGGGAGGCCCAGGAACGATGGTCGATTGATCATCCATTGACCAGGATAATATGGAATAAGTAGCGAACTATTGGCAAACAACCAAGTCATTTACACATGTACGGGGACGGAGATAGCCCCTAGGCATGCTCTGAATGATGATAAACTGCGATGCTATGGTTTGTGAAATTTATCTTTTGCTTTTTGGATTGGACACTGCTTTTCTTTTTGGTTTTTGGTTTTGGATCTTGGATTAAGCTCCTGGTTTTGCTTGCTTTTGGATTTTCCTTTGGATGATTATTTTTGGTTTTGGACGCTGGTTTGGATTTCTGGCTTTCTGGTTTTAATTTGGATTTTAGATTTGGATTTTAGATTTGGATGTTGGATTTAGATTTTGGATTTGGATTTGGATTTGGATTGGATTTTGATTGGATTTTTATCTGATTTTTGATAAACGGTCATCGGGTATGGATTATGCCTGGCAAGGGGTGAGTCGCTTTGCCCGAACATGGTAAATTGGCTCACTCAGGTCGTCGAGTATGGACTATGCTCGACAAGGGTCCAGAGTGACCAGGATTTGGCCTAGGACTTAGGCCCTCTATTATCAATTGTTATTATCAGGTTGTTGAGTATGGACTATGCTCAACAAGGGTCCGGAGAGACCAGGATTCGGCTTAGGACTTAAGCCATGGCATTGTACAGCGTCCAGGGACACTGGACCAAGGTCGTCAAATGTGGATTGCGCTTGGCAAGAACCCGGAGAGGTTAGCTCAACGTCCAGGGACACCGGACCAAGGTCGTCAAGTGTGGATTACGCTTGGCAAGAACCCGGAGAGGTTAGCTCAACGTCTAGGGACACTGGACCAGGGGCATCAAGTGTGAATTGCGCTTGGCAAGAGCTCGGAAAGGTTATGGATTTGGATATCAACCTGGAGAGGTCTTGGATTTGGTTATTGGTTATTGGATAAGAATGAATTAGGACTCGGTTGTCGAGTTCGAATGGATATGGAATTGGCCAAAGTTTTGGTCATGGGATTTGGAATTGAACATCGACTCGGAGCATTCAAGGATGATATACTCTGGCAATATGTCTATGGACTTTGGATATTGGACTCGGAACTATTCAAAACATGCCTTGTTATCACAAGGCATGTTTTGGGGGGCAAAGTGTTATCCCATTTTTGGTCAAAACTGGAATATCAACAAATTGGCAAGGAATGTTGAATATCGGGGTTGGAGATCGATTGGGATCAAGGCTGCGATCGATATCGCCAAAATCTGGTTGAGCTTCGATCGAGACGAAATTGATTGGAAATGATGATAAGGACTAGGAAAAACTATGTTTCAAATTCCAGGTTAATCGGAGTTCGTATGAAGGAGATATAACCGAGCCAAATGAAAGGAAGCACTGCCGAACCATCCATCCTCCACTCCCAAGCACTGCCGGTCCAAACTTCACCTCCAAGCATGGCCGGACCATATTGCTACCGAACCAACCATCTTTCCATGCACTACCGAACCGACATACCACCGAGCCAACATACTACCGAACCAACTCACCACCGAGTCAACCTCCACCGGTCCAAGGCCTCACCGGACCAACTCCTCCAACCATCTACCACCGGACCAAGGCGTACTGAACCAACACTTCCAGGCCAGATTGCATCAGCCCAGGCCCACCAGCAGCTATATACATCCAAGACCCCTGTCCCCCAGCCTCACTCTATAAATAGAGGGGCAGGGGTACAACAATGGGGGATAAGTTTGAGAACCCAAACACGGAAGGAACTTTCAAACAACTTATATACGCTTGTAATCAAGGCCTTGGACTTGTAATCTGAAAAATAAAGGAGAATAACATATAAAGTGGACATAGGCACATTCTGGCCGAACCACTATAAATCTGTGTGTCTTTTACAGTTTAGTACCTGCTCTTTACATATTTGCATAAATCACCCAAATCACTAAGAACAACACAAAATCAACTGAATCATACGACTTGGAGGTGTTTGCCCATTTTTTGTGCAAACTACGTTCAATCGCAAATTCATCTTAACATTTCAACTTTTTGAATATTTTAGGTAAGTTATTTATATTAGAATGAAATTGAGTATCACTTAATTTTTTTTTCAAATTCAGCTATTTTAAGTTATTTAATTTCATTTCTTATATAAACACTCCTACTATTGAAGATTTTATCTTTATTTCAATAATTGAAAACCATCACTACACAAAAGCTTGAGAGTTAAATTTCCGGTTTCATTTTAAACCTATTTTGAAACATATATATTTTATAAATTAAAATATACACAATAAATTTTATCTTATTTCAACCGTTTCAAGGTGTTTAAAATTCCAATTTGAATTTTAAACACTTCAAATATTTCAAATTTTTTGATTCATTTCAATAATTGAAAATCCAACTGTAATGACCTTCCTTTTTGGACATTTTAAGCAGACATACATGTCAGACTTAAACCATTCAAAAAGGTAGATTGTTAAGGGGTGAATAAGAAAAGGAGAAAGAATAAAAAAATATAGAATCTCGCAACGAAATGATAAAAATATAATAATCAAATAACAATTGATGAAGCTGTTTACAAATAAATTTAATTATTCTAATATGATATAGAATCAGAGTTATAGACAACAAGAATAAATAAATAAATAAATAAATGCAGCGGAACAACATGATGTAGTGGAATAATTATAATAAATAATAGTAGTACAAATCTTCGTCTTCGTCCTCCAGAAATAAGGTCTTTAACCAAATATATATAAATTCTAAAAATCTAATATATACTCATATTAAAATATAAAATCAAATATGTATACAACTCAAACAGAAATATATATATTTATATATTTTTAAAGTACGCAATTTAAAGTCAAAATAGCTATATTCTATTTTACTTAAAATCAATATATGTAACGTGTAATAGAGGAAACTACTTTTTTTATATATAAAGTATTTTTAATATATATAAACTATTTTAATATATTAATTATTTTAATGTATAAACTATTTTAATTTATAACTATTTTAATATATATACTATTTTTCAACATCTAAACTATTTAGGTCGAAAGCGTTATGATTTTGAAATGGTTATAATTTTGAAAGAGTCATGATTTTAGAAATGAATATTATTTAAAGTGAATAATGATATCGAATTGATATGGTTTCGAAATGAATATGATATTTTAATATGAAGTATGAAATATTTGAAATGAAATGACCACGGTGTGAAATAAGCGTTTGGTTGTTAAAGGGACCGGGATCAGATATTGTCATATTCTCTACCAATACCGAAAACCACTTTAACAATTGTGTATGTGGTGGAGATTCCAGAACGAAGTGGGATGGTTTGGCGATGATTCCATATGAAGTATTAGCATAGCCCTAACTCCCGTGAGTCAGCATGTGGCTAAAACAGGAGCTTTGCCGGGCCAAGTGAGGTCATTCCTCCGATCGAACACATTTCTTTGATACAATTCTATTACTTTGTGATTTGATTGGTGCACCTTTGATTTGGGAGTGTGTCTCGAGGTGGGAAGTAGTAGCTGCTATGCGTTACCACCGGTCCTGATATACAAACGGTATATCTGCCCTGGCATTGCCTCGCGTGCCTTGTCACATGCCTTATCGCGCCTTTTACGAGTTTTGTTTGTACCATACCTATGGAGTGCCCACTGAGTAAACCTCACGGAGGAGATTACGGTACTATATAGACTATTAGAATATATAAAATGTGTTAATGGGGATATGGGTAATGCCTTAACGCTATTTTAATATTTTTACTTTACTATAGACATATTATAATAACGTATATTACTACATAGTAGATAGTTCCACAGATCCATAGAGGACGAAAATCCTAAATATCCTTTAAGTTACTTGTATTTTAGTTGACATTTCACTTGAGTTAAATTTATTAATATAAGAATATTAATCCTGACTCAAGTGTTTTGTGTTTTTCTTTATGCTCGAGTCAGACTGAGTGACACATCATTTGAGACACACCTTTGGAGCTTTTCTTGAAGATCTATCGTATATCTAGTCAGCTTTTAGTTGTTTCCAGTTATTTCTATTCAGTCTTGTAGTTACTTTTATATTTGGGACTACTTTATATTTGAGATTACTATTGTATTCTGTCTAAACTCTGATGTTTATATAGTAACTTCATGAACTACTATTATAACGACCCACCTTTTTGAGCAGTTTTAAATCGACAATAAACCATACGTGTCAACTCAAACCATTCAAAAGGAGGATTATTAATGGGGTAAATGAGAAAATATGAGAAAGGAAGAATAAACAACCACAGAATCTCGCAACGGAATGATGAAATATAATAATCAAATAAACAGTTCATGAAGCTGTTTAATATACTTTTGATTATCATTTATACAAAATTTATCAGAATTATACATATACAACAGAACAAATAAAATAATGCAGCAGACAGCATGATGCAGGGATAATAATAGTAATATACCAAATCTTCATCTTCGTCCTCCAGGATAGATCTTCAATAAGCTGAAAAACTCAGAACTGACCCAAGCGTAATGAAAGGACAAAACACTCGAGTCAGGACTAAAATATCCTTATGTAAGTTAGATCAATCGTAAATAAATATGAGTGTGATGGCGTTAGAGATGTTTACGGATTTTGACATTTCATATCCAGTGTCAACGTGAGTGCAATAACTCAAGAGATGTTACGGGATTTTCCATCTCTTAAGGATCCGTTAAACTATCTACTATGTAGTACAATAAGCTATTATAATATTTCTATCGTAAAGTAAAAATATTAAAATAGCGTTAAGGCGTTACCCATATCCCCTTAACACATTTTTATATATTCTCATAGTCAATATAATACCATAATTCCTCCATAAACTGGAGGGCTATCAAAGGGCACACCATAGGAATGGTACAAAAAAACTCGTAGAAGACTCTCTAGGGCATGTGAACACGACGCTCGAGGCAATTCCAGGGTTGATATACCAATTGTGGATCCGGACTGGTGGTAACGCATAGCAGCTACTACCGCCATCTTAGAACACACTCCCATATCAAAATTGAGGGGTGGGTACCAAACCATCACAAAGTCATAATATGGTATCGAAGAAATATGCCCGATAGGAGGAATAACCTCACTTGGCCCGCCATGGCTCCTGTTTTAGTCATATCTATGCTGACTTATGGGAGTCAGGGTCGCGTCATACCTTATATAGAATCGTTTGTCAAACCATCCTACTTCATTTCTGGAATCTCCACCATGTGCACAGTTGTTAAAGTGGTTTTCGGTATCGACAGAGAGTATGCCCATATCCGATCCCGGTCTCTTTAACAATCAATCTCTTATTTCACACCGGATGGCTCTTTTACATTTTAAATCAACTCATAATTGATATCAAAGTATCGTATTCGCTTCAAGAATCAAATCCATTCCAAAATCATCATATCTACTCAAAATATACAATTCCATTTCAAAAATCATTATTGCCTCAATATCTCATTTCGATTTCAAAATCGTTTCGAATTTCAATTCGGGTTATAACTTCATTTAACCCAATTCGTATTTTAATCCATGATTTAAATACAAACATTTCACCTTATTGACCAGCTTGAATTTTTGAAAATAGTTAGAATAGTTTAAAATAGTTTGAATAATATAAAATAGTTAAAATACTCTAAAATATTTAAAAATAGATTCAAAATAGTTTTAAATTGATTTAGTATAGTTAAATAGATTTAAAATGGATTAAATATAATTAAATAGGTTAAATAGCTTTAAAATAGATTAAATAGATTAAAATAAATTAAAATAAATTAAAATAGGTTAATTAGTTTAAAATAAATTAAATTGGGTTAAGTAAATTTAAAATAGATTAAAAGTAGTTAACAAGTTTTAAGATAGGTTGGAATAATTTAATATAGTTCATATAGGTTAAAATAGTTTAATGTAAGATAGTTTAAGTATTTAAAATGGTTTATATACTAGAATAATTTGGGAAAACCAAAAATGAAATAGCTTCAAAGTCAAACCATTTCAATTTCAACTTTCCAATCTGAATCAAATTCAAATTCCCATTCAGTTGATTCAATTTGGATTTCAATTCAAATTAATTTCGACTTCGATTTCATATTGATTTAATTCCATTTTCCAATCTAATTGCTTCAATTTCGATTTCAATTTATAATGATTTTCGAGCTCGATTTCCAAAATATCATTTCAAATATTTAAATCAAATTATCCTTCACTATTCCATTTCAAATCCCAATCTTCAATATAATTCAATTTCGAGCTCAATTTCGAAATATCGTCTTTATCTCACTTTTACTTACTAATATCCAGAGTTCGAATAAAAGTTCAATCCTTTAAAACAAATCAATTTACGAAATTTAATCATATCTCGATTTAAATTTCAAAGTCTCAACTTCAATTATTTAACAAATTTCTTTAACCAAATTTTTTCAACATTTCAAACTCAAATTCATGATTAATTCGATTTCTATAAATTGATTTTTATTTCTTTTAAATCAAAACATTTAAATAAATTTCATGTCAGATATTTTAAAAATTATTTAATTTAACAAATCCGATATCCGTATATAATTTTCTATCCTATGGTCAAATGATCAGTTATTTCAATTTAATTTCAGGGATGAATATATATCATTTCAATCCAAATCACAATGTCATACGTATATATATCATTTCAACCTATTTCTTAATTTATTTGAAATAATTCAGTTTACAGTTTTATACACTGTAAATAATACATAGGGTGAAAATATGGTATATCAGAATAAATAAACATCCATATTATCCAAATATCAACTAATATCATCCATCGCAATCAATCACCCAAACAGCCAATAGAATTCACAACAAATTTCATGGTTATTAAAATTAGGTAATTTTCTTGCAATTCAATTTCAAATTTAACTGTCAATTTTAAAATTTAACAGTTAATTCAATGACAGTTTAGATGACAATAAAATTTATCAAACAATGATCAATAAATTTATATCACTTCATAATATCCAATTTAACTAGCATAAAAATATTTTAGTATATTGTGAGCGTTATAAAACACTAAACTCGATTTTCCCTTGTCACCGAGATGTTTCGGTTTGGAACTAAAACCGGACGACGCCCAATTTTAGCCCAAATTTCGACTGTCTCCAAATCTATCCAAACCAGTTTTACTGCGAAGTTCTCGTCATCACAATCTCAACGAAAAAAGTCTTGTTCCAATCGGACCTCGTATGCAGAGGTTATACATTTTATAAGTTCGTCGATATTTAAATTTATAAAACAATTTAATTATCTTAAGACAGCCCATACCAAAAGAAGCCCGGCTCACTAAACTTCATCTTCCCCAACTCTAAAGCCTGCATATGAGAAAGCCCCATGAGCCCATTCATAGCAGTTCACGCTTTTAGTGATACGGAGCCCCGATCTTCTAATCGACAATCCGACTTTGCCAACGAACATCTCTCGACAAACCGCACCTACCCATACCTGCATCATCAAGCTTGGCACCCTCAAAGAAGTCGCGACTTGGAGCATCCCCTCAACCACCGCTAACGTCGCACGCACAAAATTAGGGCCGCATCCCACCGAATTCTCGTTGGAGATGTAATCTTCCACCACGAATTCAAAAACGATGACCAAAATACGAATCGATGCCTATAGCTCCGAGAAAACCTAAACCCTAGCCTCGATTGCCATGCGTCCCCTTACAATTAACCCTCCCAACACGCAACCGCACCCTACAAAATCATACTATCACGAAGCTTGCCAAAAAACTTGTTTTTTAAGACAGGTTTCGTGATTTTTAATCGAGTATTGGAGGAGAAAGAATTTTTTGAAGTTTTGATTTATTTTCTCTTCCCTGTTCCGCTCGTCTGTTATATATAAGAAGGAAAGAAGCATATTACAGAAGGAATATGTAGATTAAATCATAGGGTGGCTGATCCAATGGAACAGGTTTCGTCGGATTTCGAAACTATATCCTGCATCGCTATTTTTTACATCTCGATTATAATATAAAATTTCCAATTTCTAATTATTCAGTTTTAAATCTAATTTTAAATGTTAAAATTCTTCATTTTTGTCTAAATATACTTTACATTAGTTTCCTAGATATCATTTTTAATCCTATTATATTCATAATTCAATTATTCAAATATTTGAAATATTAAATTTAAACAATTTTGATTATTCACTAATTCACTATCTTTTGAAATATATTTGAAATGAACTTATAAGACTTAACTTTTAAAACAAATTCAAATTATAGAATAACTACTTCCATTTTACAGTTATTCAATTCCCGTTATCCAATTATTCAATTAGTTTCCAATATTGAATTTAAACAATTTAATTTTCAATATTCAAAAATTTCTATATAGGATTTTAAATAAATTTTTACTTATCAATCAACTGTTAGTCCATGGGATGATGTTTTTGATGACAACAACCTTAGAATAGGATTATAAAATATAAATACTGACATTATAGTTTAGAATTATATGTGTATGCAGGATTTAACTATGCAAGTGCCAAGAATGAAGACCGTACAGTATAGGGATTCAAGATATCAAGAATGAAGACTCATGAGTATCAAGAATATCAAGATTATCAAGATTTCGAGTAATTTATTAGGAATTTTGTTAAAACTCCTAGAAAACCACTGGCATCTTAAAATCCAATTTATTCGGGAATGAAATCTACTTCGAGCTCGTTAAAAGGATGGAACCCTGAGTAGGATGAAACCTACGAAAAATCTAGTGAAACATTGTTTTGTATCCGCTAACCTTTATTCAAATGATTTTCAAAATTATATCTTGTTTTCAAAATGTTTTCAAAATCATTCTTTTATAAGAATCAAAACATATATCCTGGTTTTAAATACTTTTAGCCTCAAAATAATCTTTAATTTCAAAATCAAATTATGCTTAGTTTAAAATTATCTTTAATAATAATATATTTAACTTTTAATATTTATACTTATATTTAAATATAAAATTATTGTAAAATTATATATATATATATATACTAATATATTATTCTCTATATTTACTTATGTATTTTAACTATAGTCAAGTATATTTATAAAGTTTAAAATAGTTTTTAATATAAGATAAAAGTTATTTTCAAAAGAAAAACAAACCACCAAAAATTCCTTTGGGATGTCGACATGCTCAATATACCTATGTCGACATAGTGTCAGTTAATTTCAAAATTTAAATTTCAAAAGAAGTGTCTATTCGTCATATCTCTTCACGAATGGATATGGCTATTGTTCTTCTATAAATAAGGGTTGGTTTCAACGAATTTTCAATCATAATTTTCTGGTTTTCATTTCACTTCTTCTTCCACATTTTCTTTATACACATTCCTACCATCACTCTGCCGAAATCAACATTGAATCTGACTAGATTACCACTGGTTTGATTCTCTATCACTATCTCAACAAGATCCTCAGTGCTATTCAGATTATAGGCATTTTGTAATCAATTAAACGAGAAAAGGTGTGATTGTGGCCTTGGAAATCAATCAAGCAAGAAAAGGTTTTTGTAGCCTTGGAAATCAATTGGGTGAACTTGTTGCCCGTAAAATCAAGTATCTCTACCTAGAGGATTAGGAATCTAGAGGGTGTACCTCGTAGCCTTGAAATCGAGGGTGTAATTGTACAATTGCTTTTGAAAGGAAATCTGTACTTATGTGCGGGACTGGATGTAGGGTAACTCCGAACCAGTATAAAATCCGGTGTGTTCTTTCCTTTACTGCTTTTATTTTATTTCTGCATCTGTGTTTGATTCTGTGGTCATATCTATGTCTGAATATTACATACATTTGTGTTCACATTAACAAAAACTCAAAAAGATTTAATAATGCCTTAAAACACTATTCACCCCCTCTAGTGTTTATCCCAGCCTTAAGATCCGTAATCTGCATTTCTTGCATTTGGTACCAGAGCAAGGTTTTTAAAGTTTCATAATCTGATATTTGAAAAGTTCTCAAAATGCCTACCAACACTGGTACTGTTACTAACACTGGTACCACTGTCATTGGTTCATTTGTAGGAGGTCAGTCTATTGTCAGACCACCATTTTTTAATGGCAGTAACTATGCGTATTGGGTATGTAGGATGAAAATGTATTTACAATCTGTAGGATTAGACACTTGGAATATCACGCAAACTGAATACTCTGAACCCACAACTGATTTTGCACAGTGGACCGCTGGGCAAAAGACTGTTGCACAACATAATTCTAAAGAAATGAATATTTTGTTTTGTTCACTTGATAAGAATGAATTTAATAGAGTGTCAGTTTGTAAGTCTGCATATGAAATCTGAAAAACTTTGCAAGTTACTCACGAAGGAACAAGCAAAGTTAAACAGACCAAAATATCCATGCTCACAAATCAGTTTCAATTATTTAAAATGAATTCTAATGAGTCTATTTCAGATATGTATAGTAGATTTCAGGATATTGTGCATTCTCTAATATCCTTGGGAAAGGAATTTTCGGAAGAAGATCAAGTCAATTTTTTTTTAAATTCTCTTACTCTAGAATGGGATCAAAAGACACTTGCGATCGAAGAGGCAAATGACATCAGTACCTTAAAGATAGAAGAATTAATTGAAAATCTAATGTCATTTGAAGTCCAAATGATCGGAAGAAGAGAAAGCAAAGCATCTGTAAAGAAATCAATGGCATTTAATGCATTGACTGATGGACCAGACTCAAACAGCGATAATGATGAAGAGATAGCCTCGATGACCAGGAATTTTTGGAAATTTCTGAAATACAGAAAGATGAATAATCTCAAGAGAAACAACTATAAGGACTCTAGAAGTCAGAATGTAGTGCCAAGCAATGTCAAATGTTTCAACTGTGATGAATCAGGCCATATAAAAAGAGACCGTTCGTATCCAGAGAGGCAAAATCCTCCTACAAACAATGATTCATTAAAGAAACGAAAGCGTGCATTTACAGCTACTCTAGATGACTCAGACTCGTCCTCAAGCGATGATGATCAGAAGACAGATAATTCAAATTTATGTTTCATGGCAGTTCACGACTCCGACGAATTCAAAGAAACGGACTCAGAAAAATGTATACATTTACAATACAATTGGTTGAAATTGCATGCTTAGAATTAGATGCTTGATTGCTTGATTAATTGATTTTGAATTGGTGTGTTATTTGATGTTTAAAATTATTTTATTTTATTTTTTATTATTTTTATTATTATTTTTATTAGTATAATAATATATTATGGAATATACTATAATTCTAATAATATTCCAGATATATATAGACATTAAAAATAATAAGAGTGTGTGTGTGTATATATATATATTAGAGTATTTAGGAAAAATAAATCATAGAAATTCACAAGCACATGTCGACATGGTCCCTACCATGATGTCAACATGGGTATAGAAATTGAAATTCAAAATTTGAATTCAAATGGTTGAATTTCCCTCCACCTTTTCACTTCATTCAATTCTCTAAAAAGGATCTTTTGACCAGAATACATGTCCTATGAGAATCTATTTATTCACTATCTTTTATCACATCTTTTCACTCTCATTTTCAAATTCAAACTCTCTCTTCAAAACTTCAAGCTCTCTACTCTCTACTCTAATGGCTTCTTCAAGAAACACCTCCACCATGAGAATTTCCAGAAAGATAAAAGAGCAACTCTTCAATGATTTGGAGGCAATAAAAGTGTTTGTGCCAAAATTGGTCACAAACCCCGAATACCGTGAAAGCACCAGCGTATGAATACAAATCAACAATATTCAAACACAAATCTCAGATCTCAGCAAATATTAAACAGTAATCCCAAAATAAAGAACAAAGACACAGGTTTTATAGTGGTTCGGCTATCTCCGGCCTACGTCCACTCCAAAGTTTTTATCCTTTTATTGATTATCCTTGATGATTACAGATGATTACAGCAGTTACAATTGAAATAAGTAGCCACAATGTTGATATGGAATGATTCTGGCAGCATCCAAGCGTCCTTTTACTCTCTAGAATCTCCGACCCCTTTTCTGAATGACCAGGGGCTCTATTTATAAGCGTAGGAGGTTGATATTTCTCCTAAAATCCGGGAAGACCACTTCAGGCACGTGAGGGGGCCCACATGCCCGAAATTTGGAGGTCCGGGCCCACCTTGGGATCGATTCGAAGTAAGGTTCGAATCAATTAAGAAATCATCCAATTGAGCTGAAATTTGGTGAGAACATTCTTCAACATGTATGTAAGCTCCTGTAAAAATTTCATTGCATTTGGATCAACGGTTTGGAAGATATGATCGATTCAAGATCAAAGCTCCGTGCGTCCTGCTAGGTTCGAACCCATGCTTCGAAACCATCCATTTCGAAACCATCCCCTTCGTATCCATAAGGCCGACTCCTTCGAATCCATACTCTTCGAATCCATGCTCTTTGAAGCCGCCTCCTTCGAGTCCATGACCTTCGAGTCCACATCCTCCGAGTCCATCCTCTTCGAATCCATGTCCATTGCTTCGTATCCATCATCTTCGAATCCATGTCCATTGTTCGAATCCATCGTCTTCGAATCCAAACCCTTCGACTCCATAACCTTCGAATCCATCTCCAATCCTTCGACTCCATGACCTTCGAATCCATCTCCAATCCTTCGACTCCATGACCTTCGAATCCATCTCCAATCCTTCGACTCCATGACCTTCGAATCCATGTTCTTTGTATCCATCGAGTCCCCATCGATTCGAAGTACCATCGATGCGAGCTTGGTGGGTTCGAATCCATCCTGATGGGTTCAAATCTGATGGATTCGAACCGAGCACTCCATCTTGAACGATTCGAACAGCATACCTCTCCCACCTTGAATCCATCATATTTCCTTCATACGAACTCCGATTAACCTGAAATTTGAAACATAGCCTTTTCTAGTCCTTATCATTGTCTCCAACCAATTTCGTCCCGATCGGAGTTCAACAAAATTTTGACGATATCGATCGTAGCCTTGATTCCAACCGATCTCCAATCCTGATATTCATAATTCCTTGCCAATTTGTCGATATTCCAGTTTTGTCCAAAAAATGGGATAACACTTTGCCCCCCAAAACATGCCTTGCGATAGCAAGGCGTGTTTTGAATAGTTCCGAGTCCAGTATCCAAAGTCCATAGCCATATTGCCTGAGTATATAATCCTTGACTGCTTCGAGTCGATGTCCAATTCCAGATCCAATAGCCAAATCCTTAGCCAATTCCGTATCCATTCGAACTCGACAACTGAGTTCCAATCCATCCTTATCCAATAGCCAATATCCGAATCCGGGACCTCTCCGGGTCTATATCCAAATCCATAACCTCTCCGGGTTCTTGCCAAGCGTAATCCACATTTGATGTCCTTGGTCCAGTGTCCCTGGACGTTGAGCTAACCTGTCCGGGTTCTTGCCAAGCGTAATCCACACTTGACGACCTTGGCCCAGTGTCCCTGGGTGCTAAACAATGCCATGGCTTAAGTCCTAAGCCGAATCCTGATCTCTCCGGACCCTTGTTGAGCATAGTCCATACTCAACGACCTGAAAATGACAATTGATAATAGAGGGCCTAAGTCCTAGGCCGAATCCTGGTCACTCCGGACCCTTGCCGAGCATAGTGCATACTCGACGACCTGAATGAGCCAATTTACCACGTTCGGGCAAAGTGACTCACCCCTTGCCAGGCATAATCCATACCCGACGACCGTTTATCAAAAATCAGATAAAAATCCAACCAAAATCCAATCCAAAACCCAAATCCGAAAATCCAAATCAAAACCATAAAATCAAAAAACCAAACCAGCAACCAAAACAAAATCAATCATCCGAAGGAAAAATCCAACCAAGAAAGCAAACAAAAACCAGGAGTCCAATCCGAACTCTAAAACCAAACCAGAAAACCAAGTGTCCAATCCAAAACAGAAAAACAGATTTCACAAGCCATAGCTTCGCAGATTATCATCATTCAGAGCATGCCTAGGGGCTATCTCCGTCCCCGTACATGTGTAAATGACTTGGTTGCTTGCTAATAGTTCGTTACTTATTCCATATTATCCCGATTAGTGGATGATCAATCGACCACCATCCCTGGGTCTCTCATCATTACGGCGAGAGGTTGTCGGTGGTTGCTCCTGCTCCACCGTTGCATTCCGAGCTCCGACATACTGCTGTAACTGTCCATTCCTTACATGCTCCTCGATTATATCCTTTAAGTGCCTGCAGCTGTTGGTGTCATGTCCGTCTAACTCATGGAAGAGACAATGCCTCCCTGATGCCTTCTCTCGTTCAGAAGGTTCTCTCCTGGCTGGCCTCCGGTAGGGAAGGCGATTCCGAGTATCCATATATATCCGCTCCAGCGTCTCGTTCAATCCTGTGTATGTGGAAAACTTTGGATCCTTCCATCGCTTCCTAGCGTTTCCAGAATCATTATCCAATTTCCTTTTTCCTTTGTCTTTATCCGAACCATTGTTGGATACCGCTCCAACCTCGATTGCACTAACCTTTTTCACCTTTAAATCCGTACTTGCATCTTCTTGCCGAAGGAACCTTTCTGCCTCGTGAAAGAATTCGTCAAGATCTTGTGGGGGATCTCGTATCAGAGATACCTTGAAATCAGAGTCCACCCTGACTCCTGATACTGCTGCCATTAAAACCATCGATGGATCGGGCCGATCCACCGAAGCGACTGCCGCACTGAATCGAGTTAGAAAAGCTCTAAGCGATTCATCCATTCTTTGCTTCACCGATGTCAATGTCATCACATTCTTCGGCCTCTTGACGTGAACCCGAAACTGCCCCAAAAACCTTTCCACTAACTCCCTCCAAGTCCTGATAGATCCTTCTTCCAGCTGCCTAAACCACATCGCAGCTATGTCCGTCAAATACAAAGGGAAGCATCGGGCCATCACTTCCTCCGATGCCCCCAGCACCTCCATGTGTCTGGTGTACCTCATTAAGTGATCTGTTGGATCTGTCTTGCCATCATATATCTCCACGCTAGGCAACTTAAACTTAGGTGGGTTCTGAGCCATCCTTATTTCCCGAGCAAACGGACTCCTGTTCACTCCTTCCAAGTCTCCTTTGGCCAAACCACCTCGCACTGTTTTCCTAATCATCTCTACCAATCCAGCGTTGTCTGTCGGGGGTTGCCCCCGAGGGAACTCCGGCACATACTCTTCATGTGGCTCGTTAGTAGCAACGTTGGTTCTAGCCTGTTGAACTCCTTCCAGAGGTCCTCCTGTGTTGGATCCTGTGGGTCTGCCCCCAAGCCCTTGTTGATTGCTTTGTGGCTCCATATCTCGACCTCCATTGGGTTCCACAACCCTAGTCCCCTGTCCTGCATCCACAGCGGTTGTTGCTGTCCCTAGGTTCTGCATCCCTGCAGCTCTCTCATTTGCTCAAAGAAAGTCTGCATCATTTCTTGTTGGTTCTTTAACAATCTCTCCTGCAATGAGTTTGCCATAGCCTCCATCTCATCCCGGGTTATGTAGATTGAGGCCTGTCCTTCCCCGGCTCCGGAGGATGCTGGTTGACTTCCTTCCTGTTGGCTTCGCTCAGCCCTCTGCCTTCTACTATTTTGCCTAGTCATTGTCCTTGAATCCAAACCCTTTAAAATCTTCAGATCCAACTTTCAAATCCGATGTAGCGGGTGCTAGTCTTTCTCAGTGAAAGCACCAAAGTGTTTGTGCCAAAATTGGTCACAAACCCCGAATACCGTGAAAGCACCAGTGTATGAATACAAATCAACAATATTCAAACACAAATCTCAGATCTCAGCAAATATTAAACAGTAATCTCAAAATAAAGAACAAAGACACAGGTTTTATAGTGGTTCGGCTATCTCCGGCCTACGTCCACTCCAAAGTTTTTATCCTTTTATTGATTATCCTTGATGATTACAGATGATTACAGCAGTTACAATTGAAATAAGTAGCCACAATGTTGATATGGAATGATTCTGGCAGCATCCAAGCGTCCTTTTACTCTCTAGAATCTCCGACCCCTTTTCTGAATGACCAGGGGCTCTATTTATAAGCGTAGGAGGCTGATATTTCTCCTAAAATCCGGGAAGACCACTTCAGGCACGTGAGGGGGCTCACATGCCCGAAATCTGGAGGTCCGGGCCCACCTTGGGATCGATTCGAAGTAAGGTTCGAATCGATCAAGAAATCATCCAATTGAGCTGAAATTTGGTGAGAACATTCTTCAACATGTATGTAAGCTCCTGTAAAAATTTCATTGCATTTGGATCAACGGTTTGGAAGATATGATCGATTCAAGATCAAAGCTCCGTGCGTCCTGCTAGGTTCGAACCCATGCTTCGAAACCATCCATTTCGAAACCATCCCCTTCGTATCCATAAGGCCGACTCCTTCGAATCCATACTCTTCGAATCCATGCTCTTTGAAGCCGCCTCCTTCGAGTCCATGACCTTCGAGTCCACATCCTCCGAGTCCATCCTCTTCGAATCCATCATCTTCGAATCCATGTCCATTGCTTCGTATCCATCATCTTCGAATCCATGTCCATTGTTCGAATCCATCGTCTTCGAATCCAAACCCTTCGACTCCATAACCTTCGAATCCATCTCCAATCCTTCGACTCCATGACCTTCGAATCCATCTCCAATCCTTCGACTCCATGACCTTCGAATCCATCTCCAATCCTTCGACTCCATGACCTTCGAATCCATGTTCTTTGTATCCATCGAGTCCCCATCGATTCGAAGTACCATCGATGCGAGCTTGGTGGGTTCGAATCCATCCTGATGGGTTCAAATCTGATGGATTCGAACCGAGCACTCCATCTTGAACGATTCGAACAGCATACCTCTCCCACCTTGAATCCATCATATTTCCTTCATACGAACTCCGATTAACCTGAAATTTGAAACATAGCCTTTTCTAGTCCTTATCATTGTCTCCAACCAATTTCGTCCCGATCGGAGTTCAACAAAATTTTGACGATATCGATCGTAGCCTTGATTCCAACCGATCTCCAATCCTGATATTCATAATTCCTTGCCAATTTGTCGATATTCCAGTTTTGTCCAAAAAATGGGATAACAAAAAGCATACATCAATTATGCTAATTATGCAAAAGTCCATCCCGAAAAGTTTGCTATATTTCAGGGTTTCTCTTCTTGTTAAATTGATTCTTTATTTGCAAACAATCAAATTCTTAGTTTTGTTGATGCTTCTCAAAACGATTTTGTTTGTTATCCAAATCTTGTTAAAATTTTCTATTCAAATCTTAATCGTGGTTTTTATAATGGAAACGACGATGAAATTTGAAGTAGTGTCAAAGGCACTAGAATTGTTTTGAATTGTGATCATTTGGGTACCATTCTCAATTGCAAGAGTACGGAAATAGATCTTTCTAATTTTAAAATCTACGAAAATGATCGTGAGGCATTTCATCACATTTTCGAAGGAAATGATAATTTTGAATTCAAAAATCGAAAATTTCGACCAAAAGCTAGAATTGTCAATCTTTTTTTACATCATACTTTGACCCTAAGGTCGGAAAATTTTAACAATCCTACTTCAAAAGTCTGCAAAGCACTTTTGCTATTTTTGGAAATTATGATATTAGTTGGGTGCAAGTCATTTTGGATGAACTTCGTCCCAAAAATCTTGAAATGGGTGAAAATACTTTGTATCATGGAATTTATCTCACTCGAATTTTTAACTATTTTGGAGTGGATTTCAAAGGAGAAGAATTTGTTTCTAGAAAAGTTTTCCATTATTTCAACATTTCGCTTATGAAAATTCCATTTGTTTTTCAACCCTACGAGACTCTTGCCGAAAAGGAAGAGCGTTTGGCTCATGAGGAGATGGAAGAAGAAGAAGCGGAAGAAGAAGAGGAAGGGGATGAAATGGAAACTGAAGAAGAAGAACAAGGTAAAACTTCTTTGGAAAGCATTGACTATCCTCCTAATCCATCTAACAAAACCCTTCTCAAAAATCAAAAGACTATTGTTGAGAATCAACAGATTCTTAAAAGATCCATTAGTAAGAAGTTGGATAAAATTTCATCCAAGATGAACAAGTTTATTTCCAAAGTCAGCAAGAAGCTTGGATTATCTTCATCGTCATCATCCTCTAACTAGTTCTACCTTTTCGTATCTCGTTGTATTTATTTTAGTTTATTTTGATTTGAATGTTCGTGTAGTTCTTTGTGTTTAATCATTGTATCGTCTTAGTATGAAATGAAATGGAATTTCTTTTCTGTTATCTAGCTTATCTTATCTCTAGAATAAATGTTAGTATATTATACACACACACACACACACAATTATTCACAAAATCAAAATAAGTCATCAAAATTCACTAGACCATGTCGACATACCCCCTTATGACCATGTCGACATATACTGGTCAGAAATGACATTTCATTTTGAATTTGAAATTTGAATAAAATCCTTATGTCTATTCATTTCAAACGAATTTCTACACCTATAGATACCTATTTCTTCCAGAATTCATCACTGAATATTATCTCTTATCAAATTTATCTCTCATTCTTCTCACAAATTCGAATATAGCCAATCCAATTCATAATCTATCAGAAAATCTTGAAGAGACTCTTAACTCTTTCAAGAATATTCTTCCATTCATTCTCCGTAACCAGAGACACTTAGAATTGAGTCAAATGCAGATGATTAAAGAGAAAGAAAGACATTTCGATGCAATACAGTGGATGATTTCCTCCCTACACAAGGATGATAACGAAGCACATCCTCTAGTCTCTCTCGCTAATGATAATGAAAATTGGGATGCCATTAAAGCAGACCCTATATTTGGAGAAGAAGGATGGGTGGAAGTTCCTCGTAATGTTTGATTTGTTTGGTTTGTTTGATTTGATTTGAATTGATTTGGATTGATATTTGGTGTGAAAAACATGTATAAATATGCATTAATATTTATATGATTTTTAATGTCTATCGGTATAATTATCGCTTAATCTATCTATACTCCATTTGTATAGTTTATTAATGCAGGCACTTTAGTCCAAGAATGAGGGGGAGTTATAAAGTTTGGAGATTATATAATTTGGAGTTATATAGTTTGAAGTTATATATTTAGAGTTAGTTTTTGTTGATGACAACGGGGGAGAAATATAAAATAGGACAGTTAGGCATAGATTAAGGGGGAGTTATTAGGATAGAAGTAATATTTTATAAACAAAGGTTGTCATCATCAAAAAGGGGGAGATTGTTAGTCCGTGAGATGATGGTTTTGATGACAACAACCTTAGAATAGGATTATAAAATATAAATACTGACATTATAGTTTAGAATTATATATATATGCAGGATTTCACCATGCAGGTACCAAGAATGAAGACTTTACAATATAGAGATTCAAGATATCAAGAATGAAGACTCATGAGTATCAAGAATATCAGGAGTTCAAGATTTCAAGTAATTTATCTTTTAATTTATTAGGAATTTTGTTAAAACTCCTAGAAAAGCACTGGCACCTTAAAATCCAATTTATTCATAGAATGGAATCCACTTCGAACCCATTATAGGGATGGAACCCTAAGTAGGATGGAACCTGCGAAAAATCTAGTGGAACATTGTTTTGTATCTGCTAACTTTTATTCAAATGGTTTTCAAAATTATATCTTGTTTTCAAAATGTTTTCAAAATCTTCCTTTTAAAAGAATCAAAAACATCTATCCTGGTTTTAAATACTTTTAGCCTCAAAATAATCTTTGATTTCGATATCAAATTGTTCTTAGTTTTAAATTATCTTTAATAATAATATATTTAACTTTTAATATTTATACCTAGATTCAAATATAAAATTATTGTAAAATTATATATATACCAATATATTATTCTATATGTTTACTTATGTATTTTAACTATAGTCAAGTATGTTTATAAAGTTTAAAATAGTTTTTAATATAAGATAAAAGTTATTTTCAAAAGAAAAACGAACCATCAAAAATTCCTTTGGGATGT
This sequence comes from Allium cepa, assembly GCA_030765085.1. NCBI lineage: Eukaryota > Viridiplantae > Streptophyta > Magnoliopsida > Asparagales > Amaryllidaceae > Allium > Allium cepa. Next base: position 27,639,734 of record CM060939.1, on the reverse strand, counting down.
CGAAATGCTCAATATACCCATGTCGACATAGTGTCATTTAATTTCAAAATTTAAATTTCAAAAGAAGTGTCTATTCGTCATATCTCTTCATGATGGACATGGCTGTTGTTCTTCTATAAATAGGGGTTGGTTTCAACGAATTTTCAGTCATAATTTTCTAGTTTTCATTTATCTTCTTCCTACATATTTTCTTTATATATATTCCTACCATTAATCTACCGAAATCAACATTGAATCTAACTAGATTATCTCTGGTTTGATTCTCTATCACTATCTCAACAAGATCCTCAGCGCTATTCAGAGTTACAGGCATTTTGTAATCAATTAAATGAGAAAATGTGTGATTGTGGCCTTGGAAATCAATCAAGCGAGAAAAGGTGTGATTGTAGCCTTGGAAATCAATTAGGTGAACTTGTTGCCCGTAAAATCAAGTATCTCTACCCAGAGGATTTTAAACCTGGAGGTTGTACCTCGTAGCCTTGAAATCGAGGGTGTAATTATACAATTTCTTTTGAAAGGAAATCCGTACTTGTGTGCGGGATTGGATGTAGGGTAACTCCGAACCAGTATAAAATCCGGTGTGTTCTTTCCTTTACTGCTTTTATTTTATTTCTGCACTTGTGTTTGATTCTGTGATCGTATCTGTGTTTGAATATTGCATACATTTGTGTTCAAATTAACAAAAACTCAAAAAGATTTAATAATTCCTTAAAACACTATTCACCCCCCTCTAGTGTTTATCCTAGCCTTAAGATCCGTAATCCGCATTTCTCACATCAATTACTTTTTAACATCCAATGAATTCAATATTTGTTATTTAATCCAACTATTGACCGTAAACTCATTTAATAAGTAGCATTTATTTCCAATACTGTTACTACTTAAACCTTCGAGATCAGTCTATTTTAAAATTTTATTTCTATCCAAATAATTCACAATTATTATTTAGTTTCAATTATTGATCAAGAACCCAGCTAGTATATATAATTTCATTTTAATCTTATTATCTCCAAAACTTCAATAAGTTTATTTCAAATTTTTATTCATGTTCATATCAAATAATTACATTCAAAACCATTAATTTTTTTTTACCATTTATGATCAATAATTTCCTCAAATCTACTAATTTAAAATAGCTAAAAATACAGGTTGTTACAACTATTTTTGTATTCCGCTGCTTATATTTGTATTACTCTGTGTTTGTAATTCTGTGATTAATTTATTTCCTGCATATCCTGAGTTTTGCCAAATATAAATTAACAATCTGTTGTTTTGAGCAATTCAAGTCCGATATGCGCGGATGCGAATGGTTCAAAATACCGGTTCGTTACAAGATGAATTCTCTATTAAATAGTGTTTAACTTCTAACGCTTCATTTTAGAACTAACTATAGTCGTATCATGAACATTATGCAATGATTAACTAAAATCAAAGCGGAGTATGCGCATTAAAGCTTTACAGTATTCTCAAATCGAAAGAATATCGTAGATCATCATATAAAGATTCCTTATTTGACCTAGTTGTAATTAACCAATAGAAAACTTTTGGTTGAGCCATTCTATAGTTATCCAACGAATACAAATATGTAACCATTTGGTAGCCGTAACAGCTAAGAGCAGTACATTACCCATTGTTTGGAGAACATCATGTACACTGGTCTTAATGGATGTATCTATATTCTTTTTCTTGAACATATTGACGAAAAATCTTTTAAAACAAAATATTAATTAGTTTACTATTCAATACTCATGGTTATAAAATTTGTAACCCCAATCATACAATACTTCATTTAAGGATTTTTCTACTTATATATGTTTATGGTATTAATTATTACTTATATCACATATAACAATGTACATGACTAGAAAAAAAATTAGAAGCTTAATTTATTTTGAAAAATATTGGTTCCATAGTTAGGTTATGTAACAAATTATGTAATTTCCCCTATCTCATACCCCTAAAATTTCAATCTTCCAATTGCACTTAGGACAATTTATGGTTCATAATCCAATACCTTCTCAACCGGTCATCCTAGACCAGTCCAAGAAATTGGCATTTTGTGAGTGGATATGTATTGTTATATTATATCAATTATATTAATCTTGCTTTATCTATTTAATTGGTAAACTGTTTATCATGTAGCAGTTACAAACAATGCTTCTTGACCTTTCATGATTTCTTGATTTCATTTGCAATATCCATTGCGTTATTGATGTCACAATATATTATTAGACACTCAATCGAGGGAATCACTCTTTACCTTACTTATAAATTTGTGTATACATATTTATTGCTGTAACGACCCAGAATTTCTATTAATTAAAATATGTATATTTAATTGATTTTAAATATTAATAAGTGAGATTTATAAGTCGAATAAATTTTATTTCGAATAATTGGATTTAATTGGATAATTAAATCGATAATTTAATATGTTAAAATACAGAAATAATTGAAAATTGGGTTAAATATGATTGAAAATGATTTGTAAAATTTTATTTTATCATATTGGAGTTAGAATGATGTTATAGAACTTTTAAAATTGAATTAAAAGTTAATTTGTGAAAATTGAATATTTTAATATTTAAATCGACTAGTGAAATTAGTCATTTTTCGAACAGTCTTAGAATTGGATGAAACTAGTTCCATTGGATTCGTAATAGTTTGTTATTATTGGATTTCAATTTTCGTAGCAATCGGAATTTTCTTTTGACCGTGGCAGCTCGAAACGCATCGAAATTGTTTTAATATTTATTTGACGAATTAAAATAGCCATTTTTCAAACAGTCTCGGATTTCGACGAAACCAGTTTCATTGGATCCATAATGTGATATTATTATATGGTTTCAAATTTCGTGTCAATCGGATTTACCATTTGTTTGGGGCAAACTAAAACGCCTAGAAATTTGATTTACCGATTTAATTTTAAATCGAACGTTTATTGCCATAACTCGCACAAATGATCGAATTAGCTCCCGAAACATGTTCCATTGTGTTCGGAAAGCGGGGTAAACCTTAGGAACGCCAACCGACACGCTTTGTTTGGAGTTCGGAAAAATTTCGGGTGAATAGTGCACGGAAATTTTCTATATAAGGACCTCTATTTTCATTTTTTACATAAAACCCTAATTTCTAGGTTAAGCCGCCAGTTATATCTATCAATGGCCGATAGCTTCAGATCATTCTCCTCTATTATTTGAAAATCCATCAATCTATATGAAAATTCTTCAACTACGAAGTTGTAGATCGTAGCGAGATCTTCGATGTGAACGGCTACGATCGTAAATGGAGCGACGTGGAGGAAGTTATCATGGCCGATAGGGCTTGCGTTCATGCACGAATTACGAGAAGGAGGGTGAACCGAGCTCTGCCGCATTCATGGTGGTGGTAGGCGTGGTGATGGGCTTCAGAACCATGGTCGTAGATCGTCGTGGAGTGGCTCATATTGGTCGCATTAATTTGGGGATGGTGGCGGCTTGTGGGTTTTGTGCTCACGGCTTTGAACGTTGGAGGAGAAGATAGGGGGTGCGGCTAAGATTTGATGGCAACAAAATGGATGGCCCATATCTGATTTAGGTTTAAAAATATAAAAGAATTTGTAAATTAATATGTTTTAAATTTGTGTAAAACTTTAAAATGATGTATCTTTTTCATACGAGGTCGAAAACGCACGAAACAAGTTGCATTGGGTTCGTATGGACGAGCATTACGCTATGCAATTGGATTGGAGTCGTTTGGAGCTATTTTGAATTTCGGGTAAAATTAAACGCGTGTTTAATTTTATTCGAAATAAAAGCTGAAAACGAAATTGAAATCAAGGTGAGAACTTCTCACTCAATCGAATCGGTTTCGATTTTAATTTTAAATAGTTAGATTTAAAATTCTTGAATGTATGTTTGAATGATGATTGTTATCTATTGATTGTTAAAATAGACATTATACGATGTTAGTAAGCGGAGGTTATTTATTAAAAACATATACCGCGAATATTTCACAGTACAGTGAAATTGGTATTATTTATGTACTTGGAGTTGATTTCCCGCATTATATAGCGGATGAGACCCTATTGCGCCGCCTATTAAGTGGATAATATTTTATAAATCCCATATACCGCGATAATTCCGTACTGGAACGGAATTGGTATTGTGCTAACATCTTTGGATGCAGGAAAAAGGTTGGAGGGATCCAACTGGATTCCTCAACAGTATTTATTTGATTATGGATATTTTGATATTCGTTGATTATCATATACAGATATATGATGTCGTTGTTGTTGTGATTGACTATTTGGTGTGTAGCATCATTGGGCCAATTTTGGAATTTTAAAAGGATTTTTAAAGTGATTTTTGAAAGTATACGTTATAAAATAATTTTGGAATTGATTCCTTTAAAATAAATAAACGTTATAATTTTAATGTTATAAAATTATGATTTTTGAGAAATATAGTAAAAGTTGATTTTTGAAAATATGGGGTAAATGATTTTATAAAATAGTTTAAATCGGATTTTTGAATTTATTATAAAAAGTTTAAATATAGGATTTATGAAATTTGATTATTTTATAAATCAAAGAAAATGATGAAATTATAAAGGGTTTAAAGACGTTTTTTTAATAATAATATAAATTGATATTTATAAATTAAAAATATTTGAATTATAAAACGAGTTTTTATAAGTGTTAGAATGAAGTGTAAATGAATTTCATAAATGAATGAAATTTATAGAATTATAAACGGTGAAGTTATAAATGGAATTTTATAAGCAGTAGGTTTATAAAATTTGTAAAGTTATTAAAAGAGTATATTAGGGTGAATAAATGAATCTTATAAGTTATAAGATTTATAATTTGGGAAGTCTTAAAAAAAAGAGAACTATTTTGTAAACAAATAAATTATAAGCATTTAACTTATAATATGAACTTTTGGTATATAATTGAGTTATAAATTGAAAATAGGTTAATAAAGGAGATTTATAAAAGGAAGTTGTTATAAAATAAATAGAAATGGAAATTATAAACATTGTTTTATAAATCCGCAAACGACTTATTTTGATAAGTAAATTGTTATAACTTATTAATGGAGTTATATTCACGTTTTAGACAGTGAATAATCCTTTACAATAAAATACATAGAAATGATGAAATTGGTTAACGAAGTATATTCACGTTTTTGAATAGTGAATAATATGTTAAAGAAAATGTTTTAGATGTGATGTTTTAAATAGAATTAAAACGATCTAATGATGTTTTTAAAATATGTTAAGATTCGAAACCATAGATTTCAACATTCATTGTTGAAATAGACGTTTTCGAGAAATAGAAGGAAATGATGGACTATAACACTGTTGTTATAGTAAATGATTTCCGAAAGGAAATGTTTTGTATAATATTGGGATTTATATGTTTATTTTAATTTCGAATCCCTAACTAGTGATTTTGGGTTGTCGTAACGATGTTTTTCGTAACATTCGTTTTGGCCCAAATAAATATGTTTAAGAGAATGATTTCCTTAAAGAATGAAATATATACTTAATTTCGATTTAAGTATATTAAATATTTTCCAAATGTTGAAAATAAAAAGATTTGTGAATTACTTATTAATAAATAAGTATGGAAATGTTTTTCCAATGTGAAATAAAACATTTTTGAGAATTTATTTTTGTAAAGATGAATTGAAATGAATATTAGAAATCGATTTGAAAATCGTATATTCATAGGTATTTTGAAATATAAATTGACTATGGAATTTATAAAAGAAAGGGGAATTTGTTTAAGAATAAACGTTGATTTATTTTTGGAGTGTGGGAATTAATTTACAGGTTTGGAACGTAAATATAAAGTAAATCGTTTAGGATTTATTTAATTGGTTTAGTGAATCATGTTGAAATGAAAGTATTTCTGCGTAAGGAAAATGATTTGAAATTTGTTTTCAAAAGTGGTAAAGATGAAACGTGATTTGAAAATTTGTTTTCAAATGGTTGAAGTGTGGAAAAAAAAATATATGTTGTAAAGATATTTTTGGAAAATAAATAATTTGGAAAATTATTTGGAATCTGGTGATGTTGTGCATATCCATTGATAGTTCAATAACCGACTATCAATATTTACCAATGAATGGGTATTTGTTGTGATTTTTTTGAATTTGAATGCCACACTTATTTTTTTAAATAAGCGCTCACTATTCGGGTTAACCGGGAAAGGACCTTGGGGTCGTATAACCCGTTCCGAATATGTGATACGTCGTTATGAATTGCATTTGAAGAACGGTGTTGAAGACCGGATATTTTTGAAAACAGAAGGATTACCGTCGAATGTTTCTGCACCGAATGGCCCCGTTATTGAAATTCCATATGTGATGGAAAGTCCGGACGTGATTAGTGAATATCTGGTGCAAGGACTTCTTTGTAAGTGCCTTCGGTTCTGTTCGATCCCGGAACAGACTTGTATGGATAGTATGTCTGACATTACAAATTGAGATATAAAGCTGATTTCTTTCAAATATATTTCTGTTTGTGGCGAAGAATTTATTCTCTTAGCTTAACACCCTTCTCTGAAACGTACGAGCTCAGAGGTTATGTATTGATGGTTATCAGCGATATATTCCCAATTTGGTAACGTGACATGCTGAGTGTTGCTGTGAAATGATCATTGTTTGATCATTTGTGATATGATCATTTGTTTGATCATTTATCTTTGTGATCATTACTTTGATCATTTGTTGACCCAAAGCATGGCTTTATACCAAAGCGTGGCTTTGTGGACGAGACTTCGTCGGACCTCACACCCCAGAAATGGTCAAAACAGGAAGGATGCAGCAAGGTTATTAGGGGTAGCCCCCTTTAGTGTATGTCATTCCTTCTGGATAGAGGTGGTATCATGGTATGGAGCCCAGATACTTAACCTATGATGTTGCTGCAAACTTATTACTTTGTGGTTGTTGGAAATTGAGGATCCTCGGATGTAGATCGGCTACGATCGGGGGATGACATATTCGTGTCAGTAGTTACCCAGTTAGGGGTAACCCGACCTTGTGTTGGCAGAGATCCGGTTAGGTTCTTGGGACGTCATTCCAGAGGCGTTTCCATGTGGCAATGGGAAGTTCCTTGGCCTGACCATTTGTTGGAAATCCAAAGAAACAATACGAGCCTTGTACGGTTTTAGTTGTAGAACCTGCCATCTAATATGGTAGCTATAGTAGGAATAATATAATGGTACCTATGTTGGCTAAGATTTATATTCTACTTTCGAAATGTTTTCTACACCATGCACTAATAATAATATCAAAAATGATTTGATTTTGCGTAGTAAGCATCTTTGACTATCATAAGGAGAAATCTCCCCCATGTTTGCGTTTGCATTGTGTGTGTGCCGGGAGGCCTTATGGTAGTCTCATTATTAAAAGCATTGTGAATCTATTTTAAAATTATCCTGTACTTTGTTTTAAAAAAATAAACTGTTTTAGTTCTCACATCAGTCACATGACTGACTCGGAGTTTATTGTTTTCCTTCCTAAACTCTGGGTGCCCACCAATTTCCACACGGGCAGTTTAGAGTCAGGTTTATCAGGATATTCTGGAATTCAGGAGTTGCTGGAGGCAAGATGGATGGCATGGCGTATTCACTAGTATATAGTATTTCTTTTCTGCTCTTCGTTGTTGTTTGTTGTTGTAAACTCTGATAGTATAATGTAATGTGATGTAAAGTAATAACTGATATAGTTTTTTGTTTAAAGATTATTCATTTATCTATTATATGTTGTTCCGCTGCGATTTTGAGATTCTGATATTGTTCTGTTGTTTTCTTTCTGTTCTGTTCTATTTTTTTCTCTCTTCTTCTATCTTTTTTTTTTAAACCCTAAGAATTCGTATTTCCGTTCATTTTGAGTTAATCACTGGAGATTAGTGTCTATTCAAGGAGTACGGATTTGCGGGTCCTCACATCTGGTAACAGAGCATATGGTTAAGCGACAACCATGGCTCTGTTGGGTATTACTCATTAGAGATAGAGTCAGTAGTGCTCTAGAATGAGTTTGAGTGTAATAATAGATATGAGAGCGTATTTGTTAGTGAATATCAAATTGTTTTATATTGTGATGATTGGTTTGTTGAGTGGTATACGGATTCTGGTTAATACGGGTAATTAACGTTGTTGATAGGGATCTCTAAACACTTGTACAGAAAAATTCGAAACGATATTGTTTTAAATTGGGTAAATGAAATAATTTTACCTTGGGTATATTTTATATATAAAAGGTATAATTTTTCAGAATTATTAAAGTGTATGTAAGTTGATTGTTTGGTTGTTGAAAATGTAAGAATATATATAAGTAAAATTAAAAGATGTTTGAATTATCTAAATAAAAGAATAATTGTTTAAGCAAAAGAATTATAAGAATTGAATTATAATTAAAGTGATTTACAATTGTGAAATAAACTTATATATATAAGAAGTGAAACTATATGAATATATTTATGAATATGAGTTATAAATAAAAAATAAGTTTGAATAAGTGATGAAATTTGACTTTGGTAAAGGTTAAATGGAAAATTTTACTTCAGAATTGGGAATCTGAATTTGATTTATAAGTGGGAATTTAAGTTAAGTAAAACCAAATAATGTTTAAATGGAATATAAGTTAAGTGATGGATATGAACTTGAGTTATATAAATGAAATTCAACTTTTGTAATTGAATTGAATTAATGGATTGAATGTTAATCAATTAAAGGTAAATAGTTGATATGAAATAATGAATGTAAGTGTTAATTCATTAAAATCTAATGTTATTGGAAAAGTTGAATAATTTAATGAAAAATTAATTTAATTAAACCAATTGAAAGTAAAGGTGTTAAACCAAATTGAATGAATATAAGCAAAGGAATTTGGTTGTAATTAATAAACATTGGTTGATATATGATTGTTAGTTGATTGTGTATAATTCATTAAGTATTAATGAAATTGAAAGCTAAAGTAATTGAAATCCAATTGGAAATTAAGTGAATCTAAAATAGAATTGAATTTGATTTGGAAATGAACCAACATGAATATGAATTAGTGAGTATAAACTAATTGAAAAGGAATGTTAGTAAAAACATCCACCGTTAATGAATCAAATGTGATTAAATTGAAAATCTATTTCATTGAATATTAATGAGAATATGAATGAATATTTATTGGTTACGGATGTTAGTTGAATACTAGTTGGATGATAGTTGGTTGATGGTTGAATATATTGCTTTTACTGCATTTGCTATGTTGACATATATAGTTATTATGTTGCTATATGTTGTATATCGATACTATTGTCCATATACATATTTCTCATCTATTTGTTGAGTGTTTAGTAGGTGCGGATCGCGTTTGCTTCGTATTTGGAGCTCGCTTTCGCGCTATATTAGCCGTATGTGCTCGCTAATAAAATATGAGGTACATATCTCGGATTAAATATCGTACTTTTACACTTTTTTCCCTGCGGAATGCCTCATCACTTGATGAGATGTATATTTGTGATAAATATGCTGTCATTTTTTTCGGATCGAGCCGCGCAAAGGAGACTATGGCGAATTTTTCGAAAATTTAACGCGTTAGAAAAATTTGGGAATTTTTGGAAAATTTTGAAAACTATAATTTTGATTTGGAGTTGAAAGTTAAACAATAGTAGTTGTTTTTGAAAAGATAACTAAGTATGATTGGAAAACATAGTAAAGTTATTATAAGAAGTTTAACTATGGATTTTGGGAAAATTAATGGATTCTGTAACTTTTCTTACTTGGTAATTTCGAGGACGAAATTCTTTTAAGGGGGGAAGATTGTAACGACCCAGAATTTCTATTAATTAAAATTTGTATATTTAATTGATTTTAAATATTAATAAGTGAGATTTACAAGTCGAATAAATTTTATTTCGAATAATTGGATTTAATTGGATAATTAAATCGATAATTTAATATGTTAAAATACAGAAATAATTGAAAATTGGGTTAAATATGATTGAAAATGATTTGTAAAATTTTATTTTATCATATTGGAGTTAGAATGATGTTATAGAACTTTTAAAATTGAATTAAAAGTTAATTTGTGAAAATTGAATATTTTAATATTTAAATCGACTAGTGAAATTAGTCATTTTTCGAACAGTCTCAGAATTGGACGAAACTAGTTCCATTGGATCCGTAATAGTTTGTTATTATCGGATTTCAATTTTCGTAGCAATCGGAGTTTTCGTTTGACCGTAGCAGCTCGAAACGCATCGAAATTGTTTTAATATTTATTTGACGAGTTGAAATAGCCATTTTTCAAAAAGTCTTGGATTTCGACGAAACCAGTTTCATCGGATCCGTAGTGTGATATTATTGTATGGTTTCAAATTTTGTGTCAATTGGATTTACCGATTGTCCGGGGCAAACTAAAACACCTAGAAATTTGATTTACCGATTTAATTTTAAATCGAACGTTTATTGCCATAACTCGCACAGATGATCGAATTAGCTCCCGAAACACGTTCCATTATGTTCGGAACGCGGGGTAGACCTTAGGAACGCCAACCGACACGCTTCGTTTGGAGTTCGGAAAAATTTCAGGTGGATAGTGCACGGAAATTTTCTATATAAGGACCTCTATTTTCATTTTTTACATAAAACCCAAATTTCTAGGTTAAGCCGCCAGTTATATCTATCAATGGCCGATAGCTTCAGATCATTCTCCTCTATTATTTGCAAATCCATCAATCTATATGAAAATTCTTCAACTACGAAGTTGTAGATCGTAGCGAGATCTTCGATGTGAACGGCTACGATCGTAAATGGAGCGACGTGGAGGAAGTTATCGTGGCCGATAGGGCTTGCGTTCGTGCACGAATTACGAGAAGGAGGGTGAACCGAGCTCTGCCGCATTAATGGTGGTGGTTGGCATGGTGATGGGCTTCAGAACCATGGTCGTTGATCGTCGTGGAGTGGCTTATATTAGTCGCATTAATTTGGGGATGGTGGCGGCATGTGGGTTTTGTGCTCACGGCTTTGAACGTTGGAGGAGAAGATGAGGGGTGTGGCTAAGATTTGATGGCAACAAAATGGACAGCCCAGATCTGATTTAGGTTTAAAAATATAAAAGAATTTGTAAATTAATATGTTTTAAATTCGTGTAAAACTCTAAAATGATGTTTCTTTTTCATACGAGGTCGAAAACGCACGAAACAAGTTGCGTTGGGTTCGTATGGACGAGCATTACGCTATGGAAATGGATTGGAGTCGTTTGGAGCTAGTTTGAATTTCGGGTAAAATTAAACGCGTGTTTAATTTTATTCGAAATAAAAGCTGAAAACGAAATTGAAATCAAGGTGAGAACTTCTCACTCAATCGAATCGGTTTCGATTTTAATTTTAAATAGTTAGATTTAAAATTCTTGAATGTATGTTTGAATGATGATTGTTATCTATTGATTGTTAAAATAGACATTATACGATGTTAGTAAGCGGAGGTTATTTATTAAAAACATATACCGCGAATATTTCACAGTACAGTGAAATTGGTATTATTTATGTACTTGTAGTTGATTTTCCGCATTATATAGCGGATGAGACCCTATTGCGCCGCCTATTAAGCGGATAATATTTTATAAATCCCATATACCGCGATAATTCCGTACTGGAAAGGAATTGGTATTGTGCTAACATCTTTGGATGCAGGAAAAAGGTTGGAGGGATCTAACTGGATTCCTCAACAGTATTTATTTGATTATGGATATTTTGATATTCGTTGATTATCATATACAGATATATGATGTCGTTGTTGTTGTGATTGACTATTTGGTGTGTAGCATCATTGGGCCAATTTTGAAATTTTAAAAGGAGTTTTAAAATGATTTTTGAAAGTATACGTTATAAAATAATTTTGGAATTGATTCCTTTAAAATAAATAAACGTTATAATTTTAATGTTATAAAATTATGATTTTTTAGAAATATAGTAAAAGTTGATTTTTGAAAATATGGGGTAAATGATTTTATAAAATAGTTCAAATCGGGATTTTTGAATTTATTATAAAAAGTTTAAATATAGGATTTATGAAATTTGATTATTTTATAAACCAAGGAAAATGATGAAATTATAAAGGAGTTTAAAGACGTTTTTTTTAATAATAATATAAATTGATATTTATAAATTAAAAATATTTGAATTATAAAACGAGTTTTTATAAGTGTTAGAATGAAGTGTAAATGAATTTCATAAATGAGAAATTTATAGAATTATAAACGGTGAAGTTATAAATGGAATTTTATAAGCAGTAGGTTTATAAAATTTGTAAAGTTATTAAAAGAGTAGATTTGGGTGAATAAATGAATCTTATAAGTTATAAGATTTATAATTTGGGAAGTCTTTAAAAAAAAGAACGATTTTGAAAACAAATAAATTGTAAGCATTTAACTTATAATATGAACTTTTGGTATATAATTGAGTTATAAATTGAAAGTAGGTTAATAAAGGAGATTTATAAAAGGAAGTTGTTATAAAATAAATAGAAATGGAAATTATAAACATTGTTTTATAAATCCGCAAACAACTTATTTTGATAAGTAAATTGTTATAACTTATTAATGGAGTTATATTCACGTTTTAGACAATGAATAATCCTTTAAAATAAAATATAATGATGAAATTGGTTGACGAAGTATATTCACGTTTTTGAATAGTGAATAATATGTTAAAGAAAATATTTTGGATGTGATGTTTTAAATAGAATTAAAACGATCTAACGATGTTTTTAAAATGTGTTAAGATTCGAAACCATAGATTTCAACATTCATTGTTGAAATAGACGTTTTCGAGAAATATAAGGAAATGGTGGACTATAACACTGTTGTTATAGTAAATGATTTCCAAAAGGAAATGTTTTGTATAGTATTGGGATTTATATATCTATTTTAATTTCGAATCCCTATACTAGTGATTTTGGGTTGTCGTAACGATGTTTTACGTAACATTCGTTTTGGCCCAAATAAATATGTTTAAGAAAATGATTTCCTTAAAGAATGAAATATATACTTAATTTCGATTTAAGTATATTAAATATTTTCCAAATGTTGAAAATAAAAAGATTTGTGAATTACTTATTAATAAATAAGTATGGAAATGTTTTTCCAATGTGAAATAAAACATTTTTGAGAATTTATCTTTGTAAAGATGAATTGAAATGAATATTAGAAATCGATTTGAAAATCGTATATTCATAGGTATTTTGAAATATAAATTGACTATGGAATTTATAAAAGAAAGGGGAATTTGTTTAAGAATAAACGTTGATTTATTTTTGGAGTGTAGGAATTAATTTACGGGTTTGGAACGTAAATATAAAGTAAATCGTTAAGGATTTATTTAATTGGTTTAAATGAACCATGTTGAAATGAAAGTATTTCTGCGTAAGGAAAATGATTTGAAATTTGTTTTCAAAAGTGGTAAAGATGAAAAGTGATTTGAAAATTTGTTTTCAAATGGCTGAAGTGTGGAAAAAAATATATATCTTGTAAAGATATTTTTGAAAAATAAATAATTTGGAAAATTATTTGGAATCTGGTGATGTTGTGCATACCAATTGATAGTTCAATAACCAACTATCAATATTTGCCTATGAATGGGTATTTGTTGTGATTTGTTTGAATTTGAATACTACACTTATTTTTTTGAATAAGCGCTCACTATTCGGGTTAACCGAGAAAGGACCTTGGGGTCGTATAACCCATTCCGAATATGTGATACGTCGTTATGAATTGCATTTGAAGACCGGTGTTGAAGACCAGATATTTTTGAAAACGGAAGGATTACCGTCGAATGTTTCTGCACCGAATGGACCCGGTATAGAAATTCCATATGTGATGGGAAGTCCGGACGTGATTAGTGAATATCTGGATTGCAAGGACTCCTTTGTAAGTGCCTTCAGTTCTGTTCGATCCCGGAATGGACTTGTATGGATAGTATGTCTGACATTACAAATTGAGATATAAAGCCGATTTCTTTCAAATATATTTCTATTGGTGGCGGAGAATTCATTCTCTTAGCTTAACACCCTTCTCTGAGACGTACGAGCTCAGAGGTTATGTAGTTGATGATTATCAGCGATATATTCCCAATTTGGTAATGTGACATGCTGAGTGTTGCTGTGTAATGATCATTGTTTGATCATTTGTGATATGATCATTTGTTTGATCATTTATCTTTGTGATCATTACTTTGATCATTTGTTGACCCAAAGCATGGCTTTGTACCAAAGCGTGGCTTTGTGGACGAGACTTCGCCGGACCTCACACCCCGGAAATGGTCAAAACAGGAAGGATGCAGCAAGGTTATTAGGGGTAGCGCCCTTTAGTGTATGTCATTCCTTCTGGATAGAGGTGGTATCACGGTATGGAGCCCAGATACTTAACCTATGTTGTTGCTGCAAACTTATTACTTTGTGGTTGTTGGAAATCGAGGATCCTCGGATGTAGATCGGTTACGATCGGGGGATGACATATTCGTGTCAGTAGTTACCCAGTTAGGGGTAACCCGACCTTGTGTTGGCAGAGATCCGGTTAGGTTCTTGGGACGTCATTCCAGAGGCGTTTCCATGTGGCAATGGGAAGTTCCTTGACCTGACCATTTGTTGGAAATCCAAAGAAACAATACGAGCCTTGTACGGTTTTAGTTGTAGAACCTGCCATCTAATATGGTAGCTATAGTAGGAATAATATAATGGTACCTATGTTGGCTAAGATTTATATTCTACTTTCGAAATGTTTTCTACACCATGCACTAATAATAATGTCAAAAATGATTTGATTTTGCGTAGTAAGCATCTTTGACTATCATAAGGAGAAATCTCCCCCATGTTTGCGTTTGCATTGTGTGTGTGCCGGGAGGCCTTATGGTAGTCTCATTATTAAAAGCATTGCGAATCTATTTTAAAATTATCCTGTACTTTGTTTTAAAAAAATAAACTGTTTTAGTTCTCACATCAGTCACATGACTGACTCGGAGTTTATTGTTTTCCTTCCTAAACTCTGGGTGCCCACCAATTTCCATACGGGCAGTTTAGAGTCAGGTTTATCAGGATATTTTGGAATTCAGGAGTTGCTGGAGGCAAGATGGATGGCATGGCGTATTCACTAGTATATAGTATTTCTTTTCTGCTCTTCGTTGTTGTTTGTTGTTGTAAACTCTGATAGTATAATGTAATGTGATGTAAAGTAATAACTGATATAGTTTTTTGTTTAAAGATTATTCATTTATCTATTATATGTTGTTCCGCTGCGATTTTGAGATTCTGATATTGTTCTGTTGTTTTCTTTCTGTTCTGTTCTATTTTTTTCTCTCTTCTTCTATCTTTTTTTTTTAAACCCTAAGAATTCGTATTTCCGTTCATTTTGAGTTAATCACTGGAGATTAGTGTCTATTCAAGGAGTACGGATTTGCGGGTCCTCACATCTGGTAACAGAGCATATGGTTAAGCGACAACCATGGCTCTGTTGGGTATTACTCATTAGAGATAGAGTCAGTAGTGCTCTAGAATGAGTTTGAGTGTAATAATAGATATGAGAGCGTATTTGTTAGTGAATATCAAATTGTTTTATATTGTGATGATTGGTTTGTTGAGTGGTATACGGATTCTGGTTAATACGGGTAATTAACGTTGTTGATAGGGATCTCTAAACACTTGTACAGAAAAATTCGAAACGATATTGTTTTAAATTGGGTAAATGAAATAATTTTACCTTGGGTATATTTTATATATAAAAGGTATAATTTTTCAGAATTATTAAAGTGTATGTAAGTTGATTGTTTGGTTGTTGAAAATGTAAGAATATATATAAGTAAAATTAAAAGATGTTTGAATTATCTAAATAAAAGAATAATTGTTTAAGCAAAAGAATTATAAGAATTGAATTATAATTAAAGTGATTTACAATTGTGAAATAAACTTATATATATAAGAAGTGAAACTATATGAATATATTTATGAATATGAGTTATAAATAAAAAATAAGTTTGAATAAGTGATGAAATTTGACTTTGGTAAAGGTTAAATGGAAAATTTTACTTCAGAATTGGGAATCTGAATTTGATTTATAAGTGGGAATTTAAGTTAAGTAAAACCAAATAATGTTTAAATGGAATATAAGTTAAGTGATGGATATGAACTTGAGTTATATAAATGAAATTCAACTTTTGTAATTGAATTGAATTAATGGATTGAATGTTAATCAATTAAAGGTAAATAGTTGATATGAAATAATGAATGTAAGTGTTAATTCATTAAAATCTAATGTTATTGGAAAAGTTGAATAATTGAATGAAAAATTAATTTAATTAAACCAATTGAAAGTAAAGGTGTTAAACCAAATTGAATGAATATAAGCAAAGGAATTTGGTTGTAATTAATAAACATTGGTTGATATATGATTGTTAGTTGATTGTGTATAATTCATTAAGTATTAATGAAATTGAAAGCTAAAGTAATTGAAATCCAATTGGAAATTAAGTGAATCTAAAATAGAATTGAATTTGATTTGGAAATGAACCAACATGAATATGAATTAGTGAGTATAAACTAATTGAAAAGGAATGTTAGTAAAAACATCCACCGTTAATGAATCAAATGTGATTAAATTGAAAATCTATTTCATTGAATATTAATGAGAATATGAATGAATATTTATTGGTTACGAATGTTAGTTGAATGCTAGTTGGATGATAGTTGGTTGATGGTTGAATATATTGCTTTTACTGCATTTGCTATGTTGACATATATAGTTATTATGTTGCTATATGTTGTATATCGATACTATTGTCCATATACATATTTCTCATCTATTTGTTGAGTGTTTAGTAGGTGCGGATCGCGTTTGCTTCGTATTTGGAGCTCGCTTTCGCACTATATTAGCCGTATGTGCTCGCTAATAAAATATAAGGTACATATCTCGGATTAAATATCGTACTTTTACACTTTTTTCCCTGCGGAATGCCTCATCACTTGATGAGATGTATATTTGTGATAAATATGCTGTCATTTTTTTCGGATCGAGCCGCGCAAAGGAGACTATGGCGAATTTTTCGAAAATTTAACGCGTTAGAAAAATTTGGGAATTTTTGGAAAATTTTGAAAACTATAATTTTGATTTGGAGTTGAAAGTTAAACAATAGTAGTTGTTTTTGAAAAGATAACTAAGTATGATTTGAAAACATAGTAAAGTTTTTATTAGAAGTTTAACTATGGATTTTGGGAAAATTAATGGATTCTGTAACTTTTCTTACTTGGTAATTTCGAGGACGAAATTCTTTTGAGGGGGGAAGATTGTAACGACCCAGAATTTCTATTAATTAAAATTTGTATATTTAATTGATTTTAAATATTAATAAGTGAGATTTACAAGTCGAATAAATTTTATTTCGAATAATTGGATTTAATTGGATAATTAAATCGATAATTTAATATGTTAAAATACAGAAATAATTGAAAATTGGGTTAAATATGATTGAAAATGATTTGTAAAATTTTATTTTATCATATTGGAGTTAGAATGATGTTATAGAACTTTTAAAATTGAATTAAAAGTTAATTTGTGAAAATTGAATATTTTAATATTTAAATCGACTAGTGAAATTAGTCATTTTTCGAACAGTCTCAGAATTGGACGAAACTAGTTCCATTGGATCCGTAATAGTTTGTTATTATCGGATTTCAATTTTCGTAGCAATCGGAGTTTTCGTTTGACCGTAGCAGCTCGAAACGCATCGAAATTGTTTTAATATTTATTTGATGAGTTGAAATAGCCATTTTTCAAAAAGTCTTGGATTTCGACGAAACCAGTTTCATCGGATCCGTAGTGTGATATTATTGTATGGTTTCAAATTTCGTGTCAATTGGATTTACCGATTGTCCGGGGCAAACTAAAACACCTAGAAATTTGATTTACCGATTTAATTTTAAATCGAACGTTTATTGCCATAACTCGCACAGATGATCGAATTAGCTCCCGAAACACGTTCCATTATGTTCGGAACGCGGGGTAGACCTTAGGAACGCCAACCGACACGCTTCGTTTGGAGTTCGGAAAAATTTCAGGTGGATAGTGCACGGAAATTTTCTATATAAGGACCTCTATTTTCATTTTTTACATAAAACCCAAATTTCTAGGTTAAGCCGCCAGTTATATCTATCAATGGCTGATAGCTTCAGATCATTCTCCTCTATTATTTGCAAATCCATCAATCTATATGAAAATTCTTCAACTACGAAGTTGTAGATCGTAGCGAGATCTTCGATGTGAACGGCTACGATCGTAAATGGAGCGACGTGGAGGAAGTTATCGTGGCCGATAGGGCTTGCGTTCGTGCGCGAATTACGAGACGGAGGGTGAACCGAGCTCTGCCGCATTAATGGTGGTGGTAGGCATGGTGATGGGCTTCAGAACCATGGTCGTTGATCGTCGTGGAGTGGCTTATATTAGTCGCATTAATTTGGGGATGGTGGCGGCATGTGGGTTTTGTGCTCACGGCTTTGAACGTTGGAGGAGAAGATGAGGGGTGCGGCTAAGATTTGATGGCAACAAAATGGACAGCCCAGATCTGATTTAGGTTTAAAAATATAAAAGAATTTGTAAATTAATATGTTTTAAATTCGTGTAAAACTCTAAAATGATGTTTCTTTTTCATACGAGGTCGAAAACGCACGAAACAAGTTGCGTTGGGTTCGTATGGACGAGCATTACGCTATGGAAATGGATTGGAGTCGTTTGGAGCTAGTTTGAATTTCGGGTAAAATTAAACGCGTGTTTAATTTTATTCGAAATAAAAGCTGAAAACGAAATTGAAATCAAGGTGAGAACTTCTCACTCAATCGAATCGGTTTCGATTTTAATTTTAAATAGTTAGATTTAAAATTCTTGAATGTATGTTTGAATGATGATTGTTATCTATTGATTGTTAAAATAGACATTATACGATGTTAGTAAGCGGAGGTTATTTATTAAAAACATATACCGCGAATATTTCACAGTACAGTGAAATTGGTATTATTTATGTACTTGTAGTTGATTTTCCGCATTATATAGCGGATGAGACCCTATTGCGCCGCCTATTAAGCGGATAATATTTTATAAATCCCATATACCGCGATAATTCTGTACTGGAAAGGAATTGGTATTGTGCTAACATCTTTGGATGCAGGAAAAAGGTTGGAGGGATCTAACTGGATTCCTCAACAGTATTTATTTGATTATGGATATTTTGATATTCGTTGATTATCATATACAGATATATGATGTCGTTGTTGTTGTGATTGACTATTTGGTGTGTAGCATCATTGGGCCAATTTTGAAATTTTAAAAGGAGTTTTAAAATGATTTTTGAAAGTATACGTTATAAAATAATTTTGGAATTGATTCCTTTAAAATAAATAAACGTTATAATTTTAATGTTATAAAATTATGATTTTTTAGAAATATAGTAAAAGTTGATTTTTGAAAATATGGGGTAAATGATTTTATAAAATAGTTCAAATCGGGATTTTTGAATTTATTATAAAAAGTTTAAATATAGGATTTATGAAATTTGATTATTTTATAAACCAAGGAAAATGATGAAATTATAAAGGAGTTTAAAGACGTTTTTTTTAATAATAATATAAATTGATATTTATAAATTAAAAATATTTGAATTATAAAACGAGTTTTTATAAGTGTTAGAATGAAGTGTAAATGAATTTCATAAATGAGAAATTTATAGAATTATAAACGGTGAAGTTATAAATGGAATTTTATAAGCAGTAGGTTTATAAAATTTGTAAAGTTATTAAAAGAGTAGATTTGGGTGAATAAATGAATCTTATAAGTTATAAGATTTATAATTTGGGAAGTCTTTAAAAAAAGAACGATTTTGAAAACAAATAAATTGTAAGCATTTAACTTATAATATGAACTTTTGGTATATAATTGAGTTATAAATTGAAAGTAGGTTAATAAAGGAGATTTATAAAAGGAAGTTGTTATAAAATAAATAGAAATGGAAATTATAAACATTGTTTTATAAATCCGCAAACAACTTATTTTGATAAGTAAATTGTTATAACTTATTAATGGAGTTATATTCACGTTTTAGACAATGAATAATCCTTTAAAATAAAATATAATGATGAAATTGGTTGACGAAGTATATTCACGTTTTTGAATAGTGAATAATATGTTAAAGAAAATATTTTGGATGTGATGTTTTAAATAGAATTAAAACGATCTAACGATGTTTTTAAAATGTGTTAAGATTCGAAACCATAGATTTCAACATTCATTGTTGAAATAGACGTTTTCGAGAAATAGAAGGAAATGGTGGACTATAACACTGTTGTTATAGTAAATGATTTCCAAAAGGAAATGTTTTGTATAGTATTGGGATTTATATATCTATTTTAATTTCGAATCCCTATACTAGTGATTTTGGGTTGTCGTAACGATGTTTTACGTAACATTCGTTTTGGCCCAAATAAATATGTTTAAGAGAATGATTTCCTTAAAGAATGAAATATATACTTAATTTCGATTTAAGTATATTAAATATTTTCCAAATGTTGAAAATAAAAAGATTTGTGAATTACTTATTAATAAATAAGTATGGAAATGTTTTTCCAATGTGAAATAAAACATTTTTGAGAATTTATCTTTGTAAAGATGAATTGAAATGAATATTAGAAATCGATTTGAAAATCGTATATTCATAGGTATTTTGAAATATAAATTCACTATGGAATTTATAAAAGAAAGGGGAATTTGTTTAAGAATAAACGTTGATTTATTTTTGGAGTGTAGGAATTAATTTACGGGTTTGGAACGTAAATATAAAGTAAATCGTTAAGGATTTATTTAATTGGTTTAAATGAACCATGTTGAAATGAAAGTATTTCTGCGTAAGGAAAATGATTTGAAATTTGTTTTCAAAAGTGGTAAAGATGAAAAGTGATTTGAAAATTTGTTTTCAAATGGCTGAAGTGTGGAAAAAAATATATATCTTGTAAAGATATTTTTGAAAAATAAATAATTTGGAAAATTATTTGGAATCTGGTGATGTTGTGCATACCAATTGATAGTTCAATAACCAACTATCAATATTTACCTATGAATGGGTATTTGTTGTGATTTGTTTGAATTTGAATACTACACTTATTTTTTTGAATAAGCGCTCACTATTCGGGTTAACCGAGAAAGGACCTTGGGGTCCTATAACCCATTCCGAATATGTGATACGTCGTTATGAATTGCATTTGAAGACCGGTGTTGAAGACCAGATATTTTTGAAAACGGAAGGATTACCGTCGAATGTTTCTGCACCGAATGGACCCGGTATAGAAATTCCATATGTGATGGGAAGTCCGGACGTGATTAGTGAATATCTGGATTGCAAGGACTCCTTTGTAAGTGCCTTCAGTTCTATTCGATCCCGGAATGGACTTGTATGGATAGTATGTCTGACATTACAAATTGAGATATAAAGCCGATTTCTTTCAAATATATTTCTATTGGTGGCGGAGAATTCATTCTCTTAGCTTAACACCCTTCTCTGAGACGTACGAGCTCAGAGGTTATGTAGTTGATGATTATCAGCGATATATTCCCAATTTGGTAATGTGACATGCTGAGTGTTGCTGTGTAATGATCATTGTTTGATCATTTGTGATATGATCATTTGTTTGATCATTTATCTTTGTGATCATTACTTTGATCATTTGTTGACCCAAAGCATGGTTTTGTACCAAAGCGTGGCTTTGTGGACGAGACTTCGCCGGACCTCACACCCCGGAAATGGTCAAAACAGGAAGGATGCAGCAAGGTTATTAGGGGTAGCCCCCTTTAGTGTATGTCATTCCTTCTGGATAGAGGTGGTATCACGGTATGGAGCCCAGATACTTAACCTATGTTGTTGCTGCAAACTTATTACTTTGTGGTTGTTGGAAATCGAGGATCCTCGGATGTAGATCGGTTACGATCGGGGGATGACATATTCGTGTCAGTAGTTACCCAGTTAGGGGTAACCCGACCTTGTGTTGGCAGAGATCCGGTTAGGTTCTTGGGACGTCATTCCAGAGGCGTTTCCATGTGGCAATGGGAAGTTCCTTGGCCTGACCATTTGTTGGAAATCCAAAGAAACAATACGAGCCTTGTACGGTTTTAGTTGTAGAACCTGCCATCTAATATGGTAGCTATAGTAGGAATAATATAATGGTACCTATGCTGGCTAAGATTTATATTCTACTTTCGAAATGTTTTCTACACTATGCACTAATAATAATATCAAAAATGATTTGATTTTGCGTAGTAAGCATCTTTGACTATCATAAGGAGAAATCTCCCCCATGTACTCAACCAACTAGAGTTTGCTGCAATTTCATACTTGGAACCATTTCCGATATATGACCTTAGTTAAGATTGAATTTCAATTTCAAGATTGTCTTACTATACTCGATATCACCAATGAAGTTTTAGTATAAACATCATTCACGAGGATTTTACCATTTCTATAAACAATTCTCAATTGTTCATAAATACCAGAGAATAGTTCAAGTTTCAATTGGTGAAATTTCCAGACTTGATTTACATTTGCGCACTACATCAAATGCATAAGAAAACCTAATTCGATACATAACATATGTGACGGGACCTGCTGCCAAAGCATAAGGACTCATGTACCCCATTCCATAAGAACATTTCATTTTTGGAAATATATTAAAGAACTTCAGTATAAGTATTATGTATTATGATTTCGAACATAGGGATGTTAACATCAAATTTGCTCGAAAACAGCTTTGCTATTTATTTATAGTCTTAGAAATGATGTAATACCATTTCATCTTTCTTTATTATAGGAATATGTTTCCTATGCAGTCTGACTCTGATCAAACATATTGATTCTTTCAATCAAAGTATATTCTAACCTCTAGAAGTTAGTTTTGAGATTAGAATTTATCATAACTTCATGAGCTCATTATTGCTCCCAATGATCCAAAGGCATCTTGTGTGTGATGTGCTAATAGTCATTTATGAATTTTCATTTGGATAAGCTACCATATGTATGCTCACCAAATGTTTGTGTCCATAGCGTGTGATAAATAACAAGCATAATCCTAATGGAGTTAAGTATGGTGATCGATGAAATTTATTTTTCAACTTCAACATTCGAATAGACTAAATCTTTTCCCAACTACCATGCTTAATAAGTCTATACCTTTCCAACTGCAACTTTTGGGCAACCAATGGATCATACCCATTCAAATACTAATTCCAAAATCATATTTTCTTAGTATATTCGTACTCCATCTCAAAACGTGTCAGCTCATGCCAAGTGGTGAATTATACATTATCTATGGCTTATGGGCAACCTAGTAGAATGACTTTCAATCCACTTACTCATATGTCAAGGACCTCTATCTCTAGTGGCAAGCGATATGGCGTTATTGGTTGAGGTCCTAGTTGTCATAATTTAAAACCCCAAGACATCAAAATGAGCGCTCTGCTTGAAGGATCACTTTTATTATAAGAAAATCCACTTTCTTATATTAAGAAAACCATATTTCTCTTTGCATGCGAGATTTTCTATTAGAAATAGGGCATGTCCTTATTACCTAAATTAGTTTTGTATTATCTAAACGTTTATTTTCACTTCATTATCTTGGATCTCATCCATGTCAACCACATTGCCACTAATTTTCTAGATTGAAATTCCTTGGTTAAAAGGTGGCCTTTTTTGAAATATCATTTTACTTCTCAATGCAATTGAACAAGCTTCCAAAAGCCTACATAATTCAAATAACAATAAACCAAGCGTCAAATTACGCAACTTATGTTCTAAACATATATTGGAAAGCTTATATCTTAAACCTACTAAGATAAAACTTCCCCTTTACCATATCTCTTACGATATTGCAAATTTAGCTCTAGCTAAAAATGCATTCAATATATATATATATACATACTTATAAATACATATCCTTTAAATAGATTTTATTGGGATCGAGAGGTTAGGCGTAGCAGAAGAAGGGGTATATTTCAAAAAAAACTTAGGTTATTTAAATTTTTTAGATTTATTTTTAAACAAATTTAATTATTTTGATTTGAAATGTGTTAGATGCTATTATAAATAATTTTCAATTGAAGAGTTTTGATTTTTGATTTTAATTTATTTGTTGTTTATTATTATTGTTTGTATTTATTCATTAAGTTTGGTAAAAAAATTATTTATCAATCACATAATAATATATATATATATATATATAAACACATAGTCGTATACAGTTATTTATATTTATTACAAATATACAATACACAAAAATATATATACATATATATAAAGGTATTTGAATTGGTACCTTAAATATATACAATCAAAGTTTATTTACGTATGCAGCATATGGTCCTATGTGTTACATATCAAAATTAATATATATTTGTATAATTAACTAAATATTGATTGAATACTCAAATATATAAATATTACAAGAATATTGTTTATGAGTTAATTTGGATATACATATTGTTATCCGATATTTAAATCAAGCAAAATTTCGATAGAATCTGACTACAAAATGACCATGGAATGGACCAAGAAGTTTGGGAGAAGTCAAGAATGGAGTGGAAAAGAAAATGCTATGTACGGTTTCAACAACATCAATCAGTACCGATTGATCATGGAGCTTGGGATAGATCCCACTTTGCTTCTACTATGGTTCTATATGCAAGTTTGAAGAAAATGACAAGTATTGGACAAGGCATATTGATCGATGATTTTGCCTCTGAAGATCCAAAGCTTAAAGACTTAAATAATTTTGAAGGAAAAAGCGAAGATATGGTAAACATATCGATTGCACATTGATCGATACCGATCAATCAAATCTCATAGATTGTGCTGATTTAACCAGTTCTTTTTGTTGGAAACTTGGACCTTTGAATTCAATTGGTTCGAACTAGATCAAGCTATTTTTGTGGGTTGATTCATTTATAAATAGGTGTAGGATCGATTTCACCCTAGAGGGGAGGGGAGGTGAATAGGGTGATGGTATTGATTTATAAAAATTAATTGTGGAAGCTTATAAAATAATTTCAACACAGATCACAGAATATTACCAGCACAGAAATAAATAGCAGAATAATAAAATGCGGAAATAGAACGACACAGAATTTACCCAGCTTCGGCAAAACCCTGCCTACGTGCTACCCCTAAGGTTTCTACTAGAAATTAGTTAGTCAGACGCTTACACACATAAACTCGCGACACCCTCTATCGACTAAACCTAGCTCTACGCTCAAAACCCTGCCACAACACAGCCACTGAGTTGCGAATTCTCAAACTACGCCACGTAGTTTGTCCCCTAGTCACACGAATAGTAAATACAACCTTAAAAGAGAATTTAACTTTAAAAACAAACTTAAAAACAATTTTAAAACTAAAACCCTAATTAAAATACAAACTAAAGCCTTTTAAAAAATTAAACCCCAAAGAAAAAGGAAAGGCCGGCTAAAAATATTTCCTTTCTCTTTTTATTTCCGGCCCGTTCTTTTTCTTGAGAATGGCGGCTTCGTTCAATCTCATTCCTTTTTGCTCTTAAATTAGGAATTTTGAAATTGAGTCGCTGACTTAGATTTCTTGATTGAATGATGCTTCACTATCTTTCGTCGATCAGTTGAATTGTTAGCGGTTCCTCCTCTTGATCGAGTTCGTCTGATACTGGTACGTAATTTTCTCTTTTCCTTTCCTGATTTTGGCTTGCTTGAACTCGATGGATTGAAATTGCCGATGATGAATGGTTTATATAGGGTTTGAATCCCTAGATTTGCGTTCGTCTGATTTCTTCAATAATTGTGCTTTCGGCCATTCAATTAATTTTTGATGTTGATGATTTTACTGACTTAATCAAATTCGTATACTTGGTTGACACGGTTTTGATTTTTAACTCGGTCAATTTTCTTGGCCACCACGGTAACGAATTTGACTTGTTCATACGCTTGATTTCTTGCTTGGTCAAAATTGATTTTGGATTCGTGAATTCATTGTACTGCTTCGGCCTTGTGAATTCATTGTACTGCTTCGGCATTGACTTGAGATTTGTTTCGTGATTTTTGGTCGGCTTCGACTCTGGCCATCTTTGTGTTCATCACTCTGCTATTTGCATTCTGCTTCCATTGTTCTTCATGTGGTGTAGAACTACTGTCCTGATTTGTATTTTTAGCTTGGTTGTCATTGTGTATATGATGGATATTCACTTGGTCGAAACTGGTCATTTATGTTGTAGGTAGGCATGATTGCTTGCTGTCTTATGCATATTGTCTTAAGCTAGTTCATTCATGTTGTATTTGGTATCTTCACTTGAGTTGCTTGTATATGTATAAAAGTGTTCACTACTTGTAGTCTCTGTTCGACCTGATTTTGCTTTGACTTCGGTCGCTGCTGCATATTGTTCAACATGTAGTTTGCTGTCTGATTTTGTACTTGTGTACTTCATATATGCACTGCGTATTGGTTGCTTCCCTGACCTGTGCATAGCTTGAAGTCTGGTGCTTCATCATTGTGTACTGGTTGAAGTTCTGATCTGGTTGTTATGCATATGTATACTTCATGCTTGATTTGGGTTCATATGTACTTGATTCATATTATAGCCGTATCACCATATGTACACATGCATATATAGCTCTGCATACTGGTCATGGCATCATCCTTTGTAGTGTTGTATAAACTGCTGTTGGTCTTCACGCATGTATATTCTCAAGCTCTGTCAGGTTGCATATGTGTGAGTTGTTCGGTGCACTGTTGTTTGCTGTCATGTTCGCTGTGTCACTTACTTAGTGCATTTGTTTGCACTGTGCATTGAGCATTGTCACTTGTGTCACTTGAGTCATTCATACATTGTGTCATTTGTTTCTATGACTTGAATGCACTATATATACATGTGCCATTTCATTTTCTTCTCTAGTCTGTTGGCACTGTTGTATTATGATTTGTACATTGAGTTGAATCCAGCTTAAACACTCGGGTTTGACCTTATGCTCGTGTCGAGATTTTATTTATATTGCACCTGAGTTGAACCCGTCCTTTTATTTTGGGTTTGACCTTGTGCTCACCTATCCCTGTAAATTTGTCAAGTGTATATTGATGTGCACGGCCTTGTGGCATATACAGTTATACACTGTGTATGTCACAAGCTGTTCGTGTATGATGATTTGAAAATTAAATGATGACGAACAACCCAAATAACCGAGGCAAATATTATTTTCAAAATCCACATTTTGTTTTATACTGCAAAAATATTTCCTTTTCAATTTTACTGCATCAATATTTATTTTTGCAGATTGCTCAGATGCTGGATTCTAACTTGAATGAAGTTGAAGATAAACTATGAGTGTGAGTGATATGTAGTGAGGAATTTATGTAAATTGAATTGTGATGTAATCAGAAATTTGTATTGTAATTGAAATTGTATATGTATAGTGAGAGCTTTAATTTGTACTATTCAAAAATTGTAATAAATATTTGTTTGAATAAAATTTCTGTTTGAATTCAAATTCTATGTTATTTAATTTTATTCAGCAAATATTTATTTAATCTATGAAAAATAGTACATTAACAAATACATTTAAACGAATACATATATGTTTATTATCATAAAACAAAAATCATATAATTGCATATTCAACAATAGGCATTTTCAACACATTAAAAGGGGACTCTCTTATTTTTGCACGAAATTGTTGCTAAACTTGAAATCAATTAACTTTGGATCTAATTTGCATTGTAATTTGGTTGTAATAGCAAAATGTAATAAGGAACATATAAAGTGGGCGTAAGCTATAGAATTTGTCGGACCACATTATTGTGTATTTCGTGTTCTTTCTAAATTTCTTTCTATTTTTTATTGAATCGGTGGTATTTGCCAGTTTTATGTACAAACACATATAACTATTTAATTATGTACAAGGTTTTTATATTTAAATAATTTGTTAAATTATATATTTCTAATTATTCTAAACATACATGTGTATACGCATGCACACATGCACACACACACACACACACACACACACACACATATATATATATATTGCCAAAATAAAATCCAGTCATAATTAATCTTCCAATTTTACTTTCAAACTTTCCCTTTAACAAAATGAAAATTACCAAAATACTAGATTTCTTTTACCTTTTGTGTTATTCTACAAAACATGTATGTGCAACAGTCTACATATACATATAAATAGCAGTACACACACACACCCCCACGCATATATATAGTACATATACATATAAATCTAGTTTGTATATTATTAATATATTTAATATTAAATAGACGAAAAATGTTTGTCCTTTTCTTATGATGGTCATAACCTAATCAAACCAATATCCAAAAGTTGCTTATTATTATGTGTCATCAATCATTCGATTGGATTATCCAATTAATACATATGGATATTAATTCAAAACAAACAATATATATTTAACAAAGCTAGACGACTTTACAGTGGATCATCCTTTTTTATAAGTGAATAAAAATAGGTGTTTGGCATATGCACCAAACAACTAAAGAAAAAATAAAGTACAAAAGTTTGGCAAATATACCAAAGCTACTGAAATACAAAACCAAATCTTGTTCCCCTCTAAAGATGAAGAACTATGTCCGTCATTCGAAGAATCGGGCCTTATGACATCATAATATCCAGAAAAGAGAGATGCGTGGTTAAGAACACAATCCACAGGATCAAGGCTGAAAAGAAATTTTCCATCCTAGGAATCATCTGCCAATACAATCTTATTCAGATCTCCGATGTAACTAGAACAGAAAGGGACGGACCCTCTGTTTACGCCAAAATTGGTCATAAACCCCAAAAGTCATGAAAGCACCAGTGTTTATACATAAATCCTTGATATCTTCACATAGATATCAGATCTAGATAATGTAGAGAATAAAAATGAAGAAATAGAAAAAATAAAATGAAAGAAAGCAAGTGAAGACAAAAGGTTATAGTGGTTTGGCTATCTTTGGCCTACATCCACTTTGAATCAATCCTTTTATTCCTTTTTATACTGTAATTACAGTTATAAGCCTTTTAGATCAGTAAAAAAATAGCCAAGTTCACCCTTAGAAAGCAGAAGAAGATCCTCTTTTAGTTGCCATAGGACAGCTTTTTATAGGTGTAAATCGGAAAATATCCGTCTTAAAACCTGGAATACTTCTTCTCTTGCGTAGGTGGGCCCGCCAGATCGATCGAAGCATAATTCGTATCGATCCAAAATTAGACCAATTGAGTTGAAATCGATCATGAACATTCTTGAGTGCATAAGCAAGCTTCTGCGAAAATTTCATAGCATTTAGACTTGTAGAATGAGAGTTATGATCGATCCAATTCTGTGATTGCAAGCAGGCTAATGAACTCGTATCGATACTAAAGTATTTCATATCGATCCCAGTCTTTGTACCCATCACTCCATGACCATATATTTCATATCGATCTATTTCTCATGTCATGGTCTATGCTTTCTTGAACGTTTCCTTCGTACCGATCGATACAAACTCGATCAATACGGGAATGGCTCCTAATTTGTTCTTATCCATCCACGTTATGTCACGTCGTATCGATCCATACATACCTGCTCTCTTCTTCGTATCATTAGCCGTTCTTCATTTTTTATCGATCTACAAGCGTCCTGGTGGAGCACATGAATTCGTATCCATCCAAACCCAACTCCCTTCGTATCGATCCAAGATTTGATCGATACGAAGTATGCCTTGCCGTATCCATTCAATCAATGTGCATTGCATCGATACGAAATCCATCAATCCAAAGTGATGTGCCAACTGCATTTCCCTTATCCATATCCCTATTGATCGATAGGAAACCATCGATCCAGTGTAAGTAGCCGAGTCCAGCTCGATCGATGCGGAAGTATCGATATGAACTGAATTTTCATGAACCTTCATCCATCCATAACTCGAGCATATGAACTCTAATTGACCTGAAATTTGGAATGTAGCCTTTCCAATACTTGTTTATCATTCCCAATAAATCCCACCTTGATTGGGGCTCAGTCCAATTTTGAAGGTATTGATCATAGCCTTGTTCCAATCAATCTCCAATCCCGATACCCATCCTTTCCAGCCAATTTGTTGATATATCAGCCTTGACCAAAAGGCGGTATAATATTTGCCCCCTAAAACATGCCTTGTGGTAAAAAGGTTTGTTTTGAATAGCTCCAAATCCGACATTCGAAGTCCATATTCCATCCATAGCCATACCATTCGGTCCATAATCCAATTTATTACCAAGCCATCCTATCAAGTGTGGTAGCCGTATCCTAATCCGAATCCGCGACCGCTCCGAGCCGATGTCTGATTTTGAATCTAGTAACCAAATCCTTTGCTAATTCCATATTCATCCTTAACCATCAACAGATTTTTAATCCATTCGTATCCAATAACCAATAATCAAATCCAGGACCTCTCCAGGTCTATATCCAAATCTAGGATCACTCCAAGCCCTTAGCCGAACCGAGATAACTCTGGGTCCATGCCCAAATCCTTAGCAGTTCATAGCTGATATTCGAATACATAACCTCTCTAGGTTCTTGCCAAGGGCAACTCACACTCGACGATCTGTACTAAGCAATGCCTTGGTGTCCTAGGTTCACTGTCCCTTAATGTTGAGTAATGCCATGACTTAAGCCCAAAGCCGAATTCTGGTCTATACGGACACTTGCCGAGTATTTTCTATACCCGACGACCTGAAATAGTAACCGACAGATAATATGGGGCATAAGTCCTAGGCCGAATCCTGGTCTCTCTGGACCCTTGTCGAGCATAGTCCTTGCTCGACGACCTGAACAAGTTAATTCGCTACGTTCGGACGAAGCAACTTTCCCCTTACCACACATAATCCATATCCGACGACCATTTACCAAAAACCAGATAAAAATCCAATCCAAAATCCAGATTAAATCAGAATACTAAAAAGCCATACTAGAAATCCAAACTAATATCCAAAATGGAAAACAAGCATATAAACCAAAGTCCAGATAAGAAAGAAAACAAAACCAGTAGTTCAAACCGAACTCCAAAACCAAACTAAAAAAGCAAATGTCCAGATTAAAAAAGAAGATTTCACAAACTAGAGCATCATGGATTATCATCATCT
This sequence comes from Allium cepa, assembly GCA_030765085.1. Lineage (NCBI taxonomy): Eukaryota > Viridiplantae > Streptophyta > Magnoliopsida > Asparagales > Amaryllidaceae > Allium > Allium cepa. The sequence continues at coordinate 27,608,553 of CM060939.1, read as the reverse complement.
TAGAGCATGCCAAGGGGCTTTCTCCATCCTCGTACATGAGTAAGTGACTTGGCCATTTATCCAGAATTTTCTACTTATTCCATACCATCCCTATTAGTCGATAATCAATCAACCATCACTCTTGGGCCTCGTGCCATCGTCGTTTGAGGTAGATGGTGGCTGCTCCTGGTCCACCATCGCATTTCGAGTTCCGACATATTGCCGCAACTGACCACTCCTTACATGCTCCTCGATTATATCTTTTAGATGCCTGCAACTATTGGTATCATGGCCGTCTAAATCATGAAAGAGATAGTGCCTTTCAAATGCCCTCTCGTGTTTCGAGGCTTCCCTCCTTACCGGCCTTTAGTAGGCGATTTCGAGTCTCCATGAATATCCACTCCAATGTTTCATTCAACCCTGTGTAAGTGGATAATTTTGGTTCTCCCCAATGTTTCCTTGCCTTGCCAGAGTTGTCATCCAACTTCCTTTTTCCTTTATCCTTATCCAAGCTTTCAGTGGATGATTCTCCATCCTTGACCACATTTACCTCCTTTAGTTTCAAATCCAGACTCATGTCCTCCTGTCGAAGAAATCTTTCAGCCTCGTGAAAGAACAGCTCAAGATCCATTAGTGGATCCCATATCAATGATACTTTGAAATTTGAGTTATCCTTGACTCCTGACACTGCCGCCATTAAAACCATCGATGAATCCAACCGATCCACCAAAGCAACCGCTGCATTGAACCAAGTTAAGAAAGCCCTAAGCAATTCTCCTATCCTCTGCTTCATTGAAGTAAGTGTCATTACATTCTTCGGCCTTTTGATATGAACCGAAACTGCTTTAAAAACCTATCCTCCAATTCCGTCCATGTCCTGATAGATCCGTCTTCCAACTGCCCAAACCACATAGTAGCTATATCCGTCAAGTACAAAGAAAAACACTGGGCCATAACCTCCTCCAACGCCCCCAGCACTTCCATGTGTCTTGTGTATCTCATCTGATGATCGGTCGGATCGGCCTTGCCATTGTATACCTCCAGAGTAGGTAGCATGAACTTCGGTGGACTCCTAGCCATTCTGATATCACGGGTAAACAAACCCTTGTTTACTCCTTCCAAATCTCTATTTGCTAAACCATCGCGGATAGTTCACCTGATGATCTCAGCTAGTCCTGTGTTGTCCACCAAGGGTTGCCCCCAAGTCCTCGAGGGAATTCTGATACGTACTCTTCATCATGCACTCTTTCATTCCTATCAACTCCATGTTGTGTAGTGTCGCCTGAAATCCCTCTATGAATCGGTCTATCATTGCTAGGTCGTGTGCCCCGGAGCCTGGATCCATCCAGATTAATAGGTGTGTGCTGAATGGGGCTATGCCCTATTGAGCTACTCCACCAGTCACCTGTTGGGTCCTTCTGGTCCAGCTCCATGGATCTAAACTCTAGCAGCTCCTACTATTCCATCTTGTTCAAACCGTCTGAGAAGGTTCTGCATCATCTCCTCCTATCTTTTCAACAATTCTTCCTGCATAGCTCCCATCTTATCTCCGGTGATGAAAACTGAGGCCTGATTTGCTTTAGACGAAGCCTTCTGACTCCCTTCGTGCTGACTCCTTTCTGCCATTCGTCTTCTTGTTGATTGTTTTGTCATGGTTCCTTTTAGATCCGATCCTTCAGCTTTTCAAATCTGAACTCCAAATTCGGTACAATGGGTGCTAGTCGTTCTCAGTGAAAGCACCAAATTATTTGTGGCAAAATTGGTCATAAACCCCAAAAGTCGTGAAAGCACCAGTGTTTATACACATATCCTCGATATCTTAACATAGATCTCAGATCCCGATAATGTAGAGAATAAAAATGAAGAAATAGCAAAATTAAATGAAAGAAAGTAAAAGAAGACATAAGGTTTATAGTGGTTCGGCTATCTCCGGCCTATGTCCACTTTGAATCAATCCTTTTATTCCTTTTTATACTGTTATTACAGTTACAAGCCTTTTAGATTAGTAAACAAAACAACAGAGTTCCCCCTTAGAAAGCAGAAGAAGATCCTCTTTTAGTTCCCATTGGACCACTATTTATTGGTGTACATCCAAAAATATTCGCCTTAAAACCTAGAATACTTCTTCTCTTATGCAGTTGGGCACGCCAGATCGATCCAAAGTGATTTGGACCGATCCAAGCATAATTCGTATCGATCCAAATTTAGACCAATCAAGTTGAGATCGATCATGAACATTCTTGAGTGCATAAGCAAGCTTCTCTGAAAATTTCATAGCATTTCAATGTGTAGAATGAGAGTTATGATCGATCCAATTTTGTGATTGCAAGTAGGCTGATGAATTCGTATCGATACCGATGTATTGTATCGATCCCCATCTTCGTACCCATCACTTTACGACCATAGCTTTTGTATCGATCCGCTTCTCATGCCGTGGTCCATGCTTTCTTGATTGTTTCCTTCGTACCGATTTATACAAACTTGATCGATACGAGAATGACCCCTGATTCGTTTGTATCCATCCAAAGTTATGTCCCTTCGTATCGATCCACACATACCTGCTGCCTTTTTTTGTATCCATCGGCCTTCTTCATTTTGTATCGATCCACAAGTGTTTTGGTGAAGCACATGACTTCGTATCCATCCAAACCCAACTCCCTTCTTATCGATTCAAGCTTTGATCGATACGAACTAAGCCTTGCCGTATCCATTCAGTCGATGAGCGTTGCATCGATACGAAATCCATCGGTCCAAAATGAGGTGCCAAGTGCATTTCCCTTATCCATATCCATATAGATCGACGGGACACCATTGATCCAATGTAAATAGCCGAGTCCATCTCGATCGATACGAAAGTATCGATACGAACTAAATTTTCATGAACCTTGATCCATCCATAACTCGAGCATAAGAACTCTGATTGACCTGAAATTTGAAATGCAGCCTTTCCAATCCTTGTTTATCATTCCCAATCGATCCCACCTTGATTGGAGCTTGGTCCAATTTTGATGGTATCGATCATATCCTTGTTTCCAGTTGATCTCCAATCCCGATATCCATCCTTTACAGCTAATTTGTTGATATCCCGGCCTTAACTAAAAGGCGAGATAAAAACCTTGCCTTCCAAAATGATAATACACCTTTCTTCCATTTCATCACCCACTTACTTAAAAACAAACTTTTTATCCTTTGGATCAAGCCGCATTTCCGTAGGCTTATGGATCCAAGATTTCTTTTTTTGGCAAAGCCAACCTGTTTTTATAGTGGACAGTCCACTTATATTAAAATTAAAGCAATTACAATACACAAAGCAACAAAGCAAATACAGTAACAACTAAACAACTAAGATAATTAACACAGCGACAATTCAGTTAACAATTTTGAAAAAAAGGGCGGTAATCGAATTAGAAGACATAAGGAATCGACGCGAATTCCTTTCATCCCAAATCACCGCAATAGTCCCCTTGAGAAATCGAAGCAAATGAGAGGTCGAATCAGATTTCCACCTGGTATGTTGAAAGATTCGAACCCATTCGAGAGAGTTATCTCTGGTTGGAGGTCGCTCATCAATATGTTGAAGAATTCTTTTCCACAGTTGATACGAAAATAAGCAATTGAAAAACAAATGCCCCACATTTTCTGGAGCACGATTACATAAGATGCACACCGATTGATTGATGATTTGTCTCTTAACCAGATTGTCTTGAGTATGTATAGCATTCATTAAGCATTTCCAAAGAAGGAGGTTATGCTTGGGAGATGACCCGCTTTTCCATATTCGAGCATGCCAAGGAAATGGATAAGGATGTTGCTGTTGAATTATAGATTTGTAGACCATCGACGTGCTATGAAGTTTGCCATTCCAACTCAGTTGTTCCACAAGCTTGTAAGAAGCCACAACAGAAGACCAGAGGTTGTTCAACTCTGGGGAACTTACATGAGGCAATATGAGCTCCTCACCAACAAAGAAAGTATTAGCGTTAGCTTTTTGGGGTATACCAGAGTTAATTAAAAGATTGTAATCAATCAAATTGGCCAAGATCATACCTAGAGCACACCATGGAGAGTACCAGAAGGAGTTGTTAGTGCTACATTGCACTATAGGAAGGTAGTGATTCCTAAATTTCATAATTCTTTTCCAATAGTAACTAGCATCTTTATTAATCTCCATAGTCCAGAAGTTCCCAGTTTTAAGGTTGTACAATTTATTCCACTTTTCCCATAATCCATTAGTATTTCCCAGTAATCTGTTAACTTGTTGAGATGCAGTGGCTATATTCCAATTTTTAAGATTAATGATGCCTAAACCCCCCTATCAAAGGGGTATATAACCTTCTTATAAGCTATGGGAATTAGTTTGTTTGAATATATATATTTCCATGTCATAGAAAGTGATTGAAAGCTCTATTTAACATGTCAATAAGTTTAACAGGGATGATAAAAAGTCTAAAGTAGTAAGCACACATAGATGTGGCAATGCTATTAAGGATAACAATTCTACCAGCTTGAGAGATCTTAGTTGCATTATAATTTTTAAGTCTAGTGGTTATTTTTTCAAATAAAGGCAGGCATTGAGCTTTCGTTATTCTGGACTTGCACATAGGGGCACCCAGGTACATGGCATTCTCATCCATGACCTGCAAGCCAGAAACCAAAAGAATGTTCTGGCAAATGGTATTAGTAGCCCCAGCAATCCGAATATGAGATTTGGATTTATTTATGTAAAGGCCAGTCATCTTCTTGAATTTTTGCAAAGTGGAGAAAACTGTGGTAATAGATTTATTGTTTGGTTTTGTAAATATCAGAAGGTCATCAGCAAACATTAAAGTAGAGATTTGAAGTTTTTGACATTTAGGATGGAAGTCTATATTTTTATTATTGCATTCAATATTAATGAGCTTAGCAAGCACTTCCATAACTATTATGAAAAGTGAAGAAGAGATAGGATCCCCTTGTCTAATTCCCTTATGAGTTTTGAAATATCCAAAGCATTCACCATTAAGAGATAAAGACACATGAACAGTTGAAATACAAGTGTATATCCAAGCTAAAAAAGGAAGAGGAAAATTCATCTTGGGCATAATTGAAATGATAGCCTCCCATCTCACTGAATCATAAGCTTTATGTATATCCAGTTTCAAAAAGCATCTGGGAGAGTTATTTTTTCTATTGTAACCCTTTATGAGTTCTTGAGAAAGTAAAATATTATCAGTGATAGATCTTCCAGGAATGAAACCATTTTGATTAAGAGATATAACATCATTGAGGCATATTCTCATACGAGTTGAAATAATTTTAGCAATACATTTATATATGACATTGCAACAAGCAATGGGTCTGAATTCAGAGACAGTTTGAGGGAGATTAACTTTAGGGATAAGGGCAAGTTTAGTGTGCTTAATACCATTCAGTAATGTGTTAGTTTTGAAAAAATGTTGAATAGCTTTACAAAAATCTTGATTAACTAAATGCCAACATTTTTGGAAGAACATAGCTGAAAACCCATCTGGTCCACGAGAACTAGAAGTTTTCATATTTAAAACAGTAGCATGAATTTCTTCAGGAGTAATGAGTTTAATTAAATTATTAGCTTGCTCATTGGAGATAGAATTTAATGCCAAATTATTAAGGAGATTAAGATTATCATCAGATTCAGGATGATCAAAAAGATGCTAATAGTAATTAAGAAAGGAGTTTTGTATTCCAGCATGAGTGTTGATTTCATAACCCTGCATATCCTTAATAGAAAGAATTAAGGCAGAAGTCCTTTTAATTTTTAAAGAATTATGAAAAGTTTTAGTATTTCTATCACCTTCAATATCCCATTTTTGTTTATTTTTATCACGAAGCATAAGAAGTTCAGATTTGATAGCTAATTTCAATTTTTTGGTAAGATCATGCACATTTTCTGAAAGAGTTAAATTATTGGGGTCTGACTGCAACAAAATATGCATATTATTTAGTTCAGAGCTAATAGAGGCAGACCTTTTGTTACCAGAACCAAACTTATTTTTAGACCATTCCTTAATAGCTATTTTACAATCTTTAAGTTTGGATTGCAAGACATACATAGGATTGCCAAATTTGGGAGAGGCCCAAATAGGAGCAATCAATGGATAAAATTCCGGATCAGAAATCCAACTATTGAAAAAACTAAATGAGGAAGGACCTTTGACATTTGTAACCCCCCAATCCAATATAATTGGGCTATGATCAGAAAGAGAAGGGGTAGGGAAAAAGGATATAAGAGAAGGCCAAGCATTGAAAGCAGAGGAATTAAAGTAAGATCTGTCTAATTTACAAAAAGTTCTAGTACCTGATCTACTGCAATTATTCCATGTATAAAAAACACCTGATTTAGGTACTTCATGCAGCTGAGAATGAATGATGGCATTATTAAGAGGAGCAACATCACTCAGGGACAAAGGCAATCCTCCTATCTTTTCAGCAGAGCTTTGCATGCAATTAAAATCACCTAAACAAATCCATGGACATGTTGAGTTCAGAGAAGGAAGTTTGTCAAGGAAATGCTGCCTATTATCTTTCATGTTATCTGCATATACAAAGGTAATGTTAAATTTGATATTAGTAGCTAAATGATCAGTATAGCAGTGGATGTATTGTCTGTGAATATCTAATGCATTAATATTGAAGGCTCTTGAGTTCCACAAAACTAAAAGACGACCAAACGGGGCTGCAGCATGATTGTGAATAAATTCCCAATCTGGTGCAATGCGTTTAGCAAAAGTCTTAGTTTCCTCTTCAGAATATTTAGTTTCACTGATGCACATAATTCCCAGTTTATTTCCCTTAATGAGCTGTCTAATTTCATATATTTTGGCTTCATCATGCCCACCTCGAATATTCCAAAATCCTATATTATCTATCATCACTGATTTTTTTTTTTTGATTTTTTGGCAGATTGCCTTATCACTCTTTGATGTCCCTGTTTCTTAGCGGAGCCCTTCTTTTTTTTTCCTTTTTAGAATTCTTAGAATTAATCTTGACCAATATTTGCTCCTGCTCATACTCATGTCCTCCATTTAAATCATCATCAGAAAAAAAGTCAGTTTCTGAGGATTCAGAATCTGATATAGTGTTTGTAACATTTTCTGGAGTAAACAGAGGAATTTGTTGAGGAGGCTTCAAGTTTGCATAAGGACTAATAGAAGTAGTCTCATGCACTGGTACCTCCTTCTTATGGTATGTATTTTGATTAATTTCCTGTTGATGATTGTAATCACATTTCCCAAATGGATGCTGTTGCTTCTGAGTACTGATTAAATTAGTTGATTTGCCTATACACTGCTGTTGAACAGTATTACTAGTATCATCAAGCAAGTTTCCAATTGTCACCGTATTCTCTTCTATATATTCTCCTTCTTCAACGTCAGATAGAATAGCAAAAGCATTATTTGTTTCAACTGGAATATGTGTAACCCCCTGTAACTGTATTTCATTTGGTCCTTCAGTTGAAATAGCATTTTTCTCCTTATTTAATTCTCTCTCTGTATTCATTTCATCTTTATTTGTTTCATCTACTTTGTGTTCCACTTGAGTAACTTTGGGCTTCCATTTCTGTTGTTTATTTTTCATATTATCCACAATAGTTTTCCTGTAAACAGTAAACTTGCTTTTAACTGTGGGAATAGATTGTTTAGCTAACTTATCTTTTTCGTTGCTAACTTTCTCTTCAACACTGTTTTTTCCCAGGTCACAGTTTTTCATAGAATGACCAAAAGCTTTACAAGACGTACAAATCAGTGGCTTCCAAGAATATTCAATATACACTTTTTGACATGTATCCTCACCATCTCCAATCAGCAAAAATTCAGGTAGCTCTTTATCAGGTGATATTTCAATTAAGCATTTAGCATATTCTAATCTCTCACATTTTTCTGTAGCTTCATTGAAACACACCAATTTCCCCAAATGACATGCTATCCAATTAATGCCAACAAGAGTCCAAGCTATATGGGGAATGTTATAAAGTTGAATCCATATTGGTACAGTTCTCACCAGAGATTGAACCGAACCAAACGCTGGCTTCCATGTTGTGATGATGAACATTTGACCATGAATGAATGTAGGGTCTGAGCGAAGGACAATATGTTTGTCTTCATCACAACTAAACTTGAAAAAATAATTAGCTCCATCAGATTTGATGTCGTATGATCCTTTCATCTTCCACGTTTTTTTAATATGGGACACCACTGCCATATAGTTGACTGGAACACCAAGGAAAAAACACACAACATACCCTTCCCAATATGACTTGCCTTCTGACACCAGAATTTCAAGGGGAGTGAGAGGAGAACCTTGATAATCTAGATTGAACTCGGTCGGAGTATAAGACCCAGCATTTTTAGGCTTAGCAGCGAACAAAGATGATCACGAAGTCATAACTGAAGAAATAGGAGGAGGAGAACAATGGGGAGGCAATTTAGAGGAGAGAGACGCCTGAAGAGACGGATCTGGAGGGACAGAAGGGGGAGAAGGGGGAGGAATGATATCAGGAGGAGATCCAGACAGTGATGGAGGAGCAGGACGGGAAGAAGAAGAAGGAGAGGAGAAATCCGATATAGCCGTTAGAGACGCCATTTTTGGACGTTTGAATTTAAATCTGTTGATATTTTGGATCCAAGATTTCTTAAACAAGGCTAAAAGGTAACATTGAGGAAGGAACCTTAAGGTCCTCTTCAACTACATCAACCGGGACAACAAAATCAACATCTTAGGTAACCGAAAGCATGAACATAAAAGGAGCAACAACAATAGCAGGGCAATTCTTCGGAACCCACTTCATGGATGTAGAGCGGGGGAGATGAATCCTATCAAATATCGAAACAGGGATATCATTAGGTAGAAGTTTGCAAGCTTCCAAGAGCTGACAAAAATGAGAAACTTAGTACAAAAATTAAGTTTCCAATTGTAATTAATTTTGACTACTGATTCATGACCTTTAGCAATACAGACTATAATCTAGTACGACAAAGGCTTATAGGTGATATTTCAATAAAAGGCTTAGCATACACTAGCTTATTACGAGCTACAATGTTTGCACCAAAACGTTTGAGTTTACCAACTACACTGGCTAGCTAATTTAGCCCTATCTTGGGATGCAGCATGGACGGAATGTGAGAATAATGCGCCCAAACTAGAATAGAGAGAATTTTCTCCTTCACTTTGTCCATAGTCAGACTCCATGGTGTAATAATGAAATGTTGGCCTTGAATAACTGAAGGAACTACCGTAAGAACACGAAATCTTTCCTCCTTGTTAGAGATTTCAAAAAGAACATGGAGTTATCATAGTGATCTTTAAGGCCACCCTTAAATTTCTAAAGTCGTCGACAACGGTCACGAAAAACATGATACGGTGGTTAAGAATCAAGGAAAAACCCAACTAAATACTCCAACCAGTAAGCAACCCCAGCTTCCATCACTCCCAATTATGGAACCAAAGCACCATCCACCTCCTCGATATCAAAATGGTGGGGTATGTATTCACCCACATTTTTAGGTAAATAGCCAAAGGAGAGGACCACTTATTTCCATGAACTTCGAGAGAAACAAAGAACTCTAGACTAGGAGAAACATGCTCGACAGGATTAGCTTGCGCATGAAGTACGGGAGCTTGAATATTGGATTCGGCTATAACACAAGCATCATGAGTGTATAAATCAATTCCAACCAGAATACTATTGTTAGTATTGCTATTAACATCAACAATTCAAACCCCTGATGCAACTCCAACATCACCAACCATTTCAGATACCTTAGCACTGACAACAAGAATTTCATTTACTGTCCATTAGCCAACATCACAAAATGCAGCCTAAAATAATGAAGTAACAGGGGTCGAATTAACTTGCATAGAGTTGGTCACTATTCTAGAAATTAGACAAAAGCTAGCAGCACACATATACTTCAAGATATCCCAAGCCAATATCAAAGAGTCCAAAGGGAAACACAAGCAACTAGACAAGACGGAAGGTAATCCAAAGGTGGAGATTCATTCATAGCAGCACAAAGAGGAAACGGTAGGAGAGCAGCGGTGGCAACATCGTAAGCTCTACCAAATCTGGTCGGAGAAGTGTTGTTAGGCAGCTAGTGAGCAATGGGAGGGCGAAGCACAGGAGAAGAGGAGAGTGAGAGAGATTGGGTCGTAGGAGAACGAGAGAAGAGGAATGGAGGAAGAAAAGAAATGAGGAGATCACCAAAATATCAGGCGGATGCCATTAACGCGTTTTGATTTTATAATAAACTTCTTTATTAATGAAGTTCTAATTTTAATTTGTGTGTGTGTATGTGTATATATATGTATATGTATATGGATATATTAGAGATTGTACCTGGATAAAAAATCTTGAGCTAATATCTTGGTTTTTTAGAGTTAGCTCCAATAAAAGACTTCTCTTTTTGCTTAAAGAGAAGTGTGCAAAATCTTCTCATGATGTCGTAGATCTAAATTATCTTTATAATTATATATGGGTATGTTCAATGGAGGCTAATAGAAAACCTTAGTTTTCTTTTTGTTTCACTTATTATGTCAAGTGGTGAATAAGAGGGATATTTATGGTTTTGAAACCCCTACTCCTAGCCTTAATGGTCTCTTATCCCAATACAAAACATTTAATCTATAAGTTACATACATACATACATACATACATACATACATACATACATATATATATATATATATAATTAGCCCTACTCTATATAATTGTATAGGGGTTGAGGATTATTTTAAAATATATTTTGAGTTTTGATTAAATAATACTTTAATTGTTTGAACTCATGTAAATAATTATAAAGTAGTTAATTAGAAAATATTTGCTAGTTAATAATATGTCCAAATATTTAAAAAATATTTTAGATAATTTTCAGACATTGAAAATAATTATTTTGATTTGAAATATGATATTAATTGTGATAACCCAGATTTTGGAATACCTGTTAATTGACAATAAAATGGGTTAATTAATACAAATACTGATTTATATATTGAACAAATAAATCTGATAATAAATATTTATATCTGAATAAATATTTATATCTGAATAAATATTTATTTGATAATCTCTTAATATAATTATTTAAAATTGACAAATTATTCTTTTAAAACAAGTAATAATGATGGTTTATATATATATATATAAGTAGATTTTAAATAGATTTTTTTTATTTTCAAACGAATTAAGTTTGTGTTTGTTTAAACGTATATATATTTATACACACACACATATGAGTTGATTTTAAATTGGATTTTATATCGAAATTGAATTGGAAATTCAAGAGATAAATATCCTAAAATATTTTGGATTTAAAAATATATTGTATATGATTCTATTTCTTTTATATAATTGGTTTTGTATTATTTTCTTTAAAAGATTCATTAATATAAATTAAGAGAAATGTATATACTAAATAGAATATTAAATATAAAAGCTTTATAAAAACAATTTTAAATTAATTAATACATGCATATTTACAAGTGTATGAGTTTTAGCATAATCGACAAGTATTAAGATATTAACATGCATTCAAACCATTTGTAAAAATTTTATTATGAAATAAAACAAATGTCATTAGCTCTTTTATTTTCAAATTTAGGAATAAATTGAAAAATAAAACTATATATATAAATATCTCTACCCTAACTTATTTTTCCTTTTCATATTCAAACAAAAGATAACAAAGCCGTAAAAGAAAATCAGATCTGAAGCAAATTAAAACAAACAATTTTTTTAAAATCTAAACCTAGAAACAAATCAAACAAGAAGGAATGAACAATTTCTGTTCAAAATTCAACTGGAAGTTCAAGTTCAAAACTCAAAGAAAAGTTCATAATCAAACTAGAAACCTAGTAGATCAACTTCAAAATCAAATATCAGAACATCTCAAACAAAAACAAATCAAAGTTCAACAGCCAGACAACTTCTAGATTTCAATTTAAAGTCTACTCCTCTGTTCAAAACCCAGACAGGTGAGTAAACTAATATTTAAATTTAATCTGTTTATATATATGGTTGTATGTAATAACCCTTGGAAACTATGATGGGTAGTATGTTTGCATGCTTGTTTAGAGATGATTACATATATGTATGTGAATTTGGGAGTGCATGTCTGTAAATATATATACAGAGCTCTATTCAAGTTTAACAATTTTAAACTTGATCCAAAAATCAAGTTCCTATTCCCTGATCATTGTTGACACTTGATGTTTAAAAGAAATTTGTTTGAAATGATGTAATACAAATTTAAAAAAAATATTTGCAAGCGAAACTATTGAGTAAACATTTCAAACAGATGACATTACAGTGGAAAATCAATAATAAGTCAAAAACCGATGATCATAATTTCGGGTTTGGCATAATCAGATTTGAATTGGAAAATGATGATTTTTAAAAATAATTTCATAAATTTTAAGTTTATATTTGTAGAGAATTTCGGTGTTGAACGATATTTGCATTATCATCAAATTCCGACGATCGCGACGCTCAGATGTGTCGGGGTTGAGACTGGAGATTGTTCATTGATCGGAGATCATGGGAAAATTTTTCAAAGGGATTTTAGATCACTGGGGTGATCGGGCTAAAACGAATTAGGGTTTAAGCTAAGTTTTGGGTTGAGGTTGATTTCAAGGCCAATTTGGCCTCGTCGGCTTGCCGAACTTGATCGGTGCTGGGGAAAATGATAGAGGGGAGCAAGGCAAGGTTTTGGACGTGAGGGCGAAGTTCTAGATGATCGGATGTGGGAGAATTTAAGGGGAATGATGGTCGGGTTTTAAGCCTGCTGGTATTCGAATTCTTTCGTTTTTATTCTGTGAGGTGGATCGAGTTTCTGGGTAATCGATTTGGTCGGGATGATCGTCAACGACTTGTAGATGTCGGTGGGATCGATCAGAACGATGGTGAACTTGCGTGCACATGTACATGTTTTCGTGATATCAGGTGTTCGCTGTGATTTTTGAGGTATCGGGGAAGATGAGTTCCGACTCGAAGTAAGTCTCATGTTTTGATCGAGGGGGAAAATGGGTGGTTAGCTCGAGTCGTAGCTCGGGTATTTTTGCTATAGGGTCGAGTTCTTTTATGTTAGACATGTTTTAGTAGAGAGTGTATAAGTTTAATGTTTCAAACAAATGTTTAAGTGATTTCAAAAGCAAAGGGTAGTGATCAATTATCGAGCATGTTTTCGAGATTTATAGTTTTAAGTCAAATGTTTTAAGGTTTATTATTTTGATTTGAATAAGTTTATATTAGGCCAGTTATTTAAATTAAATTATCAAGTGTTTCCAAATGTAATTTAATGAAGTAATTAAGTAATTGATAAAGATAAATGTTTTATCTTGAATTAAATTAAGATTTTGGGGTAATTACAGATTAAATAAATTAATGTAAGTAATTAAAGAGAAATAAATAAATTAATGATAAAGGATTAATTAATTAATAATTATAAATTAATAAATTAGAGATTAATTAATGTAAGTAATTAGAGATTAATTACTTAAATGATAATTACTTAATGTAAGTAACTAAAGGATTTATTTGTTAAGGGTTGATTAATTAAATTATTAATTAAAGGTTAAATTAATTAATGATCAAAGGTTAACTAATTGAGGATAACTAACCAATGGGATAATTACATGATGGAAGTAATTAAAGGAAAATTACTTAATGGAAGTACTTAACAATTAATTACTTAGTGTAATTAATTAAAGGAATGATTAATTAAGGAAATTAATTAAGGGTTAGTTAATTAATGAGTGTGATTAATTAAAGGATAATTAACCAATGTAAGTGATTATAGGATAATTAATTTGAGTAATTAATTAAGGATAAATGTAATTAATGTGAATGGGTGAAGGTTAATTAATTCCTGTAATTAATTAAAGGCTAATTACTTAATGTAATTAAAGAAGATAATTAAGGGATGATTAATTAATAGTTTGTAATTAATTAATGTTAAGAAAGCAGGATTAAAGGTGATTAAAGTAATTAATTTAATTTATTTAAATTAACTAGAAATGGTGTGACTAATTAATCTTGCTTGTGAATGATAGGATGATACTGAATGCCTTAAATTATTTGGTATCTCTGATATGTGATATGATATGTTTGGGTTGATCAGTGATTATATGTTATCTATCGATGATGAATTACTGTGTAAAAGTGACATCCTGAATTTAAAATTGAATTGTATTCACCTGAATAACTTGGGTTAAGATGACATTTGATTCGAAGAGACCGTGGTCGGTATCCGCAAATACCCAAAACCACTTCGATTAGTAATTTTCAGTAATTCACTAGATTTGAGCTTAGGATCAAATATGCTGGAAAGTAACTGGACCATTTAAACTAAGTTTTGTACTTAGATTTTGATGTGTGAAATAAATGGTTGACTATATCAAGTTAAGAACTCGTAGTGAAGTACGAGTTACCCAGGAATTCAAATCTTATTATAACTTAGTGTTTTCAAGTTATATGGGTTTACTCACGCTGATTTCCAGCCTGACCCGGGTGTTACTTTGATGTAATGCTCGGGTCAGCCCGAGTATTACAGATTTTCAGGTAAGAACGTTCTGAAGCTCAAGAGGCGAGCTGGATGGTAGGAACGTATGGAGTTTGCCGCTATATATTTGAGATTTGTTGTGATATTAATCTGAAACAAGTTGATATAACTGTCTAGTCTATTTGTAATGGTCGTAACTCTGATGAATTATATGTAAAGCAACAATTACAGCTTTTATTTGTGTAAATTCTGTTATTTGGTATTATATTTTGTTCCGCTGCGAAATGTGAGATTCTCAGTTTTGTTTCCAGCTCTTCTTCTACATCTTTTCTTCTTAGCCTAACAATATGAGATTTCCGGCATCGATTGCTCGACACTTCTAAGTTGAACGTATTAGTGTCGAATATTCGAGGTCAAAAATTTTAGGTCGTTACATTTGGTATCAGAGCTGAAGGTTAAGTGAGAACCTTGGCTCTTGTGAGTTTACTCATTAAGGATAGGGTCAATGGTATCTAGAATGAGTTGAGTGTAGTATATATGAGGGCGTATTTATTATTTTCTTATAAAATGATTTAAAAAAATGATTTTTATATAAGTTTATATTTTGATATATATATAAAGCAATAGTTTTCTAATATATTAAAGAAATTGGTTGTTGATTATTGGGATTAAACAAAATAATGAGAATTAAGTAGTAATAGAAGTACAACTAAATTGAAATTGAATGAAGATAAGTTTGAAATGAATCCAAACTGAAATTAAAATCCTGAATTTGTAGAAATGTTTTTAGAATAAGATAATAATGAATTGATTTCTAGATATGATAATCTTGATTATTATCATACATGATTGTTGTGTTTAATAATGAAATGTTTGTTAATGATTAAGCAAAAAAATGAAAAGTTTTAGGGAAGTAAACATTTAGGTGAGTATGACTTATAAATTGAAGATAATTTAAATTGTGAAGTTTTAAATCTAAGTCCAGAAAATTTGGAATTTGTTTCAAAGTGTTAAAATAAATAATGATAGTATTATTTACAATGTAATTGAATGAAAAGGGCCTGTTTCAAACAAGAGTTGTTTAGAAATTTTAAAGAAAATTTGTTTTGAAACCAAAGGTGGTTTAAAGTTTAAGGTATAACTTGGTGTGCAAAGAAAGAAAATATGTATATATGAGGGATATATATAATATCAAAGATGATTTGAAATAAACTCTAACTGATGAGTTTTAAATTTTTCCTTGGAGTGTGATATGAAAACCCAAAGCGATAAGTTTTTGAACTTATAAGTAGGACGATTATTAATATGAAGTTTAAAATTTGAAATGGAAATTCAAATTGGGTAAAGTTGACTGGATTAAATCGAATTGAGATTTAACTTGGGAAGTTAAATGGTTGATTTGAACTGGAAGTATGTGTGATCTCAAAATGGTTTTGAGATCTGAATTGGAAATGGATGTTATGGATGAATGTTTTAAAATTATTTGGATGATATCATCCTGTTGTTATAAATAATCTTTAAACCGTGAATTGGATTGGTTTAAAATGAATTAAAAAGTGAATTGAAATAGTCTATATGTCCATCACTGAAATTAAATGAAAGGAAGCCTTATTTTGAAACTATTTAAAAGGCTTGATTCTTGAAATGAAATTGTAATTATAGAATGGGATCACTTTGAACTTAAAATTCTAATGTTAGACATGAGCTTGTTAAAAAATTGTTTAAGAATTGGTTTTGAAGTTAAAATTTGGTTATAAATTGGATTTTGCAGATTAAATCATTTAATAAGTTTTGAACTCTTATTTGAATTTTGAAATAAGTTAAGTGAAGGAAATTTAAATGGAATTTTGAAATTTGGACTCAGGATCAAATGGTTTAAAGATTTAAGTTGTTAAATTAAAAATAAAGGTTGATTTGATTTAAAAGTAAAGGTTAATTTGATTTAAGGGATTAAATCAACATTAAAATTTAACTCGAATTTATATAATTCGAGATGGTTTAAATTTGAGATTTAAATTGAATTTTTTCAAATTGATTTTGATTTGAATTAATTGGAATTATGATTGAAGATGGATAAGTATAAAATTCAAATGGAAATTGATTTGAATTTGGGATAGGAATTGAAGTTAATTTAAACTGAATTGAAACTGAATCAATTTAAATAGAAGTGGAAATTGGAAACTGTTTGGAAATGGAGATTGGGAATTGGACAGTTTGGCTCCTAACTATTTTTTTAAATAAATTGTTTTAATATAACTGTTTTTAAATCTATTTTTCCTAGTTATCTACTATACAACTTTTCTTTTTAAAACCCAAAACTATCTTTTACTACTTTTGCAACTATTTAACTATTTTACAACAATTTTACAACTGTTTTATAAACCAATTACTATTTTACAACTATTTTGCAATTATCTAACTATTTTACAACTACTTGTCTATTTTACAACTATTTTATAATGACTTAACTATTATAAAACTATTTTGCAACTAATAACTATTTTTCAACTACTTATTTATTTTAAAAAAATTTCGAACTATTTTCTTAATACAAGTTGGTCAGAGTGCAAACTGTCTATAATTGAATACCAATTGAGATAAGAATTGAAGTGTTAATCCAAATGGAAATTGGGAGCAATTGTGGATGAGGGAATAGAATCAAAATGAAGATGAATAGAAAATAGAATTGATTTAGCTGATAATCAATGAAGATAAATACGTGGGATGTATGTATATTATTCTATTCGCATAGTGATTTGATCTAGATTCGAGCATAGAATTTCGAGATAGTATATTGATCGGAGTTGGGATTTTCACTCGATTTTCGACGGCGAACCCTGGATATGGATTTTTGATTGGTTCTGGAAATTCTCTATCATAGTTAGGCTATGCAAGGAGAATGACGGTTTTTGATCAAGAGACCAGATCTGAGTCTACACTAGGAAGTCGGGTGGACGACACTAGTTCGGAAATGAAATTGTGTGATCGAGTGAGCGATCAGATTTGATATTGCGTACGGATCGTATATGTACATCGTACGTGCTTAAATGAAATTGATATTGAAATTTTGAAAAAAAAATGAGAAATGATTTTGAAAAGAAAAGTATACTTTGAGAAATATACATGAACAAAGGTGGAAGTTGGATATCTTTTGAAATTCACTTTGTGAAAAGTAAGTGGTATGGTAACTTTATTAAAGAAAGTCAAATTTGAATGTTGATTTGGCATGGAAACGTTATATATATTATTATATTTGATAAGCTCCCACTATGTTGAATCTAGAACTAGAAGAAAGAGTTTTTGAAAATATTTAAAGTATAAAAAGGGAATCTATATAAGTGATCCAAAGATTATTTTCAAGTTGGAAAGGATAAGTTTTGTGTGTGTGTGTGTGTGTGTATGGTTTGATGAAAATGATTTTAGGAAAAAGGTTTTGGAAACTATGGATTCTGGAAAGGCTTTTGATTTTTTGGAAAAATCAATTTTGGAAATTTGGAAAGCTAAGTTTGGAACTATCAATTTGAGATATCGATTTTGTGTAAAGGATATTTTGATGTAAATCATAAAGGGTATGATTTGAAAGATACTATAAGTATATAGTATAAAGTGTTTTGAGATTGGCTCTGGGGGAAAAGGCGCTCCCATAGGAATGAACTTCATTAAGAGATCCACGGGGTGGGTCTGCCTTGAGCCCTAAGGGAGAGGCTCTAAATTGAATCCTGGGGGAAAGTCTGGACAAACTGATGTTCCTGAGGTTATGTGTATGGGTAGCGTAAGTTGAGGATGCTGATGCCTATTGAGACATTTGGTTATGCTGTGACGATAGTGTAACTCGATGTCACTGTAATCTACTATGGACCATAGCGGAAGTGGTGTGTGCCTAAGAGCCAATAGTCTACATTTGATTTTGCCATGATGCCAACGTAACATCGGTAGACTGCGACCTATGGTGGCATAGCGGAAGTCGAGAGGCTGTGAGAGCCTAAGGCTATATTGGGACTTGACTGATGTAATCTACGACCTATGTGGGAGTGGTGAAGTTTCATTTGGCAGCGAAAATCGAGGACGCTGATGCCTACAGTTACATGGACTTTTGTCGTGATGGTAATGTAACCCGGGATGTAACTACGATCTGTGGCGGGTTCCATGGTGTAATCGAGGGGCGCGGAGTGCCTATAGTTATCTACGGATTTTGCTGGGATGGCAACGTAACCATCGGGTTAACTGCGACCATGGAGGGGGTGATGACTTCCAGAGCATTCTCTCAAAGATGTTTTCAACATTCTCAAAAGTGTTTTCTATATTTTCACCAAAATGTTTTCTAAGTATTTTCAATGGGTGTTGAAAACGGGTCTGCTAAGTACTTATAGATTTTCAATCCTACGCCTGATCAACGTATGACCGAATTTCTGTGAGAACGAGGATAGACTTGTGGAAACATCGAGTTATAAAAAAAGTATTTTTATAAACCTATTTTGATAGCATAATGTAAATTTAAAAGTATTTCTAAATTTTTGAATAAAAGGAGTTTATAGTTAAAATGTTCAAAGAATGATTTAACTAATAATAAGCATTTTAATTAATTCTGACTTCGTTCCTTTTTGGAGATGAAAAGATTCAAAGGGGGAGGAATGTGATAACCCAGATTTTGGAATATCTATTAATTGATAATTAACTAGGTTAATTAATAAAAATACTGATTTATAGATTGAATAAATAAATCTGACAAATTTTTTTTATATCTGAATAAATATTTATTTGATAATCTCCTAATATAATTATTTAAAATTGACAAATTATTCTTTTAAAACAAGTAATAATGATGGTTTATATATATAGATATAAGTAGAATTTAAATAGAAATTTTTTTATTTTCAAACAAATTAAGTTTGTGTTTGTTTAAATGAGTGTATATATATACATATGAGTTGATTTTAAATTGGATTTTAAATTGAAATCGAATTTGAATTGGAAATTCAAAAGATAAATATCTTAAAATATTTTGGATTTAAAAATATATTACATATGATTCTATTTCTTTTATATAATTGGTTTTATATTATTTTCTTTAAATTATTAATTAACATAAATTAGAGAAATGTATTTACTAAATAGAAAATTAATTATAAAAGCTTTATAAAAACATTTTAAAATTAATTAATACATGCATATTTACAAGTGTATGAGTTTTAGCATGATTGAACAAGTGTTAAGATATTAACATGCATTCAAACCATTTGTAACAATTTTATTATGAAATAAAACAAGTGTCATCAGCTCTTTTATTTCAAATTTAGGAATAAATTGAAGAATAAAACTATATATATACATATCTTTACCCTTAATATTTTCCTTTTCATATTCAAACAAAAGAAAACAAAGCCATAAAAGAAAATCAGATCTGAAGCAAATTAAAACAAAAAAAATTAAAATCTAAACCTAGAAACAAATCAAACAAGAAGAAATAAATAATTTCTGTTCAAAATTCAACTGCAAGTTCAAGTTCAAAACTCAAAGCAAAGTTCATAATCAAACTAGAAATCTAGTATATCAACTTCAAAATCAAATATCAGAGCATCTCAAACAAAAACAAATCAAAGTTCAACAGCCACACAACTTCCAGATTTCAATTTAAAGTCTGCTCCTCTGTTCAAAACCCAGACCGGTGAGTAAATTACTATTTAAATTTAAGTGGAAATTAGCCACAAGGGGCTCTTTGGAAGATGCAATTAGTTTCTAGGACACACAATTGAAATAATTACTTTTAAGGACAAAATGCAAAATAATTAGTTTCTAAGGCCAAAAAACCTATGAAATTATGTCCTTGAAAATATTTGGACTGCTGACTTTGTCCTTAAAAGTAATTATTCTATTGACTTTGGCCTTGAAATTAATTTCTGTGGATGAGTGTCCTAGAAACTAATTGGACTGCAAATTCGTCCTTCTAGTGAAATGCCCCTAAATTTAATCTGTTTATATATGTGGTTGTATGTGATAATCCTTGGAAACTATGATGGGAAATATGTTTGCATGTTTTTTTAGAGATGATTATATATGTATATATGTGAATTTGGGAGTGAATGTCTGTAAATATATATACATAGCTCTGTTCCAGTTTAACAGTTTTAAACTTGATCCCAAAATCAAGTTCTTCTTCCCTGATCGTTGTTGACACTTGATGTTTAAAAGAAATTGTTTGAAATGATGTAATACAAATTAAAAAAAAAAATTTGCAAGCGAAATTATCAAGTAAATATTTCAAACAAATGAAATTATGGTGGAAAATAAAAAATATGTCAAAAACCGATGTTCATAATTTCGTGTTTGGGTTTCATAATTAGATTTGAATTGAAAAATGATGATTTTTAAAAATCATTTCATAAATTTTAAGTTTATATTTGTGGAGAATTTCGGTGTTGAACGATATTTTCATTATCGTCAAATTCTGACGATCGCGACGCTCGGATGTGTCGGGGTTGAGACTGGAGATTGATCATTGATCGGTACATGGGAAAATTGTTCGAAGATATTCTAGATCACCGGGGTGATCGGGATAAGGCGAATTAGGGTTTAAGCTAAGTTTTGGGTTGAGGTTGATTTCAAGGCCAATATGGCCCCGTCGGCGTGCAAACTTGATCGGTACTGGGGAAAATGATAGAGGGGAGCAAGGCGAGGTTCTGGACATGAGGGTGAATTTCCAGATGATCGAAAGTGGAAGAATTTGAGGGGATTAATGGTCGGGTTTTCAGCCTGCTGGTGTTTCGAATTCTTTTGTTTTTGTTCTGTGAGGTGGATCGAGTTTCTAGGTAATCGATTTGGTAGGGATGATCGTCAACGACTTATAGATGCCGGTGGGGTCGATCGGAACGACGGTGAACTTGCGTGCACGTACACATGTTTTCATGGTATCAGGCGTTCACTGTGACTTTTGAGGTATCGAGGAAGATGAGGTCCGGCTCGAAGTAAGTCTCATGTTTTGATCGATAGGGGAAATGGATGGTTAGCTCGAGTCGTAGCTCGGGTATTTCTGCTATAGGCTCGAGTTCTTTTATGTTAGCTGTGTTTTAGTAGAGAATGTATAAGTTCAAGGTTTCAAAACAAATGTTTAAGTGATTTCAAAAGCAAAGGGTAGTGAACAATTATCGAGATTTAAAATTTTAAGTCAAATGTTTTAAGATATGTTATTTTGATTTGAATAAGTTAATATTAGGCTAATTATTTAAATTAAATTATTAAGTGTTTCCAAATGTAATTTAATGAAGTAATTAAGTAATTGGTAAAGATAAATGTTTTATCTTGAATTAAATTAAGATTTTGAGGGTAATTATAGATTAAACAAATTAATGTAAGTAATTAAAGAGAAATAAATTAATTAATGATAAAGGATTAATTAATTAATTAATTAATAATTAAGAACTATAAATTAATAAATTAGAGATTAATTAATATAAGTAATTAGAGATTAATTACTTAAATGATAATTACTTAATGTAAGTAACTAAAGGATTTATTTGTTAAGGGTTGATTAATTTAATTAGTAATTAAAGGTTAAATTAATTAATGATCAAAGGTTAATTAATTGAGGATAATTAACCAATGGGATAATAACTTGATGGAAGTAATTAAAGGAAAATTACTTAGTGGAAGTAATTAAGAATTAATTACTTAGTGTAATTAATTAAAGGATTGATTAATTAAGGAAATTAATTAAGGGTTAGTTAATTAATGAGTGTGATTAATTAAAGGATAATTAATCAATGCAAGTGATTATAGGATAATTAATTTGAGTAATTAATTAAGGATAAATGTAATTAATGTGAATGGGTGAAGGTTAATTAATTTGTGTAATTAATTAAAGGCTAATTACTTAATGTAATTAAAGAGGATAATTAAGGGATGATTAATTAATTTTGTGTAATTAATCAATGTTCAAAAAGCAGGACTAAAGGTGATTAAAGTAATTAATTTAATTTATTTAAATTAATTAGAAATGGTGTGACTAATTAATCTTGATTATGAATGATTTGATGATATTGAATGCCTCAGATTATTTGGTATCTCTAATATGTGATATGAAATGTTTTTGATATGATATGTTTGGGTTGATCAGTGATAATATGGTTATCTATCGATGATGAATTGCTGTGTAAATGTGACATCCTGCATTTAAAATTGAATTGTATTCACTTGAATAACTTAGGTTAAGATGACACTTGATTCAAAGAGATCGGGGTCGGGTATCAGCAAATACCCGAAACCACTTCGATTTGTAATTTTCAGTAATTCACTAGATTTGAGTTTAGGATCAAATAGGCTGGATGGGATAATTTAAGTAACTGGACCATTCCAACAAGGTTTTGTACTTAGATTTTGATGCGTGAAATAAATGGTTGACTATATCAGGTTAAGAAATCGAAGTGAAGTATGAGTTACACTGGAATTCAAATATGTTTATAACTTAGTGTTTTCAAGTTATATGGGTTTACCCATGCTGGTTTCCATCTTGACCCAGGTGTTACTTTGATGTAATGCTTGGGTCAGACCGAGTATTACAGATTTTCAGATAAGGACGTTTTGGAGCTCAAGAGGCGAGCTGCATGGCAGGAACTTATGGAGTTTACCGCTATATATTTCAGATTTGTTGTGATATTAGTCTGAGACAAGTTGATATAACTATCCAGTTTATTTGTAATGATTGTGACTCTGATGAATTGTATGTAAAGTAACAATTTCAGCTTTTCTTTGTGTAAATGCTATTATTTGATATTATATTTTGATCCGCTGCGAAATGTGAGATTCTGAGTTTTGTTTCCTGTTCTTCTTCTACCTCTTTTCTTCTTAACCTAACAATTTGAGATTTCCGGCATCGATTGCTCCATACTTCTAAGTTGAACGTATTAGTGTCGAATACTCGAGGTCAAAAATTTTGGGTCGTTACATTAATTAAGTATATAAAAATTACATATAATATATTCCTTAGTACCTACCCTTTCGATGACCACTTCTTCGTCATTGATAAGTTGTCTTATTATGTGAAACCTACAGAGAATGTACCTCGACCTCTCATGAGACCTTGATTCCTTTGCAATCTGGATTACTACATTATTTTAACAATTCACGGTTATTGGACAATCAATGGAAGGGAAAAATCCTAGCTTATTAATGAATTTATGAATCCATATGGCTTCTTTAGCGATGCCGGTCAAAGCGATGTATTCATCCTCCGTCACTGAGTCTGCTGCTACCTCATATTTGTAATTCTTCCAACCTACATCCACTCCATTAACGGTAAACACAAAGTCAAAAACCAATTTGCTATCGTTGGTGTAACTTTGGAAGCTAGAGTCAGAGTACCCCTTTATAAAGAGTTCAAGCTAGAGTCAGAGTACCCCTTTATAAAGAGTTCAAGCTAGAGTCAGAGTACCCCTTTATAAAGAGTTCATTGATTCCATAAATCAGAAACAAATCGTTAGTATTTCTCAAATACTTAAGGATGCACTTAACCATCGTTCAGTGTTTTTCACTGATTGGATTGATGCCGATTAACCATGCCAAGGACAAAGGTGATATCGGGTCTCAAACATAACATAGCATACATGATGGATCCTATTGCTAAAGCATAAGGAATCATACTCATAAGCTATTTCTCATCATTCGTAGATAGGGTTCCCTAAAAAAAAGGACAACTCCATACTGATAAGGAACATCCTCGATTGGAGTTCTCCATACTAAACCGCTTTACTATGATGTCTATATACAGAGACTGGGACAGTCCCTACATCCTCTTTGATCTATCGCTATAGGTCTTTATACCTAATATTAAGAATGCCATACCTGAATCCTTTATCGAGAATTTTGAGGAAAATCATGCCTTTATTGATTGCAACATGGTATATCATTGCCTATTAGTAAAAGACCATCTATATCGAAAATTTGGAATGTAACAGTGCTTTTAGCTTTCTTCTTATATACGCATGCTTCCATTGTGTTTTAGTTGAAATCAAACACTTTGATCATTCTGTCAAAAGACTGTCCAAACTTCTCGATGTCCGTTGAAGACCGCAAATTAATTTTAATAGTCTACAAGCTTTCTTCACTCCAAATCACCTCTAGTTGAGACATATAAATAGTCTCTTCTAAATCACCATGTAGAATGGTGGTTCTAATATCCATCTACCACATTTTGTAGTCATAATGAATTGTGATAGCAACTAGAACCCCAATGGATTTAATGGAAACATTTTGCTACTAGCCTTGCTTTGTTGGTCTCTACCTTTCCCATCTGCACCAATCTTTTTCTAAAAGATCCACCCATAGCCAATGAATTTTTTCCTTTTATGAACATTCTTCAAAGTCCATACTTTTTTTGTGTACACTGAATCCATTTCGAATTTTATAGCATTAAGATAAAGTGCAGAGTCATTACTCTATGATGCTGGTTGGTAACTGAAGGGGTCTGTGTCATTCCCAACACAGTCTCTTTCCTAACATCGATGAGAAAATTGCAATGTCTGCATAAGATTCCATTGTAGGAAGTCTATTAGGTTACATATCTTGAGTTCGGGTTGAATTTGGTTCATCCTCTTAGTCTATTTTTAAATCCCCCTTAAAAATAATGATTTTAGAAAGTAAAATACAAATTTTTCATTAAGTTTTTACTGAGATATTGGGGTTGATCGGAAAAATAAACTTTCGTCAAATCCTGATGATCCAAGCATTTGTGGGCCTCGAGTTCGTCGTCACAGTTAGTTTGAGTGTTTGGGATCACTAGAAAAATACAAGTTGTGATAATTTCTTGTACCTCATCCAATTCTATCATACTCCCACTAATTCCTTTGGCAAGGAATTCCTTTTCTAAAAAAGGCACATTAAGAAATAATGATTTTTCTCCCTTGGAATGATAGAGGGTATATCCATGGATATTTCTTGGATAACCAACAAATTTATATAGGATAGACCTAAATTCAAATTCATTGGGGTTTATAGTCTTAACGTAAACTGGACAACTCCAAATCTTAAGAAACTTAAGATTGGGTTTCTTCCCTATTCTTATTTTATACGTAATCGAAGGTACATGTTTGGATGGAAATAAATTAACACATGCGCTACCATTTCTTGCGCATATCCCAAAACTAAAATAGGTGACTCATCATCATTTATCGTAGATCGAATCATGTCAAACAAGATTTGATTACACTTTCTCTAAACAATATAGTTTTGGAGAGTATAAGGTGAAGGGACCTAGGAAATTGTTATGGATTATAGTAATGAGTTCACGGTATGTAATTTATTTTACTATTATGTAAATTAACTCATTTTCTAAATTGAAATTTTCTCATTTTTTTATATTGTATGAAGGTATTTCCAAATAGATATAAAATGAAAGAATGGATTGATTTCACGGCTTGAAGGAATGCGATGGTAGTGGTAGTCTTAAAATCGGATATTGACATTAGCGATAGAAATCTAAGAATTATATTTGGATGTGAGAGAAGTGGAGCATATAAAGAGTACAAAGGCAAGAAATCTAACGGTATTAGATTAACAATTACAAAAAAGTGTAATTGTCCATTTCGTTTGAAAGGTGTCAAACTTCATAGTTCAGATAATTAGAGATTAGAAGTAATATACAATGTTCATAATACTTCGCCACTTTACAGCTCAGAAGGCCACACTTTTCTTGGTCGACTAACAGAGGATGTAAAAAAAATTAGTCGTTGAAATGTACAAAAACATGGTGATGCCAAAAGCCATTTTGCACACTATAGAACAAAATGATCCATCCAATGGTACAATAATTAAAACAGCATATAATGTTCTTTCTAGTCACAAGAAAATGGATAGAGTGGGTCATTCTCAAAAACAATATCTCTTATGCAAGCTATAGTTTAAAAATTACTTCAAATGGCATCGTAATACCTTAGATGGAAGTGACGTAATTACTGACATATTTTGGGCTCATCTTACGAGTATAGGTTTGCTAAGAACATTTCTACATCTTCCTGTTATGGATTGTACTTGCAAAAATAAATAAATATAGAATGCCGTTGTTGGAGATTGTCGATGTTATGTCAACTAATCAAACGTTTCTCGTTGCTATTGCATATCACGTATCTGAATGTGAAAATTACTATCTTTAGGCCTTAAATCATCTTCAGTTGGCAATGATTGACTATGATGTATAAAAGCCAAGTGTCATTACCATGGATAGAGAGATAGCATCGATTAATGCCATTAACATTGTTTTTCCCCAAGCAGCTAATATCCTGTGCAAGTGGCATACTGAAAAAAATATTCTTTCTTTAATTCAAAGAAGAGTTACAGGTATGAAAAAAGAAGTAAAAAACAATTTTTTCAAGATTGGGCAAATTTATGTGAGTCTGGAAATATTGAGCAATATAATAATAATCTACAAGATTTGCACGTCAAGTATGGTAAGTACCCAAAGTTTATAAAATATATTACTGAAAATTGGCTTGAGACATGGAAAGATCGATTTGTATATGCTTGGATCAACAATTTTATGCACTTTGGCAACTACACATCAAATAGGTAAGACACTTGCTTTTATACTTATTTAACTATTTTAGGTTTTTTTATAACAATAACTTAGTATCTATTTTCTTTTAGAGCTAAGGCCGCACATGCTTAATTGAAAAACATTCTACCAAAAGTCTATGCAACTTCGAAAGAGCATGGGAGAATATGCATTCACTGCTTGAACTATCTTTTACTGAACTAAAAGCTTTATTTGAAACAAGCTTATTCAAAGTAGCTTTTGTTTATCATAAAAAAGAATTTAAAAATCTACATGATGTAGTTTCACTTGCGTCATTGGAGCTAATTCATTTCGAGCTTCTATAGGTAAATTCTTATGAAATTATAGACGATAACTTATGCGGGTGTGTTGTTCTATGACACACGAACTTCCATGCTTTCATGCGTTAGCAAAGCTCAGTCAAAATGTTGAAATACCTTTGAATTTGATTTATGTTCATTGGATTAGATTGCATATTATAAAAATAGGAGAGAAAAGAGGTTTAATATAAAGAAAAACTTGAGGAAATGCTAAATGAATTTATGAAATTGGAATTGCCACATCAAATGAAAGTCTATAAGAAAATAAAAGAGATTATTTATCTGCAAGCGTAAACTCTTGCATCTTCGATTAGCAAAGTCAAAACCTATGGAAATCTCATAAGAAAATTGATGCTTCAAGTAAAAGGTTGCCTTTCGCATTTGAGCATGTGAATGTGCTTCAACCCAATGTGGTGTAGGTAAAAAACAAAAAGTTGATCCTTGTACTTTGGTGAAAAAGGAAAAATTGATTGTTCATAGACCTAAAAATATAAATTTATGTGTGTATGAAAATTGCATACCAAAAGAGTGGAATCCATATATTGAAGGAATTGTAGACATGGGTATGGATGGTAATTGTGGATTTAGATATATTGCTTCTTTTTTAGGATTAGGAGAAGATCAAAAGTGGTAAGTCCGCAAGGAATTAATGGAAGAACTTGAAGAACATCAAAAGATATATGAACAAGTGTTTATCGAAGAAGGTATAACCTCCTATTTGCTAAATGTGCTTAATCACGAATTTGGCACCAAGTAAATGATGATTATGTCCGAGATTGGGTACATGACAACTACGAAATATAATAATGTCATTTTAGCATTAACGAGAGTTTGAGTCTGACTATACCACCTTTAAGAGGAAAAATTCTATCTCAATTGCAATGTCATGAATTAAGGATTCTTCATGTAAACAATGACAATTTTGTTTAGGTATTCTGCGTTATTCTTTTATTTTTAATGATTAGATGAAGGATTTGCACTTACAATGATTTTTTTTATTTGTATAGGTTGTCTTACAAGCGAACCATCCGGTACCACCAGTATATATCAAGTGGTTTACTAATCGTCATATTGAAGCTGAACAATGTAAGCATATATGATGAGATAGAAGAGAGGAATGGAAAAAGTTGGGAAATTGTGATAATATGGCTAGATGAAATTAGCTGAATATTATGTAGTTGTTAAATTTTTTATGCGTCAAGTTTGAGAAAATGTAGTGACAATGTTATTTGAAATTAAATTGTAATTTGAAACTAAAACTATTGAATTCTTGTTTGAAATTGTTGAAACTTAACACCGAATCATTCAGTATTATTGCTTGAATTATTGAAAATCAATAATGAATCATTCAGTGTTTGTTGCTGGAAATTGTGTGGGAAAATTATAACAGTGTTTTGAATATACACTGACAGTGCTATTTTATGAACGACTGACAGTGCGTGTGAAAAGTGTAACCCATATTCCAAGCTAACATGGAAAAACATTTAATATCTCTAATCAGTGCCTTTGAAATATACAAAGCACCGTCCGTTCTACGCTTGGAATATATATATCAACATACATATTAGACGCTGTTAATGAGCAAAGTTCATCCTTGTCAGGGACTGTGTAAACAGAAGGTTTGTTCCCTGAGACAATTTAAATAGTTTGAAGTGAATGGTGGAAAAATAGAAACAACGTCATATATTAGCTTTGACAGGCATTAAATATCGCTAGGCAATTGCGCTAAAACTACTTAAATAACGTTCGTATTTAACTAGGAATAGGCAAAATCACGTAGCTTTTTGATGCCACTAGAAGAGAAACCACGTTGTTGTCAGGGAATGTATTAACAGAAGCTACACCCCCTGATCCTCTTTGAACACGCTTGGGTAAAGCATTGTTTTACTTTAACCAATGCCTGTAATAGGCTTTGAACATTCCGAATCAATGCATAAAGGTGGCATGGGTCATTAAAAATCCACATTGGCCTTGGTTTGTAAGATTTGTACATGAGGACATTCTTGGTATCGATAACAACAAAATTACTACTTCACTTTTATATCCACACATGTCAGTCAGCAAGAAAATTATATAATTCTAACACATGCCTGTCACTTTTGAATCCACGCATGCCTGTCGGCAATAAAATTATATAACTTTTAACACATGCATACATTTCTATTGATACATGGATAATCTAGAATTATACAACACCAAGCAAATTGTGAACAATACAGTATTCAAATTGGACAGAATATGAAGCCTTGTGGACAATACAACAACCAAATTATGGACAATACAACAACCAATTTGGACAATACATTATTCAAATTGTGGACAGTAACAACAACCAAATTATGGACAATACAGTAACCAAACTATATAACAGCAACCAAATTAGACAAAATATGAAGCAACAGCAACAGACGTAGAATTATAAATTTGGAATTATATAACAACAACCGGCAGTATTTCTATTGATACATGGACAATTTGGAATTATATAACAGCAGCCAAAGCAAACATGGACAGTCTGATATATACTATATTGACTACATCAACAACAATAAGATTATATAACAGCAAAACCACTTTCAACTAGTAGTATTTCATAATAGCAATGGAATTACATATTGTCATAAAATTTCAACAAATTCACTATAATATACCATCATTAATTGACCACAATAATCCCCTAATAACTACGCATCTTTTTTAATAAATCGAGCATGTATTTTTCTTGCTTTGGATAGAGCTTTGCCAATCCTATCAAGATGAGACAAACGTGAACTTTTCGGTTGTGATGAAGCCGAAGCGATTCCTTCATCGAGCATGTTATGACATTCTTCATAGCTCTAGATTTACAAAAAAAAATTACGAACAAACAAAAATAATGTTAAACAAACAAGTATAAAATTGGAATTATATGCTATCCATATACAAATGATCATAGGATGGAAGAGTTCCTCGTTGACGTGGTGGTTGTTCAATGCCTGGTTGAACTTTTAATAAGTACCAATCAAAATAATCATCAATCACCATAACATCCGACCCAGAAAGTGGTATAGTACGAAATTGCTTACTCACGCAATGATTTTTCCATTCATTCCATAAGTTTTCCACAAAATCATAAAGCACTTTATAAGTTTTCGAAGTAGCACCTCTCTTTTTACTTTTCGATGGAATAATAGACCGTGGAATATTTTGAACTCTAACAAATTGCCTCAAAACTTGAGTAGGATGATACGGTTCAACAACACTTAAGCATAACAAGTAATTTGTAGAAGAGGATGAAATTCTCGTGCATGCACGTACAGATCAAAGATTACCTAAATAACAAACAAGCAATTTTTATCATTGTTGTAATGTAATAATCTACAAAAGAATATGTTATATTTCTTTATTTAAAAAATACCTCATGTTCTTGAATATTATCGAGATAAATTCTTAAAGGCTGTATAGAATAGAGATGGTCATTTGTAGGATCCCAACGAGCTACTCTCGGTGAATTATCATTATAAAATTTAGTTGACGGATGCAAATTCAAAATTGCTTATAGATCCAGGATTCCAACAATCCTAAGTATCCAACATCTATTTTATCTCCACTCTACTCGCTAACCCAAATTGTCTATACAGCCAACATCTTGCTGACCCGCAAGAATAACTATGTATTTTATCCAAATTAGCAAGTTGTTTTAAGTATTGTACGGATACATGTAACTTGCTTTTATCCACAAATAGCATATTTCCAACTAGATATAACAGATATGCACAAGTAGCTTGTTTAATTCTTTTAGCTTTCCATTCATCACAGCCACCATTAAAAATTTCATGCAACTTTGTGAAGGTTATTTTATATCCAACACTATCCTTCATTATTTCTTCCTATCTAATTCCTAAGTTACTGGCCACCAAATCTATCATATAATTTTTGGGTTGATCAAATGTTTGTATTGGTAGTCCTTCGACTGGAATATGCAGCAAAGTAGCAACATCATCTAATGTAATTGTAAACTCACCAAATGGTAAATGAAAAGTATTTGATTCGAGATGCCAACACTCGAAAAAAGAAAAGATAAGGTACTTGTTTACTATGCTATAACAAATTTCTAATATGGGATATAATCCAGAAGACTTTAAATATTCCATAAAAATTGTTGCATTATTGGGAATTTCCCAATTTAAAACCTTTGTTCCATGAATTAAGCATATAAGAGGCTCATGTTCCCAAGAAAATCTTGAACTAAATTAAAGTTTCAAAAAAATAATGTATTATGTTTAAATTAATAGAACATACCTTGCCACTCCAGATCGATGAAGCAATATGGGTGTCATAACTACTGATGATGTCGGTAAGTTGTGGACCACCATAAGTTGGTGGTGTATTGGGTCTTGCTGAAGAGGTATTGATGGCATCGTGGGTTTGTTGTTCGATATTGTGCTCTTCAATATTTTGCCCTACATTTTGTTCTTAAATATTTAACTGGTCTTCATTGTCTATGTTAGCTTTTTCTCCTCTAGTTGCTTATTATGACTTTGTTTTCTAGCTTTCGCTCGCATATTTCTTTCCGATGCTGGTAAATGAGTTCGACCATGGATTGTAGCATCAGGAACTTCAGATATATCTATAAATGTATAATTGCAACATTTCCATTTTCTTATAGCAAAATATCTACAAACATACCATAATTAAATTACATAAAAAGAAGATTATAGATCATGATAATATAAAACATATTCAACTATGTCATAATTAAATTATATAAATACCAGTTCTTCTACAATTTGGTTAACTTGTTTGCTTTAATTAGTTTAGCATCATTTTGGTTAACTTGTTTGCTTTAATTGGTTTAGCGTTAATTAGTCTTAAAATCGTGTAACTTACATCTATTAAAACTAAAAAAAACATAATTTTTAAATAATTAATAAACCGTTAATACAACATGTATGACACAATTCCATTCATTTGTCTGCTAATGTTATATATCAGTTGCTACAAAACGCATTTGCATCATTTGCTACAAACACACTTGCATTTGTTAATGTTATATACAAATATGTTATAGCAAGCTACTGTAAGCATTTGCTTGCTACAAGCAAATGCTTGCATATGTTCCAACAAATAGATTCTAGAATTTTTACATTAATTACAATAACAAATGCTAGAGTTTTGATCGATTTCAATCAACAAATAGGTTCAAGCATTTGCTAATTGTGCATTGACCTATAATAATAAACAAGCTAAGGTTTTGGTCGATTTTAATCAACCAACGCCTGAGGCGGCGTTCGTTGATTTACTGAACCCTAACCCTGTTAACCGAGGAAGAAAATAGAGCTTTAAATCTAAAATCTTACCTTGTAGTTGCTTAGATCTTCTTTTTGCACGTTTTCCTCCTTGCTGCTTGTTTTTACCATTACCAACTGTGTAGTTGTAAATTTGCTAAGGTTTTGGTTGAAAAAAATTAAACAGTTAAACGAATAGGAAAGAGAAAAGTAACGTGGTTAATGATGGAACAAGGGTAATTTGGGAATCAACCATGATGAGAAAATGAAAAAGTGGGTGAGAATTATTTTTAGAATTACCGGGTGGGAAAAGCAATAACTGGGGTGACAATAGACGAAGCCTTTCTCCATTGCCAACTTGAAGCTCTAATGCATCTCTCACAACTGGCCGATGGTTCCTAAGTTCATGTAAAGAATTACGAATGTAACTTCCATATTCGTTATCCAAAACCCAAGACTTAGTAGTTACAGATATACAGTCTACCATGAATGTACCTTTATTGGAGTCAGACTCCTTTTCTTTAAGCATCTTCAAATATTATGATATTTTTTTAATAGTGTCCCTTTTTTGAGAAACGGTAACATTTACCTTTCTCCTCCATAACAATTACTCCCTTTTCCTTTATCTTATGATGAACACTTTTGCTTTTTAGAACTATTATTCTTGAAAGATGATTGACCTTTAATGTAACATCCCCTATCTAGAGGCCCAAAGCTACGCGTTACAGATGCTGCAGTCATATATAATATTAACTTACAGCGATTAAATATGGCTATGTTAATGGTATCCATAATATCAGAAGAACTTAAATATGAAACAAAATCACAGATTTTCAAAAAACAACATTTTATTGATTACATTTCAAAACACATGTTTCACATTCAAATTATGTAATCCCATAATCAATTTCCAGGTTCAGATAAAATATAATTATTATATTAATACACAAGAACGACATATGATTGTGCCCCCTAGGTTGACTAGAGTACAATATAGACATAATTGTCTTAAAGACAACACGGCGGAATAAAACAAAACAAAAAATCAACTCCTAAATAGCTATCCGTTGGCCACCTACTCATCTATAACATTAACTATCTAGAGGCCCAAATCTAAGCGCTACAGATACTGCAGTATCTATGGTACTAACTTCCGATTATAGAACCTCGGTGCCTGGACTAAGCTTCCTTCGTTCTAGCCCTTATCAACTTAATCTTTTCTGCTGCTTCTTTTACCAAATCAGGACCCAGAACCAATCTGTCCCCGGTCTCTAACCAACATGTAGGGAATTTGCATGGTCTTCCATACAAAGCCTTAAACAGTGCCATCCCTGTACTAGTCTGATAGCTATTGTTATACGAAAACTTGACTAGGTGTAGGTGGTCTTCCCATGATCTCGCAAAGTCTAATGCACAAGCTCATAACAAGTCCTCCAAGATCTTGTTAACTCTTTCTGTTTTCCCATCTGTCCGTGGATGGTAAGCGGCACTCACCTTGAACTTGGTTCCTAAACTTTCCTGTAGACTTTTCCAGAACTCGCTAATGAATAAGGAATCTCTATCACCAACAATGCTACTAAGAATTCCGTGAAGTCTAACTATATTCTTTATAAACGACTTAGCCAATATAGGTAACGTCCTATTTGCCTTAAACAGAATGAAATGGATACTCTTGGTTAGTCTGTTCACTATGACCCATATACTTTCATTTCGTCTATTGGACTCAGAAACCCGTCTATGAAATCCATAGAAATGGACTCCCACTTCCATAATGGAATGTCAAATGGTTGAAGCAATCCATTTGGCTTCTGATGATCGGCTTTTACTTGTTGATAGTTCAAACACTGTTTCACGCATAAGCCAACATCCCTCTTCATCCATTCCCAGAAGAAACATATCTTCATATCTTGACACATCTTCGTTCCTCCTGTATGAATAGTGAACTTTGAATGATGGCATTCCCCCAAGACTTCCTTCCTTATGTCTCCTACGTCCGGAACACATAATCTGCCCTTCTTAACCACCCAT
This sequence comes from Allium cepa, assembly GCA_030765085.1. Classification (NCBI taxonomy): domain Eukaryota; kingdom Viridiplantae; phylum Streptophyta; class Magnoliopsida; order Asparagales; family Amaryllidaceae; genus Allium; species Allium cepa. The sequence goes on along the minus strand of CM060939.1, from coordinate 27,573,908 downwards.
TCAGGTCAAGACTAAAGTCCTTCAAGTCATCACTCTCTGTTCCATCCTTCAATTTCTTGATCCTTTCATCTAACTCCGGATCCTCTTCCTATTTAGAGGCAATCTTCTCGATCAATACCGATCAAACTCCTAAACAAGACAACACAACTCCTTCTCAACTAGACCCAACCTCGGATCTGCACTGCACTCTACAAGCTGACAATGCTTCTGAATCCTTCCACTCAACAATCATTTCCAACACTGCATTATGATGTTTTCTGCTTAGTGCATCTGCTACATTGTTTCCTTTTCCGAGTGTGTACTCTATTCTAAAATCATAAGCGGCTAAAAATTCCAACCGTCTCTATTGTCTCATGTTCATCTCCTTCTGAGAGAACAAGTACTTCAATGACTTGTGACCTTATAAAGCTCAAAACTTTCTCCCAAAAGGCAATGCCTCCACACCTTCAAGGCAAATATAACTGTAGCTAGCTCCAAATCATGCGTCGGACACCTATCCTTATGCGGTCTAAGTTGTCTAGAAGAATAGTCAATCACTTTACCCCTCTGCATTAGTACAGCTCCCAATCCTATTCCACACGCATCAGTACAAACAACAAAATCCTGATTCCCCCTCCGGAACCACTAACACCAGTGCATTGGTCAATAAATGTTTCAAGCTCTGAAATGCTTCCTCACACTTATCAGTCCATAGAAATTTCACATCCTTTAACATTAGCTTAGTCATCGGCGCTGCCATCCACGAAAAATCCTTTATAAACCTTCGATAATATCCGACCAATCCAAGGAAACTTCTTATCTCGGTTACCGCTTTTGGTCTCTTCCAATTATTAACGGCTTCGATCTTTTCTGGATCAACTGACAATCCTTTCTTCGAAACCACTTGATCAAGAAACTTCACTTCCTTCTTCCAAATATGGAACTTTGAAAACTTTGCTTTAGCTGATGTTGCCTCAGTGTTTCAAGCACAACTTTATGATGGACTTCGTGCTCCTTCGCATCCTTAGAGTATATCGGAATATCATCTATAAAAACTAACACGAATCTACCCAAGTGCTCTCGTAAAATCTGGTTCATCAAATCTATAAAGAATGTTGGCGTATTAGTGAGTCCGAACGGTATAACTAACCATTCATATGACCCAAATCTTGTTCTGCACGCCGTTAACGGTGTACTATCTTCTGCCACTCTAAGCTGAAGAAATCCTGTCGCCTAATCTAGCTGAGAGAATACCTTGGCTCCAATCAACTGATCAAACAAATCGTCAATTCTCGGCAATGGATATCGATTCTTTATTGTCTTCTCATTCAACTTACGGTAATCGATGCATAGCCTTAACGATCTGTCTGGCTTCTTAGCAAACACTGTGGTTGCTCCCTAAGGTGAACTACTAGGTCTAATAAAACTCTTACCTTCCAAATATACCAACCGAGGTTTCAATTCCTTCATCTTTATTGGCGTCATTCTGCTTGGCGGCCTACTTATAGGTTCTACTCCAGGCACTAAATCAATTTGAAACTCAATGGCACGTTTCGATGGTAATCCAACAACCGTCTCAAAAACAACTACGAATTCTCTAACTGCGAAAATACGATTTAACTCATCTTCTAACTCCATGACACCCAGCAAAGCATTCATGTCACAACTAGGGTTTTCTACAGTATAAACTATCTAATCACTACAATCTAGGTGTCTAAGTGATATTTTTCTATCCTGGCAAAATATCCTAGCATCGTATTTACTTAACCAATCCATGCCCAATATAATTTCAAACCCTACAAAGTCAAATACATGCAAACTAAAAACAAAGGTGTAACCTAGCAAGTCGAACTCTGAGTGGTCATGCTTCATCCCAAGCGTCGCATACCCTCCTATCAGATTTGCAACTCTTAAGGATGTAACTAAATATGTTGGTTCTAGGTTAAGTTTAACTACCAAGCATCGAGATATAAAAGAAAGATATGCACCAATATCAAACAAAACGCCAACAGACATACCACGAATCTGAAGCGATCGTCCTAACATAGTCTTTCCCTTCTCCGACACTATTGGCCTTGAAGTAGTAGGCTCCAATGCAAACACTTAGCCTTTTTCTCCTTTAACCGGCTCTTTGCACTGGTTCTTGCAATGGCCGATCTGATCACAAGTAAAACATCCGATGTTCTTCTTTCCAATCACCTCTTTTCCTTTTCTAGTACGACACTCATAAGCATAATGTCCATTCTTATCGCACTTATAGCAGACTACCTCAAACTATTCTTTCTTTTCCATACCTCCCTTTTAAGCATTCTTTTTCTGGAAAAACTTTCTCTTTTTTCCCTGTCCAACCTGGACTTCCTTCTCCTCCTCCTTCTCCAAACAAGATAATATCTCCTCATGTCTCAACGCCATTTCCACTACTACATCGCATGGATCCCTGATGTGCAGTAAATTAGCCCTAGCCAACTCCGATTTCAAACCTCTAATAAACTTTTTGTTCCTTTTCAACATCATATCAACAGTGGCATACCTATACCGGGCTAACTCTTCGAATCTACTAGCATATTCCAAAAAAGACGTCTTTCCTTGTTCCAGCTCATCATACTTCCTAACCAACGCAGACCGTGCCATTACTGACAAAACTTTCTTGAAACCTCCTTCTAAACTCTGTAAATGTCATAGTCTCTTCATCCACATCAGCAGTTACATTATTCCACCAAAACAAACAAGCTCCCTGAAGCTGTCTTGAAGCAAGTCTCCTTTTCTGCTCGCCATCGAGCCCTAAGTCGGTTAAAATCCTTTCACAGTGTAGTAGCCAGTTTTCTACTTCGATAGCATCCTCTATTGCAATAAACGGCTTTCCTCCAAGCCTAGTATAGTCTCTACTCAAGTTAGCCTACTGATTGACCATCGTAGCTTCCTGAACTCCTCCTCTAACAGCATTCCCTCTAACAACTCCAGCTGCAATTCCAGCTTGAATCATGTTTACAAAAAACTGATACATGGCTCCCATGTCCACTTGGGGGTTTCCAGTACCAACATTCTCAGCCTGAGCCTGAGCCTGACCTCTTCTAGCATTTGGTCGGGCATTTCCATTTATGGTGGTGCTGCCTCCTCCTAGATTAACTCTACCTCTTCTTCCATCCATATATGTATTCAAGCCTAGTGAAATACACAAGAATAGCCTAACAAAGATACGAGACTAGAGATAAAGCATATACTTATATATAGCAAATACAAGTACGTTACTATAGCGTTATGCCACGCCCCAATCTTAACTCTAATTCCTAAGGACTATGTTTTCAAAAATCATTTTTAGTTAAATTATTTCATAGACCTTTGCTCTGCCAAGTTGTAACATCCCCTATCTAAAGGCTCAAAGCTAAGCGCTATAGATGTTGCAGTCATCTATAGTATTAACTTCCAACGACTAAATACGACTATGTTAATAGTATTTGTAATATCAGAAGCACTTGAATATGAAACAAATAACAGGTTTCAAAACAGAATTTTCCATTACATTTCAAAATAGATATTCCATATTCAGATACATAATCCCAAACGTTTCCTAGGCAATGATAAAATATACTTATTACAAAATACGCTAAGAGCGATATATCAAGATGCCTCCTTGGATGTTCATAGTCATATAGTCCTAATTGACTTAATACATACACAGCAGAAATAAACACAAAACAAAGAGCTGCAACTCCTAAATAGCTATCCGTTAGCCTCCTTCTCACCTTCGGTATCTTTATTCGTTATCCTACTAAACCTGAAAGAACCTTAACCCTCAGCCTATTCAAATAATTTTGAGCACCCGAGAGTTTAAGGTGAAAACATAAACTTTGAGCTAGACATAAAATCTGGTGTGGATTATACTATACATCTTGGTTATTAATGTTTAGTGAGACTACGCCGCTTAGCGGAACGAGTTTTTCCTCGCTAACACCTTTTTAGAACATATCTTCTGCAAATATTTTTCTCTAACCAAAATTGGTTAAATATTGTAAAGCATTATTATGTAAACATACATATCAGGTTATAAAAGAAATACCTATCCAAACATTTTATTTTTGTTTAGTTGACTATTTATCTTTGGCTGACTCGGGTCTACCAGACAAAACAACAAAATAATCTAATATATGTTAGACACACCTCTTTTGGACGGTATGTCCTTAACTATATGTTAAATAGTTCTCTTTTAGACTGTTGTCCCTAACTTAATATCTCTTAAGGTCACCTGATCATAATGTTTTTATGGGCATACCAATAACCTATCTGCATACAAATATATATATATTCCCTTATGCGTGTAATCATAACTTTATTCTTACCTGTGACAAAGCCCTACACACTGGAATTTTGGACAAAATTAGCTGGGGCCAATAGCTAATGTATAAGGTGTGATCCTATATTAGTCCCATCTGGTATTCTAATATCTAATTCATTTTACATAGCGATATCTTCCCAAAATTTTCTTTGAAAACCTTTTCTCAAATTGATTTAAAATCTTTAAATCAAACTCACACAAGGAAAATACATATACTTTATGCTTTACTCAAAATCATCTTTCCATGTATATATATATATATATATATATATATATATATATATATATATATATATATATATACTTTACTCAAACCTTAGTTGATGAAAACATTTAAACACTTGAAAGTACCTATTTTGATTCAATTAAAAGTATCCCTTTCTAAACCATTGAAAGTATCTCTTTCGAAACCAAGTAAAACCCTTTATTTATCTAGGTCGAAAGGCCAAAATTTCCCTTTCAAAACCATACTTAAACCCATCTAAAACCTTTAAGAACCTTCTTTTCAAAAGCATTAAAACCTTAGACATTATATCTTAAAACACTTCAAAACATTACCTTTAGAAAACAAGGAAAATCTTCCACTTCAATCCTTTTGAAACCAACAGAGAATAACACCTTTTGACTCCTTCAAAACCCTTTGGGGAATCACCCCTTTGAAAGTATTTTAAATACCTTTCGAAAGCATTCCTTTCAAAAGAATTTGGGTTCAATTTAAAACATGTGTAAAACACCTTTCTAACATTTAAGCAGCCTCTTTCGAAACCTTTTGGTTGTACTTCAATCAGAACAAAAAAGGTCATTTAAAAAATCTAAGTCGAAAGCCTTCCTTTCGAAACCTTTTACTAAGTGAATAAGTGATGGTGTCGAAACCATCCATTCGAAAGCATTGGAAAAGTGGTTAATTTAAAAACAAAGTATACCTTCTAAAAACATTGACTTTGAAAGGTAGAGGGGCAGCAGCTAAGGGTTTCGACCCCTTCGAAAGCATCATTTAAAATAAAAGAGCGCAACCTATTCAAAACCTTTTCTTTAAAACAATTGACTCAGTCGGAAGCTAACCAAGTCGAAAGCTATGCTTTTGAAAGCAAACAAGGCGCTACTTTAAATTTTAAAACAAAAGCGATTTGACCCTTTCGGAACCCTTTGGTTTCGACTGATATCTTCCGCCTTTGTCTAATTCACTATGTACTAACATGCTGATACTATGTGCATTAATTTGTGGAAGGAGGCGGAGGGTCTTAGTCGAAAGCTACCTGGGCGAAACGAAAAGTGGCAAAACAAGCTTTTAGCATGAATTTCTGATTTAAACCCTTTTTAAGTAAACTTTTTAATTGAACTGCCTTATTTTTCAAACATTTATTGGTTGCTAATTTTTCTCCTCTAAAAGCGCTGCCACAGTTTCAAAATTAATTAATTTAAATCATTTGCAAAACAACCATTCTTCTTAATTAAATATATAAAACAGTTAAGTCCCTTACCTTAAATAATTTTATATATTCATCAAAACATTTAGGAAAATTCTATAAAAATTTCAAAAAATCCTTTTCAATATTTTTTCTAACATAACCCAAGTAAATATTTATTATGCCATAAATAATTTGTAATGCAATAAATCATTTTCTTCAATAGAAATTAAAATAAAATTCATATTAATTCAGAAAATTATGTAAATTGAAACCCATCTCTAAAATATCATTTCTTATCTACATTTAAATTTTCAAGGCATTTGGATGTCATTTAGCAAGGTTTTCAAATCAAACATATTATAAAAACTAATATGAACATGTATAAATCATCAACAAACATATATAAACTTTGAATCATCCAAAATATGGCATTATCATGCAAAATAATTTCAGGTTAACCTTAAATCCGAAAACTATAAGAAAAATGGGATGTACTAATCATTCACCTTAGCTTTGTGATTAAAGATGTGAGATTTGATCTTGATTATGTTGATTTACTTCTTCCTCTTGAAAATCCTAACTTTATTCTTCTCTTGAGATTGAAAATGGTGGCCGACCTTGGAGTACTTTTGCTTGATAAAAATAAAATAAACGTATGTTTGATTTCCTAAGGGTTTAGGGTATAAGTTCATGTTATTTTCCATTTTTCCATTCCTTATTTCCTTACACTTATTTCCATCTTATTTCTTTAGTTCATTTTACATATAGGCACGGCTACCCTCTTAATTTAATCACAAATCTCAATCCATTAATCCACAAATTATTTAATTTAATTTAATTAATGAAAAATCCTATATAATGTTACTAAAAAAATGGGGTGTTACATCGTCTCCGGAAGCTTTATTCGTCAATCTACTGAAATCTATAAAAACCTTAACCCATAGCCTACTCTAGTTTAAGGAGAAAAATATAAATTTTGAGTCAGACATAAAGCCTGGTGTGAATAGTACTAAACATCTCGATTATTTGATATTAAGTGAGACCACGACACCTAAAGGAATGGGGTTCCCCTTACTAATATCCTTTTAAAACATATCTTTTGCAAACCTTTATCCTGTAACAAAAAATGGTTAAAACAGTAAAGCATTATTATGTAAACAAACATATCAGGTAGCAAATGAACTATCTATCCAAACACTATAGTTTCGTTTGGCTAACTACTAATGTTTGGCTGACTCGGGCCTACCAGACAATATAACCAAAATAATCTAACACCTATTAAAAACTCCTCTTCTGGATGGCGTGTCCTTCACTATCTGTTAAATACTCCTCTTTTGGACGGTCTATCCTTAACTTAACACCTCTCAGGGTCACTTGATCTTAAGAGTTTTGCGGGCTCACCAATAACCTATCTGTGTACAAATTTATATTCCCTTCTGTATGTAATCATAATTTTAGTTTTACCAATGACAAAGCCCTACACACTGTAATTTTGGACTAATTTAGCTAAGGCTAATAGCTAATGTATAGGACGCGACCTTACACCAGTCCCATTTGGTATTCTAATATCTAAGTCATTTTACTTAGGGTAATCTTTCCTTAAATTTTCCTTGAAAACCTTTTCATCTCAAATTGATTAAAAACCTTTAAACCAAACATATACAAGGAAAATATATACTTTATGCTTTATTCAAAATCACCTTGCCATGTCATATATACTTTACTCAAATCTTTGTTGATGAAAACATTTGAACCTTTGAAAGTACCGCTTTCGTATCTATTGAAAGTACCCCTTTCGTAACAAACTAAGACCTTCCGTTCACTTAGGCCGAAAGGCCAAAATATTCCTTTCGAAACCATCTATAATCTTCCTTTCAAAAATGTTGAAAAAACCATTCCATTGAAAGCATTAAAACCTTAGACATCCTTCTTTAAAACATTTAAACATTATCTTTCGAATACATTGGAAAACCTTTCCTTTCAAGCCTTTCAAAACCATTGGGAAACTACCCCTTTGAAACCATTCTTTAAAACCTTTCGAAAGCAATAAAACATCAAATCTTTTGAAATCCTTTTGGTTTAAGAAAAACATGTGGAAACATCTTTCAAAACAATTAAAAATTAACTTCTTCAAAACCATTTGGGTTCTACCTTCAATAGAGCAAAAGGATTATAAAACATTTAAGTCGAAAGCATTTCCTAAGTAAAGAAGTGATGGTGTCGAAACTAACCTTCCGAAAGCATCGGAGAAGTATGTAACGACCCATAATTTTCGATAATTAAAAAATGGTTAATTTAATAAGTTGTGTGTTTTATTGTTGGAAGAAATAAAAATTTGTGATTTTATAATAAGAATATAATTAGAATAAAATGAAATGGTATTAATTATAGGTAATTGATAACTGCTTTAAATGTGATTCCAATTAATTTAAATTGATTAAAGAGTTATAATTGGTTATAGATTATAAATTAATTGTAATAAAATGTGTGAATTAATAAATTAAATTAAGGAGTAATTGATAATTTAAATGTTGATTTATTAATGAAATAATGTGTAATCAATCGTAATTGGGTAAAATTAGTGTAGTGTAAGTTATTATAACTTTTGTTTGTAAATAATGAACTTACAAATGTTATTAAATATAAAAATGGTGACAATTGTTATTTGTTACCAATTTATTTAAACCAATTGCAGTTGAATGTTATTAAATGTTACATTAATGTGAGTTAAGACAATAACTGCAAATTGTGAATGTAATGAAAGGTATAGAAAGGTTAATTATATTAACGGGGCAATAATTGATGTAATAAAAAAAGAGTGAAACAAAGATAAATACATTAATTGAGATTTTAAACTATAAATAATGTGAAAATTCACATAAATTTGAATGTAATTGAATTAATGTGACTAATATGGTAAAGAATGATAAAAGAAGAATAATAATGTAACAAAATATAAACCAATGTAACTTTTTATAAAATAATGATTGGTTGAATAAAAAGGATTGAAATTAAATTAAATCAATTTATTGGAATTAAATTATAATTAATTGGATTTAATTACAGGTGAAATTGGGCACTGTAATTGATGTAATAATTAACACTGAAATTATATATAGACTTGCTTTAAACTATTATAAATGTCCAAGTAACCAAAAATGATAAAATTTGTTTGTTTATAAATATTGAATTAAAAAGTGATTAATTTATTTAATATTAATTTATTTAATTAACGTGAAAATAGGTATTTTGTCCATTGACTCGAATTTCGACGAAACTAGTTTCATCGGATCTGTAATAGTGAATTATTGAAGGATTGCAAGTTTCGCAGCGATCGGACTCGTCATTTGATCGTACAGACTCGAAACGCCTAGAAATCAATTTAATTGAAATCAATTTGAAATAAGATGATTTTAAGCTAACTTCTGCATACGATGGAATTAGGACCTGAGACATGTTCCATTGAGTTTAAAAATATTGAAAACATCTATTTCGCACATTTTCATTTTGGGAACGAAACAGGCTTTTCGGGTAGTTTATCGGTCAACTTTCAAATCAGTCTAGTCCATTCATTTCTATTTTTGATCTGCCTATAAATATTCTATTATAAACCCTAACTATTTCTTATTCTATTTTTCTGTACATACAATTCTTTCTGCTTCTCTCTTTCTGATGTAGAAAATTCCAAAACCCTAATTCCCAAATTGCAAATTCAATTTCAAAATTCAAACTCCTCCAAACCCTAACATATTATGCACCATTTTGAAGCTCTCGACGAGCGTAACTCACTGCAATGATTTATTTCTCGAATCGGATCAGCATTTTTCCAAAAATCAATGAATTAGTCTCGGCCGTCGAGATTAGGTTTTGGGATTTTAACGGTAGATCGTCGACAAGGGCTCGATCTGGTTGTATGGGCATGTAGAGGGTGATGGGAGGGTTCACTTTATATGGTCACTTCATGCTGTAGGGGTCGGAAATCACCTGGAACGGTGATGAACTGTGGTGGCGGCGGAGGCATGGATTGGACGCCGGAGTGGGCCACGCCTTGGCCGTGGATGCGCCATGTCATGGCAGGGTTGGTAGTGGCAGTCGATTTGGGTGAAAGCTAGTGTGGGCGGCACTATTTGTGGTCAAAGTAGAGGTGAGGTGGCTGCTTCAGTCAGTTCGATGTCGAGCATGAACTATGCCTAGGGTTTCTGTAGAGAGTGGTGACGTGGATGGTAATGTTTATTTTTATTTTTATTTTATTTTGATTTTAATAAAATTAAACATTCTAACTTATTTAACTTTCATGTACAAGGTCTGATTCACATGCGGTTTCGTTGGGATTGTATCGAAATTCTGGACATTTTGACGCTGGTTTGGATAAATTCTGAGCCTGTTCAAATTTAGGCCATATTAGATTTTAATTCGGTTTAAAATCGAAGGTGAGTGTTTTAACCCACTCACAATGACTATACTATCTTAGGTTAGTTAAATTAAATTTATGATGCAACTAAAAATTTATTGATCGATGTTTGTATGTTGAAATTGTCATTCTAGTTAAATTTTGACTTTTATTGCAATTAATTTTTGTTTAATTTAATGTTGAATTTAAATTTCAATTTAATACCTATTATTGATGATCATTTATCTTTTGATATTTATTGCTTGATTTAGACGATAATTGTGATGGATGTTTGATTATCGATATTGGATGACTGGATGTGATATTTTTTATATTGTTATAACACTGCAAGTTCCCTATGGGTTGAAATGATATATACCTGAATGATCTATAGATTAAGAAAAAAGCGTTATGGGTTGAAATGATAGACTTGAGCGATTTTATGAATTTTATTAGTTCGAGATTGCGGTCTAAAATGATATACAACCGTAAAATTTAAAATTGCAGATTGAAATGATAGATATCTGTATCACTTGACCTTAGGGTAGAGAATTATATACGTACACCGCTTTGGTTAAATTAAATGACTTTTGAATACTTAAATTTTGAATTCGGTTAACTGATATTTTGAAATAGAAATTGATTTATATAAACTGAATTATTTTCGAAAGTCCAAGAGTAAATGTGAAATTGAAATTGATTTAATGAATTGTTCAAAGGATTTAATTTGGAATTTCAAAGTTGAAGTGGAAAAAATAAATGAATTTATCGAAATTGAGTTATTGAAAATGTTTGGATATAACTTAGAAATCTATTTTTAAACCATTTGAATTAAGTTAAACTATTTTATTCAATCCAAACTATTTTAATTTATTTTAACCTATTACTACCTATTTAATCCAATTTAATCCATTTGTACCTATTTTAAACAATTAAATTTATTTAATCTATTTTAAATCTATTCAATATAATTTAAATCCGTTTAATCTATTTTAAATTTATTAAATCTATTTAAAAATCTACTTAATATAATTTAAATCAATTTAATCTATAATTAATCAACTTAAAACATTTTCAACCTAATAAAATCTATTTAATCTATTTTAAATCTATTTAAATCTAATTAAACCAAATTTAAATCTATTTAAACTATTTTTACTTTTTAAATTATTTTAATCCATTTAAACTATTTTAAACTATTAAAACTATTTATGATTATCTAAACTATTTTCTAACATTTCAAACTATGTAAAGTTGAAGTATTTATATTTAAAATCCTTGATGATGATACAACCTAAGTTGATATTTGGAATTGAAACCTTTTGTGAAATGACATATTTGAATAAATATGATTTTGGAAGTGAATGTGATTTTGAAAGTGAATAGGATTTGAAAATGATATCGTTTTGAGAATATGATATTTTGATATCAATTGTAAATTTACTTTTGAAATGTAAAAGAACCACCCATTTTAAATAAGCGTTTGGTTGTTAAAGAGACCAGGATTAGATATTTTCATACTTTCTGCCAATACCAAAAACCACTTTGACAACTGTGTACGTGATGGAGATTCTAGAATGAAGTAAGATAGTTTGGCGAACGATTCTGTATAAGGTCTATATGTAGCCCTGACTCCCATGAGTCAGCTTGATGTTGCAAAAACAGGAGCCATGCCCGACCAAGTAAGATCATTCCTCCTCATTCCTCCTATCAAGCACATTTCTTCGATACTATTCTTTTACTTTGTGATTGATTTGGTGGCCACCCCTTGATTTTTGATTATGGGAGTGTGTTCCGAGGTGGCGGTAGTAGCTGTTGTGCATTACCACCAGTCTGGATCCATAATTGGTATATCTACCCTAGCATTGCCTCAAGTTCCGTGTCACATGATCTATCGCGCCTTCTACGAGTTTGTTTTGTGGCGTACCTATGGAGTGCTCCCTGATAGCCTACCTACGGGTGGAGTTTACAGTATTTGTATAGACAACGTCATAATATAAAATGTGTTAAGGGGGATATGGGTAACGCCTTAATGCTATTTTAATACTTTACTTTATTATAAACATATTATAATACCTTAGGAGATGGTAATCCCGAACCTCTCTTAAGTTATTGCACGCATGTTAGACACTAGATATGAGATGTCAAAACCCGTAAGCATCTCTGACGCTGTTACACTCATGATTACCATTGATTTAATTTACATAAGATCTTTTGGTTCTGACTCAAGTGTTTTTTATTTTAAATTTGCTTGGGTCAGCCTGAGCATTTCATGGTTGAAGACCTAATTTATGGAGGACGAATGAAAATTTGTACTATTATTATTTAGTATATTTGTTCCACCGCATCTTGTTGTTTCGCTGCATTTATTTATTTATTTGTTCTTGCTATGTGTAACTCTGATTTTGTGGTGTAAAGAATAATCAAAAGTATTTGTGAAACAACTTTATGAACTGTTATTCGATTATTATATTTTGTCATTCTGCTACGAGATTTTGTATTTGTTTTTATTTCTTTCTCTTCTTTTTATTATTTACCCCATAACAATCTGCCCCTTTAATTGGTTTGAGTCTGACATGTGTGGTTTACCGTCGATTTAAACCGTTCAAAAAGGTAGATTGTTACAAAGTGGCTAATTTTTAAAAGCATAGTATACCTTCCGAAACCATTAGCGTTGAAAGAAAGAAAAGCGGCAACTAAGGGGTTTCGACCCCGATGAAAGAATTTACTTAAACAAGAGGCACAACCCATTCGAAACATTTCCTTTAAAACATTTGACTCGGCTGAAAGCCAACCAATTCGAAAGCGTAGCCTTCGAAAGCAAAGCATGCGCATTTTCATTTAAAAGCAAAGACGTGCTTTGACCCCTTCGGAACCTTCGGTTTGGACCTAGTGCCTTCCGCCTAAGTCCAATTCACTATGTATCAAGTTATTGATACTATATGCATTAGTTTCGATGGCATGGAGGCAACGGTACTTGGTCGAAACCCTTGTGCCAAAACTGACAAAACATTCTAAATGCATGTAAAAACTGATTTTTACTCTAAAAAGAATTTCTTTTCAACTAACCTGCCTTGTTTGAACATTATTGGTTGCTAATTTTATTTTTTAAAAGTACTGCCAATATTTCATAGATAAACAATTTAAGTTAAAATACCTCTTCTCCCTTTATAAATATATAAAACATTTAAATCCTATACCTTAAATAATTTTATATATTCGTGAAAACACATAGAAAATTCTACAAAAATTCCAGAAAATATTTTTTAATATATTCTCTAACAAATATAAATTCCAGGCCTAAACTATTAATTATTTAGCCGTAAATAATTTAAAACCTAAATAATCATTTTCTACACTAGAACATTAATATAAATCCATATTAATTCAGGAAAATATGAAAATTAAAACCTTTCTCTAAAATATCATTTTTGATCTAAATCTAAAATTGCAATGTATTTGGATATCATTAAATAGAGCTTTCACATTAAAACATTTCATAAAATCTATGTGAACAAGCATAAATCATCAACAAGCATATACAAACATTTAATCATTCAAAAACATGGGACTCATGCAAAATACTTCGGATTCATCTTAAAACCGAGAACAATAGAAAAATGAGATGTATTCATTATTCACATTGGCTTTTTAGATTAAAGAGTTTGAGATTTGAACGGATTTAAGTGGATTAAGCTTCCCACTGATTCTTTTATCTTCCTCCAGTTGCTTCTAATGGTGGTCGGCCTCCTTGTTTAATTTTTTGCAAACGATTTGAATGTAAGGATACATGGCGAAAGGTTTAGGGTATTAAAATGCTCATTTTCCTATTTTGCCCTCACCTATTATACTGAACCCTTTTATTTTTAGCTCATTTGTTATCATGGCACGACTACCCCTTATTAATTACAAATCTCAATTCCATAATCATCACATTTTTTAGTTAATTTAGCTAATTAAATAACATAAATAATGTTACTAAAAATATGGGGTGTTACATTTAACTACTAGGACTGAATCTATATCTTTTCCAAAGCAATTTTCAAAACTTAACATATTAACGAACTTGTCGATGGTGCATCTTAGGGAATTCATATTATAATTTACTATGAATGGATCAAACTAAGGTGTTAGTGATTTAAGGATAAGGTCAACTTTTAGTTCGTGGTCTAGCTTAGTTCCTAACTGTAACACCCCACTAAATTAACATGAAATTTGAGGAAAATTAAATTTAAATATACCAAGGATAAAAAAGGAATTTTCACAAATGATTAAATTTGGCCATGAAACTTAAATGTTTCATTCACAGCAATTTACTGAAAAATTTTCATATATAATGTTTTGTAATCGGAGCTAGTATGATAAAGATATTAACGTTTGAAATTTCAAAATAAAAATTAATTAAATAATAAAATAAGGAAAAGTTATTTTATAAAATGAAAATCTCTTCCGATCGACACTATTGTTTGGAGTGGTCAAACCCCTAGCGTAGAACACTCCAATCAAGTGGTCAACCGGCCGAGGCTTTCAGTTAAGGGTTTAGATTTGTCGAACAACCCTGATTTTATAATATTTTATCAAAAAACTATCATTAATTTCTGCCCTTATAAATAGAATCCAAAATTGATAGTCAGAACCTTAATTAAATTTGAATGTAACAATACTCTATCTATCTCAACTGGAACCCTCTTTCTACTCAAATAAAAAATTCTTCAAAACAAAACTAGTAGTAAATTCATAAGATTGAAGGAGGAACCAAATCAAATCAATGAAAGATAGATGAACTAAGTGGAGGTGATTCCAAGCGAATTAAAAAAGAGGTAGCTTTCTAGAGGTGAGTGTATTGATAATTATTATATGGATTTACATGTAATTAAGTTTGTTATACCCTATTTGATCCAAAGTTGTTTAATTTCATGTTTATCTAATAACTGTAGTAGATTGGGAATTTGATAGTAATTTAACACATCTGAATATGATACCTTTCTTTTTAACCTAGATTTGGTTAAATAAAAATTGCTCAAATGAAACTAAATTTAATATACCCTCTTTGTTAGACTGGATATAGATAAATATAACCTTGATTTTAAACCTAAGTTAATTTGGTTTACTGATATTGAATATGAAATTGTATATGAAATTAGATACAAAATTTGGGAATGATTATAATTTGCAGATTTATAGGTTAGGGTTTACTATAATGAACAATTTTTAGTTAATACATAATGAATGATAATTAAATGGAAAAAAATTAACTAAAACAATTCTGATCAATCGATAGACTTATTGGAGCCAATGGATAGCAAGCGGTCATCCGCTCTAGTGACCAACGGTCGATCGATTATTGCTTCATAGGCATAGTCTGAACCTCAACCTAAGGCCTAAGGTTACAAGTTTATATATATATATATATATATATATATATTGTGTGTGTGTATGAAAAGTTAGTACAGGTAGGGAAATTAGTTCCTTAGGGTTACGACCCTTGGATTACGGGACTGGATAAATGTGTACACTAACAATGAGGCCTAGGCACAGTCTATTCGACATTGATGATATTCGGCCAAGGTGATTTTATCGTAAATTGTACTCGAATGAGGTTCTACAGTGTATGCTCAATGTTGAAGATGATGCCTGAAGAAGTGTGTGGCCTGACATTAACAGGAGTTTCCTTAGTATACATGGTGATGAGGACGTGATACTTTGTTGTTGATAGATACTCGGTGTGACGACCCGCCTTTCTACCCATAGAAAGACGCATCATCAATAAGAAAAGAAAGAGATAGAAGTAGAAAAGATAGAAAGAAAGAATAACAACATCAGAATCTTACAGCGGAAACAGAACAAAATATAATACATCATATAACTATTACATAGTTTTACATAAATCAGAGTTATACAACATCATACAACAAGCAGTCATATATACATCTGCCATTACATACATCCCAAAATACAACATACATCAACTAACACAGCGGAACTAGATAGATATACACGCCTAGACTCCTGCTCCAAGCTCCTCCAGAACTCAACACTCCAAAACCTATCACTTGGCTACTCATAAAAATTTGAGTACCCAAGAGTTTATGAAAAACGGAAATAAACTCTGGGTCAAACACGGGTCTGGTATGAGTAAACGGTTTATAGTTGCTTAACTTTGAAAAAATTTGAAAACAAAGGTATCACATAAGACTTCCCACACATAAACACGGGTAAGTTTTTACCTTACGCTAACCAAAACAATTTAATAGGAAATCCAGCAATATTACAATAGTGTTTAGGGTTTTCAAGTAAAATACAGAAATAGCTGAAACGCTTACATCTCACATTCCAACATAGTTGGGCACAATCAAAACGTACGGCGTTTATTGGAGATTGGATTCCATACAATGGTAAGGCTACTGGGGTATCACCCGTCACACTATGGGGACTAGATTACCGTACCGAGGATCACTCCTGACCCCCTACAACACAAGGCCGGAACCATTCCTTACTGAACGGTTCCGAACAAGATAACCCCGCGGTTGTAGCTAACAACCGCCCACACAACCGAATAAAAAGGGACATCTGGATAGGGGTATATCTCGTCCTGCTGGGGTGCTACCCACCTAACCTTGCTGCATCTCCCCTATTTTAGCCATTCTCGATTGATGAGGCTTGAGGTTACGATTACCTTTACAAAATATATCTCTTAGAATGCTCATCGTCCACCTGACGATGTTCTGAAAGCATTCAATCCATACAAGTTCGTTCCGGCTTCGAACGAAACCGAAGGCATTATCTCGTTACACTCATTTTGGAATCACCCTCAGAGTCAACGACAATAACCCTTGCATTCAGAAACACCATCTTGATCTTCACTTGGAAAGTCACGACCTAACGTCTAATTTGGATCGATGTGGTTTTCGGATAATCATAATTGACACCGATCCCGGTCTCATCGAAATCCAAACGCCATTTTAAAGGTTAAGTTGTTTAATAGATTAAACAGTTTAATTCAATACTTTGAATTCACATAGCATTTATCACAGATAAATCATACACAATCATCATAGATATATCAAGGCATAACACAGAGTATCACAAAATATCACCAAATAGATATCACAAAATTCAGATATTCTACTTATACAATCATCCATACGCAAGTATCTCTAATTCTTATTGTAATTAATTCAACTTAAATCAATTACTTGAGAATTAATCACTTGATCCTGTTTAATTTATCATCAATTAATTAATTATTCCATTTCAAACTATTTAATTAATTAATTACTTCTTAATCAATTTATTAAATCTTAATTACTTAATTAATTACCCTTAATTATTAATTAATAACCTAATTATTAATTAATAAAACTTAATTCCAAATTGTTTAATCCTCAATTATATATTTAATTAACTACTAATTATAAATTAATTAACTTTAATTATCTAATTAACAATTCTTAATTACAAATTAATTAGACACTTAATTATTAATTAACCAATCTTTAATTACAATTATAAATTAATCATTCTTAATTACTTTCCAAACAATTGGTTAATAATAATTATTTATTTTAACTAACATATTAAAATCTTCCTTAAACTTTGAAAATCAAATTATTACTAACTATAAAACTTTAATGTTAATTAAATTTAATACTTAACTTAAATTATCTACTTAATAAAAATATTAATTAAGATTTTAAAACATTGTTGAGTATTTACTTAAATAATTAAACTTGTAATATAGTCTTATCTTCAATTTGTCAAACATTAATTGTCATTATTGCTTAAATTGTTTTAAGAAGTTTGCTTAACTTACTTTTATTATACTTTAGGTTTGGTAAATCAACCCAAGCAAGATTCCAGTTTACTCGAGTAAACACTCACGTTTCACCCTACATTCCCCCGAGACCTTCTCTCTTCCTCTCGTACACCTTTTCTTCTTCTCTTTTTTTCCAGTTAAGTTGAATTTAAGCTTAAGTATAAACTATAGTATCAAGTAATCGTCCTCACGTACTCGGTTTCTAACCCGAAGCAATCGATCCGTATACTCGAGTAACAACTCGAGTTGCAAACCATCAACAACACTGACACCACCTACGCCAAACACGTGCACGGCGTCGCGCCGCCGCTCCGACGAACGCCACGATCTCAGGCAAGTCGCGAACCACCCCTATATACAAAATCGAAACTCGATTCAACACCAAAACTTTCAAATCGAGATTAAGCATTTCGCTCGAAAAACTGTAACTCAACCCATCCCACGAAACCACTTCGCCGCAGTTGCTCAGACCACCGAAGTTGTCCTGACTCTGTCCACGCCACGTTAACACCCCATTCTACCATCCCCTAGAATACCACGCAACTCGATGCAACAGAGGTGACGAAATCGCTTCGTTTCCAGACAAGTCCAAAACTCGAAACAAAACTCTAAATTGACCTCGTCCCACCAATTCGTGCAATAGAAAAATTATTCAATAATTTTCTAGAAATCATAGATGTTCAAACTTGCTTCAAGCAAAATCTTAACATTCAAAATTGCTTCGATCATCAGAAAATGGTAAATATGCATATTTTGTTCAAATACGAACTGCTCGTAGCATAAGCAAATAAAAATTTCCATTTTTTTAAACAATCCTATTTTGCAGTGAGGATTCAAGTTATGAACTTGGATTAGCATTTTACAACAATCAAATTTATCGAAATATCATTTGTTTACCTGTAAAACAAGATCCTGGTGGTATATTCATTAATATGTTTTAAAACAATTTAAAAAAATCTTGATTGAGGTTTAAACTTCTTGTTTGATTGAAAACTTTAAGCTTTACAATGATTTGATGAAATAATTTGAATTTGAACAAATATTCAACCCTGTAATCAATAAACAGAGAAGTACAGTATACAGAAAAACTTATATATAAACACAGAATTATATTCAAAAATAAAACACATACGACACCATATTTTCAATGAATCATCTTTACTGTTTTTTTTATTAAACTTAAAACTTTAAAATTTATGTTTACTCACTTGAAAATACTTCTAAACAGAGAACACTTCTGTTGTTTGAAAACTGCAGTTTTGATCTGCCTTTGAGTTCTTTCTGTTTTATTGAATTGAATGATGTTTACTTCTCTTTTTTTTCTTCTGGCTTTGCTAAGTTTTTGATGAACGAACTGGAATAGATAGCTACACATATATATAGAGAAAACAGTTTGTATAGGGGAGGTATTTTCTGGTTTAGCTTCTTTTGTTTTGATCAGATTTTTTTTCTGAAATGAAAAGATTTCTAAATATTTGAAATGACTATATTTTGGGCCGAGATGATAGCATTTAATGTAATAGTTTTCTATTTTGTTTGCATACTTATTATATCTTTGTTTATAGATATTTTGTTTTTATTATCTTCTTGCTTGCAACCATATACAATATTTGTCTGGTTTTATTTTATACACTTGTGTTTCATTTAAAATTGTTATAGTTATTGATATGTCTTTATCTTATGTTGCTTACACACAATAGCAATTTAATCCTTGTTTTTATTTTTATTTTCTATTTTAACCATCAACATTTAAATTATATTCATATGTTTTAATTATACTCATATGTTATATTTATATTTAATATTGATAGGATTTGATTTTGTTTTAAACATTATCATCCATATATATATATATACACACACCAAATGTTAATAAGGTAAAGCATTTTAATTCAATTATATAAGATAGATTTTATTGTAAATATTTTTAAGAGATTTTATTTTAAATTTCCAAATCAAAGTTCTCTTTCCAAAATACATATGTATATAAATAAATGGCAAATATTCCAAAAGCCTTATTCATTTTTAAATTGATAAGTTTACATTTTATTTAATTGGATTAAATATTTATTAAAATATTATGGCTAAAATCCCGGATCGTTGCATTCCTCCCCCCTTAAAAGAATTTCGTCCCCGAAATTTAAAACAAAAGATAATTCAAAAGCTTTTATATCAACAATCCAAGCATACATATCATTCATACATCAAATCAACTAAACAATCTATCCAAACAAACATCCCTAGCTATCTGGACACAAATCTGGATAAACTTTCCTAACACTATCTAGAGTTTCCTAGGTACAATCTATGGGATCCGCGATCCACTGCACTTTGATAAGATCCACTACCTTGCTCCTAAGTTTCCTCTCGTCATGATCAACAATTCGAACTGGATTCCTGATCACTATCAAATTTGGCTCGACTCTAAATCTTCCTGGACTACTGGTTCCACAACCAGTGATGGATCATGAACAAATATCCTTAGATGAGATACATGAAATACATTATTAATTCCAGAAATTCGTTCTGGAAATTCAATTCTGTAAGCTACAGCACCAATTCTTTCCAACATATGGAATGGTCCAATATATCTCGGGGCAAGTTTTCCCGTCTTTCCGAATCTAATAGTTCCTTTGATCGGGAAAACTTTGACAAAGACTAAATTTCCAATCTCAAATTCCAATTGCCTCCTTCTCTTATCTGCATACTTCTTTTGACGGTCCTGAGTAGCTCTCATTCTCTTCTTGATAAGCTCAACTTTAGCAGAAGCTTTACGAATCAAATCTGGTCCAAGCACAAGATGATCTTTCGACTCTATCCAACAGGATGAGGATCTACACGGTCTTCCATATAGAGCTTCATAAGGAGCCGTCTTAATAATTGCTTGGTAACTATTATTATAGGAGAATTGTACCAGATGTAATGGTCTTCCCAAGATCCACCAAAATCCAAAACACAAGCTCGCAGCATATCTTCTAGAATACGATTGAGTCTCTCCGTTCGTCTAAGGATGATAGGCTGTACTCAATCTCAAACTCGTCTCCATAGATGATTGCAGAGTCTCCCAGAATTTACTAGTGAAGTTAGGATCACGATCACTTACTATGCTAACAGGAACACCATACAATCTAACTATCTCCCTCAAGAAAATATCTGCCAGAGAAGCTGCAGTATGAGTTGCCTTAACCGGTATAAAATGGGCGCTCTTAGTTAACCGGTCCACAATCATCCATATTCCTTTGTTTCCTTTCTTGGTTCTTGGCAAATCGTCGATGAAATCCATCAAAATCATCTCCCACTTCCATTCTGGAACTTCCAAAGGCTGCAACAATCCGACCGACTTCTGCTGATCTCCTTTAACTTGTTGACAGATAGCACAACTATTAACGAAAGCAGCTACATCCCTCTTCATGCTCGGCCACCATAAAACTCTTCTAATATCTTTATACATCTTAGAAATTCTTGGGTGGATATTCAGCCTGGAGCGATGACATTCAGCTAAGACTTCTTGCCTCAATCCATCTATATTAGGAACACACAAACGACCATTAATCCTCAAGATACCTTGATCGTCCACCTTGAAATCCGAATACCGACCATCCTTGGTTCCAAGAATCAGTTCCTCAAAAGATCTATCCTCCATTTTCTTGCGTATGATTCTCTCCTGGAGAGATGGAACAACTTCCAAAAGAGACAGGACTGCATTCATGTTAAGAGCATCAGCCACAACATTCGCCTTTCCTGGGGTATACAGAATATCCAAATCATAGGATGCCAGAAACTCGGCCCATCGTTGCTGCCTCAGATTAAGATCCTTTTGAGAGAAAAGATATTTCAACGGTTTGTGGTCCGTGAATAACTCGAACTTCTCTCTCAAAAGATAATGTCTCCAGATCTTCAAAGCAAAAAAAAGGCTAACAACTCAAGATTGTGCGTAGCGTAGTTCCTTTCATGTGGCTTTAATTGTCGATTCGCATACGCAATTACTCTTCCATTCTGCATCGGAACTGCTCCTACTCCAACTATACAAGCATCTGTATAAACTTCAAATTTGCTCTTCCCATCCGGAATAGCTAGTACTGGTGCACTAGTTAGCCTCGTCTTCAACTCCCAGAAAGCTTCTTCACACTGGGGTGTCCATTTAAACTTAGCTCCCTTCCTTGTCAGCTTGGTCAGATGTGAAGAAATCTTGGAATAGTCCTTGATAAACTTCCTGTAGTAGCCAGCTAATCCCAGAAAACTACGAACTTCAGTCGCCATCGTCGGTTGTTTCCATTCCAGAATAGTCTCAATCTTTGCTGGATCTACAAAGATACCTTCACCAGGAACAATGTGCCCCAAAAATTTGACTTTCGATTTTCAAAAATGGCACTTAGAGAACTTCGCCTTCAAAACATGCCTCCTTAGTGTCTCCAGCACTATTCTCAAATGCTGCTTGTGCTCTTCTTCGGACTTAGAATAGACCAGAATATCATCGATGAACACCAAAACAAACTTATTCAATATATCCCGAAAGACTCGGTTCATCAGATCGACAAAGTAAGCAGGAGCATTGGTTAACCCGAAAGGCATAACCAACCATTCATAGAAACAATGTGGTTCCCTAAATGCAGTTAAAGGGATACTGTCCTCAGCTACCCTTAACTGATGGAAACCTGAAGCTAAATCCAGTTGAGAAAAGACATAAGCCCCATGCAACTGGTCAAAAAGATCATCAATACGAGGAAGAGGATATTTATTTCGGATGGTCACTTTGTTTAATTCTCTATAATCTACACAGAATCTTAGCAATCCATCCGACTTAGTGACAAACACCGCAGCAGAACCCCAACGACAAAAACTGGGCCTAATCAATCCCTTCTCCAAAAGATCTTGAGTCTGCTTAACTAACTCTTCCCTCTCCCTAGGAGCCATCCTCCTACTAGGCTGAATCACTGGCACTGCTTTTGGAATCAAATCAATGCGAAACTCTATCTCTCGATGCGGAGGCAAACACTTGACTTCCTCGAATACATCAGGGAAATCTTGGAACACATCGATATCTTCAACCTTCTCTTGAGAAGTCTCAACCCCATGTAAAAGACTACTCAAGTGAATTCCAAAATTATCACACATCACTCTAGCAATTCTACCCAGATCGGTTTCCAACGAAACTGTTCTCTCATCACAATTCAGAACAGCCTTATACTTATCGAGCCAATCCATCCCCAAAATAAGGTCAAACCCCTTAAAATTCAACACAAAAGGGTCACAAGAAAAACTATAGGACAGATAGGAAACTCTTAAGCCTTTGCAGACCATATCTAATTTGGTTACCCCTTCTATAGGATTAGATACAAAGATGGGACAGTCTACAGTACTAGGAGTAAGAAAGAACTTCTTTACAGATTCCAGAGAAATAAAACTCAAAGAAGCACCCGAATCAAACAAAACCCTTATATACCTGCCATCTAAAAGTAACGTACCTTCCAATACTCCCTTGCCTTTAGATGAAGTAAATGGTGAACCCTCCAAAGAAAATACCTTATTCTACTGAGCTTTATAAAGAAGCGGGCAATCCTTGATCATATGGCCTGGTTGGTGGCAATTGAAGCATAGAGATCTCTGAATCAAAGCCGAACCTGGTCCACTCTGATGCGACTGCTGCTGTTGCTGAAATCCTTTCCTAGGACACTTATTCACCAAGTGACCTTCTTGTTGACATATATAACATTTGCGAGGTCCATTGTTACCCCCAGTCTTCTTCTTGTTCTGCTTCCTCCAATTGGGACTGAACTTCCTCTTATTTGGATTAGCAAAATTCCCTCCTGATGCTGCTACTGGTGCCACTAATGTCTTATTAATCAAATCCTCATATCTCAGTGCCATATCAATAAACTCCACAAAAGACCCTTTCAAATGTGCCGTCATCTTTTCATGAAATTCTGGCCTCAATCCTCGCACAAACATTTCGTTCTTTTTGAGGGGAGTGTCTATGAGTCCTAGTCCGTAGCAAGAAAGTTCATTGAATTTGGCCTCATACACCGCTATAGTTATGCTTCCTTGCTTCAAGTTCATAAAATCTAGATACGGACGAGTTTTCCCTGCTGTTGGCATGAATTTCTCCTCAAAGAACTCTTTAAATCTTTCCCAAGAAATGTTATCCTCAGAAATATTTGCTACCACTGCATCCCACCAGGATGCAGCGCCTTCCTGCAATTGCCATGAAGCCATTTTCCTTTTTTCGCTCATTTGACAACTTCACGCTCTTAAAGATGCGCTCACAAGAGCATAGCCAAGCTTGGACCTTAATTATAGTCTCTGACCCTTTAAATGGTTTGCCTCCAAGGTTGATGAAGTCCTTGCATAAAACAGCAAAACTAACCTGAGGCGGTACTGGATCTACAGCCTCACTAGCAGTTTGACTTCGTCCATTATCAGTCGAGGTACCGCCCCTACCTCTACCTCTTCTTTTAGAACTCATGTTGGCCACCTGGACAGGTAACTCAACAAATTTAGATAGGTATATAATTATATAAAAATACAAATACGCACTCTCAAGATAAATACTATTCCAGAGCCTAAGTATTATCTCAACCTTGCTCCGATACCAACTGTTACGACCTGCCTTTCTATCCACAGAAAGACGTATTATCAATAAGAAAAGAAAAGGATAGAAATAGAAAAGATAGAAAGAAAGAATAATAACATCAGAATCTCACAGCGGAAACGGAACAAAATATAATACATCACATAACTATTACATAGTTTTACATATATCAGAGTCATACAATATCATACAATAAGACAGTCATATATACATCTGCCATTACATACATCCCAAAGTACAACATACATTAACTAACGCAGCGGAACTAGATAGATATATACGCCTGGACTCCTGCTCCAAGCTCTTCCAGAACTCAACACTCCAAAATCTATTACTTGGCTACTCATAAAAATTTGAGTACCCAAGAATTTATGAAAAACAGAAATAAACTCCGGGTCAGACATGGGTCTGGTATGAGTAAACGGTTTAAAGTTGCTTAACTTTGAAAACATTTGAAAACAAAGGTATCATGTAAGACTTCCCATACATAAACACGGGCAAGTTTTTACCTTATGCTAACCAAAACAATTTAATAGGAAATCCGGTGATATTACAATAGTGTCTAGGATTTTTAAGTAAAATACAGAAATAGCTGAAATGCTTACATCTCACATTCCAACATAGTTGGGCACAATCAAAACGTACGACGCTTATTGGAGATTGGATTCCATACAATGGTAGGGCTACTGGGGTACCGCCCGTCACACTATGGGGACTAGATTACCGTACCGTGGATCACTCCCGACCCTCTACAACACAAGGCCAGAACCATGCCTTACTAAACAGTTCCGAACAAGATAACCCCGCGGTTGTAGCTAGCAACCGCCCACACAACTGAATAACAAGGGACATCTAGACAGGGGTATATCTCGTCCTGCTTGGGTGCTACCCACCTGACGATTACCTTTATAGAATATATCTCGTCCTGCTTGGGTGCTACCTACCTGACGATTACCTTTATAGAATATATCTCTTAGAATGCTCATCGTCCACCCGACGATATTCTGAAAGCATTCAATCCATACAAGTTCGTTCCGGGTTCGAATAAAACCGAAGCCATTATCTCGTTACACTCATTTTGGAATCACCCTCAGAGTCAACGACGATAACCCTTGCATTCTGAAACACCACCTTGATCTTCACTTGGAAAGTCATGACCTAACGTCTAATTTGGATCGATGTGGTTTTCGGATAATCATAATTGACACCCGATCCCGGTCTCATCGAAATCCAAACGCCATTTTAAATGTTAAGTTGTTTAATAGATTAAACAGTTTAATTCAATACTTTGAATTCACATAGCATTTATCACAGCTAAATCATACACAATCATCATAGATATATCAAGGCATAACACAGAGTATCACAAAATACCACCAAATAGATATCACAAAATTCAGATATTCTACTTATACAATCATCCATAAGCAAGTATCTCTAATTCTTATTGTAATTAATTCAATTTAAATCAATTACTTGAGAATTAATCACTTAATCCTGTTTAATTTATCATCAATTAATTAATTATTCCATTTCAAACTATTTAATTAATTAATTACTTCTTAATCAATTTATTAAATCTTAATTACTTAATTAATTACCCTTAATTATTAATTAATAACCTAATTATTAATTATAATTAATTTCAAATTGATTAATCCTTAATTATTTATTTAATTAACTTTAATTATCTAATTAACAATTCTTAATTACAAATTAATTAGACACTTAATTATTAATTAACCAATCTTTAATTACAATTATAAATTAATCATTCTTAATTAATTTCCAAACAATTGATTAATAATAATTATTTATTTTAACTAACATATTAAAATCTTCCTTAAACTTTGAAAATCAAATTATTACTAACTATAAAACTTTAATGTTAATTAAATTTAATACTTAACTTAAATTATCTACTTAATTAAAATATTAATTAAGATTTTAAAACATTATTAAGTATTTACTTAAATAATTAAACTTGTAATAAAGTCTTATCTTCAATTTGTCAAACATTAGTTGTCATTACTGCTTAAAATTGTTTCAAAAAGTTTGTTTAACTTACTTTTATTACACTTCAGGTTTGGTAAATCAACTCGAGCAAGATTCCAGTTTACCCGACTAAACACTCATGTTTCACCCTATATTCCCCGAGACCTTCTCTCTTCCTCTTGTACGCTTTTTCTTCTTCTCTTTTTTTTTCCAGTTAAGTTGAATTTAAGCTCAAGTATAAACTATAGTATCAAGTAATTGTGCTCACGTACTCGGTTTCTAACCTGAAGCAATCGATCCATATACTCGAGTAACAACTCGAGTTGCTCACCATCAACAACACTGACACCACCTACGCCGTACACATGCACGGCGTCGCGCCGCTGCTTCGGCGAACCCCACGATCTCAGGCAAGTCGTGAATCACCCCTATATACGAAATCGAAACTCGATTCAACACCAAAACTTTCAAATCAAGATTAAGCATCTCGCTCGAAAAACTGTAACTCAACCCATCCCACGAAATCACTTCGCCGTAGTTGCTCAGACCATCGGAGTTGTCCCGACTCCGTCCACACCACGTTAACACCCCATTCTACCATCCTCTAGAATACCATGCAACTCGATGCAACAGAGGTGACGAAATCACTTCGTTTCCAGACATGACCAAAACTTGAAACAAAACCCTAAATTGACCTTGTCCCACCAATTCATGCAATAGAAAAATTATTCAACAATTTTCTCAAAATCATAGATGTTCAAACTTGCTTCAAGCAATATCTTAACTTTCAAAATTGATTCGATCATCAGAAAATGGTAAAAATGCATATTTTATTCAAATACGAACTGCTCGTAGAATAAGCAACTAAAAATTTCCATTTTGTTTTAAAAATCCTATTTTGCAGTGAGGATTCAAGTTATGAACTTGAATTAGCATTTTATAACAATCAAATTTATCGAAATATTATTTGTTTACTTGTAAAACAAGATCCCAGTGGTATATTCACTAATATGTTTTAAAACAGATTTAAAAAAATCTTGATTGAGGTTTAAACTTCTTGTTTGATTGAAAACTTTAAGCTTTACAATGATTTGATGAAATAATTTGAATTTGAATAAATATTCAACCCTGTAATCAATAAACAGAGGAGTACAGTATACAGAACAACTTATATATAAACACAGAATTATATTCAAAAATAAAACACATACAACACCATATTTTCAATGAATCATCTTTACTATTTTTTTATTAAACTTAAAACTTTTGTTTGTGTCAAAATTGGGCACAACACTCTTTGGGAGTCGTTGAAGAGATAATAACGAAGAATGTAAATTCAAAATAGATATTATCTAACAAAAACTCCAATCAGCAGTAAAATAAATGCGTAGACAAGCGATTTATAGTGGTTCGGCGTGTTGCCTACGTCCACTGTGAAGTATTTTGATGTTTTATTGATTCTCTTTCAATGATTACAAGTTGTTTCAGCGATCAACAGCAAGTTACAACTGGAAATTCGAAATCAACAGTAAAATTATGATGTAGGATGATGGAGATCTCGATCTGGCAGAGTCTGGGCGCTTTAGAGTCGAAAGATCCTTTTCTGTTGGCTCTGGAGCTCTATTTATAGGCGTAGGCTGCCGATATTTCGCTGAAAACTCGGGAGACCACTTCTGGCATGTGAGGGGGCCCATGCGCCTGGCCTCAGGAAATATGGGCCCACTTTGACATCGATTCGAACTCCATTCGAATCGATCATAAATTCATCCAATCGAGGTGAAATTTGGTGTGGGCATTCTTCAACATGTATTCAAGCTTCTGTGAAAATTTCGTGGCATTTGGATCACTAGATTGGGAGATATGATGGATTCGAAATGGGGTTCACTGCGTGGCTGTTTGGTTCGAAACCATGCATTCGAATCGATTGTTTCGAAACCATGGTGGCACGTGTCTTCGTGTTGACGTGGAGCGCACACTTCGCCTCGATCCGGGTTTTGCTCCGAGTTGAATGCTTCGACTCCATATATTTCGGCGCATTCGAACCGATGAAAGACACGTCACCTTGGCCAGTTGACCCAGTGGATTCGAACGAAGCTTCTTAGATGGATTCGAACAGGGCTCCAGTGATGGATTCGAAAGAGGCTTCATGGATGGGTTCGAATGAGGCTTCTTTGATGGGTTCGAACAACTGAAGTTTGATGGATTCGAACTTGCGTTTCTCTGATGGATACGAGCTTTGTGACTTCTCCATGGATACGAAGTCAGTTGATGCGAACTTGAACCCTTCAATGGATTCGAAGGACGACGATCTGATGGGTACGAAGCAAACACTGGCTGATGGATACGAGGCGCTTCATCTGCTGAGGGGTACGAAGTCCATGGATACGAACTGTGGCACTTCGATGGATACAAAGTCGGTTGATACGAAGTGCAGATGGATTCGAACTGGAGTTCGATGATGGATACGAAATTACCCACGTGATAGATACGAAGTCTATGCAGTTCCCCTTCAAATTGAATCGATCATAACTTGAGCGTATGTACTCGAATTGACTTAAAATTTGAGATGCTGACTTCTATGATCTTTCTTGTCATGTCCTATCAATTGTAGCTCAATCAGGACTTGGAAAAAATTCATCGATATCCATTGTGGAGCAGAGTATGACCAATCTTTGAGACGAACTGTCTTTCGTTTTCAATCGATCTTTTGGTATCACGGCTTTGCCAAAAAGCGGGATAACATTTGCCCCCCAAAGTACGTCTTGTGGAAACATGACGTGCTTTGAAGAGCTGTAATTTCTCTTTGAACAATCATTGCTCTCCTTTGTTGAGATTTGTACCCTGTATTGTTGTAACCTTGCGTTGATATGATTGATTGCTGTATAATAGTGCTTAGCCGTTGGCTGTTGCATTTGTAACAAGATGGGTATTCGATCCCTGTAAGTGTTTAAAATCGAATGTTAGTCCGACATATATGCACATATGTTAGTTCGACCCTTGTTAACGTCGTGCGTCCACGAGTCGTTGTCAATTTTGTTTGCTATTGAATTCTATATCGATTCTCTCCTGAACCGATTTGGAAATTTGAGTTGAGACAACGCTTGATGGTTGTTTTGAAAAGCCCCTTCGTATCGATCCTCTCCTGAACCGATATAGAAGGTTGAAGGAATTGCCTTCATGTTCCATCGATGGAGACGAGATTAACATTCGTATTGATGGTTTGGATGGGTGCGAATCACCCATTCGTACCGATGAGTAAGGATGGATACGAAATCGGCATCCGTATCGATAGGAAATGATGGATACGAAATCGTTGTTTGTATCGGTAGGAAATGATGGATACAAAATCGCTGTTCGTATCAGTAGATTGTGGATGGAGTCATGAATTTGTTGATGTGAACAGAGGCTTCGAACTGATGGAGTTCACAATCTTTGGCTGTCCCTGCTGCTTGCTTCGTATCGATGGACCTGTCGTCTATTTCGAATCGACAGAAGTTTTGGTGATGGATTCGAAACTAGCATTCGACTCGAACGTTGGGGGTGACTGGTCACATGGACCGGGAGACGAAACGACCCGGTTCTTTTATGGCTCCATATAAATAGTGTGGACTTAGCCACTTTTTCCTCTTTTACTTTTTACTGTCGCTTTTTACCTTACACTCTCTATGTCTATGCATCGACTCGAAGCTTCCGAGAGCAGTTTATCACGTCTTCGAATCGATCCAATTCTTTAATCCCTCGAAGTCAAACATTAAAATCAGGTAATTTAATGGACAATATCGTGTTTAGAATGATGAAACTCGAAGTCTCAATCCATCCCCTTCGCTTTTACCATCGGTTTTGGTGAATTTGAAGATCTGGTTGAGTGAGAGCAAGGTTGGGGATGGATGCGTTGCCATGGAGTCGAGGCCCTGTTTTGGAGAAGAAGGAGTTGTGGAGCTTTCGAATCGAAGAAAAGCATGCGATTTCGTATCGATGCGAATGTGAGAGCGGCGATCGATGCGGAGCCGGTGTTCTCGGATCGATGCGAGATGGTGTGCCATTGATCGATACGAAACTCATCGTTTCGAACTGTATCGGTACGAAACTCCTCGTTTCGAACTGATCGATACGAAACATATCGAGTCGAACGCGATCGATACGAGGCATATCGATTCGAAAATGGTCGATACGAAGCATATCGATTCGAACATGGTTGATGATATTTCTTCGATTCGATACGAATTTGAACTGCAGCGATCGATTCCAAGTTGAAACTAAATGAACTTAGAGAACTTTTCGCACATAAAATACTTGACTCCGACGAGCTTCTGCCTTGTATGACCGAACTTGACTGTAGAACTGCATATTGGACTACCTTTCGAAGCTCGCCGACGGAACTGTGACTTAACAAAAATACAACGAACTTCTACTTGGATCGATCATTTGCAAGTGGATGGCACGATTGTGGCGGTCAGCGATGACGGTCATCTCCGGTTTGATTTTTTGAGTTTTGTCGTTCATACATTACAGTTTATTTCATAGAATTTGCTCAAGTAATGCACTGCACTGCACGACACATGCATGCATTTTACACCGAGGAATGCACGGGCTTTTTAGCATCTAATGGTGATTTCTCGTGAGTTAGCTAGTTATGGAAACTTCAAGTTCACAGCTGCAAGAAACTCAGAGTTCAGTCCCTCCCGTGATCGAAGTACCAGAGATCGAGAATGAAGTTATAGGTCCAGCTCCGGACGAGTTACCTGACGCTTCCTTCATTAGTAACCCATCAGATTCTGTTCCGTCCCACATTTCGGAAGACATGCTAGGAAGAATATGCTTAATGCATGGTTTATCGATGGATGACGTGCTACTACCGGGGCCGAATGATAGACCGCACAATCCACCGGAGGGATATACCGCATTCAATCGCCACGCGTGCGCGGCTGGGACACTCCCTCCGTTTAACCAGTATATAAGAGAAGTATTGTTGTTCTTGAGGATCGCCCCGTCTCAGTTGCACCCGAATGGATACGCGTCACTCAATAGCTTGTTCATTGCATTTATGGAATATCTCCATCGACCGCCACTTCCGATCGAGATCAGATACTTGTTCAATTTCAAAAGTCGGGCCAATAGCCCATCTTTTACATTCCTGGAAGCGGTAAGAAACTGCCAAGTGATCACGGGGGCTTGGACAAAATTGAGCTACTTTAGGACGGAATGGTTTTATGTTAGATGCCCCCAAGGGTTTGCCCGACGATGGCTATTCAGACGTGAGTGTTGCTATTTTTTCGGGTAGTTGATAAAACACATGTATTTGAAGTTGAACTCATATCTCTTCTCATTTTCAGCCATAATCCAGCGACCTGAAGGTGATCGTTTCAAAGAGATAGTTCGGGTTTTTCGAGAAATTCCAAGCGAAGAGAGGAACATCGAGCTGCTATTGACAGATAGGAATCTTAGGATTCTTGGATTGATTGAAAGAAGACAGAGCATAATGCTCGATGGTGTCTTAAGGACTGCCTCGAAAGAAAGAGTCAAACGAAGAAAACCTAAATTCGTCATAATCGAGGAGGCTGACTCTGAAAGAACACACACCGATAAAGAAACACCGGGCGAATCTGCGGATGCAACCCAAGGTACCGAAGGACAGAGAAAAGGCAAGGCAGCTGCTGCTAAGCCACCTAAAAAGGGAAGATGGAAATCGGTTGTGACGGTCCGATCTTCTCCCGGGGTTAGAATTTCGGAGATGTCTCCTTCGAGAACTGAAAACCTTTACGAAGGGCTCGTCGATATTCCAATTCCGGACGATGTGTCCTTGCAGCATGATGCCGGATTGGACGAACTTTCCGAATCCTTAGTTTTGAGCGAGTCTCCGCTTATTAGTGCGGTTGACACATCTGGTTGGTCGGGGGGTTGGACCCACATTCACACTTCACGACAATACACGATTTCCAAGTGTAATATGTTCACTGTGAGAGATTACTAATTCTGTTTTATGTTTTTGCTTCGCAGATACTATGTCTGGTAAAGGTTCAATGCTTGGCAGTCTCCGTAAGAAATGCCAGTCTTCTTCATATTACGAATCATATAGGAGAGAAGGAGATAGGGATTATGACTATGGGCACTCGAGTCATGAGCGCTCTGATAGGGACAGAGATTACAGGCGGTGGTCTCGATCTCGCACGCCACCCCCTAGAGCTCCTGCACCGCCTCCGGTTCATGTTTCGAGGCCTCCGGAAACTTCACGGCCCAAATCGTCTTACCAACCATCGAGGTCGGATACCCATCGCAGAACGGAGATCGCGGCCTCCCCGTCAACAGAGCAGACATTGGCAGAGCCTTCGGGGGAAGGAGCGATTAGGCTTGCTCAACTGAGGAAAGAATTTCCTGAAATTTGTTTCGATGGGTTTGTCTTTCCCCCCATCTAAAAAGGATACCGTCGACAGTTGCCTCGATGATGCATGACTATCTTTCAGACGTATTCTTCCAGTATCAAGAATGGTCGAAGACCGCTAAGAAAGCATCAAAAGTGGCCTTTGATCGTGCGGCTTCGATTGAGAAGTTGGAGAAAGAACTTGGTCAAAAGGACCGCATCATTCAGGCGCTCGGTAGTGAGGCCGAGTCTTCTCGAAAGTCGGAGATTGAAGCTCTCAAAATAGCGGATGAAGCTCAGGCAGCGATGGATAGAATGAAGCATGAACATTACGCTACGGTGGAGGACATGGGCCACTGAACTACCATCGTGACTGCCGAGCGGGATGCGGCCTTGAAAGAGCTTAACGAGCTCAAGGCCAAAGTTGCAGAGATTACGAAGGAGAGGGACACCGCTAACGTTTCCGCACAGGAAGCGTGTGATCAGGCGGTGGAACTTCGGAAAGAGAGAGACACGGCCTTGGAAAAGGTCCGCGAGACAGAAGCCGAAGTCGATGAGAGAGTTCGTCAAGCAGAGACTAAGCTGGAGACAGAGATAGAAGAACTTCTCATCACTTATAATGCTAATGTGCTGAGGCACAGAAATTTGACATGGCTCGATGATTATCCGACGCATTTGTTCAACGCCTGGAATTTACTAGTTGAAGAAGAGAAAGCATCACACCCAGGCGAAGTTTTTGATGAATTCGAGTTGGAGAACCGTATACTGACTGATGACGAAAAGAAGGTTCTCTACGATTTCATGATCTCTCATGCTAAAGAGAGACTGAGTACCCAACACTTGGAAGTTGGTGAGGGGTCTGGCGTTGTGCATCCAGCTACAAGTTTGGAATTGGTCACTTCATCAGGAACGGAACCAATGCCAGCGAATGAGCCGCATTTGGTCCCAGGCTACGACCCTGAGCAGCCACGCTTATCTCCCATCAGGGAGCACTCTTCTGAAGCTGCTCAGTCAGTTATGAGTCAAGTTGAGGAAGGTACTCTGCACAAATCTACTATGTGTTTGAACTGAAGTACTTGTATCGAAGCATGCTCTGACAACTTCTTTTCTTTCTCGTTCAGCGAGTAAAGTAACAATGACAGCGCCTCCTACAGTCCAAGAGCCACATCAAGAACAAGAGGCCATTATTACTGAAGCGACAGCCACGACAACAGCCGCGCCGACCGCGGTTACACAGGGGGGTTCAATCACTTTTGATGATCAGATGATGAATGAACTCTTGAGCCAGCACAGTGACCCCTTTGTTGACATGTCATTTGTCCTTGGCACGTTCCCAGCTGCTTCTATTGGATCGTCATAGTCCGTCGCTGCCTATCGTGAGTCCCGTGCTGCTCGTGAGGCTGAGATACTCGCTCAAATCGATGCGGAGATGGAAGCGGCAGCACGCGGTGGTAATTCTGAAAGTGTTACGACGGCGGTTGGGCCTACTCCTCTTGTGGTGACATCTTCTGGGGACATGCTAGTCGGAACCAGCGCGCCCGTTCCTCCTCCGGTAGTAGACCCGACTCCTCCGACTCCTCCAGAAGAGAATATTCCTTTAAGTTCAAGTTCGGAGGAGTATATCGATATCATGCCTTCATCAGAAGAAGATCCGCCAAAGGGTTCGGGGTCGAAGCGGAAGACTGCTAGTGGTTCCAGTGGTTCCGCATTGAAGAGGAAACCGAAGAAGAAGAAGTAGACGGTCCCCTCCAGTGCGTTTTTGGTAGTTAGGAAAGCACTTTTATTTTCTTTCATAGGCTATGTACAGATGCAGGCTTAGCCCCCTGCTAGTAGGAATTTTTTGGAAGAATTTGTATATGAATCTTCACATATAGTCAGTTGAAATAAAATTCAACTTCTTTTTTCAATTCTCATTTCTTTTGTGCTTAAGTGTCTATAGTGTTTTGCTTTCAGTCCGGTGTTCTTGTGGTGTTTTTACCGTCAAATAGAGTTTGTTTTATTCGTCAAGTCTGAAAAAATTGATCGCATGTCATGATTGATGAATGAGTTGAACTTCGGACATTGTTTCACTTCAGTTAGTGATTAACACTTGAGCCTTTTGCCCCCAGTTTCGGGGAACAACATTTGTATTTCGACGGTCGATCGCACCTATTGTAAATCTTAATCACATGTCCACATTCCGGGGACTTAGGATAATTTGGGATTGATAATCTGGTTCTCACTCTGAGAATTTGAGAGTTATCGATGTCTATAATACGGTTCGCGCTTCGGGAACCTGGAATTGATGTTTATACTCCAATTCGCGCTCAGGGAACTTGGAGTTAATGTTTATACTCCGCTTCACGCTCTGGGAACTCGGAGTTAATGTTTATTCTCCGCTTCAAGCTCTGGGAACTCGGAGTTAATGTTTATACTCCACTTCACGCTCTGGGAACGTGGAGTTAATGTTTATGCTCCACTTCACGCTCTGGGAACTTGGAGTTAATGTTGATATTTCGGTTCGCACTCCGGGAACTTTGACTTGGTATTTGTGCTCCAATTCACATTCTGGGAATTTGAAGATAGCATGTACATTTTTGGTTCGCACTCTGGGAACCTGGAATAGATGTTTATTCTTCAATTCACACTCTGGGAATATGGAGTTTGGATTGATGTGTCGGTCTGCACTCCGAGAACCTGGAATTGTTGTTTGTGCTTCGACTCGCGTTCTGGGAATCTGGAGTTAGCCGATAGATGGTCAGTCACACCTATTCGGGCATTTTAGGAATTCGTTCATACTCTGGGAACGATGGATTTGATGTTTATACTCCAATTCGCACTCTGGGAAGTTGGAATCCGCTCGCACTCCGGGAACGAATTGCTGAATGTTTATACTCCAATTCACACTCTGTGAAGTTGGAGTTCGTTCGCACTTCGGGAACGAATTGTTGGATGTTTATACTCCAATTCACACTCTGGGAAGTTGGAGTCCGTTCGCACTCCGGAAACGAGTTATTGGATGTTTATACTCCAATTCGCGCTCTGGGAAGTTGGAGTCCGTTCGCACTCAGGGAACGAGTTATTGGATGCTTATACTCCAATTCGCACTCTGGGAATTTGGAGTCCGTTCGCACTCTGGGAACGATTTATTGGATGTTTATACTCCAATTTACACTCTGGGAAGTGGAGTTAGTGTTTATACTCCGGTTCGCACTCTGGGAACCTAGAGTTGATTGCAGGACTGTCGTGTGTCGGTCCAGTTCGGCCATTGATGCGATGGCCTGCCCCCGAGAGGTGGGTTTCGCTTAGCAAATGATCGGTGGGATCTCGATTACTTTCCACTTATCTTCCATCAACGAAGGAGGAGACTTAGTTTATGGATGGATGAATCGCATCCGTGTTCGTTTGGATCCCGCTTCTGCCAAGCCTAAGGAGTAAGATTAGTGTTCTGGCAAGCCTTGAGCTCGAGAAGAGGAGAGGATGGCTGAACTACATCCACTTTGAGTTGTGTATTTTCCTTTAAGTTGGGGGCAAGAGTTGGAGAGTAGACGGTCGAGCCACGTCCACTTTACGCTTTGCGCTCTTCCAGTCGAGTTGAGGAAGAGAGTTGGAATGATGGCTCATGATGATTAGCGCGTAAGCAGTCGGTTGTTGATGACTATAAATTGAAGGTTGGCCCCTGATAAAGTCGGTTTGAGGCATGATTGTTTTGTCGAATCATTGATGCAAACTGGGGAGTGAATGGTCAAACCATATCCGCTATGAATATGTGCTCTTAAAAATACCCAATTGTCCAATGCAGGATTGGATGCATGGACGGTCACTTCACGTCCATCTTTGGTGTGATTTCGATTTTACTGGGCATCAGAAGAAGCATAAGTATTTTGGCGAGCTTCAAGTAAAAGATGGAGAGTGCATGGTTGGGACATATAACTCCAAGTCTTTCTCAAATCTCCTAATTAAATTGCATAGGCATGTGAGTGGATGGTCGGTTGCATCCACTTCGTACTGGAGCCCTGAATTTGTCTGTCTCTTCCTCTTTGATGGCCTGCCCCCAAGTCAGGTGCATAGAGCAGCCAGCGAGTGGTTGAATCATGCTCATCATGATGATACCTAAATGACTTTATCATAGTCCACGGAGGTTGTTTTGCACCCATCCTTAAGTACTCGGTTACCTGCATCATTTGCAAGTAGTTTAATTAAAGTCGATTATATTTTGCAACATAAACGAAATAGAAATAGAAATAATTCAAAAGAGATCGGATAAAATCTCATTGATAAGTGAAGCGGCGTTGCATGCTCGCTATTGCACTTCGGTTCAGTGGCGACCAGCTATGTTTTGAGTTGGCGGAGTTGACGATGTAGAGCAGTTGTCATGTTAGCCATCGTATCATACTTGTCAATTTAAGAGTTTTAAAAGCTGGTTAATTGGATGAGGTTGCAGTCCATGTTAGGAGTGTGATACATTAATCAATTTTAACTCTTGGAATATTAGCTAGGTTCTCCAGCCTCGGGGAGTACGGTTGGATAGTATCCCTTTACCCATTCCCTGACCGCAACTCAACAATTGCTGCTATAATCCCCTAAGACAAGCGGACAATCGGATCGATATGAAATGCAAGCAATTGGATCGGTACGAAAATTGCAGGTGGGGATCGATACGAAATCGTTCATGGTTGGATCGATGCGAAAGTGTACGTGAGCATCGATATGAAATGCGCACGGATGGATCGATGCGAAAGTGGCAAATCGCGATCGATATGAAATGCGCGCGATCGAATCGATACGAAATGCTTGCGATCGAATCGATGTGCAGTGGTATAAGGGAATCGATATGAAATGTATGTCATCGGATCGATACGAAGTGGCATATAGGGATCGATACGAAGTGCACGTTGCAGGATCGATACGAGATTTTACGTGAGTATCGGTACGAAAGGTGATCGATTCAAACATCACCATACCCTCTGGATACGAAAATGGCCATACTGTCTGGGTTCCAAAACATGGATACGAAAATTACCATACTTTCAGGGACACGAAAGTAGGGGTACGAAAACGACCATATTCTCTGGGTTCGAAAGCATGGATACGAAAATGACCATGTTTTCTGGGATACGAAAATATGGGTACGAAATTCATGGTGAATGTGGTTCCTCTTAGATTTAGAGCAATCTGAATAGAATAGAAGGAACCAATGAATGATAGGTCTGGATCTGCTCCTTAGATTTATTCAATCCGGTATCGGGGACAGATCCAACGAGCAGGAGAAAATCTGGGTTTTCTCGGTAAAAGCACCAAAGTGTTTGTGTCAAAATTGGGCACAACACTCTTCGGGAGTCGTTGAAGAGATAATAAAGAAGAATGTAAATTCAAAACAGATATTATCTAACAAAAACTCCAATCAGCAGTAAAATAAATGCGTAGACAAGCGATTTATAGTGGTTCGGCGTGTTGCCTACGTCCACTATGAAGTATTTTGATGTTTTATTGATTCTCTTTCAATGATTACAAGTTGTTTCAGCGATCAACAGTAAGTTACAACTGGAAATTCGAAATCAACAGTAAAATTATGATGTAGGATGATGGAGATCTCGATCTGGCAGAGTCTGGGCGCTTCAGAGTCGAATGATCCCTTTTCTGTTGGCTCTGGAGCTCTATTTATAGGCGTAGGCTGTCGATATTTCGCTGAAAACTCGGGAGACCACTTCTGGCACGTGAGGGGGCCCATGCGCCTGGCCTCAGGAAATATGGGCCCACTTTGACATCGATTCAAACTCCATTCGAATCGATCATAAAATCATCCAATCGAGGTGAAATTTGGTGTGGGCATTCTTCAACATGTATTCAAGCTTCGTGAAAATTTCATGGAATTTGGATCAGTAGATTTGGAGATATGATGGATTCGAAATGGGGTTCATTGCGTGGCTATTTGGTTCGAAACCATGCATTCAAATCGATGGTTTCGAAACCATGATGGCACGTGTCTTCGTGTTGACATGGAGCGCACACTTCGACTCGATCCGGGTTTTGCTCCGAGTTGAATGCTTCGACTCCATATATTTCGGCGCATTCGAACCGATGAAAGACACGTCACCTTGGCCAGTTGACCCAGTGGATTCAAACGAAGCTTCTTAGATGGATTCGAACAGGGCTCCAGTGATGGATTCGAAAGAGGCTTCATGGATGGGTTCGAATGAGGCTTCTTTGATGGGTTCGAACAACTGAAGTTTGATGGATTCGAACTTGCGTTTCTCTAATGGATACGAGCTTTGTGACTTCTCCATGGATACGAAGTCAGTTGATGCGAACTTGAACCCTTCAATGGATTCGAAGGACGACGATCTGATGGGTACGAAGCAAACACTGGCTGATGGATACGAGGCGCTTCATCTGCTGAGGGGTACGAAGTCCATGGATATGAACTGTGGCACTTCGATGGATACGAAGCCGGTCAATAAGAAGTGTAGATGGATTCGAACCGGAGTTCGATGATGGATACGAAATTACCCTCGGTGATGGATACGAAGTCTAGGCAGTTCCCCTTCAAATTGAATAGATCATAACTTGAGCGTATGAACTCGAATTGACTTGAAATTTGAGATGCTAACTTATATGATCTTTCTTGTCATGTCCTATCAATTGTAGCTCAATCTGGACTTGGACAAAATTCATCGATATCCATTGTGGAGCAGAGTATGACCAATCTTTGAGACGAACTGTCTTTCGTTTTCAATCGATCTTTTGGTATCACGGCTTTGCCAAAAAGCGGGATAACAATTTTAAAATTTATGTTTACTCACTTGAAAATATTTCTGAGCAGAGAACACTTTTATTGTTTGAAAACTGCAGTTTTGATCTGCCTTTGAGTTCTTTCTGTTTTGTTGAATTGAATGACGTTTACTTCTCTTTTTTTTCTTTTGGCTTTGCTGAGTTTTTGATGAACGAACTGGAATAGAGAGATACACATATATATATAGAGAAAACAGTTTGTACAAGGGAGGTATTTTTCTGGTTTAGCTTCTTTTGTTTTGATCAGATTTTTTTCTGAAGTGAAAAGATTTCTAAATATTTGAAATAACTGTATTTTGGGCTGAGATGAAAGCATTTAATGTAATGGTTTCCTATTTTGTTTACATACTTATTATATTTTTGTATATATATTGTTTTAATTATCTTCTTGCTTGCAACCATATACGTATATTTGTCTGGTTTTATTTTATACACTTGTGCTTCATTTAAAATTGTTATAGTTATTGATATGTGTTTAACTTATGTTGCTTGCACACAATAGCCATTTAATCCTTGTTTTTGTTTTTATTTTCTATTTTAACCATCAACATTTAAATTATATTCAATGTTTTACTTATACTCATATGTTATATTTATATTTAATATTGATAGGATTTGATTTTGTTTTAAACATTATCATCCATATATATATATATATATATATATATATATATATATTTATACCAAATGTTAATAAGGTAAAGGATTTTAATTCAATTATAAAAGATAGATTTTATTGTAAATATTTTTAAGAGATTTTATTTTAAATTTCCAAATCAAAGTTTCCTTTCCAAAATACATATGTATATAAATAAATGGCAAATATTCCAAAAGCCTTATTCATTTTTAAAATGATAAGTTTATATTTTATTTAATTGGATTAAATATTTATTAAAATATTATGGCCAAAATCCTAGGTCGTTACACTTAGCACCATCCAATAAGTGGCATTATGTTACCATTAGTGTAGACATTGATGCAGTGGACCATAAGATGTCTTTGTGCGAGTCAGCATCATAGGCTCTACCTCGATGTGTAAATACGATACTTATAGTCGTAATTTGGGAATGAAGTCCCAAGGTTGATATTATAGGTGAATTTATGTTGGGATAGTCCCAATAACTATTAGCCGATCTATAGTTATTTTGAGGTTTGATTAGTAGTTTGGTCCTAAGTATAAACCTTCATAACATATTGGTGTAGGTATACTTAGAACTATACCCCTTATGTTAATGAAGCCTACCTTAGTAAGTAGTTTACAAACACAAGTAGAATAACCTAGGTCATAAATAGTAATAATAAAGTCAATTGCATGTGATCACCATATGTTAATGATGTAACTCATTCACTGGACTTTTGTCTAACCCACTTCTTCCCTTTCCATTTTTTGCACCATCGGAGGACAAGGCAACATGTGATTGGCCCAGATTTAGTACGTTGAGAGGCGAGCTGGCGTTAGCATTTCTTATTATTTTTCATTAATCTCCACGTAACTTTTTATCGTACTTAGTATTTATCAGATTATATGTTGTATTTCTGTAAACTCGGGATTATGACTACATATGTTTTTAGATTGTGTTTTCTAGGATATTTTCTGAAATGACTATTTTATGTATTTATTCTTTCTACTTTCCTTGTGAGCTCTAAAAATGGAGGATGTATTTGGTTTTATCCTTATATTCTCAGTCTCTATATTGTAAAAAACCTGGTACTTCATACTTCTTGGCACAGACGTAAGTTTGAAAGTTACCCTAGGCTTTGGATTAGTGTGTCGGGAGGTGCAGGTTGTCACACATGGCATCAAAGCTTAGGTCTAAAATAACTTAGTAGTTAGGTACGTATTGAGAGATTGAAAAGTATTGAAAAAACAGAATTTGCAAAAAAAATTAAAATTTTCTTTCAAAATGGTTTTTTAAAAGTGTATATAAATGTATAAATAAAAAGTTTTTCGAAGGAAAAAAAACGCTATCACTTGTTTTTGCCAATACTATATGGAAAAGCAACTAATAATTCTCAAATTGTTGATAGAAAGGATTTGTGATCCTACTGGTTGTGGCTCAGGTGATGCACCTGAGATTTTGGATGTGAATGTCACAATTTGGTTCTGCTAGCATCTGCAAGCAAGAGGACAAGCCGAGCTTAATCCTAATAGGGGATCCAAAAAGCAAGCATCAGGTGTAGCTCCTGCATACTCACATGCCGCCGATTTTTCCAAGCTATGTAAGGACTTTACTAGTTTAGAAAGGAAA
Source organism: Allium cepa (assembly GCA_030765085.1). Classification (NCBI taxonomy): domain Eukaryota; kingdom Viridiplantae; phylum Streptophyta; class Magnoliopsida; order Asparagales; family Amaryllidaceae; genus Allium; species Allium cepa. The sequence goes on along the minus strand of CM060939.1, from coordinate 27,532,019 downwards.
CCATATGTGGGGACTGAGTCGTATGTGGACTCGAAGGCATGGATCCACACTTTTGAGAGGAGTTTTGGATTGATGGGTCTTGGGGAAGATGTTAGGAGACAACTTTCCACCTTGCAATTACAGGGAGTGGCTCTGAATTGGTAGGACATGGTAGTGGCCGAGACCGACGAGGAAGAAATTACCCAGAGAGAGTTTAGGATGTGTGTAACACCCTGGTATTTTATGGGAAATATAATTAAAAAGAAATTAAAAGTGCATTTGGAGCAGTGGTAAAGGCGCATGTTGACTTCCTTAGTGAGCAGGGATCAAGTCCCGTTGTCGCCTAAAATCTGGGGCGATAGTTTTTTAGCTGGTTCGTTTCCAACAATTTTCCTACTTATTTCTACGTTATTTTTGACATGTGGCGACTTTTCATTCACTCCAATGATGTAATAGGATGAGATGGCTAAATTTTATTGGTTGAGTGATGTGTATGGGCTAGAATGCATAACCATTAAGTGTATGAAAGAACCAGATTTAATCTAAAATAATCTAATAGAATATATTTACTCAAATAATCTATAAATAAACCATCTAGCCTAACCCTAATCTCTTATTCAGTCGTTGTCATAATTCTACAGTAAAATTAGTGTATATTATTCTTCCTCCTTTTCTCTACTAAATAAAAAAATCTCTACCAAATTATATATATATTCAAGCAATTTAGGGAATTTAGAAGAATCAAAGGGAGAAAGATTAAAGCAAAGCTTTTTCAAATTTATACAAGCTCAATTGCCAGGTGAGTGGGAAATAATATGAAATAGAAAAATAAAGTAGTTCAATTTCAATTTTTTGGCATGTTAATAATGAATTAATTTCTGTTATTAATTGAGAATAGGTGTAAATCATTGCAACTTCTTTTTTTTTTTCACTTCTCAAATCTAATTCGTGTTTGGTTTAAAATATGGGACATATAAATTGTATATTCACGTTTTATGACATAAATAAAATTGAAATTTATTTAAATTTTTGTATCTTCTTCTTCTTCCACTTCTCAATTCTAAATTATGTTTGGATTGAAATTTGGAACCAAAAAATTATTATTAACGTTTCATGGCGTAAACATGATTGGTTTAATTACATTGAATTAGAATTATTATTCAATTTCTAATGGTAGAACATGTTAGTTGAATAAATTCAGAATATGTTAGTTGAATAAAATTATGGTTTTGATTGATATAATTACATAATTTTGAATATGGTTTTGGAACAAAATCAGGAAGTCTAATTGGCATAATTGTTTGTTTCATATGTCGCCTAAAAATGTAAAAGTGGAATTTTGTGTGATTAAATGATTTGTGGCTATTGGATAAAAAATTTGTACAAATTAAATCTCTAAAAGGAGAATGTAAATTAGGGTGAAAAAATAGTGTAAATTAAATGGACCCTAAAGGCTAGTGTAAATCTATAACAAAATGGCATAAAAATTACAGACAAACCAAACAGACTAAACATACATGAAATTGAAATACCATTTATGTAAGAAAAAGAGAAATTGTGAAATAACCAAATTGGATGTAAAAATGGCCTAAAGCAGATTAACGGAAACAAACAGTATGTAAACTATAACGGTAAAATTAATTAATTTGGAAGCGACTTGGTAGGCAGACCTTGTAAAGGTCTGGATGGGTGTTTCATGCAGTTAAGACCAAAATATAGTTTTGGATGTATGTAGTAGGAGCGGGCTCGTAGGTTTGCAAGGATGTTTGTTACCTTTCATAGGTTGCTGGTACATAGGATAGATAGCATCCACAGTCGTAGGCTTCTTCAGATAGATCGATGCAGATGGAACATGACAAGTGTGCTTCGACATAGGCTTCTTTAGGCAGATCTTTGGTGGATTTTGCGTAACCGACGCAGCTGCGGGCGCTCTTTCGACGGGCCGATACTTTAGATTAGGGAAAGTCTACGTTGGTGATCAAGAAGACATGAGGATAGGAGTCTAGTTTAACGGAGCCTGAGAGCAACTTCCAGGTCCTACGAGGTTGTTTGAGTCAGTGTCAGTCAAACGTAAGATGCATTTAGTCGTAGTGCATGGGTGAAGAGCATGACTTTCAAATAGTAGCATGTGGATAGGTAAGGACAGTAGGTCCGATAGGCCGATTGACATTTAGTATTACTGCATGGTTGAGTCCCCTAGAGTGACCATGGACTTTGACATTTTAGGAACTATATCTAAGAAGGATTCACTAAATTATATTATTTACCCTCTACGATATCTAGGGAAGACCTGGAATTAAATTATTTTATTCTTTCTGTTTCATTTTATTTCTCATTCACTAGAATTTATATCTGACCCATTCCTATTTTTTCTATTTTCCCCAAATCATAGGAGGGTAGGTCTAGGTTGCAGTTCTTTGCAGCTTGGAGGGTCATTGGAGCAAGTGTTATCTTCATCTTTTGTTTCCTTTGTTTCATGTACTTTGTTTCTCTTTTCCGTACTTTACTTTATATATGGGGACCAATATTGAGAACTTTGTTATATTTTATGTTTTGGTTGAGACTATTTGGTACTTTTGGTTTCAAAAATAAATATGGGATAATGTTGTTTTTAATGAAGCGGTTTTTCTATTAATTTATAATTAGTGAAAGTTTTCTTCTATTGTAATATTTTAATCATTTTATGTTGTTGCCTTAGTCTATGCGCTATGTTATGGATTTTTATCTCACCCGACCACACGTGGTTCTAGTAATGTTCGATTTTCAGGGTGCTTAGAGGTGTGGGGTGTCACAATGTGTTTTTAGACGAACTTTCATTCCATGGAAGATCGGGGAGTATAGCTTGAGAAGATTATACATTTGCAGCAAGGAGAGATGTCAGAGAAGGAATGTGTAAATCAGTTTAATTGTTTGACTAGGTTTTGTATAAAGCTGATAAATACCCTCATAAAAAAGCTCTGAAGTTTACAAAATGACTGAATAAACGTCTTCAAGATTTGATCCTTTGTCATATTCTCATGGGTGCGACTTTCGAGGGATGGTGAAGATGGCCTTACTGAATGCTATTTTCAAGGAGAAAGTGAAGAGTGAGCCTAGGAAGTCAGGAGGAAAGACAACCAAGCAGAATCAGCGCAAGGGCAAAATGTAGACCAAAGGGAAAATTAAGCTCCAGGAGCTACAGTGTAGGAGTTGGGGTAAGAGAGGGCATTTTATGAAGTAAAGCAAGATAGACATCTCAAAGATCATATGTTACAAATGCAGTTAATTCGGGCACATGAGGAGGGTGTGTCCGGCATAACCAAAGACCTTTACCTAAGTTATTTCAGTTTACATGCTGGATATTATTCCCTGCCCGAGTGCGCCTCGAGTTGTGGACAAGGGGAAGAAGGTCATAATTGAAGGTGTGTTAACTTTATCTTATTTACCGATATCTACCTTATTCGACAATGGGGCATCATACTCTTTTATCTCAAGTAGACTTATAGATGAGTTGCACTTAGACAGTAGCATAGCTACATATCTAGTAGTTGTATCAAACTCTTTAGGAGGATCGGCTTATTTATCTATGATATATAGGGGTTTGAAATTGTTTATTTCAATGGTAAAGTTCGATTACAATGCTTTTATCTTAGGATTTTCTAGGTTTAGGTTGATTTTAGGTATGGACTAGGTGACCATGTATGAGGCAATCTTATATCGTGATAGGAAGATTGTTCATTTGGGTAATTGTAGTGGCAGCTGTATAGAGGTTTATTGCGATCTTAGGTGTTTGAGTTTGTTCAGTGTCTTATATTCTTTAGAACTATCACATAATGAGTTCGATTCAGGGCCAAAACCTAGAAACTATCTAGATGACTTTTTTGGTGTTACCGGTCTTCCACTCCAGAGAGAGATTGAGTTTCAAATTTATCTTGTGGAGAACACTAAACCTGTTTGTTTACCCTTGAGGCATATGACTCCTAAGGAAAGACATGAGCTAAATAAGCAAGTAAATGAGCTGTTGGAGAAGGGCTTCATTAAGAGGAGTATTTAAAAGTGGGGAGCACCTTTTTCCTTCGCCACCAAGGCGAATGGGTCTTTGAGGCTTTACGTTGGTTATTGTGAGTTGAATAAGCTGATAAAGAAGAATCGTTACTCTTGCCCTGTATAGACGATCTCTTTGATCAGTTGGTTAGAGCAAACTTTTTCTCTTAGCTTGACTTAGCTACTGGATTTCATCAGTTGCATGTGGTTGAGGATAGTACTCGAAAGACCGCTTTTCGTACACCCAATGGACTTTATGAGTGGTTAGTCATGCCCTTTGCACTGACCAATGCACTTGCCTAGTTTGTTGATACGATGAATCGATTCTTTAGAGGGTTACTTGATAAGTTTGTGGTAGTGTTTATTGATGACATATTAGTATATTTGAAAAGTGAGGAGGAGTATAGGATGCATCTAGAAGATGTACTCAGTACACTCTGCAAGCACAAGTTGAAGGCTGAGTTTTCAAAATGTCACTTTTGGCAAAAGGATGTATCCATTTTGGGACACGTTGTCTTTGAGAATGTGATGGCGGTCGATCCAATTAAAGTTGCTGCAATATAGGATTGTCATGTCTCGAAGAATGCCACGGAAGTGAGGAGTTTTTTGGTTTGGCTGGATACTATAAGAAGTTCACTAAGGACTTCACTAAAATCTCTACCCCTCTCAGCTGCCTTACCAAGGAGAATTTGGTTCTCTCGTGGGACTCGAAGGGTGAGGATGATTTTATCAGGCTAAAGGAGGCATTGACTGTGCACCTATTCTAGTGTTAACCGACGGAACAAAGGCATTCACAGTGCATACCGATGCTTGTGGTATGGGGATAGGTGCACGCCGATGTAGGAAGGGAGAGTAGTGAAATTTGGTGGTCGATAGTTGAAAGTCCATGAGAGAAACTATCGTGCCCATGATCTTGAGTTGGCAGCCATTGTCTTTATACTCAAGTCATGGAGACACTATCTATTAGAGGAGTGGTTGTATCAGTATACAGATCATAAGTCTCTCAAGTATTTATTCTCCTAGAGGGATTTGAATTTAAGATAACATAGGTGGATGGAGTTTTTGGCATCATATGATTTCGATATCTCCTATACTTCAGGCAAAGGCAATGTTGTACCCAATGCCTTGAGTAGGATGCATGCGATGTTGAGTCCTATGTTCTTAGAGTGCAAGAGCTAATATTTTATCTCTATGTTTGATTTTCGACCGTATTCGGACATCACTCCAGGATTATTAGCACCTTTGGTTGTTAAGCCTACACTTGTGGACCGCATTGGGTCAAGTTAGATGCACGATAAGGAGTTGGTGGATATTTTTTAGAAACTTAGTAAAGGAGAGAAATTAAGTCATTTAAGGCACTATTCCATTGACTCAAAGGGGCGGTTACGAAGGGATGGTAGATTATGTTTCCTCTCATTATGGATTTGACTAACATGGTACAGCCGAGTCTCTTCGTTCTAGGATTACGATTCATCTCGACGAAGAAAAAATGTACCGTGACATGAAGTGAGTCATTTATTGTCCTAGTATGAAGAGGCATGCGGCAGAGTATGTGACTCGATATATGACTTTACAGTAGGTAAAGGTGAAGCAGAAGAAGCCGGGAGGATTGTTGCAACCATTTGATATTCTGCAATGGAAGAGGGAGAGTGTTTCTATGGATTTCATTGAATGACTGCCTACGAGTATGGGGAATGAGAGTATTTGGCTCCTAGCTGATTGACTGACGAACTGTGCTCATTTTATTATAGTTAGGAGTATGACAGTTGATGTAACATTCCTCACCAAGAGACCTAAAATCAATGTCGATGGTGCTGCAGTCGTCACCATAATTATTTTCGAGCGACCAAGAGTGAGTTCTATATTATTCGAAACAATTTAAGCAAATAGAACAGCAAATTATTTCTATTTTCATCATTTTTGTCTTAATACTCGTTACATACATCTTGTCCCCTTACATTATTAATTTGATACATATATCATTTCCATCAACTCTCAGCACAGATCCACCCCTCCACCAGCGTAGTTCTTCATTGTTTCTAAGTACTTTATGTAGAGAAAGTCTTATAACATTGCAGAAATTCTTTAATAATTCCTTTATCCTTTCCTTGTCTTTCATTTGGATTACAAGTTATTTTGCTTGTACCTTTTTTAGGTATTCACTTCAAAAATTCATAACAATTTATTCCAAAGCCGTGAGCTTCTCAAATTACTAACCTATCTTTAGAATAATGGATAGGATGTCATATCAGGTTTTCATTTTGACATGAATGTATATGAATATCAACAAAATAACATGATTTCATCAACCAAAACAAACTGAATAAAAGGTTAATACTCACATAAATTTTAAGAAATCCCATTTTGATCTTCTTCTTTTTTCCTTAGCTTGTATTTGCTTTATTTTCTCTTTATTCCCCTTTCTTTAAGCCACCACCATTATTGTATCTTTTAAGCTTTTATTTTATGGTTAGTAAAATGGAACGAATGAATAGAAATGAGTTATGTTTATTGCCCCATAATTATTTGGGATTTGTCCAGATACTTATTTTCATTAATTCATTATCCGATTTTCTCTTATTTAGCTCCTCTTACCCCCTTTACTTAACTAATTGAAGTATTCATGATTCATAGATTGTTATAATCTCACCTTTTAAAAATGTAATAGAAATGCAAAAGTAACTTAAAGGATGCTTGGGATCGCCCTTCCTTTAATGATCCGTTAAACTATCTACTATATATTAATATACGCTATCATATTAATGTCTAAAGTAAAATATACTATTTAAAAATAGCATTAAGGCTTTACATTTTCCACCTTAACACATTTTATAGTGCCAATAGTCTATATAGTACCATAATACCTCCAGATCAGGAGGCTAACAGAGGGTACTCCATAGGTACGGCACAAATCAAATTCGTATAAAGCGCGTTAGGGTAGGTGACATGGCACAACTAGGAAATGCTAGGGTAGATATATCAATTACACTTCGAGGATGGTGGTAATGCACAGCAGCCACTATCGCCCACCTCGAGCCACACTCCCAAAAAAATCAAAGATGCGCACCAAATCAATCACAAAGTAATAGAATGGCATACGAAGGAGTGTGTCGGATTGGAGGAGCTACCTCACTTAGCCCGTCAATTGCTCCTGTTTTAGCCACCTTATGCCAACTCACGGGAGTCGGGTCCACATATATACCTCATATAGGATCGTTGCCACCATCCTACTTCATTCTGGAATCTCCACCGCGTACAAGGTTGTTAAAGTGGTTTTCGGTATTGGCAGAGAGTATGATAATATTCGATCCCGATCTCTTTAACAACCATTCGTTATTATAACCCATGGTTATTTATTACATTTCAAATCAAACATAGTCATTTCAAAACCATTTAAAACCGATGTCATTCTTCTTTCAAATAAATATTTATTTCTCAAAGTTTGTAACATTTTCAAATCTGTAAACTTAGTTATAACACTTTGAAAAATGTAATACTTAGAAACCATAGCACTTTGAAAATGTGACCCTTATATAGTAGCATTTCAAAAATGTTATATTTTTAGAAATAGTAACATTTTAAAAACATAACCTAAGGTAGCATAGAATTTTAGAAATGCTACAAATTCATTTGTGAATTAATTAAACTACGATTTTAGGTAAATAAAATTTATTACAAAAATATCCAATTAAAACTTCATTTTCTTATGTTAGATTAAAAGTACATTTAACCTATATGCTTAGAAAATAAAGAACTATTATCTTATTTAAATCCATTTCTCAAATAAAATATTTATATACAAGGTTAGATTTACAAATTGCATCAAATTAAATTATTAAGTTAGTTAAAATCTTAAATTACAAATAAAACCACTTATTAACTTATAAACTCTTAACTTAAAAAAAATTAACTTATAGAAACCCAATATATATATATATATATATATATTATTTAAATCACTTAAACAAATTTAAGTTAAAAAATTTGCATATTAAATTTCAAAATACTTAATAATTTTTAGAAAACTATTTAAAACTAACCACAGGTTCGTATAATATTTTCTAACCTGGGTCAAGTGATTCAGATAAGTATCATTTCAATCCGTAATTTATAAAATCCCGGTTTTATCATTTCAAACCCACAATCCCAAGTCACATAAAAATAAAAATTTCTCGAGGCTATCATTTCATCTCATAATGATTTTCCCCTATTCTAAAGTCCGTTCGGGTATGTATCATTTCAACCCATAGTGAGGGAACTTGCAGTGTGAGAAACAGAATATAAAATGAACAGAACAATATAGCATATCATAGTATTTCATGTCAGGGAATAAAACAGGTATAACATAAGGTGATAACATCATATAATATCATGTCGTAAGCATATATGAGATGACTAACATCATGGCATATCACAACTGCAATTCCACAAGTCATCGATTCACTATAATATAAGTACGTAGTCGAAAGTGATAAATTCACCTTCTTTGGCTAGAGATGATAATTCAAACACAAGACAATTCCCGAAAAGCACGACAAAGCATGAATCAAACTTGAGTGGAAGTAGAACCCAAATCCAAATCTTAGAAGCAAACAAAATAATATATATATATATAAGAAAATAATTTATACATGAAAAATAAATAAAACATAAAACAAATAGGCTAGTAAAGGCACATATAGCTCGGCCACATAGGAAATAAGCTCGGCCACTATGGTTTGTGCTCGGCCATGATAGCTTTGGGTTAGGTAGGTGTTGCCCTAGGCTAGATCAGGTGGTTCGGACATAGGAAACTGAAGTGGTTCGGCCTATAGGCTTTAGAAATGGCTACCAAAGGCTCGGCCATGGTCAAGGCAAATGAAGACAAGGCAATGGAAGGCAAAAGGGCTTGGGCAAGTGGCATTTGGGTTCGACCCTAAGCACTTTGGGTTTGGTCATGATGGAATCATGGTTAGGGAATGATGAAGAGGTCACGGCTAGGCAAGTAGGAGGTGATGGCCGAGGCAAATAGGAAGGGAGGAGGAGAAAAAAAAAGGAGATCGGCTATGGTTTTGGCGAGGAAATTGGTGGGTTAGCCAAGGCTAGTCACGGCCTAGGGTTGATATGGTAAGGAGTTCGGCTAGAGGAAATGGTGGAGGATCATCATGTGGTGGAGACAAGAAGTAGATCGGCTATGGCAAGGGTGATGAGAAGAGGAGGAAACAAAAATAAATAAAAATGGAAAAAGAAGGAGAAGACTTACTGTAAATTTCAGAGCAGGAAGATGGAAATGAGAAACCAAAAGTTAGGAGAAAGTTTTTGTGCGCACTTTATTCTCAAGAGATGGCTTTTTAGAGTGAACAGACAAATAGGTGCCTATTGGTTAACCTAGCCCACTAACAAAGCCCAACAACACATATAATCCAAATTCTACCAAATCTAGCCCAAAACCCAAATAAAATAGGAAAAATAAAAATACAGGAAAATAATTGCGTGTAAAACGCTGAGACTTTGCAGATTTAAAAAGTATAAATCAGAATTTTATGAAACGAAAAGAAGAGAGAATGTTTGAATCAAGTCTAGCTTCAAAGAAAAAGAATAGAAATTTAAAATTCAAATTTAAAAATTTCAACTAAAAGTCAAACTTTGACCAAAGTTGATCAAAAATTCAAATTTTAGAAAAATCTTTATTTTATTTTATTTGGAAAAATAATTCTCAACGAATACCAAAATTTCATTGTAAAATTCCAAATTTTCAATTTTAAAACGATTTAAAATCAAAGTTTTTAAATAAATCTTATTTAAAATAGGATAAAATTATGGGTTATTACACTCTCCCTCACTCAAAACTTTTCGTCCACGAAAAAGAAAGCGACACGGAAGAACAAACGAAGATAAGATAGAATAACGATTAGTACCAGAAACAAACAATTTCGGATTCGAAGCACGCATGCTCTCCTCCGCCTCCCAAGTACAATCCTGATCATCAGTACTCCACTGCACTTTGACCAGGTTGATAGATTTTCTTCTAAGCTGCTTCATACCTCTATCGATAATACAAAGTGGCTTCCTCTCGACAGTAAGGTTTGGCTCAATATCCAAACTCTCGAGAGCAGAAGGCTAGACAATCAAAGATGGATCATGAAGATACGATGAAGATGCAAAACATGGAATACATTATGTACTCTAGACAGCTTCTCAGGCAAATCGAGGCGATAGGCTAAAGAACCAACCCTCTCTAAGATACGGAAAGGACTTATGAACCTAGGAGCTAGCTTCCCTCTCCGACCAAATTGAGTCACATTCCTTAAGGGAGAGAACTTAAGGAAAACCAGATCACCAACAGAAAACTCCAAAATCCTCATACGCCGATCAGCATACTTCTTCTGCCTATCTTGAGCACTCCTCGTCTTCCTCATAATCTTTTCAACTCTCTCAGAAGCATCTAGAATCATAATAGGACCAAGAACCAAATGATTCCGGATTCAGTCCAGCAAGATGAAGATCTACAAGGTCATCCATAAAGAGCCGCAAACAGATACATTGCAATGCTAGCCTAGATTTAAAGCTGAATGAGATAGATAAAGGCTTAACACAAGATTAAAATAGAAGATTTTGAGATTATACTTGATAATTATTGTTATAGGTGGATTCAACGAGATGGAGATGATCTTCTCATGATCCTCGATAGTCAAGGACACAGGCACAGAGAAGATCCTCTAGAATTTGATTCACTCTTTCCGTTTGACTGTCGGTCTATGGATGGAAAGAAGTGCTTAGATTCAGGTGTGTATCTAAAGATTCATAAAAAGCTCTCCAAAACTAGCTGGTGAAGATGGGATCTCTATCATAAACAATACTGGCAGGAACACCATGAAGACGGACAATCTCCCTTATATAAATCTCAGCCAAAGTAGAAGCAGAACAGGTAGACTTGATCAGAATGAAATGAGCTAACTTGGTAAACCTATCCACAATAACCCAAATACTCTCATTGCCCCTCCTAGTCCTCGGTAATCCGTCAATAAAATCCATAGAAACCTGTTCCTATTTCCTATTGGGAACGTCAAGAGGCTGCAACAAACCAGGGGCCTTCTGATGATCGGCCTTGACTTGTTGACAAGTCGCACGCCTACTAACAAAGATGGAGATATCACGCTTCATACCTCTCCACCAATACAGCTTCTTCATATCCTGATACATCTTCGTCACACCTTGATGAATATAAAGCCTGGATCGATGATTTTCCCAAAGTAACTCTTGCCTCAATCCATCAACATTCGGGACACAAATCTGATTATTAATCCTCAAAATCCCTTTATCATCAATTTGAGCTCCACTAGCATCTTGACTACGACCACCAACCCTGTTACGAACATTCTCCTTGATCAACCTAATTATCCTATCCTCATCCTGCTTAACAATAATATGATCCAAAAGAGGAGAAGAAGAAACAACAAGCTGACACAACATCGCCTTCTTTCGACTCAAAGCATCGGCCATAACATTAGCTTTCCCAGGGGTATAGTTAATGTCGAGGTCATAAAAAGCAAGGAACTCAAGCCACCTAGCTTGCCTCTGATTTAAATCCTTCTGGGTGAAGATATACCTCAAAGATTGATGATCCGTAAAGAGGTCAAACTTAGTTCCCAAAAGCTGATGTCTCCAAAGCTTCAAAGCAAAAACCACAACAAGCAATTCCAAATTGTGGGCTGCATAATTGGCTTCATGAGTCTTCAACTAACAACTGGCATAAGCAATGACCTTCCCATCTTGCATCAGAACAGCTCCCAAACACTCACGACTAGCATCAGTGTATACCGTTAGTCCCTCATTTCCATTTGGAACGGTAAGAACTGGTGCGGAAGTAAGCTTGCTCTTTAACTTGTTGAATGCGTCTTTACACTTATCATTCCAATTAAACTTAGCATTCTTACGAGTCAAAGCAATGAGAGGTGCAGCCATCCGAGCAAAATTCTCAATGAATCTCTGATAATAACCGGCAAAGCTTAGAAAACTATGGATATCAGATGGAGTCCTAGGAGTTCCCCAATCCTGCAATAAAACAGGGAGAAATAAGGACTACGGGAAAGATAGAATGATCATATTACAATGAGAAAGAAGAGAAGAAAGATTTACATTGATCGCAACGATCTTAACTGGATCAACAGAAACTCCATTACCGGAAACAATATGCCCGAGAAATGGGACTTCATCGTTCCAGAAATGGCATTTTGAAAATTTAGCCTTCAACTAATGATTCCCAAGAGTCTTCAAAACAAAATTCAAATGCAACTCATGTTCTTCCCTTGACTTGGAGAAGTCAAGGATGTCATCGACAAAGACTAGAACAAATTTGTTAAGAACATCACAAATAACACGATTCATCGAATCAACAAAGAAAGCTGGGGCATTAGTCAAACCAAAAGGCATAACTAACCATTCATAAAAACCATTCTCAATACGAAAAGAAGTCTTGGAAATACTTTCCTCGGAAACTCTGAGCTGGTGGAAACCTATGGCACGATCAAGCTGAGAGAAAACGGTATCTCCATAGAGCTAATCAAACATATCATTGATACGAGGCATAGGATATCTGTTTTTCATAAGGAACTTGTTCAAATCCCTATAATCAACACACAATCCTCAAAGAACCATCAGACTTAGTGACCAAAACCACCTCTGCTCCACTTGCTCCTAGTGATACCCATGGTACTCTTCAAGGCACCTTTTCTCTGTTTAATTTTCTTGTTCGTGTTTTATTTGATACTGGAGCTTCCCATATTTTTATTTCTTTGGATCTTTGTGATAAGTTTGAGCATCTCCTTTCTCAGGTGGAATGGCAGAGGTAGCAGCAAAGATACCAGATGACTTGTCCTTCTGTCGAGTAGGACAAACCTTCCTAAAGTGGCCAGGCTGCAAGAAAATATGACAGAGATCACGCCTAGTAACTTGAGCTGGAGGAACAGTAACACCAACTAGAGTAGGGAAACTATTAGCATAGTGTCACACTTGAAGCAAGTAATGGAAAATAGACCGATAGGCTGCCTCTGAGAAGAAGAAGATCCCAAACCTGGAGTCTTATTCCAATTCTTCTTTTGCTGGTGAAAGTTAGGCTTCCTCTTCTTAGGGTTACTAGAGGAAGGCCGAGATGAAGAAATACGAGCAACAGAAGGATCCTTAGAAGTAGGATTCTCATATCTAATGGCCATATCCATCAATCCAGTGAAGGGGCTATGCACATGAGAAATGAGACGATCATAATACTCTGGGAGAGCTCCAGCTATAAACTTCTCATTCTTCTTAAGAGGGGTGTCAATCAAGCTAGGACCAAACTTGGAAAGTTGATTGAACTTCCACTCATACTTAGAAAATGACATGTCTCCCTACTTAAGATCCCTAAACTCCCTATATAGCTGAGACTTCCCTGCTTCGGGCAACCACTTAGCCACAAAAGCATCCTTAAAACACGATATCGAAACATAAGAAAGAATTCAAAGAGAGAAAACCGAATCAACTCAAGAACCAATACAAGATGATACCTAAATTTCTCCCAAGAAATATCAACCTTGATAGTGTGAGCTATAATAGATTCCCACCAATCCAGGTCTGCATCCTTCAACTACCAAGCTGTAAACTGACGCTTCTAAGCATCGGTGATCTCTAGACCGGAGAAAATCCTCTCCAAACACTTCAACCACCGATGAGCCTCAATGATGCTTTCTGATCCAGTAAACTTGGTACCACCAAGCTCCGTGAATTCCTTATAGAGAGTGATGAACCTAATATGATGCAGCACGATCTACAATTCCTCAAGGGTTAAGTCGGTCACGAGTTAACATAGCTCTAGGACGTGTGGAGGAAGCTTCGGAGTTGGGTCGTTCGGAAATTTTAAGTCGTTGCCGACTTAAGGGGCATAGTTCACGACCTAACAAACTATGTGAAGAGGAGCTACGGCCTAACTCGTACACAAGAGCAAGGAATGAGTCGACTCATAGAAGAATTGAGTCGTCCACGACTCAACGTGGAGGAAATGAGTCGTCCACGTCTCAACGTGGAGGAATTGAGTCGTCCACGACTCAACTGGAGGCCGTAGGGGACACATGGGAAGAGCTACGAGTTAATGAAGGGGACTTGAGTCGTTTGCGACTTAACAAAGCTCGGTTCCGACCTAACAACACTACCATAAGTCGTCTACGACTTATCATGAAGCAAGGGAAAGCTCCATCTATTGAAGGCCTTGAGTCGGAGGAAGTTGAGGCGGCAAGGAGTTAAGTCGGCTGGGTGTTGAGTCGGTTGAGTCGTGTTGTAATGAGTCGCGTTGTATGTTGTGTCGTGTACTGTTTGTTTATTTCTTGAGTCGTGAGTCGTGACATATGTTGAGTCGTATGTCGTGTAATCTGTTTTGTTTGTTGAGTCGTAGTGTTTTTAAGTCGTAAGTGTTGTACTTTGTGTTGCTCTTAAGTCGATACGCAGGTGAGTCGTGTTGTGATATAATGGCTTTGAGTCGTGTGTATGTGCTATGATGATGAGTCGTTGCCGACTTAAGTAGGTCAAGAGTCGGAGAGGCTTGAGTCGTATACGACTTAAAGGGGCTGTGTTGTAAACACTATAAATATGCGTGAGTTGTACATTTGAATGGTGGTTGATTTTTGAATAAAATTTCTTGTTGATTGCTGTGTGCTTTCTTCTAAAATTGGTAGTTGAGTGTAATCTCCTATATCCTCTTTCGGCTAATCGAGTGCGCTCGATTCAACGATCGTAGAAGCCGATTCACGGTATCTAGTGCGGTAGATCAACGTACGAAGAATCATAGATCTTTGAACACGGTATAGTGCGCTATCAACATGTTTGAGATAGTTAGAATTCGGTATCTTCGGATCAACGAATTTGGGCATTTTAGTATTCATCAATCCACCGATTGCTACTTTCACCGATTGAAGTTAATTTTGATTAATCCGCTGCGTCAGTTTTGGTATCAAAGCTAGACTTAGCCAATCATAGCTAAGTTGATTCTTAGAGCCAAGTATTTGAAGTTGAAGTTTGAAGTTGGAGTTCATCGTGTTCATATTGAAGTTGCAACAAGTTTGAAGATTTTGATCCATCTCATTTTGGATCTAAAGTTGGAGAAGTGATTGAATTTGAAGTTGCGTGGAGACCTTGAGCCGAGCCAAGTTAAGCCGTGAAGTGTTTGAAAGCCGAGCATAGTTGGTTGAAGCATATTTTGTTGAGGTGGAGGCCGAGTCAACTTGTTGCCGATTTAAGGAGTTAAGCCGTGAGTTCAAGCCGAGACAAGTGTTTGAGCCATGAGTTGAAATTTGTGAAACTTGTGAAGTTTTGAAGTATTTGTGAAGAATTTCCAATCATGCCGCCAAGGAGAGCTAATCGTCATCAAAACATTGAAGCTTTGTATCGAAGAGAAGAAGCCGAGCTTATGGAACAACGTATTAATGAGAAATTTGATGAAGGCATTGGAAAGTTAGAGAAATTGATGAATGATTTGAATCAAACTCAAAGGAGGAGATCACCAAACTCGAACCATGGAGGAAACCGAGTTTCGCCATCGGTTACGGAAGCGAGGAGGGTATCACCGCATTCTTTTAGAGATAGAAGAGAAACATCAATTTCATCACGAAGAGATCACCATGAATATAGACATGAAGAGACGAGAAGTCCACGAGAATTTGAGAATGAGCCATATAGAGATGAAGAGAGACATAGTAGAAGAAGCATGCGTGATCAAAGGGATGTTGATGGTCGAGATCGATGTAGACGAACTTTTGATTTTGATGAAGAGGGTGATAGAGCTAGTATTCATTATCGAGATCGAGACCAAGTTCAAAATTCATACCGGGATGTTGAAGATGATCGTCGTTGGGAATCGGGTATGAAGATGGAAATTCCAGAGTTTAAGGGTGGAATGGTAGCTGAAGAATTTCTTGATTGGTTGTCTAATGTAGAAGAAATCTTTGATTTCAAGGAGGTTCCGAAGAATCGAAGGGTGAAGTTAATTGCTACAAGGTTGAGGGGGAGAGCTTTGGCATGGTGGCAGCAAACTAAACTTACAAGGGAGAGAATGGGAAAGTCAAAAATTGAATCTTGGGATAAGATGAAGAAATTGATGAGAGCTACTTTCTTACCTTACAACTATCAATCACTTATGTACCAGAGATTGCAGAATCTAAGGCAGGGAACGAAATCAGTCAACGATTACACCGATGAATTTTACCAACTCATTGCCAGGAATGATATAATGGAGACGGAAGAACAATTGACTGCTAGATTTGTTGGAGGGTTACGAATGCAGATCCAGGATATGGTTAATATGTTTGATCCGAGATCTGTGGCGGAAGCACACCAAAAGGCGTTGGCTTGGGAGAAGCAGGGAAGGCGTGGAGGTGGTGTGTTTACTAACTCTAACAACCAAATAAAGGGTGTTAATGGAAGTTCTAATGTTCCTAAACCTGTTACGAAACCAGTGGTGAAGGAGGCTGAGAAGGCGAAGGTTAGCAGTGGTTTCAAATGTTATAATTGTCAGGATTTGGGTCACAAAAGCAATGAATGTCCGAAGCCGAAGAAGAGAGCAATGGTTGCTGAGATTGAGGATGATGGTGAGGAGGCAGAATGTTCAAATGCACCTTATGTTGAGGAGGAAGAAGAATTATCTGGAGATGAAGGTTGTAATCTTATGATGAGGAGATCTTGTCTTACACCAAAGCAAGAAGAGGATTCTAGTTGGTTGAGAAGCAATATTTTTCAGTCGACATGCACTATTTTGGAAAAAGTTTGCAAGTCCGTTATTGATGCTGGAAGTTGCGATAATATTATTTCTACCGAGGCTGTGAAGAAGTTGAACTTGAAAACTGAGAAGCATCCTAAACCGTACAAGCTAGCATGGTTAAGGAAGGGTGGTGAAGTGAACGTGTGTCGAAGGGCTTGTGTTAATTTTTCTATTGGGAAGAAGTACAAAGACGAAATTTGGTGTGACGTTGTAGACATGGATGTGTGTCATCTGTTGTTGGGCAGGCCGTGGCAGTTTGATAGTACTACATGATGGTCGTGCTAATAGCTACAGTTTTATGTTTGAAGGTACTAAAATCACTTTAGTTCCTAAGAAGCAACAACAGAAGGAAAGCAAGCTAGAAGAGATCAAAGAACTGAAAACTTTGCTATCTTTGAAGGAGTTTGTTAAGGAAGCTGAAGATGAGCCTGAAGTCTATTTGTTGATTGGACGAGAGAGTCATGAAGAGGTTGAAATTCCAGAAGAAGCAAAGCCAGTTTTGAAAGAATTTGAAGATGTGTTTCCAGAAGAGTTGCCTAAGGAGTTACCGCCACTGAGAGACATTCAACATCAAATCGATCTTGTTCCGGGAGCAGTGTTACCACATCGACCACATTACCGAATGAGTCTGAAGGAACATGAGGAGTTACGAAGGCAGGTGGAAGAGTTATTAGATCAGGGACATGTTCAGGAAAGCTTGAGTCCTTGTGCAGTACCAACATTGTTGGTGCCGAAGAAGGATGGAACATGGAGGATGTGCACAGATAGTAGAGCTTTGAACAAGATTACTGTACGTTACAGATTTCCTATGCCAAGGTTGGATGACTTGCTGGATCAGTTGAGTGGGGCAACTATCTTTTCGAAGATTGACTTGAAAAGTGGTTATCATCAAATTCGAATTAGACCAGGGGACGAATGGAAGACAGCTTTCAAGACAAGAGAGGGGTTATATGAATGGTTGGTTATGCCATTTGGTTTATCAAATGCACCGAGTACATTCATGAGGGTGATGAATCAAATTTTCAGACCGTACATTGGGAAGTTTGTTGTTGTTTATTTCGATGATATTCTGATATACAGCAGAAGTACGGAGGAGCATGTTCAACATTTGAGGGAAGTATTGATTATTCTTCATGAGGAACAATTTTATGCTGCTACGAAGAAATGCGTGTTTATGATGCACAGTGTTTTATTTCTGGGTTATGTGGTTTCAGGAGAAGGTATTCAAGTTGACCAGAATAAAGTAGAAGCAGTCAGGAATTGGCCACAGCCAAAGACAATTACGGAAGTGAGAAGTTTTCATGGGCTAGCGTCATTCTACCGAATTCCACACTTCAGTAGCGTGATGGCTCCAGTTACTGATTGCATGAAAGGGAAACAGTTTGTATGGTCAGAGGAAGCGGGAGTTGCTTTTGAGAAGATCAAGGAACTATTGACGATAGCACCGATTCTTGTTTTACCTGATTTTCCGTTATTGTTTGAACTACATACTGATGCATAGAAGGTTGGGATTGGAGGAGTATTGAGTCAGTGTGGAAGACCTATTGCATATTTCAATGAGAAGTTGTCAGGGGCAAAGATGAGATATAGTACCTACGATGTTGAGTTTTATGCTGTTGTGCAAGCTGTTAAACATTGGAGGCATTATCTATTTCAGAAAGAGTTTGTTCTTTACACTGATCATGAAGCATTGAAGCATTTGCAGGGGCAGGATAAAATTTCAGCGAGACATGCATCATGGATCGCCTATTTACAACAGTTTACTTTTGTGGTCAAACATAAGTCAGGGGTGACGAACCGTGTGGCTGATGCTTTGAGTAGGAGGAGTCATTTGTTGACAACATTGAAGGTTGAAGTGACGGGATTTGAATTATTGCCAGAATTGTTTGAGGAGGATCCTTACTTTACAAGGTTTGTTGAGAAAGTTAAGGATGGAGATACTGATGAATTTATGTTGGTTGATGGATTCTTGTTTAAAGGAAATCGGTTATGTATTCCTGAGAGCAGTTTGAGAATGAAGATTATCAAAGAGTTGCACGAAGAAGGCCATGTGGGTAGAGATCGTACTTTGCAGTTAATTTCTCAATCTTATTTTTGGCCATTGATGAGAAAAGAGGTAGAGAGGTTTGTGGAAAGGTGTCATATTTGTTAGGTTTCGAAAGGAACAGCGACAAATGCGGGATTGTATATGCCGTTACCTGTACCATCTAAACCTTGGGTTGATATCAGCATGGATTTCGTCTTGGGTTTGCCTAGAACTCAAAGGGGGAATGATTCTATTTTCGTTGTGGTGGACAGATTTTCGAAGATGGCACATTTTATTGCCTGTAAAAAGACGGCGGATGCTGTTCGTGTTGCTCAATTATTTTTCAAGGAGATCTATAGACTTCATGGATTACCAGAATCTATTGTAGGGATACTCGTTTTCTGAGTCACTTTTGGTTAAGTTTGTGGAAGATGGTTGGAACAAAGCTGAAATTTAGTAGCGCTTATCATCCGCAAACTGATGGACAAACAGAAGTTGTTAACAGATCATTGGGAAATTTGTTACGGTGTCTTGTGAAGGACAATCTGAAGAGTTGGGCCATGAAGTTATGCCAAGCGGAGTTTGTTCATAATCATGCGGTGAATCGTAGTACGGGGTTCAGTCCATTTCAGATTGTATATTCAAGTTTGCCAAGGGGACCGTTGGATTTGGCAGTAGTACCACAACCGAAGGGGACGGTTAAACGAGCAGCTGATTTTGTTGATGAATTAACTGAATGTCATAAAATCGTTCAGGAACGATTGATGAAGTTAAATGAGAAATATAAGCGAGCTGCTGATTTGAAGCGCCGAAATGTTGAATTTAATGAGGGTGATTTGGTGTATGCAGTATTAACAAAGGATCGTTTTCCAGTATGCGCTTATAACAAGTTGAGAGCCAGAAAAATTGGTCCAGTGGAAGTTGTGAAACGAATCAATGAGAATGCTTATAAGTTGAAGCTACCAGAGGATGTATACACTTCTGACGTATTCAATGTTAAGCATCTTGTGCCGTATTATGGAGATGGACAATCTGATGTGGAAGAATTTACATATTCGAGGACGAATTTTTCTCAACCTGGGGAGGATGATGCAGCACGATCTACAATTCCTCAAGGGTTAAGTCGGTCACGAGTTAACATAGCTCTAGGACGTGTGGAGGAAGCTTCGGAGTTGGGTCGTTCGGAAATTTTAAGTCGTTGCCGACTTAAGGGGCATAGTTCACGACCTAACAAACTATGTGAAGAGGAGCTACGGCCTAACTCGTACACAAGAGCAAGGAATGAGTCGACTCATAGAAGAATTGAGTCGTCCACGACTCAACGTGGAGGAAATGAGTCATCCATGTCTCAACGTGGAGGAATTGAGTCGTCCACGACTCAACTGGAGGCCGTAGGGGACACATGGGAAGAGCTACGAGTTAATGAAGGGGACTTGAGTCGTTTGCGACTTAACAAAGCTCGGTTCCGACCTAACAACACTACCATAAGTCGTCTACGACTTATCATGAAGCAAGGGAAAGCTCCATCTATTGAAGGACTTGAGTCGGAGGAAGTTGAGGCGGCAAGGAGTTAAGTCGGCTGGGTGTTGAGTCGGTTGAGTCGTGTTGTAATGAGTCGCATTGTATGTTGTGTAGTGTACTGTTTGTTTATTTCTTGAGTCGTGAGTCGTGACATATGTTGAGTCGTATGTCGTGTAATCTGTTTTGTTTGTTGAGTCGTAGTGTTTTTAAGTCGTAAGTGTTGTACTTTGTGTTGCTCTTAAGTCGGTACGCAGGTGAGTCGTGTTGTGATATAATGGCTTTGAGTCGTGTGTATATGCTATGATGATGAGTCGTTGCCGACTTAAGTAGGTCATGAGTCGGAGAGGCTTGAGTCGTATACGACTTAAAGGGGCTGTGTTGTAAACACTATAAATACGCGTGAGTTGTACATTTGAATGGTGGTTGATTTTTGAATAAAATTTCTTGTTGATTGCTGTGTGCTTTCTTCTAAAATTGGTAGTTGAGTGTAATCTCCTATCTCCTCTTTCGGCTAATCGAGTGCGCTCGATTCAACGATCGTAGAAGCCGATTCACGGTATCTAGTGCGCTAGATCAACATACGAAGAATCGTAGATCTTTGAACACGGTATAGTGCGCTATCAACGTGTTTGAGATAGCTAGAATTCGGTATCTTCGGATCAACGAATTTGGGCGTTTTAGTATTCATCAATCCACCGATTGCTACTTTCACCGATTGAAGTTAATTTTGATTAATCCGCTGCGTCAGTTTCGATACCAAAACTGACGTAGCGGATTAATCAAAATTAACTTCAATCGGTGAAAGTAGCAATCGGTGGATTGATGAATACTAAAACGCCCAAATTCGTTGATCCGAAGATACCGAATTCTAGCTATCTCAAACACGTTGATAGCGCACTATACCGTGTTCAAAGATCTACGATTCTTCGTACGTTGATCTAGCGCACTAGATACCGTGAATCAGCTTCTACGATCGTTGAATCGAGCGCACTCGATTAGCCGAAAGAGGAGATAGGAGATTACACTCAACTACCAATTTTAGAAGAAAGCACACAACAACCAACAAGAAATTTTATTCAAAAATCAACCACCATTCAAATGTGCAACTCACGCGTATTTATAGTGTTTACAACACAGCCCCTTTAAGTCGTATACGACTCAAGCCTCTCCGACTCATGACCTATTTAAGTCGGCAACGACTCATCATCATAGCACATACACACGACTCAAAGCCATTATATCACAACACGACTCACCTGCGTACCGACTTAAGAGCAACACAAAGTACAACACTTACGACTTAAAAACACTACGACTCAACAAACAAAACAGATTACACGACATACGACTCAACATATGTCACGACTCACGACTCAAGAAATAAACAAACAGTACACGACACAACATACAACGCGACTCATTACAACACGACTCAACCGACTCAACACCCAGCCGACTTAACTCCTTGCCGCCTCAACTTCCTCCGACTCAAGGCCTTCAATAGATGGAGCTTTCCCTTGCTTCATGATAAGTCGTAGACGACTTATGGTAGTGTTGTTAGGTCGGAACCGAGCTTTGTTAAGTCGCAAATGACTCAAGTCCCCTTCATTAACTCGTAGCTCTTCCCATGTGTCCCCTACGGCCTCCAGTTGAGTCGTGGACGACTCAATTCCTCCACGTTGAGACGTGGACGACTCATTTCCTCCACGTTGAGTCGTGGACGACTCATTCTTCTATGAGTCGACTCATTCCTTGCTCTTGTGTACGAGTTAGGCCGTAGCTCCTCTTCACATAGTTTGTTAGGTCGTGAACTATGCCCCTTAAGTCGGCAACGACTTAAAATTTACGAACGACCCAACTCCGAAGCTTCCTCCACACGTCCTAGAGCTATGTTAACTCGTGACCGACTTAACCCTTGAGGAATTGTAGATCGTGCTGCATCATAATGGGTGCAACAGGCTCAGGAACTAGGGCAACAACATGACCTCGACCTTTGGCATTCCTACGATCCATGCTGATCACCCTTGTTTACGTGAAGTTGTTGCACCCTAGCTCTCATTGTGAACTCAGATTTATTTAACGAGTCAAACGTAACGACTCCTTCCCATAACTGCTTTAACTCGTCTATCAACGGCTGTAAGTAAACATCAATATCCTTCCCTAGTTATTTAGGACCAGAAATCAACAATGTTAACATTGAGAACTCCCTTTTCATGCACATAGACGGAGGAAGATTATATGGTACTACAATTACTAGCCAACAACTGTAATGGTTAGAGAGAGAAGCATGTGGACAGAAACCATCTGTCGCTATTCCAAGTGTGACATTTCGTGGCTCGGCAGCAAAAGCTTGGTCAAAAGAATCTGCTGCTTTCCATTGAGAAGTGTCGCATGGATGACGTATTACGGTTGGATCAGACTTGGCACGACCATGCCAGGTCATCGCATCTGCCATCCATGGTACAGTTTACAGTCTCTTCAATCTAGAGATTAAATGGAAATGTCTTTCGAGATACTTTGGTGCCTTTTCTCTCTTCGTTGAATGATGTTATATATCTTGGTTCATTGCAATTTGTACAAGAAACTTTGTTCGCATCATTTTTCCAGTACAACATGCAAATATTGATGCATGCATCATAAGTTTTATAATTCATTCCAACTTGCTTAATGATCTTCTTCACGTCGTAGTACATTGTCGGCAACGTGTTACCTTCGGGGAGTAACTCCTTTATTAGTTCGAGGAGTGCAGTCACACTATTATCTAAAAAGCCTTATTGGGTCTTCAAGCTATTCAGTTTCACAATGGCATACAGCTTCGTAATCCTTTTTGAACATGAAGGATACAGTGGCTCTTTTACGCTACCAAAAAGTGATTTATACTTCTTACTTTCATTGGCCTGCCAATCTGGATAATCAGTAGACTGCTCTCCAACATTAGCATGATCAGGCAATGGATTATTAAGTTGAAAATGATGAAATCTATCTGCATCATTGACCAGATCTATCCTAATATGTTCAGACTCATCAGTAGTTGTGGCGTGACTAACTGGTTTTTGTTTTTCCATCTCCTCCCTTTTTTTCCCATGAAAATACCACACTGTATATGATTGGATAATACCCCATCTAAGCAAATGAAAATGAATGTCATCTAATTTGATCGCCTTCATATTTTTGCACCGGATGCAAGGGAATAAATGCACTCCTTTCTTACCACCGTTTTCTTCAACAAAACTAATGAAATTCTGCACCCCGTCTATATAGTATGTAGATCTTAGATCTGATTCATTTATCCATTGTTGGTCTATGTTGAAAGACATTCTGCCCTTCTATATCATATATAACAGAACATGAGACTTTCCCTTCAATGAGTCCTCGTTCCAATTGCTTGAAAAGAATATTTTTGAAAAATTCAAGTGGGAAATTATTGGAAATTTTTTGAATTGAAAAGAATTGTTAAAAGTACGAGAAGAGCATATAAGCTTTTATTTGAGAATAGTCCCACATTGTAAGGTAAGGGTCATGTTTTCAGATGTGTGAAGTATATTGATATAGACTATTTTCTATGGTACTCTTAATTATAAAAATAGCATTTCTATAAAATTTAACATTAGCACAAAATGTTTCCAAAAAATTTGTCATTACAACGACGCTATTTTGTAGCACCGGAGTAACGTCTATGCATATACAACAATGTCAGAACCATATACAACAACGCCTTTTGAATATACAACAATGTCAGAACCATATACAACAACGCCTTTTAAATAGTTTTATCCCAACTATTTAATATTCCCAGCACCACTAGTACCAAAAGCAAATGAATCATTACTCATTACAAAGCATCATTACAGTAATGATTAAAGTCAACTACCAATCGAATAATATTACTAGTTGATATTATCCTACAACAATCAACTCAATCAACTACCAATAATTTATTAAACAGATCAAAATCACCACTACTTTAGTTATTGTGGACTATAACAACTGCTAAATTTTATCAATCACATTTTGACTAATTGACTACAAATAATTTATTAAACAGATCAAAATAAATTGCTAGGCTTTAACCCTACTTGTAGAATGTCTTGGAAATCTTCCCTAATTCTGACAAAGGATCAACTACAGTAGAAGAAGTGGTTCCAACCTGAAAAACAAAGATATTCTTGAAAGGTTGATGAGTTGTTTAAGTCGTCAAATGTGAAAAATATGAAGAAAATATTATCTTGAAATATATTGTTAGTCTAAAATATTATATTAATCACATGGAAGTTAAATGGTCAATTAGTTTTTAATTGATTTTATAATTTATATCTTATTTCACTTAAAGGGTTGGACCGCTTTTTTATACAATTCATTATCGATAATATATATATTATTGAATTAACAATCAAATTTCCATTCATATTTTTATTCAGCAGAAAAGTATTTTGAAGCAATAAACAACAAAAATGTCATTATGATATAGGTAAATAAAATTATGCAAACATTGAGTTGTAATATATTTCTACATGAAAATTTTGAAGTGCTACTATGAAACTGTAATTTAACATTATAGTGCAGATAGACTTCCACTAATACATTATAAGTCAAATGCAAACTCATACTTTATAGTTAATAAACCTACATATCATTAAACAACAATCATGAAAAACTTAAAAACGAACATACTTTTGGTCATACCAATTTGTTTTTAATAATAGATATGAAACAATAATATTAACTTGAATTTTCTTTTAATATATTTGATTTATTTTATTCGTCGAAGTTAAGTACTATTATTCATTATGTAACTCAATGGACTACATAGCTTTATGGCCTAATAGGATCTATCTAAGCTAAGTTGTTGTGTCTGATAGTCATAGGACTTGCACTATAACCATCCATTAATCATTACTACACATGTTGTTACTGGCTCACACTCATTGCTGTGTAATTCATTATTTGATTAGCTTGTTATATAAAATGCTTTAAGGCAAAACGGAATGCTAAGTTAATTTACAACATTGTGACAAGCTATGCAAATTTGAATATATATTCATATTGTTGTGATTAGAGTGAACGATTCGTAGATTCTTTAGTTAGAGTTTCTACCAAAAGAAATAGTGGTTGACATAATGAGTCAACAACATGAATATGAATTTAACATATTCAGATTATTTTCTTTCTAGGGATGCACCTTTTAGACTGGCATGATCTCGGTAGTAGCAAACCTTATCATAAATAAACAGACCCGATTTGATGTTTTCATTCAACTTTGTACCTTTAGTGTGGAAGATCAGACGGTTTGATGAAAGATCATACTTTTTCACTTATTGGATAGAGATTTCCCACACCCTTATCCTACGCATTCTACCCAACATCCAAATAATTTTTTGAGTTTTATTCCAAATAGAACCAAATTTTCAAGATATGTTCTAATGGTATTAAGAAGCATTCTAACAAATAATAATAATAATAAATGAATTTATAATAAGTATGAAAGCGGTAGGTTTCCATTTACTCTCTAGGAATGTCATAATTGGTCTACCATTTCTCGTTATATATTAACTCTTTCCAACTATTCTAAAACAGCCTAGCTGCATCACTATACCACTTAAAATGTTAAATAGAAAAGTTAGGACCTAAAAATGATAAGATTTTCAACGAGTATCTTAAAAATTGATCTGTATCAGATTAATAACTATTACTGCTATTATGTAATAATAAAGTAAACAATCTTAGATCCATAAGAGTTAAAATCAAAATCAACCTCTCTATGTAATACACAAGGAAATATTTCAGTGTTTCCTATTTAAAATAATGCTGACATGCATTTTCGTTCCAAACTTGAATAATAATTGATCTGGACAAAAGAGAGAGAACTGGATGGTGAAGCATTAGCAGAAAAAAAAGAACATCAAAATTGCAGGGAAAAAGCAAATGAGATAGTGGTGAATCAAATCATGTGCTAATCAATGGAGCTAGGTAAAATATCTTACCTTGCCATGGTACAAAGTTGAATGAAATCAGGTCTAATTAGCGTAATTGAAATGATAGAGAGATAAAATATCTTACCTTGCCATGGTACATGAATCAATTCGATATGAAGGAAAACTCAAGGAAAATAGACATCAATGGTGAGGAAGAAGGGAAACTGCATGAATAAAATTTGGGAAAGAAAATGAGCGGAGCACAATCTTCAAACTAATAACGGTTGGCCAGATCCAGACCTTTATTTGATATGTTATTAACCGTATCTAAATAAGTGGGAAAGCCAATTTTTCTGGAGGGAAGCAGTGCGTTTTGGGGTGGAAAATTTACGCCAAAAATAGGCACGAAATAAGATACGGCTATTAGCCGTATCAAATTTGATACGGCTATTAACCGTGTCTAAAGTTTTAGATACGACTAATAGCTGTATCAAATTTGAAACGGCTAATAGCCATATCTAATGAGGCGGTAGGATGGGTGGCTAAATCAGCGAATTGGTGTAGTGACGCACTCCATAGTATGCCATTCTATTACTTTGTGATTGATTTGGTGCGCACCTTTGATTCGAGAGTGTGGCTCGAGGTGGGCGATTGCTGCGGCTCTGCGTTACCACCAGCTCGGAAGTGTAACTGGTATATCTACTCTGGCATTGCCTAGTTGTGCCGTGTCGCCTACCATATCGAGACCACTACGAGTTTGTTTTGTGTCGTACCTATGGAGTGCCCTCTGATAGCTCCAGTTTATGGGGTATCATGGTGTTGTATAGACTATGGCACTATAAAATGTGTTAAGGGGGAAATGGGTAACGCCTTATGGCTATTTTAGTAGTTTACATTACTTTAGACATTATTATAATAGCGTATATTACTACATAGTAGATAGTTTAACGGATCCTTAGAGGATGGTTATCCAAAACATCCATTGAGTTACTTGTATTTCAGTTGTTATTTCACTTGAGTTGGATTTATTGATATAAGAATGTTAATCCTGACTCGAGTGTTTTGTGTTTTGCTTTACGCTCGGGTCAAACTGAGTTTCACAGCATTCGAGACTTACCTTTGGAGTTTGGAGCTTCGTTTGGAGATCCATTTATCTATTCAGCTTTCATATATTCAGTTCATTCAAGCGATGTATTCTAGTCTTGTATTTGACTATCGTATTGAGACTTCCATGTATTTGAGACTTCTTTTGTATCTTGTTTTAATTCTGTTATATATTTATATAGTAGCTTCATGAACTACTATTCTTTTATTTCCGCTGCTTATTGTTACATTACTCCGTGTCTGTGATTCTGTGATTATTTTATTTACTGTATATGCTGAGTTTTTTCAAATAGAAATTAACAATCTGATATTTTGAACAATTCAAGTCCGACATGTGCGGATGCGAATGGTTAAAAATATCGGGATGTTACAGCAGGAATATATCATTTGAAAACTAGTAAAGGTTTCGGTCCCATCATAAGCATTGCTTTAGACTTAAATAGTTTCGATCTTAGTCGAAGCGGAGGCATTGGAGTTGAAAGCACTTCTGATAGTGGCAGAACCTGCTTTTCCAATTATGGTTGAATCAAAGCAACTTTTAGTATGTTCTTTATAAATAACCTGCCCATTTATAATCATTTAATTCGTTGCATTAAAACTTTTCAAATTCTTTACAAATGTAAGTGCCGCATAATTCTAGATCTAAGTCAAGGAGAATCTTAACAATTAAGCCCTTCCATTAAATATAACCATTTTGCAATTAACCCATTCTTTCTAAAATAATTTAATTTCCATAATAAATCACTTAGAAAAAATCCCCAAAAATTATAGAACTTCACTTTCATCACATTATCTAACATATTAAAATTTTAGACTCATATTCTTCCTAAAATAATCGAAATAAAATTTCTAACCCTATTATTCATATTTTCCTTTGAAAATTCATATTAAATTTTGCATAGCTTGGAAAATTAAAACAATTGAAACCACCTTTAAAAATCATAATTTACATAATATATAATTTTCCCATGGCATTTTAAAATCATTAACAATCAGTTTTGCCATAAAACTGTGTAAATTCGTATGTAAATGAATTGATTTAAATCAAACATATAATATTTTAAGTATATCATCATTCAAAACATCATAAAAACTAATTTAATCTTAAATCTGAAAACATATAATCATAGAATAAAATAGAGATGGTATAAAATTATTATTCATCTTCATTAGGATAAGGACTTTGAGATTTGATTGAGATTAATTCCCTTTTCTTAAATCCTTAGCTTTAATTTCAGTCTCTAGATAGTGTATCCCTTGGTTCTTCTCCCAATCCTACTATTTTCCTTCCTAGATCCGCTTAGTCTTCTCTCAAATCACTAGATCTTCTTTAATCTCATTCTTTTATTTGATTTTATTTGTTTATATGTAAATATAAGAAATAATGGAGGAGAGGTAAGAAGTTGACAACAATTAGGATTAGAGTAAAGAGTCCAGAGTTAGGTTAGGTTAGTTGTTTAATTTATAGGAATTCTGTATTAATCCTAACCGCTGATTGATTGTTTTATTTTCAAGTAATCCTTTTTTATTAAACCTAGACCATTAGATTTAATCCAATGAACCTAGATATTTAATTAAATAGTATGTCAAATCTCCTTCTAAGGTTAAGAATACGTGTACATGCCTATAACATCAATCAATCTATAAATCAATAAATCAATTTTTATTTACTTTCTTTCTAAATAAAATCTTCCCATTACGATCATTTATGTTACGCTAATTAATTCAATTATACAAATTTAGCGCATAACACTTATTCACATTTTACACTTTACTACTAAAATTAAATATGGCAAAGTACCATGTATTTAATTCAGAAGTATATTCATATATACATACATACATACATACATACATACATACATACAAACATATACACACACATGTTGGTTTCCTCTTTACTTACTGGAGAACACCAGTAAAGATTTATCTATACCGAAAATCATTTCTTTATTCGTGTCCCTTTATTTGTATAAGTAAACCCCTTTCCTTTTCCAATCATTACATTGCCCAATTCAGTACAACAGATTTCAAACTTAAGGCAGTTAATTAAGATTCTAATTTTAATTAATACTCTTAGTTTCCATTCCATATTTTGTTAACTAACGTTTTTTCTCTATATTTCCCTTAAAACAATTTGTTATCCAAACATATAATTTTTAAACATATCTTTCACAATGTTTAACTTTTATTAAATGCTGGATTATAAAAATAAACATTTTCCTCTTACATAAACTGTTATTCTTTTCAAACATGCATTAATATCTTCCTTTTCTTTGATTAACATTTCACTACCTTAATATATTGCCTTCCTTCTTATAATGTAGCATGCACCCTTATTTAAACATATAAACATATCTCTATTCAAACCAAAACTTTCTATGTTTGGTAATAAATATCTCTATTAGTTAGTACCATGTTTACATACTTCTTTAAAGAACGTTTATTTTTCAAACGTACAATTGTGTAACTTTTATGAAATGCTCCCTTTTCAAAATAAACTCTTGCATTTGTGCATATGAATATCTTTCCATTCTTCTCTTTTTAAATGCACATACCACATCGTACCCCTTTTTCTTATGTTTCCTTTATCAGTTTAATTCATACACATTTAAGTTATTTTAATGAATAATTTTTACTTTATTCTAGCATTAAACCCTTATTTTCAAAATAGATGCAAAACGCAAAATGCAAGCTACAGTAAATGTTCCGTGTCTTCTTTATTTGGTATACATTTCTGACAAATGGGGCTAGAAAAATCAACTCAATACAATGGAAAAGTCAAAATTCCTAAATCATTTATTTGTGAAAATTTACCGTTTCATCCTTTTATGTAAATTTACATTTTTTATATTAATGCTTTAATTCATTATTAAAATTCACAAAGTGTTACATTCTCCCCTCCTAAGAGGATTTCGTCCACCAAATCTTTAAGGATAGAAGAATGTAATTTACAACCAGTATCCAAAGTCTATATCCATTTGCTCATCGATCATTCAAAAGTCTCTACATAAAGGGTATACCGCCTACATTCTAAGTTCAAGGATAATCTAAGCTTTTCTATCTAAAATGGTTTGACTGGGGTAACTACCTATATAGACACTTCGACAAGCATCTTAAATTCAATAGAATTATAGTCTAAGATCATGAAAAATTCCTTCGCATATAACTGCAATATCTTTTCATAACTGAAATCCCAAATTCTTGAATCAACCAACCATTCTGAAAATCTTGACTTATTTATAATTTTTGGATGTCCACTCTGCATTTTGAATTCTCAAGAACCTCCTTTTCCATCTTGTCAACCATTTAGGTATATATTCCCTGTTATTTCAAATGGTACACTTTTATTTTGAATTTAGATGATTTATGGAAACTTAAAGTGCTACATATTCCATTCCAATAAACTAAAAGTCTGCTCAAATCCCATAGTCAACGTTATCCTATTAGGCTACTTAATCCTCTTTATCTAACTCTAATTCCATTTCTCTTCTTTTAAGCGATAATCAAGACATTTTTACTTTGTCTTCGTAAAAAAGATCATTTTATTTTAACATAAAATCTTAAAGTTAATAGGTATTTAAAACTGTAAAGTCCACTTTTGTTTCAAATTTTTTTTTACAGTTTAAATCAAAACTTTTGATTTTTTTTCTCTTTCCATACAACTAGAAAGTTGCCTAGTTTTTAGCTTTCTTCCATACAAAAATAGAAAGTTTCTAAAACTATAAAGCTCTTTTAATTTTTAAGTGACGTTTCCTTTTTACTAAGACCATAATATTTTCATTAGTCAAATCATCAAAAATAATTATCTTAACTTAGTAAAAATATAAGTAAACACATTATTTAGAAGGTGACAAAACATTTCTAAAAATATCCTCAAATATATGCTTATTACTTAATCACAAAAAGAGTACGAAAGCAGTATGTTATAGGCTTTTCAAATATTTTCACAAGTTCCATTTTAAAAAGCAAAATTCACATTAAGATTAAGTGCGATAACGCACATAAAAGACAAAATAGAAGCTTTAAAACAATTATTTGAAAAACAACCTTTTCACTCATTCTTCTTCTTTTACTTCTTACACAATTTCCTTGTAATTTGTTTAATCATTTATATAAAATCGCAAACCAACCCCCCTTTTTTTAAATTCCTTTAATTCCTCTCTTTCAACCAAAATTTCCATTGAATATAACAATGTGTTTAAAATAACAAAAACTTTACTATAGTTATTGAAAATAACTTTTTACTAAATTCTCTAATCCCAACAAATTTTATCTGAATATTTCTTTTTACATAACATTGTAAATCATTTCTTTTTAGTTCAGAATGTCAGATATATACCATTCCAAATTTTTAGAAAACATTTCTACTAGTTTATCACTTAAATTAGAGTAGACGATAGGAACCTTACTGGTTAAGCCTACTCCTACCCATCAATGCCTTAAATGTATAAAACTTTTCCACTCTTCTTTCTCATGGTTGTCAAATCAGAATTTTGCTTCCAAATACCATGCTTAAATTGGAAATGCTTTGGATATTCTTTTAAGCAAATAACTACTACCTATAGGGTTTCTATTTCGACTGGGAGATTTTCCTTAAGGTCATAAAGTGTTTTCATTCATATTCTTAAGCTTTATCTCCATCTTATTCTCATTATAAAAGTCACATGGTGCTATCTTTATTCACTCTTAAACCTATAAATTTTTTTTCACTGCTAGTTAGTATGGGAAACCTCTACTAACATTCCTGCCAGAATAAATAGGAAGGGTTTATCTTATCTCCCAAAAATCGTTCTCATTCAACTTTTCCCCAAGATGGTATAGGCACGAATAGAAGAAATCACAACATATATATATATGTGTGTGTGTGTATGTATTTCCAAAATCCATTTTTGAAAACTTCTTGAAAAGCCATTTTTTTCAAAATATTTTCAAATATGTTCTCTTAATACATGCTTATGTCGTAGGGAATCCTAAATCTCGATCTTATACTCTTATTCATTGGATTATGTTTTGAAAAATATTTTAAGTTTAAATTTCTTTTGAGTTTTTGCAAACCTATGCTCTGATACCAACTTGTAACATGCCCCACTTGAAGGCTCAAAACTAACGGCTATGGATGCTGTAGTTATCCATAATTATTAATCCTCGGCGACCAAATGTGATAATGTTAGATACATTAATAAACAGAAACACATGGATATGTAAAAAACTTAAAATCATCAAATAATTTTCACATTCCATTTAAAGCTCATTCCATAATCCCAACACGAGAAACACGTTCGGATAAAATATAATTATTACAACATATGCCAAGAGCGACTTATGAAGATGCCCCTTGGATGATCAAAGTATATAGCTGGGCAATAAAAAAATTAACATTCACAACAAAAAACACAACAAAATTAAGAATAGAAAGGAAATCCTACTAACTAGATTGTCTCCTGCACGTCTCTACAAGTTTATTTGTCTAAGAAGAACCCAAAATCCTCAACTCTCAAACTACTCAAAATCAATTGAGCACCTGAGAATTTAAGGGAAAAATATAAACTCCGAGCAGACATAAAGCCTAGTATGAATAATAATCTACCATGTAAAACCATTTAGATATCTAGTGAGGCCACATCAGTTAACAGAATGAGTTTTCCCCTCACTAGTATCCTAAAATCTTTATGAAACCATATACCGTACTCCTGCATCCAAAATGGTTAAAAAATTCAAAATAATATGATGATATGCAAACAAGTTAATCAATTCTAGATTTTACATCTCCATTCATTCTGACTATCAGTTTTAGTTACAGTTTCTAAGGTTGCTATTAACCTATTAGTTTTAATGGGCTAACTATTAACTTATTAAAGTTTACTGACTCTCTGTCTGGTTTCATAGTTCTCACTAGACCTCTAAGAGCCTATTGGTAACTCCCATATCTTTACTCTTATCCTAGTTTTCATGGGCTGACTAGGAACCGATTGGTAACTCCAATGTCTTTTCTTCTTATCCTAGTTTCAATGGGCTGACTAGGAACCTATTAACATCTGTCAATATCTTAACCAGGATGTAGTTTTCATAGGCTAACTATAGACCTATTGGCCCCTGCCAATATCAAATCATAGTTTTCATAGGCTTACCATGAAACTATCTTGTTGACATCTTCGTTTATACGTAGTTTTTATTATCCGGGTTTTAAACCCAGTAGGATCCAATAGGAGACAGAACAATCTCGTATTATTAGGATGGTTTAGAACTTAACCAGAAAGGCTAAGGCAAGGGGTTAATGAGAGCCAAGCTATATGGCTAAGGCAATGACTGGGATCGACGAAGTCAAGAGATCAGCATTCTTTTAGTCTAATCAGCAGCTGAGTGCAAACAACTAGTGAATTTCATCAAGATGAAACAACTACAATAAAAACTATGTGAGCATCTCCAATTCCAAACTCCAGAAGAATCCTAAGTGCTCAGATCATCAGTGACCCATTCCTCTCCTCAAAATTTTAGACAAATCGACCAAAGAATACTATGAGAAGAGGCGAAGACGTTGGCTTGCAAAACGAGCCAAGGCCATGGGTCACCAGCGATCCATAGGCCATGGGTCGCCAGCGACCTATGTTTCTTCCTCGTATTGCAAGCCACATCCTCGATGGGTCGTTCCTTACCTACCAGCAAGCAGATGATGAAGAGGCCTGCCTAGAAGCTATCTGGTTCATATAAATACCAACCTACCTACGACATAAAGAGGATCTTCTTCGGACTGGTTGTGAAAGCTCTGTTGGAATTATTCTTCACTCTCTACCTCCCTCACAACAATCTCCAAAGGAATACACTGTGATTCTCCAATGGATTCCAACTCTGGAGATCCATCTATTTAGGAAACAATCAAAGGCTTGTAATCAAACAACTCTTGTAACAATAATCAATCTATAGTAACGCTATAAAGTGGACGTAGGCTTCGTTAATAGCCGTACCATTATAAAAATTCTCCGTCTTCTTTCTTTTACTATTCTATTTCTATACCTTTTATATGTGATATTGCTCTATCAAAACAGGGCTGGTGCTTTCAAACTCAAACCAAGGTGTTGGTACATTTTTTGGATCAACATTTGGTGCTTTCACTGAGAACCCAGCTTAAGCTTAGATCTAGCTATCTACTTTGGATCAGATAGGTTTAGAAGTTAGATTCTCAATCTCTGCTTAAAAGGTTTGCTGTTGAAAACAAAAGAACAAACCAAGAAGGATCAGAGAAAAAGCAAGCAAACACATGCTAAGGTGATGGAGAACATCAACATGAGATAGTAAAGGCTATCCTAAAGGCAAAACTCTGAAATAACTTAAGTACATGGGTCACTTGCGATCTATGCACTATGGGTCGCTAGCGATCCATACCTTTTCAGCAGACTGCCATAAACTCTAGAAGACAAAGTACTAAAATAAGTTAGTACATGGATCACTATCATGGAGCTTCTATCAAGAATGTTCATCATGAAAAATCATCAAAAATCATCAAAATGGTCGCTGAAAAATCACTTAAGGATTGACTCGAAGTCGAACTCGGGCAATCGACTATTTGACTCGAAGCAGGTTCTAGAAGTCCTAACTCGAAGTCATACTCGGGTAATCACCCATTTGACGCGAAGCAAACCTAGGAAATTCCGGTCCATAGCTTGACTCAGGTAAAACTAAAATTTTCTCCAAGCAAACAAGCAAGTGGCTCCAAGAAACATTTGTCATCAACCCAGCACTTCAAATTCTATGACTTCAAACGAACCGTGGGCTGACTCCAAAAAATAGGTAAATTTTCTTGGATCGAACTCCAAGTAAAATACCATCGATCCATCAAGCTGATCCATCCTCTTTTGCCCATAACTCGAACGTACGAACTCCGAATACCTTGAAATTTGGAATGTAACCTCGTGGAGCTTTCTAGGTTACGTCGAAAGATCTCACCTAGTTTGAAAATTTTTAGGGATCGTCACTGGTCCATGACCCCATTGTAAGTGATTCGCCAATCAGTCGGCATTTCCAATCATGGACAATCATGCTTCTATCATTCTCAAGCCTTATAAACTTATGTAACTTGAAAATAGACCAATCTGACAATGATTAGAGTATCTTCCTTAATCGAAACCCATTCACCAAAGCTATTCAACATGCAGAATTGCCAACTATACCCTTTATATAATCGTATAACTGATTCAAAGTTGCTTCTTTACAAGTATGATTAACATATGGATGAAGCGAGGGAGATGCGTGCAGTCTGCTGCAAGGCCTTCAAGAATCATTGAAGGATGAAACAACCATCTACCCAGGAAGAACTCTATGGGAAGGCAAACTGGTTCAATCAGACTAGAAGTAGCGTGATTAGAAGAAGGCAAACCCAGCAGTGTGCCAAAGAACATACCAAATGGTGAAGGAGATACAGGACTACATGGACCTTCTGCTTAATCAAGGCTACTAAGACCCAGTAGAAAAGTGCCCTAAATAACTAACAAAATCATACGAAAAGATGATTATCAAATAACACTCTAACTAGCTAGCAACTAAGGAATATGACCCAACCTAAAGCGATGCCTTCTCATCCATCCTTGTCTACTTTCCTTTTCCAAATGAGCCACACTGGAACACTAGGGGCATTAAAGACAACAGAGCGCCTGGGAAAACCACACCCACTGGACTGGAGACAACCAAATGAGTTATGGAGAGACATGGATACAGTTCAAGTGTGCCAACAGCCCTGTGGCATGGGGGGCATCGCACATAATTAAATAGCCATAAGAAGGCTAAGACTAATTATACCACAGTTCTGTTAAACCCATTATCGATCAAAAATTATGGCATTCTGGAAACCGTGGATTTAATGACCTAGCTAGTGCAACAAATGAAATTCATCTTCCTTTGATACCCTATGCCAGTCAAAGACCCATTCTCTAAAGGAAGTTTTGACCAAGAGCTAAGAGTCATGCCCTGAACTCCCATATGCTGCTTCTACAATCCATCTTCATGCGGTCAGCTATAAATCTCTCCGTAATGGCAGCTGGTCAGCTATAGATCTCTCCACCATGCCAACCTGATCTATTTGGATGTGCACATCTTTCAAAAACACGGAAGGATAATCCATGCCATGTTTACCTGAACCAGAAACTGTTTAGCTTCTTGAACCAATAAAACCATGTCATGTAAGCAACTTGATGAGTCGATGGGGTCAAATCAACTCAAACTGTTAGATTGGTGGAACCTGATCTTTCCCTTTTAAAAACCGTTGTTGCTCCGGCAACATCGAGAGGGCTAAAAATAACACTCCTCGCATTTTCCGAAGATAGGCAACACCGAAGGGTGCCAAAAGCCATGCATTTCATAAGCCATGCACTAACTTTCAAAGCATACACTCCTCACATTGCCTGAAGATAGGCGATGCCGAGGAGCATGAAAAGCCATGCATTTCACAAGCCGCACACCAAAATAACGACTCCTTATGTTAACCGAAGATAGGCAACACTGAGGAGCACCAAAACAACAACTCCTCGTGTTGTCCAAAGAAAGGCAACACCGAGGAGCACCAAAATAGCAACTCCTCGTTTTGCCCTAAGATAGGAAACATCGAGGAGCACCAAAATAGAAACTCCTCGTATTTCGCGAAGATAGGCAACACTGAGGAAAAACAAAAGTCATGCATCTCATAAGTTGCACATCGAAATTATAACTCCTCATGTTGCCCGAAGATGGGCAACACCGAGGAAAAACAAAGGCCATGCATATCGTAAGCCGTGCACCAGAAATAATAACCCTTTGTTTTGCCCGAAGATAGGCAACATAGAAGTAAAATAAAAATCCATGCACCTCATGAGTCACGCACCAAAATACCAACTCCTCGCGTTGGCCGAAGAAAGGCAACGTCGAGGAGCATAAGAAACCGCATATCTCACAATCAACGCCAATCGCACCTATAACCGGGAATAGTGAACGCAATTCCAAAAAAAATTGAGTGCTACGAACCAACAAAAAAATTTCAATTGATGATACTTAATGATTAAAACAACCCTCGATTAACCCATGCAATGTGTGCCTCTCAAACACGCATATGTTGCAAATCTACCATAATATCACAAGAAACTTGGATTACATGATAAAGTTGCAAAACTTCCGAAAGAAGGAAAATCAAGCCGTGACTCGGCCAAATTTCAAGTTTAATATGAAAATTATTTAAACTATAAGTTACCGATCATTTAAAGTAAACAGCCCTGTGAAGTGAGTGCATACAATGGTACTTTAATAAAACAATTGAAAATAATAAGTTCACAAGTTCTATTACTCCAAACAAAGAATTGTTTCACTAAATAAAATTTTGGCGATGATCACAAAAATTGGATAAGTGCAAACAAAACAAACACAAGGGTACAAAACACATAAGAACAGAAAAATAAGAATACATTCAGAATTTCAATGTATTGCTTATAGTTTTCTTTTATACAAGGTTAAAACATGGGGGACATGCCCATATAACACCGGCCAACAAAAAGAAAATACAAACTTCACGACAAAAACACTAGGTGCAGACTCTACACCTAAACAAAATGACTCAAAAGAACAAAAGCCAGATCAGTCTCCACATAAAGCTTCTCAGCGCTTCCGTCCACTACTCCCCTTTTCCACTATTTGTTTGTAGTTTCTACCTTATTTCGAGAGTGGTGTCACTGCCAGTAATATCAACAAACTCCTCAATGGCAACATCAAGAAGTTCCAAACCGTCTCGGAGAGTCGTATCGATCCCATGATTTGTGCACTCTCAAAAGCCATGCATTTCGTAATCCAAGCACCCTCAAAAGTGGAGCACTTCGATTAACAGTGACCAAGTCCCACTACCCGAAAGAACTAGCATTGCTTCGGTAGTGCTGCAAAGCTCACAAACTAAGTAGTCAGCAAAGAATTCTGATCTTTGACCAAAGTTAATGTACAAAATGTCAAAATTCAAGACACCCGAGCCCAAAGATAGGAGCTGTGACGTACCTTTGACTAGAGGCATCTAAGGAGCCACCTAGAACATTAAGTCTCACATCAATTATCTAGAATAATTAGCCCTGTGGAGTGAGGGGCACATAACACATTAAAAATTGGTCAGGGTAAAAGAATGCTCCAACTTGCAATAAAAGGAGAAACTTACCGTCGTATAAAGATAGATAATAATGGAAAGCATTTCCAAGATCAAATCATCAACGTACCAGCTTCCAAAAATAGAAGCAGGTACTCGAATGAGGTCTCAAACCCTAACTTGCAAAAAACCAGCTGTTATCCGAAAATAGACAACGACAAGGAGAGAATGCTCAAAATTGAGCAGTTAAACCATTGATTCCCGAATGTTGGAACCATTGGATAAAGCGGGAAGCGTGCAAGCGAACTAGGAAGCAACGTAACAACTCGCCCCACATCATTTAATCATTTATAAGTGCTTAGAGTTTAGCATTTGAGAATAACGGGTTTCGCAAATGGAAGTCAGTTCGCAACAAAAATTGACCGAAGGAAATTTGACCCTACACAAGAGTAATTATGGAATTGAGTAAGCAGTGACCCTATACCGCCAAAAGGAGCACTTGATGGTTATACGCAAAGTGAAGTAACGAAGATGCCTAAGACTCTCATCCCTTCAGAAAATGACGTATCTCGGAGTTGAGCCACACTAAGAAAGCAACCACATTCGATTAGAAGGAATCTACTTAACTCTATAGGATCAGATGAATGGTTCAACCCTCACCAACGTGACTTTAACACTGCCCGAAGACAGGCAGCACTAAGAAAATACTTCTAATATCCAACCATCGAAGTGCTAGTTTTTGAAGGCCGAAACTAGTACCCAACTGGATTAAGAGCACCGCCAAATCGATGGGACAATCAATCCCAACTTTCTAAGTGCCAGTGTTTCCTCGCCAAGGCCAAGGCCTTCTTTTATCTTTTAATTACTGGTGTTGCCCTGGCAACGCCGGGAAAATTTTCTATTTCCTAAGTACATTGTTGCCCCAGCAATGCTAGAAAACTTTCTATTTCATAAGTACCGGTGTTTCCTTGGCAACTCCACGAAACATTCTACTCACTAAATACCAGTAATGCCCCGACAATGCCAGGAAAATTTTAATCTATAGGGCTGATGAGAAACACTCATCACAACGAACTACCGATGCAAGCTTTCGGAGATAGAAGAAACAACCGGAAGACATATCCTTTCGTAGGTCAGCCGGATGTTCGACCTTTCATCATAGGAATCAGCCACCGCATAGGAATAAAGCAGCGTCGATAGGAAATCCTAGGGTTGAATTTCCCATGTGCAAATTTCTAAAGATGAAAGCTAGTGCACAACCAAATTTCCAAATTTCAACTTAGAAAGAATTTAGACACAGTCGAAAGGTAGGCAACCTCGAGGAATTATTGCTTGAAACCAAGTAGCTAGGTTATCAATTCTCGAAGGCATGAATTGACATACGAACAAAACTTCTATGACAACTTCAACAACCAAGAAGAGCATGCATGGCCAAGAACAAGCGGGAGCAGTCATGGAAGGTCGGAAATAAAAATCTCCCAACTTCCTCAATTCTAGAATAAGATTGAGATCCAGACTAGGGGCAATTGAGCAATTCAACCCACAGATTTCCATCTCTCACAATCGCCCGAATACAGGCATTCAGAATTAGCTACTCCCTCAAGAAGGGATAGAAGCACGGATAGTTGATCGAAAGAAATGTTTCAAAGCCCTAACACGAATAATCGTGAGGTTGGTTAGATAACGATTATGTATAACAAAACAAAGCTGGCAACAAAATCGCCAACAAAGGAAGTGAAGGATTTAACATTCAGAAATCAACCGTCACTCATGGTCTGACGATGGTAAGAAGGATCAATGACCTACTTATGATCTAACTAGATCATTTGGTTCCAACTTGCAGGACTGTACTATTACCAAAGTTTCATGATGCTAGGAAGAAAGCCCAAAATAAAACTATCGATACATTGGCTTTCAGAAACAGAAGCAAGAGTATGATTGAATCTTCAGCCCTACCTTATGACATCTTATGCTATTTGAAGATTCACAATGTCAAGGAAAAATCAATAGAGTTGAGTCGTATGTTTGTGAATTTTCGAAGATAGAAACCAACACATGATTAGGATATGAACATCGGATTTAGAAGAATTTACTCTAGCAAAGGATGCCAGCAACTCATCTTTCTAATACAAGCCGACATCATTATAAAACTCAGATCTTGGGATCAAGCAACATAGTCCCTAATTTATAAAGATATGAGCCATCATGTCAATTAAACTGGGGCAATCGAATATATTGCTTAGGACCTGATCTCCCAAAACATGTTGATGTGGTAGTCAAAATAATCAACCCTACGGGCTTAGGCATTTACACCAACACTTTGTTGAAACGAACTCAATTGAGCATAAGTAGGGATTAGCTACATAACTGGCTAGACCAAGCTGCTTTATAGTTCTAAACAAAGCAATAAAATAGAATAGGCCAAAATGACTGCAGAAGTATTACTTACATGTGTAGAATTACAGTAAACGAGTATGCTGCACATAAGCACAAGAGTGCAACAACGAGAAAAAACAATGGTCGTAATCGAGAAATGAAGCCAATAGTCCCCAGAGATAGAGGTTGGTGTGCGTTGAGTTTCGAAAAACGAAAGGAAGGATAATCACACTCGGACAACTCATGCACTAATTTCCGAAGGTTGAAACTATGTCTGATCGAACTCCAACTATAACTCTACAAGAGCAAATGTGCCTTGTAATTTAATGGCAATCAATCATCCCAATATGATAAGAATAATAAATGAGGCCTAAGTTGCGAAGGACCCAACTTCTGGAGGAGTGGAAGTCCCTGCGCCAGACTAAAGATTGGAAGAATGAAAAGTCATTTTCAATAAAAAAAACTTGGCATTTAACCCTGTCAGGCATGTTTTACTTCAAATAATATCCTCGTATCATCAACTCTCGGAATCTAAGGGAAGTTGATATATGTTGACCAATTGGGTCCTGAGCGTTGGCCGGGGCAGATGTAGTGTGTTATCTACATAAGAAGAGTCTAGTATCCTAAATACCGCGAACAAACAATCTAGTGTAGATAGATTGCTTACATCTGAAAAACAATCCATATCGTCCTTTGAAGTTATCTCTTCCACGCTTACCCATTATCGATCAACGATCGTTAACGAAGCCGCTGTCCGAAGCGACGAGGTAAGTTTTTCCTTTCAGAATCAATGGAATAAAGAAATAGAAAGAGCGATACGATTGAATTATTCACTACATCCCATTTTGGAATAAATTATCCTATTGGAATTTGAAAACATTGACGGGATCATAACCAAATTCTAGAGAAGAAAAAGCCAAAGACAAAGAGCAGGACTTCGCTCCAGAATGGTGTACAATCATTTGGGACAAAACTTAGCTTCACCGCTAGTCGAATCAAAACTATATAGGACAACTCCAAACCTACATCACACACCCACTTACCGACCTAAACCCTTGCATAAACTATGGAGCAAAGAATGCATCATCAATACCAGGAACTGAAATACGGATTTAAATCAAAAAATAGATGGCTTTCAGAAGTCAATCAATAGAGAATACCATCTTGAGGTGGACTCTGATGATTCATATCGAAAATTCAACAGTCAAAGCCTAATTTGCATGGTGACCTTAACATGATAAACTAGAATTCACAAAATGAAGAATTACAAGAAGTTACTTCCAGAGCATGCCATGTATTTAACGAAGGCATACTCTGGAGGGGGCAAATGTTATCCGGGATTTAAATCCAACAGGATCTAACAAGAGACAGAACAATATCGTATTATCACAATGGTTTAGAACTTAACCAGATAGTCTAAGGAAAGGGTTAATGAGAGCTAAGCTATTTGGCTAAGGCAATGACTAGGATCAATGAAGCCGAGAGATCAGCATTCTTTTGGCCTAATTGATCTCTAAGCGCAAATAGCTAGTGAATTGCCATCAAGATGAAACAACTACGATAAAAGACTATGCGAACGTCTCCAATTCCAAACTTTAGAAAAATCCTAAGTGCTCAGATCATCAACGACCTATTCATATCCTCATACCTTCAGACAAATCATCCAAAGAATACTATGAGAAGAGGCCAAGACATTGGCTCACAAAATGAGCCAAGTCCATAGGTCACAAACGACCCATAAGCCATCGGTCGCCAACGACCCATGTTTCTTCCTCGTATTACAAATCACATCCTCCATGGGTCGTTACCTACCAACCAATGAGCAGATGATGAAGAGACCTGGCCCAGAAGCTCTTCGGTCCATATAAATAACAACCTACCTAATACAAAAAGAGGATCTTCTCCGGACTGGTTGCAAAAGCTCTGCTGAAATTATTCTTCACTTTCTATCACATTATGATTCTCCAGTGGATTCCTACTTTAGAGATTAAATCTAGCTTGGAAACAATCAAAGCCTTGTAACCGAACAACACTTGTAACAACAATCAGTCTATAGTAAAGCTATAAAGTGGACGTAGGCTTTATTAACAGCCGAACCCCTATAAAAATTCTCTATCTTCTTTATTTTACTGTTCTATTTCTATACATATTATCTGTGATATTGCTCTGTCAGAACAGGGCTGGTGTTTTCAAATTCAAACCACGTTGTTGGTCCATTTTTTGGGTCAACTGTTTTCGTGGGCTTACTATGAACCTATTGGCCCCAACCAATATCTTTTCCTATACACAATTTTCATGGGCTTACTGTGAACCTATTGGCCCCTGCCAATATCTTTAAATAATATTTTAGCATCCTTAATTTATATTTATATTGAGTCAACCTAGCTGGTTATTCTACCCTTCCCCAAAGTACAGTTATGGGTTTATTTCAATGTGAATAAATATATGAAGAAGCAATCGTAACAACGTAATAATACCAACACTTATTGTTTAATATTCCTTGAATCATTTTATATAAAACTTGGTTAATCCCCTTAACCTGTTAATCAAGGAAAAGCTTCTTCAAAACCTCCATTTCAAAAAACTTTATTTATTTATGCCATAGTTTTACTTTAAAATATGATTGGGTTATTTTTGTAAAAACTAAGGCTTTCGAAGCCACTGGATCCTTCGAAAACAGTACAATCCCCTTAGACATACCTTTCAAAAACAATGGGTAATTCCCCTTCGAAACCTTCATAAAAGAACTTTCGAAACTATTGGGTTTTGCTTTAAAACTTGGTCAAAGTGAATATATATAAAAGGATCTCTTTTGAAACCTTTTATCTTTATATAAATGTTTGGGGGGAAACTTGATAACTTCGGAACCATCCTTTCAAAAGCTTAAATCATTTAAGTAAAATATTGAAGGATAGCATCGAAACCCCATTTCGAAGCCATTATCTTCAAACCCATGAACCCTTT
Organism: Allium cepa; assembly: GCA_030765085.1. NCBI lineage: Eukaryota > Viridiplantae > Streptophyta > Magnoliopsida > Asparagales > Amaryllidaceae > Allium > Allium cepa. The sequence continues at coordinate 27,488,271 of CM060939.1, read as the reverse complement.
CGAAAGCTTTTAGGAAGTAGCTTAGTACAATTTTAAAACAAAAGCTACCTTTTAAAAGCATTGATGAATACAATACCTTCGAAAGGCATGAGATTGGCAGCAAGGTTTCGACTAAGTCGGAACCACTCACTTCAAAAATTTGCTTTATAATTAAGGAAACTAATTTGAAAGCTCTATTTAAAAAAAAGGCGACAATCAGAATTGAAAGCAACATAGTATCGACTTGGTCGAAAGCACCCTTCTAAAAACAAGGCAGGTGCATATCTTTTGACAATAAGTAAAGGTTTCGGCCCCATCAAAAGCATTAGTTTCGACTTAAATGGTTTCGACCTTAGTCGAAGTGAAGGCATTGGAGTCGAAAGCACTTCTGATAGAGGTGGAACTCGCTTTTCTCAATAAAGCTGAATTAAAGCTATTTATGTTATGTTCTGACTAACCTGCCCATTTATAATCATTTAATTAGTTGCCTTAAAACTTTTCAAGTTCTTTACAAACATAACTGCCGCATAATTCTACATCTAAATCAAGGAAATTTAAACTAAGCCCTTCCATTAAGTAAAACCAATTTGCAATTAAGCCCTTATGTCTAAAATAATTTAATTTCCATAATAAACACTTAGGAAAATTCCCGAAAAACTATAGAAACACACTTTCATCATGTTATCCACAATATTAAAATTTTAGACCCAATTTCTTCTCCAAATCAAAATAAAATTTCTAACCCGATTGCTCATATTTTGCTTTGAAAATTCATATTAAAATTTTCTATAGCTTGGAAAATTACAAAAATTGAAACCCATCTCCAAAATCATAATTTACATAACATATAATTTTTCCATACCATTCTAAAATCATTAGCAATTAGTTTTTCCTTAAAACCATGTAAATTCATATGCAAATGAATTCATTTAAATCAAACATATAATAGTTCAACCATATCATCATTCAAAACATCATAAACGTATAATCATATAATAAAATAGAGATGGTATAATATTAATATTCACCTAGATTAAGATAAGGGCACTAAGATTTGAATAAGGACACTAAGATTTGATTGAGATTTAATCTTAAATCCTCAGGTTTAATTTCAATCTCTGGATAGTGTATTTATTTTAGATTTGATCCCAATCCTATTATTTTCCTTCCTAGATTCGCTTAGTCTGCACTCAAATCACTAAATCTTCTTTGATCTCGTTCTTTTATTTTGATTTTATTTTTGTATATTTATATGTAAATATAAGAAATAATGAAGGAGAGGTAAGAAGATGGCAACAACTAGGATTAGAGAGAAGAGTCCAGAGTCAGGTTAGGTTAGTGGTTTAATTTCTAAGAGATCTATTTTAAATTTAAACATTGATTGCTTTATTTTCAAGTAATCCTATTTTATTAAACTTACACCACTAGATTTAATCCAATGAACCTAGAAATGTTTTTAAATAATATGTCAAATCTCCTTCTAAGGTTAAGAATATGTGTACATGTCAAATCTCCTCCTAAGGTTAAGAATATATTTACATGCCTATAACATCAATTAATCCATAAATCAATAAATTAATTTTTATTTACTTCCCTTTAAACATAAAATCTTCCTATTACCATCGTTTCTGTTACGTTAATTAATTCATTTATATCAATTTAGTCCATAATACTTATTCATATTTTACACTGTACTACTAAAATTAAATATGGAAAAGCACCATGTATGTGATGACCCATAATTCTGTACCCTTTGAATCGACAATAATCCATGCATGTTCGACCCAAAAAGCACAGACTGATGAAAAGTCAGGAGAAAGAAAAGAAGAGAGAAGAAGAGAGTAGAAGAAAGAGAGAAGATAGAATCAAATAGAGCAATATAAAAACTCACATCGCAGCGGAAAACATATAATATCATATCAATGATCTTTACAAAATAGAAACTGTGTAAATATACAGCAATCAGAGTACAACATTCAGTCACAAATTATTAGCCTGAATAGTTATAATAACCTGTCCTTACAACTGCCGATAATATACAACAACTAAGCGCAGTGGATAATCAAATAAAACCGATACTTATACGAAAATGAAGATCTCCAGCTGTCCTACTGAAGCTCCAAAAGCACCAAATATGAATCCTGCAAATATACTCGGTCTGACCCAAGCATTGAAAGGGAAGAACGCTCAGATCAATCTGGTAAACCAGCGTGAGAAACACACTCAACTGAATTTATTAAATTACCAAAATTTTCCTGTATCAAAACAAAAGTATCTCGTAAGACAAGTCCACTCATAAACACGGACATGTTTTTACCTTACAATAACTGAAACTTTTCATGCCAAATCATCTGATATTATACTAATGTCTAGTTTACAAATAATATTAATCATAGCCAAAATTGTTGCACTGATTAAATTCAGCATATAGCCCAAAATGGGTAATAAAATCAAAATGGCAGGTACGTAGTGGAGTTTAGATTTCCATACAAATGACCAGATGAAGGGACAACCTTTCGGAAGTACGTCTCTAGAAAGAATGTACCGAGGACCATCGCAAAGGATCCTCTACCAACACAAGACCGGCTCACCTCTATAACTAGATGGTACCGAATATAACATCCTTCGGTCGTTACCGACCTTTACCGAGGGCCCTCAAAGCATACAAATCACAATAATCAGATACACGACGTCATAGTGTATAAAGATATATCTAGAAGAGGATGGTCATATCCTAATTGGGAATGACCCACTTAGCCCTGCTGCATCTAACCCTGTTTTGGTCATTTCCAGTTGATAAGGCCTGAGGTAACAATTACCTTTCACAAATCACATATCATATCACTTAGAATGCCACATGACCATTTTCATTGACTATTAATTGCCTTCTACAAAAATACAATCGTTGAGCTCGTACGTCTCAAGGAGGGTGTTAAGCTAAGAGAAGTTGCCTCCCCCGCCACCACCAATGTACGTTTGTAAAAACCAATGTACGTAATACTTAGAAATGCAATGTCTAAAAAACATCCATACAAGTTGTCCAGGAACAGGACAAACCGAAGGTACTTTGCTACCACATCCTGTCGAAAAATCCCTAGGATTGGTAGCAAATAGTCCTTGCATTGGATATTTCATAATGAAAAGACCACTGCTACTATATGTATATTGGGATTTTAACCCCAAACGATCAACAAGCAGTCCCCCACTATGAAAATCCGAAATATCAATATCATCACAATCTGCACAAATCGAACGCATATACGTTGGTCCGAAATGGTTTTCGGACAAACCGATCCCGATCACTTCACACCAACAATGCAAAAGCGTTTCTCAACCTCACACAGAAACTAAGTCTCATAGTCTTATCACGTCTCCAACTTTCAACTTGTTATCCTTTAGGCCAAGAAGGAAGCTCAATAGATTGGAGTAATACTCCGCACTACACAAATCATCACCCTCAATACAAACGATAATCAAGCCTACACACAAGGCAACGTACTAAGTGTATGACTAAATAGTTCTCACATCAAGTCGAGGAACTAAATTGGCAAAATTTGATAATTAGTTCTTTGACTATCAAAGCAAATAAACAAATATTCAGCACCATGACAATCACTAGGCCCTTTTAATTAATCTTTTATTAATTAAACCATTTGCCAAATATTTACATCAAATTATTTTTAAAAAGATATAATTCTAAATTATTTCCAACTTTCTATATTGGAAAACATTTCCTTATACTTATTTAATAATAATTAATTCACAAATCAATTTATTTTCAACACTTAGAAAATATTACATATACTTAAATCACGATTAAGTGTATGTTTTATTCTTTAAGGAAAAGATTCTCTTTAAACATCTTTATTCGGGTCGAAATGAATGTTACCTAAAACATCGTTACGACAACCTAAAATCACTAGTGTAGGGATTCAAAAGTTAGACAGATATATAAATCCCATATACTATACAAAACATTTCTTTCGAAAATAATTTACTACGACAACAGTGTTATAATCCATCATTTCCTTACTTCTCGAAAATGTCTATTTCAACAATGAATGTTGAAATCTATATATTCGATACTTAGCACATTTTAAGACATCTTCTAACCATTTAACTTCATTTAAAATATCACTTCCTAAAACATTTATTTATTTTAAAAGATTTTTCATTGTCAAAAATCGTGAATATAAATCATTTACCAAATCCAATATTTCTACACATTTTATTAAAGGATAATCCACTATCCAAAATCGTAGATATAATTCATTGACCAAATTCATTGCTTCAATATATTCATTAAAGGATTATCCACTCTCCAAAGTTGTGGATATATCTCCTTTAATAAATTCTATATTTAACTTACCTAATTCAAATGATTTCGGAATTATGAAACAATGTTTATAAATTCACATTTATATTTTATAAAAACTTCAATATATTAAATCTCTTTATTAACAAATTCCATTCATATCTCATTTATATTCCAAAATCCAGTTATAAGTTAATTTACTTATAAATCATTTATTTTACAAATCCTTTCATTTTATAACTTCACAAATTTATAAATCTTATTTACTTAAAAGTTTCATTCATACTTCATTTATATAAAACTCCTTTACAATTCCATCATTTTGATTTATAAAATATCAATTTTACAAATCTTATATATAAACCGTTGAAAATTATTCAAAAATCTCAATTTAAACTATTTACAAGATAGTTACTTCATTTTTCAAAAATCACATTTCAATTATATTTTCCGAAAACCATAATTTTTATAACTTAAAAATTATAACATTTATTTATTAAAAATAAATTCATTTCCTTAACCATTCAAAATTTAACAAAATGTATATTTTCAGAATCTCTTTAAAATCCTTTTAAATTCGAAATCATTACTTTAACATTTTTAAATTACTAAAACTAGTCCCAATGCTACAACAACACTAAATACATCAATCACGACATTTAAACATCATATATCACATGATAACAGAATATATCACAATATCTGTAAATAAAATCAATACTCGCGAGGAATCCAGTTGGATCCTTCCAACCTATCACCTGCAACAAATATACATATTATAATATGTGTACAATACCCGCTTCAAGGCAGACACGTGTATAAAGGGTTAACCGCACATACATGTGTCTGCCTTGAAGTGGATATTGTACACATATTCTAATATGTATATTTGTTGCACGGGAACACATAGGATCTCATATGCTCTAATGGGCAGGAATATATCCAAATACCAATAAATATATAGATAATATATCATATATCATCCAAACAATCATCAATCATCATAAAATATATTATTTCTCACTTATATAAAAATATCAGTGAGTCAGACAGAGTGAGTTGTACTCACATTGATTCCAATAGCTAGTAGTTGCAGTATTTTATTCCGAATAGAATTAAACAGCCGTTTAATTTTACCAAAATTTACACTAGCTTTAATCAACTCTAAACAAGCTCTAAAATGTAGTGCTCGTCAATACGAACCAATGCAACTTGTTTCGTCAAAAACGGACCCCGTATGAAGAAGTTATTATGTTACAAAGTTTATACGACTTTAATATATATATTAATTTACAATTTTATTTTTATTTTTATTTTCAAACCCAACTAAATCTCAGCCGTGAGATTAGCTTTGGAGAGAATCTGGCCGTGAATCCTTCTTCTTCCCCTTCGGTCTTCTTATGTAACAATCTCGGTTTTAAGTCAAATTTAAATTGGTAATTAAATATGAATTTTGGATTAAATTGTGAATTAATTTGATTTTTTTCCAAATTAAATAAGATATTTGTTTGTTTGTTTATTTATACATACAAATTGATTGTAATTTGAATTGTGAATTTGAATTTCAAAAATAAATAAATTTAGAAATAATTTGAATTTGAAAAACTCTATAATTTTAAATTAATGAAAAAGTTGTTTTCTAATTATAATATATGATATATATATATATATATATGAAATTTTAATTTGAAATTAATATAATAAATTTTCAAAAATTGTTTAAAAAGTTAAATTCTATATTTTAAAGTTATATGTGTGTGTGGTGTGTTTATTTGCTAATGTATAATTAAATTTTAAAATCATTTTCTTTAAAAGGTTATATATATTAACAAAGGAAAATGTATTTACTAAAATGGAAAATATAATATAAAGATATATTAAAAAAATTATTAACATGAAAATTACAAGTGTTAAAAGTATAAATAATAAGAAAATGTATGAGTGCAAAATTTAAATAAAAGGAAAAGTATAGGTATTATAACAAGAAATTTATAAAGACATAAATACTTGAAAGAAAGTTTAACAAAGGGGTTTAATGGTAAAAATGGATATTTAAGAGATTTGTAAAATAATTATAACATGAACTAACAAGTGTAAGCTTATCATTTATATACAATTACATGTGTAGGCTTATTAAAATATATGTTAAACAAGTGTCACGTTGATCTTATTCTTTCTATTTATTTTTTCAAACTAATGTATAAAGAGAAAAACAAGTTATAAATACATCCATTCCCTTCTTTTCCTCATTTTCTTTGATACCTTTCAAAACTAAAACCTGGAAAACAAGAACAAAAACAAACCAGAGAAAAGAAAATCAAAACAACAATCTCTTTCAAAAACTTGGAAACTAAAAGAATTAAAAGCCATGCAAATGAAATCAAGTTTAAATTTTGAAAAAACCTGGAAGCCTAAAAGCAAGATCATCTCAGCAGAGATGCAGTTCAAAATATCAAGATCATTTCCAATTTTCAACCTGAAGCTTGACATTGTATCAATTCAGTTTTATCAAGCAAGGATCAATCCAAGTTCCAGTTTCAGAAAGATTCAAAACAAATAACAAAACAAAGCTTCAGATTTAAAAGTAATAAACACTTTCTAGGCTCAAGTTTTCTCTGTTCTCTGTCAACATGATCCAGGTGAGCAAACTTCTAAATTTAAAAGCCTGAATCTGTTTACATTTTGATGATGCTTGAAATAAAGTTGTGAAGGGTGTTTGCATGAATGTAAAGGTGCTTGTGTGTGTGTGTATTTATGGTGCGTATGTTCGTATATGGGTATACCAGGCTCTGTTCTAATTTTACAGGTTTAAAACCTGTTCAAAAATCAAAAACTCTTCTTCCAATTCTTTTTAGGTTTGGATGTTTAAACAAAAAATGTTCAAATTAACAAGATTTTAATTTTAAAAATGGTTTCAAGTTGAAATGTTTGGTAACTATTTTGAAAATATGAAATAACGGTAAAATCTTTTCAAATCAGAAAAATCAAAATGTCTTAATTTCTTGTTTTGATTCTACAACTTGATTTGCATGTAAAAAAAATAAGATTTTTGACATAGATATCATAATTTTTAAAATTGGGTATGATGGCAATTCGTGAGATGATCAGATTCGTTTAATTCGTCAATTCTAGGCGAACGATGAGGAGTTGGACATTGATTTTGAGTCTTGTGGTAGCTGGAAGGATAGAGATCACTAGAAAAATAGTGGTGGAATTTATTATTAGCCATGGTGGCAGGTTGTCGATGAAGTAGGGTTCAAGGACCGGGTTTTATTGACGATGAATCTCAAGTTCGTGTTACGTCAATGGTGGATCGGAATTGATGGGACCAGGGGGTAATGATGTGTGAGGTTGTGACGTGACTTTGGGTTAACTTGCATCATCTCTAGTGGCTGGGATCGACGGTGCAAGGGGTTTTTCGACGATCAAGTTGGCTTCTGGTGGAGCTTGACTTACTAAGTTTTGATTCCAGTCGAAAAGTTTAGATCTGAGTGGTCATATTGATTGAAGGGGAGATAGGTGATGTGTAGATATTCATGGCGATGATCGGAGAAGCTCTGATCATCTGTGCACGTGTACATGCATTTTTTGGGTCTGGAAGAAAAAGAAGAAGAAGGAAGTTGGATCAAAGTGGACCTTGGAGGAAAATGTGTTTGGCCTGGGTTTGTGCTGAGTCATTCGCGAGTGTATAACACAGTTTTAAAAAATTTAAAATAAACAAAGTTTAAAAAGAAAAAAATGTTTGTACTCGAGGGTTTTGAGATTAACCCGAAGGAGGTCTTGGGTAAACTTGCAAATGACTCGGGTGAAGAACCGAAGTGGTCTCGGGTTCAGACGTATATCGGTTTTGAATTTAAATTTAAACAAGTTTTCAATAAATTAAGTCTAAACATTTTCTTGTTTAATTCTTTTAAAAAAATAAGAAATGTTTTAATTTGGTTTTGGGATTGGTTAAAGGTTTGAAATAAATTATTTTTAAATTTAAGGTATTTTGTTATATACCTATTATTTTAAACTTATTTTTAAAAATTTATTTAAATAAGTTTAAATGATGTCATGTAATAGTTTTAAGTAACTTAAAAGGTTTTAAGTTGATTTATATGTTATGAAGATTTATTTCGAAGATTTATCAAATAAACTTGAACGAAATTAATTGATGAATAAAGATGAATACTTTATCTTTTAAAACAATTAAAGTCTTGAGTAATTTCTTAATGAAATTTAAAAGATGATGATAATTACTTAATTAATTTATGTGATTAATTAATGTAATAAATTAAAGGATAATTGAGTATTGATTAAAGGTTAATTAATCAAGTAATTAAAAGGATAATTACTTAGTGTAATTAAATTAAAGGTTGATCAACTAATGCAAGTAATTAAGGGTAATTAATTACTTAGAGATAATTACTTAATAAAAGTAATTAAGGATAATAAATTTATGATTAAAGGTTAATCAAGTTATTAAAGAATAGTTAATTGAAGGATAATTAATTTATGTGATTAATTAATTAAGGTAATTAATTTGGGGACAATTTAATAATTTAAAGGTTAATTAATTAATGAAAGTGATTAAGGGTAGATTTATTAATTAAGGGTTAATGAATAAATATAATTAATTAAGGATAATTCATTAAATGGTAATTAATCAAGGGTTAATAAATTAATATAATTAATTGAGGATAACTAAATAAAGAATAATTAAATGATTAAAGGTTAATTATTTAATGATCAAAGGTTGATTGATTTATTAAATGAGAATGATTAATTAATAATTAAAGGTTAATAGATCTATTATTTTAGGATTTAACGGGGACCCACCTCCGCGCCTTGAAATTGGGAGTAGGGTGGACGGGAATCGAACCTGCGACCTGCTTACCAGGAAACAGGTATCTTACCACTACACCACTACTTACGGACTACCACGTATCTTACCAGGAATCGAACATTTATTATAAAAGGTTAATTAATAAATGATTAAAGGATAATTAATTAATTAAAATGGTTTGTAATTACTTAATGTTAATTAACCAAGATTAGTAATTTATTAATTTGGTTTAAACTAATCAGGTGATTAATTGATCTTGCTTGTGGATGTTTGGACTGTATGGAATGCTTTGAATTATTTGATTACCCTGATGTGTGATGTTCTGTGATATTGTTACGTTGTGAACTGTGATTTATTTATCTTTAATGAATTTACATATTTATCTGTGAATCTATGAATGAAGATAAGTGTTATAAGATTATACTGCTTATCCATATTATTGTGCTGGATTGATTATGGTTCTGATATGTTATTATTGTGTGTAAAAACCCTAGACTACACCACACACACGCAAATATGGATTTCGCGTGGAATTCGTTAAGTCACAGATATTTTGAATTTAAATATTATTTTGTTTAAAAGTTGAATTTTGAATCCAATTGGTTTGGAAATGAAACTGAGTTGAATATGAAAGGCTTCTGAAAAGAAAGTTTTTGAAATCTAAATTTAGTCTGAATATACTATGTCTTGTTTTGGAATTATTTTAGGAAATACGGTTTGAAAGGATTATACAAGTTATAATGTGCGTGTTTATATATAGATTTTAAACCATTTGAAATATATTGAATAAATTATTTGGAAATTTGAATTTAATTCGAATAGAACTTGCTAGGTGTACGACAGTTCATTGATTTTTCTTTAATAGGCTATAACTTGAGTAAATTTTATCGGATTTTCCCCAAATTAAAAAGCATTTGTTTCTTTAAATGATAACAGCTTTCATATGAAGGAAAGAATTTCCAGTTTGTTGAAAGGATTTCAAATTTAAAATTGAAATAGTTTTGAAAGCTATGAATGAATCTTTGTTAAAGATAGCTGAAACTTGTTTCAAATTGAAAGTGATCTTCAAGGGCGAATCTTTTATTTAAAAGACTAAAAGTGGAAATTTGTTTAAACCATTCAGAAAGTAAGGTTTTGGTCTAAAACGTCGTGACTTAACTAAGATCTGATATATCCATATGCTTTTTAAATTAAGCGCTCATTATTCGGTTTAGCCGGAAGCAGACTTTATGTCATAAAACTCATTCCGAATAGTGATACGACGTAATGGATAGCATTTGAAGACGGTGGTGAAGACCGGGTATTTTCGAAATCGAAAGGATTACCTGTCGAATGTCTCTACACCGATTGGCCCCGGTATAGAGATTGATCACCCTATGTGATGGGGTGTCCGGACGTGATTAGGGAATATCTGAAGTCGCAAGGACTTCTTTGAAGTGCCTTCGATTTCGTTCGAAACCAGAACGGACTTATATGGATGTATGTCTGACATTACACTTTGAGATGTAAAGCTGGTTTCTATCAAATACATTTCTGTTTGGTGGTGGAGAATTTATTCTCTTAGCTTAACACCCTTCTCTGAGACGTATGAGCTCAGAAGTTATATAGTTGATGGTTACTAGTAATACATTCCCAATTTGGTAATGTGGCATGCTAAGTGTTGCTGATCATTTGTTGATCAAAGCATGGCTTTTCTGAAAAGCGTAGCTTTGTGGAGGAGACCTCGTCGAGCCTCACAACCTGGAAATGGTCAAAACAGGAAGAATGCGACAAGGTTATGAGGGTCGCGCCCTTTAGGGTGTGTCCATTTCCTTCTGGAAAAAGGTGGTATCATGGTATGGAGCCTAGATATTTAACCTATGTGATTGTTGGAATTTGTTGGTGTTGAAGATCTTCGAATAAAGGTCGGTAACGACAGGGGAATGACATACTCGTGTCAGTAGTTACCTAGTTACAGAGGTAACCCAGCCTTGTGTTGGCAGAGAGCCGGTTAGGTTCTCGGGGAGTCCCTCCAAAGGCGTACCCATGTGGTGGGGAAGTTCCTTAGCCTGACCATTTGTTAGAAATCCAACAAACAATACGAGCCCTTTACGATTGCAGTTGTATAACCCGCCACCTCAGGTGGTAGCTATAGCAGGCAAAATATAATGGTACCTATGCTGGCTAAGATTAATATTATACTGTCGAAAGGTTTTGTGCACTATGCGCTAATAATAATATCAAAAGATTTTTGCGTATCAAGCATGTTTGACTATCATAAGGAGAAATCTCTTCCAATTGTGCACTTGCAATGTGTGTGTGTGGGGAGGCCTTATGGTAGTTTCGTTTTCCAAAAATCATTTGGATTTCTTCTTACTTCTTTTGTTGTTTGTTTTTGTTCAAATAAACTATTTTCGTTTGCTCACACCAGTCCCATGAAGCACCTAGAGTTTATTGTTCCCTTCCTAAGCTCTGGGCCCTACAATTTTCCACACGGGCAGCCTAGAGTCAGGTTATCAGACAGTCGACTAGTAGGTGTAGCTTTTGGCAGTCTTCGAAGTATTTGGATTTTGGAAATCGCATTGTGCACCAGTTGCTTAAGTTCAGCATGATGGTGGTTCTCACTTCCGGTTTGGAGCTTTGGAATTTGGCAATGAAGATTCATATATTGGATTATCCTTTGGAAGACCATTTGGTGCTATCTTCTCACTGCTGCTCTTTCTTCTATTGTATAACTTTTAGCTCTGATATAGATAGTATTGATCATTTCAATTGTATCAGGTTGTTGGATTTGTGTTGTGTATCAAAAAAATTATTCTTCTGTTTCCGCTGTGTTGTATCATCTAATATTGTTATAAGCTCCGGCGAACCAGATTCGACGTTTGAATCTATGGCATTCGAATACGGGTGAAGTATTTGGTGCCGATTTTCGAAGGTCGAGTCAGGGTCGTTATAATTGGTATCAGAGCTGAAGGTTGTGCAAGAACTTTAGCTCAGGAGTATAACACATTAGGTGGCTCATTGAAGATAGGGATATAGATGCCCTAGAATGAGTATATCCCTAAGGTATCCATCTGTATGCCTCATTAAAGTCTCTTACTATCCACTGATAGTGAGTATGAGTGCAAGAAGAGGGCGAGGTAGGAGAAAGGGAAGTATCACTGCAAATGGTCAATGCCCTGCAACAACAAGGACAACTTTTTCTATCAACCTCTTTTGATCATCATTCACTTTCAATTATTTTGATGGCTTTGTGGTAGCTCCAGGAAGAAGCTTTGGTGTGGTAGTGGCCCTGCAAATCGATGTAGATAATTTCCTATTTCATATTTTCTTCATCAATTTCCTATCAGCTTTTCGTTTTTAACTTTAATGAACATGGAATTTTAATTGGAATAAATTGATTAATAAAATAAGAAGTTGAATTAAATTGTATCTATATTGCCTATTCTTTGGGGTCCAGATATATTCTACGAGTGGTTAGTTATCCTTCGGACTAACCAATGCCCATGCATATTTCGTAGACCTGATGACCCGAGTACTTCGTGAAATGTTGAATGAGTTCGTTCTCATAATTGTTGATGATATTCTGGTTTGGTAAGCCAAATATAGAACAGATATTCAGTTTGATCTGGTAGAACATTTCTGTATCTTTCTTTGTTGCCTCCCTGTCTAGCAAATTTCAAGGATGAAATTTTCTTAAGGGGGAAATCTATAACAATCCCTGTTTTAAGTCAAATTTAAATTGGTAATTAAATATAAATTTTGGATTAAATTGTGAATTAATTTGATGTTTTTTTCAAATTAAATAAGATATTTGTTTGTTTATTTATTTATAAATACAAATTGATTGTAAATTGAATTGTGAATTTGAATTTCAAAAATAAATATTTTCAGAAATAATTTGAATTTAAAAACTCTATAATTTTAAATTAACGAAAATTTTGTTTTCTAATTATAATGTATGATATATATATATATATACATGAAAATTTTAATTTGAAATTAATATAGTAAATTTTAAAAATGGTTAAAAAGGTTAAATTCTATGTTTTAAAACTTATATATACATATATGTATTTATTTGTTAGTGTATAATTAAATTTTAAAATCATTTTCTTTAAAAGGTTATACAAATATTAATAAAGTAAAATGTATCTACTAAAATGGAAAATATAATATAAAGATATATTAAAAAAATTATTAACATGAAAATTATAGTGTTAAAAGTATAAATAATAAGAAAATGTGTGAGTACAAAATTTAAATAAAAGGAAAAGTATAGGTATTATAACAAGAAATTTAAAAAAACATAAATACTTAAATGAAAGTTTAACAAAGGGGTTTAAACATAAAAATGGATACTTAAGACATTTGTAAAATAATTATAACATGAACTAACAAGTGTAAGCTTATCATTTATATACAATTACATGTGTAGGCTTATTAAAATATATGTTAAACAAGTGTCATGTTGATCTTATTCTTTCTTTTTATTTTTCAAATTAATGTATAAAGAGAAAAACAAGTTATAAATACATCCATTCCCTTCTTTTCCTGATTTCTTTGATACCTTTCAAAAACTAAAACCTGGAAAACAAGAACAGAAAAAACCAGAGAAAAGAAAATCAAAACAATAATCTCTTTCATAAACCTAGAAATTAAAAGAATTAAAAGCCATGCAAAAGAAATCAAGTTCAAATTTTAAAAAACCTAGAAGCCTGAATGCAACATCATCTTAGTACCGATTCAGTTCAAAATATCAAGATCATTTCCAATTTTTAACCTGAAGCTTAGCATTGTATCAATTCAGTTTTATCAAGCAAGGATCAATCCAAGTTCCAGTTTCAAAAAGATTCAAAACAAATAACAAAACAAAGCTTCAGATTTAAAAGTAACAAACACTTTCCAGGCTCAAGTTTTCTCTGTTCTCTGTCAACATGATCCAGGTGAGCAAACTTCTAAATTTAAAAGCTTGAATCTATTTACATTTTGATGATGCTTGAAATAAAGTTGTGAAGGGTGTTTGCATGAATGTAAAGGTGCTTGTATATATATAGATTTATAGTGTGTATGTCTGTATGTTTGTATATAGGTGTACCATGCTCTGTTCTAAGTTTACCGGTTTAAAACCTGTTCAAAAATCAAAAACTCTTCTTCCAATTCTGTTTAGGCTTGTATGTTTAAACTAAAAATGTTCAAATTAACAAGATTTTAATTTTAAAAATGGTTTCAAGTTGAAATGTTTGGTAACTATTTTGAAAATATGAAATAACAGTAAATTCTTTTCAAAACAGAAAAATAAATTGTATTAATTTCTTATTTTGATTCTATAACTTGATTTGCATGTAAAAGATATGATTTTTGATATAGATACCATAATTTTTAAAATTGGATATGATGGGAATTCATGAGATGATCAGATTCATTTAATTTGTCAATTCTAGGGGAATGACGAGGAGTTGGGCATTGAGTTTGAGTCTGGTGGTAGTTGGAAGGATAGAGATCACTAGAAAAATTATGGTGGAATTTATTAGTAGCCGTGGTGGGGGTTGTCGATGAAGTAGGGTTTAGGGACCAGGTTTTATAGACGATGAATCTCGAGTTATCGAGTTCGTGTTACGTCAATAGTGGATCGAGATTGATGGGACCAGGGGGTAATGATGCGTGAGGTAGTGACGTGACTTTGGGTTGACTTGCATGATCTCTGGTGGCTAGGATCGACGGTGCGAGCGGTTTTTCGACGATCAAGTTGGGTTCTGGTGGAGCTTAACTTACTAAATTTTGATTCCAATCGAAAAGGTTAGATTTGAGTGGTCATATCGATTGAAAGGGAGATAGGTGATGTGTAGATGCTCGTGGAGATGATGGAGAAGCTCCTATCATTTGTGCATGTGTACGTGCATTTTTGGGTCTGGAAGAAAAAGAAGAAGAAGAAGAAGAAGGAAGTTGGATCGAAGTGGACCTCAGGGGAAAATGTGTTTGGCCCGGGTTTGTACTGAGTCGTTCACGAGTGTATAACACAGTTTTAAAAAATTTAAAATAAACAAAGTTTAAAAAGAAAAAAATGTTTGTACTCGAGGGTTTGAGATCAACTCGAAGGAGGTCTCGGGTAAAATTGCAAATGACTCAGGTGAAGAACCGAATTGGTCTCGGGTTCAGATGTATATCAGTTTTGAATTTAAATTTAAACAAGTTTTCATTAAATTAAGTCTAAACATTTTCTTGTTTAATTCTTTTAAAAAAATAAGAAATGTTTTAATTTGGTTTTGGGGTTGGTTATTTTTAAAAGTTTATTTAAATACGTTTAAATGATGTCATGTAATAAGTAACTTAAAGGGTTTTAAGTTGATTTATATGTTATGAAGATTTATTTCAAAGGTTTATCAAATAAACTTGAATGAAATTAATTGATGAATAAAGATGAATAGTTTATCTTTTAAAACAATTAAGGTCTTGAGTAATTTCTTAATGAAATTTAAAAGATGATGATAATTACTTAATTAATTTATGTGATTAATTAATGTAATAAATTAAAGGATAATTGAGTATTGATTAAAGGTTAATTAATCAAGTAATTAAAAGGATAATTACTTAGTGTAATTAAATTAAAGGTTGACTAACTAATGTAAGTAATTAGGGGTAATTAATTACTTAAAGATAATTAATTAATAAAAGTAATTAAGGATAAGAAATTAAAGATTAAAAGTTAATCAAGTGATTAAAGAATAATTAATTAAAGGATAATTAATTTATGTGATTAATCAATTAAGGTAATTAATTTAGGGACAATAATTAATTTATAGGTTAATTAATTAATGAAAATGATTAAGGGGTGATTTATTAATTAAGTGTTAATTAATAGATGTAATTAAATAAGCATAATTAATTAAATGATATTAATTAAGGGTTAATAAATTAATATAATTAATTGAGGATAATTAATTAAAGAATAATTAAATGATTAAAGGTTAATTATTTAATGATCAAAGGTTGATTGATTTATTAATTGAGAATGATTAATCAATAATTAAAGGTTAATAGATTTATTATTAAAGGTTAATTAATAAATGATTAAAGGATAATTAATTAATTAAAATGGTTTGTAATTAATTAATGTTAATTAACCAGGATTAGTAATTCATTAATCTGGTTTAAATTAATCAGGTGATTAATTGATCTTACTTATGGATGTTTGGATTGTATGGAATGCTTTGAATTTTTTGATATCCCCGATGTATGATGTTGTGTGATATGATTAAGTTCTGAACTGTGATTTATTTATCTGTAATGAATTTACATATTTATCTGTGAATCTGCGAATGAAGATAAGCGTTATAAGATTATACCGCTTATGGATATTATTATGCTGGATTGATTATGGTTGTGATATGTTATTATTGTGTATAAAACCCCTAGACTACACCACACATACACAAATATAGATTCCATGTGGAATTGGTTAAGCCACAAATATTTTGAGTTTAAATATTATTTTATTTAAAAGTTGAATTTTGAATCCAATTGGTTTGGAAATGAAACTAAGTTGAATATGAAAAGCTTCTGAAAACAGAAAGTTTTTGAAATCTAAATTTAGTTTGAATATACTATGTCTTGCTTTGGAATTATTTTAGGAAATACGGTTTGAAAGGATTATACAAGTTATAATGTGTGTGTGCGTGTGTGTATATATATATGGATTTTAAACCATTTAAAGTATATTGAATAAATTATTTGGAAATTTGAATTTAATTCGAATAGAACTTGCCAGGTGTATGGCAGTTCATTGATTTTTCTTTAAAAGGCTATAACTTGAGTAAATTTAGTCGGATTTTCTCGAAACAAAAAAAAGCCTTTGTTTCTTTAAATGACAACAACTTTCATATCAAGGAATGAATTTCTAGTTTTGTTGAAAGGATTTCAAATTTGAAATTGAAATAGTTTTGAAAGCTATAAATGAATCTTTATTAAAGATTGGTGAAACTTGTTTCAAATTGAAAGTGATCTTCAAGGGTGAACCTTTTATTTAAAATATTAAAAGTGGAAATTTGTTTAAACCATTCAGAAAGAAAGGTTTTAGGCTAAAATGTTGTGACTTAACTAAGATCCAATATATCCATATGCTTTTTAAATTAAGCGCTCATTATTCGGTTTAGCCGGGAGAGGACTTTATGTCATAAAATCCATTCCGAATAGTGATACGAAATAATGGATAACATTTGAAGACGATGGTGAAGATCGAGTATTTTCGAAAGCGAAAGGATTGCCTGTCGAATGTCTCTGCACTTAATGGCCCCGGTATCGAGATTTGATCGCCCTATGTGATGGGGAGGCAAGACATGATTAGGGAATATCCAGAGTTGCAAGGACTTCTTTGAAGTGCCTTCGGTTCCATTCAAACCCGGAACGGACCTGCATGGATGTATGTCTGACATTACACTTTGAGATGTAAAGCTGGTTTCTATCAAATACATTTCTGTTTGGTGGCTGAGAATTTATTCTCTTAGCTTAACACCCTTCTCTGAGATGTAAGAGCTTAGAAGTTATGTAGCTGATGGTTATTAGTAATACATTCCCAATTTGGTAATGTGGCATGCTAAGTGTTGCTAATCATTTATTGATCAAAGCATCGCTTTTGTGAAAAGCGTAGCTTTGTGGACGAGACATCGTCGAACCTTACATCCTGAAAATGGTCGAAACAGGAAGAATGCGGCACGGTTATGAGGTTCGCGCCCTTTAGGGTATGTCCATTTCCTTCATGAAAAAGGTGGTATCATGATATGGAGCCTAGATATTTAACCTATGTGGTTGTTGGAGTTTGTTGGTGTTGAAAATCCTCGGATAAAGGTCGGTAACGATCGAGGAATGACATACTCGTGTCAGTAGTTACCAAGTTACAAAGGTAATCCAGCCTTGTGTTGGCAGAGAGCCGGTTAGGTTCTCGGGGCATCCCTCCAGAGTCGCACCCATGTAGTAGGGAAGTTCCTTAGCCTGACCATTTGTTGAAAATCCAAACAAACAATACGAGTCCTTTACGATTGCAGTTGTATAACCTACCACCTCAGGTGGTAGTTATAGCAGACATAATATAATGGTACCTATGCTGGCTAAGATTAATATTATACTTTTGAAAGTTTTTCTGCACTATGCACTAATAATAAATATCAAAAGGTTTTTGCGTATCAAACATGTTTAACTATCATAAGGAGAAATCTCCTCCAATTGTGCGCTTGCATTGTGTGTGTGCGGGGAGGCCTTATGGTAGTTTCATTTTCCAAAAAGCATTGCGGATTTCTTCTTACTTCTCTTATTCTTTGTTTTTGTTCAAATAAACTGTTTTCGTTTGCTCACACCAGTCTCATGACTGACATAGAGTTTATTGTTCCCTTCCTAAACTCTGGGTGCCTACAATTTTCCACGCGGGCTGCCTAGAGTCAGGTTATCAGATAGTCGACTAGTAGGTGTATCTTTTGGCAATCTTCGAAGTCTTTAGATTTTGGCAATCGCATTGTGACCGGTTGCTTAAGTTCAGCATGATGGTGGTTCTCGCTTTGGGTCTGGAGCTTTGGAATTTGGCAATAAAGATTCAATTATTGGATTATCCTTTTGAAGACCATTTGGTGCTATCTTTCTGCTGTTGTATATCTTTTGGCTCTGATATAGATAGTAATGATCATTTCAATTGTATCAAATTATGGTATTCGTGTTGTGTATCAAAAAAAAATTTCTTCTGTTTCCGCTGTGTTGTATCATCTAATGTTGTTATAAGATCCGGCGAACTAGATTCGATGTTTGAATCTGCGGCATTCGAATACGCGTGATGTATTTGGTACCAATTTTTGAAGATCGAGTCAGGATCGTTATACCGTACATGATAAAACCCATAGCCGCCATTTTTTTAATCGAATTATGCTCCTCCTACTCCGCTCTTGAAGATGACCGGAGAACCCCACGTCGAAGCCGCCATCATCTAGCACCACTGCCCAGTGATAGGCCAAGCTTGGTGCTGCCTCCTTCACCAAAAAGGGCCCAAATGCGCAACATTCTCAGCTAAAATCTGGCCTCTATAATGCTTCATTGATGATCGTCACCGTATGGATACGTCGAGCTTGTGAAACTCTATAACGTTCTAGTTGATATTTTTTCGAAATGATGCATGTATTGGTAGAGATTAAAGGAAGAATGATCGAAAATATCGGCAATCGATTGTTAGGGAGGCGGCTTTAAACCCTATCTAGGGTTCTAGTGAAAAACAAAAATATTCAAGTCCTTTTATAGAAAATTTACGACACTATTCACCCGAATTTTTTTCCGAACTCCAAACGAAGCATGCCACCTGGCATTTATAATATTTTATCCCTATTCCAAACACAATGGAATATATATCAGGAGCTAATTTGATCGTATTTGGAAGATAGGTTTTCGAACCAACTTATTTAAATTTAAAATTTACTTAAACAAATTTCTACGCATTTTAGCTTCCCCCGGACAAACCGTAAATCCCATTGACACGAAATTTGAAATCCTACAATAATATTAGGATCCTATGAAACTAGTTTCGTCAAAATCCGAGACTATTTGAAAAATGGCTATTTTCACTCGTTAATTAAATATTAAAATATTCAATTTCTACAAATTAACTTTTAATTCAATTTCAAAATCTCTCCAACTTCATTCTAATTCAAATAGAATTTAGTTCAACTTTATAAATCATTTTCATTCACATATAATTCAATTTTCAGTTATTCTGTAATTTCAAATATTAAATTAACAATTTAATTAACCAATTAAATCCTTATATTTCAAATATATGTTATTCATCTTATAAAATTAACTTTTGAATATTTAAAATCAATTAAATATACGAACTTCGAATAACTAAAATTCTGGATCGTTACAATGTATTTAATTTAGAAGTATATTCATACATATACATGTATACATATACGTATACGTATACATATACATACATATACACATACATGTTTGTTACCACTTTACTTAGTGAAGAACTCCAGTGAATATCTATACCAAAAATCATTTCTTTATTCGTGTCACTTTATTTGTATAAATAAACCCTTTTCCTTTTCCAACAATTACATTTTCCAAATCAGCTCAACAAATTTACCACTTAAGTCAGTCAATTAAGATTCTAATCTTAATTAATACTCTTAGTTTCCTTTCCATATTTTGTTAACTAACATCTTTTCTCTATATTACCCTTAAACAATTTGTTATCCAAATATATAATTTTTAAACATATCTTTTAAAATGTTTAATTTTATTAAACGCCAGATTTTAAAAATATACCTTTTCCTCTTGCATAAACTGTAATTCTTTTCAAACATGCATTAATATCTTCATTTTCTTTGATTAACATTTCATAACCTTAATTTATTGTGTTCCTTCTTATAACGTAGCATGAACCCTTATTTAAACATATTGACATGTCTCCATTCAGACCTGAACTGTCTATTTTTGGTAATAAATGTCCCTATTATTTAGTATCCATGTTTACATACTTTTTTTAAGATAATTCCTACTTTCATATACATTTATTTTTCAAACTTACAATTATGTAACTTTTATGAAATGCTCCCTTTTCAAAATAAACTCTTACATTTGCACACATGGATATCTTTTCGTTCTTCTCTTTTAAATGCATATACCACATCGTACCCCTTTTTCTTCTATTTCGTTTATTAGTGTAATTCAAACACATTTAACTTATTTTTTAACAAATAAGTTTTCCTTTATTCTAGCATTAATCCCTTATTTCCAAAATAGACGCAAAACTCAAAATGCGAGCTACAGTAAATGCTCGGTATCTTATTTATACGTTTCTAACAATTTATATACATGAATTTGGGCTAGAAAAATCTACTTAATACAATGGAAAAGTCAAAATTCCCAAATTCATTTATTTGTGAAAATTTACTATTTCTTCCTTTTACGTAAATTTACATTTTTTTAACAACATTTTAGTTCATTATTAAAACTCATAGGTTGTTACAATATCTCTTCAACCGGTACATCCCTAAAATAACTCCAAAGCCTTTGAAGTCAAAAATGTAGGGATTATAAGAAAACTTGCACCCTTCTAACTCAATATCTAGCTTAATGCGTCTCAATCCGAAGGTGGCATATCCCATGTAATGACCCGAAAATTTTAACGGCTTAAATAACTAATTAACTTAAATTTTGTGAAAATTTAAACGATTGAATTTGGAAGTAAAATTTGATATTTTGGAATACGTCTATTTTAGCATAGCAACTGGTAAATTTTCATTGGAAAATACGAAGGTTAATTCTGTTGTGTAATTTTAATTTCAATTTTTAAATCAGTTAAATTTGATAATAATAAAATATTTTCAAAATCTGAATATGTTTATACAATAAAAATGTTTAATATTTTCTGAGCGAGACATCATCTTTCATTTCATCAAATTTGGACATCTTTAGTCCCCTTTATCTTATTTTCAACATTTTAACAACAGTTTGGCAACGAATATCAACTTTTGATAGGATGATCGTACAACTGATACATATGTATCATTCTGTTCGTCTCATCTTGCTGGTCTACACAGTGTATTCATTTGTCTATTTTAGAGTTTGGTACGTTGCAAAATCCATGAAAACGGTTATCTATATCGGTTCCACGTTCGAGCCTTTTGGATTTTCTATGTCCATACATGTGTTTCCAGAGAAAAATAAATGGTACTATCATTATGTAACATCCCGATATTTCATGCCATTCGCATCTGCACATGTCGGACCGAGTTGCTCAAAATATCAGATTGTTAATTTATATTGGCAAAACTCAGCATATACAGTAAAAGAATAAATCACAGAATCTCAAACACAGAGTAATATAACAATAAGCAGCCGAAACAAATGAATAGTAGTTCATGAAGCTACTATATATATCAGAGTTAAATAAGATACAGCAGAAGTCTCGAATACATAGAAGTCTCAATACAATAGTCAAATACAAGATCAGAATGTATCGCAGGAGTCAACTGAATAACTGCAAACTGAATAGATAGATGGATCTCCAAGCGAAGCTCCAACTCCAAAGGTGAGTTTCAAATGATGTGGCACTCAATCTGACCCGAGTGTAAAGAAAAACACAAAACACTCGATTCAGGATTAACATTCTTATATCAATAAATCCAACTCAAGTGAAATATCAACTAAAATACAAGTAACTTAAAGGATGTTTGGGATAACCATCCTTTAAGGATCTGTGGAACTATCTACTATGTAGTAATATACGATGTTATAATAATGTCTATAGTAAAGTAAACTATTAAAATAAAGTTAAGGCATTATCCATATCCACCTTAACACATTTTATATATTCCCATAGTCTATACATTACCATAATCTCCCCCGTACTGAGGATCGTCAAAGGGCACTCTATAGGTATGGTATAAAACAAACTCGAAGTGGTCTTGATAAGGTAGGTGATATGGCACAACTAGGAAATGCCAAGGTAGATATACCAATTACACTTCCGGACCATTGGTAACTCATAGCCATAGCTACCGTCCAACTCGATCCACACTCCCAAAAATCCGAGGGGTGCACCCAATCAATCATAAAGTAATAGAATGGTATCGAAGGGATGTGTCCGATTGGATGAGCTACCTCACTTGGCCCGTCAATTGCTCCTGTTTTAGCCATCTTAAGCTAACTCACGGAAGTCAAGCCACGTATATACCTCACATAAGATCATCGCCACCATCTTACTTCATTCTAGAATCTCCGTCGCGTACAAGTTGTTAAAGTGGTTTTCGGCATTGGCAGAGAGTATGACAATAAGTAATCCCGGTCTTTTTAACAACCAAACGTTATTATAACACCGTGGTCATTTCAAAATAGTTTATTCTTCAAAACCAAAATACCATATCCATTTCAAAACCATATCAATACAATATCATTTTCACTTCAAATATGTCCATTTCCAAAATTATAGCACTTTCAAAGTTATAACACTTTTGAAATTATATAGCTTAGAAATTATAACACTTTGGAAATCGTAACAATTGATAACATAATACTTTGAAATTCATAACTTCGAAATCATAACATCCCACTTGAACAGTTAAGATATTAGTAATAGTATATATAATAAAATAGTTTATAAAATAAAATAGTTTATATAAAAATAGTCGTAAGTTAAAATAATTATATTAAAATAATTAGTATATTAAAATAGTTTATATTAAAATAATTTATATTAAAATAATTTATAAAGTAAAATATATAAATAGTTTTTAAATATAATTTAAAAGTACTTTATATAATAAAATAGGTTACTCAAATTTTACAAATCGATTCAAATCAACTGGAATTCAAAAATTTAAATTTAATTCAATCTTAATTCATCAAATTCAATCCAGTTCAGTTTCTTAATAAACCATTTCAAGTTATATAGATTTTAAATACAGATTTGAACCATAAAATTTACCATTTCAATTTCAATAATTTCAAAGCTTTAAATATTCCACAATTTCAGACTAAATTTGCTAATTTCATATATATCTTAATTTAACTTCATTATTATTTAATTTGAAATATTCACTTAATAAATCCAATATCATTTAAATAAAACCCCATATCACAAGTAAACTAAATATTTCCTTCAATTAATTTAAACTTGAAATATTTATTTGATCACCTTAAACCAAATCAAGTTATAAAATCATATCTTTAAAATCTCAAATTCAATAAGTTTCAAATTGATTTCTAATTAAATATAATTCTTAAAGAATACGATTTCAAATCAATTTAAATTCATCTTTCCAACCTTAACTTATAAAAATTATTATAAAAATCTATTTTTAAAATAAAATTTTAAATAAATATTAAACATATTATATACTAATTAAAACAAAATTTATTAAATTAAATCTTGTTATTAAACTTATTTTATATAAAAAATAATTTATACATATTTTAAAATTAGTAAAATTATAAGTAAATTCTTAAAATTTATAAGTTCAAAACTAACTTACAATTTTAAAATTTTCAAAACATATAATTTTGAAAATCAACAATTTAACTATATATAAAATAACATATATATTTATACATAATATTTGAAAATCAATATTTATATAAAACCGTACATATATCTTTTAAACCTAGAAAATCATTTCAAAATACATATATAGACCAATGATTTTGTATATAATTTTCTATCCTATGGTCAAGTGATATGGATATTTATCATTTCAATCCACAATTTAAATATCTACGTGTATATATCATTTCAACCCGCAATCCCAAATTTAATTTAATGAAGATCGCTTAGGTCAACCCATAACGATTTTTTCCTATTCTACAGATCGTTCGGGTATATATCATTTCAACCAATAGGGAATTCTATACTAATAGGGAACTTGCAGAGTGAGAACGGTGATGATAATAACATAACATATCAAAAACAGGTATATATCATCAATAACAGATAAATATAAATAATAGATCACGATGTCAGATGTCACCTGTGAACAGATAAAGATGATAGCATATATATGGCAATTTAAATAACTAATAGTAGCATATTTCAATTGTCATTTCAATTGAAATCAAATTTAATAAATATAAGAACGTTAATCGTGAGCGATTGATCACCTTTCGAGGCTAAAGAGGTTCGACAAATGAAACAAGTTACGAATAGAAGCATGAATTCCAAAGCAAAGCTAAATTGGCACGGATTCGACGGATAGAGTTGATAACAGAAATCAATGAGAACAAATCAAAATTTGTTTAATATAAACTAAAAATTATTATATCCATGTATATCTTTCTCAAAAATAAATATAAAATTTAAATTCATATTTAAAATAGTGTGTGTATATATGTATTTAAAGAAAAATCCAATTATCAATGTTTATCAATATAAATAATTTATTATAATATATATATAACTTAAACAGTAATTGAGAAAGTGAGTCGAGATAGATTAGAGGTCGATGAAGCAAAATTTATGATATATATATATATATATATTAACTTTTGTGCACACAACAGATTATATATATTAATTTATATAACTTATATAGTAAGACCAATAAACCAAAAGTTTATAAACTGATATATATAAACAATTATATATAAGCTGATATGTAACTTACATATATATATACTAAGTATATTTATATCTACAATTTTTAGAAATAAACGTGTATACAACAGATTATACACCTATAAATATAACTTTAAATATAACCAACAACATGCTATATAAATTTTTAAATATAAATGATGTAAGCAAAATTTATACTACACATATATAACTAACAGATGATGCATATAGATTTACACATAAATGATCAACAGATTGATATAAACTTATATAAATTCGTACATGTATAAAATATGAAAGCTGCAATACCGAATTCCAAAATAAGCAAACGAATATAAAGTGGATAACGGCATGACAAGATGATCAAAACATATAAACAGATATCAGCGATACGATTATCCTATCAAAAGTTGATAATCGGTACAGAAATGCTGCTAAAATGCCGAAAATAAGATAAACAGAGCAATAGCAGTCCAAATTTGACAAAACGGAAAATGAGACTCACTTAGAAGATGATTCACAAATATATTTTATAAAAATATTAGGGTTTGGGAAACATTTAATTATCATCTAATATTAACTGATTTAAATTTAAATAAAATTACACAATAAAATAAACTTCCATATGATCTGATGAAAATTTACCATTTGCTATGTTTAAGTAGACGTATTCCAAATATCAAATTTTTATTTCAAAATTGAATTATTTAAAATTTCATAAAAATCCAATTAATTACGTTATTAAAATCATTAAAATTTACGGGTCATTACACATTATTGTTTCCATAAATTCACATTTGATTATTTACATTTCTATTGCTTGAAATATATTTCCGGTTCTAATATATTTTGGGTGTCGATTTGCTTGCATACCTTCTTTTCAATGCTGTAAATTCCAACGCATCTTTCTATTATTTTGAAAGATATATAATATACAGTGCCTATATACTTTTTTTTACTAGAGCTCGTAGTGACCTTTCCCATCCTCTCTGTTCATCATGTCCTTTCAATTGAAAATATAAGTTATATATATATACATATATATTTCTTTATAACAGTTACAAGCTAATTTATCCCCTTAAATTTACTCACCTTCTCAAACATGCTTGCTCATATTTTTTTCATTTTCCCAATCCTGCCTGGCCGAGAGCCTCAACCATCCTCACATCAACATCTTTCTCTCTCCATCGATAGTCCGTAGTCCACCACCCTCCGCTTTTCTCCACGCCATACCCGCATTCACCCACCACCTCCTGTCCTCTGGCCGCAGCCAGCAGCCACCGCACCTCTGTTTTATCGCCTCCCTGTGCGGCTATATCCTACAACCGAGCATATGTACTGTTTTCTCGCTCACCCAACTACATGGCCGCACCCATCACCGCCGTGTAAACAGCTCCGCTCTCAAAATCCCTTCGGCCTTCTTCCTCTCTTTCCCCACGTGTACATCGTAGACACACTCCTACCGTAGCCTAGCAACCAGTTCGCCCTGAGCCTCCACCTGAAACACCTATCCATCTCCATAACCTTTTAGCCTCCTTTTCATTGTCTAACTCATGGTCTATATATATTTTTGTATATATATATAGTGTGTTTATAGTGTTTGCGCCAAAATTGGACATAAACACTCAATTGTCAATGAAAGCACAAATTTACAATCACGGATCACAGATAACAAGTATGTAGAGAATTAAATATGAAGAGCACTCGGAAAATTCAAAGGAAAATAGTAAAAAACAAAGAATTTATAGTGGTTCGGCAATCCGGCCTACGTCCACTTTAAAGTTAATGACTTTATTGATGAATGCTCGTTGACTACAACGGATTACAATAGTGAAATTCGAGTACCACAGGAGCCTTTGAGTAGAATAATGATTTTGGCTAAGTATGGACGTAGAAGAACCAAAAGATTCCTTTTCTAAAGCCTTTGGGATGCTATTTATAGGCGTATGCTGTAAAATATCTCGCTCAGATCTCGAAAGACCTCTTCTAGCACGTGTGTCGTCCCACATGATCGATCCCATGTGATTTGCATTCGGTCCGTAATCGATATGAACCAATTTCGTGTCGATCAAGATTTTGCCCAATCGAGTCGAAATTGAGCAGGAACATTCTTTAGGTTGTTGTTAATCGACTAAATTTCTATCGAGTCAGAAAATAGTCGAAAAAAATTCAATTTAGAAAAAACCGCAAGCGCACGGTACTATCGTAGTACGTGGCGAGTACGGGTCGATCCGCAGGGAATTGATCATTTTAAAAATCGATTCAATCAAATTAAACCAAGGTTGAAGAGAATGTTAAACTAGAAAAGGAGAAAAACAGAAAAAGAAAATTGATAAAAATATGAGAGTGTCAAGACAATTTAGAGGCAATTTCCACTCTCTAGATCACATAAATCAACAAAATGAAGTTATGATCTCTCTTTTCTTGTCGTTAGCGAATAAGTTGATGTGTTTATCATAAGTATGGTATATTTGTGCTATTAATTAGCTCAATATTAATCATAAAATTATAACACAACTACTAATACACTTTTAAATCTCATAAAATATGACAACAAAGTTGAAAGCAAAATCTATTTTAAGCATGGTCTATTAACTATTAATTAGAAATATAAGCCATCAAATTTTAATTTCAACATTCACTTCTTTTCCATAATCATATGTAGATGAAGAGGCAATTTATGCTTTGTTTGTTTAAACATAGCTATTTGTTATGACAACATAGACTATCAAATTCAAAGCTAAACTACATCATCAAACCACTTCAATCATTCTCATTAAGCATAAAAAGAGAGGATAAATATCAAATTAAGTTGAAGCTACATGATTAGAAAGCTTCATTATCCCTAAATTGAAGGGGTTTAGCCTCTCATATTTGTTATCATATGAACAAATGTAGCCTGCAACATGAGAGAAAAAGAAAAGGAAAAAGAAATCAAGATAAAGAAAAACTATTCTACTTGCATGAAAAATAAATCTATGCTACGACATGAAAGTAAGCAAGCATGAAAAGGAAAAGAACATGTATTGAAGTTGCATAAAAAAATTACATAAAAGATAAATGGCTAAGTAGCCATGAAAAGAAAGAAGAGAGCTTGGTTTTATTTTGAGCCTAAAACTAACTAAAGAGAGACTAATTAAGAGAGGTTACATGAACATAATGGGTTATTTATACAACCATGAAAACCTATTCCATAATTTAGGGAATGCCTAAAATGCCCTTGAGGTAGTGTGGAGGCTAAGTAATCATTAGCTTCTACTAATCATCATTTAAGTATATATGAAGCCATTAATTCCATAAGCATTTGCATTAGCCTCTTATTTGAACATTAAGGTGGTGGGTAGGTGAGGTCCTCCATGATCTTCACTTGGACTTATTTCCATCTTCATTCCTTTGTGTTATTTTTGGGCATGCATATCTTCTTCATGAAACAACTTGTAATTGAAATCAAATTCCTACAAAATAGTATGGAAATTTCTAATTAAATTTTCTCAAGTTAATTTATGCACAAAAATGACTATTTAGCCCTAGGATGAAGATGAATATGTGACAATTTGGAATTAAAATGGATTTTGGTTGAAACAAGTTAAAATACCCAATATGATCATTTATTTAATTTAAATAGAATAAATATGGTGGTAAAAATGTGCATATTTAAGTGCACAACAAATACCCCCACACTTATCTTTTTATTCGTCATCGAATAAAGAAAAACTAAGATAAATTCGTTTTCGTAGGGAGAACGATTGCATTGAGCGTATGCAACAAGCCATTAAACCTTTCGGTGTCCCCAGTAGGACGAGTGTTGTCTCGTGAGGGTTTTTAGCGGATACTACCCACAATATCCAAATGCAAGATGAAAATATTTACAAAATGCAAGATTTATTTACAAAGAGATGAAAGCAAGTTTTTGAAAATGTTTACAAATGAAGGATTTATTTTTAAATTGACACGAATAAGTTAAATATAGGTTTTGGCTATTATCTTGAAAATTTATGTTATTTACTCGTCAAAATTTCCAACAAAAATCAAGTTATCATAACAAATAGACTATTGTTTAACTCGTTGTTTTGGTTAGTAACACAGTGTAACTATGAAATGGATCCTTAGTTGATTATCAAAGTTTATCAAAGTGGTATTTTCATTTCTTTTCAATAACAAATCAAATCAAATAAGTAAAAATAGGGCTAGGATTTCAATTGCTTGCTCTCTCATTATTGCAAGAGAAATTACACACCTAGCTTAGGTAAACTAAGACCAGATATACCATCCACGCACTGCC
This sequence comes from Allium cepa, assembly GCA_030765085.1. NCBI lineage: Eukaryota > Viridiplantae > Streptophyta > Magnoliopsida > Asparagales > Amaryllidaceae > Allium > Allium cepa. The sequence goes on along the minus strand of CM060939.1, from coordinate 27,458,795 downwards.
TTTCAGGCTTATGTGAGGGGAATACAGAGCATGGCGAGTGCACACACTTTCGTGCATACACCTATCCACCGTAGTGGTTTTTATTAAGTCTGTTCTTTTTATTTTTTTATTCTTTTACATGTGTTCCATACATGCATAACCGTCGGAACTTTTAAATGAGTATGAAAGCAAAACTTTTAAATGAGTATGAAAGCACATAATTAAAGATTCCAAGTAATTCACCCATGCATAACCGTGAGGACATTTAAATGAGAGTGAATACTTTGGATGTTATTATTTTTTATGTTTTATATTTTTTTAAGAGAAAGAGAGTTTTGCAAAATCATCTTAGCACCATTTAACTTAGAAGATAAAAAAATGTTATATCTTTACTTTAAATCAACCAATTTGTTTTAAAACAAAGATTTTCAATTAGGATGTATTTCATAATTAACACGTACTAATCTTCTTATATACTAGTTAAACCATTGTTATTTGTAATCGAACTTCATTTTTATTTTAGTTGAGATAAATAAAATTTCAAAAATTTCAAACTAAGAAGCCAAAACCATATATTTATCCTATATGTTTCTTTAAAAATAAATCAAAAATGCTTAAATGAAATTGTTTTTTTGTTGTTTTTGATATTTTTTTTGCAAAGAAAAAGTAAATATAAATCTAGAAAAATTGGAAATGATGATGAGTCTCCCTCCATTCTTGATTTGACTGTGTCCCCACAGTCAACCCAAGTGGAAGGAGGAAAAAAGTAAAAATGGCCTCTGAAAATGACATATTATTTACACGATATCAAAAAGTAAATCGTCAAAGGGTAAATGAAACGGTCTTCCAAAGACCGATTCATTTGTCTCGTCAAGTATGTGAGACACAGCTCAAGCGTAGAAAACCAAACCGTAAAAGATTTCGAAGTTGAACATTGATTTGGAAAAACGAATGTTGTTTTATTGAAAATTGTATGAGTTATTTTGTTTTCAATGATTTTTTGGGTCAATAAAACAATTAATCGAAGTTCATGTTTGTTATCATCAATTTGAAATTCAAGCTTATCATTGAAAACATTTTCAGAATTATTGATTTCAAAATCAAAATGGTGATTTAAATCTTTCCCTTCATAACTTAACAACTCATTTTCGAAAAGTCCAAAGAAATCTTGTTCATTGAATTCGTCTTCCTTTATCGGTTTATCAACAACTTCATTGCATATCTCAAGTTCAAAATCTAAAGTTGTTGTATTCAAATTTTCGAAATCGAGAAAAGGAAGATCAAAATTTAAATCAAATTTCTTACCCTCAAAAGAATTGAAATCCAATTCGATTACCAAATTTTCAACAACTTTATTAAGATCGTCATTTTCAGTTTCAAAAGTTGTTATTTGAAAATTGTCAATTTTTATAAAAGATGGATTATCGTTTGACTCGTCACGCGTTGGAATTTGGTTTTGTTTTTCACGTTGTTTCATATAAGTTTCAAACAATGAATCGGTGTGATCATTGTAAATTTTGTTCATTTGTTTAACAAAATCTAATTTGTAATTATTAACTTGAGAATTTTCACTTTGGATTTGTTGAGAAGAAAAATTAGCAGTCGCATCATAATCGAGATTATTTCCACTGCCAAAATTATTTGAAAAGTTGTTTCCACTTTCGTTTCGGTTTTGAAATTAATTTTGAAGTTCGAAATTGAGTTGGCATGGGTTATACTCGAAATCGTTTGAATTTTGAAGTGAATTCAAATTTTGATTATTTTGAAAACTTTGATTCGAGCCGTCGCACAAATATGAATCACACAACTCATTTACCATTTGATTTTGCTGTGTAGAGATTTCAAGTAGAGATGAAATGCTATTTTCAAGAGTCGAGAGTTGGTCATTGTTTTAAAAATTTTGTTGTTCGAAATTCGAATTATTTACATAATAGTTGTTGTTAAAATATCTATACGAATTTGGAGTGAAATCATCTGGATTATATTGATTTTCACAACTAATGCAAAATTCAAGTGAATATGGAATTCGGACATTTTGAAGAATGTTTTTTTTTTGTTTTTTTATGAAGGAAAAATATTTACAAAGAAAATATATTTTTCAAAAGGGAAATCGATTTTTGTTTTGTTTTTTTTTATTTGCAAATTTCTTTTTGAAAAGATTTTATATATGTTTTTTGGATTTTCGTTTTTCTAATTTTTTTTTTGGATTTTTGAAATTTCAAAGGAAAAGGATTTAAAAGTTTCAAAGAAAAAAAAGGACTATTTACAATTTTTTTTTAGTTTTGGATTTTTTGAATTTTTTTTTTAAATATACATGAACTAATGCAACTAAATGAATGCAAGGGTTAATTACAAATGATTTATCATAAGTTAACCCAAAATTGTATAATCACACTTTGTCTTAAATCAACAAAAAAATTTCTCAGCCAGAAAACGGACAGGGGTTATCGGTGCACCACAAATCACCGTAGCAATGCAGCCAAAGATTTAAGTACCTTCAGATGAACAACCACTATAACATTTATAAATGATTATTACTCTGTCGTAACCTAGACACCAAGAAATAAAATTGCTCAAAGAAACAATTGTGAATATACAGTTAAATGTTATCGATGTTTAACCGTTATTATTAATTAAATGAAATGCAAAACAGAAACTAAACGTGTAACAATGCACTACAATGAAATTTATTTTTGTGTTTGATTTTTTATTTATTTATAAAATGTAAATGCTAGCATCCAACAATTCAATTCAAATAAAACTAAAGTTGGGGTTAAAAGCAGCAGAACGTTTCTTTTTATACATATAGGTAAACTAGCAATTTATTTTGGCAAGTGGAGCGACAGTTTATTTTTGGCCGCAGTTCTCCTTCTAAAATTCCGCTTTGACAACCTGAAATAAAAACAAGATATATACAATTTTTTGGTTTTTTTATATGTTTATTAAAGAAGAAAACAAAACAAGTGGAAAAACAAAACAAATGAAAAATAATATAAATGGAAACTAAACCAAGTGAAAACAAATGAAAAATGAAAACTTAAATAAAGCGAAACTTGTTTTTTTTGAAGAAAAAAAACTAAGAAAAATTTGAAACCAAATTCATTACACTAAATGAAATAAAATAAAATAAAAAAGAGAAAAAGAAATATAAAAAAACCAAATATCTTCAAACAAAACAAAGTTCGGCCCAACTTAATTTCACAAGCCCAATATCACTTTATAAAACAAAAGCCACTCTCTAAAACAAAAACAGAAATCAACCCAAAACATTCTCTTATCTGTTAAAATCGCAACTCTAATGGTTTTCCTCTTGTTCAAATCGCGATTCAAATTTGAAATGCGAGATTCGTGTGGTTTCGCGAAATTGGATTGTGCTCGACTTGGATTCGCGAAGTTGAAGGGATTTGGGTAAGGATTCGAACGGTGGGCGATGAGTGAAGGTCGCGTGACGTTTGCTTGTGGCGAGGCAGTGGGTCGGTGAATGTATGTTGCAGGTCAGTGAAGTGGTCTGGCTTTGGATTTGATTTGCATAAGGAGGTTGTAGACGATTTCTGGGTGAAGGCGGTTCAGGTAGCGGCTTGTAATTGATCTCAGCGAGGCGATTGGTCGCGATTCTGGTTGGAGTTGTAGTGTGAGAGCAAATTGTGTATATCAGCGACTTGGATGGATAGTATAAGCAATTTGGGTTGTGGTTTGAGGTGGAGATTGTGGGGTCTCGGGTTGAATATGGGCGCGATGGTTGCGGATATGATTTCAGGTGAGGTGTTTTGGTCTTCGGTTGTTCTTGCAGGAGGAGCAGTGGCCACAGTTGGTGAAGAGATAGCGGGGTTGGTGACAGTTTGTATTGGATTGATAACAGTGATGAGGAGTGTGTGTTGTATTTGACATGTAGTTGGCTGTGTGGAGCAAGAAGTGTCGTAAGGTGGTTGTGTTGTTGTAGGCTATGGTATGTTGCTGCTAGTTTGTGGTGCACTGGTGAAGTTGATGCACTGAGGTCAGTGAACGGCAGTTTTGATATGGCACTGTCTGTTGAAATTGAAGGTAGGGGTAATGAAGGCACTGTCTGTTGATATGGCAGAAGTTATGGGAGTGGTAAATTGATGAGGTGCAGTGGGATGGTGAAGGTTGGTCAGGAAGGTGGTTCAAAGGGAGTGATAGAACAAGGGCAGCAGGTTGAATTTTGTGTTGAGGTCGATGATATACTGTGAGTATTTTTGTGGCGTGGAAGAAGTTTATGACAGTTTGTGGCTTGGTGTAGTAGTTATTGTCAAATGTTTGTGCACGGTGGTCTGTAGAGGTGATGAACTGGTTGAACTTGTGGAATTATAGAACGATGAAGTGATTTGGAAGGGTGGAACAGTGATGGGTAACAGAGATGGTGTTGTTTGTGTGATGAGGAATTGAGGGTTGCAGTGTGTATGATGGCAGTTTTTGGTGGTTTTGCTGGTTGTTTGTGGAGGAGGTAATGAATGGACAGAAGTCTGTGTGTATGTGTGAAGGGTGAATGAAATGGCTTCCAGAGGGGGATGTGTGCTGTTGAAATGTTGAAAGGCAATGGGTAGGGTACTGTAGTAGAAGCAACTGTCGATATGAAGTGATGGTATGGGTGTGTCGTAGAATGGAAGGTCAGGCAGAATAGTAAGAAGAGGTTGATGAAATGTGACTGTATAGTAATGTAACAAATGTATATGCAAATGTTAGAGGAAAAATAGTGAACGTATACAATGCAACAGGGAATGTAAAACAGTCAATGCAACAGTGAATTGTAAATGTGTGAATTGTAAATGTAGAAATTTGAATGCAAATGTAATTGAAAATGGAAAATAATAAAGAAAAATTTGTTTTGAAATTGTGATTGTCTTTCTTTTTTATTTTATTAGTCAAAAACTTGTTAATCGACTAAATTTCTACCGAGTTAGAAAATAGTCGAAAAAATTTCAATTTAAAAATAACAGCAAGCGCACGGCATACTATCGTAGTACATGGCGAGTACGGGTCAATCCATAGGGAATTGATGATATTAAAAATCTATTCAATCAAATTAAACCAAGCTTGAAGAGAATGTTAAAGTAGAAAAGAAGAAAAACAAGCAAAAGAAAATTGATAAAAATATGAGAGTGTCAAGACAATTTAGAGGCAATTTTCACTCTCTAGATCACATAAATCAACTAAATGAAGTTACGATCTCTCTTTTCTTGTCATTAGTGAATTAGTTGATGTGCTTATCATAAGCATGACATATTTGTGCTATTAATTAACTCAATATAAACCATAAAACTAACACAACCACTAATACACTTTAAAATCTCATAAAATATAACAACAAAGTTGAAAGCAAAGTCTATTTTAAGCACGACCTATTAACTATTAATTAGAAATATAAGCCATCAAATTTTAATTTCAACAATCACTTCTTTCTCATAATCACATGTAGATGAAGAGACAATTTGTGTTTTGTTTGTTTTAGCATAGCCTATTGTTATGAACAACATAGACTATCAAATTCAAAGCTAAACAATATCATTAAACCACTCCAATCATTCTCATTAAACACAAAAAGAGAGCATAAACATCTAATTAAGTTGAAGCTACATGATTAGAGAGCTTCATTATTCCTAAATTGAAAGGGTTTAGCCTCTCATATTTGTTATCATATGAACAAATGTAGCTTGCAATATGAGAGAAAAAGAAATGGAAAAAGAAAGCAAGATAAAGAAAAACTATTCTACTCGCATGAAAAATAAATCTACACTGCAACTTGAAAGTAAATAAGCATGAAAAGGAAAAGAACACGTATTGAAGTTGCATAAAAAAATTACATAAAAGAGAAATGACTAAGTAGCCATGAAAATAAAGAAGAGAGCTTGGTTTTATTTTGAGCCTAAAACTAACTAAAGAGAGACTAACTAAGAGAGGTTACATGAGCATAGTGGGTTATTTAAACCCTAATTCATAATTTGGGGAATGCCCAAAATGCTTTTGAGGCAGTGTGGAGGCCAAGTAATCATTAGTTTCTACTATTCATTATTTAAGTGTACATGAAGCCATTAATTCCATAAGCACGTGCATTAGCCTCTAATTTGTATATTAAGGTGGCGGATAGGTGGGGTCGTCCATGATCTTCACTTTGGAATTATTTCCATCTTCATTCCTTTGTGTTATTTTTGTGCATGCATATCTTCTTCATGAAACAACTTGTAATTGAAATCAAATTCCTACAAACTAGTGTGGAAATTTCTAATTAAATTTTCTCAAGTTAATTTATGCACAAAAATGACTATTTTGCTTTAGATGAAGATGAATATGTGACAATTTGAAATTAAAATGGATTTGGTTAAAACAAGTTAAAATACCCAATATGATCATTTATTTAATTTAAATAGAATAAATATGGTGGTAAAAAAATGCACATTTACGTGCACATCAAATACCCCCACACTTATCTTTTTATTCGTCATTGAATAAAGAAAAACTAAGATAAATCCATTTTCGTAGGGAGAACGATTGCATTGAGCATATGCAACAAACCGTTAAACCTCTGGGTGTCCCCGGTAGGACGAGTGTTGTCTTGTGAGGGTTTTCAACAGATACTACCCACAAAATCCAAATTCAAGATGAAAATATTTACAAAATGCAAGATTTATTTACAAAGGGATGAAAGCAAGTTTTTGAAAATATTTACAAATGAAGGATTTATTTTTAAATTGACATGAAGAAGTTAAATATAGGTTTTGGCTATTATCTTGGAAATTTATGTCATTTACTCGTCAAAATTTCCAATAAAAATCAAGTTATCATAACAAATAGACTGTAGTTTAACTCGTAGTTTTGGTTAGTAACACGGTGTAACTATGAAATGGATGCTTAGTTGATTATCAATTTTATCAAAGTGGTATTTTCATTTCTTTTCAATAACAAACCAAATCAAATATGTAAAAATAGTGCTAGGATTTCAATTGCTTGCTCTCTCATTATTTGCAAGAGAAATTACACATCTAACTCAGGTAAACTGAGGCAAGAGATACCAACCATGCACTGCCTTTCGGGCTTATGTGAGGGGAGCACAAAGCATGGCGAGTGCACACACTTTCGTGCATACACCTATCGACCGTAGGAGGTTTTTATTAAGTCTGTTCTTTTTTTTACATGTGTTCCATACATGCATAACCGTGAGGACTTTTAAATGAGTATGTAAGCACATAATCAAAGATTCCATGTAATTCACCTATGCATAACCGTGAGGACTTTTAAATGAGAGTGAATACTTTGGATGTTATTATTTTTTATATTTTTTTAAGAGAGAGAGTTTTGCAAAATCATCTTAGCACCATTTAACTTAGAAGACAAAAAAATGTTATATCTTTACTTTAAATCAACCACTTTTTAAAACAAAGATTTTCAATTAGGATATATTTCATAATTAACACGTATGAATCTTCCTATATACTAGTTAAACCATTGTTATTTGTAATCAAACTTCATTTTTATGTTTGTTAAGATAAATAAACTTTCAAAAATTTCAATTTAAGAAGCCAAAACCATATGTTTATCCTATAGTGTTCTTGAAAAATAAATCAAAAATGCTTAAATAAAATTGATTTTTGTTGTTTTTGAGATTTTTTTTTGCAAAGAAAAAGTAAACATAAATTAAGAAAAAATGAAAATGAAGATGAGTCTCAACTAGTGCTTGCAACATAAAAGAAAAAGAGAAGGAAAAAGAGAGCAAAGTAAAGAGACAAAACTATTCTACTTGCATGAAAAATAAATCTACACTACTAACATGAAAGTAAATAAACAAAAAAAGCATGTAAAAGAAAGAGAGCACAAATTAACATTGCATAGAAAAAAGGAAAAATACATGAAGTAAAAATGGCTAAGTAGCCATGGAAAAGAGAAATAGAACCTGTCTTTTATTTTGAGCCTGAATTAATGAAGAGGAACTAAGTAAGAGGAGACTACATGAACATCATGGGTTATTTATATAAGCATGAAACCCTAATCCATATTTTGGGGAATGCCCAAAATGCCCTTGAGGTAGTGTGGAGGCCAAGTAATCATTAGCTTCTACTAATCATCATTTAAGTGTATATGAAATCATTAATTACATAAGCATGTGCATTAGCCTCTAATTTGTACATTAAGGTGGTGGGTAGGTGGGTCATCCATGACCTTTACTTGGAATTATTTCCATCTTCATTCCTTTGTATTATTTTTGTGCATGCATATCTTCTTCATGAAACTTATAATTGAAATCAAATTCCTATAAAATAGTATGGAACTTTCTAATTAAATTTTCTCAACTTAATTTGTGCACAAAAATGACTATTTTTCCCTTGGATGAAGATGAATATATGACACTTTGGAATTAAAATGGATTTTGGTTAAAACAAGTTAAAATACCCAATATGATCATTTATTTAATTTAAATAGAATAAATATGGTGGTAAAAATATGCACATTTACGTGCACATCAGTTATGCGTAAGCTCCTCTGAAAATTTCATAGCATTCAGACTTATAGATTGTGAGTAATGATCGATGCAATTTAAGTTTTCGGTAGGTTGTGCAATTCGTATCGATCCCCTTTGGATCGCTCTGTTCGTATCGATCAAGACACGTGTCAATGAGTTATCATGGCGCTAAACTCTTGGATCGCTCCACTTTTTAGGCCGAGTAACCGATTCTTCTATTTGAATGTGTCCTCTTCGTATCGATCCAGTGTACTCTAATTCATATCGCTTCTGTTGCGTCCCACTTCATATCCTTTCCTTTATTCTTAGCTTCGTATCTATAGGCATGACATTATTTGTATTGATGATTCAAAGGTGCTTCGCATTGATTGCCTCGCACGTCATGCTTCACATCGATCGTTTTAATAGTATCCTTCGTATCGGTAAGCTAAGCGATCAATACGATTTAAGCTGGGGTGGCCAACCAATACGAAACACGATAAGATGGGATCGATACGAAACATTGCCTATTGGTGGATGCGAAATTTAGTAAATTCGATGGGTACGAACCGGAGCGCATGTGATCGATACGAAGCAACGCACTTTGGTGGATACGAGGAGTACAGTGTCAGATGGGTGAAAGCAGAACCGATGCGAAGAGAGCGGTGGGATGGATACGAACGAGTCTATTTCCGTAGTTTGCATCGATCATATCTTAAGCATATGGGCTCAGATTGATTTAAAATTTGGAACGTTGGTTTTCACATCTTTGCCTGTCACATCTTGTCAATTGTAGCTTGATCCAGACCCGAGCAAAATTCGTCGATATCCATCGTGAAACATTGCATAACCGATCTTTCTAGACGAACTGTTCTTGATTCCTATTCAACTTTTTTATGTCACCGCCTTGCCAAAGGATGGGATAATACTTGCCCCCTAAAACATGCCTTGCGATAGGAAGGTGTGTTTTGTAATTGATGAGTTGGATGTTCGTATCCTACTAATGACCTGTAAAAAGATTGGTAATCTTACGTGATTGTGAATAGTGATCGTTCGCGATCGAATGCCATTCGAGGCGAATTGTGACAATTCGCAGCTGGGTGCCTTTCGAGGCGAATTGTGACCGTTCGCGGTCGGGTGCCGTTCGAGGCGAATTGTGATCGTTCACTTTTGGATGTCGTTCGAGTCAAATTTTGACCGTTCGCAGTCGGGTGCCGTTCGAGGCGAATTGTGTATGTGCCCGCGGGTGGGGGGGGGGGGTGTTCTTAGTACCTTTAATGTCAGATTTCACGTTCAAGTGAGTTTCTGAACTGCTTGTTATGGCGGTTTATCGCCATCTCAAAGCATGCCTAAGGATGTTCGTGATCCCATACATGTGTAAACGACTTGGCCGTTATAGAATTATTTAAACCAACTTTACATTCAGATGAGTCTTTTAACAAAAATGTCCAACAAAATCAAGTCTAAATATAAGAAATGAAAAACAAAAGCAAAACAGAGACGTAAAAGTGCAAATACCCATACTGATGCGATTGATAGTCGTATTAGAGCATGCTCGAGTATCGCTCGCAATCATGTACATGTGTAAATGACTTAACCGCATTGTTGTGGAGTTTGTCATTTATTCGTCGTTATTCTAATCAATTGATGACAAGCTGATGCCTCGATCCGTGGCCACCTTCATTTGATGCGCGGGTGGTTGCTCTCACTCCCCTGCTGTTGCTCGCCTTCTCACATATTACAATATCAGACCATTTCGGACAAGTCCCTCAACCTCATCCTTCAGGTGCCTGCAATCATTCGTGCTATGACCGTTCAGCTTGTGGAATAAGTAGTACTTGTCCGATCTTCTTTCATTTTTGGTCGGATCCCTCCTCATTGGCTTTCGATAAGGAATCTGCCCCTTTGTGTCCTGGTAAATCTGTTCCAAAGTTTCATTCAATTTCGAATAGGAGGTGAATCATGGTTCCTTTCGTGGTCGCTTTGGTTCATCATTGTTGTCCTTGGCCGTCCGTTTTCCTTTATCAGTTCTTGAATCTTTTTCAGGAGAGTTTCCGCCCTTGACTGCATAAACATCGACTCCTTCTCCTTCCTCTCTTTCAGTATTTGCATCCTCTAATCGTAAAAATCCTTCAGCCTCATGATAAAATTCTCCTAGATCCATAGGGGGATCCCTTGTCAATGAATACTTGAATTCTGTGCTGTCAGCTATGCCTGATACAGCGGCCATCAAGACCATGGATGGATCTGGTCGATCCACCGATGCTGCCGCGGCATTAAATCGCATCAGAAAGCTCCTCAAAGATTCCTCGATTCTTTGCTTTAGTGTTGCCAAACTCATCACCTTCTTGGGTCTTAAAATGTGAACTCTGAATTGCCTCATAAACTTCTTAGTCAAATCAGTCCATGTTCCCCTGGAGCCGCTCTCCAGTTATCTAAACCATAGCGCTGCAATGTTTGTCAAATACAATAGAAAGCACCGGGCCACGACCTCCTCTGCTGCACCCAACACCTCCATATGCCTCATGTATCGTGTCAGGTAAACTGTGGGACCGTCCTCCCATCGTACGTCTTCAGTATTGGTAGCTTGAATTATGGTGGGTTCTTAGATTGCCTAATTGCGGGAGCAAAGGGGCTCATGTTCACGTCTTCCAAATTTTATTCACTAGTCCGCCTCTCATGGCCCGTCTGACCATCTCCGCCAATTTGTCACCATCGCAAAGCCATAGTCCTTGTCCGTTGCCTCTATTCTGCCCCTGAATTGGCGAGGGAGTCTCGAAATTTGCTCTTTTGGACAGGTGTCCATTCCTCTATCAATGCCATGTTGAACAGCTCCACCTGGTGTCCTGCTTGAGGTTGGATCAGCACGCCCCTAGGGAGTGCCCCTAGCTCTGTGGCCGCTCCTGATGGTCCCGCTCTATTCTGCGTTCTGATTTCTCCATGCTCCTGACTCTTATCTCTAGCATCTCCTGCAACTGCGTTAACTTGATTCTGCACTCCAACTGTCCAGTTCGTCGAAGAAAATTATGTATAATCTCCTCTTGCCTTTTCAGAAGCTCTTCATGCATAACTCCCATCATCATCTCCATCTCATCTCAAGTGATGAAGGCTGAGGCCTGATTTGCTCCTGAGGAAGCCTCTTGACTCCCTTCATGTTGACTCCTTTCAGTCCACTATCTTCTTGCCGATTGCCTTGCCATTTATTCCCAGATCCAAGTCTTCAAGCTTTCAAATCTGAAGTCCTGGTTGTAGAATTCCCGAGCGTTAGCCTTCTCAGTGAAAGCACCAAAATGTTTGCACCAAATTTGGACACAAACACCTAATTTCCAATAAAAGCACCAATTCACAATCACAGATCATAGATATTAAGTATGTAGAGAATTAAAAATGAAGCGCACTCAGAAAATTCAGAGGAAAACAGTAAAGAACACAAATTTATAGTGGTTCGATAATCTGGCCTATGTCCACTTTGAAGTTGATGACTTTATTGACGAATGCTCACTGATTACAATGGATTACAGTAGTGAAATTCGAGTACCACAGGAGTCTTTGAGTACAATAATGATTTTGGCAGAGTATGGATGTAGAAGAACCAAAATATCCCTTTTCTAAAGAATTTGGGATGCTATTTATAGGCGTAGGTTACAAAATATCTTGTCCAGATCTCGGGAGACCTTTCTGGCACGTGTGTGGCCCCACGCGATCGATCCTATGTGATTTATTCAGTCCGCGATCGATACGAACCAATTTCTTATCGGTCAAGATTTTGCCCAATCGAGTCGAAATTAAGTAGGAACATTCTTTGGGTTAGCGTAAGCACCTCTGAAAATTTCATAGCATTTGGAGTTATAGATTGTGAGATATGATCGATGCAATTTAAGTTTTCAGTAGGTTATGCAATTCGTATCAATCCCCTTCGGATCGCTCTGTTCGTATCGATCAGGACACATGTTTGAGAGTTGTCGTGGCGCTAAACTCTTGGATTGCTCCACTTTTTAGGTCGAATGACCGATTCTGCTATTTGAGTATGTCCTCTTCTTATTGATCTGGTGCACTCTATTTCATATCACTTATGTTGCGTCCCACTTCGTATCGCTTCCTTTATTCTTCACTTCGTATCCATAGGTGTGACATTATTCGCATCAATGATTCAAAGGCACTTCGCATTGATCGCCTCGCACGTCATGCTTCGCATCAATCGTTTTAATATTATCCTTCGTATCGACAAGCTAAGCAATCGATACGATTTAAGCTGGGGGAGCCAACCGATATGACACACGATAAGATGGGCATCGATATGAAACATTGCCTGTTAGTGGATACAAAATTTAGTAAATTCGATGGATACGAACCGTAGTGTATGTGATGGATACGAAGCAACGCACTTTAGTGGATACAAAGAGTGTCGTGTCAGTTGGGTGAAAGCAGAACCGATGCGAAGAGAGCGGTGGGATGGATACGAACGAGTCTATTTCCTTAGTTTACATCGATCAAATCTTAAGCTATGGGCTCGGATTAATTTGAAATTTAGAACGTTGGTATTCACATCTTTGCCTGTCACATCTTACCAATTATAGCTTGATTCGGACCTGGGCAAAATTCACCGATATCCATAGCGAAACATTGCATAACCGATCTTTTTAGACGAACTGTTCTTGATTCCCAGTCAACTTTTTTGTGTCATCACCTAGCCAAAGGGCGGGATAACACTTTCCCCCCAAAACATGCCTTGCAATAGGAAGGTGTGTTTTGTAATTTGATGAGCTGGATGATATATATAAACTTCTTATATATACAGTTTGTAAATGAAGTTTGCACAAATTCTTGTAGCCATATTTCACACATAAATATTTGTTTGAAAAATATAATCTACATACATATAGTCTTCATACGTGTATTCATATATATTAGCATGCAGTTGTGTATTATATAGCACCTACATACATATCTTTAGTCTGCATAGATTTTTTTATACATTCTCTGGTCTGCACATATTTGTCTATAGCCGTAAATATATTTTAATCCCTTTATCTATATATTTATTTTGCAGTTTATATATGTTAAAGTATTGTTATTCAATATGTTTAAAAGTATGTAAATTTTATATTAGTTTTATATGAGATCTGGTTATTTATAATACACAAGTTTATAAACTATATACATACGATCGGTGTATTTTATATATATAAGCTTATTTAAGCTATGTGATATGTTATTATATATAAGTTCATATATATGTGCAGGCTGATGCATGATTTCATACATGTTGCATATACATGTTTTCGACAGGAAGGTAGGTTTTGCATATATATATATATATATATATATATATATATATATATAGTGTAGCAGCTCATTTATACCATTATTATATGTATATTCCTTTGGGAAATGTAAAATATATATATGTTTTCCTGCATAGTACATTTTAGTTGCATTTATTTATTGCATCTGCATATTTCTGCATAGCACATCTAGTGTAATTATATATTATGTCTACAAAGATATATATATATATATATATATATATATATATATATATATATATATATATATTCCAATATATGGTTGATTTTAAATTTGAAATATAACATACAGCTATGTTATTAGAAATGATTTTGTGATATATTATATATATAGATTTTATATTTATATAAGGGTTTCGAATATTGATTATGGGGTTTATAAATAATATGTTGTTTTGATTTTTGTAATATATATATATATATATATATATATATAAGAAAAGAATTTTTTGGATTTTCATATATATAAAGAATTTATTTAGATTTGGGTTTCATATTGAATATTGATTTTTTAGGGGAAGATTTACATTATAAAGATTTTTATGAGAAAATATTATCTTTCTAATATATATATATATATATGTGTGTGTATATATATATATATATATATATATATTTCATTTTCACTGACTTTCGAATTCCAGCCCAGCCTTGTTTTGTTCGTCGAATCCTTGTTCAGCTCACTTCGCTTGAAATTTGTTGTTGGATTGGTTGATTTTCGGGTTCGTGATTCGATTCATAGCTTGTCACGTTGTCTATCTTCTCTAGACTCGAAAGCTGAGCGATCACTCACGATTAACATTCTTAATTTTAATAAATTTAATTCCCATTAAGATGACAATTGAAATATGCTGTTAAATTTGAACTGTTAATATTTAATTTGCTATATATGATATGCCATTATCTGCAATTGTTCACCTATGACATCTGACACCATCACCTGTTGTTTATATTATAATTAAATTTATTACTAATGATATATGCCTATTGTTGAACTGTTATATTATTATCATATTTGTTCTCACTCTTCAAGTTCCCTATTAATTTAGAATTCCCTATGGCTTGAAATGATACATAACCGAATGATTTTGTAGAATAGGGAAAAATCGTTATGGGTTGAAATGATAAACCCTAGCGATTTTCATTTATTTAAATTTTTTGAGTTTGCGGGTTGAAATGATATATACTCGTAAATATTTAAATTGTGGATTGAAATGATAAATATCCATATCACTTGACCATAGGATATATAATTATATACCGACACCGTTGGTCTATATTTTGAAAAATACTTCCAAAGTTTTGAAAGGAAATATATGGTTTTAATAAATATTGATTTTAAAATATAATATATATATAGGCTATATTTTTTTATATACAAGTATAAAATCTAGATTTTTAAATAATATAAATTGGAAATTTTTGATTTATAAGTTAGTTTTGAAAATATGATTTTTAAGAATTTTCTTATAATTTTATTTTTTAAAAAATATATAAAAATAGATTTAATACAAAATACATTTGATAATAAGATTTAATTTAATAAAAATTTAACTTAATTGGTTTATAACATGTTTGAATATTTATTTAAGTTTATATTAATATTCTAAAAATGGATTCTATAACTTTATTTATAAAGGTTGGGAAGATAAATTAATGTGACTTGGAATTTAATTTGGTTAATAATTGAATTTAAATAAGAATTTATTTGAACTTATTGATTTTGAAATTTGAAAAACATGATTTATAACTTAATTAAATGAATATTCTAAGTTTTAAAGAAACTGGATTGAATATTTAATATTGACATAAAATTTTAAATGGGGATTTTAATATATTGTTATTAAAATGATTAAGTGAATATTTTCCAATTTGAATAATATTAAATTTGAATGTTGAAATATAATTGAAACTTATGCTGTAAATGCTTGAATATTTAAACTTTGAATCTTATTGGAATTGAAGTGATAGTACGAACTTGGATTTGAAATCAATACAGATTGAAATGGTTTGTTAAGAATTCGAATTATTAACCTTTTTAATTGAGATTGTTGAACTGAGATTGATTAAACTGGATTTTGGAATTCAAGTTGGTTTTAATTGATTGGTGAAATTGGAAGAAAGAATTCTAATTTTGAACTATTTTTGATATATAAATTATTTTAATATGTATACACTATTTTCAATGTATAAAGTGCTATGATTTTTAAAGTGTTATGATTTCGAAAGTGCTATGATTTTTAAAGTATTATGACTTGGAAATGAATATTATTTAAAGTGAATAATGATATCAAAATTTATATGGTTTTGAAATGAATATGATATTCTGATATGAAGTATGAATTATTTATAATGAAATGACCATGGTGTGAAATAAGCGTTTGGTTGTTAAAGAGACCAGAATCGAATATTGTCATACTCTCTTCCAACATTGAAAATCACTTTAACAACTGTGTACGTGGTGGAGATTCCAGAATGAAGTAGGATGGTTTGGTGATGATTCTGTATGGTATTTATGTAGCTATGACACCTGTGAGTCAGCTTGATGTGGCTAAAACAATAGCTATATTAGGCCAAGTGGGGTCATTCCTCCAATCAGGCACATTTCTTCAATACCATTCTATTGCTTTTGTGATTTGATTGGGTGCACCCTTTGATTTGGGAGTGTGTCATGAGGTGTGCGGTAGTAGCTGCTACGCGTTACAACCAGTCCGGGAGTGAAAAAGGTATATCTACCTTGGCATTGCCGCGAGTGCCTTGTTCGCATGCCTTGTCGCTCCTTTTACGAGTTTGTTTTGTATCGTACCTGTGTGTTGTCCTCTGGGTAAACCTCCAGTTTACGGAGGAGCGTGCATTATTGTATAGACTATGGAAATATATAAAATGTGTTAAGGGGGATATGGGTAACACCTTAACGCTATTTTAATACTTTTGCTTTACCATAGACATATTATAATAGTGTATATTACTACATAGTAGATAATTCCATGGATCCTTAAAGGATGGGAATCCCAAACATCCTTTAAGTTACTTGATTTCAGTTGACATTTCACTTGAGTTGAATTTATTAATATAAATGTTAATCTTGACTCGAGTGTTTTATGTTTTGCTTTAAAATCGGGTTAGACTGAGTGACACAGCATTTGAGACTCACCTTTGGAGATTGGAGCTTTTCTTGAAGATCTATCCATCCAGCTTTCAATTAGTCCAGTTGTTTTCAGTGATTTCTGTTCAGTCTTGTTAGTTACATTTGCATTTGAGACTATTTTGTATTTGAGATTTCTGTTGTATTTTTGTTTCAGACTCTAATGCTTATAGTAGCTTCATGAACTACTATTTATATTTTCTGTAGCTTATTTTCAATACTCGGTGTCTGTGATTCTATGATTGATTTATTCACTTTATATACTGAGTTTTGCCAAATATAAATTAAAATCTATTGTTTTGAGCAATTCAAGTCCGACATGTGCGTATGCGAATGGTTCGAAATACCAGGTCATTGCAAGTGGTATCAGAGCTCTAATTTAGGCAAAACTTAGCATATAGAGTGAATTTAATTACAGAATCATGATTCGTTCAAGCTCAAATTTCTTCCTCTTTGATTTGGATTTCCTCCGAATTTTAGGAGCTTCCCCTCTGTTCTAAAATTCATACTTGTCTTTCCCTATTCGTGTTCTTTTGATGCTGAAGCATCCCATCGCTTCAATCTTTTAGGTGAATCATCCCATCAGCGGTCCCACCAACCTCTGTATGGTTAGTAAAGAGGTGAAACTTTTTTACAACAAGCATCGATTCACCAGAGATTTCTACGTCCTCAGTTTAGATGTTGTTATTTCTTGCAAAGCCGGAACCGTTTCTCTAGTAGACGATCAGGGTAATTCCCTTGTAATCTTGACTCCACCCCTGCTATCCAACTATTTTTGGATATCTTTGGTGAAGTCCTTTCTCTTCCCTTCAACCAGGAAATTGAATTTCTGCATCGATCTTATTTTTGGAGTCTCGGTTGATCCGGTTAAGTCGTCTGCGATTTATATAAGTCTATCCATCTTCTCTCTTTTATAATTTAATTATCTCATCTTTCTCTCGAGCATATCCTCTTGGTTAGAATTCGCTTTGATTAGGGTACGTCCCTCTGAGATTTGAATCTCTATCTTTATTTCGAAATCCATCCTTGAATCATCTAGTGAGGGAGTGTATTTGTTATTAATATAAAATCTTTATATCATGTTGTTTCAATTATTAAGTTGATTTGGGGTTTCGATCGATTCTTCTGGCCAACTCTATCAATGGAAATTCCAAAAAAAACTTGAACAGAGAATCTGACAGTATTTTTGTAGGATCGATTTCACCCTAGAGGGGGGTGAATAGGGTGATACTATTAATTATAAAAATTATTACGGAAGTATATATAAAATAATTGCAACACAAATTTATCAGAATTATAGCAGCATAGATAATAGCAGAATAATAAAAATAGAACACATAGATTTATCCAACTACGAAAAAACCCTGCCTATGTGATGCCCCCAAGGTTTCTACTAAAAAATAAGCAGTTAGACGCTTATACACGTAAATTCGCGACACCCGCTATCGACTAGCCTTAACTCTACGCTCAAAACCCTGCCACAACTTAGCCAATGAGTTGCAAATTCTCAAACTACACCACCGTAACTTGTCCCCTAGTCACATGACTAGAAATTACAATGTTTAAAAGAGAAATTAAAAACACTTTAATACAATAAAATAAATAAATCCTAATTTTAAACTCTAAAGCCCAATATAATATAAAAGGAAGCCGACCTAAAATTAAAGCATAAGAATAAACTTATCTCCCTTCTTTTATTTTGCTTCTATATTACTTAAGTCCGCTTCCTTAATTGGTGAAAATGGCGGCTCGTTCCTTTACATGCTTGCTCAAAAATTAGGGTTTTTTAATTGAAGAAGCGCCGACTTTAGTAGCTCGATCGAATGATCATTTACATGCTTACTTTGTTGGTCGATGCTCCCTTCTCTTAGTACACGGCTCCTCCAATTTGGATCGAGTTCGTCTACAGTGGTATGTGAATTATTCTTTTTTCTTTACTGGTTGATATGCTTGAACTCGATCCTGATTCAAGTTGAATGATTATCCTCTTTTTTTTTCTTGAACTCGAATGATCTTTTACGGCCAATGATGTTATGGTTTTATAGGATTCGAATTCCTATATTTTCGTTTGTATAAATTTATTTGAATTCGTCAATTACTTTGCGTTGGCCATTAATCTTCATTTGGATGCTTGAGATGATTATTGACTTGTTCATATTCGTATATTTCGTTTACTTGGTTGTCACAGCTTCGGTTTCGACTTCATTGGTCACCGCAGGCTCTGACTTGATTTTTCTGGCATTTTAACTTGACATCGACTTTGTTTGATTTGCTTTCATCATATTATTTATTGACTTCGGAATTGCATTTCTCAATTTGAAACTTTGACTTTGATTATGGTTGGCTTCAGCCATTTTGATTTTGCTGTGTGTATTTCTGGCTTGACTTTAATTCGATCTTTATGATGTTGATATCGGCCATGACTTTGATCACTTGATATTGATTCTGTTCTTTGTATTATCTGACTTCGGTAATTTGGAACCTTGTGGCTTCACAGTGTTTACTGGTGTGAACCGTGACTTGATGTAGTCTTATTCAAGCTGCGTACATGTATACATGCTGTTTCATTTATTCGCTGATCTTCATGTAGCTTGCTGTCTCATGTGCAGTTTGTACTTTGATATGCATGTGCACCATTGATGTGAGTGTTGACTTGTCTCGACCGCTCATTGCTGTATCACCATATAGTTTGTAGTTACCACTGTTTATATGTGCACTGCCTATGTATATTTGCACATTCACTGCTGCTTTGAGTTGCATATGTTAATGGTCTTTATACTACTTTGAGTCTGTTGCATTTCACTGTTGCATACATGTGCTTGTCACCGTTGCATTGTTTTCAAAACTGTTGTAGTTTTGTTGCGGTTTCAATTTGGTCTGAATTGTTGACTAGCTCTGTTAACTGTTTATTCAAGTCTACATATATGTGCATACATACATTTGTATGTGTGTATGCAAATATTGTTCTGAGCTTGAGTTGTTTTCATGTGTACTCGAGTGTAGATTTAAGCTTTGTTGTATTCATCTAGTCTAGTAGCTTCATGTAAATGATGCATGTTGAACTGATTCGACCCAGATCATATTTGTCATGTGGTCTTGTTTCACTTGCTGTTCACTGGTCTTCGAGCCAGTTCATGTATATAGTCTGGTCGATGGTTTGCTTCGTCGACTTGTATTTGCAAGCTTGGAGTTTGGTTTGTTGTAGTCGAGTATCTTCACCATTGACCGTTTCATTGTGTTCCTTCGAGTCATTTTGCAGTTTAGTTTTGCTGCACTCTCTATATATACATACACTGTGTATATACATGTGTGATTATATGTGTATATATATATGTTGTATGTGTTGGTTTGGGTTTCTCTACATTGTGTTTTGGTTATGTTTTCTTGATGCAGTTTTGGTCGACATTGAATTTTGATGTTGTTGCCATTTTAGTCGTTTTGATCATTTCATTTGAATTTTCACCTGTATTGAATCCAGCTTATAGCTCGGGTTTAACCTTGTGTTCATGTTGTGACTTTATTTGTATTGCAATTGAGCTGAACCCGGCTTTACATTTGGGTTTGACCTGTGCTCACCTGTCCTTGTAATTTCATCAAGTGTATATATCAGTGTGCACGACCTTGTGGCATGTACAGTGATACACCGTGCATGTCACAAGCTGTTCGTGTATGATGAATTCAAATTTAAATGATGACGAACAACCGAAATAACTGAGGGAAATAATATTTTCAAAATTACATTTTATTTTACACTGCAAAAATATTTTATTTTCAGTTTTACTGTGTCAGTGTGTATTTTTGCAGATAGCTCAGATGCTCGATTCAATCTGGAATATAGCTGAAGGTAAATACGAGGGAATGAGTGAACTGTAATGAGGTGCATTTGTCAATGATAAATTGTGATGTAATTGAATTTGTATTGTCATTGAATTTGTATATATAGTGAGAGCTCAAATTTATAATATTCAAAATTGTAATAAATATTTGTTTGAATAAAATATCCATTTGAATTTAAACTCTGTGTTATTTATTTTATTCAGCAAATATTTATTTCATTATGTAAAAATAAAATAGTACGTTAACTAATACATTTAAATGAATGTATATATGTTTATTATCGTCAAACAAAAATCATATACGCGCATATTCAACAATCTCCCCATTTTAATGATAACAAACATATATTTAAGATTTTGAATATATTAAATGTATTTGCTCATTGATAGACTCTATTTGCTCCCCCTATTTAAATGCTCCCTCTCTACACAGAGCTCCCCCTTCATACATGCATAAAAATATGTACATGAATAAATGAACCTAGATGCATATAGAAAATAAAATATTTGACTTCAATTTGCCAAAATCTTAACCTTTCTCTCCCCTTTTGTTATCAACAAAAGAGTAATAGTGTTAGAAAAATAGAGATAAAGTGATAGACATTAATACAACATTAAAACTCAATCGAATATAAAATTAATTTTCAATAAAAAGTCAAACAAAAATCATTAGTACTCTTACAAGTGCATATTCCACTTTAGAATGATAGGAATGATGTCATCAAATAAAACCATATAGTTGTGTCTATTTGTGGTATATTTATATCAAGAATTAGAATATCTACTAACCATGCATAACCGTTAGGACTTTTAAAAGAGATTAGTAGTATTCTAAATTTTTATTTAAAAATGAGTTCAAGTATCTTCTAACCACGCATAACCGTAAGACCTTTAAATGGGATTAGAATCAGCTTGTCTATTAAATCAATCAATTTTGATATGCGTTCCATACATGCATAACCGTGAGGACTTTTAAATGAGCATGGAAGCACATAATCAAAAATCCAATTAATTCACCCATGCATAACCGTGATAACTTTTAAATGAGAGTGAATACTTTGGATGTTTTTATTGCTAAAAATATAATAGATTGAAAGTGCATAATTTCCTGTTTAAAATACCACATATCGACATACCATATTGGATTATGATGAGTGATGTTCGATAGAAATATGATAGAATTGGAGATGATCATGGAATTTTTACCAACAAAAAGTTTTTATCACTCTTGTTTAAATTTCTAAAGAAATTTACTATTTATACTATCTCAAGTCATAATATATGATCTATATCAACACTCATCACTTTTTCAATCACTATTTATCTTTTCGATAATCAGTAGGGAGTTATGTTAGTTAATGCAATCATTTAAGCTCAAATTCAAAAATAATTATCAAATTTTTCTAAAAATGACTAATCTGAAATTAGGTCAAAAAATGATTTTCCAGAAGGGGTTTTATAAGAAAAATTCTGCTATTTGAAAATATTTGAAATGAAAAATATGCAGATATTTTCTTTGAAAAACGATGCAGCTACTGAAATATCTCAACATAAATCACGTTCCACTAGTAACTTTTCTGTCAACTAGATTATCAGTGTAATCTGCATCTGAATTCTTCTTTGACTCAATATTATCATTTGAATGTTATAGACCAGACCGTAATGTTGCAAAAAATTTCTTAAAATCAATTTTAACAGCTTCCATACGAAATTCTCTTAAATTTGAATTGAAATCATGCAAACTTACGAACAGTGACCATAGTGTCAGAACAAATATATCCACGTGTAACATAAGCAATCAAAAACCAATAAAACACCATCATTTGAGTGAACAAATTTATATGGAATAGTTTAAAGATGAGAAGATGATTGGTCAACATTTAATCACAAATCAAAGTCATAAATATGAACAAGTCAAATATGAACATATGAATAAGTCAGTATCAATATCGACATTTATCACATAACTGGCTGATTTAAATCAGATTATGGTGCAGATTATCACATTTAATATATCGTTCAAAATAAATATACCATTACCTTTTTTTACCTTTATGATAATATTTCATTGTTTCCTATTGTTTTTCTGCCACCTTTATACTAGGCTAAGGAACTTTGATTAGTTGCCCATTGTGTGTCTGGAACAGCCAGAGTCCAGATAACACTATTGATGTTCCTTAGCCTGCCGCCACACCTACACGAGAAAATATTTTGTGATCTATTTGTTTTTATAGGTTCATGGTTGTTAGTGGAAAATGAGTTTGAAAAATATGTTTGTGGAGACCCAAAACTATTTTATATGTTCCTTTTGGCACCCAGATTTGTCTGACTTTAACGGATTTTATATTTGTGCCTTTTGGAACCCAAATTGGTATTCTTTTCACGTGTTTGGGTCTATACCAACAAATGTTTTGATTATGTCCAATTTTTCTACAAATTGTGCACTCGGATTTGACTTTATTAATTTTTCTTTTAATAGGTTCAGATTGATTATATCCAAGTCCTTGTCTAACTGTATTAACAGTTTGTTTACCTAAAAGCATATTTAACGATCTTTCACTTTTCCTAAAGTCGTTGACAGTTGTTGGACATGTGTTTTGAGAGATTCATTTTCGTTTAATAATTATGTGCATTTTTAATGGAATTTTCTCTCCTCGTGTTTTCGCTTTCTTTTAAAATCATAATTTCATTTTCAAGTGATTTTATTTTAATTTCTGATTTTTTAATTTCTCCTTCGAGTAATGGACACTTATCACACATAGGGATCCTACTTTGATAGTTTTTAACTGATTGATCAAGTTGTTTATTTAAATCTATCAAAGTATCTTTTTGTGATTCAAGTTTGGTATACTTCTCCCTAAGTCGTTCAAAACAGCCATTTACTTAATGGAAATGTATAAGTAATTCTGAGTAGGTGAGTTTTGATACCTCGCTTGGCTCGTCATTGTCGCTATCAGTCATATCACCTTGAAGACACATATCTTCTTTCTCACTCTCACATCTAGTACTTTTATTATCTTCATCACTTGTATTCCACATGGCTTCAAAATTTCTCCTTTTTGATTTCTTTTCTAGACAGTATTGATTCTGAGGACAATTGGGCTTGATGTGTCCGGGTTTGTTGCACTTATGACAGATGATCTCCCATTCTTCTGGGTTGTCTAGTACTTTGAATATTCTGCTTATCAATTTTTGATTTAGAGCTGTATTTCTGTATTTGCGGTTCCACTTTTTGAATCTCTTCATTAGTAATGGTAGCTCAGCTACTCCATCTTCATCATCATCATCACTGCTGCTTTTTGTCAATCCTGTTAAGTATGTTTCTGTGTCGATTATGGAGGAATTCTCATTGCTATTGACTTTTGCACCATATAATGTATCAAAAGTATTCCAGATTTTATGTGCACTTTCATAATGAGAGATAAATTTAAAATTATCATGATTAATATGGGAGTATAATATATGCATAGCAAGAGCATAAATCGAGATAATTTTCTTGTCTGTTATATTACACCCATTTCAATAATATCCCAACATTTAGCATTAATAGATTTTAAATAAAATTCCACTTTCAATTTCCAATTCAAAAAATCCGTTCCATCAAAATAGGAGGGATAATACTAGACCGACCCTTAGCAAAAGCATTATTAAAAGAAGCCATTTTAAAAATTCAAATTTGTAAAAGAAAAATTGGTCTTTGAAAAATCGAACTTTTTAAAACAAAAATGGCTTTTGTACATAGTTTTGATACCACTTGTAGGATCGATTTCACCCTGGGGGGGAGGTGAATAGGGTAATACTATTAATTAAAAAAATCATTGCGGAAGTTTATATAAAATAATTGCAACACAGATTTGTAGGAATTATAGCAGCACAGATAATAGCAGAATAATAAAAATAGAACAAGCATATTTACCCAGCTTCGGCAAAACCCTGCCTACGTGTTGCCCCTAAGGTTTCTGCTAGAAATTAAGCAGTCAAACGCTTACATACGTAAACTCGCGACACTCGCTATCAACTAGCCTTAACTCTACGCTCAAAACCCTGCCACAACTTAGCCACTGAGTTGTGAATTCTCGAACTACACCATCGTAGCTTGTCCCCTAGTCACACGACTAGAAATTACAATGTTTGAAAGAAAAATTAAAAACACTTTGAAACAATAAAATAAATAAACCCAAATTTTAAACTCTAAAGCCCAATATAATAGAAAAGGAAGCCAGCCCAATATAATAGAAAAGGAAGCCAACCCAAAATTAAAGCATAAGAATAAACTTTCTCCCTTCTTTTATTTTTCTTCTATATTACTTTAGCCCGCTTCATTGCTTGGTGAAAATGGCGGCTCAATCATTTATTCGCTTGCTCGAAAATTTTGGCTTTTCAATTGAAGAAGCGCCGACTTTAGTAGCTCGATCGAATGGTGATTTACATGCTTACTTTGTTGATCGATGCTCTCTTCTCTTAGAATACGGCTCCTCTAATTTGGATCGAGTTCGTCTACAGTGGTATGTGAATTATTCTTTTTGCTTTACTAGTTGATATACTTAAACTCGATCCTGATTTGCGTCGAATGATTATAATTTTTTTGCTTAAACTTGAATGATCTTTTATGGCCAATGATGTTACGGTTTTATAGGATTCGAATTCCTATATTTTCATTCGTATAAATTTTTTGAATTCATCAATTACTTTGCGTTGGCCATTGATCTTCGTTTGGATGCATGAGATGATTATTGACTTGTTCATATTCGTATATTTCGTTTACTTGGTTGTCACGGCTTCGGTTTCGACTTCTTTGGTCACCGTAGGCTCTGACTTGATTTTTCTAGCATTTTAACTTGACATTGACTTTGTTTGATTTGTTTTCATCATATTATTTATTGACTTCGGCATTGCATTTCTCAATTTGAAACTTTGGCTTTGATTATGGTTGACTTCGGCCATTTTGATTCTGCTGTGTGAATTTCTGGCTTGACTTTAATTCGGTCTTTATGATGTTGATATCGTCCATGACTTCGGTCACTTTATATTGATTCTGTTCTTCATATTATCTGACTTCGGTAAATTTGGACCCTTATGGCTTCACAGTGTCTACTAGTTTGAACCATGACTTGATATAGTCTTATTCAAGCTGCGTATATGTATACATGCTGTTTCATTTATTCGTTGGTCTTGATGTAGCTTGTTGTCTCATGTGCAGTTTGTACTTTGATATGCATGTGCACCATTGATGTGAGTGTTGACTTGTATCGACTGCTCATTGCTATATCACTATATAGTTTGTAGTTACCACTATTTATATGTGCATTGCCTATGTATATTTGCACATTCACTGCTGCTTTGAGTTGCATATGTTAATGGTCTTTATATGACTTTGAGTCTATTGCATTTTACTGTTGCATACATGTGCTTGTCACTGTTGCATTGTTTTCAAAATTGTTGTAGTTTTTTTGCTGTTTCTATTTGGTCTGAATTATGGCCTTGCTCTGTCAACTGTTTATTCAAGTCTGCATATATGTGCATACATACATTTGTATGTGTGTATGCATATATTGTTGGATTTGTACCGAGCTTGAGTTGTTTTCATGTGTACTCGAGTGTAGATTTAAGCTTTGTTGTATTCATCTAGTCTAGTGGCTTCATGTAAATGATCATGTTGAACTGATTTGACCCAGATCATATTTGTCATGTGGTCTTGTTTCACTTGCTGTTCACTGGTCTTCGAGCCAGTTCATGTATATAGTCTGGTTGATAGTCTGCTTCGTCGACTTGTATTTGCAAGCTTGGATTTTGGTTTATTATAGTCGAGTTTCTTCACCGTTGACTGTTGCATTGTGTTCCTTCGAGTCAGTTTGCAGTTTGGTTTTGCTGCACCGTCTATACACACACACACACTGTGTATATACATGTGTGATTATACGTGTATATATATATGTTGTATGTGTTGGTTTGGGTTTATCTGCATTGTATTTTGGTTATGTTTTCTTGATGCATTTTTGGTCGACACTGAATTTTGAGGTTGTTGCCATTTTAGTCGTTTTGATTATTTCATTTAAATTTGCACCTATGTTGAATCCGCTTATAGCTCGGGTTTGACCTTGTATTCGTGTCATGACTTTATTTGTATTGCACTTGAGTTGAACCCGGCTTTTCATTTGGGTTTGACCTGTGCTCACCTGTCCCTGTAATTTCATCAAGTGTATATATCGGTGTGCACGACCTTGTGGCATGTACAGTGATACACCGTGCATGTCACAGGCTGTTCGTGTATGATGAATCCAAATTTAAATGATGACGAACAACCCAAATAATTGAGGAAAATAATATTTCAAAATTACATTTTATTTTACACTGCAAAAATATTTTATTTTCAATTTTACTGTGTCAGTGTGTATTTTTGCAGATAGCTTAGATGCTGGATTCAATCTGGAATATAGTTGAAGGTAAAAGAGTGAATGAGTGAATTGTAGTGAGGTGCATTTGTCAATGATAAATTGTGATGTAATCAAATTTGTATTGTCATTGAATTTTATATATTGTGAGAGCGCAAATTTATACTATTCAAAATTGTAATAAATATTTGTTTGAATAAATTATCTATTTGAATTTAAACTCTGTGTTATTTTATTTTATTCAGTAAATATTTATTTAATTATGTGAAAAGTAAAATAGTACATTAACAAATACATTTAAATGGATATATATATGTTTATTATCATCAAATAAAAATCATTTACGCGCATATTCAACAATTGTTTCCGGAATTTGTAAATATAATAATTTTGTATGATTATATTTTATACATAAAAGTATAATTCCTTGAAATTTGATAGTTTAATGAATTGGTTGTTAGAAATGATAAAACTAGAATTCATTTATTGTTTTTATTCAACAGTCCTTAAACTATTAACTTTTGTTGTAAATTATAAGGAAATAAATTTTTTATAAATATAGTTTATAAATATGATTTGCAAATGAAATAAACTTAAATTAGGATTTTGAGAAATTAATTTTCGGTGCTTTTCAAATTTTGATTTTCAAAGTTTTGAAAAATATATTATTTGAAAGTGTATTTTGAATGAAAATTGTTTTTAAAAGAATTTTGAAAGAATTAAGTCTACTCTCTTCGTTTATCGCTGGAAAATAATTTTGATGATGATAACAGCATCATCGACATTCATTTTGAGTCTCAAAGTGGAGAGATCTCGTAGCAGCTTTGCTACACCATTGTTTTGGAAAATGGATCTGGTTTGAATTTCTTGAGTATGATTTGATGTACAAAATATATTTGTACGTATATAATTATTTCGAAAATGATTCGAAGTGAAACGGGAAATTCAATTCTTAAATTCTGTGTTAAGTTAGGGTTTTCAATTATTGAAATAAATCAAAAATTGTGAAATATTTTAAGTGTTCAAAATTTATGTTGGAATCAAATATATTTAGTTGTGTTCTAATAAAACATATATAACTTACCTGAATTATTTGAAAAGTTAAATGATATGTAAATATGTAATTGAAGGTTATACAAAGAAAACTTAAGTAATCAAATGCTTAAGTTATCAAATTCTCAAACAAAAGGCCTGCTTAATAGATATGTTGTAAATAAAATGTTAATTTGTATAGAATTTAATTACACTCAGAAACATTAATATAACTTACCTAGGAAAAGTTAAATGTAATGTGAGTGTGTAATTGCATATTATTCAATTTTTAAATGTAAGTACTAAAATGTCCAAAATTTAAAATTTTGCTGAGAGAATTTATAAATGAATTTAAGTTGTTATATTCAATGTTTATATTAAATGAATAAATTAAATAATAAATAGAGAATGTTATTTAAGTAAATAAATTTGAACTTAAGAATAGTTGAAATTAAATTTTTAAGTAAAATCAACTTAACTGATGATGGGTGAGGTTGAATTGAATAAAAAGAGGTTAAATAAAATAAATTTTTGTGTAACGTTTGCGATTTTTCGTTGCCGAAAAACCGAAATGTTAGGGTTGAAGAAGAAGAAAAAGATAGAAGAAGAGAGAAAAAGATAGAACAGAATAGAAAGAAATAATAGAACAACATCAGAATCTCACAATTCGCAGCGGAACAACATATAATGGATAAATGAATAATCTTTAAACAAAGAACTATATCAGTTATTACATTACATCATATTACATTACTTTACATCATCAGAGTGAACAACAACAAACAACAACTAACAGCGGAAAAGAAATACTATATACTAGTAATACGCCATACCATCCAGCTTGCCTCCAGCAGCTCCTGAATTCCAGAATATCCAGAAAACCTGACTCTTGACTGCCCGTGTGGAAATTGGTGGGCACCCAGAATTTAGGAAGGAAAACAACAAACTCCGAATCAGTCATGTGACTGGTGTGAGAACTCAAAACAGTTTATTTATCTTTAAAATCAAAATAGAGGAATATTTTCAAAGTCAATTCGCAATGCTTTTAAAAATGAGACTACCATAAGGCCTCCCGCACACACACACAATGCAAACGCAGAATCGGAGGAGATTTCTCCTTATGATAGTCAAAGATGCTTGATACGCATTAAAAAGAAACATTTGATATTATTACCAGTGCACAGTGTATAAAACATTTCTAAAGTAAGGATATAAATCTTAGCCAGCATAGGCATTCCGCACTTATGCCTACTATAGCTACCATGTTCAATAGCAGGTTACCGCCACATTCCATGGCAGGTTATACAACTAAAACCGTACAAGATCGTATTGTTTCTTTGGATTTCCAACAAATGGTCAGGCCAAGGAACTTCCCATTGCCACATGGAAACGCCTCCGGAATGACGTCCCGAGAACCAAAACGGATCTCTGCGAACACAAGATCGGGTTACCCCTAACTGGGTAACTACTGACACGAATATGTCATCCCCCGATCGTAACCGATCTATCCGAGGATCCTCGATTTCCAACAACCACAAAATTTGCAGCAACAACATAGGTTAAATATCTGGGCTCCATACCATGATACCACCTCTATCCAGAAGGAATGACATACACTAAAGGGGTGCTACCCCCTAATAACCTTGCTGCATCCTTCCTGTTTTGACCATTTCCGAGGTGTGAGGTCCGACGAAGTCTCGTCCACAAAGCCACGCTTTATACAAAAGCCGTGCTTTGGGTCAACAAATGATCATAGAAATGATCACCAAGATAAATGATCAAATAAATGATCCTATCACAAATGATCAAACAATGATCATTTCACAGCAACAATCAGCATGCCACACTACCAAATTGGGAGTATATCACTAATAACCTTCAACTATATAACCTCTAAGCTCGTACGTCTCAGAGAAGGGTGTTAAGCTAAGAGAATAAATTCTCCGCCACCAACAGAAATATATTTGAAAGAAATCACCTTTATATCTCAATTTGTAATGTCAGACATACAATCCATACAAGTCTGTTCCGGGCTCGAACAGAACCGAAGGCACTTCCAAAGAAGTCCTTGCAATCCGGATATTCACTAATCACGACTGGACTTCCCGTCACTAAGGGTGATAAAACCTCTATATCGGAGATCAGCCGATGTAGAGTAACTCGACGGTAATCCTTCCGTTTTCACAAATATCCGATCTTCAACACCGGTCATCAAATGCAATCCATAACGACGTATCACATACTCGGAATGGGTTATACGACCCCAAGGTCCTTTCCCGGATAACCCAAATAGTGAGCGCTTATTTTAAAAATAAGTGTGGCATTCAAATTCAAGCAAATCACAACAAATACCTATTTAAAGGTAAATATTGACAGTCAGATTATTTGACTATCAATAGGCATGCTCAACATCACCAAATTCCAAATAATTTCCCAAATAATTTACTTTCCAAAATATCTTTACTAGATATATAATTTTCCACAATTCAACCATTTGAAAACAAATTTTCAAATCAATTTCCTTAAATGGAAACACTTACAAATATTTATCCATTTTAAATTTAAAATGGTTCATTTAAATAAATTAAATAAATCTTTACCGATTTACTTTATATTTACGTTCCAAATCCGTAAATTTACTCCCACACTTTAAAAATAAATCAACGTTTATTTTTAAACAAATTCCCCTTTCTTTTATAAATTCCATAGTGAATTTACATTCCAAAATATTTATGAATATACGATTTCAATTATTCATTTTCAATTTATCTTCAAAAAGATAAATTCTCAAAACATTTCATTTCACATTGGAAAAACATATCCATACTTATTTATTAATAAG
Organism: Allium cepa; assembly: GCA_030765085.1. Classification (NCBI taxonomy): domain Eukaryota; kingdom Viridiplantae; phylum Streptophyta; class Magnoliopsida; order Asparagales; family Amaryllidaceae; genus Allium; species Allium cepa. The sequence goes on along the minus strand of CM060939.1, from coordinate 27,427,814 downwards.
TAGTTCACAAATCCATTTATTTTCAATACTTAGAAAATATTCCATATACTTAATATCGAAATTAAGTATACATTTCATTCTTTAAGGAAAACATTCACTTAACACATTTATTTGGGCTAAAATGAATGTTGCGTAAAACATCGTTACGACGACCCAAAATCACTAGTATAGGGATTCAAAATTTAGATAGATATATAAATCCCAATACTATACAAAAACATTTCCTTTCGGAAATCATTTACTATAACAACTGTGTTATAGTCCACCATTTCCTTATTTCTCGAAAACGTCTATTTCAACAATAAATGTTGAAATCTATGGTTTCGATTCATAATACATTTTAAAACATCTTTAAAATAATTAACTTCATTTCATAATGTTCCTTCCCCAAAAACATATCCATTTCATTTAATAATATATTCACTGTCCAAAATCGTGAATATAATTCCTTTCATATACTCCTATATCCAACTTATCAAATTCAATTGATTTCGAATTTATAAACAACGTTTATAAACTCCATTTATTTTTTTATAAACTTCTATTTATAAAAAGAATCCTTTTTATATCTCATTTTAAATGCCAAAATCCGATTTAGAAGATAATTACTTATAAATCTTCTATTTCACAAAATCTATTCATTTTATAATGTCATAATTTATAAATCTATAAATTCCGTTCACGTATGAAATCCATTTTTATTTCATTTTTAACAGTTATAAAAACTCGTTTTAATATTCCAATATTTTTAATTTATAAAATATCAATTTTTATAAGTCTTTTATATACATCGTTTTTAATAATTCAAAAATCTCAATTTAAACAAACTTATAAATTACTTAACTATTTATTTCCAAAAAAAATCTTATTTCGGTTATATTTCTCAAAAATCTAAATTGTTATAACATAAAAATTTATAACGTTTTAATTATTTAAAATGAATCAATTCAAAATTTAATAAAAACATATACTTTGAAAAATCACTTTAAAAATCCTTTTAAAAACCAAAATCATTATTTTTAAACTTTAAAAATGGATCCGATGATGCAACATCACCAAATAGTCAATCACGACATCCAAATATCATATATCGATATGATAATCAACAAATATCACAATATCTGTAAATAAATCAATACGGTTGAGGAATCCAGTTGGATCCCTCCAACCTGTTTCCCTGCATCCAAAGATGTTAGCACAATACCAATTCCGCTCCAGTACGGAATTATCGCGGTATATGGGATTTATAAATATTATCCGCTTAATAGACGGCGCAATAGGGTCTCATCCGCTATATAATGCAGGAAATCAACAACTGCAATATATACATATGCCAATATATATATATATATATATATTGCTATTATATATAATACCAATTTCACTGTTTATGAAATATTCGCGGTATATGTTTTTAATAAATAACCTCCGCTTACTAACGGCGTATAGTGTCTATTTTAACAATCAATAGATAACAATCATCATTCAACATACATTCAAGAATTTTAAATCTAACTATTTAAAATAAAAATCGAAACCGATTCGATTGAGTGAGAAGTTCTCACCTTGATTTCAATTTCGTTTTAGCGATTTATTTCGAATAAAATTAAATGCGCGTTTAATTTTATCCAAAATTTTCACTAACTCCAAACGACTCCAATCCTATTGCATCGCGTAGTGCTCGTCCATACGATTCCAATGCAACTGGTTTCGCGCGTTTTCGACCTGGTATGAAAAAGTTATGGCCGTTTAAAGTTACACGATTTTTAAAATATAAACAATTCACATTTCTTTTTATTTTTATACCCTACTAAAATCGTGGCCGTCCATTCGATTCCATCCCCAGGCTGCACGCACACGTTTCCTCTCCCCTCCCATTCACGTTCTACAGGCCGAACCCATAAGCAACAAAAAACCCTAATTGCCGAATGAACATCGTCGACTTCTAGCTTGATCAGGGAGCATCACGACGAAGGCCAACATCGCCTCTACCCACGGCCGAAGGATTCTGAAGCTCAGTTGCACCATGGCACAGAAAAACGTGCCCAAACCCATGGCGTTCACGAGCAAATTGCCATCGATTTACTACTTTGATTTTGATCACCACCGTCCAGATTGAAGAACACGATACGCTCTTTAACTTTGATGTTGAACATCCTTCGAATAGATGAATGGATTTGGAGATTTCGAGGGGAGAACAAAACAATTTTCTGGCCGTTGAGGGTTTTTAAAACCCTAATATATATATTTTTTTTTGTGAAGAGAATGGCCCTATTTATAGAAGTTTGAACGACACTATTCATTCGGCTTTTCCAAACTCCGAATTACGCGCGGTAATCGGTGTTTCTAGGGTTTATCCCGCGTTCCGGACACAATGGAACAGGTTTCGGGAGCTAATTCGGTCATCTGTGCGAGTTATGGCAATAAACGTTCAATTTAAATTAAACCGATTTAAACTAATTTCTAGGCGTTTTGGCTCGCCCCGGACAAACCGTAAATCCGATTGACATGAAATTTGAAACCTTACAATAATATCACATTACGGATCCGATGAAACAGGTTTCGTCGAAATTCGAGACTGTTTGAAAAATGGCTATTTTAACTCGCCAAATTAATATTAAAACAATTTCGATGCGTTTCGAGCCGCCACGATCAAACGATAACTCCGATTGCTACGAAAATTGAAATCCGGTAATAACAAACTATTACGGATCCAATGGAACTAGTTTCGTCCAATTCTGAGACTGTTCAAAAATTGGCTATTTTACAGTCGATAATTAAATATTAAAATATTCATTTCACAATCTAACTCTTAATTCAATTTTAAAAGTTCTATAACATCGTTCTAACTCCAACATGATAAAATAAAATTTTACAAATCATTTTCAATCATATTAAACTCGATTATTCAATTATTTCTGTAGATTCAACTATTAAATAATCGATTTAATTATTCAATTAAATCCAATATTCGAATTTAAATTCATTTGACTTAAAAATTTCACTTATTAAATATTTAAAATTAATTAAATATTCAAATTTAAATTAATAAAAATTCTGGGTCGTTACATACTTCCCCCCTTAAAAGAATTTCGTCCTCGAAATTACCAAGTAAGAAAAAGTTATAGAATTCATTAACTTTCCAAAACAAATTTAAACTTCTTACCATACTTTACTAAGTTTTCAATTCTTTACTTAGTTATCTTTTCAAAACCAAACTATATCGTTTAATTTCCAATTCCAAAACCAAAGTTATAGCTTTTCACAAAATTTTCCAATTTTCTCAAAAAAAAATTCTACCGCCTTAAATTTTCGGAAAAATTCGCCATAGTCTCCTTTGCGCGGCTCGATCCGAAAAAAAAAATGACAGTATATATATCACAAATATACATCTCATCAAGTGATGAGGCATCCCGCAGGGAAAAAAGTGTAAAAGTACGGTATGTAATCCGAGATATGTACCTTATTATATTATTAGCGAGCATATACGGCTAATATAGCACGAAAGCGAGCTCCAAAAGCGAAGCAAGCGCAATCCGCACCTACTAAACACTCAACAAACAACATGAGAACATGCATATATGAAAATAATCTCAATATACATCATATAGCAACATAACAACTACATAATATAGCAAATGCAACTAAAGCAACAAATGCAACCATCAACCAACTCAATATTCATTCATATTCTCATTAATATTCATTGAATTGGTTTTTCAATTGATTCGTTAACATTGGACTTTACTAACATTCATTTGTTCATTTTCCAATTAGTATACATTCACTAATTTATTCACATTGATTCGCTTTCAATCCAAATCAAATCCAATTCTATTCAAATTTACATATTATCCGTTTGAATTTAATTACATAGCTTCCAATTTCGCTAATTCACTTTCATTAACACTTAATGAATTTATATACAATCAATCAACAATCAAATAACAACCAATGTTTATTCAATACAACCAAATTTATTAACTTTTCATTCAATTTGGTTCAACACTTTTAATTCCATTTGGATCATATTAAATTGATTTCCATTCAATTTGTTCAACTAGCTTTTAATGAATTAACACTTATATATTCATTATTTCATATCAATTGTTTACATTTAATTGATTAACATTCAATCCATTTATCAATTCAATTGCTAATTCCTTTAACAATTTAAAGTTGAATTTCATTTATATAACTCAAGTTCACATTCTTAATGACTTCATTTCATTAATTCACTTATTAATTTACTATGATACCAAAATTCAACTTCATTCAACATCACTTAAGTTATATTTCATTCCAAACACCTTTTGTTTAATTTAACTTAAGTTTTCACTTATAAATCCAATTCAAATTCCAATCCTATTTAACTTTTTACCAAAGCTAAATTTATTAACTCCTATCATAAGTTCAAAACTTATTTCACTTATATTCATCATCTTATAAGTTATACAACTTGTATTCAACAATTACTACTTGGATTTTATTGATTTACTTATACTTCCTTTAATTTAACTTCATCCTTTAAGTTAAATTTATTCTATCTAAATTCAATTTGTATAAGTTATCAACTCATTTATCATTTCCATAATATTTAAATACGATTCCAGAGTCCTTTCAATCTTTCAAAACCATTTTTGAAATCAATTCAATTATCTTTTAAATTTCAAAACCCAAACTTAAAATTTTCCAAACAACTTTTATTTAAAACAATTTGGCAGCAATTTCTCTTTTGGAAACCCGAAAATGAATTCTAATGATGTGGCCATCATCATCAGGATTATTTTCCAGCGACCGAAAAGAGTTTAGAGCTTTAATTTCTCCAAAATAATTTTCTAAATTACCAAATCCTTTCAAAACACTTCTCTAGAATTTTGTTTTTAGATTATAAATCACATTTATAAGTCTTTTACTTATATAATTTCACTTCTTGTATATAAGATTATTTCACAATTGTAAATCACATTAATTATAGTTCCATACTTATAATTCATTTGCTTATACAATTATTCTTTTGAAAATTGTTGTTTTTATTCAACAACCAAACAATCAATTCATATACACTTTAATAATTCTGAAAAATTATTCCTTTATATATAAAATATAATCAAGGTAAAATTATTTCATTTACCCAATTTGAAACAATATCGTGACAAATTGTTCTGTACAAGTGTTTAGAGATCCCTATCAACAACGTTAATTACTCGTGTTGACTAAAATCCATATACCACTCAACAAACCAATCATCACAATATAATACAATTTATATTCACTAACAAATACGCGCTCGTATCTATTATTACACTCAAACTCATTCTAGAGTACTACTGACTCTATCTCTAATGAGTAATACCCAACAGAGCCATGGTTGTCGCTTAACCATAAGCTCTGATACCAGATGTAACGTTTGCGATTTTTCGTTGCCGAAAAACCGAAATGTTAGGGTTGAAGAAGAAGAAAAAGATAGAAGAAGAGAGAAAAAGATAGAACAGAACAGAAAGAAATAATAGAACAACATCAGAATCTCACAATTCGCAGCGGAACAACATATAATAGATAAATGAATAATCTTTAAACAAAGAACTATATCAGTTATTAAATTACATCATATTACATTACATTACATCATCAGAGTGAACAACAACAAACAACAACTAACAGTGGAAAAGAAATACTATATACTAGTAATACGCCATGCCATCCAGCTTGCCTCCAGCAACTCCTGAATTCCAGAATATCCAGAAAACCGGACTCTTGACTGCCCGTGTGGAAATTGGTGGGCACTCAGAGTTTAGGAAGGAAAACAATAAACACCGAGTCAGTCATGTGACTGGTGTGAGAACTCAAAACAGTTTATTTATCTTTAAAATCAAAATAGAGGAATATTTTTAAAGTCAATTCGCAATGCTTTTAAAAATGAGACTACCATAAGGCCTCCCGCACACACACACAATGCAAACGCAGAATCGGAGGAGATTTCTCCTTGTGATAGTCAAAGATGCTTGATACGCATTAAAAAGAAACATTTGATATTATTACTAGTGCATAGTGTATAAAACATTTCGAAAGTAAAGATATAAATCTTAGCCAGCATAGGCATTCCGCACTTATGCCTACTATAGTTACCATGTTCAATAGCAGGTTACCGCCACATTCCATGGCAGGTTATACAACTAAAACCGTACAAGATCGTATTGTTTCTTTGGATTTCCAACAAATGGTCAGGCCAAGGAACTTCCCATTGCCACATGGAAACGCCTCTGGAATGACGTCCCGAGAACCAAACCGGATCTCTGCCAACACAAGGCCAGGTTACCCCTAACTGGGTAACTACTGACACGAATATGTCATCCCCCGATCGTAACCGATCTATCCGAGGATCCTCGATTTCCAACAACCACAAAATTTGCAGCAACAACATAAGTTAAATATCTGGGCTCCATACCATGATACCACCTCTATCCAGAAGGAATGACATATACTAAAGAGGTGCTACCCCCTAATAACCTTGCTGCATCCTTCCTGTTTTGACCATTTCCGGGGTGTGAGGTCCGTCGAAGTCTCGTCCACAAAGCCACGCTTTATACAAAAGCCGTGCTTTGGGTCAACAAATGATCATAGAAATGATCACCAAGATAAATGATCAAATAAATGATCCTATCACAAATGATCAAACAATGATCATTTTACAGCAACAATCAGCATGCCACACTACCAAATTGGGAGTATATCATTAATAACCTTCAACTATATAACCTCTTAGCTCGTATGTCTCAGAGAAGGGTGTTCAGCTAAGAGAATAAATTCTCCGCCACCAACAGAAATATATTTGAAAGAAATCAGCTTTATATCTCAATTTGTAATGTCAGACATACAATCCATACAAGTCTGTTCCGGGCTCGAACAGAACCGAAGGCACTTCCAAAGAAGTCCTTGCAATTCGGATATTCACTAATCACGACCGGACTTCCCGTCACTAAGGGTGATAAAACCTCTATATCCGAGATCAGCCGATGTAGAGTAACTCGACGGTAATCCTTCCGTTTTCACAAATATCCGGTCTTCAACACCGGTCATCAAATGCAATCCATAACGACGTATCACATACTCAGAATGGATTATACGACCCCAAGGTCCTTTCCCGGATAACCCGAATAGTGAGCGCTTATTTTAAAAATAAATGTGGCATTCAAATTCAAGAAAATCACAACAAATACCTATTTAAAGGTAAATATTGATAGTCGGATTATTTAACTATCAATAGGCATGCTCAACATCACCAAATTCCAAATAATTTACCAAATTATTTACTTTCCAAAATATCTTTACTAGATATATAATTTTCCACACTTCAACCATTTGAAAACAAATTTTCAAATCAATTTCCTTAAATGGAAACACTTACAAATATTTATCCATTTTAAATTTAAAATGGTTCATTTAAATAAATTAAATAAATCCTTACCGATTTACTTTATATTTACGTTCCAAATCCGTAAATTTATTCCCACACTTTAAAAATAAATCAACGTTTATTTTTAAACAAATTCCCCTTTCTTTTATAAATTCCATAGTGAATTTACATTCCAAAATATTTATGAATATACGATTTCAATTATTCATTTTCAATTTATCTTCAAAAAGATAAATTCTCAAAACATTTCATTTCACATTGGAAAAACATTTCCATACTTATTTATTAATAAGTAGTTCACAAATCCATTTATTTTCAATACTTAGAAAATATTCCATATACTTAATATCGAAATTAAGTATATATTTCATTCTTTAAGGAAAACATTCACTTAACACATTTATTTGGGCTAAAATGAATGTTGCGTAAAACATCGTTACGACGACCCAAAATCACTAGTATAGGGATTCGAAATTTAGATAGATATATAAATCCCAATACTATACAAAAACATTTCCTTTCGGAAATCATTTACTATAACAACTGTGTTATAGTCCACCATTTCTTTATTTCTCGAAAACGTCTATTTCAACAATAAATGTTGAAATCTATGGTTTCGATTCATAATACATTTTAAAACATCTTTAAAATAATTAACTTCATTTCATAATGTTCCTTCCCCAAAAACATATCCATTTCATTTAATAATATATTCACTGTCCAAAATCGTGAATATAATTCCTTTCATATACTCCTATATCCAACTTATCAAATTCAATTGGTTTTGGATTTATAAACAACGTTTATAAACTCCATTTATATTTTTATAAACTTCTATTTATAAAAAAAATCCTTTTTATATCTCATTTTAAATGCCAAAATCCGATTTATAAGATAATTACTTATAAATCTTCTATTTCACAAAATCTATTCATTTTATAACTTCACAATTTATAAATCTATAAATTCCGTTCACTTATGAAATCCATTTTTATTTCATTTTTAACAGTTATAAAAACTCGTTTTAATATTCCAATATTTTTAATTTATAAAATATCAATTATTATAAGTCTTTTATAAACATCGTTTTTAATAATTCAAAAATCCCAATTTAAACCAATTTATAAATTACTTAACTATTTATTTCCAAAAAAAATCTTATTTCGGTTATATTTCTCAAAAATCTAAATTGTTATAACATAAAAATTTATAACGTTTTAATTATTTAAAATGAATCAATTCAAAATTTAATAAAAACATATACTTTGAAAAATCACTTTAAAAATCCTTTTAAAAACCAAAATCATTATTTTTAAACTTTAAAAATGGATCCGATGATGCAACAGCACCAAATAGTCAATCACGACATCCAAATATCATATATCGATATGATAATCAACAAATATCACAATCTCTGTAAATAAATCAATACGGTTGAGGAATCCAGTTGGATCCCTCCAACCTGTTTCCCTGCATCCAAAGATGTTAGCACAATACCAATTCCGCTCCAGTACGGAATTATCGCGGTATATGGGATTTATAAATATTATCCGCTTAATAGACGGCACAATAGGGTCTCATCCGCTATATAATGCGGGAAATCAACAACTGCAATATATACATATGCCAATATATATATATATATATATATATATGTATATATTGCTATTATATATAATACCAATTTCACTGTTTATGAAATATTCGCGGTATATGTTTTTAATAAATAACCTCCGCTTACTAACGGCGTATAATGTCTATTGTAACAATCAATAGATAACAATCATCATTCAACATACATTCAAGAATTTTAAATCTAACTATTTAAAATAAAAATCGAAACCGATTCGATTGAGTGAGAAGTTCTCACCTTGATTTCAATTTCGTTTTAGCGATTTATTTCGAATAAAATTAAACGCGCGTTTAATTTTATCCAAAATTTTCACTAACTCCAAACGACTCCAATCCAATTGCATCGCGTAGTGCTCTTCCATACGATTCCAAGCAACTGGTTTCGCGCGTTTTCGACCTGGTATGAAAAAGTTATGGCCGTTTAAAGTTACACGATTTTTAAAATATAAACAATTCACATTTCTTTTTATTTTTATACCCTACTAAAATCGTGGCCGTCCATTCGATTCCATCCCTAGGCCGCACGCACAAGTTTCCTCTCCCCTCCCATTCACGTTCTACAGGCCGAACCCATTAGCAACAAAAAACCCTAATTGCCGAACGAACATCGTCGACTTTTAGCTTGATCAGGGAGCATCACGACGAATGCCAACATCGCCTCTACCCACGGCCGAAGGATTCTAAAGCTCGGTTGCACCATGGCACAGAAAAATGTGCCCAAACCCATGGCGTTCAGGAGCAAATTGCCATCGATTTACTGCTTTGATTTCGATCACCACCGTCCAGATTGAAGAACACGATACGCTCTTTAACTTTGATGTTGAACATTCTTCGAATAGATGAATGGATTTGGAGATTTCGAGGGGAGAACGAAACAATTTTCTGGCCGTTGTTTGGGATAGTGGCGGCCAGGGTTTTTAAAACCCTAATATTTTTTTTTGTGTGAAGAGAATGGCCCTATTTATAGAAGTTTGAACGACACTATTCATTCGGCTTTTCCAAACTCCGATTTATGTGCGGTAACCGGCGTTTCTAGGGTTTATCCCACGTTCCGGACACAATGGAACAGGTTTCGGGAGCTAATTCGGTCATCTGTGCGAGTTATGGCAATAAACATTCAATTTAAATTAAACCGATTTAAACTAATTTCTAGGCGTTTTGGCTCGCCCCGGACAAACCGTAAATCCGATTGACATGAAATTTGAAACCTTACAATAATATCACATTACGGATTCGATGAAACTGGTTTCGTCGAAATTCGAGACTGTTTGAAAAATGGCTATTTTAACTCGCCAAATTAATATTAAAACAATTTCGATGCGTTTCGAGCTGCCACGATCAAACGATAACTCCGATTGCTACGAAAATTGAAATCCGGTAATAACAAACTATTACGGATCCAATGCAACTAGTGTCGTCCAATTCTGAGACTGTTCAAAAATTGGCTATTTTACAGTCGATAATTAAATATTGAAATATTCAATTTTCACAATCTTACTCTTAATTCAATTTTAAAAGTTCTGTAACATCGTTCTAACTCCAACATGATAAAATAAAATTTTACAAATCATTTTCAATCATATTAAACTCGATTATTCAATTATTTCTGTAGATTCAACTATTAAATAATCGATTTAATTATTCAATTAAATCCAATATTCGAATTTAAATTCATTTGACTTAAAAATTTCACTTATTAAATATTTAAAATTAATTAAATATTCAAATTTAAATTAATAAAAATTCTGGGTCGTTACATATTGTTTGAAAGAAATTTTGTAATAACCATTAATAAATTGAAGCAAATAAACTAAATGAAAATACATTGAATTTAAATCAACTAAATGTGAATACAATGAATATTTATTGATTGAATAAAATGGATTGAAACCAAATTTATTAAATACAAATCAATTTAAACTAATGAAATTTATATGGTTTTGAAATCAATTGTAATATATGGTATTTTGTATTTCAATTTATCTTTTCTTTTCTGGTTGATTCTATTCTCCTATCTCGTTTCTTTTCGGGGATGAAAAGTTTTGAGTGGGGGAGAGTGTAAGGACCTAAAAATTTCGACGGTTTAAATAATGTAACTAACTTAAATTTTGCGAAAATTTAAACAACTGAATTTGGATTTAAAAATTTGATATTTGGAATACGTTTATTTTAACATAGCAACTGGTAAATTTTCATTGGAAAATATAAAGGTTAATTCTATTGTGTAATTTTAATTTCAATTTTTAAATCAGTTAAATTTGATGACAATAAAATATTTTCAAAATCTGAATATTTTATACAATAAATTTTTTTAATATTTTTTGAATGAGACGTCATCTTTCGTTTCAATAAATTCGGGCTTCTTCAGCCCCAATTATCTTATTTTCAACATTTTAACACAAGTTTGGCAAGAACATAACCTTTTGATAGGGCGATCGTACCACTGATGCCTGTGTACCATTTTGTTCACCTTGTTGTGTTGATCTCCACAGTGTATTCGTTTGTGTATTTTGGAGTCTGGTACGTGGCAAAATCCATGAAAACGGTTATCCGTGTCGATTCCACGTTTGAGGCTTTTGAAATTTCTATGTCCATTCGTATGTTTCCAGAGAAAAACAATGGTACTATCATTAATATTTCCGAAAATTTAGATTTTACTATTGACATTTCCATTGTTTGAAATATATTTCCGGTTCCAATATATTTTAGGTGTCAATTTTCTTGCATACCTTCTTTTCAACGCTGTAAACTCCGATGCATCTTTCTATTCTTTTGAAAAATATATAATATACAGTGCCTATATATTTTCTTACTGAAGCTCGTAGTGACCTTTCCCATCCTCTCTGTTCATCGTGTCCTTTCAACTGAAATTATAAGTTATACATACATACATACATACATACATACATACATACATACTTACATACATACATACATATACATACATACATACATATACATACATACATACATATATATATATATATATATATATATATATATTTCTTTATAAGTTACAAGCTAATTTATCTCCTTAAATCTATTCACCTTCTTAAACATGCTTGCTTATATTTTTTCATTTTCCTAACCTTGCTGGCCAAGAGCCTCAACTATCCTCACGTCAACATCTTTCTCTCTCCATCGACAGTCCATAGTCCATCACCCTCCGCTTATCTCCACGCCTTACCCGTGTTCACCCACCACCTCCGGTCCTCTGGCAGTGGTAAGCAACCACCGCACCTCTGTCTTATCGCCTCCCTGTGCCACTATCTCCTACAACCGAGCCCGTGTACTATACCCTCGCTCTGCTACCCAGCTGCATGGTGGCACTCATCACCGCCGTGTAAACAGCTCCGCTCTCACAACTCCTTCGGCCTCCTTCCTCTCTTTCCCTACGTGTACATCATACACACACTCCTTCAGTAGCCTAGCAACCAGTTCGCTCCGAGCCTCCACCTGACATGTACATCTGCCTCCATAGCCTTCCAGCCTCCTTTTCATTGTCTAACTCATGTTCTATATATATGTTTGTGTGTGTATATATATATAGTGTGTTTATAGTATTATATATTATGATTTGTGGTAATATAATATAATATGTTAGTTTATATAATATTTTATAATATGTTGGTAATGTCGGTTATGATTCTTTTGGATGCTTTGCATTTCAACATTTACTTCGTATTATACAAATGTTTTAAAGTTAATATTCAAAAGGAAATCATGATATATATAAACTTCTTATACGTACAGTTTGTAAATGAAGTCTGCACAAATTCTTGTAGCCATGTTTCATGCATATATATTTGTTTGAAAATATAATCTACATACGTATAATCTGCATATTTGTATACATATATATTAGCATGCAGTTGTATATTATATAGCGCCTGCATACATATCTTTAGTCTGCATAGATTTTGTTTATACATTCTCTGGTCTGCACATATTTGTCTATAGCCGTATATATATATATATATATATATATATATATTTTAATCTCTTTATCTATATATTTATTTTGCAGTTTATATATGTTAAAGTATTGTTATTCAATATGTTTAAAAGTATGTAAATTTTGTATTAGTTTTATATGAGATCTGTTGGTTTATAATACATAAGTTTATAAACTATATATATGTGATCGGTCAATTTTATATATAAAAGCTTATATAAGCTATGCGATATGTTATTATGTATAAGTTCATATATATGTGCAAGCTGATGCATGATTTTATACATGTTGGATATACATGTTTTCGGTAGGAAGGTAGGTTGTATATATATATACATGTAGTGTAGCAGCTCATTTATACTATTGTCATATGTATATTCCTTTGGGAAAAGTAATATATATATATATATATATATATATATATATATATATATATATATATATGTTTTGCTGCATAGCACATTTTAGTTGTATTCGTATATTGCGTCTGCATATTTCTGCATAGTACATCTAGTGTAGTTATATATTGTGCCTGCAAATATATATATATATATATATATATATATATATATTCCAATATACGTTTGATTTAAATTTAAAATATAACATACAACTATGTTATTAGTGATGATTTTGTGATATATTTTATATATAGATGTTTATATAAGGGTTTTGAATATAGATTTTGGGGTATATAAATATTACGTTGTTTTGATTTTGTAATACATATATATAAAAACGAGAAAAGAATTTTTAGGATTTGCATATATAAAAAGAATTTATTTTGATTTGGGTTTCAAATCGAATATTGATTTTTTAGGGGAGGATTTAAATTATAAAGATTTTTATGAGTAAATATTATCTTTCTAAAATTTATATATATATATATATATATCGTTTAACCCAGCCTTGTTTTATCTGTCGAATCCGTGCTTTGCTCACTTCGCTTGTCGTTGGATTGGTTGATTTTCGGGTTCGTGATTCGATTCATAGTTTGTCACGTTGTCTATCATCTTTAGCCTAGAAAGGTAAGCAATCACTCACGCTTAACATTCTTATATATAATAAATTTAATTCACATTGAGATGACAATTGAAATGCTGTTAAATTTGAACTGTTATTATTCGATTCGCTATATACGATATTACATTATCTGTAACTGTTCATCTATGACATCTGACACCATCACCTATTGTTTATATTATAATCAAATTTATCACCGATGTTGATCTATTATATTATTATCATATTTGTTCTCACTCTACAAGTTTTCTGTAATTTAGAATTCCCTATGAGTTGAAATGATACATACCCGAACGATTTTGTAGAATAGGGGAAAATTGTTATCGGTTGAAATGATAAACCCAAGCAATTTTTATTTATTTTAAATTTTTGGGATTGAAGATTGAAATAATATATACCCATAGATATTTGAATTGCGGATTGAAATGAAAAATATCATATTAGTTGACCATATGATAGATAATTATATACGGACATCATTGGTCTATATTTTGAAAAATGATTTCCAAAGTTTTGAAAGAAAATATATGGTTTTAATAAATATTGATTTTATAATATAATATATATAGGCTATATTTTTTTATATACGTGTATAAAATCTAGGGTTTTAAATAATATGTTTTGGAAATTTTAATATATAAGTTAGTTTTGAAAATATAATTTTTAAGAATTTTTTATAATTATTTTTTTAAAAATATATAAAAACAGAATTAATAAAAAATACATTTAATAATAAGATTTAATTTATTAAAAATTTAACTTAATGGTTATAATATGTTTAAATATTTATTTAAATTTATATTAATATTTTAAAAATGGATTTTATAACTTTAATAATAAAGGTTGGGGAGATAAATTAATGTTCACTTGGAATTTAATTTGGTTAATAATTGAATTTAAATAAGAATTTATATGAATTTATTGATTTTGAAATTTGAAAAATATGATTTATAACTTAATTAAATGAATATTCTCAGTTTCAAATAAAATTGAGATTCAATATTTAATATTCATATAAAATTTTAAATGGGGATTTTATTATTATTAAAATGATTAAGTGAATACTTTCCAGTTTGAATAAAATTAAATTTGAATGTTGAAATATAATTGAAACTTATATTGTTAATGCTTGGATATTTAAACTTTGAATCTTAGTGGAATTGACGTGATAGTTCAAACCTGGATTTGAAATCAATATAGATTGAATGGTTTGTTGAGAATTTGAATTATTAACCTTTCTAATTGAGATTGTTGAACTGGGATTGATTAATATGAATTTTGGAATTTAAGTTGATTTGAACTAATTGGTGAAATTGGAAGAAACAATTCTAATATTGAACAATTTTTGATATATAAATTATTTTAATATGTATACACTATTTTAAATATATAAAGTGCTATGATTTTAAAAGTGTTATGATTTCAGAAGTGCTATAATTCTTAAAGTGTTATGATTTTGGAAATGAATATTATTTAAAGTGAATAATGATATCAAAATTGATATGGTTTTGAAATGAATATGATATTCTGATATGAAGTATTAATTATTTATAATGAAATGACTACGGTATGAAATAAGCGTTTGGCTGTTAAAGAGACCGGTATCGGATATTGTCATACTCTCTGCCAACACCGAAAACCATTTTAACAACTATGTACGTGTTGGAGATTCCAGAACGAAGTAGGACTGTTTGGTGACGATTCTATATGGTATTTACGTAGCCCTATCTCCTGTGAGTCGGCTTGATGTGGCTAAAATAGTAGCTATACCGAGCCAAGTGGGGTCGTTCCTCCGATCGGGCACATTTCTTCAGTACCATTCTATTGCTTTTTTGATTTGATTGGGTGCACCCTTTGATTTGGGAGTGTGTCACGAGATGGCGGTAGTAGCTGCTACGCGTTACCACCAGTCCGGAAGTGCAAATGGTATATCTGCCCTGGCATTGCCTCAAGTGCCTTGTCGCATTCCTTGTTGCGCATTTTACGAGTTTGTTTTGTATCGTACATATGTGGTGTCCTCTGGGTAAACCTCTAGTTTACGGAAGAGCGTACGACATTGTATAGACTACGGGAATATATAAAATGTGTTAAGGAGGATATGGGTAACGCCTTAACGCTATTTTAATAATTTTATTTTGCTATAGACATATTATAATAGCGTATATTACAACATAGTAGATAGTTCCATGGATCCTTCGAGGATAGTAATCCCAAGCATCCTTTAAGTTACTTGATTTCAGTTGACATCTCATTTGATTTGAATTTAATAATATAAGAATATTAGTCCTGACTCGAGTATTTTGTGTTTTGCTTTATGCTCGGTTCAGACTGAGTGACACAGCATTTGAGACTCACCTTTGGAGATTGGAGCTTTATTTGAAGATCTATCCAGCTTCAGTTAGTCCGGTTGTTTCCGGTGATTTCTGTTCAGTCTTGTCAGTTACTTTTGCATTTGAGACTATTCTGTATTTGAGATTTCTGTTGTATTTTCTTTCAGACCCTAACGTTTATAGTAGCTTCATGGACTACTATTTATCTATTTTGCTGCTTATTGTTATAATACTCCGTGTCTGTGATTCTATGATTGATTTATTTACTGTATATACCGAGTTTTGCCAAATATAAATTAACAGTATGTTGTTTTAAGCAATTCAAGTTCAACGTGTGCGGATGCGAAAGGTTCAAAATACCAGGTCGTTACAAGTAGTATCAGAGCTCTGATTTAGGAAAAACTTAGCATATAGAGTAATTTTAATTACAGAGTCACGTTTCATTCATGCTCAAATTTCTTCCCCTTTGATTTGAATTTCTTTTGAATTTTTGGAGCCTCCCCTCTGTTCTAAAATTCAAACTTGTTTTTCCTATTCATGTTCTCTTGATACTGAAGCATCCCATAGCTTCATTCTTTTGGGTGACTCATCCCATCAGCGATTCCGCCAACCTCTGTATGATTTGTAAAGGGATGAAACTTTTTTACAAAAAGCATCGGTTCACCGAAGATTTCTATGTCCTCAGTCTAGATGTTGTTATTTCTTGCAAAGCCCAAACCGTTTCTCTAGTAGACGATCAGGGTAATTCCGTTGTAAACGTGACTCCACCCCTACTATCCAACTATTTCTAGATATCTTTGGTGAAGTCATTTCCCTTCCCTTCAAGCGGGAAATTGAATTTCCACATTGATCTTATTTCTGGGGTCTTGGTTGACCCAGTTAAATCGCCTACGATTTATATAAGTCTATCCAACTTATCTCTTTTATAATTTAATTATCTTATCTTTCTGTCGAGCCTATCCTCTTGGATAGAATTCGCTTTGATTAGGGACGTCCCTCTAAGATTTGAATCTCTATCTTTGTTTCGAAATCCATCCTTGAATCATCTAGCGAGGGAGTGTAGTTGTTATTGATATAAAATCTTTATATTATGTTGTTTGAATTGTTAAGTTGATTTGGGGTTTCGATCGATCCGTCTGGCCAACGCTATCAATGGAAATTCGAAATAAAATACTTGAACAGAGCAAACTGACACAATATTATTTCTAGAATTTGTAAATGAAATAATTTATATGATTATATTTTATACATAAAAGTATAATTCCTTGAAATTTGATAGTTTAAGGAATTGGTTGTTAGAAATGATAATACTAGATTTTCATTTATTGTTTTTATTCAAAATTCCTTAAACTATTAACTTCTGTTGTAAATTGTAAGGAAATGAAAATTTTATAAATGTAGTTTATAAATCTGATTTGCAAATAAAATAAAATAAAATTAGGAATTTTAGAAATTAATTTTCGGTGCTTTTCAAATTTTGGTTTTCAAAGTTTTGAAAAATATATTATTTGAAAGTGTATTTTGAATAAAAATTGTTTTTAAAAGAATTTTGAAAAAATTAAGTCTGCAATCTCTTCGTTTGTCGCTGGAAAATAATTTCGGTGATGACTGTAGCATTATCGACATTCATTTTCGAGTCTCAAAGTGGAGAGACCTCGTAGCAGCTTTGCAACTCCTTTGTTTTAAAAAATGGATGTGGTTTGAATTCTTGAGTATGATTTGATGTACAAAATATATTTGTATGTATATAATTATTTCAAAAATGATTCAAAGTGAAACTGGAAAACTAATTCTTAAATTCCATGTTAAGTTAGGGTTTTCAATTATTGAAATAAATTAAAAATTATGAAATATTCGAAGTGTTTAAAATTTACGTTGGAATTTAAATAACTTGAAATAGTTGAACTAGGATAGAATTTATTTATGTAATATTTAGTTGCATTCTAATAAACATACATAACTTACCTTTTATTTGAAAAGTTAAATGTTGTGTAAATATGTAATTGAAGGTTATACAAAGAAAACTTAAGTAATCAAATGCTCAAACAAAAGGCCTGCTTAATAGATATGTTGTAAATAAAATGTAAATTTTTATAGAATTTAGTTACACTCAGAAACATTAATATAACTTACCTAAGAAAAGTTAAATGCAATATGAGTATATAATTGAATAATATTCAATATAAATGCAAGTACTAAAATGTCCAAAATTTAAAATTCTGCCGAGAGAATTTATAAATGAATTTGAGTTGTTATAATCAATGTTTATATTAATTGAAAAAAATTGACTAATAAATAGAGAATGTTATTTAAGTAAATAAATATGAACTTAAGAATAGTTGAAATTGAATTTTTAAGTGAAATCAACTAAACTGATGACAGGTGAGATTGAATTGATTAAATAAACAGGTTAAGTAAAATAAATTTCTGTTTGAAAGAAATTTTGTGATAACCGTTAATAATTGAAGCAAATAAACTAAATGAAAGTACCTTGAATTGAAATCAACTAAATGTGGATATAATGAATATTTATTGATTGAATAAAATAGATTGAAACCAAATTTATTGAATTCAAATCAATTTAAAAACTAATGAAACTTATATGGTTTTGGAATTAATTGTGATACTGGCATTTTGTATTTCAATTTATCTTTTCCTTTCTGCTTGATTCTATTCTCCTATCTCGTTCCTTTTAGGAGACGAAAAGTTTTGAGTGGGGGAGAGTGTAACGACCCAATTTTTTTAATGGTTTAAATAACGTAATTAACTTAAATTTTGTGAAAATTTAAAAAATTGAATTTGGAAGTAAAAATTTGATATTTGAAATACATTTATTTTAACATAGCAACCGGTAAATTTTCATTGGAAAATACGAAGGTTAATTCTGTTGTGCAATTTTAATTTCAATTTTTAAAATCGGTTAAATTTGATGACAATAAAATATTTTCAAAATTCTGAATATGTTTATACAATAGAAATGTTTAACATTTTTTGAATGGGACACCATCTTTCGTTTCATCAAATTCAGACTTCTTCAGCTCCGTTTGTCTTATTTTCAACATTTTGACAAAAGTTTGGCAGCAAATATCAACTTTTGATAGGACGATCTACCACTCATACTTATATACCATTCTATTCATCTCATAGTGCTTATCTCCATATTGTATTCATTTGTGTATTTTGGAGTCCAGTACGCGGCAAAATCCGTGAAAACGATTATCCGTATCTGTTCCACGTTCGAGCCTCTTGGATCTTCTGTGTCCATTCGTGTGTTTTCAGAGAAAAACAAATGGTACTATCATTATTATTCCATAAATTCAGATTGACTATTGACATTTCCATTGTTTGAAATATTTTTTCGGATCCAATATATTTTGGGTGTCGATTTGATTGCCTACCTTCTTCAACGCTGTAAACTCCAAAGGGCCTTTCTATTCTTTTGAAAAATATATAATATACAGTGCCTATATATTTTCTTACTGGAGCTCGTAGTGACCTTTCCCATCCTCTATGTTCATCGTGTTCTTTCAATTGAAAATATATGTTATATATTTATAAATTTCTTTATAATAGTTACAAGCTACTTTATCTCCTTAAATCTATTCACCTTCACAAACATGCTTGCTCATATTTTTTCATTTTCCCAACCCTGCCTGGCCTAGAGCCTCCACCATCATCACGACAACATCTTTCTCTCTCCATCGACAATCCGTAGTGCATCACCCTTCGCTTATCTCCATGCCTTACCCGTGTTCACTACCACCTTCGGTCCTCTGGCCACGGTCAGCGACCCCCACACCTCTGCCTTATCGCCTCCATGTACCGCTATCTCCTACAAGCGAGCCCGTGTACTATTCGCACGCTCCGCTACCCAGCTGCATGGCCGCACCCAACCACCATGTAAACAGCTCCGTTCTCACAACCCCTTCGACCTCCTTCCCCTCTTTCCCCACATGTACTTCGTACACATACTTCTACCATAGCCTAGCAACCAGTTCGCTCCGAGCCTCCACCTGACACGCCTATCCGCCTCCATAGCCTTCCAGCCTCCTTTTCATTGTCTAACTCATGGTCTATATATATGTTTGTGTGTGTATATATATAGTGTGTTTATAGTATTATATATTATGATTTGTGGTAATATAATATAATATGTTAGTTTATATAAAATTTCATAATATGTTAGTAATGTCAGTTATGATTCTTTTGGCTGCTTTGCATTTCAACATTTACTTCGTATTATGCAAATATTTTAAAGTTTATATTCAAAAGGAAATGATGATATATATAAACTTCTTATACGTACAGTTTGTAAATGAAGTCTACGCAAACTCTTGTAGCCATGTTTCACACATATATATTTGTTTGAAAATATAATCTACATACATATAGTCTGCATATGTGTATACATATATATTATCATGCATTTGTATATTATATAGCGCCTACATACATATCTTTAGTCTGCATAGATTTTGTTTATACATTCTCTGGTCTGTACATATTTGTCTGTAGCCGCATATATATTTTAATCTCTTTGTCTATATATTTATTTTATAGTTTATATATGTTAAAGTATTGTTATTCAATATGTTTAAAAGTATGTTAATTTTATATTAGTTTTATATGAGATCTGTTAGTTTATAATACACAAGTTTATAAACTATATACATATGATTGGTGTATTTTATTTATAAAAGCTTATATAAGCTATGTGAACTGTTATTTTATATTAGTCCATATATATGTGCAAGCTGATGTATGATTTCATACATGTTGCATTTACATGTTTTTGGTAGGAAGGTAGTTTGTGTCTATGTGTGTGTGTGTGTGTGTGTGTGTGTATGTAGTGTAGTAGCCATTTATACTATTGTTATATGTATATTCCTTTGGGAAAAGTAAAATACATACACATACACACACACATATATGTTTTCTTGCATAGTACATTTTAGTTGTATTTGTATATTGCGTATGCATATTTCTGCATAGTACATCTAGTGTAATTATATATTGTGTCTGCAAATATATATATATATATATATATATATATGTATGTATTTTCCATTATAAGTTTGATTTTAAATTTAATATATAATATACAGCTATGTTATCAGTGACGATTTTGTGATACATTAGATATATATATATATTGTAATATATATATATATATATATATATATATAAAGAGAATTTTTTTTAGGATTTGCATATATATATATATATATATATATAAAGAATTTACTCTGATTTGGGTTTCAAATCGAATATTGATTTTTTACGGCAGATATACATTATAAAGATTTTTATGAGTAAATATTATATATATATATATATATCATTTTCATCGACTTTCGAATTCCAGCCCAACCTTGTTTTGTTCGTCAAATCCGTGTTCAGCTCACTTCGCTTGAAATTTGTCGTTGGATTGGTTGATTTTTGGGTTCGTGATTCGATTCATAGCTTGTTACGCTGTCTGTCTTCTCTAGCCTCGAAAGGTGAGCGATCACTCATCATTAACATTCCTATATTTAATAAATTTAATTCACATTGAGATGACAATTGAAATATGCTGTTAAATTTGAACTGTTAATATTGAATTTGCTATATATGATATGCCATTATCTGTAAATGTTCACCACTGACATCTTACACCATCACCTGTTGTTTATATTATAATTATATTTATCACTGATGATATATGCATTTTGCTGATCTGTTATATTATTATCATATTTGTTCACACTCTGCAAGTTCCCTATTAATTTAGAACTCCCTATGGGCTAAAATGATACATACTCGAATGATTTTGTAGAAAAGAGGAAAATCATTATGGGTTAAAACGATAAACCCGAGCGATTTTCATTTATATTAATTTTTTGGGATGGCGGGTTAAAACGATGTATACCCATAGATATTTAAATTGCAGATTGAAATGATAAATATCTGTATCACTGGACCATAGGATAGATAATTATATATGGACACCGTCGGTCTGTAATTTGAAAAATGATTTCCAAAGTTTTGAAAGGAAATATATGATTTTAATAAATAATGATTTTAAAATATAATATATATAGGCTATATTTTATATATGTATGTATAAGATCTAGATTTTTAAATAATATGTTTTGAAAATTTTCATTTATAAGAATTTTCTTATAATTTTATTTTTTTAAAAATATATAAAAATAGATTTAATACAGAATACATTTAATAATAAGATTTAATTTAATAAAAATTTAACTTAATTGGTTTAAAATATGTTTAAAATTATTTAAATTTATATTAATATTTTAAAAATGGATTTTATAACTTTAATAATAAAGGTTGGGAAGATAAATTGATGTTGAGTTGGAATTTAATTTGGTTAATAATTGATTTAAATAAGAATATATTTGAAGTTGTTGATTTTGAAATTTGAAAAATATGATTTATAACTTAATTAAATGAATATTCTCAGTTTTAAATAAAACTGAGATTGAATATTTAATATTGATATAAAATATGGGGATTTTAATAAACTGTTACTAAAATGATTAAGTGAGTACTTTCCAGTTTGAATAAAATTAAATTTGAATGTTGAAATATAATTGAAACTTATATTGTAAATGCTTGAATATTTAAACTTTGAATCTTATTGGAATTGAAGTGATAGTTGAAACCGGGATTTGAAATCAATATAGATTGAAATGGTATTTTTAGAATTTGAATTGTTAACCTTTTTAATTGAGATTATTGAACTGGGATTGATTAAATTGAATTTTGTAATTTAGGTTGATTTGAATTGATTGGTGAAATTAGAATAAACGATTCTAATTTTGAACTTTTTTGATATATAAATTATTTTAATATGTATACGCTATTTCAATATATAAAGTGCTATGATTTTGAAAGTGTTATGATTTCAAAAGTGCTATGATTTTCAAAGTGTAATTATTTTGGAAATGAATATTATTTAAAGTGAATAATGATATCAAAATTGATATAGTTTTAAAATGAATATGATATTCTGATATGAAGTATGAATTATTTAAAATGAAATGACTGCAGTGTGAAATAAGCATTTGGTTGTTAAAGAGACTAGGATCAGATATTGTCATACTCTCTGCCAACGTCGAAAACCACTTTAACAACTGTGTACGTGGTGAAGATTCTAGAACGAAGTAGGATGGTTTGGTGACGATTCTATATGGTATTTACATAGCCTGACTCCCATGAGTCATCTTGATGTGGCTAAAACAGGAGCTATATTGGGCCAAGTGGGGTCATTCCCCCGATTTGGGACATTTCTTCAATACCATTCTATTGCTTTTGTGATTTGATTGGGTGCACCCTTTGATTTGGGAGTGTGTCACGAGGTGGGCGGTAGTAGTTTCTATGCGTTACCACTAGTTTGGGGGTGACAATGGTATATCTACCCTGGCATTGCCTCTAGTGCCTTATCGCATTCCTTATCGCTCCTTTTATGAGTTTGTTTTGTACCGTACCTATGTGGTGTCCTCTGGGTAAACCTCAGTTTACGGAGGAGCGTACGACATTGTATAAACTATGGGAATATATAAAATGTGTTAAGGGGGATATGGGTAAAGCCTTAATGCTATTTTAATACTTTTACTTTACTATAGACATATTATACTACATAGTACATAGTTCCACGGATCCTTATAGGATGGGAATCCCAAACATCCTTTAAGTTACTTGATTTCAGTTGACATTTCACTTGAGTTGAATTTATTAATAGAAGAATGTCAATCCTGACTCGAGTGTTTTGTGTTTTGCTTTATGCTCAGGTCAGACTGAGTGACACGACATTTGAGACTCACCTTTGGAGATTTGAGCTTTCTTTGAAGGTATATTTATCCAGCTTTCAGTTAATCTAGTTGTTTCCAGTGATTTCTGTTCAGTCTTGTCAGTTACTTTTGCATTTGAGACTATTCTGTATTTGAAATTTCCTTTGTATTTTGTTTGACTCTAATGTTTATAGTAGCTTCATGAACTACTATTCATCTATTCCGCTACTTATTATTATAATACTCTGTATCTGTGATTCTGTGATTGATTTATTTACCGTATTACCTAGTTTTGCCAAATATAAATTAACAATCTGCTGTTTTAAGCAATTCAAGTCCAAAATGTGCAGATGCGAATGGTTCGACATACCAGGTCGTTACATCCCGCTATCGGATTAGCTACGCGTATAGAGGTAACTAAATAGGTAACTCCTAACCTTAGTCAATCAACCAATTCTCTTTCTATAAATGAATGTGTAGCACTAGTATCATACAGTTTCCTATTGAAATACCATAAATTAGAGCTATAACTTCCAAGACCTTCCCTTTTTCCTCCCTATTCGAAAAATGGTCCATCCCTTGGTCCCTCTAAAGCATAAAACTATTCCTTAAGCTCTGGACAGTCCTTCTTCAAATGCCCCACTTTATCACACTTGAAGCATTTAGCCCTCATAAGACTTTTTGGCATTGAACAGTTGGTAGCATAGTGTCCCTTCTATCCATAGTTGAAACAGATGACTTCCGCATTAGCAACCTCTCCATTCTTTACTCTTAGCACTCCCTTTTTTCCTTTGGTATAAGAAACAAAATTCTTCTTCATCTCAGCTTTGGGATTTTCCTCTACTCTCCTATGTGCCTGATACATCCTATCATATCTTTTGGCCATATCAACTACGAATTCAAAAACAAATGTTTAGTAGGCTGTCACCTTATGATCCAACTCTTGCTTCAAGCTCATGATGAACTTCTCGTTCTTTCTCATTGAAGTGTTGATGATCTCCCTACCATACTTGGACAAAGAATTAAACTTCTAAATATACCCTTCCATATTTAGGTCTCCTAACCTCAAGTCAATGAACTCGCACAGTAACACACTTTATTTTTACTCAGATACAAACTAAGCCACAAATCCTTCTATGAATTGCACCAAGTGATCTCTTCCTTGGGTATTCCAGCAACCACCGTCTCCTACCAATCCACTACATCTTTCTGCAACTGCCTCGTGGCCAGTCTCCTCTTCTGCACATCATTCAATCCTAGGTCTTCCATTTTCCATTCGTAATTCCTTAGCCAGTTCAATACTTCAACCGTGGGCTTTCTCCTCATATAAACTTTTTCTCCTATACTCTTGTAGTTTTTACACATCTTTGGAAAATCTTCTCTTACAGCAACGAGCCATGGCTCTACTGCTTCAGGTACATTTTCCCTCATTATCTAAGCCATAAATTCTCTAAATAAGGCATTCACATCCAGGCCCAATGCATTTGCAAGCTGCACAACATCTGCCCCTACTTCTCTTGGTACTTCTCCTTGGCTTCCTTCATTGTTCTATGCACTTTTCGCATCTCTTCTTACGCTTGCCCCTCCTAACGCAATTCGCATGTTCGTCAAATCTATCTTGCCTTTTCTATTAAGAAAGTTTTTGTCCGAAATAAAAAGGAAGATTGATACAATATTATGAGGGTAGATATATCTTCCTATATATCAATTTGCATATACGTTACATATATATGTGTGTGCGTGTGTGTGTGTATAGCACAGCCCATCCCCAAGCTGTTCATCTTATTATAAGTTCTTATTTCTAGGTCTAACTTTGTTTAACTTTAATTACCCTAAACCTAGGCTCTGATACCAATTATAACATCCCTTACTAGAAAACTAGAAAATGAACGTCAACGATGCTACAGTCATCACCAGAATTATTATCAAGCACCAAGTGTGAGTTCCGTATTTTTCAAAATATTCTAGGTAAACAAAACAAAACATTATTTTCATTTTCGTCAAGTTATTCTTAATATTCATCATATACATATTCAAAGTTAGCACTAAGTTGAACCCATGTAGGGGTTAAAATATAATATAAGAATACATAGTAAAGTTCTGGGTCAACATATGATGATTCCATCCAAACACTTAAAACATCAAAGTGAAACATAAAATAATAAATAACTAGTCTTCTGTACCGTGTTCGATCTTCGGCCTATGTCCAAAATAACATGCCTATCTGATAAACTCAGCCCACTCAGTTGAGTACCCACGAGTTTATGGGGAAAACAATGATATAATTATGGGTCAGAAGTAAAGTATGGTGTGAATAATTCTTACCTAAAAATATAACATAAATACATAGTGAAACCATGTCGCATAATGTAAAACAGACTTCCCCTCACTACTTATGAAACATCATACA
This sequence comes from Allium cepa, assembly GCA_030765085.1. Lineage (NCBI taxonomy): Eukaryota > Viridiplantae > Streptophyta > Magnoliopsida > Asparagales > Amaryllidaceae > Allium > Allium cepa. Next base: position 27,401,254 of record CM060939.1, on the reverse strand, counting down.
AAATGATGCACACAATTAAAGGTCATGATTACTTACCCTGAGAACTCCCTATATTTTACTTAATATAGCTTACTATTGCACCGCTATGCAAATCCTACTCTATTCCCAACCCACCATGCTTAAAATATAATGCTACAAGGAACCACCTCCTAGCAACATCCCTTTAATTATTTCTTGGTTTTACTCATACTGCGCTGACCCTCGGTCCCCACAGTATTATTTTAAAAAATTGATTGAATATTTAAACATAGATTCGCTCCCCTTCATTGTTGTTTTATTTATCTCTAGGCTACTTTGCTAACCCACATCTATCCTCATTCTTATGCACTTATTAAGTTTAAATATTCTATGAAACAACCACATGCATGTTCTTCCTCCTTTCATCTTTTATATTATTTGATTAGGCATGGAATCACTATGAATCAGCCACCCGCAGTCCCTTATCTAATATTTATTCTTTTATTTTGGACTTACTATGAATCAATCACCAACATATCTCATTTACTTATTATTTAATTTTGGACTAAAAAGAATTAGCCATATGTAGTCCCGTACCGCATAGAATCAGCCCCTAAAATATTGTTTTATTTTAACTTGAGGTTGCATAGAATCAGCCCCCAGCAAACCTCTAGAAGTTGAATATCTTTCCTCACCTAAAGTTGCTTCAGGTGGGCATTTGAGTAAGCATCCTTACTCAGCATTAATAGCCCTTTCACTTTCCACTTCTATTCATGTCACTTCGGCGCAATACACCTTGCCCCAACCTATGTGTGTAGTACACTCTTTACTTATTTATTCTGTCCTTTTCCAAATTGCGGCGTGGTATGCGACGCAATTTGTCTTATTCTCTTCATAATTTCGTCATTCTTTAAAAATAGCAGGACAAAATACTTCCCCAAAAAGCCCCTGGATTCCTTTGGCAAACCAGTACTCCACCATCCAACATAGTTTTATTAGGTGTAATTCTCTTTTGACGTTTGGAAATTGCCTCCTTAGCTCAGTACTTGATAATATCTAACACTTCTTACAAAGCACGTTACCTCCTTTACACATGTCAAAATTAGGTATGTTACCTTGCTGTTTTCTAACATTTACAGAGTCTTTTGTTTATGTTTTCCACTCTTTTTATGAATCTTGTTCCCTTACATTATTATTTTGATACATATATCATTTTCATCAACTCTCAGTGCAATTCCCCCTTCCACCAGCGCAGCTCTTTAATATTTCTAGCTTACTTTACATAGAGAAAGTCTTATAAAATTACTTCAAATTCATGAATAATTCCTTTATCATTTCCTTTTCTGTCATTTGAATTAAATTTATTTTCCTTATATCTTTTCTAAGTGGTTGCTTTAAAAATTCATAGCAACTTATTCCTAAGCCATGAGCTTCTCAAATTACTAACCTATCTTTAGAACAATGGTTTGGATATCATATTAGATTTTCATTTTGACCTAAATCTATACAAATATCAACAAAATAACATGATCCAGTCAACCAAATTAAAGTAAATAAAAGATTAAGTATTACTCACCTAAATCTTTAAGAAATCTTGTTTAGGTCTTTTCTCATTTCCATAGCTTGTATTTGCTTTATTTTCTTCTTATTTGCATTTCTTTTAGCCACAACCATAGCGTATCTTTTGTACTTTTATTTTACTTTTAGTAGAATAGAACGGATGAATGGAAATTAAATATTTATTGCCCCATAATTGTTTGGGCTGAAGCACAAATACTTATTATAAATTATTCATTGCCCCTTTTTCTCTTATATTGCCCAACTTGCCCCTTTAATTAATTAATTAATTAAGTTATTCACAATTCATGGGTTTTTACAACTACTACATCTTTGGTGACGCTATATACGAGAGAGATAGTTAGGTAACATGGAGTTCCTTCGAGCATCGTTAGCACCCAATATCCACTTTTCATAAGTGATTTTTAGAGGAGTCTTGGGGAGGTGTTAGGCATTGTGTTTTGTATGAGTATTGTTTATCCCTTAGACAGACGGACAGACAGAAATGGTGAATCGGTTATTGGAGGACTTGCTTCGGATGCGTACCTTGGATTTCGGAGGCTCTTGGGAGCATTACTTAGTATTAATGGAGTTTACATATAATAACAACTCTCAAGCAAGTATTATGATGGCATCGTTTGATGCGTTATACGGGAGGCCTTGCAGATCACTGTCTTGTTAGTTGGATATTAAGCATTGGATTACTCTTGGACTAGATATGGTAGACTTGATCCGTAGATGGATGAAAGCCGTGCAGAATAGGCCAAGGTCTTACACTGATAGAAGATGTAGGGAGTTGGAGTTCGCGGTTTTTTGAAGGTCTCATTGCTTAGGCATGTCATGAGCTTAGGTATTTTGGGAAAGTTAGCATTAAGGTTTGTAGGGCCTTTTTGGGTCATTGGTAGAGTTGGGAATATAGAATATAATAGTCTATGATTTTTGTTTGATAATAATTAACATATATATATAAATGTATTTTTGTAGAATATTGCAATATCACATAATGAAATAAACGAATCAAAATTTGATTTGAACAGATATTTTATCTCACTACATTTAAAAATAGTACACATAGCTTCCACTATTTTTTTATTTTATACTTTCGTATATAACAATATTTTTTTACTCTCGTATACAACTCACTCACTCAAATTCAATTTGTTATCTTCTTACTTCAATTGTCTTCTCTCCAATCATCTGCTTTGCCTTTCAAATAACAATGCAAAGGAAAAACAAACAAATTCAAACTACAAAAATATAAATGGTTTTGAACTTGACATTGCCTTGGTCTATGCATTTTATTATTTTCATACTTTGAAATGAACACAAAAAAATCAATAATGTGCGTGAGCAACCGACGACATGTATAGTGTATCACTGTACATGTCATAAGTCCATGCACATATACCAAACATACTTCCACAAATTCAATTACAGGGACTGGTGCGAGGTCAAGCCAAACAACCCAACACAATGCAAACGCACGAGGTCAAGCCCATTGAATTTCAAGCTCAACTCAAGGAGATAAGTAAAGTAGCAAGTCATGTGCACCAAAAAAAGCAAGAAATATATAAGTGCATATAAATAAGTAGAGTTTAATGGAGATGCATTCACACAAATGCAGTAATCAAGGACAAGATCAAATGCATACATGAGAAACTAGTTTGGAAACAATTATAATGATGCAAACGGGTAAATAGGTCAGTTAGGACTAAGGGAAGAGCACTGCCAAACTAATTTAAGCATGCACACACATGTACATGCACATAGGTCAGCAAGACAAAATTAAGTGCACAAACAAGTCTAGGCAAGTACAACTAACACACACAAAATAGGGCATCACAAGTATATAATCATGCAGCTAGAAAATCAAGTTCAGAATGCATCAAAGCAATGCCACAAGATAGCAAAAGAAGAAATGGTACAACACAACCATACAAAATTAGGCTAAAGTGAGTACAGAAGCATAAGATATGCATAAGGCAAAACAAGAATCAATGCAAATGTATTTCAGATCTACAAATGAATTCAACCAACATGGGCATTGACATCTCCAAGCGTCGTGAGCTCAAACTTAGGCAAGGCAACATTTAGGATTAAGAAAAATGGTGCAGATATGTACAATATACACTAAGACACAAGCACCAGAACAAAAGTAAACTGAAAGCAAGGATTGACTACTGCAACCAACCGTCACTTAAGTGAACAACACTCGAATAAATCACATTTTGATTATCTCCAACCTTATAAGCTATAGTTTTCTGATAGCAGTTCAATGTACTCAAGCCAACAACTGGTAAAGAAAATATCACAAGCAAGTGTACTGTTTGTACCAAAATTGGGCAAAATACTCTTTGGATGTGATTGAGGAGATTAGATCTAATAAATTAAATGGAAAAAGAGGCTAATCTAATAATCACATTGAGAAAAGTAAGCAGGGATAGAAAAAGACAAGTATTTATATTGGTTTGGCATTGTAGCCTACGTCCACTTTGAATAATTTGTTATTTATTGACGATTCTCAACTGAGTTACAATAGTATGACAGCTAATACTCAAGTTACAATGGAGTTTCAGTAGAGTAGCGGCCTAAAAGTCCCAAAAGTCCGTTTTTAGTTGGCATAGGAGTGCTATTTTTAGGAGTAGATCTAGAAATATCTTCCCTAAAACTCGAAATACCCTTTCTCATGTGTTGGTGGGGCCACTAGATTGATATGGGGTTGTTTGGGACTGATCGTTGTTGTCTTTGTGACGATCAAGATTGGCTCTAATTGAGCTGTGATCGATCATGGATGCTCTTTAGTTGATATGCAAGATCTTGTAAAAATTTCATAGATTTGGACATGTAGTTTGAGAGATATGATTGATCCAAGAATGAAGTTGGTATGAAGGATGAAGGATTTGTAGCGATACGTGCATATCGGTGGTGTTCGTATCGATACAATGCGTATCGATCAACTGCATGTCGATGACGTAACATCGGAGATCCACATTTCATGCTTATAGACCATTTCCTTTTGTTTGACTTATTCCTTCATATCCATCCGAGTCCACGCTATTCGTATCGATGCTTGTCTGTGGTTTCGTATCGATGCTTAGCCCCTTGCTTCATATCGATCGATTGGTTGATCAGTACGAAATATGTAGAAGTGTGACCAATAAGAAATGGGTAGTTGTTGAGCAAATGAACTATGATCGATCTGAGAGGCGCTATTGCTTGATGGATATGAAGTGGATGGATGCTAAGTGATGGACTTGTGCTCATTTTGTATCGATCTGGAAGGATACGAAGTGATGGATGCGGGCTGATGGATATGAAATGTATGTGTTCTTCATGGATCTTGATTGATCCATAACTTGAGCATACGAACTTCGATTGACCTAAATTTAAAATGTTTCCTTTCATAAGTTTGCTTGTCATACCATGTTAATTATAGCTTGATCCGGACTCGAACCAAGTTTGCCTGTATCCATCGTGGACCTTTAGATAAATGATCTCTAGGGTGGATTGTCTTTAGTTTTTAGTCAAGTCCTTGGAGTCACGGCCTTGCCAAAAAGCGGGATAACATTTGCTCCCCAAAGTACGTCCTATGTGAACATGACATGCTTTGAAAAACTGCAATCTTTATTCTGTAAAAGTTCTGTCTGATTGGTTGAACAGTTGTTGTCTTTTCACCAAGAGATGTAACCTTCGATTAATTTCCAGTAGTAAAAATATTGATTGTAGATTGTCAATGATCATGTAGTTTACTGTTTTAACTGAAGGTCGAGTGCTAGCAATTTGTTGTTCATTGTTCTGGTCATTACCGGGTAAGTATTCAATTCCTATTAACTTTGAAAATCAAACGTTAGTTTGGCATACATGTACATTTGTTAACCTGACTCGCGTTCGGGTCCTTGTCAAGTTCTATTTTTATTGAGTTTTGAATCGATCCTCTCCTGGATCGATGTGAAATTCTAGTAGGAACAACGATTGATGGTTGTTTTGACCCATTTCTTCATATTGATCCTCTCCTGGATTGATCTGGGATGTATGGAGACAAGCTTCATATCAATGGGGATCGATAAGGGATAGGTATTCACATTGAGCGCTTCATATCGATGGATACGAAGTTCATTGGCTCTTGATTGTTCCGTGTTGATGGATATGAAAGTCAATCTTCATATCGATAGTTGTTGACCGCTTCTCCCGGTTTAGTGACTGGGATACGAAATGTTTCTCTTTGGATACGAAGGCATATAAATAGTGTCTGAACTTAGAATTTTTTTTACTTGCTTCTGCTTTCATTTTGTATCTATCTGAAAACAAAAAGAATTGTTGAACTCTCGTCTTCAAACAACTAACTTTTAATCTTAAGTCCAAATTTCTAGAACTAGGTAATCGATTGACTATATTTTAAAATAACAAGAGTCGAGTTTCATACAACTTCGTCCAAGGTGGTGGCCAACTCCGGCATTGTTAATGCTGGAATGAGGCTAGGGTTAGGTCGAGGATATGCTTTAATGGCAGCTCAGAGGAGAAAGAGGAAAACAGCACTGGAGGGAGGCAATGGAGTCACTGACTTCTAATCCTTATCAAATGCGCATCGATGGCAAGGTGGATCGATTAAAGTATGTTGGAGATGAAGAAGGCCAGTCCTCTTGATTGATACGAAAGGCAGTATCTTATCAATCGATCAAGGATGGAGCATTTTGTGTCGATGTAGATCGATGGATACAAACCCTATTCATCTTGGATCGATACGAAGAGGCAAATACTTGGGGCGGTTGATACGAACATGCAATCAATAGGAAAGGTTATCGATCAGTGCCTTGGATTGATACAAACATAGGCTTCGGGGGAATGATCCAACTCGAACCATGATCAATTCAAAACCAATTATCTTTTACATACTCGAACACTTAACTTCAATGAACTTTAAGTTTTGTCACTCCGGTCGAATCTCGAAGTTATCTTAACTTCAAGAACTTAACTTCAATGATCAATTCAATGAACTTAACTTCAATTATCTTTTACATACTCGAACATAGGCTTCGGGGAACGACTGTCACTCCGGTCGAATCTCGAAGTTTTGTCGCCTAACAGTTTTCAAACTTATAGAAATTTTAGAGTATTACGTAGCACTTTACACACAACACGATCACTCACTTTGCACCGGGGGAACACGGGTTTCTTCCTGTCTAATAACGGTTTTTACAGAGTTCAATAGTTATGGATCCTAAAAGCTTGGAGCAACATGAAGTTCAAATCCCTTCATTTCCTAGAATTGAAAGGCTGGATGTCACGATAGACATAGCGAATCCAGCTCCGGATAAACTACCGGGTGCAGTGTTAGTTTTGAATCCGGAGGACCCCATCCAGTCCAAGATTTCGAATGAAATGCTAGGCATAATCTGTCTTAGGCATGGACTATCCTTGGAAGAAGCTCTATTACCTAGGATAGAAGACAGAGCGCATAATCCCCTTGAGTGGTTTACCGCGTGCAATAGATTCATGTGCGTAGCTGGGACATTGCCCCTGTTTAACCAATTCATTCAGGATATACTATTTTTCTTGTGGTTCGCTCCTTCTCAACTGCATCCTAAAGGATATGCGCTTCTCAACATTCTATACATCATATTTACGGAGCATCTCCTTCGACCTCCAACCATTGATGAGATCAGATACTTATTCAAAGTCAAGAGTCGGGGGACAATCCGTCATTTACTTTTCTAAAAGTGGGCAGGAACTACCAATTGGTAGCAGGTGCTTGGAGTATGTTAAGCTACTTCAAAGCTGAGTGGTTCTTCGTGAGATGCCCACCGAGGTTCGCTAGGCGATGGTTGGTCAGACTTACGTGCTTTAACTTCTTCATTAATTAACTGGGTAACATAAATCGATATTGAATCCATTACTGCATTTTTTTTGCATCTTCTATCCCACGGCCTGAAGAAGCACAGTTTAAAGAGATTGTGAGGACACTCTAAGCAGTGCCTGCTGAACTCAAAGATGTAGACGAAGTTCTTACAGACGATAACTTGATGGCCATCAGGCTCATAGAGAGAGGTCAGAGTATTAGGCTGACCGAGTGGGTCCAATAAGCATAGTGGAAGATGGCTTCTATCATGCCTTCAGTCGAGGGAGCTCGAAGTGCACCTAGAGTCACAATCATCGAACTCGGCGATGATGAGTGTACACCAGCTAGACATGAACCTACAGTTGTGCTTCCATAGGGCCTACGGTCATCAGAATCAAGAAGAAAGGAAAAAATCTCATTCACAAAGTTAAGAGGCAAAAGATTATCGAGGCAACTCTGCGCAATGCAACATCTACTGGTCCAGAGACCTCTTCTCCATAGATGGAAGGTTCATTGAAAGGGTTGTTGGATATTCCTATCCATTCCCTGATCCTGGGGTAGAGGGGCTTCACTCATCATCAAGAACTGGTGCAGACCATTCTTCAATAGACATAAGGGAGACAACTCCAATAAGCAGGGCTACTGTAATCGGTCGGTTAGGGGTTTGCATGTGCAACACACACTTCACGACACCATACGACATCTCATCACATGCTTCTTAATCTTTGGCGATAACTAACTTTATTCCTTGTTTTGTTTTGCAGACAGGATGGCGAAGCAAGGATCCATGCTTAGCAATCTCTGTTCTTCATGCCATTCATCTGGATCGCACTCTGAGTCACATCACCACGAGAGCGAAAGAGGCTATGGTCATGACTATTATTCCAATCAGGAACACAACCGCCACGATCGAGAAAAGGAAAGATCATATCAGAGTAGGCGCCGTTCTTAGTCGCAATCTCCTCCATCAAAGGGACCTTCAAAACCATTTGGCTTCGGTAGGCCATCTTTCAAATCTACACACCAAGTAGCACCGTCTCATGCTCCAAAATCCGACGATCAGCGTTGTAGAATTGAAACTGAAACCCCTGTCGTCGTGGAAAAGACTACCATAGAGCCTACGGGAGAAGGAGCCATCCACATCGCCAAGCCGAAGAAATATTTTTGAACATATGTTTTGATGGCTTCCACTTTCCCCCTAACTTGAAAATAATTCCAAGTGACATAGATAAATTAGTGCAGGACTATGTGCATGATGCGTATAGCCAATATCACGAATGGGTTAAGACGACAGAGCGAGTTTTAGCTGTGTTAATGAATTTGAGTCTTCGAGAAAAGCCGAGATTGAGACAAGTCAAAGAGCCAAGGAAGCCACGAAGTCTATAAAGGAGATAAGGAGAAAGTACATGGACTTGGTGTAAGAAATGGGACACCGTAACACTGTTATTATTCGAGAAAGAGATGCTGCACTGAAATAGGTTGATGAGCTAAAGGCTAAGATGACTGAGGCCCTTAAAGAGAAAGACAAAGCTAAAAAGTGACCCAGGAGGTGTGTGAGGAGGCGGTGAGACTTAGGGAAGAGAGTGATTCTGCGAGTAAAAAGGCCGAAGAAGCCGATGCTAGGGTGGAAAGGAAAATAAAAGCTGTAGAGGCCAGGATGGAAAGCGAATTCAAAGATCTTCTAGTCACTTACAACTACCAATGTTAATGTCCTAAAAAACCATAACCTTAACTGGCTCAATGAAGACTGCCCTTTTCAATTATACAAGGCGATCTGTAATGTTGCAACCGTTGATGAGTTTGAAACAGAAACTGAAGCGCTAATCGGAGATGAGCCTAAAGTCCTTCATGACACAATTGTCATGCTTCAGAGAGAAAACCTGGCGGCTAAGTATCTGAAGGCCGGAGAAGGATCCGGGAGTGGATATCACAGAGTTGCTTCTGAAGTGCCTTCAGCGTCTCAAACTGAGCCTACTTCCTCCGTTGATCCTTCGGTCGTCCCATTGTATGATCCTGATAGGCCGTATTTCTCTTCGATCACCGAGCGTAGCTTGGAAGGACAATCGGCCCAACCTGGGAGGCAACTTGAGGAAGGCATTCTGGACTCTTCTCATATGCCTCAAAATGCAGGAGCACTATCCAATGATATTACTAATATATTATCTTATCTTCATTCAGTCTTAGATTCTGCAATGGTCGACCCTCATGCAACTCAAAAAGTTCATCATAAGCAGAAATCATTAACAACAGAGGCCACAACAATAACAATTACTTCTTCGACTGGGAAGACACTTGATGGCAGCTATGTGCTTGATGATCAACTAATGGAAGTGCTTCTCAGCCATCAAAGCGATTCAAGTATTAAAGTACCTTTCAATGTAGATAAAGATGTAATTATCACGGGCTCCTCCGGTCTGACTAGCAGCATTCCAATGGGTGAATGCGCGGAGTGAGAGGGGCAAATAATGGAAAAAATTAAAGCTGAGTTTGATCAGGCTGGGCAGGCTCGTAGGGCCGGCGGAGGTATGGCGGGTCCCGATCCGGTCCCGATCTTCGTGCTTTCTCCGAGTGGCACCATAATTGAAACTGGAGTGCCTCATTCTTTTGGTGTCGAGAGTGCCAACATTCTAACGGTTTCGCACATAGAGGATACTTCAATCCCTATGAGTTCTCAAGAGAAGACTGTGTCGGTTCCCTCGGTCGGAGACAAGCCAACGGGAACAAGCCGAGGAGGTAAAGGTTCAAAGAGAGGTCCGGGCGATAGCCAGAGCGGGTCTATGCCAAAGAAAATCAAAGAGAAACTGAAGGCGTAGATTTGCATCTTGTCTTCCTCTTTTGTGGATGGCTAAAATAAGCTTCTCTTTTGCTTTTTATTGGCCATGTATAAATGCGGGTTTGGCCCTGCTTATAGGAATTCTTTGAACGGATTTTGCACTTACTTTCTCAAAGAATAACATGATTAAAATTCCTTTTTCAATTTCATCATAACTCTGTGTTCATTAGTCTAAGTACTTTAGTACTTACATTTCCATTCGATGTACTTGTGACGTTTCAGCCTTTGAGTCGAACTTGAATCCGGTCTTTAGGTCTTGAAGTCATGGCTTTGGGTCGTAATCAAACATTGAGTCAAGTACCAAGTTGCATTGTCTCGGTTAGTGGTAGGTAGTTGAGTAATGCCCCCAGTTCTGGGGAGAATTGAAGTAATCAGTTGGCAGTTGTCCTCTGCCTTCACTAACTTTAACTTAACTTGGTCGGAACAAAGTTAAAGTGATACGAGTTTGAGTAGTCGGATCACACTCGCTCGCTTGCTTCTATTTGCATCCACACTCTGGAAATTAGACTTGTATGTTGGCAGTCGGTCACACCTACTTAATATTTAGAATCATGTCCATATTCTGGGGAAATAAGTTGTTTTATAGGCGGTTGGTCACACACGTTTAATGTTTAGAATTATATCCACACTATGGGGACATAAGTTATTTTACGGACGGTCGGTCATGCTTGCTAATATTTATACTCTAGCTCATGCTCCGGGAATCTAGAGTCAGTTTATAGACGATTAATCACATTTATTTATGTATTAGGATTTTGTTCACACTCTAGGAACAAGGAGTTGGTCAAGGTTGGGGATGGTTGGATCACATCGCCTTGATTCGGCAAGCGGAGTCATGGATGGATAAATCCATCTTCTTTGAGCTTGGAAGAATGAAAGTGAGGTCATGGACGGATGGATCCATCTCCTCGAGCCTAGATTTTGGAGTTTGTACTTCAGCTTGCACTCTAGGAGATGGAGCTCATTAGAGGATCATCGTGTTTCAATCCTTTCTTACTTTATTGTTGCTTTCCCTCGAACTCGAGGTTTCACTTAGCGAGTGACCGGTCGAATCACGATCACTCCCTATTTGAACGAGCCCCACTATAAGATGGGACTTAGTTCTTTGCACATCGTGATGGTCACACGTTGCACTTCAAGAATCGTCAATCTCGCTTGATGAGTCTGCATCTTATTGCTGAAATAAGAAAGTGTTGCAAAGTCAGTTGCCTTATTACAAGTTCAAATTCTAAAAATGTATAAACAAATTTTAATAGAAAAAATAGATTAAATGAATAAAATCCGGTTATATCTAATAGCAGTGGAGACTCCCACTGTTCCATGCCCTTGGTAAAGTAAGACCGTTGAAAGTTGATAATTTGAATATGCCATCTCCAAGTCTCCGCTCAATGACATACGATCCTTCCTATGTCGGCTTCATGTGTGAAGGGACCGAGTAAATTCACTTAAGCACGAGATTGCAAACTTTGAAGGTTCTAGGACGGACCTTAGTATTTATAATCGGGCGACTCGACTATGATGTGCGGCTGCCCTCAAATCAGCCTCTTCACGCTTCTCATCCAGTAAATCCAGAGATTCTGTGAGTAGGATGGCATTCGTCTTTGGATCATAATAAGTCACACGGTGAGAAGGTACTTCTTGCTCAACTGGAATAACAGCTTCGGAGTTGTAGGAAAGTGCAAAAGGAGTATGGTCGGTCGTGGTCTTGTGGGTAGTTCGATGTGTCCATCAAGCCATGGGAAGCTCATCGACCCACTTACCTCCGACCTTTTCCAGTCATTTTTTTAAAATGTACTTGGTAACTTTATTGATAGCTTAGACTTGTCCATTCGCTTGAGGGTGAGCTACTGCTGAGAGCATCTTCTAGATGCGGTAACATTGACAAAAATCTTTGAATTCGACACTATCGAATTGGGCTCCATTATCAGTTAAAATTGTTCATAGGATGCCAAAGCGATAGATGATGATGCATACAACAAAGTTGATTGCTTTCTTCATTGTGATAGTAGCGAGGGGCTCACCTTCCGCCCATTTCATAAAGTAGTCGACTGCAACGATGGTGTGCTTCGCACCACCTTTGGCCAGAGATAAAGATTAAATTATATCAATGCCCCGTGTGGCAAATGGCTATGGACTAACCATTTGAGTGATTTCGATGGGAGGGCCTCTTTGAATTCTAGCATGTTTCCGGCACCTATCACATTTTTTGGCATAATCTGATGCGTCATGTTCATCGTTGATCAGTAGTATCCGTATCTGAGTATCTTTTTCGTAAGGGCTTTCTCCCCGGTGTAGTCGCCACATTCTCCCTCGTGCACATAATGTAACACTCGTTTGATCTCGTCGTGGGTGATACACCGGAGTAAAGGAACAGAATATCCCCTCTTATACAAGATCCCATTTTGGATAATAAATCGTGAAGCTTTTCGGAGGAGCCGTCTTTTCTCACTTCTGCATTCGGGTAATGCTCTATGCTCAAGTTTATGAATGGAGTCATCCACGACCACTTCTTGAGTATTGCTTCATGTACCCTGGCTTTCCCTATCTGGTCGATAATTGGGGCAGTAAGTGTCTTAATAGGGATGAGTCCCATTTGCCGTCTCTTGCCAATGCTGGCTAGTTTTGCTAAAGAATCGGCTTTCTGATTTTTTTCGGGGTATACGGTGGACGGCATTGTAGTCGAACTGATTCAACACTTCCTGAACCCGAGTAGGGTAAGTGGCCAATCTCCGGTCTCTGGATTGATACTCTCCCCAAACCCGGCATACCACAAATTGTGAATCACAATAAACCTCTACAGCAATAACTCCTAAGTCTCTGGCAAGCCCAAGTCCGGCAAGCAAAGCTTCATACTCGGCTTCGTTGTTAGTTGCGTGGAAGTCAAACATTAAAGCAAGCGCATAGATCAACCTTCTAGGGTTTCAAGTACCACTCTAGTGCCTGAGCAACGACCATTTGAAGCATCTCCAGTGTATAGCTTCCATGTACATTTGGGAGACTCGCTAGCTTCAGGAAAATCCTTCGGTATGATGAATTCAGCTATTAAGTCCGCTAGAACTTGTCCTTAAATAGCTCGCTTACGCGCATGAGTGATATCAAATTGACTCACTCGATGTTCTATTTAAGGATCTACTAGACGTCTTAGGTCATGTTAAATCTATCGTAACGGCTGGTCAAAGTGTAAATGGTGATCGGATGAGCTTCAAGATTTGGACGGAGCTTCCTCTAGGCTATGACAAGACAATAAGCCAGCTTTTCCACTTTTAGGTCGTTTCTTTCTGCCACCGTCAATCTTTTGCTAACATAATAGACCGGTTGTTGAATCTGATCCTCTTCTCGAATGAGTGCAGCACTGATTGTGCTTGCCGAAACCTCCAGATAGACATACAATCTTACTTGATCAACCAGCTTTGACAAGATGGGAGGTGTTGCCAGATGTTGCACTAGTGCTTGGAATGCACCTTCACACTCCTTCATCCATTCGAAGTTCCTTTTTTGATTAGATCAAAAAAGAGACTGCACTTGTCCGTGGATCTGGAAATGAATCTTCTTAAGGCTGCCACCTTCTTGTTGAGGCTTTGCACTTGTTTTATGGTTCTAGGAGTTTCGAGATTCCGAACCACCCAGATTTTTTCAGGATTAGCTTTAGTTCCTCTTGCATTGATGGTGAATCCAAGGAACTTTCCTGAAGCAACTCTGAAATGACATTTCAATGGATTGAGCTTCATCTTGTATTGTCGGAGTATATTGAACATCATTTCCAAATCTCTGACATGGTCTTTAAATAGTCGCGACTTTATGAGCATATTGTCCACGTACACCTCCATAGTTTTTTCCGATCTGGTTTGCAAATATCAGTTCACGGGCCTCTAGTAAGCTTTGTTATCCCGCCTTTTGGTCAAGTCTAGGATATCAACAAATTGGCTGGAAAGGATGGCTATCGGGATTGGAGATTTATTGGAAACTACGCTACGATCCATATCGTCAAAGTTGGACCGAGGTCACATCAAGGTGGGATCGATTGGAATGGTGAACAAGGCAGGAGAAGCTACTTTTCAAATTTCAGGTTAATTGGAGTTCATATGTTCAAGTTATGGATGGATTAAAATCGGTGAGAAATGGGTTAGGATCGATATTTTTGTACCGATCAAAGTGACGATGGGTTCGGATTCAATCGGTCTTCGACTCGATACATCATGCATCGTTGGCCTCTGCATTGATCGGTCGATTCTAGACTGGAAATAGGTTCATGGATATGGAGCTCAGATCAATGCGCATGTATCGATTAGGTGGTGAAGTACATCAATACATTTCATCTCGATCAAAGCTGGGATCGATACAAAGAGAGAAGCAACGGTTTTAGGAACTCGGATGGACATTTCGTATCAATCGCTTATAGACCGATACGAAGGAAGCACTTGGGAACGATACGTAGATGGGTGCAAAGGATGAATAAGAAGAATACGGCTGGCATGAGAGGATTGATACGAGGTAATGGACATAAAACAATGGAACCAAATCAATATGAGCAAAGGCACAGGATCGATACGAAAGGAAAGCATTTAAGGATCGACATGAAATAAAGAGCAGCTAATGGAAACAAAGGTGGTAAAATTGGATGGATACTAACAGCCTATATTGATGGACACGAAAGCAGTATGATGGATGGACATGAAATCCATGGACAGGAGCATTCAGCCTACTCGCAAATACCAACTTGCATCGATATTAACTCGAAATCTACAAGTCCAAGTGCTATGAAACTTTCACAAAGGCTTCTTCATGCACTCAAGAACATCCATGATCGATCTCAACTCGATTGGACCTCTTTTGGATTGATATGAATTGTACATGGATCGATCCAAAATCACCCTGGATCGATCTGGAGGGCCCTCCTACGCATGAGAAGAGGTATTCCATGTTTTGAGGTGGATATTTTCGGATTTACACCTATAAATAGCAGTCATATGGCAGCTAAAAAGAAGAAATCCTTATGCTCTTTATGCCGAAACTCTACTATTTTGTTCGTTGATGTTCAAAGGCTTGTAACTGTAATCTCAGTACAAAAGGAATAAAAGGCTTGATTCAAAGTGGACGTAAGCTGGATATAGCCGAACCACTATAAATCTTGTGTTCTTTCTTTCTTTCTTACATTTTAATTTTGGCTATTTTTTTATTTTTATTCTCTACTTAATTGGGATCTTAGATCTGTGTTTGGATATTGAGGACCTATGTATATACACTGGTGCTTTCACTACTTCTAGGGTTCGTGACCAATTTTGGCACAAACACTTTGGTGCTTTCTGTTTGCACCAAAATTGGGCACAACACTCTTCTGAAGTTTTTGAAGAGATAATAATGAAGAATATAAATTAAAAGTGAGGATTATCTAACAAAAACTCCAAGTAACAAGAAAGCAAATGCACATGCAAGCAATTTAGAGTGGTTCGGCGTGTTGCCTACGTCCACTATGAAGTTTTTGGAACTTTATTGATTCTCTTTCAATGATTATAAAGTGGTTACAGCAATCAACAGCAAGTTACAACTGGAAATTCGAAATCAACAGTAGTAAAATGATGGAGATCTCGATCCGGCAGAGTCTGAGCGCTTGAGAGTCCAAAGATCCCTCTTCTATAAGCTCTGCGGCTCTATTTATAGGCGTAGGAGGCTGAGATTTCGCTCAAACTTCGGAAGATTCGCTCTGGCACATGAGGGGGCCCACACGACCAATTCCAGAAAGTTTCGAGTCGATCTGTGATTGATACGAAATCATTTCGTATCGATGAAGATGATGTCCAATCGAGCTAAAATTTGGTGTGAACGTTCCTTGTCTCGTGTGCAATCTCCTGTGAAATTTCTGTGTATTTGGTTCAGTGGATTGGGAGAAATAGTAGATACGAAATGGACTTTTTCGGTGGCTGTTTGGTTCGAATCCATCACTTCGAAACGATCCCTTTGACTCGATCACCTTACTTGGTCTCGTGCTGACGTGGCATGCATACGTCGCCTCGATCCGGTCTTTACTCCGAGTTGACCGCGTCGACTCCATAAATCTCGCCTTGTTCATATCGAGGGATGACACGTCACCCAGGTTTGTTGACTTGATGGATTCGAATAAGGCCTCACCCATGGATTCGAACAGCAGTCATTGATGGACACGAACTACTGAAGCTCGATGGTTACGAACAAGCCTTTCCTTGATGGATACGATCCACGTAGCTTCTCAATGGATACGAAGCCAATCGATGCTAACTGGAGCCTTTTGGTGGACACGAAGTAAGGTGAACTGATGAATACGAAAAGCAGCTGCCTGATGGATGCGAAGCAGACATGGCTAATCGTTACGAGGCACAACACCTGTTGATGCATACGAAGTAGGGAGATGCCAATGGATTTGAATAAGGAGGAGCCGATGGATTCGAATGAGATCGAGTCGAACCGAGGCTTCCCGATGGATTCGAACTTGATCGATACGAACTGAGGTATTTCGATGGATACGAAGTCGCTGGAACCCCGATCGATACGAACGTGATCGATTCGAACCTGAGTTCGATGATGGATACGAAGACGAGGCCGTCTCTTCCAGATTGAATCGATTATAACTTGTGCATACGGACTCGGATTGACTCGAATTTCAAAATGCCGGCCTTCATGGCTTTGCTTGTGATGTCCTATCAATTGTAGCTCAATCTGGACTCTGACAAAATTCATCGATATCCATAGCGAACCTGTGTAGGCTTGATATCCAGGAAGATTGATCCTTGGTTTTCCATCAGTTCCTTGGTATCACGGCCTTGCCAAAAGGAGGGATAACATTTGCCCCCAAAGTACGTCTTGTGGAAACATGACGTGCTTTGAAAAGCTGCAGTTTCTCTTTGAACAATCATCGAATTTTTTCGTTGAAAGTTGTACTCTGTATTGCTGTAACTGGCTGCTGTGTGATAGTGATTAGTTGTTTGTCATCGTAATCGTAATGTGATGAGTATTCGATCCCTGTGAATGTTGAAAATCGAATGTTAATCCGACATACATGCATATATGTTAACTTGACTTAGTTTGTCGTTTGTTTTTTTATATCGAATTTCGTGTTGATCCTCTCCTGAACCGATTTGAAATTTGAGCTGAAACAACGCTTGATGGTTGTTTTTGATTATCTTCTTGTATCGATCCTCTCCTGAATCGTTGTAAAAGGTTGAACGGCTGTTTTCTACATCGGCGCGATTTTCATTGATGGATACAAAATGATCGTTCGTATCGATGAGTTTTGATGGATATGAAATATTCGTTCATATCGATGAGTTTTGATGGATATGAAATATTCGCTCGTATCGATGGACCTGCACTGTCGTGAGTTGATGGTTGCAAAATAGACACTTCGAATCGATGGAGTTCGATGCTTTTAGTGCAGCCTTCGTTGTGTACTTCGAATCGATGAAGTCCGATGGTAACTTCGTCTCGATGAAGACAAAGTCCGATGGATTCGAAAGGAGCATTCGCATCGATCCATTACTTGACCGGTTGGACCGGTCACGTTGAGTGGGAGGCGAAACTGCCCAGTGTTTCCTTAGGCTCCATATAAATATCTTGGACTTTGGCATTTTTTCACTTTTTACTTTTCACTGTTGCTTTCTGTTTTTAACTTCGTATCGATAGATAGACCGAGAGAAAGAACTGCGCTTGCCTTCGAATCGAACCAAAACTTCCATCCTTTGAGCATAATCATTAAAATCAGGTAATTAATGGATAGAATCACGTTAAGAACGATGAAACTCGAAATCTCAACCATCCTTCTTGCTTTTACGACCGGTTTTGATGAACTCTAGATCTGGACGAGTGAGAGCAAGATTGTGGATGGAGCATGGCCACAGAGTTGAGGCCCTTTGGAGAAGAAGGAGGTGTGGAGGAATCTATTTACCTCGGCTTTGTATCGATCTGGAATAGGAGAGTTCGAATCGACCCAGATTATTTGACTTCATATCGATGCCCATATTGATTGAAAATTTAAGTGGGACGGAGAGGTTCGCATCGACTGAAGATGCTTGGAGCTCGTGTGGATTTGGAATGATCGATGCGAATACTTGGCTCGTATGATTGATACAAAGTTCTTACTCCCACGATCGATACGAACCATATCAAATCGAACCTGATCGATACGAAGCGTATCGAGTTGAAACTGATCGATACGAAACATATCAATACGAACCTGAGCCTTTGTTATCGATCGATTCTAAATGTATCGAGTCGAATCTGATCGATACGAATGCATCGATTCGAACATGGTTGATACGAAAAATGATGCATCTCTGACTCGATATGAATTTGAACTGCGGCGACCGATTCCAAGTTGAAATTAGACGAACTTAGAGAAATTTTGCACATTAAAACATTCGACTCTGACGAGCTTCTGCCTTGCATGATTGAACTTGACCACAGAATTGCATATTGAACTGCCTTTCGAAGCTCGCCGATGGAACCGTAACTTAACAAAATCCTAACGAACTTTAACTTGAACTGATCGTTACCATCTGGATGGCACGGTTGTGACGGTCAGCGATGACGGTCATTTCCGGTCTGAGTTTCAGAGTTTTTTCGTTCACGCATTTCAGTTTATTCCATAGAATTTGCTCAAGTAATGCATAGAACCGCACGATACATTCATACACTTTGCACGTGGGGAACACATGGGCTCTTCAGCATCTAACGACGATTTCTCGTGAGTTAGCTAGTTATGGAAACTTCAAGTTCGTAGCCGCAAGAAACTCAGAGCTCAGTCCCTACCGTGCTTGAAGTACCGGAGATTGAGGTTGAAGTTATCGGTCCAGCTCTGGACGAGTTACCTGACGCATTCTTCATTAGTAACCCATCAGACTCTGTTCCGTCCAACATTTCGAAAGACATGCTAGGAAGAATATGCTTAAGGCATGGTTTGTTGATGGATGACGTATTATTGCGGGGACCAAATGATAGACCGCACAATCCACCGAAGGGATATACCGCATTCAATAGCCACGCCTGCGCAGCTGGGACACTCCCTCCGTTTAACCAGTATATCAGAGAAGTATTGTCGTTTCTAGGGATCGCCCTCTCTCAGCTACATCCGAATGGATATGCCTCACTCAATAGCTTGTTCATTGCATTTATGGAGTATCTCTATCGACCGCCACTCCCGATTGAGATCAGATACTTGTTTAACTTCAAGAGTTGGACCGATAGTCCATCTTTTACATTCCTGGAAGCGGTAAGGAACTGTCAGGTGGTCACAGGGGCTTGGACTAGACTGAGCTACTTTAAGATGGAGTGGTTTTATGTTAGATGCCCCCCAGGATTTGCTAGGCGATGGCTATTTAGACGTGAGTATTGCTATCTTCTCGGGTAGTTGATAAAACTAATGTAGATGAAGTCAAACTCACATCTCTTTTTCT
The DNA here is from genome assembly GCA_030765085.1 of Allium cepa. Taxonomy (NCBI): domain Eukaryota; kingdom Viridiplantae; phylum Streptophyta; class Magnoliopsida; order Asparagales; family Amaryllidaceae; genus Allium; species Allium cepa. The sequence goes on along the minus strand of CM060939.1, from coordinate 27,381,648 downwards.
TTTCAGCCATAATCTAGCGACCTGAAGGTGAACGTTTCAAGAAGATAGTTTGGGTCTTTCAAGAGATCCCAAGCGAAGAAAGGAATATCGAGTTGCTTTTATTTTTCTTTCATAGGCCATGTATAGATGCAGGCTCGGTCCCCTGCTAGTAGGAATTTTTGGAATAACTTGTACATGAATCTTCACATACAGTTAGTTGAAATGAAATTTAGTTTCTTTGCTTCAACTCTCATTTCTTTTATGCTTACGTATTTGTAGTACTCGACTTTCAGTCCAGTGTACTTGTAGTGTTTTTACCTTCAAGTTGAGTCTGTTTTATTTGCCAAGTCTAAAAATCTTGATCACACGCCATGATTGATGAATGAGTTGAATTTTGGACATTGTATTGCTTAGGTTAGTGATTAACACTTAAGCTTTTTGCCCCCAGTTTTGGGGAACAACATTTGTATTTCGGTGGTCGATCGCACCTATTGCAAATCTTGAGCACATATCCACACTCCGGGGACTTAGGATGATCTGTGATCGATAATCTGGTTCGCGCTCTGGGAATTCGAGAGTTATCGATGTTTGTAACACAATTCGCACTCTAGGAACTTTGACTTGGTATTTGTATTCCAATTCACACTCAGGGAATTTGGAGTCGACATTTATATTTTGGTTCACGCTCCGGGAACCTGGAATTGATGTTTATACTCCACTTCATGCTCTGGGAATTTGGAGTTGGCATTTGTATTTTTCGGTTCGCACTCCGGGAACCTGGAATTGATGTTAATGCTCTAATTCACGCTCTTGGAATTTGGAGTCAGCATGTACGTTTGGGTTCGCACTCCGGGAACCTGAAATTGATGTTTATACTCCAATACACGCTCTGGGAATTTGGAGTTAGCCGACAGATGGTCAGTCACATCTTTTAGGAATTCGTTCACACTCTGGGAACGATGGATTTATCGGGATCGTGGATGGTCAGTTCACATCCACCCCGAGTTAACAAGCGAGGTCGTTAGACGGACGGGTCCATCCTCCTCAAACTTGGTTAGGATACACCCGAAGTCGTTAGGCAGACGGGTCCACCCTCTCCGGAACTGCATTTATATGTTTATACTCCAACTCGCACTCTGGGAGTTTGGAGTTAGTGTTTATGCTCCGGCTCACACTCTGGGAACCTAGAGTTGATGTTTATACTCCAATTTGCACTCTGGGAATTTGGAGTTGGTGTTTTTACTCCGGTTTGCACTCTGGGAACCTAGAGTTGATGATTATACTCCAATTCGCACTCTGGGAATTTGGAGTTGGTGTTTATACTCCGGTTCGCACTCTGGGAACCTAGAGTTGATGATTATACTCCAATTCGCACTCTAGGAATTTAGAGTTGCTGTTTATACTCCGGTTCGCACTCTGGGAACCTAGAGTTGATGTTTATACTCCAATTCGCACTCTGGGAAAGTGGAGTTAGGATTTATACTCCGGTTCGCACTCTAAGAACCTAGAGTTGATGTTTATACTCTAATTCAAGCTCTGGGAATTCGGAGTTGATGTTATAGGACTGTCGTGTGTCGGTTCAGTTCGGCCTTTGACGTGATGGCTTTCCCCCGAGCTGAGGTTTCACTTGGTGAGTGGCCGGTCGTATCACAGTCAATCGCTATTTGAATAAATTCCATCATGTGATAGAACTTGTCTCTTCATGCATCATGATTGTTGAATGTCGCATTCGTTGAATCACAGCTCTAGCTTGAAGAGATAGTAATTTATTGCTGGAACGGAAAAACATGGCAAAGTCAGTGCCTTATTACAAATTCAAACTTCAGAATGCAAAGAAAATTGCAAAGTATTTATAGACTGAATAAAGCCTGTCATGTGTAACAGTGACGAAGATCCTCGTCATTCCAGGCTCCTAACAAAGTGGGTCCGCCACTGACGACGTTTATCACCAATCTCCCGCCAGGACAGGTAGAGTCCTCCTGTCTCGGTCGATCAGGTTCATTATTATGATTTGATGGGCCCTCTCTTCCATGTTGCGGCGCCCGAACAAACTATTCCAGCTTCCTTTCTCTAATCAATTTTTCTACGAGATCTTGCAAGTGACGACATTCATTCGTGTTGTGCCCGTAGCTTTCATGAAACCTGCAAAATTTTCCCGTCTCGATTTGTCTTTCTGACGACGGTTTTGGAGCAGGTTTTTTATATTGAATTGTATTACAGGTTTGTAAGTACAAGTTCTCTAGTGATGTATTCAAAGGAGTGTAACTGTCAAACATAGGATTCTTGTGCCGTGGGCCATGATTTTGATCTTGTTTTCTGGTTTGATTCACGCTCTCTCTTCTCTGAGCTTGTTTGTTTTTAATGTTCAACTGAACTTTCCCGGAGTTCTCACCGGACTGTCTGATTGCGACATTGCTTTGGATCCCTTCTGTGCTTGGCCCTACATCAGTCTGCTTCCTAGACTGCTTTGCATCTTCCCTTCTCAGGAATTGAGCCGCCTTGGCATGGAAACGATGCAATGATGCAGGTGGTTTTCCAGCCAACCAGTCTCCAAACTCAGAATCGGGGTCAATCCCCTTAGTCAATGCCATAAGGATGGAGTTATCATTCGGATTTTTGATTTTCGCACATGCAGCATAGAATCTCTCTAAGTAGTGTCTGAGCGTTTCTCCAGGAGTTTGGGTGACGCTAGACAGAGTGTTGACATCTTTTGGCCTTGCGACGTGCATGCGGATTTGCTCAACAAATTTTGTGGCCAACTGGTCAAAGGAGGAAATGGATCGAGCTGGCAGTCGAGTGAACCACATGGTAGCGATGCTCCCAAAGGAAATGGGGAAACTATGACACTTCACTGCATCGTCAGCTCTGGCAGCGCTCATTGACCATTCATATTTCAGAATATGTTGGTTGGGTCGGAGTTTCCCTCGTACATGGGTAGAGTCGGCATCCTGAATCGCCGAGGGGGTTCAGCAGTAAGTATATCATCTATAAAAGGAGTGTGACTCCGGGAGATTCCCCAGTCGTCGTTTGTGAGACGCTGGTTTTCACGGATCATCTGACATATCATGGTCGGGAGATTTGACATTTGTACGTTCTGTGCGGCTTGCGTCGGAGTGTGATTGAATCCCACATTCTGGGGTTGGATCGGATGCTGTCGACGGTCCAAATCTTGCCTTCTCGGCTCATAGTCCTCTGGGACGTATGGTTCAGGAGTACGCCCATACTAACGACGGTCCAGGTTTGACTGATCTTGGGCATCGACTCCTGGTTCAACCGCGACGTTAATGGCGTGGTATTCTGTGGTGTAGTGAGGAGCGGTACCTCCTCGGGAGGAGGGCCCGGTCTGGAAACTGGCCGATGGACCAAGTCTCAGCTGTCCAACGGTCATTGCCGGTTGAATTCCAGCAGTTTGTATGTGACTCCCATCCAGTCGGGGTCATGGAGATCGATGATGATAATCGAAAGAGGAAGAACTTTCGCTGGAGGAACGAGAAGCATGATCTCTCCTAGATCTCCTTCGCTTCTGGCGGTTCAGCTGGTTGGTTAGCTCGGCATTGGCGTGTAGCTGTTGTGTTAGTTGTTGCCGACTTTGGGTCAGCTCTTGAAGCAGCAGCTGGAACTCTTGTTGAGTAACCGGACCTGATGGTTCCGAGTGTCCAGTGGCGTCTTGGTTTGAGGGAGGTAGTGGCGCAGGATTCTGTCTATCCTGGTCTTCTTGATTGACAGCATTAGAGGTGATCCTTGTGCTAACCATCTTGAAGGTTGAATTCCTTTCTTAGAGTTTATGCAAATCTGAATAGAATGGAAGGAATCTGGACTTGAAATCTGGATCTCTCTCTCTTAGATTTATGCAATCCGGTATCAATGACAGATCCAACGAGCAGGAGAAAATCTGGGTTTTCTCAGTGAAAGCACCTAAGTGTTTGCACAAAAATTGGACACAACACTCTTTGGAAGTTTTTAAAGAGATAATAATGAAGAATATAAATTAAAAGTGAGGATTATCTAACAAAAACTCCAAGCAACAAGAAAGTAAATGCACAAACAAGCAATTTAGAGTGGTTCGGCGTGTTGCCTACGTCCACTATGAAGTTTTTGGAACTTTATTGATTCTCTTTCAACGATTACAAGTGATTACAGCAATCAACAGCAAGTTACAACTGGAAATTCGAAATCAATAGTAGTAGAATGATGGAGATCTCGATCCGGCAGAGTCTGGGCGCTTGAGAGTCCAAAGATCCCTCTTCCGTAAGCTCTGGGGCTCTATTTATAGGCGTAGGAGGCTGAGACTTCGCTCAAACTTCGGGAGATTCGCTCTGGCACGTGAGGGGGCCCACACGACCAATTCCAGAAAGTTTAGAGTCGATCTGTGATCGATACGAAATGATTTTGTATTGATCAAGATGATGTCCAATCGAGCTGAAATTTGGTGTGAACGTTCCTTGTCTCATGTGCAATCTCCTGTGAAAATTTCATTGTATTTGGTTTAGTGGATTGGGAGAAATAGTCGATACGAAATGGAATTTTTCGGTGGCTGTTTGGTTCGAATCCATCACTTCAAAACGATCCCTTCGACTCGATCACCTCACGTGGTCTCGTGATGACGTGGCACACATACTTCGCCTCGATCCGGTCTTCACTCCGAGTTGACCGCGCCGACTCCATAAATCTCGCCTTGTTCGTATCGAGGGATGACACGTCACCCAGGTTTGTTGACTTGATGGATTCGAATAAGGCCTCACCCACGGATTCGAATAGCAGTCATTGATGGACACGAACTACTGATGATCGATGGTTACGAACAAGCCTTTCCTTGATGGATACGATCCATGTAGCTTCTCAATGGATACGAAGCCAATCGATGCGAACTGGAGCCTTTTGGTGGACACAAAGTAAGGTAACCTGATGGATACGAACATCAGCTGCCTGATGGATGCGAAGCAGACACTGGACAATCTTTACGAGGCACAACACCTGTTGATGGATACGAAGTAGGGAGATGCCAATGGATTCGAATAAGGAGGAGCCGATGGATTCGAATGAGATCGAGTCAAACCGAGGCTTCCCGATGGATTTGAACTTGATCGATATGAACTGAGGCACTTCATTGGATACGAAGTCGCTGGAACCCCAATCGATATGAACGTGATCGATTCGAACCTGAGTTCGATGATGGATACGAAGATGAGGCCGTCTCTTCTAGAATGAATCGATCATAACTTGTGCATACGAAATCGGATTGACTCGAAATTTGGAACGCCGACCTTCATGGCTTTGCTTGTTATGTCCTACCAATTGTAGGTCAATCTAGACTCGGACAAAATTCATCGACATCCATAGCGAACCTGTGTAGGCTTGATATCCAGGAAGAGTGATCCTTGGTTTTCAATCAGTTCCTTGGTATCAAGGCCTTGCCAAAAGGTGGATAACACTTTCATCGAGAAGGACTAGCATTTGCTATACCAGATTTGGAGTTCAGATTTGGAAAGCTAAAGGATCAGATCTAAAAGGAACCATAAAAAAGCAATCAACAAGGAGACAAAGAGCGGAAAGGAGTCAGCACGAAGGGAGTCAGGAGGCTTCCTCAGGAGCAAATCAGGCCTCAGTTTTCGTCACCAGAGATGAGATGGAGATGATGATGGGTGCTATGTAGGTAGAATTTTTGAAAAGGAAGGAGGAAATGATGCAAAACCTTCTCAGATAGTTTGGACAGGCAGGAATAGTTGGAGCTGCTGGAGTTCAGATCCATGGAGCTGGAATAGAAGGACTCAACAGGCAAGCAGATGGAGCAGCTCAATAGGGCGTAGCCCTCAATCAGCACACGGTTACAAATTTGGATGGATCCATACCCGTGGGCATACCATCATGCAATGATAGACCAATTCATGGATGGATTCTAGGTGACACCACACAACAAGATGCCGACAGGAGCACAAGAGTACGTGATGAAGAGTATGTACCAAAATTCCCTCAGTGACACAGGTGGCAACCCTTGGTGGACAATACTAGATTAGCTGAGATGACCAGGCAAACTATGCGTGGAGGTTTAGCAAACAGAGATGTGGAAGGAGTAAACATGAGTCCGTTTACCCATGACATCAAAATAGCGCGGAATCCACCAGATTTCTAGCTACCAACTCTGGAGGTGTACAACGGCAGGGCTGATCCTATCGATCATTTAATGAGGTACACGAGACACATGGAAGTGCTGGGGGCATCGAAGGAAGTTTTGGCCTGGTGTTTCCCTCTGCTCTTGACAGATATAGCTGCTATGTAGTTCAGGCAGTTGGAAGATGGATCTATTAGAACATGGACAAAATTAGTGAGCAAGTTTTTGAAGTAGTTTCGGGTTCATATCAAAAGGCCGAGGAATGTGATGACACTGGCATCAGTAAAATAAAGAATAGAGGAATCGCTCAGGGCTTTCTTAACTTGGTTCAATGCGGCAGTTGCTATGGTGGATCTGTAAGATCCATCAATTGTTGTAATGGCGGCAGTGTTAGGAGTCAGGGATAACTCGGATTTTAGAGTATCATGGATACGGGATCCACCAATGGATCTTGGGGAGTTCTTTCACGAGGCTAAAAGATTTCTTCAGCAGAAAGATGCATATTTGGATATGAAGTCAAAGGAAGTAAATGCGGTTGAGGATGGAGAACCATCCGACGGAAGCTTGGTTAAGGATAAGGATAAAAGAAAGAGGAAGTTGGATGACAACTCTAGTAGGGCTAGGAAACATTGGAAAGAGCCAAATTCTCCACTTACGTAGGATTGAATGAAACATTGGAGTGGATATTCAGGGATACTGAACCAAGAACACTAATGTAGGATCGATTTCATCCTGGAGGAGGGTGAATAGGGTGATACTAATATCATGAAAATTAATGCGGAAGTATATAAAAGAATTGCAGCATAGATAATAGCAGAATAATAAAAAGAAAAAAAATAGAACAACGCAGATTTACCCAACTTCAGCAAAATCCTCCCTACGTGCTTCCTCAAGGTTTCTACTTGAAATTAAGTAGTCAGGCGCTTACACACAAAACTCGCAACACCCGCTATCGACTAACCTAATTCTACACTCAAAACCCTACCATAACTCAGCTACTGAGTTGCGAATTCTCGAACTACACCACCGTAGTTCGTCTCCTAGTCACACGACTAGAAAATTACAAAATTTAAAAAGGAAATTACAAATAAATAACAACTCAAAACACAAAACCCTAATTTAATAATTAAAATCCGAATGGAAATTATAAAGCCAGCCCCAAGAAACAAAACATTATGATAAAAAAGTCCCCCCTTTTCTTTGTATATTATCGACCGGTTCCTTTTGCTTTCGTTCTATACTTCGTTCCTCTTTCAAAAATTTAGGGCTTTGCTTTTCTTCGAAGCCTCCGCTTGGTCGTTGATCGATCTTACCGTCGAACCTCAATTCAGTTTGATGCTTCTTTGATCTTTTTTCTTTGCTTAGCTTCGGTTGCTTAAAATTGTCAAGTTTGAATGATGCGTGAATCGGTACGTGAAGGCCTTTTATTGATTATTGGTTATTCTCGACTTTGATTCGAGTTTAATGATTTATTGCTCTCTCTTTTGCTTAAACTTGAATGGTTAGTAACTGATGATGAAATTGGGTTATATAGGATTCAAAATCCTATAATCTCGTTCGTATATATTTTATTTGATTTCTTCAATTGATATGCTTGGCCGTTCGATTTTACCTGAGTGTTGGTGATGTTTTCTGAATTTTCCGATTTGTATATTTTCTTTTGTTATGTTTTCTTGGTCACTACGGCTTCATGAATTTGCTTTAGATTTTGTTTCGATCTTTATGCCTCTATGACTTCGGCATCGTGAATATACGAATGTCGTTACCTGTGTGACTTCGGCACTTTGATTATGTGATGATATTTTGGGATGAGAATTTTACTTCGACTTGTTCAATATCACCTGACTTTGACTTTGGTATTTAACCATAACTTTGTTTGAAAAATCCACCACCCAATTTTTTGGTAAAACTATAAACTGCTGCTTGACTTGTTCACTGCATTAAGGTTTGGTTCGAATGTTTAGTTCTAATGCATTGATGTCTCCATGTATATACATACATATATGTATGTATATATGTGTACGATTGCTGGCTATCCACTTAGTTTCATTAATTGTTCGAAACTTCTACTTAACAATGTCTTGATTAATCGAACTGTGACTGTTTTATATACTTTGAGTATATTCCCTGAACTTGTGCTAATATGTGTATGTATATAGCTTGTCTGCATTGTTGTCATATATGCTTTATTTCACTAGCTCGCTTGGTTCACTGGAAATTTGGGGGGGGGGGTGTGTGTGTGTGTTCATATTGCCATTGATTTGGATTTTGTCATTTAGTTGTAGCCCTTTGTACAAGTTGATTCTCAGTCCTCTAGTTCATTTAGTTGTTATGTTGTGTTCAATTTGTAGCTACAGTGTCATCTCCACTTGTATACATACATACATTTATTTATGTATATATGTGTGTGTTCACCTCAGTTGCATTCCATTGTTCACTGTTTTTTTATATGAACTCAAATTTCTTTCAATTTTTTCCATGTCTGGTTCCATATGAAATCCTTTTATGCATGGCATATATATGTTAGTGTTGCTCCTTTCTTTGTTGTCCACCTCTTTTTGTACTAGTTCATTGTGATTTTGGAATTTGTCTTGCATTGAGTTGTAGCCTCTGTTTCTTCGAGCCAGTTTATTATTGTCACGGGACTTGTGAGTCCGGCGATTTGAGATTTTGTTTGTTCATGAAATCACCACCGTTGACATGTGAATTTTGGTTTCACTTGAACTTTCATATTGCTACTGTTGAGTCTGTTGTCATGTGTACACATTTGCGCACTTGTTAGCATGTTCTGGTTTTGGCTTCTTGTTGCATGAGAACTTGTACTCGAAAATTTTGTGATGTATTTGTATTGCACCTGAGTTGAATCCAGCCTCGGCTCGGGTTTGAACTTGTGCTCACATGTCCATGTAGTTTTATCAAGTGTATATCAGTGTGCATGACCTTGTGGCATGTACAGTGATACACTCTGCATGTCACAAGTTGTTCGTGTATGATGAATTCAAAATAAATGATAATGAACAACCCAAATAACTGATGCAAATAGCATTTTCAAAATACACATTTTATTTTACAATGCAAAATATTTCTTTTTTAATTTTACCGCGTTAGCGTTTATTTTGCAGATAACTCAGATGTGGGATACAAATTAGGATAGAGTTGAAGATCGTATACGAGCGTTGAGTGAATATGTAGTGAGGAAAGTTATGTAAATTGAAATGTAACTAAAGTTGTGTTGCAATTGAAAATTATGTATAGTGAGAGCTTAAATTTGTACTACTCAAAATTTTAATAAAATATTTGTTTGAATAATATATTTGTTTGAATTTAAATTCTATGTTATATAATTTATTCAACAAATATTTATTTAATCATGTGAAAAATAAAATAGTACAATAACAAATACATTTAAATGAATTTATATATATATATATATATATATATATATATATATTATCATCAAACAAAAATCATATACTACCATATTCAATAACCAAGGCTTTGTCTAATACAGGTCGTCGAATGTGGGTTGTGCTTGGTAAGAACCCAGAGAGGTTATGGATTCGGATAATGGTTGTGAACAGCTAAGGATTCGGACAAGGGCCCAGAGTGGTCTCAGATTCGGATGTCGACCCGAAGAGGTCATGGATTTGGTTTTTGGATATGGATGGATTTAAACTCAGTTGATGGGTTCGAATGGCTATGAAATTAGCTAAGGATTTGGTTACTGAATTCAGAATCGGATGCCAGCTCAGAGTGGTCGTGGATTCGAATAAGGATATGACTACGACACTTGATAGGATGGCTTGGTAATAGATTGGATTATGGATCAGATGGTATGGCTATGGATGGTATGGACTTCGTATGTCGGTTTGAAGCTATTCAAAACACGCCTTTTTACCATAAGGCATATTTCGGAAAGAAAATGTTATCTGGCCTTTTGATAAAGGCCGGGATATCAACAAATTGGCTGGAAAGTATGGTTATCGGGATAGGAGATCTATTAGAAACAAGGCTACAATCGATACCGTCAATGTTGGACCGAGCTCCAATCAAAGTGGAATCGGTTGGGAATGGTGAACAAGGCTTGGAGAAGCGACATTTCAAATTTCAGGTCAATTGGAGTTCATATGCTCAAGTTATTGATGGATTAATATCGGTGAGAAATGGGTTAGGATTGATAGTATCGTATTGATCGAAGTGATGATGGGTTTGGATCGATCGGCCATCACCTCGATGCATCACGAATTGATGGCCTCTGTATTGATTGATCAATTTTAGACAGGAAATAGGTTCATGGATATGGGTCTCAGATAGATGCACATGTATCGATTAGGTGGCAAATTACATCAATATATTTCGTATCGATCAAGGCCGAGATCGATACAAAGAGAGAAGCAACAGTTCAAGAACTCGGATGGACATTTCGTATCGATCGCTTATAGATTGATACGAAGTAGGCACTCGGGAATGACACATAGATGGTGCAAAGGATGGATTCAAAGAATAAAGTTGGCATGGGAGCATCAATATGAGGTGATGGACAAAACAATTGAACCAAATCAATACGAGGAAAGGCACAGGATCGATACGAAAGGCAAGCATTCAGGGATCGATATAAAATAAAGAGCAGCTGATGGGAACGAAGGTGGTAACATTAGATGGATACGAATAGCCTATATCGATGGATACGAAAGAAGTATGATCGATGGATACAAAATCCATGGACACGGAGCATTCAGCCTACTCGCAAATGCCAACTTGCATCGATCATAACTCGAAATCTACAAGTCCAAATGCGATGAAATTTTCACAGGGGCTTCCTCATGCACTCAAGAACATCCATGATCAATCTCAACTCAATTGGACCTCTTTTGGATTGATACAAATTGTACGTGGATCGATCCAAAATCACCTTAGATCGATATGGAGGGCCCGCCAGCCCATGAGAAAAGGTATTCCATGTTTTGAGGCGGATATTTTTGGATTTACACCTATAAATAGCAATCCTATGATAGCTAGTAAGGGGATCTTCTTTTGCTCTTTATGGTGCAACTCTGCTATTTTGTTCATTGATGTTCAAAGGCTTGTCATTGTAATCTCAATATAGAAGGAATAAAAGGATCGATTCAAAGTGGACGTTGGCCGGAGATAGCGGAACCACTATAAATCTTGTGTTCTTTCTTACTTTCTTACATTTTAATTTTTTCTATTTCTTTGTTTATGTTCTCTACTTAATCGGGATTTGAGATCTATGTTAGGATATTTTGGATCTGTGTATATACGCTGGTGCTTTCACTACTTCTGGGGTTTATGACCAAATTTGGCGCAAACAAGTTGCTATAGCGCTTTTGAGTCCAATTGGCATCACCATGTAGCAATAGAATCCCAGATCAGTGATGAAGCTAGTATGTTCATGGTCGAAAAGATGCATTGGGATTTATTGTAGCCAGAGTATGCGTCCATGGAAGATAAGAGCTCATGTCCGGCTGTTGAATCCACTAGTTGATCAATTCTGGAAAGAGGAAAGCTGTCTTTAGGGCAGTCATGGTTTACATCCGAGTAGTCCACACATGCACACCATTTCCCATTCGATTTTATGATAAGCACTGGATTTGATACCCACTTTGGGTATAAAGCATCATGAATTAACCTATTCGCCTTGAGTTTATCTACTTCTTCCTTCAGGGTGACAGATCTCTCTAGATCCTTACCGCGCCTTTTTTGTTTCACCGTGACATGCCTCGGGTCGATATTTAATGCATGGCTCGCGATGTTCGGCGAGATCTCACACATGTCTTTATGAGATCAGGCAAGCACATTAGGGTTTGCCTGGAGAAAATAAACTAATTCCTGTCTCATTTGGGGGTTGAGTTGAGATCTGACCTTCACCATTGTGGAACTGTCATTGTCGTGGATCGAAATATCGATCGTCAACTCCACTTGGGAGGCCTAGTAATATTTGACCTCCTCCTCATCATTATTGTCTCAAGGATCAAGGTACTTGAGGAATTGTTCATGGCGCCCGAGCCCAGGCCTAGGCATTAGCTGTTAATTTCTTAAAAACCGGACGCAGAGAGATTCCTCTACACCCTTTCCTTTCTCCTTCCGTTGCGCATTCTGTAGCTCTGTAACATAACAGGCGCATCCAGCCGCCTGATCACCATGTACTACCCAGAGTCCATTATTAGTACGGAACTTCAGAGTTAAACACCAAAGGGAAATCTCTGCCTTGAAATCTGCGAGGGCCAGTCGGCCCAAAAAAGCATCATATGGGGAATGTATGTTCAACACAACAAACTGCAACATCCGGACTCTCCGGCAATCTCCAATACCCAACTCTATGGGTAACTATACCATCCCAGCTAGTATAGTTGCACTTCCATTGAAAGCATGTATGCATGACTGACACGGTTTCAAATCCTTTGCTTCCATCAGCATTTGGTCGTACGCATGTTTAAAAAGTATGTTCATAGAAATCCACTATCGACTAAGATTCTCTTCATCCAAGCAGGACCTATCTGGGCATAAATAACCAACGGATCAATAGTGGGGGCCTTGACTTTGTTGTTATCATAGTTTCTGAAAACGATGTCATCTATCATCGTCCTCTGTTGCTTTGCCGGGGCCCCTTCATCAGTACCGTTATAACATTCGAAGTCCACATGCCTAATTGAACTAGCATACAACTCCCTTTCCTTCCAGCTTCGATCAGCCGGATGTGGACCACTGCTCATAGTATTAATCACCAGTCTCCCGTCATTACGTGCAGGTTCTTCAAGCCTAGCTGGACCTTGGCCCTGATTGGGATTAGATGGGCCTGCTTTACCATCCTGCGTAGCCTAGACAAACTGCTCCAACTTCCTTTCTTTAATCAACTTTTCAATAATGTCCTACAGATGACGGCATTCGTTAGTGTTATAGCCGCAACAGTCGTGGAACCTATAGAACTTTCCAGACTAAATCTATTTCTCGGATGACGGTTTTGGAGATGGCTTCCTGTACTGCCCAGTAATACAAGTTTGAAGATAAACATTTTCCAGCGACGTGTTCAAAGGGATATATCGATTAAACATAAGAGCTCTAGGTCTCCCACGATGAGGGACTGTCTTTTTTCCTTGACCTCCATCATCCTTCTGCTAACTTTGCTTATTCTGAATATTCAACCGTACTTTACTAGAACTCTCCCCGGTCTGCTTCACTTCAACATTACTCCGGATACCTTCATTGCTAAGCCCCATGACATCCTACTTCCTAGACCGTCTAGCATCCTCTCCCCTCATAAATTGTGGTGCATTTGCATAGAAACGGTCCATGAAGCAGGGGTTTTCCTGCCAACCAATCACCAAATTTAGGATCGATCCCTTTAGTCAATGCCATCAAAATAGAGTTATCATTGGGATTACTAACTTTGGAACAAGTAGCATAGAACCTTTCCAGATAATGCCTTAGAGTGTCTCTTAGAGCTTGCGTAACACTAACTAGGTGTTGACATCCTTCGGCCTTATAACATGCATACGGAACTGGTCAACAAAATTAGCAGCTAACTGGTCAAAACACGAAATGGATCTGGGTGGTAAACAGGTGAACCACATAGTTGCAATGCCTCCCAAGGAGATAGGGAAGCTTCTACACTTAACCGCATCGTCAGCTCGGGCGGCATTCATAAGCAATTCATATTACAGAATATGTTGATTGGGATCCGAATTTCCTTCATACATTGGCAAGGTCGGCATCTTGAATCGACGCAGCGGTTCCACATGGAGAATGTCATTAGTGAATGTTTTCTAGAAATTACCTAGTCATCATTCACGAGGCCTTAACTTTCTATAATCATCGGGGGTATCATAGTTGGAATGTCAAGCATATGGGGATTTGGGGCCAAAGCATGGTCGGGTTCCATGTCACGAGCATGGTCCAGTCGCTCTCTACGACCAGTTCCACATCTTCTGGCTTTTAGGCTTCAAGGAAGTGAGGATACTGAGCATGAATATGGTGACAAGGGGCTGGATCTGGTTGTTTCTGGATCTCGACATCGAGAGTTATAGTAGCAGCTGCTGCGTGGTCTTGGGTAGTGTTGTAAGGATATGTCCCTCCTCGGGAGGAGGGTTCAGGTTGATGCCCTGTAGAAGGACCAATCCTGGCTTGTCCATGATTCATAGCATGTCGATGTCCGAAGGCTTCTACGTAGCTTCCATTCAATCTGCAGCATGTAGATATGTGATTGAAGCCAGATGAAACCTAGCTTTTGGACAAGGAATAAGAGGTGCGCTCCCTTCTAGATCTCCTATGCCTTTCTTCGTTGAGCTAGTTTGTGAGCTCCATGTTGGCATGGGTCTGCTGAGTGAGCTCTTGATGGCTCTACGTTAGCTCTTGCATAAGGGTCTGGAACTTCTCTCTAGTCACTGGACCAAGTGGATCTGGAGCTCTAGCCGATATCAGTTGTGTAGGATTTTGCTTATCCCTTCCTTTTGTATCAGTAGCAATGGAAGCAACTCTGTTAGTGCACACCATGTTGGCGATAGTTCTTCCTAGATATGAAGCAATCTAAATAGAATGGAAGGAACCACAGGAAGACAATTTGGATCTCCTCCTTAGATTTTAGCAATCCATCAATGGTAGAGGATCCACTGAATCTAAGAAAAACAGAGTGTTCTCAGTGAAAACACCAAAGTGCTTGTATCGAAATTGGGCACAACACTCTTTGGACGTAATTGAAGAGATTAGAATGAAGAAATTCAATGGAAAAAGAGGTTAATCTAACAATCACATCAAGAAACGTAAGCAGTAATAGAAAAAGACAAGAATTTATAGTGGTTCGACATTGTAGCCTATCTCCACTTTGAATAGTTTGTTGTTTATTGATGATTCTCAACTGAGTTAAAACAGTGCGATAGCTAAAAATCAATTTACAATGGAGTTTCAACAGAGTGATGTCCTAGAAGTCCCAAAAGTCTTTTTTTAGTAGGAGTAAGAGTGCTATTTATAGGAGTAGATCTGGAAATATTGGCCCCAAAACTGGAATACCCTTTTTCATGCGTAGGTGAGCCCACTAGATCGATATGGGGTTGTTTGGGATCAATCCCTGTTGTCTTCGTATCGATCAAGCTTGAATCCAATTGAGATTCGATTCATCATGGACGTTCTTTAATTGATATGCAAGCTCTTGTGAAAATTTCATAGCATTTGGACTTATAGTTTGAGAGATATGACCGATCCAAGATTGACGTTGCTAAGGATGCTGAAGGATTCTTACTGATATGTGCATATCGATGGTCTTCGTATCGATACAATGTATATCGATCAATTGCATGTCGATGACGTGGCGCTGGAGATCCACATTTCAGGCTTGTAGACCATTTCCTTTGGTTTGACTTATTCCTTCATATCCATCCGACTCCATGCCCTTGATATCGATGCTTGTATGTTGTTTCGTATCGATGCTTGGCACCTTGCTTCGTATCGATTGATTGGTTGATCGATTCGAAATATGCAAAAGTGTGACCGATACGAAATTTGTGGTTGTTGAGCAAATGAACTATGATCGTTCCAAGAGGTGCTATTGCTTGATGGTTACAAAGTGGATGGATGCTGAGTGATGGACTTATGCTCATTTCGTATCGATCTGAATGGATGCGAAATGATGGATGTGGGCTGATGGATATGAAATAGATTTGTTCTTCATGGATCTTAATCAATTCATAACTTGAGCATACGAACTCCAATTGACCTGAAATTTGGAATATTGCCTTTCACATCTTTTGTATTCGTACCATGAAAATTGTAACTCGATCTGAACTTTGACCAAGTTTGCATATTTCCATCATGGACCTGTTGATAACTGATCTCCGAGGCGAATTTTCTTTAGTTTCAAGTCAAGTCCTTGGTAACATGGCCTTTCCAAAATGCAGGATAACATTGACATAAAGACGCATTGAAAAGGACTTGGATACTTCAATGCATTTGAGCATAGAAAAGGGCAATACAATTTCAACCACAATCAAAAATATCAATTTGGAACAAGTAAAGGCAAAACTCAAAACCATTAATTACAATCAAAACATATTCAAAATATATTTAGAATTTTCGAATATATATATATATATATATATATATATCAACGTTGAACAATTCATAAAAATCAATTGGTAAATCGAGCGGTAGAAGAAAGCTTATAGAATTTTCAAAGCCAAAAATATATTTAAAATATAGGATTCAATCCCTATGAATAACACCCAAATCATCATCGACAAAAATAAGTCGAGTTTGAACAAAAATTGGAAAGGGGTAAAGTAAATACGCATACCAAATCAGAACCAACAACTCGATGATGAAGTAATAGAGAGCAATCAAAGCAACAAGATCGATGGACAAAGCAATGTAGGCTAACATATTACTTCAATTGATCAATTAGAGAAATCAACGGTTTCAAATCAGTAGGAGCAGTCACAACCAAAGTTTTAAATCTCGCTCATCTCGACCGAGATCTCGGCTGAGATCTCGTTTTCAAGCCTGAGCGATTCGAAACAGGCAATTTCATTTGAATCTTGTCTGACCCAAATCTCGAATGATATTTCAGTAGAGATTCAACAGTGAGATATCGGCCGAGTTGTTGAATTTTAGAAAAAATCAACTCTTTTTCCGCATTGGGCTGGCTCATCCTTTGCCTTAATTTAAGCCTATTTAATTATACTTTTTTTAACCCTTATTTCTTATATAAGTCTCATTTAATCTTCGTCTCTTATTTTACGGCAGCGACGAGTGTAAGAAGATGATAAAATCTACATCAATTATGGTAAGCATTTCATATTATGATTTTCATTTAGGTTTTTGATCCAAATTAATTTACATCCGATTTCATTTTTTATTTTTCGACACTTTCTTATGTTTTTTTTTCTAACCCTATTTTTTTGCGGCTACAAATTTTGGGCTTCACTTATTTAACTTTATGTTCCAAATGGATTCCCAATTTGATTTCATTTAGTTTTTGCTACTATAATTTTTTTTCCTCAAGGCTTATTTTTAAGCAATAAAGGAATTCTCTTTCATCTATTAATTTCATTTGATGATTACATGTTCATTCGTACATCATTTTTTTGATTTTCTTATAATATTACTAAACGTTTGAAAATTGTTTGTACTATGTATGATATTTTCTACGCTTTCTTGAAATATCTATGTTATTTGTAACGATCGCGATTTTTCGTTGCCGAAAAACCGAACCGTTAGGGTTTAAGAAGAAGAAAGAGGTAGAAGAAGAGAGAAAAGAGAGAAGAAACAGAACAAACAACAGAACAGGAAACAATATCAGAATCTCACAATCGCAGCGGAACAATATATAATAGATAAATGTACATTCATTTAAAACAAAGAACTATACATTTTATATATCACATTACATTACATCAATCAGAGTGTACAACAACAACAGCGGAAAAGAAATACTATATACAATAAATAATAGACTACGCTACCCAAGCTCGCCTCCAACATCTGCACAGCATCACCCGACTCCAGAATAACCTGACAACCTAACTCTAGACTGCCCGTGTGAAAAATAGTGGGCACCCAGAGTTTAGGAAAGGAACAATAAACTCCAGGTCAGTCATGGGACTGGTGTGAGAACTCAAAACAGTTTTATCTTTAAACAAGCAACAAGAAATTTTAATTTTTTTGAAATTCGCAATGCTTTTTAGAAAATGAAACTACCATAAGGCCTCCCGCCACACACACAATGCAAACGCAGAATTGGAGGAGATTTCTCCTTATGATAGTCAAAGATGCTTACTACGCGAAAATCAAATCATTTTTGATATTATTACTAGTGCATAGTGTAGAAAACAATTTCGAAAGTAGAATATAAATCCTAGCCAGCATACGACATTTCGTCGTATGCCTACTATAGCTACCATGTTCAATAGCAGGTTACCGCCACATTCCATGGCAGGTTATACAACTAAAACCGTACAGGGCACGTATTGGTTTGAATGGATTTCCAACAAATGGTCAGGCTAAGGAACTTCCTACTGCCACATGGGATCGCCTCTGGCGGGACGTCCCGAGAAACTAACGTTACGGTTAGATCTCTGCCAACACAAGGCCGGGTTACCTCTGTAACTAGGTAACTACTACACGAATATGTCATCCCCCGGTCCTTTGGGACCTTTATCCGAGCGCTCGATACCAACAACACCACACAGAAATAGATATAGTGTATCAACATGAGTAAATATCTGGGCTCCATACCATGATAACACCCTTTTCCAGAAGGAAATGACATACCCTAAAGGGAGCGACCCTCATAACCTTGCCGCATATTCCTGTTTCGACCATTTCCGGGGAGTGAGGTCCTGACGAAGTCTCGTCCACAAAGCTACGCTTTGTGCAACAAAGCCATGCTTTGGGTCCACAGATGACCAAAGCAATAATCACAAAGATAAATGATCAAACAAATGATCATATCCAAACGATCAACCAATGATCATCACACAGCAGCACTCAGCATGCCACATTACCAGATTGGGAAATATCGCTGATAACCTTCAACTACATAACCTCTGAGCTCGTACGTCTCAGAGAAGGGTGTTAAGCTAAGAGAATAAATTCTCCGCCACCAACAGAAATGTATTTGAAAGAAATCTGCTCTATCTCTCAAAATGTAATGTCAGACACGTAACCATACAAGTCTGTTCCGGGTTCGAACAGAACCGAAGGCACTTCCAAAGAAGCCCTTGCAATCCGGGTATTCACAATCCCGATAAAATTTCCCATCACAAAGGAAATCTCCATATCGTAGCTAACGATGCGGAGACAATCGATAGGTCATCCTATCGTTTTCACAAATACCCGGTCTTCAACACCGGTCTTCAAATGCAATCCAAACGACGTATCGCATATTCGGAATGGGATATATGACACAAAGGTCCTCTCCCGGCTAAACCGAATAGCGAGCGCTTATTTTAAAAATAAGTGTGCATTCAATTCCAAACAAACACAATCAATACCATCCAAGGGTAAATATTGATAGTCGGTTATTTAACTATCAATAAAGATGCGCCACATCATCAGATTCCAAATAATTTTCCAAAATTATTAAGTCCCAAAATATCTTTACAAGATATATATATACATATACACCATTTACAAATAATTGCCCCAGTTATTTGTTTTACCAAAACCACTTCACGATAAAATTTTCCACACTTAACCAATTGAAAAACCAATTTTCAATTTACCTTTACCATTTGAAAACAAATTTTCAAATTACATTAACCATTTGCAAACCAATTTCAAATCACCTTAACCATTTGAAAACTAATTTCAAATCACCTTAACCATTTGAAAACTAATTTCAAATCACCTTAACCATATATACCTTTTGAAACAAATTTCAAACCACCAAATAAATCTTTACCGATTTATTTTACTTACGTTCCAAATTCGTAAGTTATATTTTCATATTTAAAAAAAATAAATCAACATTTATTTTTAAACAAATTTCCCTTCCTATTATAAATTCCAAAGTGAATTTCCAATTTCCCAAATATCTGCACATACACGATTTCAAATCAATTTCAAACTATTCACTTCGATTTACCTTTAAAAGGTGAATCCTCAAAAACGTTCCTTTTATATTGGGAAAAAAAAACATTCCCATACTTATTTAATAATAAGTAATTCACAATTTAACTTATTTTCAACAATTTGGAAATATTCAATATACTTAAGTTACCGTTAAGTATTTTATTCCATTCTCTTTAAGAAAACATTCCTTTATTCACATTTATTTGGGTTAAAAACGAATGTTGCGTAAAACATCGTTACGACAACCCAAAAACACTAGTATATGGATTTGAAATTAAAAATAGATATATAAATCCAATACTATACAAATTATCCCCTTCTGTTTCTCGAAAACGTCTATTTCAACAATCAATGTTGAAATCTATGTTTTCAATACTCAATACATTTTAAAACACCTTTAATTCGTTTTAAATTCCATTTAAAACATTCCTTTCCCAAAAACAAACCCATTTTATTTAATAATCTATTCAATATTCAAAATAGTGAATATAGCCCACTTAACAAATTCCCATATTTCAATTTATCAAATTCGATGGATTTCAAATTTATAAACATAGTTTATAAATTCCATTTCTATTATAAACCCCAATTTTATAAATTCCTTTATTAATCCGATGCAATTTACATAACCCAATTTCATACCCAAAAGCCATATTGTAAGTTAAATACTTATAATATTATTTATTTACCAAATCGTTCCTTTGAACTTCACCAATTTAAAATCTTATCACTTACAAGATTTCTTTATGGTTTATAATAATTTCAACTAATGAAATCTTCATTTATTAACAATTTCTATAAAATTCCCCTTTTAATGCCCAAATCCATTTTTATAAGTTAATAACTTACAAACTTAAAATTTTCCAATAACCGTTCGTTTTATAAATTTCACATTTATTAATCTATAAATCCTAGTGAAATTCATGTTATACATCAACTTAACACTTTATAAATTTATTCTATAACTTCAAAAAATTTTATTTAAAAACATCCATTTATAAAATCCTTTATATAACCCATTAATAATAATAACTTCCCAAAAAACCAAATTTAACTATTTTATAAAAACCTATTATTGTTAAAAATTTCTTTTAAGTTATATTTTATAAAAATATAAATTTTTAAAACATAAAATTTTATCCATCTATTTATTTTAAAATTTAATCAATTCAAAATTTTTAATAAACCATATTCTTTGAGAAATCACTTTTAAATCCCTTTTTAAATTCAAAAACCGTTTTTTTTTAAATTTTTAAAAATTTGAATCCGATGATGCAACGACATCGAATGGTCAATCACGGGAATAAGTGTCATATATCAATATGATTATCAACAATCAACATAATATTTATAAACAAATAAATATGTGAGGAATCCAGTTGGATCCCTCCAACCTGTTACCCTGCATCCACAGACGTTAGCACAATACCAATTCCACTTCGAGGTGGAATATCGCGGTATATGGGATTTTATAAATATTCCGCTTAATAACGGCGCAATAGGGTCTCATCCGCTATACGAGGCGGGAAATCAAATCCAATATATACATATGCCAATATATATATATTGCTATATATAATATATATCCTATTATATCTACTACCACAATCAATCAACAATTATCAATCAATATTAACTATTTAAAATTTTAAACAAAACCTTTCGATTGAGTGAGGAGTTCTCACCTTGATTTTATTTCCGTTTTCGCGTTCGTTTCGAATAAAATTAAACGAACGTTTAATTTTACCCGAAATTCAAACGACCTCCAATCGACTCCAAACTGGTTGCATTGCGAAGAGCACGGCGATACGAAGCCAACGCAAAAAATCTCGTTCGAATCCGACCTCGCATGCAAAAGATATCACGTTTTAAAGTTACACGATTTGAATCTTTAAATTTAAACTAACCAAAACAAATAAAAAAAAGAATCCACCTCCAACCCTACACGTGCGTGGGCCCCATGCCCTTTCCTTCTTCCTGATCGCGTGCGTTCCAAACTCCAGGTTATCATCGTGCAAAAGAAACCCATAAGCTCCAATCTAGGGTTTAAAATCGCAACCTCTCCGACGCATTGTAGCACGATCAGGACGCACCACGTCGAAGGCCAACTCGAGCTCCACCTTCAGCCCATGACCGGCCACGTGTGGCCTCCCCCCTGCCTCGATACACGCGCATGACCTGGTGGCAAACGCGGGTCCCTAGCCTCCAATCCGTCGCTCCAAACTCGATCTTAACCGTTGGATAGGGAGATCTCACTGTGCTCTACAACATTGTAGTTGGGAGTTTTAGCTAATTGCTGATGGATTTGGTGGAATCGAAGGAGGAAGGGACGACATTTTCTGGCCATTAAAGCTAAAGTGGCGGCTGTGAATAATAGATTAGGGTTTGGGAAAAGAAACAATGTATATATATCAATATTATTTTAATATTAAAATCTCCAATTCGACACTTTTGCAAACGAACTCCAAACGACGCGTGCCGCCAGGCGATCCTAAGGTTTTTCCACATTCCGGACACAATGGAATAGGTTTCGGAAGCTAATTCCATCGTATGTGTGAGATACGGCAATAAACAGTCGATTTAAATTTAAACCGATTTAAGCGATTTCTAGGCGTTTTGGCTTGTACCGGACAAACGACAAATCCGATCGACTTGAAATTTGAAATCTTGCAATAATATCACATTACGGATCCGATGAAACTGGTTTCGTCGAAATCCGAGACCGTTTGAAAAATGGCTATTTTTACTCGCCGAATTTATATTAAAACGATATTGATGCGTTTCGAGCTGCCACGGTCAAACGACAACTCCGTTTGCTACGAAATTTGAAATCCGATAATAACTAACTATTACGGATCCAATGGAACTCGTTTCGTTCAATTCCGAGACTGTTCAAAAATTGGCTATTTTTCAGTCGATAATTAAATATTAAAATATTCAATTTTTACAAATTAACTCCAAATTCAGTTTTACAAGTTCTAAAATATTTCTATAACTTTAATATGATATAACAAAATTTTCCAAACCATTTTCAATCATATTTACCCCAATATCTAATTATTTTTGGAATTTCACTATTAAATAATTGATTTAATTGTCCAATTAAATCCAAATATTCGATAAATAAATTATTCGACTTAAAAATTCCACTTATTAATATTAAAAATAAATTAAATATTCAAATTCAAGTTATCAAAAATTCTGGGTCGTTACAATCTTCCCCCCTTAAAAGAATTTCGTCCTCGAAATTGCAAGTTTAAGGAGAACGATCCTAATCCGTTTATTATTTTTCCAAAGCTAATTAGTTTTACTAACTTTTCAAAACAATCTTTTTATTAAGGATTTACTATCATTTCAATTAGCTTTCCCAATTCAATTATAGGTTTCAAACAACATTGTTTATTTGACAATTCAAATTTAAATTTAAATTCAAATTTCAAACTTTCAAAATTTTCTCAAAAATTTTACTAACTCCCTAAATTTTCGAAAAATTTCGCCAGCATCTCCTTTGCGCGGCTAGATCGGCACGACTACAAAACGGCTCTACGGCCCCTCAGAATCAAAAAGAAAAGAGAAAGCCAAGTGGCTAGAGAAGGAAATCATCAAATCTCATATAAAAACTGAAATACGTACCTTTTTGTCGAGCGTTACAAATTTTTTTTTTTTTTTTTTTTTTTTTTTTTTTTTTAACTTCATAACCAAAATCCCAATTTCTTTATAACCTGTATATCCTGCTAACATAATATCCAATTATAATATTCAAACCAATTTGCCAATTCAATTATAAAATTTCCAATACATGCTTCTTATACCACTTTTAGTTTACTATTAAAGTTGCATATTCATTTTCATTCAACTTTGCATTCCAATTTTCGTTTGAATTCAATTACATAGCTTTCAAATTTTACTAATTCAATTTCATTAACATTTAATGAATTTACATAAAATCAACCAACAAGCAATAACGACCAATGTACATCCAATACAACCAAATTTTATTCATTTTACTTACATTCAATTTGGTTCAACTATCTCAATTCCAATTGGTTTAACATTCAATTGATTTTCATTCAATTATTCAACTATTTTCAAATGAATTTACACTTGCATGCATCATTTCATATCAACTTATTCATATTCTATTGATTAACATTCAATCCATTCTTTAATTCAATTGCTAGTTCTTTTTACAAATAAAATTGAATTTCATTTATATAACTTAAGTTCACATCTTTAACAATTTCATTTACTCACTTTATTCATTTATTTTGATATTAACATCAATTCTTTCAACATTACTTAACTTGCATTCCATTTCAACTTTATTTACATCATTTAATTCACTTGATTATTTAACTTTGATGCAAAGATCGATTTTTTATTCAACTTCACTTAAGTTATTCCATTTAAACATCATTTGTTAATTAAACTTAAGTTTTACTTATCAATTCAATTCGGATTTTAAATTCCAAAGTAAATCCTATTTAACTTTTACTTAAGCCAAATTCATATCAATATTCAAATTCATATTCCATTTTACTTAACTTAATTGTTTAACCACTTCAACAACTGGTTTCACTTACATTTTCCCATTTAATAAGTTATAAAACTTATTATTCAACTTCTAACTTATATTATAAGTTCAAAACCTTTTTCACTTATATTTATCAATTTCAAATTGAATTTTAATTTCAAATTGGTTTATTACAACAAAACTTCAATTTTAAATTCATTTTTTGTAGCAAATCCATCACATAGAAACTCGAAAATGATACTGATGATGCTGCAGTCATCACCCTTATTATTTCCCAGTGACAATAGTGAAATCAATGCTAAATATTCTTTCAAAAATTTCCTTTCTATTCATAAATCACTTTTATAACCCTTTTACTTATATAATTTTACTTCTTATATACATAGATGATTATCTTACAATTGTAAATCATTATTAATTATAATTTCATCTTATGATTCATTGGTTTATACCATTATTCTTTTACAATAGTTGCTTTTATCAGCTTATTCAAACAACTTTTAATTATTTTATATATATATCATTTACAACAACCAAGCAATCAATTATATACACACTTCAATAATCCTTGAAAAATTATTTTCTTTTTATATATAAAATATAATCGAGGCAAAATTATTTCATTTACCCAATTTAAAACAATATTGTGTCGAATTGTTCTGTTCAAGTGTTTAGGAACCCCTTCGATTCAGTTTTCGAGGCTGCGCCGACGAAGGTTCATATACCACTCAATAAACCAATCATCACAATATAAAATAATTTTATATTCACTAACAAATACGCACTCATATCTATTATTACACTCACACTCATTCTAGAGTACTGCTGACTCTATCTCTAATGAGTAACACCCAACAGAGCAGGTTGTCGCTTAACCATAAGCTCTGATACCAAATGTAACGATCGCGATTTTTCGTTGCCGAAAAACCGAACCGTTAGGGTTTAAGAAGAAGAAAGAGGTAGAAGAAGAGAGAAAAGAGAGAAGAAACAGAACAAACAACAGAACAGGAAACAATATCAGAATCTCACAATCGCAGCGGAACAATATATAATAGATAAATGTACATTCATTTAAAACAAAGAACTATACATTTTATATATCACATTACATTACATCAATCAGAGTGTACAACAACAACAGCGGAAAAGAAATACTATATACAATAAATAATAGACTACGCTACCCAAGCTCGCCTCCAACATCTGCACAGCATCACCCGACTCCAGAATAACCTGACAACCTAACTCTAGACTGCCCGTGTGAAAAATAGTGGGCACCCAGAGTTTAGGAAAGGAACAATAAACTCCAGGTCAGTCATGGGACTGGTGTGAGAACTCAAAACAGTTTTATCTTTAAACAAGCAACAAGAAATTTTAATTTTTTTGAAATTCGCAATGCTTTTTAGAAAATGAAACTACCATAAGGCCTCCCGCCACACACACAATGCAAACGCAGAATTGGAGGAGATTTCTCCTTATGATAGTCAAAGATGCTTACTACGCGAAAATCAAATCATTTTTGATATTATTACTAGTGCATAGTGTAGAAAACAATTTCGAAAGTAGAATATAAATCCTAGCCAGCATACGACATTTCGTCGTATGCCTACTATAGCTACCATGTTCAATAGCAGGTTACCGCCACATTCCATGGCAGGTTATACAACTAAAACCGTACAGGGCACGTATTGGTTTGAATGGATTTCCAACAAATGGTCAGGCTAAGGAACTTCCTACTGCCACATGGGATCGCCTCTGGCGGGACATCCCGAGAAACTAACGTTACGGTTAGATCTCTGCCAACACAAGGCCGGGTTACCTCTGTAACTAGGTAACTACTACACGAATATGTCATCCCCCGGTCCTTTGGGACCTTTATCCGAGCGCTCGATACCAACAACACCACACAGAAATAGATATAGTGTATCAACATGAGTAAATATCTGGGCTCCATACCATGATAACACCCTTTTCCAGAAGGAAATGACATACCCTAAAGGGAGCGACCCTCATAACCTTGCCGCATATTCCTGTTTCGACCATTTCCGGGGAGTGAGGTCCTGACGAAGTCTCGTCCACAAAGCTACGCTTTGTGCAACAAAGCCATGCTTTGGGTCCACAGATGACCAAAGCAATAATCACAAAGATAAATGATCAAACAAATGATCATATCCAAACGATCAACCAATGATCATCACACAGCAGCACTCAGCATGCCACATTACCAGATTGGGAAATATCGCTGATAACCTTCAACTACATAACCTCTGAGCTCGTACGTCTCAGAGAAGGGTGTTAAGCTAAGAGAATAAATTCTCCGCCACCAACAGAAATGTATTTGAAAGAAATCTGCTCTATCTCTCAAAATGTAATGTCAGACACGTAACCATACAAGTCTGTTCCGGGTTCGAACAGAACCGAAGGCACTTCCAAAGAAGCCCTTGCAATCCGGGTATTCACAATCCCGATAAAATTTCCCATCACAAAGGAAATCTCCATATCGTAGCTAACGATGCGGAGACAATCGATAGGTCATCCTATCGTTTTCACAAATACCCAGTCTTCAACACCGGTCTTCAAATGCAATCCAAACGACGTATCGCATATTCGGAATGGGATATATGACACAAAGGTCCTCTCCCGGCTAAACCGAATAGCGAGCGCTTATTTTAAAAATAAGTGTGCATTCAATTCCAAACAAACACAATCAATACCATCCAAGGGTAAATATTGATAGTCGGTTATTTAACTATCAATAAAGATGCGCCACATCATCAGATTCCAAATAATTTTCCAAAATTATTAAGTCCCAAAATATCTTTACAAGATATATATATACATATACACCATTTACAAATAATTGCCCCAGTTATTTGTTTTACCAAAACCACTTCACGATAAAATTTTCCACACTTAACCAATTGAAAAACCAATTTTCAATTTACCTTTACCATTTGAAAACAAATTTTCAAATTACATTAACCATTTGCAAACCAATTTCAAATCACCTTAACCATTTGAAAACTAATTTCAAATCACCTTAACCATTTGAAAACTAATTTCAAATCACCTTAACCATATATACCTTTTGAAACAAATTTCAAACCACCAAATAAATCTTTACCGATTTATTTTACTTACGTTCCAAATTCGTAAGTTATATTTTCATATTTAAAAAAAATAAATCAACATTTATTTTTAAACAAATTTCCCTTCCTATTATAAATTCCAAAGTGAATTTCCAATTTCCCAAATATCTGCACATACACGATTTCAAATCAATTTCAAACTATTCACTTCGATTTACCTTTAAAAGGTGAATCCTCAAAAACGTTCCTTTTATATTGGGAAAAAAAAAACATTCCCATACTTATTTAATAATAAGTAATTCACAATTTAACTTATTTTCAACAATTTGGAAATATTCAATATACTTAAGTTACCGTTAAGTATTTTATTCCATTCTCTTTAAGAAAACATTCCTTTATTCACATTTATTTGGGTTAAAAACGAATGTTGCGTAAAACATCGTTACGACAACCCAAAAACACTAGTATATGGATTTGAAATTAAAAATAGATATATAAATCCAATACTATACAAATTATCCCCTTCTGTTTCTCGAAAACGTCTATTTCAACAATCAATGTTGAAATCTATGTTTTCAATACTCAATACATTTTAAAACACCTTTAATTCGTTTTAAATTCCATTTAAAACATTCCTTTCCCAAAAACAAACCCATTTTATTTAATAATCTATTCAATATTCAAAATAGTGAATATAGCCCACTTAACAAATTCCCATATTTCAATTTATCAAATTCGATGGATTTCAAATTTATAAACATAGTTTATAAATTCCATTTCTATTATAAACCCCAATTTTATAAATTCCTTTATTAATCCGATGCAATTTACATAACCCAATTTCATACCCAAAAGCCATATTGTAAGTTAAATACTTATAATATTATTTATTTACCAAATCGTTCCTTTGAACTTCACCAATTTAAAATCTTATCACTTACAAGATTTCTTTATGGTTTATAATAATTTCAACTAATGAAATCTTCATTTATTAACAATTTCTATAAAATTCCCCTTTTAATGCCCAAATCCATTTTTATAAGTTAATAACTTACAAACTTAAAATTTTCCAATAACCGTTCGTTTTATAAATTTCACATTTATTAATCTATAAATCCTAGTGAAATTCATGTTATACATCAACTTAACACTTTATAAATTTATTCTATAACTTCAAAAATTTTTATTTAAAAACATCCATTTATAAAATCCTTTATATAACCCATTAATAATAATAACTTCCCAAAAAACCAAATTTAACTATTTTATAAAAACCTATTATTGTTAAAAATTTCTTTTAAGTTATATTTTATAAAAATATAAATTTTTAAAACATAAAATTTTATCCATCTATTTATTTTAAAATTTAATCAATTCAAAATTTTTAATAAACCATATTCTTTGAGAAATCACTTTTAAATCCCTTTTTAAATTCAAAAACCGTTTTTTTTTAAATTTTTAAAAATTTGAATCCGATGATGCAACGACATCGAATGGTCAATCACGGGAATAAGTGTCATATATCAATATGATTATCAACAATCAACATAATATTTATAAACAAATAAATATGTGAGGAATCCAGTTGGATCCCTCCAACCTGTTACCCTGCATCCACAGACGTTAGCACAATACCAATTCCACTTCGAGGTGGAATATCGCGGTATATGGGATTTTATAAATATTCCGCTTAATAACGGCGCAATAGGGTCTCATCCGCTATACGAGGCGGGAAATCAAATCCAATATATACATATGCCAATATATATATATTGCTATATATAATATATATCCTATTATATCTACTACCACAATCAATCAACAATTATCAATCAATATTAACTATTTAAAATTTTAAACAAAACCTTTCGATTGAGTGAGGAGTTCTCACCTTGATTTTATTTCCGTTTTCGCGTTCGTTTCGAATAAAATTAAACGAACGTTTAATTTTACCCGAAATTCAAACGACCTCCAATCGACTCCAAACTGGTTGCATTGCGAAGAGCACGGCGATACGAAGCCAACGCAAAAAATCTCGTTCGAATCCGACCTCGCATGCAAAAGATATCACGTTTTAAAGTTACACGATTTGAATCTTTAAATTTAAACTAACCAAAACAAATAAAAAAAAGAATCCACCTCCAACCCTACACGTGCGTGGGCCCCATGCCCTTTCCTTCTTCCTGATCGCGTGCGTTCCAAACTCCAGGTTATCATCGTGCAAAAGAAACCCATAAGCTCCAATCTAGGGTTTAAAATCGCAACCTCTCCGACGCATTGTAGCACGATCAGGACGCACCACGTCGAAGGCCAACTCGAGCTCCACCTTCAGCCCATGACCGGCCACGTGTGGCCTCCCCCCTGCCTCGATACACGCGCATGACCTGGTGGCAAACGCGGGTCCCTAGCCTCCAATCCGTCGCTCCAAACTCGATCTTAACCGTTGGATAGGGAGATCTCACTGTGCTCTACAACATTGTAGTTGGGAGTTTTAGCTAATTGCTGATGGATTTGGTGGAATCGAAGGAGGAAGGGACGACATTTTCTGGCCATTAAAGCTAAAGTGGCGGCTGTGAATAATAGATTAGGGTTTGGGAAAAGAAACAATGTATATATATCAATATTATTTTAATATTAAAATCTCCAATTCGACACTTTTGCAAACGAACTCCAAACGACGCGTGCCGCCAGGCGATCCTAAGGTTTTTCCACATTCCGGACACAATGGAATAGGTTTCGGAAGCTAATTCCATCGTATGTGTGAGATACGGCAATAAACAGTCGATTTAAATTTAAACCGATTTAAGCGATTTCTAGGCGTTTTGGCTTGTACCGGACAAACGACAAATCCGATCGACTTGAAATTTGAAATCTTGCAATAATATCACATTACGGATCCGATGAAACTGGTTTCGTCGAAATCCGAGACCGTTTGAAAAATGGCTATTTTTACTCGCCGAATTTATATTAAAACGATATTGATGCGTTTCGAGCTGCCACGGTCAAACGACAACTCCGTTTGCTACGAAATTTGAAATCCGATAATAACTAACTATTACGGATCCAATGGAACTCGTTTCGTTCAATTCCGAGACTGTTCAAAAATTGGCTATTTTTCAGTCGATAATTAAATATTAAAATATTCAATTTTTACAAATTAACTCCAAATTCAGTTTTACAAGTTCTAAAATATTTCTATAACTTTAATATGATATAACAAAATTTTCCAAACCATTTTCAATCATATTTACCCCAATATCTAATTATTTTTGGAATTTCACTATTAAATAATTGATTTAATTGTCCAATTAAATCCAAATATTCGATAAATAAATTATTCGACTTAAAAATTCCACTTATTAATATTAAAAATAAATTAAATATTCAAATTCAAGTTATCAAAAATTCTGGGTCGTTACATTATTAGTTGCTTAATGAGATTTTGTTTGCTAATAATTATATACTATAATTAGACATAGAATATCTTAATTTTACTTGTAGACTTTTGTATTTGAAGTTATAAAATTAAGATTTCCCTTGCAGCACTATAAATCATAAAAGGAAGAAAAGAGACATTATATTGTGTAGGAAAGTTAAGTGAATGATCAAACAAAGTAAAGACGCATATATTATGGTTGTTTTCTTGTCTACTTTATCTCATATGATATTATATTGAACATTATTCATGAAATCTAGTTATTTGTTTATTTTACATGATACAAGTGATATTTTTCCATACTAAATTACTAATGATAAGCGTGAGATATATTCAAGGTAAGTGCATAGTGTTTTTCTTAAGGTGGTGACTAGTATTATAAATTTAGGTGTATGAAAACTAACTTTCGACATGACATATACTCCGAGATAACTTTGAAATGAATTTTAGAAATCGAGATGTAAATCTGAGACGGATGACCGAGATGCACTCATCTAGTTTGAGATCTCACTCGATACGAGATAAGCTCTATAAATTCTTTGAGACGAGATGTGACCAAAATTCGAGATTTAAAAGCTTGGTTACAACAATCAATCGCCACTAATTAAAGAATGCAATCAGTAGAGAAAGAGGGTGTGATTTGAACCTCAATTGCAAGTGATGGCTTCCAAATCAAGTACCCTAATTTCAAATTGAAAGAGAAAAAGGGATTTGACATGATGAATGTAGGATGAAGAGTGAAAAGAGAAAACGTGTTTTTTTTCATTTGGGCCGTGTGTTTTATTTTACAAATTTTTTGTGGGCCAATTTGCATTAGGGTTTTAATCTCCGTTTTAATTGTATTTTATTTTAAATTATTAAAACTCTATTTTTTTAACTAGGTTCGAACTATGGAGCATAGTTCGTGAATCCACAACTCAAGATTTGTGTTGTGGCTGGGTTTTGGGCATATGGTTAGAACAATTAGGATACCGATGGTTGCGAGTTTACAAGTTCTGTAAGTGGACAATTGTTTAATTCTAGTAGAGACCTTGGGGGTGAATTAGGCAGGTTTTGTCAAAGTTGGGTAAAATTGTGTGTCGCTTTTATTTTCATATTTACTATATTATTATCTATGCTTCAGTTTTTATTATTTCTTGAATTAATTGTTAGTACCAAAATTTGGCACAAATATCCAATAGATTTTAAAAGATAAGTAAATAAAGAAATATAAATAAAAAATGAGACACCAAATATTTATAATGGTTCGACCAAGTATTGCCTATATCCACTTGATATTTCTATTGCTTATATTATTGTTCTGCAAATATAGTTCTTTTGGATCGATAGAGATCCATAAGTGATTGCAAGAAAATTGTGAAAAAGTTACATGGAAGCAAAAAAGATCCCCAAAAATAAGCCTCTAGCATCCTATTTATAGCTATAGGGCACCGAGAAATGCACCACCACATCTTCCAGCATGATCTCCACAATCCAGTAGTAGTTAGCCTTGAGGAAATGTGGTCATGTCAGCAATATTGATGGATCCATATCAATTCATAGGCATGGATCGATACCGATTCATAAGATGTTCTTATTGATCAGTTCTGATGATTTGTGATGTGAAAACTTGCTGATAGCTTCATGATTTCCATCTTGTTTGCACCATTATAAGCTTGTTTCTGAGCCTGTAATATGAATAGGTGGAGGAATGGAGTTTCTCATTTTAGGTTCTCGAGTTGTTGGATAGCAAATAGCATGCGATCGATCCTATAAGCTTGGAATAGGTTGATGGAATTAATACTTGAAAATAGAAGGAAAATGAGGCTATATGGGTTTAAGTTTATGGATCGATATCGATCCATAGGGATGGTCAATACCGATCCATCCCTTAGAAGGATTCTGCTTTAGCATTTTTGGGATGGCCTTGATTCCACTTGTGACTCTAGTTTCGCTTGTTTTCTGGAATTGTGGCTACCTCTCCAGGGCTTTTGGCTCGATAACTTTCAAGTTCGACTCGTCCAGTCCATCCAAATATTGCCTAGTCAAAAGGCTAGATAACACTTACCCCCAAAGTACAAGTTTTTTCTAACATAATGTGCATTGAATCAAGACAAGACAGGATTGCCATATCATGCTCTAATCCGTGCTTTGAATTGTTGTTATCCTTCATTCGGTTATTTCGATGACGTGTAGTGTCTCTAGTTATTCGTTGTGACGCTTTGATAGTGTCTAACATTATAAAACTAGAGCTTCCTCTTATGACCTATCACTCCAAGTTAGGTAGTCCCGAACAAATTCCGTTTTTGGATCTTGCAGGCTTGAATCTGCTTTCCTTTTATTCCAGTTGTTGAGTGTTGAGTATGCACATGTGCTTCAATTTCATACGCCTGCTCATTCTTGTGGAGTTTAATGAGCATATGCACATACACATGCATACACATTTATCGTTGATTCATTATTATATATATTTTTATGGTTTGGTACTAATCCATGGGTATAGATCCATACCGATCCAGCCCTTAAGAATAGGTAATTTAATCTCCTATTTTCTTGGTTCGAGGGTTATATGCCTGACCCATCAGCATTTCCTTCTTCACTTTATTTTCCATTCAAACTCAAGCCTTCGTCCGCCGTTAACATTTCCTTGTTGCTAAACTGAATCTTGCAACACCACCTGAACTCTTGAACTGCCGCCCTCACCTTCCTTTTAAACTCAACGTCATTGATCGTTCCACCTAGTTTAAGCCAATCCAACATTTCACACTTTAACCCATTTCCTGATCTGATCCCAACACTTGAAAAAATCATCTTCTTTGAGCCTCGACACCCCAAGTAGGCGACGTCGATCTATAGTGTAGTCTGATATGCTTCACGATGATGGCTGGATTTGGACTTGAGGAATGCTATGGAAAAAGAGGAGAAGATACATCTAACAGTATGGATCGGTATCGATCCAACCCTTCGTGGATTTTTGAGCCTCAAATTCCTTTGTGAAATTTGCATAGTTTATCGACTTTCAATTCTTTACAAACATTATCTCTCGAGTTTCAATGCATGGTTAATGACATGAAGCCTGTTGGGACAATCGGCAATGATGGTTACTTCAGATTATATCTTGATTTTCAAATGAACTATTGCACAATAACGAAAATCAACACTGCATGACACCATACACTGTAGCTTGAATTACACTGCATTGGGCTTTTACTTTTGCACTGGGGCTTAGCTTTTAATCTTTTTGATATTACTTGAATGTTGAGTTTTGATAGTTGTGGTAAACCAATGTTCCGAGCATCTCTCCACCCTAGCTGTAGGTCCATCTTCTCCTAAGTACGCTGAATCTTACATTGAATCAAGCTCAACTACAGTTCCATTTGTGAGAAATACGATATTCCGTTTGAGGATGTGTTGGTTTCTACACACCTTCAAAGGGCACACCATCATCCAGTTGGGTATACAACATCCAACAAATACATGTGCTTAGCAGGATGTATTCCACCTTTTGACCAATTTATCCAACGAGTTTTGGATTTTATGAGGCTGCCTCTAGTTCATCTCCATCCAAATTGCTACCCATTCCTTCATAGCTTGTTCATCATATTCACTCTGCTATTTAATCAAAGTTCCTAGTAATCAAGAAATTTGGTGTCTATATAGCTTCAAGCACCACAAGGTAAATCCTTCCCTTGCTTTCTTGGAGCCATCTAGGGGCTGTGGAACTGAAATCGGCACCTGGAATAAATTGAGCTACTTCAAAGATAAATTCTATTTTGTTCGCTATCCTCATGTATTTGCATAGTGATGGTTGTCCAGACATGAGTTTTATTTTTTTCCTTTTTATACAAGTCCATATCTATAATTCTATTATAATCGAACATCCTTTTTTCATTCCTCGTAGATGTACTGCATAGACCTAGCAATACAGCCTTGGCTGAGACACTTCGACAACTTCATGAAATTCTGGAGGTAGAAAGGGAGGCTAAGACATTAATCATCAATAAGAATCTATGGGCCTATAACTTATTGGATACAGATCTTATTATCGATCCAACTCTAGAGGCCATCGGTAGTGATACAGATAGCGCTTTGTCCTGAGATAATGGGGATCATTCGACCAGTGCCCCATTCAGAGTCTAGAAATTGACGCTGGAGAAGTATAGGAACAAGTTAAGGAAGACAAAAGTGGCAAGGCAGGCCACGATGAGGTTGATATGGGACAAAAATCTCCTAATAATGACGATGTCGACAACCATGATTTGCCTCTAAAGTAAAGCGCTAAGATAAGGGTTCTCCCTATGCGGTATATAAGGCAAACTCCATAAATCACTGTAGTAGAAGTGACCTCCGTTCAGCTTTCAAAGGACCCTTATGCAAATTCTACACCAATTCCAGATGAAATCGACTCTGGTAGCATTGGGAATATGGGCATTGGGGATGTTGGGTCCCCTACCTGCTTTTAAGAAGATATGCCTTCTAGTTGAGTGGGGGAGATTACCCATGTGAGCAAAATTTCAACCCATGGTCCATTAGGGGGACATAGGACACTTGCACACAAACATGCAATGTACTTTGCTTAGCTTGTGTTGTGTTCTTATCCTATCAAAGTTGAATCGTCTTTGTCTCATATGTAGGTTCAATAGAACGATGTGGTATATACGAATCTCCCAAGGAGTAGATGACCAATCACCTGAGACATAATCCAAGTGTGTGACACCATGACACCTTCCATGACTCTAGTTTTAGTCGGTGTTCAAGCCCCAACAGAGGAGGTTGAGATAAGGGTTATCAATTACATGACTCATCATCGAGGCATCGATCTAGACCAAGTCGCACTAATCATAGGCTTTGGAATAGGACTCGAACACTCCTGATGACGTTCTTTATGATGACATCTCTCATGCTTCCTTTCTTCCTAATTTACAATACCATCTCACACTTCTTGACATTCTGATTGGTTATTAAAGCTTACTGCTTCTGACTCCTCTCGCCATAAAACTAATAAAATGCCTAGAAAAACCTATCGTCGTTATAGAGTAGTCAGCCATGTCCCACCTTCAGATCGTTGAACAACAATGCTACTACTCGAAGTTCGGTTTCAAAGGCATTAAGTTTGCTACCAATTTGAAAAATATTCCCCTGAAGGTCAAAGAACATATGGTAGCGTATGTTAGTGGCGCTTATGGCTAGTATTTCATCTGGAAGAGGTTGGCTAGGTAGATCTTTGAGTATGCCTAGAGCATGGAGGTTGAGGCTATATGGCTGTGAATTGTAGCAAATTACAATGATGAGACTGTTGCTCACGTCGATGTAGAGGTTGCCAAGTTAAAGAAGGCACAGGCAGATGCCAAACAGAATGCCAAGGAATGGAGAAATATGGTCGAGCATGAAAGAAGTGGCCATTTAAGCAAAATTGAATCTGTTCGCCATAGGAACCATGAAATGGAAAAAGAAGTGGAAGAGCTGAAGTCATAGCTTGTAAAGGAGAAGAAGGAGAAGGATGAATCCTTTACAATGAACCAAGGCTATTATGAAGAGATTCCTGATGCCCGCAAACAGAGAGACGATGCATTGGCCAAAGCTAAGAATGTATATGAGTTGGTGGCAGCCGCTGAGAGGTGGGTCAAAGACAGGTTCAAACCACTCATTGTCAATTACAACACAAATGTACTAAATTTCAAAGATTTGGCATGGCTTGGCAAAGACTATTGTTTGCACAAAAAATGGACAAACACCTCAAAGTCGTATGATCTAGTTGATTTTATGTTGTTCTTAGTAATTTGGGTGGGTTATGCAAATAAGTAAAAAACAGGGGCTAAATTGTAAAAAGACACGCAGATTTATAGTGGTTCGGCCAGAACGTGCCTACGTCCACTTTATATGTTATTCTCTCTTTTCTTTCAGATTACAAGTACAAAGCTTTGTATACAAGTATATGAAAGTTGTTTGAAAGTTCCTTCCATGCTTGAGCTCTCAAACTTGTCTGCCATTGTTGTACCCCTGCCCCTCTATTTATAGAGTGGGGTTGGAGGCAGGGGTCTTGGATGTATATAGCTGCTGGTGGGCCTGGACTGAAGCAATCTGGCCTGGCAGCGTTCTGGTTCGGCGAAGCTTGGTTCGGTATTTGCTGGAAGCGTTGACTCGGCGGTGGATGCGTAGCTTGATTCGGTTGTGGAGGCGAGGAGGTTGGTTCGGCGTGGTCTTGATCCGGTGGTGTGTGAAGGGGATTGGTCCGGTGGTGGATGGTTCGGTAGTGAAGGGAACTGGTTTAGTGGAGAAAGTTGATTCGGCGGGTAGGTGAGGTAGGTTGATTCGGCAGTCATATGAGGAGGTTTGGTTCGTTGGTTGTTGGAGTTATGTTGGTTCGGCAGGCACTTGGTTCTCTTTGGTTCGGCAGGCGCATGGTTCGGTAGGAGCTCGGAGCTGTGTGGTTCGGTGGGACATGGTGGAGTCGGTTCGGTGAGTGTTGGTTCGGTGGTAGGGAAGGGGCCGGACGAAACTCACCCAACACTTGCCCCCCAAAGCAGGGCATATGCTAGTATATGCCGTGCTTTGTTTTAGCTAGGTGGTCTTCATTCGGTCCCTGAGTGCCGAACCAATTGGTCCGATGTCCTACATTTGTCTATAAATAGGGGCTATACGCCTTCGTTATTTCTTATCAGCCGAACCATCTCCTTGTCTTTGCCGAATCAAAGAGTTATCTCTGCCGAATCAAAGTCTCTACCGAATCAGGTGAGGAGCTACTAGGCCGAACTTTATTTTCAATTGCCGAATGAAACCTGGACCTTCAATACCGAATGAAACCTGGACCTTCAATACCGAATCAAACTTGGACCTTCAATACCGAATGAAACTTATCATACATTTTACCGGACGAACCGAATGAGCCTGAGGGTTGAATGCCGAATGAGATAATGCGTTCGACTATCGAATGGAATTATCACCGGATGAGCTCGAGGAGTGTAGTGCCGAACGAACTCTCGCCTCGTTTTACCGAATGAACTTAAAGGCTTTCAATGCCGAATGGACTTTAATTTTCAATCTTTGTGCCTTGAAATTGTTTGCTTGCATTTCCATATTCCTTGTTCTAATGATGTGTTTTTGCTTTGGTGTTGCAGATAAATGTCTCAAAGAGTGGAAACCCGATCAGAAAAGAAGAGATCCCAAGACAGAGAGGGGCCTTCTGCCATGCCCCCAGCCCAGTCAGGACTGGAACGTCATGGACCTGCCCCGAGGTCGTTAGTAGACGTGCATGGTCCCCAGGAGCTTCTGAATTCTCCACCTGACTGTTTCCCTAGCTCCCTCAAAGAGGAGCAGCTTGACGTTATATCCCGTTCCTTCGGGATAGATAGAGCGCTTATGCGGTTACCGGGGGACGGAATGATGCCGTATGACCCCCCCGAAGGCTACTTTGCTTACAGCAGATATCATTGCATGTGTGGTGCTATCCCGCCTCTTAACGCTTGGATAGTTAACTTTATCACATATCTGAAGGTGGCCCCATTCCAGCTTCAGCCTAACTCCTACGCCATTCTGGTGAGTCTTTTCGTCATCTTTCAGAGGAAATATGGGCGTCCCCCTTCCAACCGGGAGATCCGGTATCTGTACAACTTGAGAGGCTATAAGAAGGGGTCTCCATATATCAGCTTGGAAGCGGCCGTGCCCTTCAAGCCTGTTCTGGATTTGTACTCGAAGTTTAGTATGTTCAAGAAAGAATGGTTTTTCATTAAGGATGACTCTGTTTCTTTCCGCTTTTTCACTTCCGGCTGTAAGTTGAACTTCATTTATATTTTCCTCGTCCCGATTGCAATGCTTCTTCTTATATGCTTTTATTTCTTGTTAGCAACAGGTGGCTTTGCGGTCGTGGAGAATGATTCCTTGGCGCGGATGGCTGCTGAAATAAAGGTCATTTCGGGAAGGGATAGGTCGGCTTCTTACCTGATCAGGAATGCCACTCTCCTGGAGTATAACCTGATTCTGCCGCGTCAATCTGTGGTTAAACAGAGAGATACAGCCGAGGAGAGGGCTGCTAAAGCTAAGGAGGGGGATACTGCGAAGAGTAGCAAGAGGAGACCTTTCTCGATACCTCCAGTCGTTGGGGGAAAGAAGCTTAAGAGGTACGATGGACCCTCTCCCAGCACATGTCCAGACATTCCGGAGGAGGAAGGTGGAGAGGAGGAAAGAGGCGAGGAGGAGAGCAGAGGAGATGGAGAAGGTGAAGGACAGGGTGGTAGTGGTGCCGGGGCTTTGTCTTCTGAGCAGGCAGGGGAGATCCAGGAGTGGACGGATGATGCCTTCCGCCAGGCTTTTGAGGGGTTGGGGGAAGGATCAGCCTCGGTGGAGAAGGCAAAGGAGGTTGACAAGGCTGGGGCTGGTGCCGATCCATTCTCTAAGAGTTCTTCGGCTAAGGCGACTTCAGCGATTCAAGGTGAACTTTTGACTTCTGCAGACTCCATTTACGATAGAGACTTAGGAATATTTTATGGTTCGCTTCCGTCCTGGAATGAGATTCAGGACTTATTGCAGTATCCTACTCCTCCGCAGGGTTTGTATAATAGATGTGTCTTCTCACTCTTTTTAACTTAACATATTTCTCGAATTATGGACCATTGCATGTTCGTAACACTTGTTCTTTGTTACAGGGGCAGGCGAGGTGGCCAAACTTCAGACGTTCGACACCGCCTTGAACAATACAAGTTTCTTAGAGCCTCTGCCAAGCCTAAGCCTCCCACTAGTCATCCAGGAGACGTAGTTAGCTACCGTCCTCTTCTTGGGGTCATTGAAGAGAGTATTCAGAAAAAGAAGAGGAGTCGCTCCTTATTTGAATCTTCACCTGGTCTGCAGCTTCCACCTCAACCTATTCATGATATCACGGAGGAGGACACTGAGTATATTCCCTCCCCGCATCCGCCTGGAAATCCTACCGTTATCCACATAAAACGTCCCGATGTGCCTCGCAATCCTTTGCCGGCCACCCGGATTTGGACCCAAGCACTCAGGATATCTTATTTGACGAGGCCACGGGCGAGCATCTTCTCCCCCGCAATCCCATGGTTCGGGTTCTTGATGAGGCTAAGTCCCTAGATCTAGATCTGCTCACTACTCGATGCGAAGGCCAACATCGACCGGGTCGCGAAGGAGGCCAAGAAGTTAATGGAACATCACGCCCGATTGGCCAAGGCCGGGGAGGAGATAGGGAGTGCCAATATAAGGCTGCGGTTAGTGGTCGTTGATCAGGCCAAGCAACTTGCCGACCAGGCTATTCAGATTTCGCAGCATGAAGCCGACTCCCAACGACTGAAGAAGACCATGGAAGAGGCTAGCAGAGCCGAGTTGCGAAAAATGGAGGCCGCTTGCAAGAAATGCATTGACATGGCCATTACCATGGTTGATAAGGTTAGGAGGGTGGATCTCGAGCAGGTTGAAGAAATATCTGGGAGGCTTGAAGCTGCAGAACTTGCTCAAGCCAAGTTGAAAGAAGAGATCGAGGAGATGAGGAGATCCCTTCAGGCTGAGTGCTCGAGATACCGGCGGGAGAGGGATGTTGCCGTCGCTAAGTCGCTGTCCTCCGAGGCCCGGGTGAGGGAGTTTGAGGAGAATGAGGGGATGATGGACAAGATGTTGCAGGACATGTATTTCCGTACCTGGAAGCAGGGTAATCTATCCTGGATGGATGACTATCCCCGGATCAGGGCCAGGATATATCTCCGGGCTTTGGAGGAGGCCAGGGCCGATGCAGATAAGGAAGGTGGAGTGGCATTCATGATGGATATGGTTACCGCCCAGTTTTCAAAGGAGGAGAAGGTAGCGGTGAAGGAGGGGATGCGGCTACTCGCTGCGGAGGAAGCCGGTGTGCAGTTGGGTGATGAGGACCAAGAAGCAGGTGTTGGTGAGTTTTCTCTTTTTAGCTTTTCGTAACTTGATCGTTCGCTGTTTATTTGATGGATTCTTCTCCTGAATTGGACAGGTGGGACTTCTGGTCAACATGCTGGGAGCTCCGATCCTGCCGTCAAGTAGATTCGGAGAGCTGGTGAGATGAGGGCGGAGCGCTGATGCAGTTGCTACTTGATCCGATCCATATAGTTTTTGGTTTTCTTGATTTTCCTGTCTATACTTAGTCAAAAACGTTAGTGTATTGTCGGATTGTAATCATGCCATTGAACGACTCTACGTAATTTTATAACACGAGCTGATTCTGTTATATTTTGAATGCTGTCATGGCTTTTGATCTGTTGTATAAGAAATATAACCATGCATATGCCTGTGATTTGATTGTGTTTGACATTAAGCTTCTGCTTGTAATATAATTTCATGTTTTGCAATGTTAGTGTGATGTATGAATAAGTTATAGTTACATGTTCATGTACAAGAGAAGAGAGTACCGCCCTTCATGTTTTAGTTGCAGGGGGTAGCCTTGAGCGTCTTGGGTATCTGGTCGTGGACACAGCTGAGTGTCTCGTTATCCAGTTTGCGGGCTCCGATCCTTATGAGCGAATGTCCCCTAGTCGGTGTCCTGTACTTTAGGGACCGTTACACAGGATAGGAGAAAAGTATTTAAATGAAATGAGAATATAGGAAAAGTAAAACTTCCAGTCACGGAAGGCCGTCGATGTGCTTAAGTTCGTGGTAAACGGGTTTTGTAGTCACTTTCCCTAGCTGTGGGTCTTGGAGACATTTGTCACCCATCTTACGCCTCTGAGGGGAGTTTTCTTTTTTACCACAGCCGCACTTAAGACACATCGGAGCCGATCACGCACAGTAACTACTCGGGCCATTATGGCCCGTAATCGCGGGTATTATTCGATTTACTGTGGCCGGCTAGCGTGGGGGCCGATCGTCAACTGTGAACTGCCCTTGGCTGGCCACACCTTATGTTGGGGCTTATGGTCGGTTCACAGTTGCCGGCGAGCCGAATCGCTGTAATGAGCTGTCATGGCATAATCGGCCTTCTCGGTGGCTTATACTCGGCTTATTACAGTCGGCTTTAAGGGCCGAGGCAAACAATGAGTTAACTCGCAGTAGAGGGATACCGGAGCAAAGTGTCTCATTGGCGAGGGCATAGGATCGTAGCGTACCTGTTAGATTTTGTCCAGGTGGAGTTGTGTTGTGAAGCTCTGAATTGAAATGTCATCTGCAAAGGATTTTGTTCAACAGCAAAGGATAAAGCTTAACAAGTAGCCAAGATATAAAGGAACAAGTTAACAAGAGCCAAGTTTTTTAAAGTGGTTCGGCACGAAAATGCCTACGTCCACTGATTCTCTTTGTTAATTCACTTCATATGGGCAGTACAAGTTAAGAAAAGTATCGACGGAGGTGTCGGATGTTCCATGCCCTCTGGAACACCTCTCCATCCACTGTTGACAAAATATAAGCTCCGTTGTGGAGATCTCTATGAATTACATATGGTCCGTCCCAGATTGGATCCAGCGCTCCTGGACGCTGAAAGGTTCGCTTGAGGACAAGATCTCCTTCTTGTAAGCTGCGATGTTTGACTTTGGAGTTGTATAGTGCTGCCACTTTTTGTCTGTGAGCTGCTGCTTTGAGTGCTGCATCATTTCTTCTCTCCTCAATTAGATCCAAAGACATGTGGAGGAGTTCTTCGTTTTCTTCGGGGTTGTAGTGGATCCTACGATGGGAAGGTACAATAGTTTCAACTAGGGGCATTGCCTCCGATCCATATGCCAAAGAGAAAGGAGTATGCCTTGTTGACGTTATGAAAGATGTGCGGTAGGCCCAAAGTGCCGTAGGAAGTTGATCTACCCAAGCGCCCTTTGACTTTTCAATTTTCTTCTTGATCAGTGTTTTGAGAATTTTGTTGACAGCTTCGACTTGGCCGTTTGCCTGGGGATAAGCCACGGATGAGAAGCTTTTGTGAATCCCGTGCTCTTGGCACCAGTTGGCGAATTCTTCGCTGTCAAATTGAAGTCCGTTGTCTGATATGATCTTGAGTGGGACTCCGTACCTGTACAGAATATTTTTGATCAAGAAGTTGATAACTTTTGCCGAAGATATTTTATTTAGAGGTTCCGCTTCCACCCATTTGGTGAAATAGTCAACTGCTACTATAGCATATTTAGCTCCACCTCGGCCTATTGGCAGTTCACCAATCAAGTCAATTCCCCATACTGCAAAGGGCCAAGTGCTAGTCATTTGAGTGATCTCATTTGTTGGTAGTCGAGGAATTTTGGCAAATTTCTGACATCTGTCGCATTTCTTGACGAAGTCCAAGGCATCTTTGTTTAAAGTGGGCCAATAATATCCATATCGGAGTATCTTCTTTGCCAGAGTCTTCCCTCCAGTGTGATCTCCGCAGCTTCCTTGATGGATGTTGGATAAGACTTCCCTGGCTTCCCTTCCGGTGATACACCTTAATAAGGGATTAGAGAAGCCGCGCCGATAGAGGATGCCTTCTTGCAATGTATAGCGGGAAGCTTTCCTTAAAATTTTCTTAATTTTGTTACGCCTGTCGGGAAGTGTGCCGTTTTGTAAGTATTCTCGGATAGGGGTCATCCATGTTTCTTCTTCGGTTGCAGCTATCAGATTTACTTGCTCGAAACTCGGGGTTAGTAGCTTTGAGACAGTTATCGCTCCAGAAATGGTATCATCTCCCATTCTAGCTTGCTTTGCCAGCTCATCGGCCTCTTGATTTTCTTCTCGAGGAATGTGTTTGATCGAGTAGTGATCCAATTGATTGAGCAGCCGCTTGGTATTTTTCAGATATGCCAAGAGCCGCTCTCCTCGAGTCTGGAACTCCCCTAGTATTTGATTTACGATGAGTTGCGAATCACTATGACG
The DNA here is from genome assembly GCA_030765085.1 of Allium cepa. Classification (NCBI taxonomy): domain Eukaryota; kingdom Viridiplantae; phylum Streptophyta; class Magnoliopsida; order Asparagales; family Amaryllidaceae; genus Allium; species Allium cepa. The sequence continues at coordinate 27,338,146 of CM060939.1, read as the reverse complement.
ACATAAGGAACTGACTCCGATCTCCAGGGCGAGCTCTAACCCGGCTATTACTGCTTCATATTCGGCATCATTGTTGGTGGCAGCGAATTCCAGCCTTAGTGCATAACGCAGCTTTCTTCTCCTGGGAGTGATGATCACAACGCCTGCCCCCGAGCCTTGTTCGTTCGATGCTCCATCCACAAAGAGACTCCACTTGATGTCCTCTGTTATTTCAGGCTGCTCCCTTCCTTCGTTGATAGTGAATTCGGCGATGAAATCAGCTATGGCTTGTCCTCTGATGGCAGTGCGAGGATGGTAGGTGATATCATATTGGCTTAACTCGATGCACCACTTGAGCAGTCGCCCAGAGGTGTCGGGACGATGGAGCACTTGCCTCAATGGTTGGTCGGTTAGGACTTTGATGGGATGAGATTGGAAATAGTGTCGCAGCTTCCGCGACGTGATAAGCAAACAATATGCTAGCTTTTCGAGTTTAGGGTATCTGACTTCCGCCCCTGTAAACCTCTTACTTACGAAGTATACGGGCCGTTGTGTGCGGTTGTCTTCTCTCACCAACGCGGCGCTTAGGGCATGTGGCGACACAGCAAGGTATAGGTATAGTTCTTCGCCTTCATTAGGAGTTGAGAGTACTGGTGGCCGCTGGAGGTGTTCGATTAGGTTAAGGAAAGCTGTTGAACACTCATCGGTCCATTCAAATTTTCCTTTGTCTTTCTTCAGAGCTTCGAAAAAAGGAATACATTTGTCAGATGCTTTAGAGATGAACCGGCTTAGGGCGGCCACCTTCCCGTTTAGGCTTTGCATCTCTTTTCGATTGGATGGTATCTTGATATCTTGCAAGGCTCGGACTTGTTCGGGGTTTGCTTCAATCCCCCTGGCATGAACGATGAATCCCAAGAACTTTCCCGATGATACTCCGAAGGAGCACTTTAGAGGGTTCAGCTTCATTCCATATTGGCGAAGTACTTGAAACATCTCGTCCAGGTGGCTTATATGGTCGCTGGCTTTCCTCGATTTTACCAGCATGTCATCCACATAAACTTCCATAGTTCGTCCTATCAGTTCTGCAAACATCTTGTTGACGAGGTGCTGATAAGTAGCTCCGGCGTTTTTAAGTCCAAATGGCATTACCTAGTAGCAGTACAATCCTCGGTCAGTGATGAAGCTAGTGTGGTCTTGATCGGGGGCGTGCATAGGGATCTGGTTATATCCTGAGTATGCGTCCATAAAGGATAAAAGTTCGTGTCCGGCAGTGCTGTCCACGAGTTGGTCGATTCGGGGGAGTGGGAAGCAGTCTTTCGGGCAAGCGTCATTTAAGTTGGAGAAATCGATGCATGTTCGCCACTTCCCATTAGCTTTCTTTACCAGTACCGGGTTGGCGATCCATTCTGGGTAGATGGCTTCACGTATGAAGTCATTGGCAAGTAAGTTCTTTACTTCTTCCTCGAGGGCTGCTGATCGTTCTGCCCCCATACTTCTCTTCTTTTGCTTTACCGGTACCTTGGTAGGATCGATGTTTAGTGCGTGGCATGCTATGTCCGGGGAGATTCCAGTCATATCAGCGTGCGTCCATGCAAATACATCCATGTTGTGGCGAAGAAAATCAATAAGTTGGTCCCTCAATTCTGCTCTTAACTGAGATCCGATTCTCAGTAGTTTACTTGGGTCGCGTTTGTCTACAGATACAAATTCCATAGCCTCTGCAGGCTCGGCGATGGCCTCCTCCTCTTTATCCGTAGGGTCTAACTCGTTGAAGGGATCACTGGTATATCGAAGAGGAGGGGCCTTCTTTAGTTGCTATGCTTCCATGTTTTTCTTGCAGAGAGCAGTCTTTGCATTCTTCCCTTTATCTCTCCTGCGATTATTGCGAAGTTCGGTTACGTAGTAGTCCCGAGCGGAGTCTTGATCCCCTTCTACTTCTCCCACTCCATTACTCGTTGGGAACTTCATCTTTAGGCACCATCAGGCAAGGACAATTTGGAAGTCGGACAGGGCTGGTCTTCCTAAAAAGGCATTGTAGGCCGAGTAGTTGTCTATTAGCACGAATGTTTGTTTCCGAACGGCGGAGCGGGGATGACTTCCCAATTCAACAAAGAGATCCAATTGTCCGAGGGGCATCTTTGCTTCTCCAGTGAAACCGTGTAGCGGTTTGTTGCAGGGAGACACGTCCTTCATCGACAGCTTCATTTTGTCGAAAGCATGCTTGAACAGAATATTCACTGAGCTTCCAGTATCTACTAGGATTCGAAAAACTTCAGCTGGGCCGAACCAGGCAGAGATGACCATCGGATCCATGTGAGGGTATTGCCTTCCTTCTAGGTCGCGCCCACTGAATGTGATGTCATTATTTTCCTTCCGCTTAGGGTGGCGTTCTTCCATAATAGAATTGACGCAGTCTCCCTCGCTTCTGAGTGAGTTTCCATATCCTTCCATTTCTGCCCAGCTCTTGTCGGCGATGTGTGGCCCTCCTGATATTGTATGGACCACTATCTTCTCTTGGCTGGAACCGTTGGTGTTGCGATTTCCTCCACCTGTCTTCGGGTGGAGCTGCCCTGGGTTTTCCTTGGCGGGAGCTGGAGTCCTGTCCTGGCCCTTCACATAGCGTTCCAGCCTCCTTCTCCTGATGTGTTCTTCAATTAGGTCTCGGAGATGGCGGCATTCATTGGTATCATGCCCATGAGACTCGTGGAAACGGCAGAATTTTCCGGACTGGATTGCGCGATCTGACTCTTTCTTGTACGGGGGGCGCTTGTATGTAAGTTCGTCCTGGGTGGCCAGGAAGATGTTCTCGACTGTTTCATTCAAGGGAGTGTATGCGTCAAATCTCGGTCCTGGTCGGTACAAGCGCTTCTCTCCCTTCTTGCCCCCTGCATTGTCTCCGGAGTCGTTTCTCCGAATGTCTTTCGCTGCGGCGGGGGCGTTTCCATGAGCCGTCCTAGCCTGTGGCCCTGTCTGCATTTCAGTGGCAGCCTCTTCGAGTCTCATGTACTTCCCGGCTTCATGGAAGAAATCGGGCAAGGTAGCTGGTTTTTCTTTAGTTAGTCTTCTAGCAAACTTGGTATCTGGGTGCACACCACTACAGAGGGCCATTAGGGTGAGTTTCTCATCGGCATCTTGGACTGCGGCCGCTGCGGCATTGAACCGGGTTAGGTATCGCTGCAGTGTCTCTCTGGGTTTCTGTTTGACAGTAGATAGGGAGTAAGCATCCTTGGGTTGTTCCACATGAATGCGGAACTGGCTGATAAACTTCTCCTTCAACATTTCCCATGAACTGATGGATCCTTGGGGCAGATGGCAGAACAAGGAGGTAGCTAGATCTGCTAAAAATAGTGGAAATCATTTGCATAATACTCCTTCCGTTGCCCCGCTCATGAGCATATGTTGTGTGTATCTTTGCAGGTGTACAACGGGGTCGGAAGTTCCCTTGTACGGTTCTATCGTTGGCATTTTCCACTCTCGAGGGGTGATGGCGGTTTCGATGTCGCGGGTGAAAGGGCTGGTTACCCTAGCGCCTATCCCCCGATCCCTTTGCTCCCGTCGGACGCATTCCCTGAATAATCGTGCCATTCTTTCATCAGAATTTGGAGCGGACAAAAATGAGCTTGGTTCTTCCCTGCGGGATCGATCTCGTCCAGATAACCTGTAGGAATGGTATAGTCTATCACTTCTAACGTTATCCAATGGCTGTCTTTGGCTGCTCGGATGCATGCTAGGACCAGCTACAGTTGGCCCCTGCCTTGATCTTCCCCTGTGGGGTTCTGTTTCGAGTATTTCCATGGGGTCAACTTCGGGCTGGGTTCTAGCTCGGCTCCATTCAGCGGGGTTTCTTTGATTAGGCGGCATGACAGGCTCAGCTACATCCGACCCTCGCCTGGTGCCTCCCTCGTTGGGTTCGGTTCCAAGCGCTTCCTCAAGTCGGAGTTCGGGCTGAGTCCGGGCGTGGCCCCTATCATTGTTGTTCCTGTTGATAGCTTCTTCGCAGAGGGAAGACCTTTGTTGTCTCCGAGATCCTCCAGATTGAGACTCACCCCATGATTCAGTGTTGCGGTTGGATTCTTCGGCATCCCTCAAGCGTGACATGAGTTGGTTCACCAAAGGTTCTTGTTGGGATGCGAAGCAGTTAGTCACTTCAACCACAACTCTGTCTATGTCTGCCCTAGTGATTGCTGCCGGTTGTTCCGCGACAGGGGCTGTCGGAATTGCCTGATCTACATTTAGCACTGCTGTCGTAGTGGGATGGTTCTCTTGATCTGGATCCACTGGATCTGGAGCGCTGCTGGTTGCAACGTTCTTTCCCTTGTTGGCGTCTTTTCTCGGCCTGGAAGTCATGTTTCCTAGGCAATGAAGGGTACTATTGGGAAAGAAGGTTGAATGAGGGAAGCTGAAGCTTCGAGTTCCAAGCTCTCAGTGAAAGCACCAAAATGTTTGCACAAAAAATGGACAAACACCTCAAAGTCGTATGATCTAGTTGATTTTATGTTGTTCTTAGTAATTTGGGTGAGTTATGCAAATAAGTAAAAAACTGGGGCTAAATTGTAAAAAGACACGCAGATTTATAGTGGTTCGGCCAGAACGTGCCTACGTCCACTTTATATATTATTCTCTCTTTCTTTCAGATTACAAAGTACAAAGCTTTGTATACAAGTATATGAAAGTTGTTTGAAAGTTCCTTCCGTGCTTGAGCTCTCAAACTTGTCTGCCATTGTTGTACCCCTGCCCCTCTATTTATAGAGTGAGGTTGGGGGCAGGGGTCTTGGATGTATATAGCTGCTGGTGGGCCTGGACTGAAGCAATCTGGCCTGGCAGCGTTCTGGTTCGGCGAAGCTTGGTTCAGTATTTGCTGGAAGCGTTGACTCGGCGGTGGATGCGTAGCTTGATTCGGTTGTAGAGGCGAGGAGGTTGGTTCGGCGTGGTCTTGATCCGGTGGTGTGTGAAGGGGATTGGTCCGGTGGTGGTTTGGTCCGGTGATGGATGGTTCGGTAGTGAGGGGAACTGGTTTAGTAGAGAAAGTTGATTCGGCAGGTAGGTGAGGTAGGTTGATTCGGCAGTCATATGAGGAGGTTTGGTTCGTTGGTTGCTGGAGTTATGTTGGTTCGGCAGGCACTTGGTTCTCTTTGGTTCGGCAGGCGAGTGGTTCGGTAGGAGCTCGGAGCTGTGTGGTTCGGTGGGACATGGTGGAGTCGGTTCGGTGAGTGTCGGTTCGGTGGTAGGGAAGGGGCCGGACGAAACTCACCCAACAACTATCCCAAGTTCTAACATTGGCATAGAAATAGATCATGCGAGAAGAGCAGCAGAATTTGTAAGAAGGTGAAGTGAATATGGCGGAGTTGGAGAGTGAGATTATGAACCCGGATAAGATTGAAGTGCTCTGAACTGGTGAGCTTATTTTGCATTCGAGGTTGGCTTCCATAGTCCAGAAAGACAAAGCCAAAGCCGAAGAACCCTAACAAGTAACGAAAGCGCAAGACGAAAGGGAAGACTTTCAAGAAGGTTAAAGAGCGGGGAGGAGATGTCGGCACTGAGGAGATAGTCAATATCACACGCAACGATAGTACCACTGGCAGGGATTCTGAAGGGAAGCAAAATCTTCCAACCAAAGTTGGGAAAGGGAGCATGAAAAGAGGTGTAGAGAGGTCTGGATGACAATGGAGCGGACTTTAGAGGCATTTTGTTTTGTTTTGTGCAAGTGTAGAGTCTGCACTTACTACTTTCGTTGTAGCGTTTGTACCTTTTCTTTTTGTTGGCCAGTATTGTGTGGGCATGCCTCCACATTTTGACTTTGTACAAAAAATGTTATAAGTGATATAATGCGGACATTTTGATTGTAACTTTACCTGTCTGGTTATCTGTGTTTTCTGTATTTATCTCTGTTTCATTTACGACTATTTTACTTTATCTGGCCATGTGGTTACCGCCAAAATTCTTTTTTTGGAGTAACATAACTGTGAAATGTTTTGTTTTTGAGTATTTCTCTTTGAGTATCGGTGTATGCCCCTAGTTCACGGGGCTCTTTACTTCGAACACCTGACAAACGACTGGTTGATCTAAGTGTTGGTTTATTGTTGTCCTTTTTTATCACTGGACTTGTTTTATGGTTCCTATCCTTGGGAACTTATTGATTTGAATGGCTTATAGGATGCATGGCTTTCGGGACCGATACAACTCGTCGATCTAGAGCGGTTTCGGAAATTCTCGATGTTGTAAATCTTCGGGTAACGTAAGGAGTTAATGCTTTTAAGAGCCTAATTCCATGGCTTGAAAAGGTAGTGCGCGGTTTATTGGACGGGTAGATTTCGGGACTGATACGACCCGTCGATCCAGAGCTGTTTCGAAATTTCTCGATGATACCAATCGTTGGGAGACGTGAGAATTTCTGCTTTTAAGAGCATGATTCCATGGCTTGAAAAGGTAGTGCGAGGCTTAAGGATGAGAAGCTTTGATTGAGCCTTCCTGATGCTGCCGCAGCAACACCGATTCTTAGAAGGCGAGGATCGGGTTTCGCGAACAGTTTGACTAGATTTATTTTCGTCGACCCCCCGGCGTAGGGCATGCTTGAGCATGATTTCACTACCTTAAGCATCGATTAAATGGTTTTGAGCCAATTTGATCCTGTTGACCCAACATGTTACTTCAATAATGCACTTTTATTGGTCTAGAAATCGAAGCAATTTTATTAAAAAGGTTGGGCATATTCTACCTATTTATAATGCCTTTGGCATTCCAGGACAGCTTAATTGCTGAAAAATAAGAAGTACATAAAATATTTCTAAATGAAGTACCGACATAGTGATCCGTTGTTACATGCTCGGGAATTTGGATCCCATCAACTATTGTTAGTTTGAATGTTTCATCCCTTAGCTTCTGACCGATGACATATGGTCCATCCTAGTTTGGTCCAAGTGCCCCCAGTATAGGATAGACTCGTTTGAGGATGAAGTCTCTGACTTCGAATGTTCGGTTGTGAGCTTTGGAATTAAAGTATCATGCGACCCTTTTTTGGTGAGCAGCGATCCTTAACTCGGCTTCTTCTTTCTTCTCGTCAATCATATCAAGTGACTCGAATAGGATCTGCTCGTTTTGCCTTTGACTAAAATTCTGCCACCAATGAGAGGGCGCCTACAGTTCGACTGGGATCATTGCTTCTAAACCATATGCTAAGGAAAACGGGGTGTTTCTTCCTTTTGTGTTGTTCTATAAGCCCACAGTGTGAATGGGAGTTCATCAACCCATCTCCCTATAGTTTAGTTAGCCACTTTCTTATGGTAGGCTTAACGATCTTGTTTGCTATTTTTACTTTCTTACTTGCTTGCAAATGAGAAAACGCAGAAGAGTGCTTCTTGATTTGGAAGTGTTTGCAAAAGTCTTTGAACTCGGTGCTTTCGAATTGGGTCACATTATCGGTGATATTTTTCTATGGCACACCAAACCTACGAATAATGTTTGCAGCAACAAAGTTAATGATTTTCTTTGTTGTAATGGTGGCTTGCGGTTCAGCTTCGTCCCACTTGGTGATATAGTCAACGGTAACTATAGCATATTTAAACCCCCACTTTAGCTATTAGCAGCACGCCAACCGGATCAATTTCCATATTGCAAACGACCATGGGTTAACCATCCGCATTTGCTTTGTTGAGGGAGTTCTTTTGATCTTGCCGAATCTTTGGCACCGGTCATACGGTCTAGCGTAATCTGCTGAACTTCCCTCCCTCCCTCCCATATTAAAGGATTTTCACTGTAATGGTTTGCCCCCTCCCTCCCTGTATGGGCTCCGCAATCACCTTCGTGAACTTCCCTCGGGATCCTTTGAGCTTTGTCGTTGGTCACACATTTGAGCAGATAGGTAGAGAACCCCATTCGGTAGAGTGTCCCATCCTGTATTAAGAATCGCGGTGCCTTCCAGAGAAGCTTTTTTCACTGGTTCCTATCCATGGGTTCTCATGAGCAAATAGCTTCTGATTGGCGTCATCTACGTTTTTGGTTTAATGGAAGTGTCAAAAATCCAGTCGACATCCATTTTGCTTATGCTTGGATGGTCAGGGTTTCAACCGGGTCTAGGCCCAGTAATTAAACTTCTTTAGAACTGGCTAGTTTACCTAGGTAGTCAACTTTCATATTCTTCTCCCTTGGGATGTGAGTTATAGTGTAAGGCTCGATATCGTTCAACAACTCTTGCAATTTAGATAGATATGGGGCAAGGCTCTCCCCTCGAGCATGGTATCGCCTTTTACCTGGCAAGCGACTAACTGAGAGTCGTTATAAATGTGTATGGATTTTATGTCCAGCTCTTTCACAAATAAATGGCTGTAGCATGCATGCATATAATTGTTTATGTTTATTTAACCACTTTGAATGTAGGAGTATGATCGTGATCGACATATTTTCAGAAGATACTAGTGAAGGAAAACCAATTTCACTTAGCGACATGGTCTCACTTGATATCTATTATCGAAATGGCATATTATTATTCACACTAGACTTCTTGTCTGACTCGAAGTTTTTGTTTTTCCCTTTAATTCTTAGGTACTCATTTTAGTAGTTCAAGAGTAAGGTTTCCAGGTTTTAGAATTGATGAATAAAGCTTCCAAAGACATACAGGAGGTAAAGCTAGCAATATAGGAATCTATTGTCCGAGTGATGTTATCCTTTTGCTTGAAAGTATGTAATGGCAGAAGATGTATTTGTCTAGTAGCAAACTCTGATCAACCATGAGGGCATCTTCATATGTTGCTCTTGATGTATTTTGTAGTAAGTATATTTTATTTGAACATGGGCAAAGTTTTGGGATTATGTAATGAATATGGAAATTATTAATTAAAAGTGTTTAAAAAAATATTCTTATGCTTCTGATGTTAACGTACTATTAATTGGTCCCATTTTATGATCCATAAATAATACTTTTGATGACTGCAACCCTAGTAGCGCTAATTTTCAGACCTCAGAATAAGAGATGTTACAAACATCACACAAATTTGACAATACTCAAGGTCAACCCCAAACATCAAATAAATAAAATGTATACTAACTACTCTATGTTAATAACACAAATAACAAATTCGTCAAATGTGTATTAACTACACTGTATAGTAATCCAAATGCCAAATCCATCAAATGTGTATTTACTTCCCTGTACTAGTAATAAACATCAATGCCATCTACAAAACAAAATAATAACTACCTACACAATATCCACATAATAATAACGTTAACATATTGCATAACTCATCCTAATGCAATTCCTCTTCTACACAATAGACATACATGGTTTCAAATAAATAATTAATCATCTGCATTACTGCTAGCACTAAAATTGGTCACTAATACCCGTAGAATTTCATGGACATCGGAGAATGAATGGAATCTAGAGAACAAATCATAAAAGTGAATAGACACAAAGATTTTATAGTTGTTCGGCAATCTTGGCTTTGAATTTCATTCATTCTTCATTTGATAACAATTATATGAGATGTTGGATTGGCTAGAATCCATTGATACAAGTTTATAATAAAAATAGCCATGGCAGAGTCTTTCTGGAGTTCTCCTACAAAAAAAGGTCCTTTCAACTATACCCCTGCCTCTGTATTTATAGACGAAGATAGGCTAGACTTCCTTCGCAGGCCTAATAGCAAAGTACTTCAGCCCATAATAGACAACTTCTGTGCACCAAGCCAGGCATACCGAACGTGGTTTCCAAACGATGGTGGCCGAATGAGAGTGACCAACGATGTTTGCCGAACGAACCTGGCCGAGCGACCTCTCCTTGGACGCCTAGACCGAGCCATCTCGTTTTTCTATTCTTGACCGAGCGATATGTGCTGAATTCCCATAGCTTCCTTTCTAGGCCGAGCGACATGTGTCATCCTTCAAGGCCGAACGATACACATAGGCCGGACTACCCAAAACGGATCAATCCCTTACGTCTCCAATCTCTAACTAGCTCGAGTCTTATCCACACTCAATCAAAGCCTTTATAATTATCACCTTGTAGCCGGGCCAAGTGACCAGATAACATTTGCCCCCAAAGTGCATCGTGTAAACTAACATGATGCCTTTTGAACCAGTAATCAATCCTTGTTTCCATAAAGAAATCCATCATGTTTCATGAATAGTCATTATCCTTCAATTTTATCCTCCCAAGGTGTCATATCCTTCTTTGGTCGTCATGACGCTTGGTCGATTCCCAATAGCATAAATCCAGGGTTGTAGTTCATCACTGGCCATCTGTGTATAGTCTTTTCTCAATAAACCTAAGTGAAAATTCAATTTTTGTTGAGTTCAAGAAGTCTAACTTTTTCGGATGCACACATGCATGTTTGGGTACATATTGTTGCCATTGGCTCTCGGATGCGTTTTATATGCTCATAAGTCGTCACCAGTTCCATTTAGTTTAATTGCAATTTCTTGTTTGTATTTTTTGTGAAATAAGGGTTGTAATCAACCACTTGATAAGAGGGGACTTCAAGTTTTACATGGATGACGACCTCGGAGCAGTAAGCAAGGGCGAATGGAGTACGGCCAGTCATGCACTCATGGATAGCTCTATAAGCCCATAATGCTATTTGGAGTTCATCCATCCATTTACCTCTAGCCTTTTCCAAACCTCTCTTCAGAATAGACTTTATGATTTTGTTCACAGCTTCAACCTGTCCATTTGTGGTTATTATAGATCATGGAAGGTCATAAGGACAGATGACGTTACAGACAATGAAGTTGATTATTTTCTTCATCTTGGTCGTGGTTAGAAATTCTTCATTTACCCATTTGGTGAAGTAATCAACTGTTATGATGGAATATTTCGTATCACCTTTAGGATTGGCAAGAAGATGATGTCAGTGACCCCAAGTGGCAAATGGCTATGGACTAGCCATTTGAGCAATTTCCATCCGTGGGGCTCGTGGATTTTTTGCAAACATCTTGCACTCATCTTATTGTCTAGCATGATCAACCGCTTCTGGATTGATAGTTGGCCAGTAATACCCGTAGCAGAGTATATTCTTTATCAGGGTTTTCCCTTTGATCTTATAGCCACATTGTTCTTCATAGACTTCACTTAAGACTCATTTGATATCATCATGGGCAATACATTGAAGCGTGGAAATGGATAAACTCCTTTTTACATACGACTTCTTCTTGGATGATTTGGCGTGAAGCTTTGAGGAGGATCTGTCATTTTCCATTCCTTCATTCAGTAAGAATTCCTCATTGTAGATAGTCTTTGATAGGAGTCAACCATGACCCCTTTTCTGGATCTGTCTCCAAGATCTAGCCGTTCTCCATCCGTCAATGCTTGGAATATTAAGTATTTCAACCGAAACAATGTATATCCGTTGCACGTCCCTTAAACTAGCAAGCTTGGCTAGTGACTGGACTCTTTTCATTTTTTTGCCAAGTATGTGTGTAATAGTGTAATAGTAATGATGTAATACATGAAGTCGGCTAGTAGCTCTTGGACCTGGCCGAGATAAGGAGCAAGACAATGCCCCCTAGCAAGTTCAACTTCTTTAACTTTGCATACTACCAATCAGGAATCACAAAAAATATGTAAAATTTCCACTCTAAGTCCTCTAGCAAGTTTGAGGCTGGTGGTCGAGGCTTCATATTATGCATCGGTGTTTGTTACAAGGAAATCAAATTTCAGGACATAACAGATCAATCATTCCTCAAGAGTCATTAACATGACCCCTGCACCATAACACTGACCACTGGATGCTCCATCCATGTTCCATTTGTTGGTTGGTTCTCTACTACTCTTCAAGTAGTCATCTGATGCAGTGAATTCGGGTATGAGGTCTGCTAATTTTCGTCCTTGGATAGCCCTTCGAGGGAAATAAGTGATATCGAATTGGCTTAGTTCGATATTCTATTTATGTAGTCTTTCAGATGTCTTAGGTCATTGTATGCCCTATCGCAACGGCTGGTAGACATAGTCGTTGATGGGGTGAGCCTAAAAGTAAGAGTGGAGCATTCATGATGAAATCAATAGACATTACGCTAGCTTTTGTAGCTTCAGGTCGATATCCAATGCATGGCTCGGGATAGTTGGTGAAATCACACATGCATGTCAGGATGGATCCAAGGGAACATTTCATCATTTATTCAAAAAATCCAACTAATTCCTTTATCATCATTGCATTGGGCTGTGATTGGATATTCAGCACCCGGAAAGGGTGACCATGGGTGCTTGTAATGTCGACTGTCAGCTTAGCGGGTGCAATTTTGGATTCTTCGAGTTCAGATGTAACTATTTTGCATAACATTCAATGTGATATATGCTTGGGATGGTTAATGTTGATGGTTACTCTGGTCTAATCCTAGAGTCTTGTCATGAGTAATTAAGTCTAATAGTGAAGGGCTCTGAATGCTTTAACTGATTATCTGCAAATGCCAAAGATTAGGCTTAAAAGCACGTTGAAGAAAATGTCGAGTAGGAATCAACCTCGAGTTGCGTGCAGCTGCACAGCTGGATCTTGCTATGAGTTTGAATTTGCATGTATATTCAAGTAACACACTTTCTATTCAATGCATTCATGATTTTTTACCCGTCCTTCGGGTTAGAGTAGCAGTCAGTTTCCCATGAGCTTAGGCATTGATTTAATGATTCTATCTCTAGGAATTCTTTCGGTCGTAGCCTTGAGTAGTTGTAAGCACTATATATGAGTTTCAATATTGAGCTAGCGCAGCTAGTCTTTGGATGAGCATGCATCTGTTCCTAGTCTCGGGTTGATAAATGTACTGCATGGATGATTAAGTCTCGTCCTAGCTATGTTTATATTCCCACCTAAACTCCAAAGACATAGAGTTGATCGGTGAATAGTCGGTTCACATTCATCCTGCTTCTCGATCATTCACTCAGGCCTGGGGCATATATCGATAAGTAGGAAGGCCATCATGCCCACTTTTTCTTTACTCTCTTTCCTGTTGAATCATGGGATCAGATCAGTCGATGGGAAGCTTGGTCTCGCCTATCCTAGATTGTAATGTGGTTTTTCATTCCAAAAGGAATATTTCAATGCCTTGTCAGTTTTAGGGCGTAATTTGGGCACTGGACGGTCAACCACATCCACTTTGGTTCATGTTCTGTAATTCGATCTCGGGGTAAAGTTGGCTCAAATGCAGTCGGGTCATGCTCATCCAGTTTCATACTCCGCCTGACGGATCGAAGGAGGGTGATGGAGAACTTATGACCAAGTCTTCATGGTTTACTCTCCTTTCCGTACTCTGGAGGTCATAGTTTTTTCAAGGGACATCCGAGTCACATTCATATGTGCTTGGTGCAGATGGTATTGACCCTCGATCAGAGGTATGATATAGTCGGTTGCTTGTAGCTTTGGATGCCGTTTCGATTGGTTCTGTATTGAGGCCTCCTTGCAGTCTTTGCCTTAGGTTGTAAAGAACGCCAAGCTAGAGCTATAATGAGCTGTCGTGTTCAGCTTTTAGTGATTTGTACTCCGGCTTCCAACATTAATTTGTCCAGGCCACAAGTCGAATAGTCAAACTCCATCCTTAGAGAGTTAATACTCCTCCTTTTGATGTCAGGTCAAAGTTTGCGAAATAGAGAACGGTCGGAATCCACTCATCTATTTATTGATGTTTATATGCCACTTTGCATTCTAGTGACTTAGAGTTACTCTCCTCCCGGCCGACCCGCGCCCAATTTGTGTTCATGCTTTAGTCCATGCTCCGAGGACTTAGAGATTTGTCGAACGGTTTATGCTCTAGTCCATAGTTTGGACGTAGAGATTTTCGTAAAGTCGTTTATACTCCAGTCCATGCTCTAGGGACTCAAAGTACTCTAGTCTGCTTTAGGAACTTAGATATTTTTCTCAAGTAGTTTGTACTCTAGTCCGCGCTCTGGGGACTCAGAGTACTTTAGTCTGCTTCAGGGACTCAGAATTTTTTTCAACTCGTTTATACTCTAGTCCATGCTCTGGAGACTCATAGTACTCTATCTGCTTTAGGGACTTAGAGATTTTTCTCAAGTCGTTTATACTCTAGTCCGCGCTCCGGGGACTCAGAATACTTTAGTTCGCTTCAGGGACTTATAGATTTTTCCCAAGTCATTTATACTCTAGTCCGTGCTTTGGAAACTCAAAGACTCTATTCCACGCTATGAGGACTTAGAGATTTTTAAGTCATTTATATTCTAGTCAATACTTTGGGGACTCAGAGTACTCTAGTCTGCACTCTAGGGACTTAGAGATTTTTAAGTCATTTATATTCTAGTCCATACTTTGGGGACTCAGAGTACTCTAGTCTGCACTCTAGGGACTTAGAGATTTTTAAGTCATTTATACACCAGTCTGCACTCTGGAGACTCAAAGTACTCTAGAGACTTAGAGATTTTTAAGTCATTTATACTCTAGTCCGCACTCTGGGGACTGAGAGTACTCTAATCCGCATTCTGGGGACTTAAAGATTTTTAGTCGTTTGTACTCTAGTCCGCACTCTGGGGACTCAGAGTAGTCGAGTCCGCACTCTAGGGACTTCGAGATTTTTAAGTCATTTATACTCTAGTCCGCACTCTGGGGACTCAGAGTACTCTAGTTCGTATTCTGGGGACTTAGAGATTTTTAAGTTGTTCATACTCTAGTCCGCACTCTGGGGAGTTAGAGTACTCTAGTCCGCACTCCGGGGACTTAGAGATTTTTGTTGAGAGCAGTTGTATTTCATCTCGTTTAATTTGTATTTCGTTTACCGTATCGAGGCTAATGTTGTCGAATGAACGATCAAACCACGTTTGCTCATGGAATGGGACTCTGCCCCCAGCGTCAAGGACGAAACTTGAAAAATGGACGGTCGATTCTCATCCACTTAGTGATTATAGCTCTTCCAATCAAGTCAAGGAAGGAGGTATATGATAGACGGTTGGATCACATCCATGCTGGGGTTGGATAATCAAGTATCACACAATTTGCTTCGTATTTCTTTCTAGAAAATGAGGATAATTGATTACTTACTAGACAAAGTAAGTTGCATATGTTTCAAGGTGTAGTCATGTGTATGTATTGAGAGCGATGGTTAATGAGTAGGCAGTTCACCACAACTACTTCAAATCGGGATTTCGAACAACCTTTTGTGTTCAGGGTACGATTTGATGCGTAGATGATCAAATCACGTCTACTCTAGATAGATCCCGACGACATTGAGCTTTAGGAGAGCCATCTGTATTTTGTCGAACTTTGTTCTTTGACTCGGTTTGAGTGAATGATTGGGCCATATTCATTCTAAGCCTTACTTAGGTCTCCAAGTCAAATGTGTAGGTCGATGAATAGATGGTCAATCATGTTGACTTTGTATTGGGCTCTCGCGGTGACGAGCTTTTCAAACTCTAGTCCTTGGCCCCAAATCAAAGGCACATGGTTGATGATGAGCGATCGAATCATGCTTTTATTGATGAAATTCCATAGGTCCGATCAAGGTCTACGTGGACTGGTTGATGGCCAACTCTGAGTACTTGGTCACCTGCATCATTTTGGAAGAAGTTTAATTCAAGTCGATCGTAATTCAAAGCACAATTAAAAGTAAAATAATCAAAAAAAGATTGCTATAAATCTCATTAATAAGGGGAGCAGCATCCTGTGCTCGCTATTCAACACTGCCCCTAGCCCCTTCTAGCAAGATGTCGGCTGCCAAAGTCCAATTGATAATTAGGGTTCTTTATTTATGGGCACCTAAAATTCCTGGTTCGCCATTCTACAAGGCTTGCACATACTATTGAAGCTTTCCTTTCCAAATCAGCTTTTCGATCACACCTAGGAGGTGTTTGTAATCGCTAGTGTTAGGATAAATCTGCATCTTGGAATATACAACATTCCCCTGAATTTCTTTGGACTTCAGTGGACTCTCCCTAGGTTGGTTTCAAGTACCATTCTGAGTTGCGAGTCTCCAAGTTGAGGCTATCGATTGAATCTTTCAAAGAGCATATGAGTCAAATTTTGAGATCTTGTTTTGTCTACTGGAATCAGAGTCCTTAGCCAATTGGCCTGAATTGCTATTTTTCCTAGTCTACTCTACTCCTCCTCACTTTGGTTTTAATTCATTTTGTAACAGAAACGATCCATGGTCGTAGCAGGCTCTTCAGCTAACAAGCTGCCAAAATATATTTGGAGGTCGACTCCCCTCAAGCGTGATCAGTATGATATCCTTGTCAGCATCGTAACAAATTGCTTGGAATCAATAAATTCGAAGCGCTGGATCAGTGGAGAATGGTCTTGGAGTCATCTTGACGTTTTCCTAGATCATATCATCTATGTTCTCCAACCTTTGGGAGTATCGTTTGTGTAGCAGTTGCTTGTTCGTTCCGTTGTTGGCATTCCAAGTCGGTCATAGGATCTAAGGGAAGTGGATAGAATGTTCCTTTATTAAGTTGAGTTCTGAATTCACTAGTAGGTGCGCTGCGTTACGGCTAGGTTTCAAGGGGGTTTTCCCCCCAAATTTTTTTAGCCTTTTTTTGGGAAGTTTAGGTCGTATTTGAATTTTTTTTTGAAAATAGGGGTCGTATAAGAGATCGATATAACTTAAGTTTAGATCGGCCAAGAGTGGCTCGGCCAAGGCGGTTCGGCCAAGGTGGATCGGCCAAGGCGGTTTGCCCAAGAGTGGCTCGGCCAAGGTGGACTGGCCTGAAGTGGCTCGGCCAGGGCGGTTCGGCCAAAGTGGCTCGACCAAGGTGGTGTGTCCTGGGGTAGCTCCGCCAAGGAGGTTCGACCAAGGTAGATCGGCCAAGGCAGTTCAGCCAAGGAGGTTCGGCCAAGGTGGATCGGCCAAAAGTGGCTAGACCAAAGCGGTTTGGCCAAGGTGGACCGATTTACACGAGTCGAAATTTTCTCAGTCTATATGCTAGAGCGATTGGCTATTAAATTTTGAGTAGGAAATCGAATATCTGCATTGAGTGAGAGGTTGACTATATAAGGGATTGGCTGAATTGCCTTCCGAGAGGGGTCAGCCCTTATATAACTACGGTGCAAACTTCAACATCCAATCCCAAAAACTTGCATACATCAGTGAGTCCAATCCAATGGCTAATAACTTCCTTTTGATCTCTTTCAAATCTGAATAGAATAGGAAGTTTTCTGGTAAACAACTGGATCTATCTCGCGAATATGCAATCCGCTAGTAGACGATGAGATCTAATCAAGCCGAGAATTCATCTCTCAATGATAGCACCAAAATGTTAGCACCAAAATTAGTCACTAACACCCGTAGAATTTCATGGACATCAGAGAATTAATGGAATCTAGAGAACCAAGAATAAAAGTAAATAGACACAAAGTTTTTATAGTGGTTCGGCAATCTTGGCCTACGTCCACTTCGAATTTCATTCATTCTTCATTTGACTACAATTACATGAGTTGTCGGATTGGTTAGAACCCATTGATATAAATTTATAAGAAAAATAGCCATGGCAGAGTCTCCCTAGAGTTCTCCCAAAAAAAGGTCCTTTCAACTATACCCCTGCCTCTGTATTTATAGACGAAGATAGGCTGGACTTCCTTCGCAGGCCTAAGAGCAAAGTACTTCGGCCCGCAATAGAAAACTTCTACGGACCAATCTAGGCATACTGAACGGCGGTTTCCAAATGATGGTGGCCGAACGAGATTAACCGAACGATGGTTGTCAAATGAACCTGGCTGAGTGACTTCTCCTTGGATGCCTAGACCGAGCCATCTCGTTTTCCCATTCTTGATCGAGATATGTGTTGAATTCACATAGCTTCCTTTCTCAGCCGAGCGACATGTGCCATCCTTCAAGGCCGAACGAGACACATAGGTCGAGCCATGCACATAGGCCGGACTGCCCAAATCGGATCAATCCCTTACGTCTCTAAGCTCTAATTAGCTCGGTTCTTACTCAATTAAAGCCTTTGTAATTATCACCTTAAAGCCGGGCCAAGTGACCAGATAACAGTTACAATAATCCAAAATGAGGTATTTATACCATCATTCCCTCTTAAGTATAAAATTGTTTAATTATTTTTGTAGGCAAGACAAAGTATTAATATTTTGCACAGGCAAGCTGGTTTTATAGTGGCTATACCACTATACAAATGAAAAAATAGACTTGAGGCTAAGATGCCACATCAATTGATAAAACGACACAACTAGCTGCAGAATAGGAGTTAGATGACATGCTTTTATTTTATAAAATTGTTTTATTATTTTTTTAGCAAAGATAACGAGGTTGACTAGTCCCCTACTAGAGTTTATTGCGACGAACAATAAATAGACATAAAACAAGCTTTATGTCTAATAGAAAGCAAGAAAAGAAATGAAAAAACAACAACCAAAATACACACAGGGAATATAAGGCAGCTGGGAGGACAAAGCATGCACACAAAGAACAAACATGCACACAGAGAACACATAAACAAGCACACCCACATGACAAATCACAGAGCTATGACCAGAGACCATGTTGATGGGAGGAGAAGCCATGCTTGCTTTCCCACAAACCACAAGCAATTTTCTCATCAGTTTTTGCCACAAAAGCACTCCAGATAAGCTCACACCTTGAAAGCAGTGATTATTCCTCTCCTCCCAAACCCCATTCAATTATTTCTTAAGGACATAGGACGGAATATTCTATTGTTTTGCCCTCCAGTTACTTGGATTTTGAAAAATATGCCAGTCGGTTAGAGTGATTCCAGAGATGCCATACACCCCAACCTTTTGCATCAGAGTGATCCACATACATTTTAGATAGGAACATTCAAAAAAGATGTGATCGACACTTTCAGGAGACATTTTGCAGAACACACACAGTGGATCCACACTCATGCCATAAGAAAGTAACTTATCTTTAGTCATCGGCGATTTATTAGTTGTCTTCCATATCATTAAATTATCCTTGCTAAGCGAGTGTGATGTCAAACAACTTTACACCATGACGATACAGGTATTATATCAACCCTTAAAAGGAGGTTCTAAGCTTCTCTAATACTGTGACATTTGCCATTCCAACTAATAGCATCACACTGATTGAGATGAATAGGCAGATGAGCTAAACTTTCCTAAGGGCATTGAGCACCTGATTGCTGGACAGGGCAGTATGCAGCCTGCCATTTGAAACATAATCGACAGCCCTAGAATTTAGACCAATCAAGGATTGTGAACTTCCTGATGTGACAACTGCCTAGAAAGTACATTGCCATAATCAACCTAAGATTCCCTCCAGAAGCTGACCATACTAGAAGGAGACATTGTATGTTAATTAGTGGCAGTGGAACTCTCCCAAGGCCAAGAATACTTTGCCAAATCCAACTGCTTCCTTGAGGTACATCCATCAACCAAAAGTCCTTTGTCTAAATATGATACCTCCATGTCCACTCGACCCAAAGGCTTTCCTTCCTCGATAAAACTGCATTTACATGAGAACTCACAACAGCTTTATTCCAAGAATGCATATTAATAATACTAAGGCCTCACTTTTTAGTGGTCTCTCCAATTTGGAAAAAGACATTGGAATCGACTTCCTTACATAAATTGTACCAGACCAAAAAATCTAATCAGTGCACCCCTAATTATACTCAGCAGCTTAGAGGGCAGCATAATAGTCCTAGCCCAATATACCATCATTGAAAAGCACACTGACTTGATGAGCACAAGCCTACCAGCCTGATTAAGCATTGTGGTAGGCCAAGCAGTCATGATGCAAGTTATCCTATCACATAGAGGAAGACAATCAGCTTTGGTTACCCTAGCAGTGCACAAAGGCAATCCTAAATATTTCATATCTATAGACATTGGCTGGAGACCTGACATCATCTCAATATCAACCCTAGCAGAGGGAGCAAGACCAAAAATTAGGATATGATATTTATTTGTATTCAATCTAAGGCCAATAGCTCTATAAAATTCATTTAGCATTTCAATAATGCAAGATATAGACTGCTCAAAAGGCTTAGTTAATATCATAATATCATCCTGAAAGAAGAGGGATGTGATATAGAGGTGCTTCATTTAGGGTGATATTGGATCCTCTTATCAGCAAATTTACTACTTAACATGGTAGAAAGAGCCTCTATGACTATTATGAATATATAAGATGAAACTGAGTCTCCTCAAGCAGACCCTGCTTTCCTTTGAAATACCCAGTGGTAATGCCATTATAGTTGAGAGAGTAAGTAGGAGATGACATGCAAGTGTACAACAGGCAACAAAAATCTTTGGAAATCCCATCAAAGACATTATTCGTACAATACAAGTCCAGTGTATGATATCATGTGACTTACTAATATCAGGCTTCAACATCACTCTAGGAGAAACCTGGCTTCTGCCATACCCTTTGATTAACTCATGTGCCATCATAACATTATATAGAATGTTTCTATTAGGAATGAAAGCAGACTGATTTTTGGAAATGATCGAAGGGAGAACTAACACTAGTCTCGAAGCTAGGATTTTGGAAATGCATTTATATACTACATTACAACAAAAAATTAGTCTAAAAGAGGAAACATTTACTGGTGGACTGATTTTGGGAGTTAAGACCAGGTTAGTTGCATTAACTTCACCCAAGAGCTTGAATTTAGTGAAAAAATTATGGACATCTATGCGAAAGACTTTAGAAACAACACTCCAAATACTTCTGAAGAAAACGACATTAAGTCCATCTGGGCCTCAATTAAATTTTGTGTCCATAGAAAATAAGGCTTTCTTAATTTCCTTATCAGTTACTCTACCAACAAGCATTGAATGCATAGATTGACTCAAAAGAGGCAAGCTTAGTTGGTTAAGAATATCAAGACCGGGCTCAAAGTTAGAAACATTACCAAGATGTGCATAGAAGTAGTCTAGTAAGTAATGATCTATGTCCTCCTTACAAGAAAGTAAGACACTAGCATCATCCCACAAGGAAGTGATTTGCTCCCAAGCACGCTTGTCCCTGATGGAAGCATGAAAGAAAGTCATGTTCTTGTCCCCCTCATTAGCCCACTCTGATGATATTATTGTCTTCTCATGCTTGCCTCTTTGTCAAGGGCATCAGTTAGTTGGTGAAACAATTTTGATTCATTCTTGACTAGTTCAGGTTTAGAAGGATTGGATTCCAAGAGCACCTATGCTTGGAGAAGCTATTCTTTAAGTGACTTGAAGGAAGAGAACCATCACCATACTTGATCTTAGCCCACTTTCTAAGAGAATTTTTAGTAGCCTTCAATTTCCTACAAAATATAAACATAGGATTGCCATAAAAAATAGTTGACCATGAATTAGAAATTATATTATGATATTCTAGGTCTAAGACCTAAGCATTATAAAGTTTGAAAGCTCTCTTTCCTCTACTAGGCCGATGACCAAGAGAAATAAATAAGGAAGAATGGTCAGGCAGGATGGGGTAAGGTAGAAAAGATGATAAGGAAGGCCATGTGAATAAAGCTTTATTGTTGCAAAAGAAATGATCAATATTAGTGAAGGTTCTGCACCCAGATCAACTTCTGTTGTTCCTAGAGAGGGAACACCAGATTTAATAATTGGAAGGAGTGCAGAGTCATATACAGAAATGTTAAGGTGATCAATGTCTCTAGGCATTAGAGGAAGGCCACCCACCTTATCCTGTAATGAGAAACAACAGTTGAAGTCACCTAACATGAGCTAAGGATGAGAGTCTTGACATAGAGAAGGAAGAATGTTGAGAAGGCTCTGCCTTGATGCAAGAGCATTATTTGCATAAATAAAGGTGAGATAGAAAGACAAATGAAAAGGTAGGATAATAGCATGCATGTGGATAAGTTGTGAGGTGGAGAGGATAGGGTTAAGGGAGAAATTGAAGGGATCATGAACTATGAGAATCCTTCCATAAGGAGCCTCATTCAAATTGTGTATCAACTGCCAGGAAGGATTGATATAGTTAGCAACCTTAATGGATAAGGGGAGAGTGAGTTTTGTTTCCAAAATCGTAAAAATAAAAATACTATGGGCTTTGATTAAAGCTTTAACTTGATCAAACTTCACTAGGTTTTGAGCACCCCTTATATTCCAGGAGGTAATTTGATGTGTCATGATATATACTATAGAGATTGATGAGGCGCTCCTACCATATTCCTTGTTGAAAGAGGGTCACCTCTTACAGATTGTAACTTAGCTAACAAGTTAGTTTCCCTATGGCATTTGGGACTGACAGAGGGCTGAAGGGGTGCAGAATATGATGGTGGGGATGACCATCCAAGAATGGTCCCCAAAAAGGAATACGATGAAGTGACAACAAGGGATGAAGGGGGTTGAGAAGAGGACGATGAAGGGATAAGTGAGAGATCAACAGAAAAAGAAGAAAAAAGATGAAAGACATGCTTTTCTATGTCATGAAGAAAATTATCCTCATGTAACTTTAATTCATTGTTGTTCCGTATCACTTCTTCATGGGTAGCACAACATTTGGAAGGTGATTAGGCAAAAATAATGGAATTCATGTTGTCACACCCAAATTTGCATGTATAATTAATATGCATATATAGAAGGTTTATATTCTTAGAATTAAGTATAGGAATGTTGTTAATATGAGATTGGTCCAACAAGGATGATGTAGGTAATAATTCTACCTCCTCAATTTCATTGCATGAATCATTGGATGGATCCTCCTCTTCGACATCAAGATGAAGAGCTGCAAATGGATTAGGATATACAACTACTTCGGGCAAAAAGGCAGTTTTTGCTGTAAACACTTTGGGAACCTCACCTTCCTCGAGCAAAAAGGCGGTTTTTGCTGCAACCACTTCATGAACCTCACCTATTTCGGGCAAAAAGGCATTTTATGCAGTATCAACTTCGAGAACTTCACCTGCCAAACAAAAAGGGATATCAACTACCTCCTTTCCTTTTCTGTGCTTATTGCCAATGTCATTGACTTCCCTTTTTCCTCCCTTAGATGATCTTTCATTTCTGACAGGCACCCTTCTCCACCCTTTTTTCTTTAAATTCTCCTTTTCAATCACTTCCACTTTAACTGCCTCAGTACCCTTAACAACATTGATGGGTATTCTTCCATCCTCTTTAGCAATGTCAACCTCCCCTACATCTATTTGGCATTTCACGGCCATACAACCTTGTGCAACATGTCCAAACTCCTTGCACACTCTACACATTTATGGTTTCCATATGTATTCCACCTTAAAAACTTGCACCAAGCCATCTAACAGTTTCACTGGGAATGACTCGGGCAACTCAAACTGTGAAGTTACTTCAACCATACACTTTGCATATGCTTTTCTTTCAAGTTTTTTGGTAGATTCATTCAAACAGAGGAATTTACCAAGTCGTGTTGTTAGCCAATTGATATACAAATGCGACCAACAGTACAAAGGGATATTTGAAAGCTTTTGCCATACTGGCACAGACTTGATAGTACTAATGCTATTGCCAATCGTGGAATCCCATGGTTTGACGATGAACAACTTATTCCTCATTACTATTGGGTCTGCTTGGATTATCTTCCTTCTATCTTCTTTAGAGGTCATATTGAAGAGGAACAAGTTGCCATCAGACTTTACATTGATTGTACCTTTCAGTTTCCACACCTTCTTAAGGTGATACAACACCACCATCTACGGCAGTGGCTTATCAAGGAAAAAACCTATAACGTGTTGTCCTCATACATCGCTACCATCCTGCACTACCTCGCAGGGAGGAACCAGAGCTTCACCCTCAAAAACAAAAGGAATTTCAACAGGGACATACTTGCCAGCATTGCGCAGCTTAAGCTTGAAGAGAGAAGACCATAGAAATGAAGAAGAGGCAGAGTGGAAGAGGAAGGATGTGGACCAGGAACAACAGGAGGGCAGGAAGGAGGCAAAGAACGAAGGCTGGAAGAAGGCAACGAAGGAGAAACAGTCAAGGGAAGCGGGAGGATCGGGAGGATGCAGTAAGGTGGAAGCCGAAGGCACAGAGTACGGAGGGTATGGAGATATGGAGAGGAAGGAAGAAGCGGTAAAATTAAATGAGCGAAAAAGGACGAGGCCACTAAAGGAAAAGGAGCTTCTTTATTTTTAAACTTGAAATTGTTATATTATTGTTTATTATAAAACACATTTATCTATTTATACAATAATTTCTCAAAAAGGGTAATATGCTTCCAAAATTCTATATTTTACATTTAGTACTTTAAATATAACAAAACATTATCATTGAATAAAAAATAGTAGTTTACTTCAAGAAAACAATAGATCATTACTTTACAACAAAATAATAATATTTATTCAAATCACTTTATTATATTCAACAATCAACTTATTACTATTTATCTAAAAAGATAATATTTCACATTAAATCTTAAAAATCTTTTTATTGTTGTTTATCAAAGACTTAGTCAACGTCGGAATTAGTCTAATGTGTTATAAAGTAAAGGTTACTTACCAATCACTAGGCTTAAAAATGTCAAATGAGGATGAAAGTAAGAAAAACAAAGTAAACTAACAACAAATATAAAGTGGTTCGACAAGCTTGCCTATGTCCAACATAAAGATCTCTTAATATATTTATCTCTTACAATTATAAGGAATTACAAGAGAATAATAAGAAACAAAGCATTTTTGACTAAAAAGGTAGCTAATCTTAAGTACTTCGAGTTTTAATTATAAGAAGAGCTCTGGGAAAGAAAAATAATAATAAGAATTCTAATGTTTCCAACCCCTTTGAAGTGACAATGCATAGGGTATTTATGGTGGCTAATATGAATGCTGAATGACTGTGATTGCACACTAAAATAGATGGGAAGCATGCCTGGCCATTAATATGGTCGCATGGGCTGATGGGAGACATTTATAAAGTAAGAAAGGAATGAGGGGTTAAGAAGCAAGTCAATTGTCCTTTACTAGGTGCAAATTTTTACGTTTAATGCACATTAAATGTTGATGGCTTGCTATAGTAATTTGTGTACTTCTAGTTACTTTGGTACAATACCTAGTATCGTTGGCTATATGGCTTAATGTTTACTTTTGTATGCCTATATGGAAATGAAGATGAGTGACTCTGACTGGGCTACAATTATACTTGAAACTGAATGCTGCTAAGGACAAGGTGCAAAAGAATGTGTCGGTTTGGTTGTGATATGACGGGACGAGCTATGGTGATGTCGGTTCAGAGATGGGTTATGCTTGAGTCAGTCTTGATAGGCTGGTATGAAGCCAAGTTGGATGCTGATAGCCATAATCATGCCGGTTTCTCAATGCGTAAGTTTACTAAGTATTGAATTGTTCTAAGGACCAAGTTACAAGAGAGGTGTTAAGCCAATATGAGATGACGAGATAGGCTGCTTAGAACTGATTGAAGGCGGCTGTGATGAAGCTAGAAAGAAGACAGGTCACATTGAGTTGGTTGTGTCACATATTGTTAGGCTATATGAGTCGTGTCAGCTAGCAGTTGAAGTGATGTTAAGAGGACGGGCTCACCTAGAGTCAGGCTAAAGGTGGGCTAGAAGGAGAGAGCCTGTCGTGTCTAAGTTGAGCCAATGTGGACCGAAGTGGGCAATGCTAAGTAATTACCTTGTCGAGTGTTTGTTGTTTGAAGCTACTAGAGGGGAGCCAATCGGCCATCAATCTGAAGTGCTACTAAGTGGATAATCCTTTTTGGGCCAGCTTGACTTTAGGATGATAGGAGTGGAATGGTCAAAGATTAGTGGGGCCGACTTTAACTGGGTCGAGCTATGCATTAATCAGCTTGCTAATTACTTATGAGAATAATAAGTAACATTTTGCCCCCGGTACCTTTCTATGAGCATGGGAGGGCTTTCCATTTTCATAAAGATGCCATTGTCCGGCCCCTTTTTCATCCATATTTAATGTGTGCCCCATGTGGTATGTGCCATTAGTCATGATAGTTTGTTTTTTCAAACATGGTAGGAGGTTGGTGTTTCCAACATGGACGAGGTGACTGTTGCATTCATTACACCTAGACGGTCGCGATTTGAAGGCAATTTGAATCCCATGGCTAAGACTGATGACATAGTTTTATAAAAGTTGCCTCTTCTCCTTGCTTCACTCTTTACTGAGAAGTGAGAGCTATTGTACCAATTAAAAAAGCTTTGGCACTTCAAACAACTTCCAACTTCCATAACTCCCTTCAATATAAACTGAGTGCCTTATTCTTCGCCTTCACCTCTACCATCATAGGCATCGTCACCATGCCAAAGCCTCGAGCTTCTCACCATTTTTCCATGTTTTTTATTTTTATTTTTCAATGTTGTTGTGTTATTGTTGCTACTATTGTAATGTTTTGACTTCATTCGCTTGAGTTTTCCTTTTGTTGGAATTGGCTTTTTTCTAGTCATCCTTTGACTTCGATCGACCATCATTTCCATGTCAGTGGTGGTCGATTGATGTTGATAGGCTTGAGTTAGCCTACAAGTGTCAAATAGTAATATTAGAATTTGTTTATATAATGGGCAATCGGTCAGGCCCAATTTCATGAGTATGGGTTTAAGTAAAAATTAGGAGTTAATAGGGGCCATAGGGCTAAATGCTTTGCTTAGGAGTTGAGTCATGAGCAGACCTTCATAGGGTGCCTGACACTGGCATGCCTTGAAGACGGTAGTCGAGTTTCCATCTCTTCCTAAAGGGACTCACCTTTGGGCTTTGTGAGTCGTTAAGCTATGGCATAATTGAACCATTCGTGTTCCAGATAGCTACCTGTAGATCCATCTCGTTAACCATTCGACTTCAGTACGGGCCAGTAGCCTCAAGGCCTCCAAACTAGAACATGGTAAGATTGACCTGGTCAAGCTTCTGGCTAGCCACAGATCTAATATGGGGATAATACGCTACCCTACCCCTATCAAAACCATCCCGATTATACTCCTCTAGGCCACTTTGCCTTCTCTACGAGCTTCCCTTCCATCCCCTGTATTGTTTCTATCCTCAACATTTACAGACTTTCTCTTAGTCATATAACTCTTAAAAGCTATTGATTTTTCTACATTGTCCACGCTGCTTTTATGACGCTCTGCTTCCCAGAGCTAAAATTAAACTAGTTAAGATGTGTTGAAGCCAAAAGTGGACATCAACACCTAATAGAATCTAGTAGAGATTAAATGAAGAATGAAATTAAAACAGAGCAAAAATCATAAAAGAAGACGCATATTTTTATAGTGGTTCGACGCTCTTAGCCTACGTCCATTTTTACTGATCCTATAGTTGATTACGATTACAAGAATGCTTAGATCAGCTGGAATCCATCAGCATGGAAATGAAGAATGAAAATGGAAAAGCCTTTGTAGTAGAAAGAAGGATCCCTTTTCTAACATCATGCCTATTGTATTTATAGGGGAAGACATGCATGGGTCGAGATGAAATTTCGGTAGAGAAACCTCTAGGCCAAGACGAGGCCACATAAGAATTTTGAGGCCCATTAGGGCCCACAATAATGGTTGGCCCTGACCCCTATTTTGGTTTCCAAATGGAGTGCGACTCTAGGGTGGGTCTCCCTTGATATTAGCTACTTTCCCTTCAAATTTCGTGTCATTATGACTTACCTTTCGTGAGATATCATGTTTTCCATAAAGTTGTGTTGCATGCATTCTAATTTCAGTCGATCCCTCTAGTGGGATAAGGGTCGATCCCTTCAATATGCTCTGATTGGGATGCGATCCCTAGGGTCCCTACATGTTTCTTACAAAATTTTATATACATTGGACTTATGGATTTTACATATTGATTGTTTTTCATCGAGTTGCACTTGTTTGGCTGAAACATGTCGATCCCTTCTATACAATCCCTTTTATATCGATCCTTTATACCGATCCCTTTCTTAAATGAAGTAATTTCCCCATAACTTGAGCATACAAACCCCACATGACTTGGGATTTGAAATATAGCCTTGTGGAGCCTTCCTTTTCACTCTATATCGATCTAACCCAATTGGGACAAAAACTGAGAATTTTTACTGATCCCCTAGGGAAGGGATAGGCATCGATCCCTTGCCCGGGGGAGGCATTCCACACTTAGAATATTTTAGAGAGTCTATCTCTTAGTCTCGGTTAATCATCGGTTCATATCATTGCACGCACTTGATTTCTGGACATCACAATCATCGCTCAGGGACATTGGCCTTGATGACAGTTGAGCCTAGCTTCTCCAGTAAATCTTAATATAGTCGGGCCAAAAGGTTAGATAATAAGATGGTCTTCTTGTTATAGAAGGATGCCGAGGACCTAGCCGGTACTTACTATCACTTCCAGGCTAACACCAAGCCTTTGATATTTTCAAGCACTCCTAGTAAAGTCATCCCTGGCTGGACGATCAAATACTTCTTCGTACACCCACGTGGTCAATCCCAGGCTCAAGCACCTTGATTACCAAACCATTAGTAATTCTTTGCTTTATTTCTTATCCCTTCATCTCTTTCTCTGCTTTCCTTTTCTTTAACTCATCTATTGATAGGGAAGAACTTGATTGTCTGGCGTTGACTTCTCGACGTTGAATGAACACCTAAATTTGTTGACGATGGTTGCCTTGAACCATCGAGACCCGAGGCTTTCGGTGATTGATGCCAACCTTCACCAAGTTGGATTGATGAGGCTAGACCATATGATTGTTAGGGAGCAGACAAAGAGGCTGACCACAACAAAGCGAGACTACTCCAAAGTCCATTCTTGACCGATGCTGGCCGATCATAGATTTAAACTAGATGTAAAATGATGTGGTTACGGATAAGGAGAAATAAGAGTGGCAACACGTTGACCTTAAGAAATTGAGTGATGTTGTGTCAAAGCCGTAGTGGGAGGAATTTGGCCCATAATAATTGGTCGACTTCTTGGTCCCTTGCTATGACCTCTCCCAAGGAGTAGGATATGAGCACTAAGGAAAGCAACATTGGGGATGGGTTAAAAAGTTGGGCGTCGGTGGGTACACTAGTCCTTCCTCCTAGAAATTTCCTAGATATGACCCCTCGTATACTGGGTGCGAAAGGAGTGGTCTCCCGTAAGCCTCATGTTGGGATAGACCAAACTTGTGTAGTCAGCTTGCCTCACCATGCCTGCCCCTTCTAAGAAATAGGGGTCAGGACAGTACAAATGATAGCTTACTTGCACTTGTCTTATTTCTACTTAATTTTAACAAACCCTATTATTCTTCTTTGCTGATACAGAAGCTGGAAAATTCAAATATTCCACCTTCGACCATTCAGGCTTTAGTACCCAAGCCATTGTGTTTGTTATGCCAAAAGCACCAATGAAGGTCATCGAGGTACCCCCAGCCCAGATCATGTGCCCCTGGAGAAGGAGTTCATGAGGTTGTAGTGGTTTTGAGGGGATGTCTATGAAGCCCCTAGCTCCTTTTTCTAGGTAGGCACCAATTTTTGATGAGGAGTAGCTACACTAGAGGGATGAGGCGGTGCTTGTAAGGCATGTATCTCTGGAGAACAATGTCGCTCCAAACCATGGTGACCTAGAGCTCTTGTTGATGTTATTTCAGATGATGCCAATTGAAAACCTAGCATTGATCCACCAGTCCCAATCTGGCTGGAGCTAGCATTACGAGGAGAACATTAATGACATCCATAATCGAGGCACCCTACTTGTAAGCTTTCTTTACGTAGATCTTGTACCTACTTTTATGAGTCTTCTAACTGATCTGATTTTACAAGCTACAAAATGCTCCATTCACATCCGGGATAATTATCTAGTGCTTAAGGATGAGGTCGAAAAATGTAAGTAAGGCTAAATGGACACCAAGCAGGTGGCAGTGATGGCGTAGAAGACAACACATGAGGCGATTGAGTTAAGGGACAAGGCAAAAAAGGAGGCAGTAGATTAGGCGGAGGCTGGAGAAGGTCGAGAGGGAATTGACGTAGCACAACACAGAATGCAAGCGGGTGTGGAGACCGCTTGGGATTGGGAGAAGGAGTTATGCCAGAAATGGCTGACTAACATGATCAAGGCCATATTGAGGGAAAATTATGATATGCCTATCTCTATGAGCGACCAACATGTCTTGACCTTCGCAGCGACCTGGGCTGAAGTTCCTATTGAGATGAAGGCAGCTGGGGAGTTCATACCAACTGTCTTGACCAGAGAGCAAATTGACTTCTTAGGCTGGCCGGCTGATGAGCCATCCTGTAAATACTTTTCTCCCTTATTTGTAAACTTAGTATGGAAAGCTATGCCCCCACATTTTTTGGAATGAATAGAGCTTTTTTTCAAATTTATCAAAGTGTTTGATTGCTATAACGGCTTTTCTTTGTTTGTGCTTAGGTTGTAAGGTGGCATGCTTCAAGTGGCAGGTATTCCCTTGATTTGATTATCTTATTGTAGTTGATAGACCATGCCAATTAATGGGGACTTATATGCAAGCATTGACTATGTAACCTGGTTGTTTTTTTAAGTGCTAGGGCCGGCACATGATAGTCGGACTTACTCATGCTGATTTGTTGTCGGGCGATCCCGACATGAACTTAAGCGTTGAGTAGCTTTAAGGTCACTCATTGATCATATGTTAAAAGAACGAGTGCAAATAGTCTCGGCGTGAACCTAAGAATTGAGTAACATGAAGATTAATCTTGGGAGACACACTACAAGAAAGATTGTGTTGTTTGAAGGTTCTCTAGGGTGACATGTAGCCAGTTGACAGTGGTAGAAGGGCCTGGTATGAACCTGATTGCTGGGTAAGAGTCCCCAATAGGGAAGTGAATACATTGCAATTCATCCTCATTGATAACCATTCAGCAAGGAGAGGAGGAAGGCTCATAAGTCATTGGTAGTATATGTTGTGGTCTCCAATAGAGTAAATGAGCATATAAAAACTCATCCTTCATTGGATAGACTAGGTGTTTGAAAGTTCTCCAAGGTGACACGTCGCTAGTTCAGCGTGGCAGATGGCCTGGCATGAACCTAAACGCTAGGTGGCTGTCTTTGATAAGGAAGTGAATGCATAGTAATTCATCCCCGTGGGTACTTGACTGCTAAGGAGAGGAGACTTGCTAATAAGTCTATAGCAATACAAGTCGGTAGTCCCAAAAAAGTACTTGAGCATATAATGACTCATCCTTTGTTAGATAGCCCGGGCTACTCGAAGGTTCTCTATGGTGACACGATGCCGGTTGAGAGTGGTAGATGGGCCTGGCATGAACC
The DNA here is from genome assembly GCA_030765085.1 of Allium cepa. Taxonomy (NCBI): domain Eukaryota; kingdom Viridiplantae; phylum Streptophyta; class Magnoliopsida; order Asparagales; family Amaryllidaceae; genus Allium; species Allium cepa. Next base: position 27,307,105 of record CM060939.1, on the reverse strand, counting down.
TGAACACCGATTGGAAATTCCCGATGAGGACGTGAATGCACGGTAATTTGTACTCATGGATAGCCAACTGACAAGGAGGGAAGCATGGCTCATAACTCCTTAACAATAGAGGTTGGCAGTCCCCGACAAGGTTAATGAGCATATGATAACTCATCCTTCATTGGATAGCCTTAATGAATGAGTTTTCGATGTATTCCTCACAAATGATGTATAACATAGCCTTATAATTATTGTTGGCCCTTATATGTGATAGGCCTGGAGGTGTATGGTGCTCTAAGTGCTGAAGACATTGGTTCCATCCAGGTGAGAGAGGCGGTAAGCACCGTTTACTAAGGTAAAGCATAAGACATACGACCCTTCCTAGTTTGAGCCAATTACTCCATAGAAACTGTTCTTTGTATTTTCAAATCTTAGATTAGGACTAGATTGTCTATACTAAATTATTGGAGCTTTACTCTTAAGCTGTAGTGCTTGGCGATCTTTCTTTTATAGGCTTCTATGTGGAGTTTGGCTTTGGATCTTCGTTCTGATATAATGTTGAGCCTGAGTTTGAGTAGCTCGTTGTTTTTCTTAGGCTCGATGGTCAAACACCTAGATGATGGGATGTCTACTTCTATGTGCAGCATGGCTCTATACCCAAAGGACAGACAGAAAGGAGTATAGTTAGTTGAAATGCAGTTGGAAGTGTGATTGAACCAAAGAATGGGACGTAATTCTTCGACCAAGTTTTCCTTTGCTTTTGCGAGACGGATCATAAGTATAGACTTGATGGTTTTGTTGATAGGCATGACTTACCCATTGGCCTGAGGATAGGAAATGGAAGGAGTGTACTTCTCAATTCCGTTCCTTGAGAAGAAGTCTTGTAATAGACTGCTTTCAAATTGGGTATTGTTGTCGGTGATGATATTCTTTGATAGGCCATAATAATACACAAAGTTCCCGATCACAAAGTTCAGAATCTTAGGAGTGGTGACTCCAGTATGGGGCTCGACCTCCTTCCATTTAGTGAAGTAGTCGATGATGACTATTGCATGATTGTATCCTCTCTAGGCATTATGCAGGTTTTCAATTAAGTAGGTCACTCATGTTTCAAACGACCATGAGTAAGTCATAGGAGTAAGGAGGGTAGGAGAGGATCTAGAGATCTTGGAAAACTACTGACATCAGTCATATTTCTTCACATAATCCATAGAATCCTTTATCATAATAGGCCAATAATAGCCTTCTCGGGTGGCCCTTGGCATAATCCCCATATAATCCTTTATACAGCTCTTTCAGTATATGTCTAGCTATGTCCTCAGACATGCATCTTCAGACATGCATCGTTGAAGTGGTGTGGAGTACACTCGTTTGTAGAGCTTTTTATCTACAATTATGTAATGGAGAGCCTTCTATAGGACCTTCCTAGCTTCTGCTTGGTTGGCATGAAGTTCCTCACTTGCTAAGTATTTGACAATGGGGACCATCTAGTTGTCTGTCAATGGCACGTCTATCTCCATGGTTGTTCCCTCGACTTGTAGCAAGGGTTGCCTCGAATCTCTACCCAAGGAGCTTGCTGCCTAGGCAAGTTGATCGACATTTGTGTTCTTCTCTTCGGTATCTTCTTAAATTAGAACTCATCAAAGGTGCTGATTATCTTCTTGGCCTCAGTAATATGCAAGGCCAGTTCCTTATACTTCGCTTGAAAGCACTCGTTGATTTGATTGACAACCAACAACAAGTCACTTGAATATGGATGGACTCTATATGCAATTCTCTTGCCATCATGAGGCCGTCTGGGATAGCTTCATACTCTACTACATTATTATTCGCCTTTGAAAGTAAGGTGGACCACAAAACATAGCTCTCTTCCTTCGAGCACGAGGATCATGCCATCCCCTACCTCCTTTTCATGATGCTCCATCAACATATAGGTACCAAGCTTACTTATTAGTGGCGGTCTCCTCTTCGCTGCTATTTACATCCACCACTCAACAATGAAATCTACCACAGCCTGACCCATGATAGAAGTGCAAAGCTGGTAAGAGATGTGATGTTGACTAAGATTTAGAGACCACTACAATAGTCTCCCAACTATATCTTGCTGGCTAAGGACTTGCTTTAGACGTTGGCTGGTCAAGACTTTGATGGGATGAGCCTGAAAGCACGACCATAGCTTTTGGAATTCCATGAGCTGGCAGAAAGAATGATTCTCTAGCTTTGTATATTTTTTTACTAGGATAATCAACCTCTTATTAACATAATAAACTGGCATTTGAACCATTTCGTCTTCGTTGATCAAGGCAGCACTGACCGTCTAGTCAGACACTACCAAGTGTTAATATCGATCCACCCCATTGAAAGGCTTAGATAATACCAGGGTGAACCTAAACGCTTCTTCATCTCGTCGAATGCCTTAGTGCATTCATTTTTTTGAGCAAAAAAATATCCCTTCTTGATGAGGTTGAACAAAGGGAGATATTAGTTGCTTGAATTTGATACGAATTGGCTTGATGTTACAACCATCCCATTTAAGCTTTACACTTGCTTCATAGGTTTGTAGACCTACATGTCCTGGATAGATTGGATCTTATCGGTATTGGCCTTAATGCCTATGGAACTCATAACATATCCTAGCAAAATACTGGACCGAAGGGAAAATGAGAACTTCTTTGGATTTAACTTCATGTTGTATTGGCGTTGTATGCTGAAAGTCATGACCATGTTCTACACATCCACTCTGGCCTTTTTATACTTCACCAGCATGTCATCCACATAACATTTCATGGACCGGCTGATCTGTTCAACGAACATACGATTGATAAGACGATAATAGGTGGCGCTTGCATTTCACAAACCCAAAGGCATGGTACGATAGTAATACATGCTAGCATTTGTGATGAAGGAAATGTGATCTTTTGGTCTGGGTCGTGCATTGCAATTTGATTGTACCTAGAATAGGAGTCCATAGAGGCGAGGAGCACATGTTCACTAGTCGCATACACAACCTGATCGATGCGAGGAAAAATAAAACTATCTTTGATGCAGGCTTTGTTGAGATTGGAGAAGTCAATACAAGTTCTCTAAGTCCCAGTTGGCTTTCTGACTAGTACCGATATAGCAACCCGAATCGGATACCTAACCTCTCGAATGAAGCCTTTGCCTAATAGCTTCTCCACTTCTTCTTTGATACCTGGTACCATTCTGGATAGAACGGTTGATGCTTTTGATAGATGGGGGTGGCTTTCGAATCAATATTGAGTGCATGGAAAATAATCATAAGATCAACGCCAATTATGTCGGCGGACCCTATGCGAAGATGTCTTTGCTTTACAATAAGAATCTGATCATATCCTCCCTTAATTCTGAGTTGATTTCTATAGAGATCTGAATAACTTTTTTGGGGTAAGCATAATCTATAGAAATTGATTCCAAGGAGATGGTCGACTCGCCTTTAATGGTCGAGTCACACATGCGAGGGTCTAGTGGGTTATCTCTTGAATTTGAGATTATTTCCAAGTCATATTGAACCAGCACGTAAATAATGTGCTTCATGACATCCTTGATCGGGATAGATGTATGTGCTCGAGTCAGGTTAATGATGTTTCCCCTAGCTCTTATAGATGATTTTGCCGATGTTAGGAAGGTGGTAATTATAGTCCTAGATGTCTTCGCTTGCCAATAGGGGTGACTTGCTCATTCCATGTTGCTATAGGCTCTCCGGTTCTTTGGGGATCGACGTAGGTTATAGTATTCCCACCATCCTACTCTACATTGTGACTGATAGTCCCAGCATGACCCAGAGCATTGTTGGGCTCGACGGTACTCATGGGTGACATGTAGGCAGTTAATGTAGCTTTGAGGATGAGCGCGATGTCGGTAAGTCCCTAAATGCTACTAGGCTTGAGGGTACTCTAGAGTGACACACAATTAGTAATTGTTTCTTCGATGGTACCTTGAGTGTTATTCGACTCGAAGGTACTCCCAGTGACGATGATTGCTATAACATTCTTAGGTGGATCATTGTTGGTGGAGGGAGTTGATATTAATATTGAGAATTGAGGGTGGTCTTGGCATGAACCTAAGTGCTGACCGGCTCGATGTTTCTTCTGAGTGACATGCCACTAAGTGTTGCAAGTTCTTGGTAAAGTATCAGAATGCCCTTCTTTGCTAGTTTGAGGGAGATTCCATAACACTGCATGGGTTTCTGTTGATTGCCTTGGATCATGCTTATCACGCCTTGGACATGGAATTCATGACGAGTCAGTTATAGGAGACAATGGTGTCCAGTTTAGAAAGTGCCAATCATCTAATCAAGAGATCGTAAGCAGAAGGGGAATCAACCACTACAAAGTTTACCTTAACCTTTGCTGCCAAGGGTTCTTAACCGAATGTTTCCATAAGCAAGATGGTTCCTATCAGAATAATGCCTAAACCTCCAAAGCCATAAATGGAAGGTGTAGTGGGTGAGGCTAGAGGCAAGAAGCCTAATATTTTCATAAATATGTCTGAACATGATGTTTACTGAGCTGGCCCCATTTACAAAGGCTCAATGCACATTTGAATTTTCCTTGCACGGTTGATGATCATAGGATAATAGTAGGGTATAAGACTGCGTCTCGGTCCTCAGTTTGAAGGTGGTGGGTTGATTTGATTCCAAATTAGGTTCTTTAGATGCTCGGTGCTCTAAGAAGTATACTCGATGGCTGAGCCCACTTCCCTTTGACCCCGAGGTTGTGCTCCCTGGCTGTTACCGACCAATGCGAGCTTCATGTATGGTCCAGGTATCGGTTATTTCTATGACGTTGTTGTTTGACTATTGGGACGGAACTGGAAAGTTGTCGCAGTTATTCCTTTGTTCTGCATGATCATAAATAAACTCCATCTAGATCTATCCTTGGATAAGTCTTTCTATTTCGTCTTTGAGCACCCGACACTCATTAATGCTGTGGCCGTTGACTTGGTGGAATCAACAGTATTTGTTGTTTCTACAAAGCTTCTCCCTTCTTCCATCCAAGGTAGTGTTTAGTCTTTGAAATTGTACTCGTTCCTGGGTCATAAGATATATTATATACATATCATTGTTCAGATAAGCATAGTTTGCATACTTGAACTTGCACGGAGCATAAGCCTTAGCTCACCTTTTAGTGTCATTTTGCTAACCATAGGACCGACGAACGGTGTTGTTGCAAGGCCTGGGTTAGGTGTATTTTTGGGTTTCAATGTTTCTATCAGAAAGATCAACGTCTTCCATTCTCATTATGTTGTTTACTCACCGATAAAAGTCAGTTAGGGACATAGACGATTACTTTTAAAGGTCTCTCCACATTCTAGACTTATACTGGACCAATGACCAAAGAATCATGACCAGGCTGTACACATCGACATCCTTATCTTGGGTGGATTCTTTGTTGAAGCGGGTTACATACAACCGCTGGTTTTCAGTTCGCCCTTGTATGATATTACCTAGCTCACTAACCATCAAAACATGGTCTTAGAAGTGAAGAACATAGTCTTAAAATTTACACATTCTTGTTAATGGGCGATAGGCATATTTCCTGTGAATGTAAATGGTCAAGAGTTCCTTAGAAAATGGTTCGCCATTCTCATCATCAGTAAATGCTTTTCCCCCAATATTTCAGGCTTGCATTCTGTTGAGCTATTAATGAAGGACATGCATTTCCCTCTTGTGGCTAACATTTACTTGTTATGGACCAATGGTTGACTGTAGGCTAGCCATATTTTTGTTGAGTAGAGATTGATGACGAGAAGGATAATGATGATGGCAATAATGAGTTGGAGTAGGAGACATTCCTACCATCGGCATAGAGGGTGACCTAGAATGTCCAGCCTACCCCTCTCTTGATCTATTTCTTGTCACACCCCTATAAGATCTGGAGTTTGCTGAGGGTGCTCCTTGCTCCCTGTCGGTGGGAAAAGCCGTCGTTAAGACGTTCAATAGTAGACACTTGAAGACGCTCAAAAGAAAATGACCACCCCATTGAGGGGGAACGATAATATCTTAGCTCTCTAGGTGCAGCCACTTCTGGAGCAATATCAACAATGCTAGGCACATCTTAGTATACCTCCTTAGCTAAGTAGCATAGATGAGTAGGATTTAAGGCACTACCCTTCCCAAAGCCTCATTAGTGTGCATGAGGTCGTAGGCACTAGGTAGTGTAGTTTGATGAATAGGCATGTCGACAAGGTCAATAGAAAGAGGAGGCAGCGGGACATAGTTTATTGTAACTTAGGCGTCCAACCACCTCCTTCGACTTTGCACTTTACAGTCCAAGGTACCCACTTTTGTTAACTGTTGCAACACGATATGCAACATATCACCGTCGATCCCAGGAATAAGGTGAGCAATACTGGCTATGGTGTTGCCATTAGTTTCATGTTCATTGGAGTTGTTACCTTCAATCCTAGGAACTTGTTTTTGGTAGCAAATTAGATCAGAATTTTGTTAAGAAGAAAAGTGATGAAAGGAGAGAGCTTAGAGCCAAAATATTGACTAGAGAGTTGGCCGACCTCAAAATTAGTCTAATGAATTATGAAATCAAAGGTTACATGCTAATTACTAGGCTTAAAATGTAAACTTAGGATGAAAGCAAGTAAAGCAACACAAAGCTATACAAAATATAGAGTGTTTCAACAAGCTTGTCTACATCCACTTTGAAGAGATTTTATGATATTTCTCTCTTGCAATTACAAGGAATTACAAGAGAATAACAAGAAATATGCATTTAAGGTTAATTGTCCTTCTTTACCAGGAGTGGCTGAGATGCATGCCAATTTTCCTTCTTTACCAGGTGCATACTTTGCATTTAATGTGCATTAATTATTGATGGCTAACTATAGTAGTATGTATACTTCTGGTCGCTTTTCTATGATATCTTGTATCATTGGTCGTACAAATTGTCGTTTACTTTTTATGCCTATGTGGCAAGGCAAATAAGGGACTCTAGCCAGCTATAATTATATTAAAAGCTAAATGATGCTAAGGACTAAGGTGTAAAGAATGTTCGGGGTCAGTTGTGATATAATGTGATGGTCTCTAGTGATGCCAAGCTAAAGATGGGTCATGCTTGAGTCGGTCTTGATGGGCTAGCTTGAACGTGGGTTGGACGCCGATCGTCATGAGTAGGCCGGTTGCTCAATGCCTATGTTTGTTGAGGGTTAACTGGTGCAAAGGCCAAGTTATAGGAGAGGTTATAGGTTGGTTATGAGATGACAAGATGGGTTGCTTGGGACTGGTAAAAGAAGGTTGTGATAAAGTTAGGACATCATGCTTAAGCTGGTCCTTTCGCATATGCTAGTTGTTCGGATGTCTGAAGTCATGCCAACCGGTAACTAAAGTGATACTGAGATAATGGGTTGACCATAAGTCAGATTAGAGGTGGGCTGGAAGGAGAGAGCCGGTCGTATCTAAGCTGAGCTGGTGTGGACCTAGTTGGGTTATGCTCAATTTTGTCCCAATTAGATGGGTTAGCTGTTTGAAGTCGTTGGATTGGAGCCAACAAGCCATCGATCTGAAGTGCTGCTGAGTGGATAGGCGGGTTTGGGGCCATCTTTATTTTGGGCGGATATGAGTGGACTGATTGAAGATTAGCTAAGTCGGCTTTGATTGGATTGGGCTAGGCTTTAATCGGCTTGCTACTTACCTATAAGAAAAATGGGCAACAATTGTTATTTATCTCAAAATAGTGATAACTTATCCCAAAATACATTTGAAAACACAACTTTATTATTACTATTACTATTCCCAATATCTCTTATTTTTTAAATTTAGATAATAATAATATCTTTCCATAAACTTCGTAAAATGATTATGCTATTATTTACTCAAAACAATATGGTCTTTTCGAAAAAACATTATTATTCATTAAATTATGCCACACCTAACAAATAACAGTAAATTCTCTAAAACTCGCTTTTACACATATTTATAAAACCAAAATATTAACTTTTAAAACCTTTGTTTTTTTAATAATAACTCATTTAATTGTCTTATATAAATTTTACCCTTATTTGTTAAGGTATACGTTTTCTCTTTTTAATAAACAACTTTATTGAAAACCAACTTATAATATTTTAACATAATAATGTTTTAAAACATTTCATACATTAATCATCTTAAAATAATCACTTATAAATTTCCTAGAAAGTCACAATTTATAAGTTACGTCTATATTCACCAAAATATTTAATATTTAACCATAGATCAAAGACATAAAATAATGTGGAAATAACATGCCATAGGAATGTAATAATTAACTACTGTGAAATTCAACCCAATCACTATAAAAACTCAAACTGCCAACATCCACAAATAACGAATGATATGAACATCCAAAAACATAAATCCAAACAAATTTAAATTTGTTTTGAGGTATTGAACTAATTACCATAAAAAAGGATTTACCTCAACTTTAACAACGAAGAGTAGTGCCTCCCTCGATCTCAACCAAAATATCTCCCATATCTCGAATAGATTAGCTCCGAATCTAATGCTGAAATCTCTAGGCCCTTCTTTGCTATGGCATTTATAAGTAATTTTCCACTATTTCTCAATCTTCAGTTTTTTTCTTCTTTCATATTTTCTTTTCTTTCTATTCCTTTAAAACTTTAATTTCCTCTCTCCCTGTTTTTTTTTATTTTTAAATATTTATAATGATAGTTATGTTAGGAAGAAGGTTGTGACAAACCGGATTTTTGACCCTTGAAAATCAACACTAATACATCCTCGGTATTCACGTGCCGTAGATTCAAGTGCCGGAAAACCCGACTATTAAGGGTTGAAAGAAATAAAGACAGAACAAAACCCTACTCGAATGAAATAGCTTATATTATTTCAACATATAATCTTTACAATGAAATTTTTTAAATACATTTATCAGAGTCTAATTTAACATTAACATGGACAGTTATAAATATCTATACAAATGCGAAATAATAAGTACCTGAGTGTGGTGGAAATGGATAACAATCCTCTAAAGAATCTTCTAACTCCATGCTTTGACCTCTTTCAAAAATAATCCAAACTAAACATGATTACCAGGCTCCCTAGAAAAATAGGGTACCCAGAGTTTAAGGGAAAGAAATTAAACTCTGGGCCGATCATGAGACAGGTGTAAGAAACTCAAAATACGAGTTTTTAAAAATAAAGGGTATCTCATTAGACCACGCCGCACATAAACACGGAATTTTTTTTACCTTATGGTAACCAAGTCATTCTACGTAAAATCCAGTGATATTATTTTTAGTGACATTCTATAAAAACCTTTCAAATAAACATATTCAAATAGCCGAAATTGTTATATTGGTTAAATTTGACGGCATAATAGGTTTACAACGAAAACCGAAGACACTTATTAGAGATTTGGATTTCCAATGAATAGCGAGGTAAGGGACAACCTCCCATACAACACACTTCTAAAGGAATGTACTGAGGATTGACATCTTCGAAACCTCTACGAATTAAGACCGATCTACCTACAGACCCATCTGGTGGCGGATAGCACCAAATATGATATCACGTCGGTCGTTCCAACCTATACGAGTGCTCTCATACCATACACCATATTTTTTTACCCGACTTTATAGCAGGCACAAAATAAAACTAGAAATGTGATACCATACCTTAATGGATGCTATCCAACCCCTATTTCACACTTCCCCGTGCGTGAGGCTAGAGGTAACGTTTACCTTTCTTAGAACATTTTTACTTCAAATGCCACATTGCCATTTCCAACAACACTCTATTGATTTCCAAAAAAATACAACCCCTGAGCTCATATGTCTCAGAGAAGGGTATTAAGTATAAGTGGGGTTACCTCCTTCACTACCAAAAGGTGTATGTTTGTAGAGATTAATGCAATGCGATATTAGAAATGCAATGTCAGACATCTATCCATACGAGCTGTCTTGGAACAAGACAAACCGAATGTACTCTCCTACCACATCATTTATGGAATTACTCCTAGGATTAGTAGTGAGTAGTCCTTGCATATAAAGATCCTAGAATGAAGGGGTCACTGCTATTTATTCATCTAGGGAGCTACTCTGAAATTATGAACAAGCAGTCCTTTCATTATAAAGATCTCCGCCTTCAACTTCATTGTCTTACACATGTCTTCACTTTCAAACTCGTAAATTGGTTCGAAGTGGATTTCAGATAGGAATTATCCAAATCCGACCCCCAGTTTCTTCGAACTAATTATCGATAAAAGGATGTTAAGTGGGTGACTAATATTCCATTAATTTTATCATTTTATCCAAAATATCTTCTTAGAGGTATATATCTTTTAAAACCATTTTTTTCAATATACATAGGATCATTAAACCTCTCTTATCAAATCCTTTGATTACTTAAACCTTTCTAAATCCTAGAATAACTCCTAAACATTTCATCCTCTACTTAAGAAAATATCTCCAAATCATAAATCTTAGCAAACATTTCTTATTTCCAAATCATAACTTTTGAATGGATCAAAAACAATGTTATTTAAGACACTATTTACTATAAACACAAACCAATTAATTTAATTAAAAGGATCCGTAGGAATTAAAATAACTCCAAATCGTTTTTTAAATCTTGACAAAAGATTTCTTATTTCCAACACTTATCTTTTAATAGGTTTAAACCATATTATCTAAGATGATATATCCAAATTAGTTAGTATTCGAGTAAAATGGATCCATCGAAATTATACTAATTCTACTCAACATCAATTTCCACATTCAACATTTACTATCCATTGAATAATGGTGAAATCACTTTTTAAATTCACACTGATAGTATAGGTTACCTCCTTGGAATTTAATACCAAGTATAATAAGATTATTTCTATATGATCCAAGTTGTATTAAATTTGGAAAAATTAAATCTTTTATGCTTGCCTCGTTTCCAATATTTAGACCTTATCTATTCCTCGTGCAGGAAAGAGGCCAAATTAGCTAGGGCATTGGTTACTTCTAAACATCTCCTTAAAATAAGCACCACCCATCCGAATCTCATGAATAGAAAAATCCAGTCTACTCATTGGCTTTTAGAGCTAAGATTAAATTACTTAATTATAACAGCTTTTTTACATCATTTATTTAAATTCTTTAAATTAAATTATAAAACCTCCAAATTATCTTTAAAATACTTAGTTATTTATTTAAAAACATCTATAAAAGATTTTGGAAGTAATACCCAAGTTTAAAGCTATATTGCAAAAGTTATTAAAAGCGCTGCAAAAAGCGCTGCGAATAGTCTTTTAAGGTTATTTGATCAAAACAACTTTTAGAACAACTTGGAAATCCATTTTTATAACTCAAATCTCTTTTAAAATTTAAAAAATTTATAGAATTTATTTAATATTTTTAAAGAATCAAAAATATCATTTATAAAGAATTCGTCTCTTTGATTTTCGAACTGATAAACCACGACTGTTTTGAAAACTTGTTATGCTCATATTTCAAAATCTACCAAATGAATTGTTTTTTTTTCTTTTTTCTAAAAACTATGATTATAAGAGTTTTTAAAATTATTATTACAAAGCACTCCAAATCCGAATCCATCGTACAAATGGATTTAACTTTCTATGGCACGAAATCATGAACTACGTTACGCGACGCGTCTATTTTTAACTAAATTTTCATAACTTGTCAAAACTTCACCAAAATTGAGTTTTAGTGTTTATAAAACATTTATAAACAATTTTAAATCATTTCAATGGGGTTTAATGATTCCATATCACTTTTATAACTTGATTTGGAAAGTGATTTCCTTGTGTAATATCGATGTGTAATTAAAGTGAATTGTTTACAAAATTAAACAACTAAATTAAAACAACCAAATTTGATGATCAAAATATAGTAAACATCCATAGCAATCATATCACATCATATATATATATATATATATATATATAGTTTCTCGCCTTCATTGGTTTCTAAACTTTATGAAAATTCGCTATAGCTTCGCTATGAATGAATTAAAGCCTACAAAATCGAACCTTGGACCTATGAAAAGTCATGATCTATGCTTGCAAGTGGAAGTGGCTCGGAATTGGGTAGTAAGAGGTGATGGTCGTGGATTATGAGGGAGGAAATGAGTGATTTGCCTTGGTTTTGAAGTGGATTGCTTATGTATATATACTTATATAAATTTAATTTTTTTTGCGGTATTTTTCTTCATAATTTCTCTATGGTAGGAAGCCATTGAAAAGCTTGAGAATAAGGAAGAAGATGAAGTGGAATAGTGTGTGAAATTATGAAGAGAATGAGGGGTATTTACAGGAAAACTTTGGAAATAAATATCTAAATGTATAATTACTCTTTTTCCCCTTACCCATACCCCCTCCATCCTCTCAAGATGCACGGCAAGGCCACCCCCTTGTGCTTCCATGTGTGTGATGATGATCGTGTGCAAGTGAGTTGATGTTTGCTCTTTAGGATTGAAAATATCTTGGATAATTGTACTTTTTACTGTAAGTAAATTCTAATGTAAATGAGAAGTATATTTGTATGTATATACGTGTCCATGTATATGTTTGATTTTGAACGTGTATCTTAGATATGTGTCCAAGTGATATAGACAAGGTTGCAACAACTTTGATTAACTCTCGCTCATTAAACCATTGAAAATCAGGAAGCCAATTCCCAGTCACATTTTCACTTATTAACTAATTTGCATATAAATGTCAACAAAATTTGAAAACTCATTTCTCATCATTTTCAACTAACTAAAATGATCTCTTTTAAATTATAAAACGATATAAACTAATATTAAATAATTATTTATAAAACTGATGTGATATTGATAAAGTGATACGAATTTTCTTATATTTTTAAATCAAGTATATATCTTTATAAAAATATTATATATGATTTACTATCACTATATAACTAATTAAAATGAATTATTACTATTCTCAAACAATTATTCAAAAAATTGTAATATTTATTAAATCATTAAATCTCGATTTAAATTCGTAAACCCATCATTAAATATGATGTAATTATTTGCGATGTCATAAATACATTTTATTCCCAAAAATAAAATAAATAATTTACTTCACATTCTTGTTTATATAGATAAATAAGTGTATGTATCCAGCTCCTCGAGCGACATCTGATAATTATAGAGTTATTTATTAATTAAAACGATTTTCAGTTGTTTTATCAATATTTTTCCAAAGTATATATTTTCATAAATTACTATTCGAAATAAAATTACCATCATTATTTATTATTCAAGACAACATAACCTATGTTGAAAAGATTATATTTGAATATTTTAAAAATAAATATAATTTATCAAAGTGATAAATTTGTGGGCCGTTACAAAGGTGAGAGGAAGGAGGAAGGAGGAAATATGTTTAATTTTTTCCCCATTTTATTTTCGATAACTATAGTATGACTAGATTAACTTCCACCAATGTCAACTAATGTGAAATTAGTTCATATCCTAAGCAATTAATTTTCCACAATGCTCATATAATGAACAAATGTAAATTTTGAATTTCAAATTTTGAATAGAATTCCATAATTAAAACATAGAAAATATATATACACACACATTTGTGCACTAAATACATAAATACATGTAAGCCCCATAAGTAGAAACTTTAGATATAGAATTTGATGGCTACGATCTTATTTACTAAGTTACATAATTAGTTTCCCATAATGTATGAAATCAAATATGTAAAAAAATTATATATATAAATTCAACAATCAAGATACACGGAATACATTCATTGTCGTATTGTGTATATACACACATACATAATTTATATATCAACATCTTGCATAGTTACCAAATTTCTAATTTCTTGCATTGTCTTTGTTGAAATTAAAATAATGAAAGCTAGTAATCTATCATATAAAAATAGATTTTGAAACATATACTTGTTAAAACTCTAAATTTTTGTAAATATTTAAAAACCCCTAACCATCAATTTGATTTTGTAGTAGTACCCATCAAGCCTTTAGCCACCAAAATTCTTCGGTTACTATTACTCATCTTCTAATCATCAATCTCTTGGTCAAACCAAATATCTAGTCTTCTTGAACTTAGGAAATTATGTCATCCTATGACTAAACCAAATATGTTCCTTAAAAAATCACAAGGTTCACCAATGTTCTTCCCAATAAATTCAACATTGGATAACTACCTCATAAAAAAATTATCAACAATGATAAATCATATAACATAGCATATAAAACAAATGGTCACAACAAGGAAAATAACAAGCAACCAATCAAACAAACAAGCAAGTAAACACGGAAATAAACAAACAAATTAAAACTAATCGTAGTAAAACAAGCAATCAATAACAACATAATATGAGCAAAATAAAATTATTCAAACAAACATGACATAAATTAATAAGTAAACAATCAAATAAACATCACAATTTCTTAATTGTAAATAAATAACAACTCAATAAGCTACATATCAATAAACAATTCAACAAAAATAAGCAAATAAAAGAAAATTGTTACTATCCCTAAATCAAAATGGGTAGTCCTTACATCATATTCCAACTCTCTCTATGGAGTGTAATAACTAGACATACTTGCAGCTTATTAGGAGAAGTCACACACAACGACCATAAAGCTAATATCGTCATAATGGATGTTGGGCAAACTTAAAACTCATCTTGCCTAGTCGTCTCACACCCCATGCCACACAATCTAGTCTCATGGACCTCAAATGTAGTATTCCAAATAAAATACACCTTTTTACAAACATCTCTCTAAGTTTATTATTAAAATATAAGACATTTTACTTGTTCAACTTATTTATTTCAAACCCAAATCATTCTCATCTTTGTAAAATGTTTTCCTATAGTATTTTAAAACTAGATATTCCATAACATATGCTTTCCAAATAATTTATTATCGAATATATCTCGATAAAACAATTTTTAAATTAGGTATTTCCCAACCACAATCTTTTACCAAAAATGTTTTTCTTTCCGAATCATCTTTTATTAAAGAGTACCATTTAAATCAAAGTCCTTACAACTAAAATCAAATTTCAAATAGAAAATTCTAAAATCAAAGATACTCTTTAAATAAAACATTTTTCTCAAATAAATATGTTTCTTGCATTCTTTACTCAAAAAGGTATTTTTCCAATAAAACATTCACATCAATGAAATGACTTCTCAAAATATTTTTCTATAATCAAATATCTTTTTTCTTCAAAATATTATAAACTGAACATCCATTCACAAAAATACTTTTAAAATATTTATAAAGTAGTCACTATTCTTACATAAACATCTTTACTTGAATAAATGGCTTATTTTCACTTGCATAAAAGTTTTCAATAAATCACTTTGTGTCCACAATATACATTATCCTTTTAAAAAAGATTTAAAAAAATGTATATTTAATATGACTTCTTCTAACAAATATTATTTCCATGAAAATCTAGTAATAAAAGGTAATTTCACTTATTAAGGTCTAGTTTCAATTATGATTTAACAACATGTATGTGTCAGTCAGGTCATAACCAACGCTTAAGCCATCTTGTAAGTGTTTATTACCTCACTTCAAATTTATTTAATTTCCACACAAATGTCAAAATAAATAAACATCGTCTTTGGGTGAGGTGATCGTGGTTACACAAACAACCTATAACACAAAGCATATACTCACCCATAAGAATGTCTCACAATATATACTTTTTACCCAATCTAGATTGTAAATTAACTTACCCAAGGGTTAAACTTACCTAAGGCTTAGGAAATCATTAAATGTTAGCTTTAATACCAAGTGCAATGACCCATTATTTCTAACATCTAATTTTTTTGACATCATCATCAAATTACGCTTGGGCACTAGTCTCATATGTAAAAATATAGTGGACCGTAGTTTTATAATCTAAAATTTAAATCCGTACGGGCAAAAGGTAAAAATGCCTCACGGTGGAATTTAAATAAAAGCGTACATATATCTCAACAGTGATTACATACGTCTCATTAAACCATACAAGGCTCGATATTAAATTAAAAAAACACCTTAAACTTTGTACATATCAATCATTATTTAACTTATAAGCAATATGACAATAATACATAGGGTAATAATTTAAGCAAACAACTGTAGATGTTTCAGGCCTCTTTTCCTCTCCTTTACTCCACCTTCAAACACCACAAATGCATGGGAAGATGAAAAAATGTTAACTACGGTTGGACTATGTCTATCGCTATAAAATCCGGCCATAGGCTCGAGAGCTATTACATAGGAAAAAACTACCTATGTACCATTTTGGGATCAGGTCCATGTAGTTCTATTTTATGCTATTCTCGTACATCAAATACTTGTTAGCACATAACATTGTAAACCATAACAACTATGCAACCAATACAAGTAGAATACATCACTTCTACAATCAACCATCATATGGGGCAACAATGATAATAATCAACACATTGCTATCAGACATCGAACAAATTTGATAACACTCAATGTCAACCACAAACATCAAGTAAATAGATGTGGACTAACTACTCCATATTAGTAGCACAAATCATAAATTCATCAAATGTGTATTAATTACGACATATTAGAAATACAGACATCAAATTCTTCAAATATGCATTAAATTCCCAGTATTAGCAATACAACATTGATGTTATCTACTCAAAATGTAAAGTGCATAACACGTCCAAATGTGATTCCACCTCTAAATAGCAAAAATACAAAATAATTTCAAATAAATAATTAATCATCCATCCTACAGTAATCCAAAATAAGGTATTTACACCCATCATTCCCTTTTATGTATAATTTTTTTATTATTGTTTATTATAAACATATTTATTTATTTTATCAAAAATAATAATTTCTCAAAAACGATAACACACTTTAAAAATCTTTCATTTTACATTCCATACTTCAAAACAACACCATTTAATCAAAAACAACAATTTATGTTAAATTACTTTCAAAAATCATAATATCATTACTTTATGTCAAAATAAGAATATTTACTCAAATCACTTTATTATCATCCATGACAACTTGTTACTATTTAACTCAAAAGATAATATTTTACTTTAAATAACAAAACTTCATTTACTGTTATTCATCTCAAAATAGCGATAACTTATCCCAAAATACTTTTGAAAACACTTCTATTATTAATATTCTTAAAATCTCTTATTTTTATCATTCAGATGATAATGATATCACCTTCCAATAAGCTCTATAAAATGATTATATTGTTATTTACTCAAAGCAATACAGTTTTTTCAAATTGCATTATTATCCATCAAATTATACCATACTTTACAAAAAATAGTAATTCTCCAAAATTCACTTTTAAATATTTTCTAAAACTAATTCATTAACTTTTGAAACCTTTATTTTTCAATAATAAGTCATTTAATCATCTTAAATATATTTTACCATTATTTTATAAATACGAAATTTTATCCTTTTAATTTTTTGGCAAGGCCGACGGGGTTGAATGGACCCCGACCATTTTATTGCAACACTTAGAATACAAACACAAACAACATCATGAGCAAATGCTCAAAGAATACAAAGGAACAAAGTGCAGCAAACACAAAGGAAGCAACAGGAAAAAAAACAAAGGAACAAAGGAAACACTGCAGTTACGACAGGTTATATCTCGTGTATATCCCCGGATCATAAGTGAAGAGCATATCAAGGGTACATCTAATCTCGTGCACTTTCCAAGGCTTTAACAATGCATCAGTTTTAGCTCTGTTGGCATCAAAAATTCTTGTATTACGATCTCTCCAAACAGCGATGATGAAACTCTTCAACACCACTGTAAATATTCCTTCTTGTTTTTGCTTTCCTCCTATCTTTGCATGGATACACTCCCACTTAGTCAGATTGACATGAGAAGGGCCAGTTCTATGTAACTTTATCATCTGTTTAGTCCATACTAGTCTTGTAGTCGAACATTCAAGAAATATATGCTCAGCATTCTCTGGTAGCACACCGAAGAGAGTGCAGAAAACATTCATATTCGTTCCCATACTCGCTAGTTTCTCCTTAGCTAGGATAGCTCTTTTCAGCACCTTCCACGATAGTAAGTTGTGACGCATACTACTACTATCAGCAGTACACATCCACCATTTGCATGCTTGTTTGGCTCTGTTTTGTAGCATGAATACAAAAGCATCACTAAGTTTATATGTTACCTTCTTCTCTCCCCAAACAAATCCCATGAAATTTGTAGAGGATGTTTCTATCTTTCGTTGCAAGGAGAACACCAGTTCCCCAAATTGTTGTGTTTTAATGAGTTCTTTACTTTGAATAAGCTGAATAATATGGTGTCCCCCTCGAATGAACCATGCTCCATTGGTCGACAGCATTATAGTACACGGGCATTGAGGATTTCAATCTTCATTCTCCTAGTTACTGCATGCTTTGAGGTCAAGTAATTAGGAATAGTTGCTGATAGTGGGGTTACTTCACTGTTTCTTGTGCCATTTTTAGGGGAGGAGGACTGATCTGACCGTGCGGGAAAGGTTGAAGTGGATTGTAGAATGTGTGGGGAGGAGTGAGTAGGGGAAATGGGAGGAGGTTTGTAGGCCATAGGTGGCTTGATATTGGAGTAAAAATGAGGTTGAGTATGATTGTGAGGAGGAACAATATCAGGTTGATAGGTTAAATCAGTTGTGCATGTCTTCTGAACATTGTGCATGTTAGTATTTATTACATCAGTATGCCTGATTTTCTTGCTATTACTCTTCTCGCTTTTCAAACTCGTCATGCTTGAACTTTCTTCTATTTCCTTATCTATTTCTGCTCCACCCTCTTTATTTCCATAGTTGTTTGCTGTTTTGTCTCCTGAATTTTGGTCTTGCTGCTGTTTTTGCATTGTGTTTGGTAACTTGACTTGTTTCAAACTTCTGTCGCTTTGTTCCCCTTGTTTAATTTTCTTTCGTGTTTCACTTGTTGTTTTACCTTCATAATTCCTCAGTTCTTCACCATTTTTTCCATTTACCATGACATTTTCTTCTTGCACTTCTCTCATAATCTCAGTATCATTTAATTCCAGGAGAGCATCAAATTTATTTGATATGAGGATATCATCAACCAACTCCTCAAAGTCTGATTTCTCAGTTTTCTTCTTTATTATTTCATTGTCCAAATCCACTGATGGAGAATGACAATTGTCTGCACTTCCATTGTTACATTCTCCATTATCTTTTATGATTTCACCTTGCTCTATTTCCTGCTCTATCTCATCACTCTTTTCATTCTTATGTTCATCATCAACTTTTTTAATCTCCATTTCATTCACCTCTATTTCATTATCCCCTCTACTTAGTTCCTTTTCTGTCTCCTTTATTATTTTATCTATTTTCTTTTTATTCACTTGTTGCCAGCTCTTGGCATTCTGTTTTTGTAATGGTTTGAACTTTTCATTGCCGCGGCCATTGACTTCAGTATCCTCCTTGTTTACTTTCCTGCCATTCTTCTTTATTTCAATCACTTTGTCTATTTCACTTTTATCTTTTACATCACAGCATTCAGTTGCATGCCCAAACATTTTGCACAGCACACATACATCTGGCCTCCATTGATACTGCACATAAATTTTCTGAAAGCCTCCTTCAACAAGTTTGACCAAGAATTCATCTGGTAGCTCCTTATTCGGTTTTACTTCTATTAAGCATTTAGCGTAGCTCAGTCTATTTTGCTTCTCTGTCATTTCATCCATACACAGTAGTTTTCCTAGATGACTACTCAGCCAGTTAATCCCTAGTGGTGACCACGCAAATAAGGGAAGATTATACAGGTGTACCCATACAGGAACTGCAGTGACTGAGCCAGTAATGTTACTGACAGCAGCGTCATAAGGTTTTATGATGAACATTTTGTTTTTTATAATTACAGGGTCACTTTGAAGGATTTTACATCTATCTTCATCACAGGTGAAGTTAAACAAGAATATTATACCATCAGATTTAACTTTGACAGAGCCTTTAAGCTTCCAGATAATCTTTAGCTTCTGAATAACTGCCGTGTACGATAGTGGTTTATCTAAGAAGAAGCCAACTAAGGTGTCATTCCAGATCTTTGCACCAGCTTCTAGGACTTCCTTCGGTGGCACTAACATATTATCTTCATACTGAGGAAACAGTTCGACAGGGACGTACTTCCCTGCATTTTTTGGCTTATGCTTAAATAAAGAAGACCATGTCTGTTCACCTTGAGACGGAAGAGAAGGGACAGCGGTTTGGGCTGGAGGGGGCAGCGGAGTAGGCCAAGAAGGGAGTGGATCAGGAGGGACTGGAGGCGGAGGTACAGGAGGAGTAGGAACAGAAGAGGATGGTACAACTGAAGAAGGACATGACGAGGAGTCCAAGGAGGGTTGGTCAGGATTGAAGGGACAAGGGGGCGAATGATCAGAAGAGGACAATGGAAGGACAGAGTTGATGGGGTTGATGGAGATGGGAGCAGTACAATTGGGTAAGAAGGAAGGTACGTTAGGGGCTAGGGGAAGGACAAGGGGAGCAGACATTGAAGACAAATATAAAAATGAAAACGAAAACTTTGAAAACTGAAAAAATGATTTTATCCTTTTAATTAATAACTCATTAAAAACCAACCTAAAGTGTTTTATCACAATAATGTTTTAAAATATTTCGTACAATAATCATTGTTATCCCATTTTTGGTCAAAACTGGAATATCAATGTTGTGTGCGTTTCCACCACGACCGGAACAAGAAGAAGCAAGCAAGCGTATATAAGTCTGGGATTTCACTCATGATTCAAGTACAAAGGTTCATTCGGTAAAGCAAGGCAAGAGTTCGTTCGACACTACACTCCCCGAGTTCATCCGGTAATAAGCGTCATCTGGTACTTAAAACCCCTCGCTTTCGTCCGGTAGTTCAAGTGTTTGAGTTCGTTCGGTATTCGAACTCCCATGGCTCATTCGGCATTCTCAAATATGAAGGCTCATTCGGCATTCCCAACACAAGGGATCATTCGGCATTCTCAGTATAGGATTCATTCGGTAGTACCGAGACCGAACCAACTCCACTTCTCTCCCCACCGAACCAAGTCCCACCGAACCAAACCAAGACCGGACCAACCCTCTACACACCACCGAATCAAACTCCACCAAGCAACGACCGAACCAGAGCATTCCGAACCAAAATCGCCGGTCCAGATTGCATCAGCCCAGGCCCACCAGTAGCTATAAACATCCTAGACCCCTGCCCCCAACCTCACTCTATAAAGAGAGGGGCAGGGGTACAACAATGGCAGACAAGTTTGAGAGCTCAAGCCTGAAAAGAACTTTCAAACAACTTTGATATACTTGTAATCAAAGCTTTGCACTTGTAATTGGATCGGAAAAGGAAAATAACATATAAAGTGGACGTAGGCACATTCTGGCCGAACCACTATAAATCTGTGTGTCTTTTACAGTTTAGTCCCTGTTTTTTACGTATTTGCATAAAACATCCAAATCACTACGAACAACATAAAATCAACTAAATCATACGACTTGGAGGTGTTTGCCCATTTTTTGTGCAAACATATTTGGGTTATTTGCTGAGATCTGTGATTTGTGTTTGAATATCGCTGATTTGTATTCATACACTGGTGCTTTCACGGTATTTGGGGTTTGTGGCCAATTTTGGCGCAAACATTTTGGTGCTTTCATTGAGAGGAACTAGCGCCCGCTATATCGGATAGAAGTTTGGATTTGGGAGACAATGGCTAGGCTAAATAATAGAAGGCAAAGGGCTGAGAGAAGCCAACCGGAAGGAAGTCAGCAAGCATCCTCCGGAGCTGAGGAAGGACCGGCTTCGATCTACATAACCCGGGATGAAATGGAAGCCATAACAAATTCACTGCAAAAGAGGTTGTTGAAGAGTCAACAGGAGATGATGCAGACTTTCTTGGAGCAAATGAGAGCTGCAGGGACCCAGAACTTAGGAACAGCTACAACGGCGGTGGATGCAGGACAAGGATCTAGGGTTATGGAACCCAATGGAGGATAGGATGCAGAGCCAGAGGGCAATCGACAAGGGCTTGGGGGCAGGCCCGCAGGATCCAACACAGGAGGACCTTTGGAAGGAGTTCAACAGGCTAGAACCGACGTTGCTGCTAGCGAGCCACATGAAGAGTATGTACCGGAATTCCCTCGGGGGCAACCCCCGACAGACAACACTGGATTGGTAGATATAATCAGGAAGACTGTGCGAGGTGGTTTGACCAGCGGAGACTTGGAAAGGGTTAACAGGAGTCCGTTCGCTCGGGAAATAAGGATGGCTCAGAATCCACCTAAGTTCAAGCTACCTAGCGTGGAGGTATACGATGGCAAGGCAGACCCTATGGATCACTTGATGAGGTACACCAGACACATGGAGGTGCTGGGGGCATCGGAGGAAGTGATGGCTCGATGCTTCCCTTTGTACTTAACGGACTTAGCTGCGATGTGGTTTAGGCAGCTGGGAGAAGGATATATCAGGACTTGGAGGGAATTGGTGGAAAGGTTTTTGGGACAGTTTCGAGTTCATGTCAAGAGACCGAAGAACGTGATGACATTAACATCGGTAAATCAAAGGATCGATGAATCGCTTAGAACCTTTCTAACTCGATTCAGTGCCGCAGTTGCTTCGGTGGATCGGCCCGATCCATCGATGGTTTTAATGGCAGCGGTATCAGGAGTCAGGGAGAACTCGGATTTCAAGGTATCTCTGATACGAGATCCCCCACGGGATCTCGACGAATTCTTTCACGAGGCAGAAAGGTTCCTTCGGCAAGAAGATGCGAGTATGGATTTAAAGTTAAAAAAGGTTAATGCAATTGAGGTTGGAGGACCATCCAGCAAAGGTTTGGATAAAGACAAAGGAAAAAGGAAGTTGGACGATGATTCTAGAAATGCTAGGAAGAAATGGAAGGATCCAAAGTTTTCCACATACACAGGATTGAACGAGACGCTGGAGCGGATATACCTGGATACTCGGAATCGCCTTCCCTACCGGAGGCCGGCTAGGAGAGAACCAACAGAACGGGAAAGAACATCAGGAAGGCACTGTCTCTTCCATGATTTGGATGGACACGACACCAACAGCTGCAGGCACCTAAAGGACATAATTGAGGAGCATGTAAGGAATGGACAGCTGCCACAATATGTTGGACCTCGGAATGCAACGGCGGGGCAGGAGCAACCGCCGCCTACCTCAAGCTACGATGGCGGGAGGCCCAGGAATGATGGTCGGTTGATCATCCATTAACCAGGTTATTATGAAATAAGTAGCGAACTATTGGCAAGCAACCAAGTCATTTACACATGTACGGGGACGGAGATAGCCCCTAGGCATGCTCTGAATGATGATAAACTGCAATGCTATGGTTTGTGAAATTTATCTTTTGCTTTTGGATTGGACACTGCTTTTGTTTTTGGTTTTCGGTTTTGGAGCTTGGATTGAGCTCCTGGTTTTTCTTGCTTTTTGATTTGGATTTTCCTTTGAATGATTGTTTTCGGTTTTGGATGCTGGTTTGGATTTCTGGTTTTCTGGTTTTGATTTGGATTTTGGATGTGGATTTTGGATTGGATTTTGATTGGATTTTTATTCTGGTTTTCTGGCTTTGATTTGGATTTTGGATTGGATTTCGATTGGATTTTTATCTGATTTTTGATAAACGGTCGTCAGGTATGGATTATGCCTGGCAAGGGGTGAGTCGCTTCGCCCGAACATGGTAAATTGACTCATTCAGGTCGTCGAGTATGGACTATGCCCGGCAAGGGTCCGGAGTGACCAGGATTCGGCCTAGGACTTAGGCCATGTATTATCAATTGTTATTTTCAGGTCGTTGAGTATGGACTATGCTCCACAAGGGTCCGGAGAGACCAGGATTCGGCTTAGGACATAAGCCATGGCATTACACAGCGTCCAGGGACACTAGACCAAGGTCGTCAAGTGTGGATTACGCTTGGCAAGAACCCGGAGAGGTTAACACAGCGTTCAGGGACACTGGACCAAGGTCGTCAAGTGTGGATTACGCTTGGCAAGAACCCGGAGAGGTTAGCTCAACGTCTAGGGGCACTGGACCAAGGTCGTCAAGTGTGGATTACGCTTGGCAAGAACCCAGAGAGGTTAGCTTAATGTCCAGGGACACTAGACCAAGGTCGTCAAGTGTGGATTACGCTTGGCAAGAACCCGAAGAGGTTAGCTCAACGTCCAGGGACACTGGACCAAGGTCGTCAAGTGTGGATTACGCTTGGCAAGAACCCGAAGAGGTTAGCTCAACGTCCAGGGACACTGGACCACGATCATCAGATGTGGATCACGCTTGGCAAGAACCCGGAGAGGTTATGGATTTGGATATCGACCCAAAGAGGTCCTGGATTCGGTTATTGGCTATTGGATAAGGATGGATTGGGACTCGGTTGTCGAGTTCGGATGGATACGGAATTGGCTCAGGCTTTGGTTATTGGATTTGGAATTGGACATCGACTCGGAGCAGTCAAGGATGATATACTCTGGCAATATGGCTATGGACTTTGGATAATGGATTCGGAACCATTCAAAACACGCCTTATTATCACAAGGCATGTTTTGGGGGGCAAAGTGTTATCCCATTTTTGGACAAAACTGGAATATCAATGTTGTGTGCGTTTCCACCATGACCGGAACAAGAAGAAGCAAGCAAGCGTATATAAGTCTGGGATTTCACTCATGATTCAAGTACAAAGGTTCATTCAGTAAAGCAAGGCAAGAGTTCGTTCGACACTACACTCCCCGAGTTCATCCGGTAATAAGCGTCATCTGGTACTTAAAACCCCTCGCTTTCGTCCGGTAGTTCAAGTGTTTGAGTTCGTTCGGTATTCGAACTCCCCATGGCTCATTCGGCATTCTCAAATATGAAGGCTCATTCGGCATTCCCAACACAAGGGATCATTCGGCATTCTCAGTATAGGATCCATTCGGTAGTACCGAGACCGAACCAACTCCACTTCTCTCCCCACTGAACCAAGTCCCACCGAACCAAACCAAGACCGGACCAACCCTCTACACACCACCGAATCAAACTCCACCAAGCAACGACCGAACCAGAGCATGCCGAACCAAAGTTGCCGGTCCAGATTGCATCAGCCCAGGCCCACCAGCAGCTATAAACATCCTAGACCCCTGCCCCCAACCTCACTCTATAAATAGAGGGGCAGGCGTACAACAGTGGCAGACAAGTTTGAGAGCTCAAGCCTGGAAAGAACTTTCAAACAACTTTGATATACTTGTAATCAAAGCTTTGCACTTGTAATCGGATCGGAAAAGGAAAATAACATATAAAGTGGACGTAGGCACATTCTGGCCGAACCACTATAAATCTGTGTGTCTTTTACAGTTTAGTCCCTGTTTTTTACGTATTTGCATAAACCATCCAAATCACTACGAACAACATAAAATCAACTAAATCATATGACTTAGAGGTGTTTGCCCATTTTTTTGTGCAAACATATTTGGGTTATTTGCTGAGATCTGTGATTTGTGTTTGAATATCGCTGATTTGTATTCATACACTGGTGCTTTCACGGTATTTGGGGTTTGTGGCCAATTTTGGCGCAAACAATCATCTAATATTAATCACTTATAAATTTCCTAGAAACTCACAATTAATAATTTACATCTATATTCACTAAAATATTTAGCATTTAATCATAGAACTAACGACATAAAATAATGTGGAAATAACATGTCATAGTAATATAATATACAAACCAATATGAAATTTGACCCAATTACTATAAAAATTCATAATATGCCGACATTCAAAAATAACCCATGATATAACCATCCAAAAACATAAATCCAAATAAAATTTAAGTATTTAATGTATTGAAACAATCATGACAAAAAGGTATTTACATCAATTGTAAATAACGTAGAGTGGCACCTTTCCCGGTTTCAACTAAAACCTTTGTTAGCACCAAAATTGGTCACTAACACCCGTAAAATTTCATGGACATCAGAGTATTAGTGGAATCTAGAGAACCCAGCATAAAAGTAATGGACACAAAGATTTTGTAGTGGTTCGGCAATCTCAGCCTATGTCCACTTCAAATTTCATTCATTCTTCCTTTGATTACAATTACATGAGTTGTTAGATTGGCAAGAATCCATTGATACAAGTTTATAAAAAAATAGCCATGGCAAAGTTTCCCTAGAGTTCTCAAAAAAGGTCCCTTCATCTATACCTCTGCCTCTCTATTTATAGACGAAGATAGGCTGGACTCCCTGCGCAGGCCCAAGAACAAGGTACTTCAGCCCATAGTTGGCAACTTTTGTGCACCGAGACAGGCATATCGAACGGTGGGAAACCGAATCGCTCAGTCCGACCTAGTCATGCCAAACTACTTGCACCGGGCCACCTCCCCTTCATCATCTTAACCAAAGCACTTAGGCCGAGCCAACTTGGCCGACCCTATCCATCTGGACCGACCCATCATTCCTTTCCTTCCTTGGCCGAGCGGGAATTGTTAAACCATCTAGGCCGAACCGAAGTTAGCCGAACCACGAACAACGAAACTCATGTGCCTGAACTGTCTTTGCAAACCTCCCTCGACCGAGCAATACATGCCGAGCGACGATGATTCAACTGACCGAACGATGCCTGCCGAGCGATCTTGACCAAGCGACGTGTGTCGAGTTCCCAGACCGAGCGGCGTGTGTCGAGTTGCTCAGACTGAGCGGCACACACCGAACAGTACCTACCGAACCGCACATAAACGCCGAAACATGTCGATTGCATCAAACTCTTATATCTTCAGGCTCTTCTTAGTCAGAATCTTGTCTAGTGCAAACGGTAATATCTTCAACTGTCGTTTTATAGCCTGGCCAGGGTGCCGGGTAACGTTTTCTCCCCAAAGTGTGTCGTGTGAAGCAACAAGACACGCTTTGAATCAGCGAGTATTCCTTGTTTCTGGAAAGAAATCCTTCATGTTTCCTGAATAGTCATTATCCTTCAATTTTATCCTCCGAAGGTGTCATATCCTTCTTTGTTCTTCACGACGCTTGGTCGATTCCCAATATTATAAATCCATGGTTATAGTTCATCAGTGGCCATCCGTGTCCGGTTCTATAGGGCTAGCAAGCTTCGGCTATCTGATCCAGTCTTTATTTAATAACCCTGAGTGAGAATTCAATTTCTGTTGATTTCAAGAAGTCTCACTTTTTCGAATGTACATATGCATGTTCGCGTACATGTTCATGCCATTGGCTCTCGAATGCGTTTTATATGTCATAAGTCGTCACCAATTCCATCTACTTTAATTGCAATTCAATTATGATTCCTTGTTTGTATTTTTCATGAAATAAGGGTTGTAATCAGCCAATTGATGAGAGTAGACTTCAAGTTTTACATGGATGACGACCTCGGAGCAGTAAACAAAGGCGAATGGAGTACGGCTAGCCACAGACTCATGGATAGTTCTATAAGCCCATAATGCTATTGGGAGTTCATCCACCCATTTACCTCTAGCCTTTTCCAAAACTCTCTTCAAAATAGACTTTATGGTTTTTTTCACAGCTTCAACCTGTCCATTTGCAGTTATTATGGATCATGGAAGGTCATAAGGACCTATGACGTTATGGATAATGTAGTTGATTATTTTCTTCATCTTGGACGTGGTTAAAAATTCTTCATCTGCCCATTTGGTGAAGTAATCAACTGCTATGATGGCGTATTTCACACCACTTTTAGGATCGGTAAGAAGATGATGTCAATGCCCTCAAGTGGCCAACGGCTATGGACTAGCCATTTGAGTAATTTCCGTCGACGGGGCTCTCGGATTTTTTTGCAAACATCTTGCACTTGTCGCATTGTCTAGCGTGATCAACCGCATCTGGATTGATAGTTGGCCAGTAATACCCGTAGTAGAGTATTTTCTTTGTCAGGGTTTTCCCCTTGATGTAATAGCCGCATTCTTCTTCATAGACTTCGCTCAAGACTCATTTGATATCATCATGGGCGATACATCGAAGCATGGGAATGGATAAGCTCTTTTCCGCACACAACTTCTTCTTGGATGATTTGGCGTGAAGCTTTGACGAGAATCTATCATTTTTTATTCCTTCATTCAGTAAGAATTCCTCATTGTAGATAGTCTTTGATAGGAGTCAACCATGACCCCTTTTCTGGCTATGTCTCCAAGATCTAGCCGATCTCCATCCGTTAATGCTTGGAATATTAAGTATTTCAACCAAAATATTATACTTCAATTGCACGTCCCTAAATCTGGCCAGCTTGGCCAGTGACTAGACTCTTTTCATTTTGTTCACTGAGTATGTGTGTATTGATGTTATACGTGAAGTCGGCATGGCTAGATCTTGCTATGAGTTTGAATTTGCTTGTATATTCGAGTAATGCATTTTTTATTAAATACATTCATGATCCTTTACCCATCCTTCAGGTTTGTTAGCACCAGAATTGGTCACTAACACCCTTAAGAGAGATTGTGTAGAGAGATTAATGAAGAAATTAAAGTTAAACAGAGAACGGTATGCTAAATTAAGTGTAAAAAACAAGAACACCAGATTTATAGTGGTTCAACGTAATTGCCTACGTCCGCTTTGAAGTTAATCTTTATTGCTTTTCTTAACAACCGGTTACAGATACAATCAGTACACCAACTATTTGAATACAATTGCTAAGTAAAAAGGATAAGTCTTGAATGAGCCTTGAATGCGGCAGAGTCTCCTCGATGTTCTCGAAAAAAGGTCCCTTTCACTGTGCCCCTGCCCCTCTATTTATAGACGAAGATGGGTTGGACTTCCTTGATGGGCCTAGTAGCAAGATACCTCAGCCCATAATGAGTGACTTCTGTGTGTCGAGCCACAAATGTCGAGCCATGTCTCTAAGCCAAACGAGGCAGTATGTTGAGTGAAATGTATAGGTCGAACGAGATCCGATGCCGAACGAGGGGTGATGCCCAACAACATGCTTTCGCCGAGCGAGGCCATGTGCCGAACGAGGCTGGAGTGCCGAACGAGGCTGGAATGCCGAACGAGGCATGAATGCCGAGCGAGGCTGGAATGCCGGTCGAGACTGATTGCCGAACGATGCTGGAATGCCGAATGAGGCTGGAATGTCGAACGAGGCATGAATGTCGACCGAGGCATGAATGCCAAACGACCTTACATTGTCGAGCGACCTTGTAGTGCCGATCAAGGCTGGAATGCCGAACGAGGTTGGAATGCCGAGCGACCTCCCTATGCCGAATGAGGCTTGGTTGCCGAATGGTGCTAAATGTGACGAATGACCCTTTATGCCGAATGAGGCTTCCACATTAAGTCTCTGTTTACCTGGTCTAGCCACTAGGTAACACTTGCCCTCCAAAGAGTATCATATGGATGAACATGATGCGCTTTGAATCATGATTTCTCCGTGCCTGCTTTGAGCCCTTATTCTGAATGCCGATCGAGGCAACGCATGCCGAACGATATACTAATGCCGAGCGACATACAAATGCCAACGACATAAAAATGTCAAACGACCTTAATGCCGAGTGAGGGAGGTGTTTTGACCGGTTCTACCATTGCTGCCACTTCGACTTCTCTTCTCTCTATATAAGCCGATGTTCCTTCTTCTTATCCCTTTTACTTTTACCTTTGCTTTCTAGGACTTACGAACTTTGCCTTTTAACAGACTTTAGAGAATTAACTACTCTTCTCTTCTCAAACATCATACATTGCCCCCACTTCCTTCCCCAATCAGTCGAACCTAATTAAAACCGCGTTCCTTACTCCAGAATCTCCCAGAGTCTTTGTCTCACTTCTTAGGTAAAAACCTCTCACTGAAACACTTCACCTTCATTAGGAAATCTGGCACGAGATTCAAACTCGTGAATCTCAACAAAATTGAGATCAGTAGTAATCACATAGAGTAGGAGGAGTTAAGGGTGAAGCATGGGTTTCTTAAAGGAGTTTAAAGCTAGGCGGAGTGGAGGAGAGAAGAGGATGATAGAGATGCATGAAGAAGGAATTTGGTGGAAGACGTACTGAGGTGGCTCGACATGACTTCTTTATGCCAAGCGATGGAGGGGAAGTATTATAGTGAAGTTTAAGGTTTAGTGTGCCAAGCAATGTGGCTCGGCATGGCCATGGCTTGGCATGATTATCTTATGCCGAACGAGGTAGGAGGTAAAGTAGAGGAGAAGTAGGAGCTGGGCAGAATGCCGAGCGATGCGGCTCGGCGTGAGTGTGGTTCGGCATGACTCTTTTATGCCGAACGATGAAGAGGACAGTTGGGAGAGTGGCATGCCGAACGGCATGGCTCGGCATGTTTGTGGTTCAGCGTCTCTTACCGCATATCGAACGGGGATAATGAGTGGTAGGTGAGTGTTGGTGTTGAGGGTAGAATGTCGAGCGAGGTGGCTCGGCCTGATTGTGGTTCGGCATGACTAGTTGAATGCCGAACGATGAAGTGGTCAGGTAGGAGGGTTGTGTACAATAGCAACACCAGTCGAACCTAACGCATAATTGACTCAACACATATTTTATGCCTGAACATAGGATAATGAACATGGACAGACTCAAATGATAAAGGATATTGGACAATTCGGACTGATAAACCCCGTGTTTAAACAACTGAAAACTTGGACTTAACTTGCTTAACATTTAATAACCTTTCAAATGCAGTGATGATGTCGAGTTCAAAATGTAAACCTTCTTACGATAACCTTTCATAGACGGTCAGCGATGACGGTCTTCGAAGATGACAATTCAAAGCTTAAACTTACTTCCTCAATCCAGTGACTTTTCACTGCTTGGCACTTACATTTGAATGATCGCACTAGTTCACACACCACACGGGGGAAATATTTATGTTGTTAAGTCTAATGTCGATTGTTTCTCAAGTATAGTTCAAACAAGTACTCCATCAGATTCAATCTTCATTAGAGATGTCTAGGAAATCTAGCTCTGCTACGATCTCGGATAGACCCGAGCCATCCTCTCGACAAGAAGTTGTAGGAACTTCAAATCCGTAGGCAGCAATTTTCTTAGACGATCCAATCGATTCTCAGCTTCAAGGATTGACAAAAGTACACTCTGTCGGATATGCTCTGTCCATGGAATCCCCTTCGACGATGTGTTAGTTCCATCAGGGCATGACCTCCTCACTTGCCCCCAGTCGGATATACAGCCTGTAACAGATTCGTGTGCTGGGTTGGCGACATGCTTCCATTCAACTCTTTCTCTGAGACGTGTTGCAATATATCGAGATTGCCCCATCGCAACTGCATCCGAACAGCCACGCATTCATATATGGCACTTGCATCCTCTTCATGAGTGTCCTCTTCAGGCTTTCGACTCCGGGCGATATTGGATACATCTATCGCATCAAGAGATGGTCGGATAGCTCATCTTTCATGTTTCTCGAGCCGCACAGTAGATGTCAAATCTTAACTGGGGCATGGAACAAGTTTTTCCAGTATAAACAAGAGTGGTTCTATGTGCGCTGTCCCCCCGGCTTTGCGAGGAGATGGGTGGAAGGATGTAAGTCTTTTTCCTGAACCAATACTCATGTTTGGTTAAAGATATAACTTTTCTAACTCTTTTTCCATCTTTTCAGGTATTAACCCATGTCCCAAGGGCCCCGGATATTCCGAAGCCGTCGAGGCTATCCGAGCCATTTCCATCGAAGCCCGGGACATCAGAACTCTCATTTCGAAAGTGTCGCTTATGAAATTTGGTTTGCTGACGGAAGGTCGCCGAATAAGCCTCCCCCAAGGTGTTTCTATACCCAAGCCTGCTTCGGGCAAAGGAAAAAAGAAGGCCGAGTCCACAGCACATAACGCCTTGACACGCCAGAGGAGGGAGAGATTAAAGAAAGTGAAACGCCCGAAGTACAGGGCGAAAATGTTAGTCCATCTTGGGACCACTACTCGAAGTTCATGACATTGAAACGACGCCTTCCCCTTCGAAGAGGAAGAAGAAACTGACATACAAGCCGAGGAAGAAAACAGTCGGTGGAATTTCTAAAGTTACTCTTGTTCCAGCGGAGAAAGAAGCTTCCTCACAGCACTTGGAAAGTTCTCTGAAAGGCCTGTCGAACCTCACCATACCTGAAGATCTGCTCAACTATGGTTTCGACGATCCAGAGGTCCTTAAGCTTAATACGCCCGCGAGAGGCGATACAGGTGCTCAAGCCCAAAACCAGGGAGAAAAAAATCCTATTAGTAAAGAAACTGGTCCGTCGGGGGGAAACACTAGGACACACACAAACATATGCACTTCACCTCGGACTTAACTTTCTGTCATCACTCGACTATTTGGTAACTTGACGTTATTTAAATTCTGTGTAGGTGACATGGGGCATATGCATGGAATTGACCGCCTTCGCGGTTCATTGATTTTTCACCAGTCCGACCGGGATTCGGGTTCCGGCAAGCGTCGAGATAGAGACGACTCCGGTGATCGAGACTACCACCGTCGAGAATCGTCCTATCGGAGAAAATCTTATAGTCAGTCCTCCTACCCTCGTGATCCTCCTTCTCAACTGGAGCATAGCAAAGAGAAACCTGCACGTAAGGAGTCTCAACCTGAGGCTCATTAGGATCAACACTCCAGTTCATCAAGTACCAGGCAATCTCGAGATCCCCACAGAAAACCTGTAGTCTCCAAGCAGACTCCTCTTGCTCCCGTATCTGATCCATCGGTTGCTAAGCGACTTGCTGAGCTTAAAGCCTCGCTTCCAAAGATATGCTTTGATGGCTTAAAATTCCTTCTGGCGATTCACTAGATTCTAGGGAGTGTCAAGCAAAGTGTTATCGCTTGCACTAACGACGTCTATGTTTAGCACGATGTGTTCGTGCACTTAGCCGAAAAAGTTTCAGAAGTTTCCATAGAGCGTCAGCATGAGATCGATCGCCTGAAGCTTGAAGCTATCCATGATAAAGACATTATCAAAGCTCAAGATGAAGAGCTTGATTCTTACAAGTCTAAGCTTGATGCCGCCCAACAGAGCAATAAAGACACTACCGAGGCCGTCACTCGTCTGGAGTCAACTCATAAAAAAGAAATTAACGAGGCGGTCCAACACTATGGGGCCCTAGATTTAGAGAAGGACTCGGTGCAGAAAGAGAGGGATGCATTTGGCCTCCGAGTCATAGAACTGGAGGAGCAACTCCATAGAGAAAGAGAAGAGAAGACTGCTGCCTAAGAAGAGTCGCAACGATATTGCGACGAGATCGTTGCTACACGACTTCTAAAGGCGAAGCTTGATGATGAACTTTCTAAAGTTGGGATGCTAAAGGATGACGCCCGTGAAGAGGGCAAGAAAATAGCATCTGCGAAAATTGACTCTCGCCAGGAGGCCGCTAAAGAGGCTGGTAGGGAGGAGGTCAAATGCATGTTCGATCCATTGATTGTCAAATTCAACGTCCGCGTCCTCATGCACTGAGATTTAACTTTACTAGGTGAAGGCTACCTCGAATCCCTAGCTGAGGCGTAGGAGACTTTAATAAAAATCAGGAAGGTCGAACTTGGCACCGAGGAGGTCGATGAGGATGCTTTAATAAAAGAATTCCTTAAGGGGAACGAGCCTTCAGACCTGTCTGTGGCGAAAGCTCTTTATTTCAAAGGCCCTCCCTTATAGATAGGGAAAGATGTTATTGTCGATCCATCCGGAATCGAGTCTCCAGCTCATGCTCCTACTCAGTCGGTCGATCAGTAGATACTTAATCCATTTGAGCAACATATCGGTTATGACCCAGAGGACCCCGGCCTCGGTGTTCACATTCTATCTCCCATTCCAGAGGATGAGACCCCTCAGACGGCTGAGAGCCAGCCAGATGTTGGTATGTGACTCTTCATTTTGAAATTCCAAGAGTCATCGTTTTTTGACGAGAGGTCATTGTATTCTAATGCTTGTTTTCCATGATTTTGCACAGGACATTCTGATCCCGAGCCCAGATGCTCAGGAGGTATATGGAAAAATAAGTGAGGCTACTCACGCAGGGGAGGCTCTTGGTCCAGATGCTCAGGTGATTAGGGCGCTTGATGAGGATATGTCCGAGATTTCCTCTCCCATCGATGGGAGTTCTGAAATCGAGATTACAGGCGTCTCTGAACACACATCTAAAATGAGCATGAAGGAGCAGCTCGAGGAGGAAAAGAAAAGGATAGTCGAAATCAAAGTCGAGCCTCAAGTTGTGGACCTGGACGATCCTCTGAATAAGCCGTTGAAAGTCATGCTCCATGGCGGGTCCAGGCCAGTGGAAGTTCCCTGTATTTCTTTAGTTGTTACCTCCCCATTAAAGAAAATTACCAAGGGCAAACGCACGGGAGAGGAGTCGTCTGGGAAGAAGTCAAAGAAGTCGAAGAAGTAATCGTTACTCTCGTTCAACGAGAGTTAGTTTAGGTTATGTAATTATTTTTATTTATTTTCGTAATCCATGTAAATAGATTTTTGACTCCAAACTTTGGAGGAGTTGTAGTAGAAACTTATTTTTGGATAAATAGAGCTTAGTTCTTTTGTCTTTCAAAAGGCTTTTATCGTTCAGCTTTTTGTGTGATTGTGGTCGGAACCCAAGCCATTATGATTTACATAAACTTCTCAATTTATCTCCATATAACTTTGAAATTCTTTGGAGTTGTTCATCCTGTATTCCATGCTTCAAGAACTTAGAATATTTTTTAATCCGTACGCTGGGGACTTGATGACTTCAAGTCATTCGTGTCCCGGTCCGCACTTTGGGGCTTAAAGAATTCAAACCATTTATACTCTAATCTGCACTCCGGGGATTCCGGGGACTCCAGTCTGCACTCGAGGGACTTGGAGATTTTTAAGCCCTTTATACCGTGGTCCGCACTCAGTGGACTCAGAGTACTCTAGTCCGCACTTAAGGATTTGGAGATTTTGAGTCGTTTATACTCTGATCCGCACTCAGGGGACTCAGAATACTCCAGTCCGCACTCAGGGGACTTGAAGATTTTTAGTCGTTTATATTCTGGTCCGCACTCAGGGGACTCAGAGTACTCCAGTCCGTACTCAGGGGACTTGGAGATTTTAAGACGTTTATAATCTGATCCGCACTCAGGTGACTCAAAGTAATCAAGTCCACACTCAGGGGACTTGGAGATTTTTAGTCGTTTATACTCTGGTCCGCACTCAGGGGA
The DNA here is from genome assembly GCA_030765085.1 of Allium cepa. NCBI lineage: Eukaryota > Viridiplantae > Streptophyta > Magnoliopsida > Asparagales > Amaryllidaceae > Allium > Allium cepa. Next base: position 27,271,993 of record CM060939.1, on the reverse strand, counting down.
CTCAGAGTACTCCAGTCTACACTTAGGGGACTTGGAGATTTTTAGTCGTTTATACTTTGGTCTGCACTCAAAGGACTCAGAGTACTCCAGTCCGCACTCAAGGGACTTGGAGATTTTGAGTCGTTTATACTCTGATCCGCACTCAGGGGACTCAGAGTACTCCAGTCCGCACTCAGGGGACTTGGAGATTTTTAGTCATTTATACTCTAGTCCACACTTAGGGGACTCAGAGTACTCCAGTCCGCACTCAAGGGACTTGGTGATTTTTAGCGCTCGTGCACGCTCGTACGTCAGACAGAATAATGTACCTCTTAGTTGTTTGTCACAGAGTTATCACACACAGAAACATCGACAATCCATAGAAAAAATGGCTTCAGGCCTTTATTAATGCAAACAAGCTAAATTGTCTTATTACATGCTGTAAAATAAGAATAAAAACATGTTAGAAATAATTGCAACTAAAACATGAAAGAAATGAACTAATTATAATAATGCCGCAAATGCTCCCTATTCCAGGCTCGGGGGAGTGTCGTACCATCAACGGTCGCTAGCTTGAAAGTTCCTTCTCCAAGCTTCCTTTCAATGACGTATGGACCTTCCGATGTAGGGCTCATATCTGATGGAACTGGGTAAACTCGTTCCAAAACGAGGTCACCCACACTAAAGATTCTCGGTCGGACTTTTTCATTATAATATCGAGCAACTCGATGTCTGTATGTGGCCGCTCCTAAATTAGCTTTTTCGCTTTTTTTCATCAATGAAGTCCAGTGATTCCAGCCAAAGATCCTGATTCCACTCAGAGTCATAATAAGTTACCCGATGTGATGGAACATCAAGTCTACAGGTATAACAGCTTCCATGCCATATGCCAATGCGAATGGAGTATGGCCATTCGCGGACTTGTGGGTGGTTCTATAAGCCCAAAGCGTTGTTGGAAGTTCATCCACCCACTTGCCTCTAGCCTTTTCCAAATGCTTTTTCAATATGGACTTGATTATTTTGTTCACGGCTTCCACTTGTCCATTGGCTTCCGCATGAGCAACCGCTGCAAACTTTTTCTCAATACCATATTTTTGGCAAAACACTATGAACTCTTTGCTTTCAAATTGAGTTTCATTATCTGTAATGATGGTCAATGGAAGGCCAAAATGGCATATAATATTTTGTACAACGAAATTAATGACCTTTTTGGTGGTGATAGTGGCCAAAGGTTCTGCTTCTGCCCACTTGGTGAAGTAATCGGCCACAACTATCGCGTATTTTGCACCACCTTTGGATATGGGTAAGGAACCGACTATGTCGATCCCCCACATTGCAAACGGCCAGGGACTAACCATTTGAGTGAGTTCCGTCGGCGGAGCTCTCGAGATTTTTGCATATTTCTGACATTTGTTACATCTTCTCACATAGTCTGCAGCATCTAGATTCATAGTCGGCCAATAGTATCTGTAGCGGAGGATTTTCTTTGCTAATGTATGCCCCCAGTATGGTCGCCACATTCTCCTTCATGGACTTCCTTCAGGACTCGTTTTATCTCATCATGGGCTACGCAGCGGAGTAAAGGGGTCGAGAATCCCCTCCGATACATTACCCCATCCTGCATTACGTATTGCAAAGCCTTACGAATGACTTGTCATCTCTCGCTCCTTCTTTCGGATACTACCATGTGTAACAGGTATTGCTTGAATGGGGTCATCCACGATTCCTTCTTGATTTCTGTTTCTAAGACGAAATCTACCTCCATCACATTTATACTCGGAGCATGTAAGGTTTCAACGGGAAACAATCCCATTTGTTGCGCATCACCAATGCTCGCATATTTTGCCAACAAATCGGGTGCTCTATTTTGTTCATGCAGAGCATGTAAAATATCACAATACTCCAGATTTGCTAGCAGCTCTTGAGCCCGTGCCAGGTATGGGGCAAGTCTTTGTCCCTTCACTTGATAGTCCCCCCGAACTTGGTACACCACCAGTTGTGAGTCATAAAAGATTTCAACTGATCTTATCCCCAATTCTCTGATAAGACTCAAGCCAGCAATCAATGCTTCATACTCGGCTTCGTTATTTGTTATTGGGAATTCAAGCTTCAAAGCATAATAAACTAATTGGTTATCAGGAGTCACAAAAACTATGCCAACCCTCGAACAACGGTCGTTAGATGCCCCATCGGTGTACATCTTCCATCGAAAGAGAGGTATGACATCGTGACTGTTTGATTCTTATGACATGGTGATTTCAGCAATGAAGTCTGCTAGCGCTTGCCCTTGTATGGCCCTTTATGGCAGGTAGGTAATATCGAACTGACTCAACTCGATATTCCATTTTAACATCCTTCCAAAGGTTTCTGTTCGTTGGAGTATCTGCCGCAAGGGTTGATCAGTGTAAACACTAATTGAGTGTGCCTAAAAGTATGGACGAAGCTTGCATGATGCAATCACCAAGCAGTAAGCTAGTTTCTTAACCTTGGGATAATTTCTTTCAGCCCTCATCAAACGTTTACTAACATAATACACTGGCTTTTGAACTTGGACCTCCTTGCGAACCAAAGCCGTACTGATAGTGTGTTGGGATACAGCTAGGTATACAGACAACATTTCATGGTCAATTGGTGTTGATTGCACTGGAAGACTTTCTAAATGTCTAACCAGAGCTCAGAATGCTTCCTCACAGTCGGATGTCTACTTGAAATTTCTCTTTCCAATCTTTATCACATCGAAGAAAGGAATGCATTTATCCGTAGCTCTGGATATGAATTAACTCGATGCGGCCAGCTTTCCATTCAAGCTTTGTACTTGCTTTATAGTTCTGGGCATTTGTATGTCCCGAATAGCCTGAATCTTCTCCAGGTTAGCTTCAATTCCCCGCGCATTCACAATGAAACCCAAGAACTTCCCTGACGCAATGCCAAAAGAACACTTCAAAGGGTTGATTTTCATCCCATAATGTCTGAGTATATCAAACATCTCTTTTAATTCTCGAATGTGGTCATTTGACTGTCGTGACTTCACGAGCATATCATCCACATAGACTTCCATCGTTCTACCAATCTGATCTTTAAACATTCGGTTCACTAGACGATGATAAGTTGCGCCCACATTTTTCAATCCGAAGAACATCACGACATAGCAATATAAACAACGTCTATGACAATACTGATGTGTTCTTGATCTGGAATGTGCATCGGGATTTGATTGTATCTCGAGTACGCATCCATAAATGACAGTAGCTCGCGGCCGGCCGTTGAATCAACCAATTGGTTGGTTTTAGGTAAAGGGAAACTATCCTTCGGGCATGCTTCGTTTAAGTTAGAATAATCAACGCAAGTTCACCACTTCCCATTCACTTTCTACACTAGCACAGTGTTAGATACCCATTCTGGGTAGAGGGCGTCGCGGACGAACCCATTGGCTTTGAGTTTGTCCACCTCCTCTCTGAGAGCGGCGAACCTCTCCAGGTCCATGCCTCTCCGTTTCTGTTTTACTGGGATGTACTTCGGGTCTACGTTCAACATATGACTCACGATAGCGGGAGAAATCCCACACATATCAGAATGTGTCCAGGTAAAAACATCCAGGTTCTCTCGGAGTAAATCAGTAAGATCCTCGGCCAATGATGGGTCGAGTTACGATCCAATCTTAAGAACTCATGAGGGTCATCCCGGCTAACTGGAATGTCAATCGTCATCTCAGCTGGTGCTGCATTCGCTTCCTAGGTCCCCCATCATCATCTCTCGGATCTATGTCACTATAGATTCAAGAATGTTTCCCAAGCCAAGGCTCGGGCACTACTTGTCAATTGTCAATGTTTTGTATGCGGACGGAGCTGTCCGCAAACTTTCCTTTCTCTCTCCGATGAGCCTCTCTCAGCTCTGCCACATAACATGTGTGATCGGTCGCCTGAGTGCCATGCACTACACTGAATCCTTTGTCCGTCAAAAATTTTAATGTCAAACACCATGGGGCCAAAGCTGCCCTAAACTCCGCCAGGGCCGGACGACCTAGAAATACATTGTATGGAGAGTCAACATCCAACATTATGAATGGTAGGATTCGCCCCCACCTACGCTCACCCTCTCCTAGTTCAAATGGTAACTCGACATATCCAATCGCGTCAGTCGCTGCACCATTAAAACCATGGATACAGGCTTTAGATAGATTCAAGTCTTTTGTCTTCATCTTCATTTGGTCATATGCCTTTTTGAAGACGATGCTGACGGAGCTTCCACAATCAATCAAAATTCTTTTGACGTATGATGGCCCAATTGTCACAGATATGACCATCCGGTTGATGGTAGGAGCCTCTACCTTGTCTGCTTCTCGACTCCTAAACACTACATCGTCTATCATCATGCGTTGTTGTTTTGCGGGGGTTCCATATTCCACATTAGAACAACATTCATAATCCGCATGCCTCGAGGAGGTAGCATATCGTTCCATCTCCTGCCAATTCTTGTCTACAGGGTGAGGTCCTCCGACTATAGTGTTTATGATCAATCTACCCACGGTTCGGGCAGGTTCCTTCGGATGGCATGGAGCCGGCCCGCGTTCAGGGTCTAAAGTTCCTTGCCTACCCTCTTGTGGGTTCTTAACAAATTCCTGCAACTTTTTCTGCCTGATCAACTTTTCTATGGCATCATGGAGGGGTCTACACTCCTCGGTATTGTGCCCGTGAGTCTTGTGAAAGTGACAGTATTCCCACATCCGCTTCTGTTCCTCTATGGACTCCTTTGGGCGTGGCTTTCTATATTGAAAGGTGTTACAGGTTGGATAGATAAATATTATCAAGAGACGTATTCAGGGGGTGCATTCGTTGGAGTTTGGAGTCCTCGGCTTCCATTACCCTTTTTCTCTTTTCTTTCCAGGATTTCCTCCCACGAATCCTTAGAATGCCCAGGCTTGTTCTGGATGTTGACTTGCACCTTTCCTGAGTTGTCGCCGGATTGCTTTACGGCGATGTTACTTTTCACAGTCTCCTGAATAGGCCCTGGTGCCTTATCTTGTCTTATCCATCGAGCTTCCTCCCTTCTTGTGAACTGATGAGCTTTCAAATAGAATTGCTCCAACGTAGTTGGGGGCTTTCCCGCCAGCCAATCTCCAAACTCCGAGTCTGGATCTACACCTCGCATTACTGCCATCAAAATTGCATGGTCGTTAAGGTTGCTAACTTCAGTGGTTGCAACATGAAATCTATGGAACTACGCCTTCAACGACTCTCTCGGAGCTTGGATTACACTTGATAAGGACATCACATCCTTTGGACGAGTAGCAAGTATCCTGAGTTGTTCTACAAATTTCAGTGCCAACTCGTCAAAGCTGGATATAGACCGTGGGGGAAGTTGAGTAAACCACATAGTGGCGATTCCTGATAAAGTGATTGGGAAGCACCTACACTTGGTCGCATCATTTGCTCAAGAAGAATCCATCATCAATTCATACCTCATTACGTGCTGTCTGGGATCAGTCTTCCCTTCGTAGGCCGGTATAGTTGGCATACTAAACTTTCTGGGATACTCGGCCTCTAGGATAGTATCTGTGAAGGGAGTATGACTCCTGGATACTCCCCAATCTTCGTTGTTCAAGCCTTGGTTCTCTCTCATTAACTTCCTGACCATGGTTGATAAGTATGGAGTTTGTATGGAGGATGGATGGTTGGATTCCGTTCCAACTGCTCGGGTTGATGCCCTCTCTGCTGGCGATCGGCCAAACGTGCATCCAGAATGCCAGCTTCATTAGGATCTTGGTGAGCCAGGCGTCTGGTCTCCTCATGTGCATGATCCCTGGTTGATCAATCAGTGGCACCTGCCTGTGCAACTTCAGTCTTACGGCATCTACGTCTAGGAGGTTCATCGGCCGAGGTCGAGCTATATAACGAAGAATAAGGAGCAGGGTTACCTGCAACATTTTGATGTTGCTGTTGGGTTAGCTAAGTCATGAGATTAGCATTGGGCTGAATCTGCTCATCAAGTTGCCTTCTACTTTCCTGAGTTACCTCATTAAGTCGTTGAACTCTGTCCTGGTGATGACTTCCGTTTGAGTTTGGGCGGTAGTACCTGCACCTAAATTTTCTTGTTGATTACTAGGTCCAACTTGTTGCACGCTAGCAGTCTCGTAGGCGTCCGCATTGTGAGGGGCTGATCAGGTACGTGGTCTTTCCATTAAAGAGTTGTTGGTCGAAACTATGAGTAGATTCAATGGACGTCCTGTGAGTAGGTTGGATATCATTCGGGGGATTTATTCAATCCAGTGGCTACAAAGTAGATCCTATCGACCTGAGAATTCAATTCTCGGTGAAAGCACTAAAATGTTAGCACCTGAATTGGTCACTAACACCCTTAAGAGAGATTGTGTAGAGAGATTAATGCAGAAATTAAAGTTAAATAGAGAACAATATGCTAAATTAAGTGCAGAAAACAAGAACACCAGATTTATAGTGGTTCGGCATAATTGCCTACGTCCACTTTGAAGTTAATCTTTATTTCTTTACTTAACAATTGGTTACATATACAATCCGTACACCCACTATTTGAATACAATTGCTAAGTAAGAAGGATAAGTCTTGAATGAGTCTTGAATGTGGCAGAGTCTCCCCGGTGTTCTCGAAAAAAGGTCCCTTTCACTGTGCACCTGCCCCTCTTTTTATAGACGAAGATGGGTTGGAATTTCTTGATGGGCCTAGTAGCAAGATACCTCGGCCCATAATGAGGGACTTCTGTGTGCCGAGCTACAAATCTCGAACGAAAAATGCCGAGCCATGTCTCTAAGCCGAACGAGGCAGTATGTTGAGTGAAATGTGTAGGCCGAACGAGGGAAGATGTCGAACGACATGCTTATGCAGAGTGAGGCCATGTGCCGAACGAGGCTGGACTGTCGAATGAGGCTGGAATGCCGAACGAGGCATGAATGCCGAACGAGGCATGAATGCCGAGCGAGGCTGGAATGCCGGTCGAGGCTGAATGCCGAACGAGGCTGGAATGCCGAACGAGGCCTGAATGTTGAATGAGGCATGAATGCCAACCGACCTTACATTGCCGAGCGACCTTGCAGTGCCGATCGAGGCTGCAATGCCGAGCGACCTCCCTATTCCAAACGAGGCTTGGATGCCGAACAGTGCTAGATGTGCCAAACTAACCTTTATGCCGAACGAGACTTCCGCATAAAGTCTTTGTTTACCTGGTCAAGCCACTGGGTAACAGGGTTGGAGTGGCAGTCAGTTGCCCACGAGCTTAAGAATCGATTTAATGATTCTATCTCTAGGCATTTTTTTAGTCGTAGCTTTGAGTAGCTGTAAGCACTATATATAAGTTTCAATATTGGGCTATCGGAGCGAGTCTTTGGATGACCATGCGTATGCTCCCAGTCTCAGGTTGATAAATGTACTCCATGGACGGTTGAGTCTCATCCTAGCTATGTTCATATTCCCACCTAAACTCCAAAGACATAGAGTTGATCGGTTAGTAGTCGGTTCACATTCATCAAGCTTCTCGCTCGTGCCCCCAGGTCTGGGGCATATATCGATAGTAGGAAGGCCAACCATGACCACTTTAGCTTTACTCTCTTTTCCACTAAATCGTGGGATCAGGTCAGTCGATGGGAAGCTTGGTCTCGCCTATCCTGGATTGTATTGTGGTTTTTCATTCCAAGAGGAATACTTCGATGTCTCATCAGTTTCAGAGCATAATTTGGGCATTGGCGGTCAGCCATGTCCACTTTGGTTCATGTTATATAATCAGATCTCGGGGTAAAGGTGGCTCAAATGCAGTCGAGTCATGCTCATCTAGTTTCATACTCCTCCTGACAGATCGAAGGAGGGTGCTAGAGAATTTACGACCAAGTCTTCGTGGTTTACTCTCCTTTTCGCACTCTAGAGGTCATAGTTTTTCAGGGGACATCCGAGTCACATTCGTATGTGCTAGATGCAGATCGGTATTGACCCTCGATCTGAGATGTGATATAGTCGGTCGTCCGTAGGTTTGGATGTCATTTCGATTGATTTTGTATTGAGGCCTCCTTGCATTCGTTGCCTTAAGTTGTAAAGAACGCCAAGCTAGAGCTATAATGAGCTGTCGTATTCAGTTTTTAGTGATTTATACTCCGGCTTCCGACATTAATTTGTCCAGGCCACAAGTCAAATAGTCAAACTCCATCCTTAGAGAGTAAATACTCCTTTTGTCGATTTCAGGCCGAAGTTTGCAGAACAGAGAATGGTCGAAATCCACTCATCTATTTATCAATGTTTATATGCCACTTTGCATTCTGGTGACTTAGAGTTACTCTTCTCCCGGTCGACTCGCGCCCAATTTGTGTTCATGCTTCGGTCCATGCTCTGGGGACTTAGAGATTTGTCGAACGGTTTATGTGCTAGTCCATAGTTTGGGACGTAGAGATTTTCGAAAAGTCGTTTATACTCCAGTCCATGCTTTGGGGACTTAGAGTACTCTAGTCCGCTTCAGGAACTTAGAGATTTTTCTTAAGTCATTTGTACTCTAATCCACGCTCTGGGGACTCATAGTACTCTAGTCTGCTTCAGGGACTTAGAGATTTTTCTCAAGTCGTTTATACTCCAATCTGCACTATGGGGACTCAAAGTACTTTAGTCCGCTTCAGGGACTTAGATATTTTTCTCAAGTCATTTATACTCTAGTCCGCGCTTTAGGTATCAGAGTACCCTAGTCCGCTTTAAGGACTTAGAGATTTTTCTCAAGTCGTTTATACTTTAGTCCGCGCTCTGGGGACTCAGAGTACTCTAATCCATGCTACGGGGACTTAGAGATTTTTAAGTCGTTTATACTCCAGTCCGCACTATGGGGACATAGAGATTTTTAAGTCGTTTATATTTTAGTCCACATTCTGTGGACTCAGATTACTCTAGTCCGCACTTTGGTGCCTTAAAGATTTTTATGTCATTTATGCTCTAGTCCGCACTCCGGGGACTTAGAAATTTTTAAGTTGTTTATACTCTAGTCCACACTCTGGGGATTCAGAGTACTTTAGTCTGCACTCTGGGGACTTAGAGATTTTTAAGTCGTTTATATTATAGTCTACACTCTAAGGACTCAGAGTACTCTAGTCCACACTTTGGGGACTTAGAGATTTTTAAGTCACTTATACTCTAGTCCACACTCTGGGGACTCAGAGTAATCTAGTCTGCATTTTGTGGACTTAGAGATTTTTTAGTCGTTTATACTCTAATCCACACTCTGGGGACATAGAGTGCTTTAATCCACGCTCCGGGGACTTAGATATTTTCGTTAAGAGCAGTTGTATTTCCACTCGTTCAATTTGTATTTCATTTATCATATCGAGGCTAATGTTGTCAAATGAATGATCAAACCATGTTTTCTCATGGAATGGGACTCTGCCCCCAACATCAAGGACAAAAATTGAAAAATAGACGGTCGATTCTCATCCGCTTGGTAATTATAGCTCTTCCAATCAAGTTAAGAAAGGAGGTATATGATAGATGATTAGATCACATCAATGCCGGGGTTGGATAATCAAGTCTCGCACAATTTTCTTCGTATCTCTTTGTAGAAAACAAGGATAATGGATTATTGAGTAGACAAAGTAAGTTGCATATGTTTCAAGGTGCAGTCATGCCTATGTATTGAGAGCGATGGTTAACGAATAGGAAGTCTACCACAACTACTTCAAGTCGGGCTTTCGAATAACCTTTTGTGTTTAAGGTAGGATTTGATGTATAATGATCAAATCATGTTCATTCTAGATAGATCTCGGTGTCACTGAGCTTTAGAAGAGGCATCTATATTTTTTCGAACTTTGTTCTATGACTCGCTTTGAGTGGATGATCGGGCCATATTCATTCCAAGCCTTGTTTAGGTCTCCAAGTCAAATGTGAAGGCCGATGAATGGATGGTCGGTCATGTTGGCTTTGTATTGGGCTATGACCATGATGAGCTCTTCATTCTCTAGTCCTTGGCCCCAAATCAAAGGCACATGGTTGATGATGAGCGATCGAATCCGACTTATCTTGATGAACTCCACAAATCTGATCAAGGTCTCCGTGGATTGGTTGGTGGCCAACTCTGAGTACTTGGTCACCTGTATCGTTTTGGATGAAGTTTTGTTCAAGTCGGTCATAATTCAAAGCACAATTGAAATTAAAATAATCCATAGAAGATTGGTGTAAATCTCATTGATAAGGGGAGCAGCATCGTGTGCTCGCTATTCAGCACTGCCCCTAGCCTTTTCTAGCGGGATGTCGATTGCTCGTAGTCCAATTGCCATTAGAGTTCTTTATTGGTGGGTATTCGAAGTTCCTGGCTCTCCCTTCAACAAGGCTTGCACATACTATTAAAGCTTTCAAAGAGCATGTGATTCGAATTTTGAGGTCTTGTTTTGTCTACTGGAACCAAAGACCTTAGCGAATGGGCCTATATTGTTATTTTTCCTAGTCTGCTCCACTCCTCCTAACTTTGGTTTTGATTCATTTTGTAACAGAAATGATCCATGGTCGTAGGAGGCCCTCTAGCTAACTAGCTGCAAAAATATATCCAGAGCTTGACTCTCCTCAAACGTAATCAGTATGATATCCTTATTAGTAGTTGAAATAAATTGCTTAGAGCCAAACATTGGTCTGCTAGGAGTCACTAAATTCGAAGTGTTGGGTCAGTGAAGAATGTCTTTTGCCTATATTCATATCATCTATGTTCTCCAACCTTTGGGAGTATCGTTTGAGTAGCGGTTGCTTGTTTGCTCACTTGTTGTCGTTCAAAAGCTGCCGCTAGATCCTATATGTCCCTGTCGATCAAGTGATGTAAGGGAAGTGGATAGAATGTTCCTTAATTAAGTTGAGTTTAGAATTTACTTTTTCAAAAATTTAGGTCTAACCGAAAATATTTTTTTTTTTGAAAATAGGGGTCGCATAAGACACCAGTGTAACTTAAGTTTGGATCGGCCAAGCGCGGCTCGGCCAAGGCGGTTCGGCCAAGGAGGATTGGCTAAGGTGGGTCGGCCAAGGTGGATCATCCAAGGTGGATCGGCCAAGGTGGATTGGTCAAGGTGGATCGGCCAAGAGTGGCTCGGTATACACCTTTTCTAGAGCGGTCGGCACAGACCTTTTCTTAAGCAGTCGACATATGCCTTTTCTAGAGCGGTCGGCATATGCCTTTTCTAGAGCGGTCGGCGTACGCCTTTTATGGAGCAGTCGGCATATGTAAAGATCCCGATTTTGAGTCAAATTTAATTTGGTAATTAATATAAAATTTTGGATTAAATTGTGAATTAATTTGAGTTTTTCAAATTTAAAGAAAGATATGTGCTTATTTATTTATATACATTGATTGCAAATTGAATTTGGATTTGAAATTCAAATATAAATATCTTATACATAAATTTGGATTTGAAAATTCTATAAACTAATAGAAATTTGTTTTAAAATTATAATATGTATATATATACACACATAGTTATTTGAAAGTTATATTTTTAATTTGATATAGACAATTTTCAAAAGCTATTTGATAGTTAAAATTTATATAGAATCTAATATATATATATATATATATATATGATTATTTATTAATGTATAATTGGATTTTGAATCATTGTCTTTTAAAAAGATTTAAATAAGGATCAATATATTTTTCTAAATTATACATGGGTTTTATGTATGGGAATTAATTTAAAACACAATACATATTAATATATATAAACATAGATCTTATAAAGGGTTCATTTCTTTTTCTTTCTTTTAAAATAAAAATAGTTGTATATATAAAAACATATGTAAACATATTACATAATTTATAATAACATAAAGGATTTAAAACAAAAATTTATAAATTAATAAAATCGAGGGTTTAAACACAAAAATGTTTAGCATTAAACAAGTGTAAGATAATGACAAAGAATTTAAAACATTTGCAAGAAAATTATCATGCAAACTAACAAGTGTCTTCTGTTTCTTATTTTTCAAAAATAATAAATAAAATGAAACAAAGTATACATATATACATCTATATGCAAACCAAAGAGAACATGGTTATTTCATTTATCAGTTTTAAACTTCTCAGATCAAAATCAAAACCAGGAAATGAAATTCAAAGCAAAATAAAAATCTGGGAAAATAACAAACTAGAAAAGAAAAATCAAAGATTTCAAACCAGGAATAAAAAAAGCAATAAAGCCTCATAAATTTTCAAATTTGGAAACAGAAGATTAAAAATTCAAAACCTGAAATCAACTCAAGTTCTTCAAACTGGAATCAAGCAAGTTTCAAGATTAATTCAACAAATCAAAGTACAGATCAGATCAAACTCTAGAAATCTGAAAATACAAACCTGAGACAAATTTCAACTCAACCAAGGATTCAACTCAAACAGCAAACAAGATTCAAGGATCAACTCAACATGAATGCATCACTAAATCAATCAAGTTTCCCAGTTTTCAAACTCAAATTCCAATATCCAGGCTTTTCTCTCCTTCTTCCCATCCAGGTGAGCAAACTCCCTTATATCTGCCTATATCCCTTGATATAGTGATTGATGCTTGAAGTATGATCTGGAATGTGCTTGAATGATTGTGTGAACATGCTTGCATGTCTGTGTATATATGGGAATGATGAGGTGTATGTCCGTATATAGGAATACCAGGCTCTGTTTCTATGTTTACAGGTTTAAAACCTGTTCAAAAATTAAAAACTCTTCTTCCAATTCTTTTTAGGCTTGGATGTTTAAATAAAAAAATTTCAAAACAAGATGTAAATTTTAAAAATATTTTCAAATTGAAATATTTGGTAACTATTTTGAAAATATGAAATTACAGTAAAATATGTCTAAAATAGAAAAATCAATGATCACAAATTCAATTTTGGATTTCATAATTCGATTCATAGTATGAATTAATGATTTTAGGTAGTAATTTCATAATTTTTAAGCTTGTGAACGAAGAGATATTTTGAGTTGATCGATATTTATGTTTTTGTCAATTGTCGATGGTCGACGGAGAGATATTCGTCGAGCCTGAGTCTGGAGATGGCTGGCATGTGGATGGCCATGGAAAAATTATTTATCGGAGTTCAAGCTTGTTATGGTGGACGAACGGCGTCGGGTTAGGGTTGTAGGATGATTATTGGTCGGGTTTGTTTATTGGGTGTTTGCGGCAATGTGATAGCGTCGAGGTGTACCGGTGGTGGAGGAAAAGGAAGGTGGAGGTCAGGCGAAGATTCTGGCAAGAGAGCGGAGTATCCGGTGGTCGGAGATGGCCAGGCAGGGTGGATCTCAGCGATGGGTTCTGGAGTCTGCTGTTGTTCATTCGTTCGATTTTGAATTTGCGAGTGGTTCGTCAACCTAGGTGGTCAGGACGATTCAGGGGCAGATCATCGTCGTGTCGATGGTCGGAGCGTGATTCGAAGCCGACCAGGTATCATGTGCATGTGCACGAGTTCTTGATGTATCTGTGGCCATTGCTGTGATGTTGAGCTCGGGGGGATGAGTTGACTCGGGATCGTGCTCAAGAAAATGTGAGGAGGACTCGAATGTGGCTTCGGGTGAATTCATGTGGGTTATGCTGTTATTAGATTTTCAAAAAACTTAACAAAGTAAAAAAGAAAAGAAGAAAGATGACTCGGGGCTTTGCATGGGAATTTCCAGATTTAGCTCGGGTTTCACTCGAGTTTTTCTCGGGTACTTATTTTATCAGTTTTGAAAATATAAATCAAGTTTTCTTTTAAACTTTAAAACTATTTTCTCTATATAATAAATGTTGTTTAACTTAAATTAATCAAGTTGATTTTTAAGTTTATTTAAAAGCCAAATTTAGATAATGATAAAATGTTTAAAATCATTTGTTAATAACAAATTATTAAACGAGTTTCCAAAATATATGTATGGAACAAGTTTTTAAGTAATTTCAAAGGTTGACATTTTAAAGTATAATGTTTTAAAATTTGTTTGATTTAAAATAATTTTTATATTAATTATTTAGATCCCTGAGTGTTTTCAAAATATAATGATGTAATTGAAAATAATAATTAAGATAAATGGTTTATCTTATGTTAATTGAGAAGTTAATTTAATTAAGAGATTATGATTAATTTATTAAGGATAAATTACTTAATGTAATTAATTAAAAAATAATTTGTAATTTAAGATTAATTAATTAATGGTTAATTAATTAATAGTTGAGGGTTAATTCTTAAATAATTAAAGAATAATTAATTTATTAAGGGTTATTAATTGCTTAAAGATTTATTGCTTAATGAAAGTAATTAAATGATAATTGCTTACTGAAAGTAATTTAGAAGGATAATGACCCAATGGAATTAAAAGGATTAGTTACGTAATTACTTAAAGATTAATTTATCAGGGTGATTAATTTAATTATGTGATTAATTAAAGGTTAATTAATTAATAATTGAGATTTATTAATTAATGGTTAAGGAATGAATTAAGGTTAATTAATTTCATGATTAAGGTTAATTAATTACATAATTAAGGCTAACTAAATATTGATTAAAAGTTAATTAATGAATAATTAAGGATTAATTAATTTGTAATTAAGGATAATTAATCATTAATTAAGGATAATTAATGAAAGTATTATGTGATTAATTAATTTTAATTAATAAAATAACTGTAATTACTTAATAATAATTAAGCAGGGTTAGGTAATTCATTGCAGTCAAATAATTAATTAATCCTGCTTGTGGATGATTAATTGTATTGAATGATTGAATTGATTTTTATCTCTGATCTGGAGTATTCTTTGGTGTGAATTGAGCTGTGTGTGTAATTTATTTATCTGTGATGCATTTATATAACTATTTGTAACTCTGTGAATGGAAGATAAGCGTTATAGGATTATAATGCTTATCCATATTGTTGTGCTTGGATTGTGATGATTGATGATATTGTATTATTGTGTGTAAAACCCCTGGACTATACCACACACACAAAAATATGGATTTCACGGGAAATCAGTTAAGTCACGGATGTTTTGAATTTAAATTATTTTATTTAAAAAGTTGAATTTTAAATCCAAATGGTTTTGGAAATGGAATTGGGTTGAATATGAAAAGCTTTTTGAAAAGGAAGCTTTGAAATCTAAATTTAGTTTGAATATGCTATATCTTATTATTTTGGAAATTATGGGTTGGAAAGGTTATACAAGTTATATAATATGGATTTTAAACCGTTTTTGAAGTATGTTAAAAGTATTATTTTAGGAATTTAAATTTAACCAAATTTTATACTTCAAAGGATATAATTTGTGCATATTTGATCAGATTTTTTCGAAACGAAAACCCTGGTTTTTCAAATAATAATAGCTTTCATATAAAGAAAGGATTTCCAATTTGTGTTGAAAGGATTTCAAGTTTGAAGAAAGCTATGGATGAATCTTTGTGAAAGATTTGGTGAATCTTGTTTTAAAATTGAAGAGGATCTTCAAGTGTGAATCTTTTATTTAAAAGATTAAAAGTGGAAAATTGTTTTAACGATTCAAAAGGAAAGGTTTTGAAACAAGTGTTGAGATGTGTGACTTAACTAAGATCCCACTATATCCATATGCTTTTTAAATAAGCGCTCATTATTCGGTTTAGCCGGGAGAGAACTTTATGTCATATAACCCATTCTGATTAATGATACGAGGAATTGGATAGCATTTGAAGACCGGTGGTGAAGACTGGGTATTTTAGAGAATGAAAGGATTACTCGTCGAATGACTCTGCACTGAGTAGCTATGGTATAGAGATCTTCGTATGTGATAGGGAGTTCGATCGAGATTGTGAATACCTGGATTGCAAGGGCTTCTTTGAAGTGCCTTCGGTTCTGTTCGAACCCGAAACAGACTTGTATGGATGTATGTCTGACGTTACACTTTGAGATGTAAAGCTGGTTTCTATCAAATACATTTCTGTTTAGTGGCGGAGAATTTATTCTCTTAGCTTAACATCCTTCTCTAAGACGTACGAGCTCAGAGGTAATGTAGTTGATGATTACTAGTAATACATTCCCAATTTGGAAATGTGGCATACGAAGTGCTACTGATCATTTGTTGATCGAAGCATGGCTTTTGTGTAAAGCATAGCTTTATCGACGAGACCTCGTCGAACCTCACAACCCGAAAATGGTCGAAACAGAAATGATGCGGCAAGGTTATGAGGGTCGCCCCCTTTAGGGTATGTTAGTTTCCTTTTGGATAAAAGGTGGTATCATGGCATGGAGCCCAGATATTTAACCTATGTGGTTGTTGCTATTGTTGGTAAATCCAAGGATAAAGATCGGTAACGACCGTAGGGTGGCATTACTCGTGTCAACAGTTACCTAGTTATAGAGGTAACCCGGCCATGTGTTGGCAGAGATCCGGTTAGGTTCTCGGGGGAGTCCCTCTAGAGGCGTACCCATTCGGCGTAGGAAGTTCCTTTGCCTGACCGTTTGTTGGAAATCCAAAGAAACATTACACGTCCTGTACAGTTTTAGTTTTATAACCTGCCATGGAATGTGGTGGTAACCTGCTATTGAACATGGTAGCTATAGTAGGCATACTATGAAATGTGTATGCTGGCTAAGATTAATATTATACTTTCAAAAGGTTTTTTGCACTATGCACTAATAATAATATCAAAAGGTTTTTGCGTATCAAACATGTTTGACTATCATAAGACTCCAATTGTGCATTTGCACTGTGTGTGTGGTGAGAGGCCTTATGGTAGTTTCATTTTCTGAAAAGCATTGCGGATTTCCTTTTTTATTTTATTTTTTGTTTTGTTCAAAATAAAAAAAAAAATTGCTCACACCGGTCCCATGACTCACCTTTCTTAGTACAACGTGATAGTGGTTTCTTGCTGCGCGTTTGGTGGCGAACGGGAGACTCTTACTGCTACATTTCCCTGGGTAAGTGTTGGTTAACCGGGTAGGTGAAGAAGTCGAAAGCCTGGCCGTAAAAGCAAGTTCAGGGTACCATTTTATGCCACGGCGGGGCAGGGATGGTTGAAAAGCCTACCAGTCGAGAGTGGATAAGCTTCGACGAACCAGATTCGACGTTTGAATCTACGGCATTTGAATATGGGTGATGTATTTGGTGCCGATTTTCGAAGGCCGAGTCAGGGTCGTTACAGTGGTTTAGAGCTAAAGGTTGAACTTTAGCTCAGGAGTATAACACATTAGGTGACTCATTAGAGATAGGCTTACAAATACCCTAGAATTAGTATATCCCTAAGATATCCGTCCATATGCCTTAGTAAATTCTCTTACTACTCACTGATAGTGAGTATGAGTGCAAGAAGAGGACGAGGTAGGGGACAGGGAAGTACCACTACAAATGGTCAATACCCTGCAACAACGGAAACAACTTTCTCTATCAATATCTTTTGATCATCATCCAATTTCAACTCTTTGATCGCTTCGTGGCAGCACCAGGAAGAAGCTTCGGTGTGATGGTGGCCCTACAAGCCTTTGTTTACGTCATTGAAAAGTTCTTATTTCGTATTCTCTTCATCAGTTTCTTATCGTTTATAACTTAATAAATTTGAAATTTTATTTGAAATAAATTGATTAACAAGCTATGAAGCCAAATTGGATTGTATTTATTAATCCATTCCTTTGGGTCTAGAAATATTCTATGAATGGTTACTTATCCCTTCGAACTACTAATGCCCTGCATATTTCGTAGATTAGATTTCGTGAAGTATCGAATAAGTTGATCCCATACTTATTAATGATATTATGATTTGGTAAGACAAATGCAGAATAAATATTCAGTTTGATCTGGAAAGCTATATCTTTATGTGTTCATCTATCTTTGTTATCTCCCTGCCTAGCAAATTTCGGGGACGAAATTTTTTTAAAGGGAGAATCTGAAACAATCCCGATTTTGAGTCAAATTTAATTTGGTAATTAATATCAAATTTTAGACTAAATTGTGAATTAATTTGAATTTTTCAAATTAAAAAAAAGATATGTGCCTATTTATTTATACACATTGATTGCAAATTGAATTTGATTGAGATTCAAAAATAAATATCTTATACATAAATTTGGATTCGAAAATTCTATAAACTAATTGAAATTTGTTTTAAAATTATAACATGTATATATATACACATTGTGATTTGAAAGTTATATTTTGAATTTGATATAGATAATTTTCAAAAGCTATTTGAAAGTTAAAATTTATATAGAAACTAATATATATATATATGTATGTATGTATGTATGTATGATTATTTATTAATGTATAATTAGATTTTGAATCATTTTCTTTTAAAAAGATTTAAATAAGGATCAATATATTTTTCTAAATTATACATGGGTTGTATATATAGGAATTAATTTAAAACATAATACATATTAATATATATAAACATAGATTTTATAAAAGGTTCATTTCTTTTGCTTTCTCGAAAATAAAAATAGTGGTATATATAAAAACATATGTAAACATATTACATAATTTATAACAACATAAAGGATTTAAAACAAAAATTTATAAATTAATAAAATCAAGGGTTTAAACACAAAAATGTTTACCATTAAACAAGTGTAAGATAATGATAAAGAATTTAAAACATTTGTAAGCAAATTATCATGCAAACTAACAAGTGTCTCTTGTTTCTTATTTTTCCAAAAATAATAAATAAAATGAAACAAAGTATACATATATACATCTATATGCAAACCAAAGAGAACCTGGTTATTTCATTTATCAGTTTTAAACCTCTCAGATCAAAATCAAAACCAGGAAATGAAATTCAAAGCAAAATAAAAATCTGGGAAAACAACAAACCAGAAAAGAAAATCAAAGATTTCAAACCGGGAATTAAAAACAAAAGCAACAAAGCCTCATAAATTTTCAAATCTAGAAACAAAAGATAAAAAAATCAAAACCCGAAATCAACTCAAGTTCTTCAAACTGGAATCAAGCAAGTTTCAAGATCATTTCAACAAATCAAAGTACAGATCAGATCGAACTCAAGAAATTTGAAAATACAAACCTGAGACAAATTTCAACTCAACCAAGGATTCAAATTAAATTGCAAACAAGATTCAAGGATCATCTCAACATGAATGCATCACTAAATCAATCAAGTTCTAGTTTCCCAGTTTTCAAACTCAAATTCAAATATCCAGGTTTGTTCTCTGCTTCTTCCCATCCAGCTGAGAAAACTCCCTTATGTCTGCCTATATCCCTTGATATTGTGATTGATGCTTGAAGTATGATCTGGAATGTGCTTGAATGATTGTGTGAACATGCTTGCATGTCTGTGTATATATGGTAATGATGAGGTGTATGTTTGTATATAGGAATAATAGGCTCTGTTCTAAGTTTACAAGTTTAAAACTTGTTCAAAAATTAAAAACTCTTCTTCCAATTCTTTTTTGGCTTGGGTGTTTAAATAAAAATTGTTCAAACTAACAAGATGTAAATTTTAAAAATGTTTTCAAGTTGAAATGTTTGGTAAATATTTTGAAAATATGAAATTACAGTAAAATATGTTCAAAACAGAAAAATCAGTGATCACGAATTTAAGTCTGGATTTCATAATTCGATTCGTAGTAGGAATTAATGCTTTTAGGTAGTAATTGCATAATTTTTAAGCTTGGGAACGAAGAGATATTTTGAGTTAATCGATATTTATATTTTTGTCAATTGTTGATGATCGACAGAGAGATATTCGTCGAGCCTAAGTCTAGAGATGGCTGGTATGTGGATGGTCATGGGAAAATTATTTGTCGGAGTTCAAGCTTGTCGTGGTGGACGAACGACGTCGAGTTAGGGTTGTAGGATGAGTTTTGGTCGAGTTTATTTATTGGGTGTTCGCGGCAACGTGATAGCATCGAGGTGTACCGGTGGTGGAGGAAAAGGAAGGTGGAGGTCAGGCGAAGATTTTGGCAAGAGAGCGGAGTCTCCAATGGTCGGAGATGGCAAGGCAAGGTGGATCTCGGCGATGGGTTCTGGAGCATGTTGTTCATTCGTTAGATTTTAAATTTGCGAGTGGTTCGTCGACCTAGGTGGTCGGGACGACTCAGGGACAGATTACTGTCGTGTCGGGGGTCGGAGCGTGATTCGAAGCCGCCCAGGTATCCTATGCATGTGCATGAGTTCCTGATGTATCTTTGGCCATTGTTGTGATGTTGAGCTCGGGGGGGATGAATTGACTCGGGGTCGTGCTCAAGAAAATGTGAGGAGGACTCGAATGTGTCTTCGGGTGAATTCATGTGGGTTATACTATTTTTAGATTTTTAAAAAACTTAACAAAGTAAAAAAGAAAAAGAAAAGAAGAAAGATGATATTGCGGCATTTGAATTTGCAGCATTCGAATACGGGTGATGTATTTAGTGTCGATTTTCAAAAGTCGAGTCAGTGTCGTTACAGCATACACCTTTTTTGGAGCGGTCGGCATACTCTGGATCGGTATACACTGGGTCGGTTGGTATACAGAGCTTTGGGAGCGATCGGTCTACAACAGCTTTGGACCAATCGGTATATAGATGTTTTGGAGCGGTTGCTATACGATAGTTTTGGACCGATCAGTATATAGAGGTTTTGGAGCGATCGATATATAGTAGTTTTGGATTGATCGGTATATAGTGGTTTTGGAGCGATTGGTATACGACAGTTTTGGACCGATCGGTATATATGTGTTTTCCTTGGTGAGGGTTCGGCCATATGAGAGATCGGCTGAATTGCCTTCAAAGGGGTGGGGGTCGGCCTTCATTCAATTTGAGTGAAAACTTCAACATCCAATCCCCAGATCTTGCGTACATCGGTGAATCCAATCCTTTCACACGAACATAAGCACTTGCTCAACTCTAAAGAAGAAACTTAGTATAATCAAATCTTCCTAAAAAAGGGGTAGTAGACTTAGTCTTTCTGACTATGGCTATTAGCTTCCTTTAGATTTCTATCAATTTTGAGTAGAATAGGAAGTTTTCTAGTAAAAAACTGGATCTATCTCGTGAATATGGAAATCCACTAGTAGACGATGAGTTCCAATCAAATTGAGAATTCAATTCTCAACGAAAGCACCAAAATGTTAGCACCAAAATTGGTTACTAACACTCGTAGAATTTCATGGACATCAGAGTATTAATGGAATCTAGAGAACCCAAAATAAAAGTAAACAGACACAAAGATTTTATAGTGGTTCGGCAATCTCGGCCTACGTCCACTTCAAATTTCATTCATTCTTCCTTTGATTACAATTACATGAGTTGTTGGATTGGCAAGAATCCACTGATACAAGTTTATAAGAAAAATAGCCATAGAAAAGTCTCCCTGGGGTTCTCGAAAAAGGTCCCTTCATCTGTACCCCTGCCTCTCTATTTATAAACAAAGATACGCTGTACTCCCTGCGCATGCCCAAAAACAAGGTACTTCAGCCCATAGTAGGTAACCTCTGTGAACCGAGCTAGGCGTACTGAACGGTGGAAAACCGAACCACTCAGTCCAACCCAGTCGTGTCGAACTACTTGCACCGAGCAACCTCCACTTCATTATCTTGACCAAACCACATAGGCCAAGCCAGCTTGGCCGACCCTATCCATCTAGACCGACCCATTGTTCCTTTCCTTCCTTGGCCGAGCGAAAACTGTTAAACCATCTAGGCCGAACCGGAGTTAGCCAAACCATGAACAACGAAACTCATGTGTCTGAGCTCTCTTTGCAAACCTCCCTAGACTGAGTGATACATGCCGAGCGATGATGACTCAACTGACCAGACGATGCATGCCGAGCGATCTTGACTGAGCGACGTGTGTCGAGTTACCTAGACCGAGCGGCATGTGTCGAGTTACGCAGACCGAGTGGCACACAGAACCGTACCACCGAACCGCACATAAACGCCAAAACATGTCGATTGCATCAAACTCTTGTATCTTCAGGCTCTTCTTGGTCAGAATCTTGTCTAGTGCAAACAATAATATCTTCAACTATCGTTTTGTAGATAGGCCAAGGTGCCGGGTAACAACCTTTACCAAATCATGCGTAGAATAACACTGAATTTATTGCTGAAATATCCAGACTTTACTTAGCTATGGCTTTTAAAAGTTACTTCCCTCTATTTCTCAATCTTCGAGGCTTTTTCTTCATTTTATTATTTTCTTTTCTTTCTTTAAAACTTCAATTTTCTATTCTTCCATAATACATGAAATCAATACATAAACATTATATATATATATATATTCAAATACACACACACACACATACATACATACATACATACATACACATACATGTATGTGCATGTGTATTCAACAGTCAAGATACATGGAATACATTCGTCATCGTATTGTGTGTATACACATACGTGATTTATATATAGTAATTATACATTTCAACTTCTTGCATAGTTACCTAATTTAAAATTTTCTTCCATCGGAATAAATAAATAAATACATACATATATCCTTATATAGATATTTGTACATGTATATATGTATATATTTTTACTATATTTTTTCATATCTCTCTAATATATACACAAATATATTTCTTTCCATGAATATGTATCATTTTGTCATATTTCTAAAGAATTAAAAAATGTGTTTTCAGTAAATATTGAACCGTGGCCTCTCGAAACAAAGCTTACTCCCTTAACACTATTAACATGTTTTTGTTTTCAAAATTATAACATTGAAGATCATTTGTCGGATGTGCAAATCTTTTAGACTTGTAAAATCAGTATCTTCTAAAATGTAACTCCAAATTTAATAAATTTACATTCAAAACTGATCAACTTGGAAAGATCTACGTGACGGTAATAAATATGATACATAATCTGTGCTATAATTAAAAGTCTATTTTTAATTAATTTAACCTTTTTAACAGTGTTAAAATTGCAGGTAGTTACAATATTGTATTAACCAATGCTCTAAGGGCTATCCTACTTGATAGACATAATCTTTCAGTGTCTAAGGCAAGAGTGCTTAAACTAAAACTTAGGGTTGAGTAACTAGTAACCTCCCCTCCTTGACTCTTTCTTGGCTGATGTAATGGACGATTTCAGTATGGTTCGCCTTTGGTTTTAAGGCTTATAGTTAATTCAAATATATTTGTATTTTGAATTGCCTAGTATAATTATAACGTGTTATAAATTTAAATTAAGAATTATAAAAATTTTAATTCAAAATTTTTAATTTTTTTCAAATTTAAACATGTTATTTAAATGATTTTAAATTAATTCAAATTAATAATAGTTATTATGAATTAAAGATGTTTTTGAATATAAAATAAAATTTAAAAGAGTTTAAATTGAAATTCAAGTAGTTTAAATTTAAATAATATATTATTAATTATTAAAATTAATAAGTTTAATATTAAACGTTAATATGAAAAATAAAGTTTATATAGATGTATAGGAATATATGTAGACAAAACACGTAATGGATCGAGTAATATAAACATTTCTACTAATTTATAACATGTATGAAATAGCTATGGAAATAAAGAATAATAAATTAAAGTGCACCAAATATTTTTATACTGGTTCAAACTCTCGTTCTATGTCCAGTCCCAGACTTCTTCTAGATTTAACTAACAACACCCTCACTTAGCACGAAGGAATATGTATTATAGACCAGTTGAGCTACTGAATAGGACTTCGTGCTTGAAGATCTCCAACAGGACTTCAATTACTACAAATAATTGAGTTTGTGACTTTGTATGTTCTTTAAATAGCAATAATGAGCCAATATGTACAGCCTTTCTATAATCTTCTTCTTGATGATATAATGTGTATTTGTGAAGAAATTGAAGTATTTTCATCATAAGAAAAATATTCTTGAACTAGGTGATCAAAAAGTAAAAGTGATGTAAAACGTTGAATGCTTTTAGAACTCAAATCAAAGATGTAGAAAAGAAAGAACGGAATTATTTTTGAATTCATAAAACGGATTACTTCATATAGAGAATGATTAGGTGCAACTTTTTAGTTAAGATAGACGACCAAAAGAAAATCTGCAGCTATTAAGGAAGAGAAGTAACTCTTCATAGAGAAGAGCATCTCTTTGGAAATTTAAATTTAAAAAATAGTTGTTTCGACGCTTAGTCGACTGAATGAAATTTACTAGCTGACTAAATTTGATCAAAAATTGATGTTTCAAACCAAAAAGGAATTAGTTTATAAAAATGGTAGTTTTAGTCGATTGAAACTCTTCATTCAATCGACTTAACACATGGTTAGTTGACAATTTTGAAATTTTTAGTTGACTGACTCTATCATTGTATATTTGTGCTAAGTGCTCTCGGCCAATCGACTGACAGGGCCAGTCAACTAACTGATGATGATTTTGCTTTTATGAGTTTTGAAAATGATTTGTGATCAAATGTGTATGTGCTTATACCATTTTAAAAATTTATATATCTTTAGACTACGACTGTATGACTGGTATTACATTATTGTGTCATCACGGTCATCTTCTCGTTACGTAGATCTCTTTGTTTATTGATATCTTTTCCTGCAATATTGATTAGTAGACATAATATATTCTTGTTCAGTTGTCACTATCAAAACACTAAAGTATGCGGTTCTAACATTCTCCCCCTTTTATAATCTCCCTCTAAGACTATACTCCCCCTACCAATATAACCATTTGCGTCTAGTTTTTCTCCTCTTTTGTCATTGACAAAAAGGAAATAAATGTCAATAGGAGTAATATAAATGATTATAAGGGTAGAATGTTTTAGCATGAGTTCATAAAATAAAAAAATGTTAGCATTTTTAAAGAACATATCACTTACCATAATCACCATTTTTACCATTATAATATCACATAGAGTACAATATAGAACATCATATAGAATAAACAAATTATCATATAATTTATCATACAAAATGCTACAGTAAACATAAAAGGAGTACCAATATAACAAATTTAGAAAGAAACATAAACATGATTACCTCACAATACAACACTCATGAAAGGTGAAAAAGAAATGAACAAAGATATGGACCATCTTACCAAACTTCAAATATCATGACTTCCACTTGTATCATTAACTCTCCTTCATCATCGTTCTCTTCTTCCTTTGATGTTTTCCATGCTAAATGTTCTGAATTTAGAGGAGCTTCTTTTGATGGAAAGGAGATGCATGGGATGTAGATAAGGTGGAAGATAACTTAACCCATATTTTGTTCATGAATCCCTTGATTTTATAGAGTTTGTTATCAATCCTAGTGATGGCATGTTCAACTCGTGAAAGGCGATGATCAAGCTTACTCTGATTGTGGGAGAGGGAGACATAGGATTGATGTGCTTGATTTTCCAAGGTTATTTCTTTTATGTCATCGTCGATTTATTGATCTTGTTGTGGTTAAGAAGAGGAGGTCGAAATAGGTTCGATGGGTTGAGGGTTTCTACTAAATATATTATGGTTCTCAAATCTTTGTGGAAGTTTCATGAGGCTAAGAGTTTTGGAATCTAGAGAACCAACAATAATAAATTTGGCATTTGGAAGAGGTAGTTGAAAACTCATCAAATACACATAATATACTCTCCATAGTGAATTGTTTTGACTTGATGTTGATGGAATGATTCAAATTCCTCCATTATTAATTTAGCCCAATTTACATTCCAGCATCCCCATAATGCGTAAAGAGCTTAAAAATTGAGCTTATAAACGATTTCATAAGTATCGGTCCTTGGTTGTAGAGAATCGGTAAGCAACCTATGCATAATTCTACCTTTAGGACGTAAAAATTTAGCTTTTAAGACCTCTTGGTTGTCGGCTAGGAAATGATGACTAATTTCATTAAGGGTGTTCATGTTAACTTCAATGTCATCTAGGCCTTCTCCTTCCAAAGGACAATTTAAAATGGAACCTAATCTTTCTGTGGTAGATAGATTTTGACATAAAAATTAGTGGTTTCATGAAATCTGAATTCAAATTAGCATAAAATAACTTTATCAATAAAAGGTAAATATTGATGTTATTGGCATCAAAGTTAACGAGGGAGTCAATGTGGTTAGCTTCCGCTAATTCTCGAATAGTGTAGCTTTCAAAATCTCTAAATCTGATATATGAGCCTTCCAAAATTTGTATGCTCTTTATACTGTTGAATCGTTGAATAACGATGTCATTGTATAGCCAATCTTTGATTTGATCTTTGGATTGTCCAATAGTGGTAGATGATAAGTTTCTTTCACGTTTCTTTGGAGCCATTTCAGAATGGTTTTTACTTTCGGAAGAAAGAGTTTAGAAAAGTTACGAATTTGTTTTGTTTTTTTAGAGAAGAAGATGAATGAGGAAGGTGTGGTCAAGTCAGTATGTATGGGGTTTGAATGGGTGTAAATGTCGTGAAGAGGTAAGGATTTCAAAAGAAGTAAACTTGGACTGATCTTCTATTTTAAAAAAAACTGTTAAATACGTGACTAGTCGACTGGCTAGGAAAATTCAGTCAATTGAGTTCGTGTTGGAAAATAAAACTTCCTTACGTCCAGTCAACTAGATAAGCGTTCAATCGATTGAATCTCGATTGATATATTTTTAAACGCTTGCGACCGATCGACTGAATTGTGGGGTTCAGTTGACTGAATTCTATATTAGTTTGAATTTTTTTGAGTTAAGATTTAATAATGATTTTATTTTAGACCTTCTATTACGTTTGATTGTGTCATGTTTGTTTAAAATTTATTTATTTTGATAAGGATGTAAACAAATACAAGGTTTATCTATATATGAATTAAATATGAAAACAATAATCATATTGATTTATTTTCCTTCGTGGGATTAGACTCTTTTATAGGAACTGTTTCTGTGAGCTTGGTTCAATTTTAGTTTACTCATTTGAAGGAATAAGTGAAGACCACCTATTTGTACAAACCGCAGTGTGATTCTAATCTTCATTCGATGGCTATGGTTCCTAAGATTTTCTTGGAGTTTAGTCACAATTATTGACCGAAGTTTCTATTAGACGAGGAATACTTTTATGTATGTTGTTCTTTGTTGGTGAGTGTCCACAAATTGTTAGA
Organism: Allium cepa; assembly: GCA_030765085.1. Lineage (NCBI taxonomy): Eukaryota > Viridiplantae > Streptophyta > Magnoliopsida > Asparagales > Amaryllidaceae > Allium > Allium cepa. The sequence continues at coordinate 27,245,062 of CM060939.1, read as the reverse complement.
ATATATTTTTTAATACAATTTAGATGTGCACCTTGTCTACATTGTTCATAGTACATTTCTTTATGAACTCCCATAATTTCTTGTTGATAGTGATGATTTTTATCAATTTGGTTATTGGTAGGTGATGATGCAAAGTTAATTGAACTTTTGATTTTTTTTTCCCTTTTGGAGAGTAACCAGTGTGGTATGTAGGTGATGGAATGATATTTAGGGAAAACGATTTATTTGAAGGGGGAGTTATTTTTAATGGAGATGAATATGAACTTTTAGAGGAAGGTTAGCTATAGTCGATTGAAGAATAGGTTGAATCTTTGTTGGAAGACATTTTGGAGCTTTTAAGGAGGTTTAAAAATATTTTATTGTGTACTTTAATTTAAAAAAGCTTGTTTTATATAGAAACTAGAATGCTATTTTTAGTAAATGAATTTTAAGGCTTATATTAGTTTAACCGTATAAATTTTAACTTTATGGTAGTGAATAGTTTTATTATTTTATTTTAAAAAATAATTTTTTAAGCATAGCTTATTTATTATTCTAAGAAGCGGTGTAAAAAGTTTTAATAGTAAACATGTGTGTTATTTTATTAATTTAAATCTTATAGAGATACAATACCAAGTTTGTGACGTAAATTGATGAAACTGTTTTCATTTAGAGGTTTGGTAAATATGTCTGCTATTTCATTTTCTGAGGATATGAAATTGAGTGATATCACATCTTTTTCTACATTGTCACATAGAAAATAATGACAAATATCAATATGTTTGGTAAGAAAGTGATTTATTGGATTCTTTGATAAGTTTATGGAACTTGTTATCAAAATAAATTGAAGATTTTTGGAGAAATGTTTTGTAATCTCGAAGAGTTTGCTGCATATAGATAATTTGTGCACATGCTAAAGCAACAGAGATATATTCTGCCTCACGTGTCGAGAGTGAAACATAATTTTGCTTTTTGCTAAACTATGATACATGAGACTATCCAATAAAATGACAAGTACCGCTCATACTCTTTCTATCCGTTTGACATTCTCTAAAGTCATCATCGCTACAGGATACTAACTTGATAGGGCATTCTTTTGGATAAAAGAGTCCATAGTCTCTTGTGTTTCTTAAGTAACGCAAATTTTGTTTTATGGCTCGCAAATGTTAATATTGGGGATTTGCTTCACACAAGCTGACACTCACCATGATATTGAGGTGACTACTGATTAAATATAGTAAAGATCCAATCATACTTCGATATAGTTTTTTATCCATACCTTTTCCATTTTCATCTTTATTGAGATGACCCGTAGTGCACATAAGAGTAGTTTACTGGATGTGTTTTTCATTCTAAAACATTTTATTAAATTATTATAATATTTTTCTTGGTTAATAAAAATCCCATAGCTTGGTTGTTTATTTTGCAAACCGAGAAAATATGAGAGTTCTCCCATATGAGACATCACGAATTCACTTGTCATTATTTTTGAGAACTCATTGCATAGATTTTCATTTGTAGATCTGAATTTATATCATCTACATAAATTTGTATAATTATTATATGTTTCTTGTCTTATTTAATAAACAGAGTTTGATCAACTTTTCCAATTTCAATTCAGAATCTATATGATAGCCTTTTAGTCATTTTACCAAGCATAAGGTGATTGTTTCAAACCGTAAAGAGCTTTCACAAGTTCATAGACATGATAAGGAAATTTACATTTTCTTTTATAAATCCATTTGAAAATGTAGTTTTAACGTCCATTTAATAAAGTTTAAAGTTATGATGAGAAGAGAAAGCTAGTAAGATGCGTATCGCTTCTAATCTTGCGACAGGAGCAAAAGTTTCTTCAAAGTCTATCCCCACTTCTTGATTATATCCTTGTGCAACTAATCTAGGCTTATTTGAAGTTATATTACCATTTTCATCAAATTTATTTTCATAAATCCATTTTGTACCAAAGAATGTTTGATCAATTGGTCTTGGAACCAATTCCCAAACGTCATTTCATTCAAATTGATTTAGCTCTTCTTGTAGAGCTAAAATCCAACTGTAATGGCCCGTAAATTAATCACTTTGTATTTGAGTATTTAAATTAGTTTTAAATATTTAACTAATGGATATTTTATTTTTTTAGCAAAGCCAGCTGGCTTTATATTGAGTCGTGCCACTACAGGTGTTTTGCATATGCATAGAACAACTAAAATGGTTTTATAGTGGCCAGACCACTAAAAAAATAAAAATAAAATACAGCACAGAAGAGTATCAACATGATAACACTCCTAAAAGGAACCAAAGCTATCCCGCATCCAACGAGATAGAGATAGAACTTTCATCATCCTCCACAGGACTAGGACGTGAATAAAACCAGAGAACTGACGAGCTAAGTCGAGGGCAAAGCGAGCAAAGGACTCACAGTATAAGAAACTCCTATCCTAAGTAGTATCCAATAATAAAATTCTAATCTCCTCCCCAATATTTGCGGATGAAATAAGAGAAAGTCCATCAACCACAATGTGGCAGAAAAGGCGCTTACTCTCACCAATGTCATTACTCACATACAAATGAAAAGATCCGTTGACGGGGTCGAGCCGAATATCAAAATCATGACGAATCCATGCTTTCTCCATCACATTCCAAGAGATGGCATCAGAGGGAAGCTCCTAAACCACTGAATGACCTTAAAGCTCCACAGACATAGCCCAATCAGGATCAAAAATAATAACAGGTGGTTCCACAACCAATGAAACAATAGGATCCACAATATCAATAACAAAAGGAAGCGAGGAACTCGGACAAGGTGGTTCCGAAACCTATTGTAGAGTGGGACGAGGAAGAGGTACCCGATCAATAAACGGCACAGAAGTAGTAGATAAATGGGAACAAGCCTACTTCAAGTGGCCAGAAGACTGACATGAAGCACATATTTTCGGTTCCCAACTAAAATGCACTATAATTTCAACATCAACACCCTCTGCAATTCTGACTTTGATCGAAGAAGGCAATGGCTTCGTAGGAGTAATTTCAATTAAAGCTTTAGCATACACCAAACATTTCTTGGCCACCGTGTTAGAGTCAAAGAAAATAACTTTTCCAACTATACCAGCTAGCCAATTAAGCCCAAGCATAAGTTGAAAACAGAAGGAATGTGAGAAAAATGCATCCAAACAGGGATAGATAAAACATGAACCTTCGCCTGATCCACAGAAGGACTCCAGGTCATGACAATAAAGGTTGCCCCTAGATAATAACTGGATCACATATAAGTTCTTAGCCTTTCATCATTCCTAGCAAATTTAAAATAGTACATGGACTGGTCGTAATGCACACTAAGACCTCCTTTAGGCTTTCATATCGTATTACAACGCGATTTAACAAGTTGATATGGAGGAATTGAATCAGAAAAAACCATAATATAGTCAGCCCAAAAATCGGGGCCCTCTTGTAGAATTTCAGAAAGCGGTATTAACACTTCATCGATCTCAACGTTGACAAACTTACGGGGAACATAAGACCCAGCATTATAGGTAGCTTAGAGAATAATTATGTCCAATTAGGCATAGAATGCAGACCAGCGGTCATTCCAGCATGAACACTACCAGGTAAAACATTTTGAAGCCTACCATTCACAATCGCATTATCACTTTCATGTGTACTAGATTGGACACAATCGTGCACAACACGTACAACGATAGGATTAATAGGTTGCACGCAAGGAGGGGTCATAAGAACACCCAAAGCATCATTATCACCAATCACATAGTTAACAACAAAAACATTTCCAAAATTCACCTTATCACCACTCACGCTTCCATCAGGCAAACTACATCAACATCACACCAACGTTGATTACCATCAGCCAACATAGTAGATAATAGGTGCTTACCCTTTTGGCAGATGGAGAAGCCGATCGAGGAGGCAAAACGACCATAGATTCCAAAAGAGATGCTAGAGGATTGGAAAGACTCGAGCTTGCAATCTCTAGAGGAGGAACAAGAGGCAGTTCAGCATCAAAAGCAAGAGCAACAACATCTGAAACCAAAGGGGATAAAATGGAAGAACCTGAGAAAAGCCTTCCAGATCTAGTGATCGAGCGCGACACCAGAGATGCTGCAATTCTCGGTTTTGATTTATGATTTTGGTCATGGGAAAAGGAAGAGAGAAGAAGGAGGCTAAAGAGAAGTTGAAGTGGGAAGACAAGGAAAGAGGAGAAAAGAAGACCTAAAATCGGTAGGGAAAGAGGCCATTATAAATCGACTCAAATATTAATTAATAACCACATAAGCATATTTTAAATAACCACATAAGGCGACTCAAAGTGGTCATGGATATTAATAACCATATAAGCATATTTTAAATATTAATTAATTAGATTAAAATCATTTTCAAATTTTGTTTACCAAAATAATTAGTTCAAATAAAAATAGGAAATGTAACCACTTTTCGGCCTCGGAAAGTCATCGAAAATGTTGTGCACATTTTTGTATCACTCATATCCATGTACACACATGTACATATGTTATGTGATAAGATAATCAGTGTGTTAAATAATAATCAATCTTAGTTTAAATATAAAACTTGATTTGACATAAAATGCATAAAAATATATTAAGTAACATTAGAAATTAATTAAGTACCCTAACCATAACCTAAAATGTAACTAAGGCATGGTGAAGTTAGGGAGAGAGGCGCGTGCGCGTGTACAAGGTGAGGTGGAGGGGGCAAGGCAAGCATGGACGCATGAAAACTTTATATTATTTAAATGTTTAGTTATTTTAATCACCTCTTCATTTTCTTTACCTATAAATACCAACCATATCCACACATTCTCACTTTACATGTTCATTTTCATATTGATTTATCTTCTCGTCATGTTCAATAATATCCATGGCTTCTAAAATTATTTCCAAAGTAAAAAACTAGTGAATACACTACTAAAAATCAAGCTAAAACTCCATATATTCATATGCAAACACCCCTCTACCAAAGCAAAAGCCATTCCTACCTTAAAACCCCAAGGTCGAGCCCCATATTTCCTAGTCCGAACCTAAACCTAACCAACTAAGGGCCCAAAAGTCCAAGTTAAGGTGTAGTGAAGATGGTTCGTGAGTTCGGCAACTTGTTTTGGTGATCTGGTTAAGTTAGAAGTGTTTTTGTGAGTAAAACTTCCACTTTGAACCACAAAGTTTAAGCTATATTAATGCTCAAATTTGTAGCTATTGAACAACTATTTTATAGTTGCGATAATGGTTTTGTTGCTGGATGGTTTTTTGGTTTGAAAATTAATTGCTTTGGAAAGTTAGTAAGCGAATCTTAAGTTATATGAAAATCAAGTAGTTAAAAAAAATCCATTGTTAATAAATACTCGGCAAATGTTGTATTATAGTAAATCACTATGTATATATTCTCATACCCTTTTTATGTGATGTGTGGCAGTATTGCAAATGCCATAGACTTGAATCCCGAACTCCCCGTATTGCGATAGTTGCTATATCAACATTTGCGAAAAATCACCTTTTATCGAAACCATTTGGTTTCATTATAGTGCTTGAAATTATTTTACAAGTTAAGCAAGTTTTCAATTAAAGATGTTTCAAAAATAATGAATTATTTTAATAATGATTATTAAATTTAAATAATTATTTAATTAATAAGGATTAAAGTTAAATAATTAAATTATTAACGACGTGTTTAAAATTAACTAATCAATTGGTTAATGATGATTTGAAATTAATTAATCATTTTATCTGATGATGTTTATAGTTAATTAATATTTTAATAATGGTTGATTGAAGTTAAATAATCAATTTACTAATTATGTTTTTAAATTAGTTAATCTTTTAATTAATAACCTTTAAAGGTTAATAAATCTGTTTAACCTTAAATAAACTTTAAATTAATTAATCACTTGTAAATAATGATATTAAATTAATTATTAATTAATCAATTTATTATATTTAAATATTATTAATTAATTTTATTAATGATATTTTAAAATGTAATTTACCCTTTTTTAATTAACAGTTATTAAAGTTAATTAATCAACTTAGTTAACAAAGTTCTAGAAGTTAATTAATCAATGTAATAAGGATGCCTTAAGATGTAAAAACCTTTTTAATGATGTTCCAAAACTAGTAAACTCTTTCAAAAAAGTGTTTTAAAACTAATAATTGTAATGCGAAGCCAGGCATTGAAAACGTTTGAATTATTTATGAAAATTAATTAATTTTCGTAAAGTGATTCACTTGTATGGAAACGATTTATTTGTAGAATTAGCACTACACATCAAAGAAGTAGACTTAATTTCCATATACGATTGTTTTATATCCTTGATGGTTGCTTTCTCAATTATCGGTTACTTCAGCTTCTTTATTATCTTTATTCTAAGACGATGTGTTGCTCCATTAAGCATTGATATCCTCTGTTAGAAATTACTAAATCCAAAGCGCGAGAGAAAGCCAAGCTATGTAGGGTTGTTCCCACTAGGGTACTTTCACATCTCATCTAGATTTAGATTCGGTAGCACTACTAGATGTGAAATATTCGGATACTCGGTAAGATTTGGCGAGGTCCGGCTTAGTATTGTTCGAGAAGTGTCACAGAGTATATGAGCTTCTCAGAAGTATATTACTAGAGGTATACTTCAAGGGTGGTTCACCTTCCTAGTCATTTGTTGGAGATTTTCCTTTTCTTATTTAATTCGAACCTTAAAATTTATTTCCTTATTTGCATCGGAAGGGGTCAACCACTCTTCGTGGTGTTTAATTATTTATCCATTCTTTAGGTTTGGTTGTTGATTTATGTGGGAGTAAACCCATTTCGTATTTGGTGGCATGGTCTCACATATTTATGTTTAATTTCACACCTATTGTTTAAAAGTTTTACTCATACCAGACTTATCATCTAACCCAGGTTGTTTGTTTTCCCTAAACTCTTGGGTATTCATTTTATTTGAGTAGTTTAAGAGTAGTAGGTTTTTCATTGGCTCTTTTGTAGTCGACGTCCAAGCAAGAAGCTTTCATCTTCTTAGTTATATATTCCGCTCTTTTATTTGGTTTATTTAAGTGTATTCTGTTTTAGCATATGTAAAGGCAGGATGTTATAACTGCCTAAGTTGTTTTGTAGTTTTTTCATGTAACTCTGTTAAATCTCTATTAAGGAGTAACCTGATGTACTATTGACTATTATGGTTTACTTTATCATTTCCTTGTGAGATTTTTCATTCTCTTCTTTATTTTACCTATGATGATTCATCTTTGCAATGCTTGGACAACGACACACGAACACATATGATGTGTTAAGTGTCGTTTCTAAGGGTCAGAAAGGTGGGTCCTTACAGTTGGTATCATAGGATCGATAAAGAGAACACCTTAGCCTGATTAGGGTTGAACTCATTAGAGATAGGATTAGTAAAGCCTTAAAATGAGTTAACCTTGGGAGAGCGTTTCCTTTTCTCCCCTTAAAGTCTAGTATAGATCCTTTGTTACAGTTTTTCTTTTTATCATCTTGACTCTATTTTTGTATTCTAATAATACCTGTCACTTATCCAGGTTATTCAAAATGAGTACAAGAAGAAGAAGAGAGAGGAGATCAAGAACCAGTATGGTTACAAATGGTAGAGCTCCTAGAATTGAGCCAGTTGTAGAGCCGGTAGTAGAAGCAGTGATGCAAGTTCAACTGCCTTGGAACTTTGCGTCTTTGTGCAAGAATTACACTGCGTTAGGTGGTAAGCCATTTTATGGAATTGAAGACATTCAGGGAGTTCAAACATGGCTCCGCTCCTGTGAAAGGATATTCGGGGATATTCAGTTAGGAGATGATAGAAAGAGAGTGTTGGCATCACGTCAGCTTCAGAAAGCGGTAATAGATTGCTGGGAGTCAATCATCATGATTTTTCTATAGAAGATTTCTCTTAGGCTCACTTTAAGGAGGTTTTTGAAGCTCATTTTATCCTAAAGGTGGAAAAGACTCGGTTGTTTAGAAGTTTTATGGATTTTAAACAAGGTGAGATGAAGGTGGCATAGTATGAGCATAGGTTCAATGCATTGTCCCACATTGGACCTGGATTGACTGGTACACAACTCAAATAGAATGAAATGTCCGTGAAAGGAATGCGACCACAATTTCATGAAGAAATGAGCAATCATTTCAACAGTACCTTTACCAATCTGATCAGTATGGCTTTGAGATTTGAGGCTCTTGATATTAAGCAAGGACTTCAAAAATGAGGAGTCCCACTAGTTAATGCCCAACTTTTTCGGTGATACTAGTTGCTAGTAAGTCGTTTTTAGGTGCAAAGGGAAAAAGAAGTGGTCGGGAAAGAAATCCGGTGGCGGAGCTCCAGCATCGAAAAAGCAGATCGACTTCTCCAAGATTCTCTGCCATAAGTGTGATAAGATGGGTCACTTTGCAAATAGTTATCTGGAGACTAATCTACCATTATGCTACAATTGTCACAAACATGGACATATGAACAACGAGTGTCCATTTTCGAAGAAGAGGACTCAGGGGAAAGCTTTTACTATTAATGAAATACAATCAAATTCTATGGACCAAGAAAGAAAGTAAGTGTTACAAGGTATGAATGTCCGAACATAATAAGGGTCCGACCATCCTTGATACTATATGATTGAATGTGCCTATTTCTTATCGAGATCGGCCTATCTTTTCTGACTTGTTTGTTCTCAGTTTCATAGGCTTTGGAGTATTATTAGGAGTCTACTAGTTATCTAAGTTTTAAAGATATCTTGGACTATGTTAGAAAGGTGATTGTAGTAAAAGATGTAATAGATAGAAACGTTGATATATGTTGCAGAAAGCCTAGGGTTTTGATGAGGAGTTTTCTGTGTTCCCTCAAAGTACCCAAAGAGGAGATAAGGAATATACCAATTGGTCGGGACTTCAAGGATATTTTTGAAGAAGTGCAAGGTTTACCTCCTCTCCAGGAAGTGGAATTTCGTATTGATTTGATTCCAGGAACTAGACCAATTGTATAACCTCCTTGAAGGTTGACTCCAAAGGAAAGAAGAGAATTGGAGAAGCGGACTTTTGATTTGTTATAGAAGGGTTTGATCAGACATAGTACATCGAGTTGGGGATCGCTAGTAGTATTCATTGCCAAGGTAAATGGTTCTCTTAGACTATGTGTGGATTACCGAGAATTAAATATAAGGATTATCAAGAATAATTTTCCTTTACTTAGAATTGATGACATGTTTGACCAGCTCCACGGAGCTTGAATATTTTCTCCATTGGATCTTGCCACTGTTTTTCATCAATTAAGGGTAGTGGAGGAAAGTATGGCCTTAACAGCTTTTGAAACCCCTGTTAGATTTTACGAGTGGTTAGTCATGCTGTTCGGATTGGTTAACTCACTTGCTTATTTCGTGGATTTGATGAATATAGTGTTTCAGGATTTTCTTAATAAGTTTGTTCTCGTCTTCATTGATGACATTCTCATTTATTCTAAAACAGAGGAAGAGCATAAGTACCATCTTCAAGTTGTTCTCGGTACTTTAAGAAGTCATGTTTTAAAGGCAAGGTTTTCTAAGTGCCATTTCTGAAAGTCCAAAATAAGATTTCTAGGTCATGCAGTTTCGGAAGAAGGCATATCAGTGGACCCAGCTAAAGTTGTTGTGGTTCAAGATTGGAAGAAACTTGAAAATGCAACTGAGATCAGAAGTTTCTTGGGATTGGCAGGTGTTAACCTAAAAAATGGTACAACACCCTGGATCAAGTATGAAAGCACCAATGCAGATAATCAGCAGCAAAAATCTCATATAAACAACAAATAAACAGTAGAAGTAAGAAAAAAGACACGGGATTTTTATAGTGGTTCGTCTGACTCAGGCTTATGTCCACTTTAATCAAAATTTACTATAATTATCTAGTTGAATCTCTCTGGATATCAACTAATTAGTCCCTAGATCTAAGTTACAATGAGTTAGAATAAGTCACAAGTACAAGGGTTACTAGAGAATCATAGTAACCCCCTTGATGACTGTTATGAGGGAGAAGAAACTTAAAGAAGTGAAGGAACTCCAGTAGGGTAATAACAGTTCTCTCTGCAGAAAAGATCCATTTCTAGTGGCAGATAGGTGAGTATTTATAGGGGAATTCAGTGAGTATTGGGCCAGAAGTCCAAGTGTAGAAGAGTCCGTTTGTTATGCGAAGTCATCACTGAAAATCTCAAATCGATCTGAGTCACTTCTATGAAGTGCTATCTATCAATAGACAATGTATCATTAGCTACCTCGCTAGCTATCCATCAACTTAGCATATTTTTCTACCAGAAGCCTTTACTTAGTGCTACAAAGGAGCATGGAAAGTTTGAGGGTGATTCGACCTATCTTGATGGATCGCTAGCTATCCAAAAGGGATGGATCGCTAGCTATCCATCCACTTAGCAAATTTTTGAGTGATCTTTATTTGGTCATCTTCCTATCTTCTACTTAAGTGCCTTGTCCAAATATAAAGTCATTTGCAGTTAGTTTGATCATCTGTTTTCATGGGTCATCTGATCCAGAAGAATCATCCATAACTTGCTCAAATCTTAATGTAATCGAACGAAACTTTGTAGGAACACTTTAGAGAGTGTGAGGACCCACCATAAAAATTTAAGGTGGTGGGGCCGATGTGCACGTAAATGTGCATATTTTACCACCATATTCAATCTACTTAAATTAAATAAATGATCACGTTGTGTATTTTAAATTGTTTAAACCAAAACTCAAATTATTTCAAATCGTCACATATTCATCTTCATCCGGGGGGCAAAATGGTCATTTTTGTGAATATATTAATTTTCTAAAATTTAATTGAAAATTTATATGTTATGTTATAAGAATTTAAATTCAAATACAAGTGGCTTCATGAAGATATATGCATGCACAAGAGTGAATACAAAGGAATGGAGATGGAAATTATTCATTTCATGGATCATGGAGGACCCCGCCTACCCACATACCTTCATGAACAAATTAGAGGCTAATGCACATGATAATAGAGTTTAAAGCTTCATGCACATCTATATGAGGATTATTTGAAGTTAATGATTACTTAGCCTCCACACTTCCTACGAGGTAATTTTGGGCATTCCCCAAAAAAATGAAGTAAGGTTTCCAAACATGTATATATACCCCTTATCTTCATGTAATTACTCCCTCTTTGTTAGTCTCTCTTAGGCCTCTTATCTTTAGTTAGTTTTAGCTTAGAGATAAATGAAAACTTCTATGTTCTTTTCATGGCTACTTAGCCATCTCTTTTATGTAATATTTTTTATGCAACTTTAATACATTGCTCTTTAATTTTTTATTTCCTTTCATGCTAGTAGTGTAGACTTATTTATTTATGCAAGTAGTGTATATCTTCTTTTATTTTATGCAAGTAGAATAGCTCTTCCTTTACTTTGCTTTCATCTTCTTCTTCTTTTTTGTGTTTCATGTTGCATGACACTTGCGTTGATATGATAACACAAATGAGAGGCTGATCCCTTCAATTTAGGAGTAATGAAGCCTCTAATCATGCAGCTTCAATATTTTGATAATTATTGTTCTCTTTTTGTGCTTAATGAGAATGCATGAAGTGGTTTAACTTGTTGTTTTTGCTTTGAATTTGATAGCCTACATTGTTGATACCAAATAGGCTATTCTTAAACAATCACAAAACATAAATTGCCTCTTCATCTAAATATGAATATTGCAAAGAAGTGAATGTTGAAATTAAAATTTGATGGTTTGTACTTCTAATTAATAGTTAATAGACCATGCTTAAAATAGATTTTGCTTTCAACTTTGTTGTCATATTTCATAAGATTTAAAAGTGTATTAGTGGTTGTGTTGTAGTTTGATGGTTTATATTGGGCTAATTAATAGCACAAATATGTCATACTTATGATAAACACAAAATTAATTTCAGTAATGACCAAAAGAGATATCATAATTTCATATTTGGTTGAATTATATGATCTAGAGAGTAGAATTATCTCTAAATTGTCATTTTATTCTCATAGTTTTCATTCACTTTTGTAATTTTTAGTTTTGCAATTTTTAGTAGTTAGCTAAACAATCTCAAATCTTGGTTAATTTGATTGAATAGATTTTTAAAATCTAACATTTCCCTATGGATCGACCCGTACTCTCCACATACTAACTTTTGTACGTCATGCGCTTGCGGTTAATTTTATTTCAAAATTCATTCGGCTATTTTCAAAACCAATAGACATTTAGCCGTCCGAATAAGTTTTTTGGCGCCATTGCCAGAGAATAGTTTTGATTTTGATTTTATATTCTTCGAATTATTTTCATTTGATAATTATTTTGTGTGTTTGTTTGCAACTAAAAAAAATGATGTCTGTTTGTAGCTTGCATTTGTTCGTGTGATTGTTGTTTTCTTTTTTTTTGCACTTGCATTGTATATATAAAAAACATACACTTAAAAAAGGAGAAAAATATTTTAATTCAATTTCATATACATTTTCTTCACTATTTTGATCATATACAGTTCCACTTTCATTTACATTCATATACATTTATGTGCATACCGTTACATTGCACTTCAACCTGCCTATGCATTTGCACTTCTCTTACTTCTGCTGCTGCCACTGTAGCCTTCTTCCACCACTAATCACCAAACCCTACACTTCGGTCAACAACCACACAACAACAGCTACTTGCACCTTCCCTGAAACCACAGTCATCATTCCTACAATTCAGCAGCTCCATCTATCAACTTTATAGAGACTTCATTGCCTTCTGCCACTATTCCTCTCTCACAATAAACCTCATTGTGTTTAAAAGGAAACTACTCCTCTACTTCCCCCATTTACTTCATTGTGTTTATAAAGCAAATCAGCAGTTGTTACTCATTCACATCTTCTGTTCCCCTGCACATCACTGTTGTACTCCTCCCATCAACCATATCCAACTTACTTGCAAATCCACTGTCCAAACCATCATTCTGCTTGAAACATCATTTGTCATTAATGCCTCAAACCACTTCTACTACCCCTTGCCGAAACTTCCAGCCGACATCAAACCCCTAAACTTCCTGCACTCATTCCCCCCACTTCAAACTGCAACTTCACCATAACTGCCTCATCTTTAATAAAACCTCCATCATTTAAATCACTGCAGTACTTCACTTCTTATACCACTTCTACACAGCAACCTTCACAAATCCTACCCCTGCCTTGCCTACAATTCTTCATTTCTGCCTATATTTGTACCTTGCCGTCAACAATATCAAAACTCCATCAACTTAAATTCTTCATATCTTCCTTGCCTGCAATTATACACTATTTGTACCAAAATTAGGCACAACACTATTTGGAAGTATTTGAAGAGATAAAAATGAAGAATATTAATGTAAAACGAGGATTATCTAACAAACACTTCAAAAACAAAACACAACAATTTAGAGTGGATCGGCGTATGGCCTACGTCCACTATGAAGTTGATGGCTTTATTGATATTCACTTGCCGATTATAACTGATTACAAAGGATTATAGCATATTATAGTTCTAAAATTCGAGTACAACAGCAGCTATGGAGTGCAAAGTTGAATTTGATAGAGTCTGGACGTTAGAGAGCCAAAAAAATCCTTTTTCTGTAGGCCCCGGGGCTCTATTTATAGGCGTAGGAGACAAATATCTCGCTCAGATCTCGAAAGACTTCTTCTAGCACATGGGTGGGTCCTTATGATAGATCCCAGGTGATTTCGACTCGATCCATGATCGATACGAACGAATTTCGTATCGATCAAGATTTGATCCAATCGAGTCAAAATTTGGCAGGAACATTCTTTAGGTTGTACGTAAGCTCCTGTGAAAATTTCATAGCATTTGGACTTATGGATTGCAAGTTATGATTGATGCGAATTGGAGTTCTTTAGTGGGCTGTTTAGTTTGTGTAGATGCACTTCGTATCGTTCTATTCGAATCGATCCGGGCACGTGCTAGCAAGTAGACGTGGCTCTCACTCTTTGGATCGATCCATTTTGTATGCCGAGTTGACCGAGTCTTCCTAACTTTTGCGCCTTGTTCGTATCGATTCGTAGACTGTTGTTCATATCGACCGATTATAAGGGCTTGATGTACTGTTCTCATCGATCGATTGTTGCTTTATTCATATCAATCGATTATGGCTCTGTTTGTATCGACAAATTATGAGTCTGTTCATATCGATCGATTCTTGGTACATTCTGCAACGTTTCACCCTACTCTGTTTGGATCGATCACCGACTAATCGATACGAGTGCAGTGTATGTTAATGGACCGACACGAATTAATGGTTTGGTGGATACGAAGTCTATCCTGTTGGGTCAATACGAACTGCAGACGTTCTATGGATACGAACAAAGCCCTTATGTATGGATATGAGTAGCGTATTTCCAGATGGATGCGAACAGAACCAATTCCAAGAGAACTGATTCTCTGGATGGAATCGAACAAGGCTTCTGGATGGGTATGAAATCGATCGATGCAAAGAGATGGATCGTGGCCTGGTCGACCTGAAATGATAAATACAAATTGATGGATGCGAAATGATGGATGCAACTGTATTGATTTCCTTGACTTGAATCGATCATATCTTGAGCAGACGATCTTGGATTGACTTGAAATTTAGAACGTTGGCTTTCATAGCTTTTCTTTTCATACCTTGTCAATTGTAGCTTGATTCGGACTCGGACAAATTTGTCGACATCCATAGTGAACCTACATATAACCGATCTCCAAGGCAAACTGTCCTTGGTTTCTAGTCGAGTTCTTGGTGTCACGGCCTTGCCAAAAGGCAGGACAACATACACCATACACCATACATACAAACTTCTCCTACCCATGCATCCCCATTCCAACCACAACATTTCACAAACATTCACCACCATACTCAAAATCTCCTACCTCTATACTCACAGCAGTGCAACACACATTCACGACAGCAAAGCAACAATATTCTACAATCAACTTGCCCTGCAACTACTCAAACTCCTACCTTCAATCGCCAATCCCAGCCTGCCTGCAAAATATCATTCAATTTTAGAGCAACCCTACTACATTGCCTTCACCAATCGCAAATTCCCAAACTTGAATACCTGAATTTCCCTGTCCAAACTTCCGTTACCACAAACACTTCAAACCTCCTGCCAATCGAAATCGTATTCAAACTCCAACTCATTCAACCCAGTTAGCCGCCTTCACCTAAACATCACCTCAAATTATCCTCCGCTTAACTGCCTTGACCACAAAATCCACTTCGAGTCAAATCAACCACCAGCAATCGTGACTTCTTTTTAACTTCAACATCAATCTATCTCCCACGAACCAACAAACAAAAAAAGAACAGATTTTGAGTTGCGAATTTGAACTCGATTTTTGGAAAGTGGAAGATTTGTTGTTTTGTTTTATTTGATTAATTTGGGAATCCTTTTATTTTGTTAATTTGAGTTCAGTCGGGCTTCTTATAAAATTTAGTACAATTCTTTTTTTATTTATTTATATTGAGTTATTTTGTTTATCTTAATTTTTTTAGTCCATCCTAATTTAAAAAAAAGGTTTACTTTTTTTAGTTTAATTTGTTTTTAATTTAGTTTTGCTTTATCATGAAAAAATTTAACTTTATTTTGTTCTGTTTTAATTTGGTATATTTTAAATTTTTTTTAAAAAAAAGAAATATATATATATAAACTTGTATATATCTATTTTTTATTTCAGGTTGCCGAAGAAGAAGGAGACAACCCGCTTGCCAAAAATAAATTGCTTAGCTTACTTGCTACAAAAAAATTTGTTGCTCTTATATAGCCCCTATCTATTGTTTTTTTTTGGGCCTTGTTTTGTTAGTTAATGAATTTCCATGAAAAAATTCAAAAACAAAATAAAAATCCACGCTAGTTGCATTGTTAATACACATTTAATTTTTGCTTTGCATTTCATCCTAGGTTTTGATTAATAATAATAGTTTTGATGACACTTAATTGCATATTGAAAAGTTGTCTTCTTTGAACAATTTAATTTCTTGGTATCTAGGCCACAACAGAGCAATAACCATTTATAAATATTATGGTAATTTGTAAATATTATAGTGCTTGTTTCTGTGAAGTTACTTAAACCTTTGGCTGCATTGCTATGGTGATTCGTGGTGCGCCGATAAATCTTGCCTATTATCTGGCTGAGAACTATCTTGTTGATTTAAGACAATGGTGATTATACAATTCTGGGTTAGAAGCCACTTTGGATAGATAATTTGTAATTAACCTTGCATTCATTTAGATACATTAGCTCATGCATACTTAAAAAAATTCAAAATCAAAAACTAAAAAAATTGTAAACATTCCTTGATTTTGTTTTAAAATCCTTTCTTTTGAATTATTTTTAATCAAAATAAAAATCCAAAAAAATATAAAACCTTTTCAAAAACAAAAAAAATTGAAGAATCAAAAACAAAACAAAAATCAAATTTTCCATTTAAATTCTATTTGTAAATATTTTTCCTTTATAAAAAAACATTTTTGAAAATGTATGAGTTTGCCCACTTACTTGAGTTTTCAATAGTTGTGACAATCGATATAATCCATATAATTTCGCTCCAAATTCGTATGGATATTTTAACGGCAACTATTGCGTAAATAATTTGAATTTCGAACAACAAAATTTTCAGAATGATGAACAACCCTCAACTCCTGAAAAAAGCATGGAAACGACTTCGTCTTTACTTGAGCTTTCTACATAACAAAACCAAAGGATAAATGGGTTGCGTAATTTAAATTTATGCGATAACTCAAATCAAGGATTTCAAAATAATCAAAATATGAATTCACTTCAAAATTCAAACGATTTCGATTATATCCCATGCCAATTCAATTTCGAACTCCAAAATGAATTTCAAACTCAAAATGAAAATGGAAACAACTTCTCAAACGAATTTGGCAATAGGAATAATCTTAACCACATTACGATTGAAAATCTTCATTCTCAACAATTTCAAAGTGAAAATCCTCATGTTAATAAGTATAAATGGGATTTTGTTAAGCAAATGGACGAAATTTACAATGATCACACGGATTTTTTGATTGAAACATATATGAAACAACGTAATAAACAAAATCAAATCCCAATGTGTGACGAGTCAAGTAATAATCAACCTTTTACCCAAATTAACGATTATCAAATAACAACTTTTGAAACTGAAAACAAAAATCTTAACGAAGTTGTTGAAAACATGGTAATTGAGTTGGATTTCAATTCTTTTGGGGGTATGGAACCAAATTTAAAATTCGACCTTCCTTTTCTCGATTTCAAAATTTTAAATACAAAAAACTTTGGATTTTGAACTTAGGATACGCAATGAAGTTGTTGATAATCCAACAAAGGAAGACGAATTTAACAAACATGATTTCTTTGGATTTTTTGAAAATGAGTTGTTAAATTCTAATGGGGAAGATTCAAATCACCATTTTGATTTTGAAATCAACAATTTTGAAGAAGTTTTCGATGATAAATTTGAATTTGAATTTAGTGAAAATAAACTTGAAATTCCATCAATCGTTTTATCAACCTCAAAAATCATCGAAAAGAAAAAACTTGTAAGATTTTTAATAAAACGACATTTGTCTACCCAAATCAACATTCAACTTTGAAATCATGTATGGTTTGGTTTTCCGAGTTTAAGCTATGTCATACTTGATGAGACAAATGAATCGGTCTTTGGAAGACCGTTTCGTTTACTTTTTGACAATATACTTTCTGATCTAGTGTAGATACCGTTCATTTTCATGTAAATATAGGTCATTTTCAATTTTTTTTAATTTTTCTCCTTCCACTTGGGCTGAATGTGGGGACACAGTCAATATCAGGTGCGGAGAGAGTCTCATCTTCATTTTTAATTTTTCTCCTTCTACTTGTTTTTTAAGCATTTTTGGTTTATTTTCAAATAAACATTATAGGATAAATATATGGTTGGTTAATTAAATTAAAAAATATTGAAAATTTAACAACAATAAAAATGAAGTTTGATTAGAAATAATGATAGTTAACTAGTATATAGGAAGGTTCATACGTGATAATTATGAAATATATCCTAATTGAAAATCTTTGTTTTAAAAAGTGGTTGATTTAAAGTAAATGATATAATATATTTTTT
The DNA here is from genome assembly GCA_030765085.1 of Allium cepa. Taxonomy (NCBI): domain Eukaryota; kingdom Viridiplantae; phylum Streptophyta; class Magnoliopsida; order Asparagales; family Amaryllidaceae; genus Allium; species Allium cepa. Next base: position 27,226,945 of record CM060939.1, on the reverse strand, counting down.
CTTCTACGTTAAATGGTGCTAAGATGATTTTGCAAAACTCTCTCTTTCCAACAAAATTGGAAAAATAAAATAAAAAAACATATAAAAAACCAAAACATTTGTATATATGTAAATATTTTTTATTAACACCTACGGTCGACAGGTGTACACACTTATGTGTAAGCTCACCATGCTCTGTACCTTTCTTACGTAAGCCCAAAAGGCCATGCATGATCGGTATATCTCGCCTCATTTTATCTGAACTAGGTTTTATATATATAAAAAATCATTTTAATAGTGCCTACAGTCAATAGGTGTTCACACTCGTGTGTTCACTCGCCGCGCTCTGTATTCCCTTCACATAAGTCCGCAAGGCAGTGCACTAGTAATATATCTGGCTGTAGTTTTCTAAGTTAGGCATATGTAAATATTTTTAATATCAATAAAATTTTCAAATAAGAGAGAGCGAGAAATGAAATCTGAGCACTATTTTAACTTATTTGATTTGACTTATTATTGAAAAGAAATGAAAATATCACTTTGACAAACTTTGATAATCAACTAAGGATTTATTTCATAGTTACACTTTGTTATCAACCGAAACAACGAGTTAAACTATTGTCTATTTGTTATGATAACTTGATTTTTATTGGAAATTTGATGAGTAAATGACTTAAATTTTCATGATAATAACGAAAACTAACATTTAGCTTATTCTGTTGATTTAAAAGTAAATTCTTCATTTGTAAATGTTTTCAAAAACTCGCATTCATCCCTTGGTAAATAAATTTTTCATTTTGTAAGTATTTTCATATCGCATTTGGGTTTTGTTTGCGCAAAAAATGGGCAAACACCTCCAATCCGTATAATTTAGTTGATTATATGTTATTTTCAAGGTTTTAGGTTACTTATGCAAATATAAAAAAAGCAGGGGCTAAACTGTAAAAGACACGCAGATTTATAGTGGTTCGGCCAGAACGTGCCTACGTCCACTTTATATGTTATTCTCTCTTTTCTTTCAAATTACAAGTACAAAGCTTTAAGTACAAGTATAAGAAAGTTGTTTGAAAGTTCCTTCCTTGCTTGAGCTCTCAAACTTGTCTGCCATTGTTGTACCCCTGCCCCTCTATTTATAGAGTGAGGCTGGAGGCAGGGGTCTTGGATGTATATAGCTGCTGGTGGGCCTGGGCTGAAGCAATCTGGTCTGGCATATCTGGTTCGGCGAAGCTTGGTTCGGCCGTGGATGTGTGGAGCTTGGTCCGGTGATGCCTTGGACCGGTGATAGTGACTTCGACTCTTGATCCGGTGGTAACCTTGGCTCGGTGGGACGATGATCCGGTAGTGCTCTGATTCGGCGGCGAGAGGAGATAGTTGGTTCGGTATGGAGGTGGAGAGGCCTGGTTCGGCAGGTTGTTTGGAGGTTGGTTCGGTGGCATGTGGTCCGGTGTTGGGTTGATTCGGTAATAGGTGTATGGTGGACCGGTGGTGAATGGTCCGGTAGTGGAAGAGAAGCTTTGGTTCGGTGTTAGGAGTGACGTTGGTTCGGCAGCAGGCAATGGACCGGATGGAGGTTGGTTCGGCTGTGGGGCTGGTCCGGTGTTAGGAGGGAGCCGGACGAATTTTCACCCAACACACATCTGGATAGTTAGCTTTATCACATATCTGAAGGTGGCTCCATTCCAGCTTCAGCCTAACTCCTACCCCGTTCTGGTGAGTCTTTTCGTCATCTTTCAGAGGAGATATGGGCGTCCCCCTTCCAACCGGGAGATCTGGTATCTGTACAACTTGAGAGGCTACAAGAAGGGGTCCCCATATATCAGTTTGGAAGAGGCCATGCCCTTCAAACCTGTTCTGGATCTGTACTCGAAGCTCAGTATGTTCAAGAAGGAATGGTTTTTTATTAGGGATGACTCTGTTTCTTTCCGCCTTTTCACTTCCGGCTGTAAGTTGAACTTCATTTATATTTTCCTTGTCCCGATCATAATGCTTCTTCTTATATGCTTTTATTTCTTGCTAGCGACAGGTGGTTTTGCGGTCGTGGAGACTGATTCCTTGGCTCGGATGGCTACTGAAATAAAGGCCATTTCGGGAAGGGATAGATCGGCCTCTTACCTGATCAGGAACGCCACTCGCCTGGAGTATAACTTGATTCTGCCACATCAATCAGTGGTTAAACAGAGAAATACAGCCGAGGAGAGGGATGCTAAAGCTAAGGATGGGGCTACTGCGAAGAGTAGAAAGAAGAGACCTTTCTCAGTACCTCCAGCCGTTGGGAGAAAGAAGCTTAAGAAGTCTGATGGACCCTCTCCCAGTACATGTCCAGATATTCCGGAGGAGGAAGGTGGAGAGGATAGAGGCGAGGGCGAAGGAGGCGATGTAGGAGGAGAGTCAGAGGGTGGAGGAGATGGCGATGGAGATGGAGAGGGCAATGGCACTGGTGCCTTAACCTCCGGGCAAGTGGGGGAGCTTCAGGAGTGGACGGATGAGGCTCTCCGTCAAGCTTTCGGGGAATCGGAGGGAGAACCGGATTTGGCGGAGAAGGCGAAGAAGACTGGCAAGGTCGGGGCTGACGCCGATCCATCCCCTAAGAGCTCCTCAGCTAGGGTGACTCCGGCAGTGCAAGGTGAACTTTTGACTTCTGCAGACCCCATTTATGACAGGGACTTAGGAATATTTTATGGCTCGCTCCCGTCCTGGGATGAAATCCAGGACTTATTGCAGGATCTTACTCCTCCGCAGGGTTTGTATAATAGATGTGTTTTTTCACTCTTTTTAACTTAACATATTTCTCGAATTATGGACCATTGTACGCTTGTAACACTTGTTCTTTATTATAGGGGCAGGCGAGGTGGCCAAAACTTCAGACGTTCGACGCCGCCTCAACAATTCAAGTTGATGAGAGCTTCTACTAAGCCTAAGCTGCCAACTGGCCGTTCCGGGGATGTAGTTAGATATCGTCCTCTTCTTGGAGTCATTGAGGAAGGTATCCAGCAAAGGAAGAGGAGGCGTTCCTTGTTTGATTCACCACCTGGTCCTCAGCCTCCTACTCAGCCTTCACGGGATACCACGGAGGAGACCACGGAGTTTGCCCCCTCTCCGCCTCCTTCCGAGAATCCTACTGTTATCCATATAAAACGTCCCGACGTGCCTCGCAATCCCTTTGCCGGCCACCCGGATTTGGACCCAAGCTTTCAGGATATATTATTCGACGAGGGCACGGGCGAGCATCTTCTCCCCCGCAATCCCATGGTTCAGATTCTTGATGAGGCTAAGTCCCTAGATCTGGATCTGCTCACTACTCGGATAGCTGCTATGGGGGACGAAGCCAAGGCCAACATTGACCGGGTCGCGGAGGAGGTCAAGAAGCTGATGGAGCATCATGCTCGACTGGCTAGGGCTGGGGAGGAAATCGGGAGTGCTAACATCCGGCTGTGGGTACAGGTTTCTGATCAGGCCAAGCAGCTTGCCGATCAGGCTATCTAGATTTCTCAGCACGAGGCAGCCTCCAGGCAGTTGAAGGAGAATCTGGAAAAGGCCAGCAGGGCAGAATTACGAAAAATGGAGGCTGCTTGCAAGGGGCGGATTGATATGGCCATTGCGACGGTGGATGAGGTTCGGAATGCGGATCTTGAGCAGATTGAAGAGTTGTCTGGGAGGCATGAGGCCGCAGAGCTTGCTCAGGCCAAGCTAAAGGAAGAGATGGAGGAAATGAGGAGGTCTCTCCAAGCTGACCGCTTGAGATATCGATCGGAGAGGGATGTTGTCGTCGCTAAGTTGTTGTCCTCCGAGGCCCGGGTGAGGGAGTTTGAGGAGAATGAGGGGATGATGGATGAGATGTTGCAGGATATGTACTTCCGTACCTGGAAGCAGGGTAATCTCTCCTGGATGGATGACTATCCCCGGATCATGGCTAGGATATATCTCTGGGCTTTGGAGGAGGCCAAGGCCGAGGCGGATAAGGAAGGTGGAGTGACTTTTAGGATGGATATGGTAACCGCCCAGTTCTCAAAGGAGGAGAAGGTAGCGGTGAAGGAGGGGATGCGCTGCTTGCTGGGAGGAAGCGGGTGTGCAATTGGCGGATGAGGATCAAGCGGCGGATGTTGGTGAGTTTCTCTTCTCTTTTCTTTTTAGATTTTCATAACTTGATCGTTCGTTGTTTATCTGATGGATTCTTCTTCTGAATTGGACAGGTGGGACCTCTGGCCAACATGCTGGGAGTTCCGATCCAGCAACCAAGTAGATTCGGAGAGCTGGTTCTGAAGTGTAGTGGTTAGCACTAATGCAGCTGGTCACCTTTTGATTTCTTTTTATTGCTGTTCATGTTAGTCCAAAACATTGATGTAACTGTAATAATACCGTTTGTGATGAATAACTTTATGTAATTTTCATAATATAAGCTGATTCCTTTATGTTGGAATGTTATCGCTATTTTGCTGTGCTGTGTAAGTGATGTAACTATGCATGTTACTAGTGACTTGACTGTGCCTGATGCCAAGTTTTTTGCTTAAAGTATAATTTTCTCATTTTGCAACGTAAATGTGATGTGTGAATATGAACTGCAGCTATGCATTAATGTATAAAAGTAGAAGGTACCGCCCTTCATGTTTCGGCTGTTGATGGCAACTTCGTGCGCCCTGTAAGACTAAGCACGGAATGCTGTTGAGTGTCTCGTCATCCGATTGTAAGTTTATGTTCCCATTAGCGAGCGTTCCCTATTTCATGTCCTGTACTTTCAAGCACCGTTACGGATAATAGGAGAAAAGTTTTAAATGAAATGGAAATATAGGAAAAGTAAAACTTCCAGTCACGGAAGGCCGTCGATGTCCTTAAGTTCGTGGCAAACGGGTTTTGTAGTCACTTTCCCTAGCTGTGGGTCTTGGAGACATTTGTCACCCATCTTACGCCTCTGCGGGGACTTTTCTTTTTTACCACAGCCGCACTTAAGACACATCGGAGCCGATCGCGCACAGCAACTACCCGGGCCATTATGGCCCGTAATCGTGGGTATTATTCGATTTACTGTGGCCGGCTAACGTGGGGGCCGATCGTCAACTGTGAACTGCCCCTGGCTGGCCACACCTTATGTTGGGGCTTATGATCGGTTCACAGTTGCCGGCGAGCCAAATCGCTGTAATGAGCTGCCATCGGCTATAGTCGGCCTTTTTTTTTGATGACTTATACTCGGCTTATTACAGTCGGCTTTAAGGGCCGAGGCAAACAATGAGTTAACTCGCGGTAGAGGGATACCGGAGCAAAGTGTCTCATTGGCGAGGGCATAGGAGCGCAGCGTACCTGTTAGATTTTGTCCAGATGGAGTTGTGTTGTGAAGTTCTGGATTGAAATGTCATCTGCAAAGGATTTTGTTCAACAGCAAAGGATAAAGCTTAACAAGTAGCCAAGATATAAAGGGACAAGTTAACAAGAGCCAAGTTTTTTAAAGTGGTTCGGCACGAAAATGCCTACGTCCACTGGTTCTCTTTGTTAATTTACTTCATATGGGCAGTACAAGTTAAGAAAAGTATCGACGGAGGTGTCGGATGTTCCATGCCCTCTGGAACACCTCTCCGTCCACTGTTGACAAAATATAAGCTCCGTTGTGGAGATCTTTATGAATTACATATGGTCCGTCCCAGATGGGGTCCAGTGCCCCGGGGCGCGGAAAGATTCTCTTGAGGACAAGATCTCCTTCTTGTAAGCTGCGATGTTTGACTTTGGAGTTGTATAGTGCTGCCACTTTTTGTCTGTGAGCTGCTGCTTTGAGTGCTGCATCATTTCTTCTCTCCTCAATTAGATCCAAAGACATGTGGAGGAGTTCTTCGTTTTCTTCCGGGTTGTAGTGGATCCTACGGTGAGAGGGCACTATAGTTTCAACTGGGAGCATAGCCTCCGATCCGTATGCCAAAGAGAAGGGAGTATGCCCTGTTGAAGTTCTGTAAGATGTGCGATAGGCCCAAAGTGCCGTAGGAAGTTCGTCCACCCAACCGCCTTTCGACTTTTCAAGTTTCTTCTTGATTAAGGTTTTGAGAATTTTGTTGGCAGCTTCTATTTGGCCGTTTGCCTGGGGATAAGCCACGGATGAGAAGCTTTTGTGAATCCCGTGCTCTTGGCACCAGTCGGTGAATTCCTCGCTGTCAAACTGAAGCCCATTGTCTGATACGATTTTGAGTGGTGTTCCGTACCTGCACAGAATATTTTTAATTAAGAAGTTGATAACTTTTGCCGAAGATATTTTATTTAGGGGTTCCGCCTCCACCCATTTGGTGAAGTAGTCAACTGCCACTATAGCATATTTGGCTCCGCCTCGGCCCGTTGGCAGTTCGCCAATTAAGTCAATCCCCCATATTGCGAAGGGCCAAGGGCTGGTCATCTTAATAATTTCATTGGTTGGTAGTCGAGGGATTTTGGCAAATTTCTGACATCTGTCACATTTTTTGACGAAGTCTAAGGCGTCTTTGTTCAAGGTGGGCCAGAAATATCCATATCGGAGTATCTTTTTTGCTAGAGTCTGCCCTCCGGTGTGGTCTCCACAACTTCCCTGATGGATGTTGGATGGAATTTCCCTGGCTTCTCTTCCAGCAACGCACCTCAATAAGGGGTTAGAGAAGCCGCGCCGATAGAGGATGCCTTCTTGCATTGTGTAGCGGGAAGCTTTTCTTAGAATTTTCTTAATTTCATTTCGCCCGTCTGGTAGGGTGCCGTTTTGTAAGTATTCTCGGATAAGGGTCATCCACGTTTCTTCTTCGGTTGCAGCTATCAGGTGTACTTGCTCGAAACTCGGGGTTAGCAGCCTTGAGACAGTTATCGCTCCAGAAGCGGTGTCATCTCCCATGCTAGCTTGCTTTGCCAGCGCGTCGGCCTCTCGATTTTCCTCTCGAGGAATGTGTCTGATCAAATAGTGATCCAGTTGGTTAAGTAGCAGCTTGGTCCTCTTTAGGTATGCTGTGAGTCGTTCTCCTCGAGTCTAGAACTCTCCTAGTATTTGATTCACAATAAGTTGAGAATCATTATGGAGAAATAAAGAACTGACTCTGATTTCCAGTGCAAGTTCTAATCCGGCTATCACTGCTTCGTATTCTGCGTCATTGTTGGTGGCAGCGAATTCCAATCTTAGGGCGTAGCGCAGCTTCTTTCCCTTGGGGGTGATTATCACAACACCTGCCCCCGAGCCTTGTTCGCTCGACGCTCCATCTACGAAGAGATTCCACTTGATATCTTCTGCTATATCAGATTGGTCCTTACCTTCGCCAGTAGTGAATTCGGCAATGAAATCGGCCATGGCTTGTCCCTTGATAGCGGTGCGAGGATGGTAAGTGATATCATATTGGCTTAGCTCGATACACCACTTGAGCAGTCGCCCAGAGGTGTCGGGACGATGGAGCACTTGCCTCAATGGCTGGTCGGTTAGGACTCTGACGGGATGAGATTGGAAATAATGTCACAGCTTCCTTGATGTGATTAGTAAACAGTACGCCAGTTTCTCGAGTTTGGGATACCGGGCTTCTGCTCCCGTGAACCTTTTGCTTATGAAGTACACTGGCCGTTGTGTGCGGTTTTCTTCTCTTACCAAAGCGGCGCTTAGGGCATGGGATGACACAGCAAGATATAGGTATAGTTCTTCGCCTTCATTCGGCGTTGAGAGTACTGGTGGCCGTTGGAGGTGCTCGATTAGGTTAAGGAAAGCTGCTGAACATTCGTCGGTCCACTCGAATTTTCCTTTGTCTCTCTTCAGGGCTTCAAAGAAAGGAATGCAATTGTCGGTTGCTTTAGAGATGAATCGGCTTAGGGCGGCCACCTTCCTGTTTAGGCTTTGCATTTCTTTCCGAGTGGATGGTATTTTGATATCTTGCAAGGCTCGGGCTTGTTCGGGGTTCGCTTCGATCCCTCTGCCATGGACGATGAATCCCAAGAACTTTCCTGATGACACTCCGAAGGAGCACTTTAGAGGGTTCAGCTTCATTCCATATTGGCGGAGTACTTGGAACATCTCGTCTAGGTGGCTTACATGATCGTTGGTTGTTCTTGATTTTACCAGCATGTCATCCACATAAACTTCCATAGTTCGTCCTATCAGTTCTGCAAACATCTTGTTGACGAGGCGCTGATAAGTAGCTCCGGCGTTTTTAAGTCCAAATGGCATTACCTTGTAGCAGTACAATCCTCGGTCAGTGATGAAGCTAGTGTGGTCTTGATCGGGGGCGTGCATAGGGATCTGGTTATATCCTGAGTATGCGTCCATAAAGGATAAGAGTTCGTGTCCGGCGGTGCTATCCACGAGTTGGTCGATTCGGGGGAGTGGGAAGCAGTCTTTCGGGCAAGCGTCATTTAAGTTGGAGAAATCGATGCATGTTCGCCATTTCCCATTAGCTTTCTTTACCAGTACCGGGTTGGCGATCCATTCCGGGTAGATGGCTTCACGTATGAAGTCATTGGCAAGTAAGTTCTTTACTTCTTCCTCAAGGGCTGCTGATCGTTCCGCCCCCATACTTCTCTTCTTCTTCTTTACTGGCACCTTGGTAGGATCAATGTTCAGTGCGTGGTATGCTATGTCCGGGGAGATTCCAGTCATATCAGCGTGCGTCCATGCAAATACATCCATGTTGTGGCGAAGAAAATCAATGAGTTGATTCTTTAATTCTCTTTTTAACTGAGACCCGACTCTCAGCAGTCTACTTGGGTCGTGTTTGTCTACAGATACGAATTCTATAGCCTCTGCAGGCTCGGTGGTGGCCTCCTCCTCTTTGTCCCTGGGGTCTAATTCGTTGAAAGGATCACTGGTATATCGAAGAGGAGGGGCTTTCTTTAGTTGCTATGCTTCCAAGCTTTTCATGCAGAGAGTAGTCTCTGCATTTTTCCCTTTATCTTTTCTGCGGTTATTGCGAAGTTCAGTTACATAGCAGTCTCGAGCAGCGTCTTGATCTCCCTCTACTTCTCCTATTCCGTTATCGGTTGGAAATTTCATCTTCAGGCACCACGGGGCTAGGACAATTTGGAAGTCGGACAAGGCTGGTCTTCCCAAAAAGGCGTTGTAGGCCGAATGGCTTTCTATTAGCACAAACGTTTGTTTTCGCACAGCGAAGCGAGGATGGCTCCATATTTCAACAAAAAGGTCCAGTTGCCCGAGGGGCATCTTCGCATCTCCAGTGAAACCATGTAGTGGTTTGTTGCAGGGAGACACATCTTTCATTGATAGCTTCATTTTGTCGAAAGCATGCTTGAATAGGATATTCACCGAGCTTCCAGTGTCTATTAAAATTCGGAAAACTTTGGCTGGTCCGAACCAGGCAGAGATGACCATAGGATCCATGTGCGGGTATTGTCTTCCCTCTAGATCGCGCCTACTAAATGTGATATCATTACTTTCCTTCCGCTTAGGGTGGCGTTCTTCCATAACAGAATTGACGCAGTCTCCCTCGCTTCTGAGTGAGTTTCCATATCTTTCCATTTCTGTCCAGCTCTTGTCAGCGATGTGTGGCCCTCCTGATATTATATGGACCACTATCTTCTCTTGGCTGGAACCGCTGGTGTTGCGATTTCCTCCGCCTGTCTCTGGGTGGAGCTGCCCTGGGTTTTCCTTGGTAGGAGCTGGAGTCCTGTCCTAGCCCTTTGCATAGCGTTCCAGCTTCTTTCTCCTGATGTGTTCTTCAATTAAATCTCGGAGATGACGACATTCATTGGTATCGTGCCCATGAGACTCGTGAAAACGGCAGAATTTTCCGGACTGGATTGCGCGATCTGACTCTTTCTTGTACGGGGGCGCTTGTATGTAAGTTCGTCTTGGGTGGCCAGGAAGATGTTCTCGACTGTTTCATTCAAGGGAGTGTAAACGTCGAATCTCGGTCCTGGTCGGTACAAGCGCTTTTCTCCCTTCTTGCCCCCTGCATTTTCTCTGGAGTCATTTCTCCGAATGTCCTTCGCTGCGGCGGGGGCGTTTCCATGGGCCGTCTTAGCCTGTGGTCCTGTCTGCCTTTCAGTGGCAGCCTCTTCGATTCTCATGTACTTCCCAGCTTCATGGAAGAAATCGGGCAAGGTAGCTGGTTTTTCTTTAGTTAGTCTTCTAGCAAACTTGGTATCTGGGTGCACACAACTACAAAGGGCCATCAGGGTGAGTTTCTCATCGGCATCTTGGACTGCGGCCGCTGCGGCGTTGAACCGGGTTAGATATTGTTGCAGTGTCTCTTCGGATTTCTGTTTGATATTGGATAGAGAATAAGCATCCTTGGGTTGTTCCACATGAATGCAGAACTGGCTAATGAACTTTTCCTTCAACATTTCCCATGAACTGATGGATCCTTGGGGTAGATGGCAGAACCAGGAGGTAGCTAGATCTGCTAAAAATAGTGGAAAGCGTTTGCATAATACTCCTTCTGTTGCCCCGCTCATGAGCATATGTTGTGTGTATCTTTGCAGGTGTACAACGGGGTCGGAAGTTCCCTTGTATGGTTCCATCGTCGGCATTTTCCATTCTCGAGGGGTGATGGCGGTTTCGATGTCGCGGGTGAAAGGGCTAGTTACCCTAGCGCCTATCCCTCGATCTCTTTGCTCCTGTCGTACGCATTCCCTGAATAATCGTGCCATTCTTTCATCAGAATTTGGAGCGGACAAAAATGAGCTTGGTTCTTCCCTGCGGGATCGATCTCGTCCAGATGACCTGTAGGGATGGTATAGCCTATCACTTCTGACATTATCCAGTGGCTGTCTTTGGCTGCTCGGATGCATGCTAGGACCAGCTATAGTTGCCCCCTGCCTTGATCTTCCCCTGTGGGGTTCTGCTTCGAGCATTTCCATGGGGTCAACTTCGGGCTGGGTTCTAGCTCGGCTCCGTTCAGCGGGGTTTCTATGATTAGGCGGCATGATCGGGTCAGCTACATCCGACCCTCGCCTGGTGCCTCCCCCATTGGGTTCGGTTCCAAGCGCTTCCTCGAGTCGGACTCCGGGCTGAGTCCGGGCGCGGCCCCTATCATTGTTGTTCCTGTTGATAGCTTCTTCGAAGAGTGAAGACCTTTGCTGTCTCTGAGATCCTCCAGATTGAGACTCACCCCATGATTCAGTGTTGCGGTTGGATTCTTCGGCATCCCTCAAGCGTGACATGAGTTGGTTCACCAAAGCTTCTTGTTGGGATGCGAAGCGGTTAGTTACTTCAGTCACAACTCTGTCTAGATCTGCCCTAGTGATTGTTGCCGGTTGTTCCGCGGCAGGGGCTGTCGGATTTGCCTGATCTGTTGTCGTAGTGGGATGGTTCTCTTGATCTGGATCCACTGGATCTGGAGCGCTGCTGGTTGCAACGTTCTTTCCCTTGTTGGCGTCTTTTCTCGGCCTGGAAGTCATGTTTCCTAGGCAATGAAGGGTGCTATTGGGAAAGAAGGTTGAATGAGGGAAGCTGAAGCTTCGAGTTACAAGTTCTCAGTGAAAGCACCAAAAATGTTTGCGCAAAAAATGGGCAAACACCTCCAATCCGTATAATTTAGTTGATTATATGTTAATTTCAAGGTTTTAGGTTACTTATGCAAATATAAAAAAAGCAGGGGCTAAACTGTAAAAGACACGCAGATTTATAGTGGTTCGGCCAGAACGTGCCTACGTCCACTTTATATGTTATTCTCTCTTTTCTTTCAAATTACAAGTACAAAGCTTTAAGTACAAGTATAAGAAAGTTGTTTGAAAGTTCCTTCCTTGCTTGAGCTCTCAAACTTGTCTGCCATTGTTGTACCCCTGCCCCTCTATTTATAGAGTGAGGCTGGAGGCAGGGGTCTTGGATGTATATAGCTGCTGGTGGGCCTGGGCTGAAGCAATCTGGTCTGGCATATCTGGTTCGGCGAAGCTTGTTTCGGCCGTGGATGTGTGGAGCTTGGTCCGGTGATGCCTTGGACCGGTGATAGTGACTTCGACTCTTGATCCGGTGGTAACCTTGGCTCGGTGGGACGATGATCCGGTAGTGCTCTGGTTCGGCGGCGAGAGGAGATAGTTGGTTCGGTATGGAGGTGGAGAGGCCTGGTTCGGCAGGTTGTTTGGAGGTTGGTTCGGTGGCATGTGGTCCGGTGTTGGGTTAATTCCGTAATAGGTGTATGGTGGACCGGTGGTGAATGGTCCGGTTGTGGAGGAGAAGCTTTGGTTCGGTGTTAGGAGTGAGGTTGGTTCGACAGCAGGCAATGGACCGGATGGAGGTTGGTTCGGCTGTGGGGCTGGTCCGGTGTTAGGAGGGAGCCGGACGAATTTTCACCCAACAGGGTTTATGGGTAGTATCCATTGAAAACCCTCACTAGACAACACTCGTCCTATTGGGGACACCCAGAGGTTTGACGGCTTGTTGTATACGCTCAATGCAATCGTGCTCCCTCGAAAATGGATTTATCTTAGTTTTGAGTTTATTGGAGGACGAATAAAAAGATAAGTGTGGGGGTATTTGATGTGCACGTAAATGTGCATATTTTTACCATCATATTTAATCTATTTAAATTAAATAAATAATCATATTAGGTATTTTAACTTGTTTAAACCAAAATTCAAATTATTTCAAATCGTCACATATCCATCTTCATCTAGGGGCAAAATGGTTATTTTTAGGCATATATTGATTTTCTAAAATTTAACTGAAAATTTTTATGTTATTATATAGGAATCTAAATTCATATACAAGTGGCTTCATGAAGATATATGCGTGCACAAGAGTGAATACAAAGGGATGGAGATGGAAATAATTCGTTTCATGGATCATGGAGGACCCCACCTACCAACATACATTCATGTACAAATTAGAGGTTAATGCATATGTTGATAGAGTTTAAAGCTTAATGCACATCTAAATGAGGATTATTTAAAGACAAATGATTACTTGGCCTCCACACTTCCTAAGAGGGTATTTTGGGAATTCCATAAAAAAATGAATTAGGGTTTCCAAACTTGTATAGATATACCTTATCTTCATTAATTGCTCTCTCTTCTTTAGTCTGTCTTAGGCCCTCTTCTCTTTAGTTAGTTTTAGCTTAGAAATAAAAGGAAGCTTCTTTTTTTTTTCATTGCTACTTAGCCATTTCTTTTATGTATTTTTTTTATGCAACTTTAATGCATTGTTCTTTTCTTTTCTTGTTTCTTTCCATTCATGCTAGTAGTGTAAATTTACTTATTTATGCAAGTAGTGTAGATCTTTTTTATTTTATATAAGTAGAATAGCTCTTCCTTTACTTTGCTTTCATCTTTTTTTTATGTTTCATGTTTCATGCTACTTGTGTTGATTTGATAACACAAATGGGAGGCTAATCCCTTCAATTTAGGGGTAATGAAGCCTCTAATCATGTAACTTCAACATTTTGATAATTAATGCTCTCTTTTTGTGCTTAATGAGAATGCTTGAAGTGGTTTAACTTGTTATTTTTGCTTTGAATTTAATAACAGAATATTGTTGACACCAAATAGGTTATGCTTAAACAATCACAAAACACAAATTGCCTCTTCATCTAAATATGATTATGGCAAAGAAGTGAATGTTGAAATTAAAATTTGATGGCTTATATTTCTAATTAATAGTAAATAGGAAAAGCTTACAATAGATTTTGCTTTCAACTTTGTTGTCATATTTCATGACATTTAAAAGTATATTAGTGGTTATGTTATAGTTTGATGGTTTATATTGAGCTAATTAATAGCACAAATATGCCATACTTATGATAAACACAATAATTGATTTCACTAATGACCAAAAGAGAGATCATAATTTCATATTTGGCTGAACTATATGATCTGGAGAGTGGAATTATCTTTAATTTTTCATTTTATTGTCATAGTTTTCATTCACTTTTGTAGTTGTTAGTTTTGTATTTTTCAGTAGTTAGCTTAAACATCTCAATATTGGTTAATTTGATTGAATAGATTTTTAAAATCTAACATTTCCATGTGAATCGACCTGTACTCGCCATGTACTAACTTTTGTATGCCGTGCGCTTGCGGTTATTTTTATTTCAAAATTCATTTAGCTATTTTCAATATTCGTTCGGTTATTAGTGGTTGTCTTCCTATCTTCTATTTGAGTGCCTTGTCCAAATATCAAGTCGTTTGGATTTAGTTTGATCGTACATTTTCATGGGTCATCTGATCTGGAAGAATCATCCATAATTTCCTCAAATCTTAATGTAATCGAACGAAACTTTGCAGGAACACTCTAAAGGGTGTCAGGGACCCACCATAAAAATTGAAGGTGGTGGGGCCCAATCTAGATGGATTGCTAGCAATCCATCAAATCAACTACAAATGCTTTCATTTTTTATGAGCCTTCTTCTATGTCAACTAAATGTTCTTCCAAAATTTCAAGTCAATCCGACTTCGTATGAATTCTATAGGTCCATTTTAAGTTAGTTGCTTTTGGTCAAATAGCTTGAATCCAGTGAGTCTTTACTTCTCGAGCTAGATTGTTTGTCATGCTATAAAACTTGGAAAGAATCTCTACGGACTATATTAGATCATGATGCGAGAGGACTAGAGGATCCACAAGTAAGCTTTACGGATCGCTAGTGATCCATGGGTGATGGATCGCTTGCGATCCACTGCCTTAGCTTGTTTTGGCATTTTTATTCTTTGTTCTTTCTCTTCTTTTCCTTCGGGTCTTCCTTGTTGATCCTTGGGATATTCTAACTTGTTGTAGATGTTCTTGTTCCCTTTGAATTCTATTATGTTAAAAACCAAGTTAACACTTTCCCTCCCTAAAGTACGCCTTTTGTATAAAGGTGTGCTTTTCTCTAGAATAAGTTTCGGTAACAAGTCTTTGATCGTTGACCTTCCCAGTGGCTCTAGCCTTGGAAAACCATCCAATTCCTTTGGATTCTTTGGTCAATCATAAGTCACTTCAAACCTATTATATCCTAGGACTCTAACTCTGCTTAGGTGTAATCTGTACATCACAGTCGTTTTGATTTTATTTGGAGTTATTACATCACATGTCTCTAATTAAATGACATGTTTTCAATTACATCGCATATCTCCATTTATGTCACACATATCTAACTATCTCTTTTTCATTCGGGATTTACATCATTATCAAATTTTTCTTCTCATTCAGAGTTGTCACATCATATAACAAAATCGCATTATATACCAAAATCACATCATACATCAGAATCACATCATATATCAGAATCACATCTTATATCGAAATCATCCTGTGTTCATCTAGGGTTTATCGGTTTTATTCTGTTTATAATGCATTCAGATCCTTCTATTAAATCATATTTGTTTTAAGGCTCGATCTCTCCCGATCGTTTAAGTTTAATGCATGATCTCTCTGGATAGTTTAATGTTTAGTTTAATATGCGATCTCTTCGGATCATTTAATGTTTAGTCTAATGTATAATCTCTCCGGAACGTTTAATATTTTAAGTTAAGGAGATGATCTCTCTAGGTCATTTGTTCGTTAAGTTATAGGGGATGATCTCCCTGGATCATTTTCTTATTAAGTTAAAGGGGATTAAGCAAGCCCATCTGCTCACTCCCTGGTGAGGGGACTTACTTCTTTCACTCCAGTCCCGTCTCTTCGGCTGGGACTCTATGGCATTCGATATCATATAAGTCCATCCACTCACTCTCCGACAAGGGGATTGGCATCTTACACTCTAGTCCCGTCTCTCCAGTCGGGACATTATGGCATTCAAAATAAGTTATCATATTAAGTATGGATTTTACAAAATTCACATTTCAAGTCAAAGCAAACAACCAGAAATTAAATAATCAGAAATCTTGAATGTTTGTTCCAGACATCCGACTCAGAGTATGGCAAGGGACCAATCTAGGTTTTGCGCATGTCCAAGCGGTCTGAGATTATTATCCTAAGCAATTATCCTAGATATCCAACTCAGTGCGTGACTGGGAACCAATCAAGGTTTAGCACACTCTAAGCGGTATGTGATCATTATTGTTTTTACCACTAATATATGAAAAGAAAAGTACAAAAATGAAATCAAAGCAAAGAGTTGCAGTTAGATCTAACATCCTATCCATCCTAGTTATGGGATTATCTGTCTTGGCCCAGATCCTTGGGCATTCCTTGAAGACTCTTCTATGGGTGGTGGCTGCTCTAGCTGTGCCATCGTAGCTCTATTCCTCATGTATTGTGGTAGCTGGTCATTCCGAACTAGTTCTTCTATTAGATCACGAAGGTGTCAGCACTCGGTCGTTTCATGTCCGCCCAACTCATGGAAGATGCAAAAATTTCTGGATCCTTTCTCTCGATTAGTGGGCTCTCTTCTCCGAGGATTTCGATAGGGGATTTCCCCCCTAGTATCATGGTATATCCTTTCCATGGTTTCAGTCAGCTCAGAGTAGGAAGAGAATTTTGGCTCCTTCCATTGTCATTTCGGTTCTCTAAAATCATCATTAGCTTCTCTTTTCCCTTTGTATTTTCCAAATTCTACTTCGATGATCCCTTGCTATCCACAACATAAATTTCAGTACCTTTAGCTTCATCTTCAGTGTCAGCATCTTCCTGGTGTAATTACTCTTAGCTTCATCGTAAAACTCAGCAAGATCCATTGGTGGATCCCTCTTAAGTGCAGCCTTGAAGTCGACTTACTCGCGACTCCTAACACTACGGCCATCAAAATCACTGATGTGTCAGGCCTATCAACCGCAGTTATTGCTGCATTGAATCTTGTAAAATATCATCTCAAGGTCTCCTCAGGCCTTTGTTTCACATTTTCCAATGTCATCACATTCTTCGGTTGTGAGATGTGAACTCGAAATTGTCTTAAAAATCCGCCAAGTAACTCGTTCAATGTACTAATGTACCAATTCTCTAGCTGTCTAATCCACATTACTGCCAAACCTATTAAGTATAATGGGAAGCACTGCCCCACTACTTCCTCAAAAGCACTCAACGCTTCCATATGTTGGATATATCCCATTAGATGAATCATTGGATCGATCTTTCCATCATACATTTCCAATGTGGGAAGCTTGAAATCGGGTGGATTCCTCGCGTTTTGGATATTAGCAATAAATACTTTTCCGTTCACATCTTCCAAACCATGATCTGTAGGTCCTCCTCTAAACAACCTTCTTGCTAATTCATCCATTCGGTTTTCTCCATCCAATGAAGGTCCTCATCCGAAAGCAATGTTCTACCCCTGCCTTGGCAAGGGAAATCCGATGCATACTCCACTGGTTGCACACTAGTTTTCTGCCTTACTCTCCTAGTCTCATTCTGTCCTCCACTCCTCTAGAGTAACCCTGGCACATGTTCCTCTACCTGTTGCACTCTAGTATTTGGATTAGTACCCGTACCACCAGTTTTCGGAGTTTCAACAGCCACTCCATTATTGGCCCTTTCAGTGCTAGAACTTATATTGATCCCATATCAGCGTTGATTTCCATGTTGACTCCCATGTTGCCCCTAAATATCAGTTGCTCTAGACATGGAAGCAATCTTCCATCTCGCTCTAGTCTAACTCAAGCAGCTCCTGTGTTGTTTCCTGGTGCCTGAATTCCTATAGCTCTTGTAGTTCCTTATTGTCCCATCCTTTGGAAATCATTTCTTGTTGCCTAGCCAAGATTCCATCCTGCCTCTCCTTCATCAGCCTTTCCATTTCTTCTCTAGCTACATTTTTGGATTGGTGAGAACTTAAGGATACTTCCAAATTGCCTCATGGCTGTGGTTGACTTGCTTTAGTTTTAGATCTAGTGTTAGTCTTTTCATTTTTCCCCCAATCATAGATTCAAACTTCAAGTTTCTAGATCTACCTTTGTTTTCAATGAAAGCAGCAAAATGTTAACCCAAAAAATATATCAACATCCTAGTTCAAGTGTGAAAGCACCAGTGCAGATAATCAAGGGCACAAATCTCAGATAAACAACAAATAAATAGCAAAAGTAAGAAAAGAGACATATGATTTTTATAGTGGTTTGTCTGACTCTGGCCTAAGTCAACTTTAATCAATATTTATTATGATGATAATAGTCGAATTTCTCTAGATATCAACTAGTTAGTTCCTAGATCTAAGTTTTAATGAGTTAGAATAAGTCACAAGTACAAGGGTTGATGGGAGAACAACAGTAAACCCATTGATGACTGTTATGAGAGAGAAGAAAGTTGAAGAAGTGAAGGAATTATAGTAAAGTAATAGTAGCTCTCCCTTCAAAAAAAGATCCATCCCTAGTTGTAGGTAGGAGAGTAATTATTGTGATCCAGAAGTCCAAGTACAAAAGAGTAAAGTTGTTATGCCAAGTCATCACCGAAAATCTCAAATCAATCTGAGTCATTTCCATCGATCGCTAACTATCCATAGGCGAAGGATAGCTAGCCACCCATAAGGGATGGATCGCTAGCTATACATCAACTTAGCATTTTTTTTCCTACCAGAAGCCTTTACTTAGTGCTATGAAGGAGTTTAGAAAGTTTGAGGGCGATTCGAACTATCTTGATGGATCGCTAGCTATCCATAGGGGATGGATGCTAGCTATCCATCCACTTAGCATATTTTTGAGTGATCTTTGGTTGTCTTCCTATCTTCTATTTAAGTGCATTGTCCAAATATTAAGTCGTCTGGAGTTAGTTTGATCACGTCTTCATGTCGTTTGGTCCAAAAGAAACATCCATAACTTGCACAAATCTTAATGAAACTTTGCAAAAACACTCTAGAGAGTGTTAGGGACCCACCCCAAAAATTTGATGGGCTGGGGCCAAATTTTGATGGTCTTTAGTGATCAATATATTTTCAAGTGCATAGCGTACAATTTTAGTACGTAGCGAGTACGGGTCGATCCGTAGGGAATTGAAGTGATCTAAAAATTTGTTCAATCAAATTAACCCGAGTTTGCAAGTTTTTTTAAAAACTAAGAAAAATAGCAAAATTTAAACTAGACAAAAGCGAATAAAGATATGAGTTTAAAAGACAATTTAGAGGCAAATACACTCTCATATTTTTGCATAAATCAACGCAAAAACAATCTATGATCTCTCTATTTAGGATCAAAGTAGAATTAGTAATGTATTTATCATAAGTATGGCCTATTTATGTTATTAACTGACATAATTTAAACCATCTAATTATAATATAAAAATCAAATCCACTTGTTAATGTCATGAAAATAAACATAAAGTTGAAGCAAAAGCTGTTTTAAGTATGATCCAATTACTAATTGAGTAACATAGATGATCAAATTTTGATTCTTCTTCAATTCCATGACCAAAATCATTTAGTTAGTTGATGATGTAAATTATGTTTATGTTGGATTAAGCATAGCTCATTGTGATTACAATATAGGCTATAAAATTCCCTTTGTAAACTTATATCAAAATCCAACTTTTCATTAAGCATAAAAGAGATCATGAGACGACCGGCCTTTCATTCCACAGAAATACGCATCATCTTAAAGAAAGAAAGAGGTAGAAATAGAATAGATAGAAGAAAAAAACTCACCAAAATCAGAATCTCACAGCGGAACGAAACAAAATATAATATATAACGTAACTATTACATAGTCTATTACATATCAGAGTTACACAGATAAAACAACACAAGATAGACAGTTATAAAAGTCTGTATATTATATAACTCAAATACAACACATACATCACAGAGATACATCACAAGGGAAACACAATATAACCACCAACGCTGAAGCCTCCTGCTCCATATCTCATCCAGAATTCGTCAAAGCAGACCTAAATCCCTTCGCTACTCGTAAAAAATTTGAGTACCCAAGAGTTTAAGAAAACAGAATAAACTCCGGGTCGGACATGGGTCTAGTGTGAGTAAACGGGTTAAAGTTGCTTAACTTTTAAAAACCTTTGAAAACAAAAGGTATCACGTAAGGCTCCCCACACATAAACATGGGTAAGTTTTTACCTTACGCTAACCAAAACGTTTGATAGGAAATCCAGTGATATTATAATAGTGTCTAAGGTTTTAAAGTAAATAGAAAATAGCCGAAATTGTTACATTCATTAAATTCCAGCTATTAGCCACAAAAGTGGGTAATACAATCAAAACCGTAGGGGCACGTAGGAAGAATGAGTTTCCATCAATAGCAGGGCTACTAGGGTACCGCCCGTCACAGTACGTGGCCTAGATCACCGTACCGAGGATCACTCCCGACCCCTGCAACACAAAGCCGGAACCATTCCTTGCTGAACAGTTCCGAACAAGACCACCCCGGCGATTCTAGCTAGCAATAGCCCCACACAGCCAAAATAAAAAGGGCATCAAGACAAGGGTAAATCTCGTCCTTCTTGGGCATGACCCACTTAGCCTTGCTGCACCTCCCCTGTTTTAGCCATTCCTGGTTGATGAGGCTTGAGGCTGCGATTACCTTTATAGAACACATCAATCTTAGAATGCTCATCGTCCACCTGACGATGTTCTGAAAGCATTCAATCCATACAATTTCGCTCCGGGTTCGAACGAAAACGAAGGCATTATCTCATTACACTCATTTTGCAATCACCCTCAGAGTTAACGACAGTAACCCTTGCACTCTAAAAACTCCATCTCGAACCTGAAAGTACTATCTCCGTTATACTCATATTGGAACCACCCTCAGAGTTGTTTTAACGACAGATAGTTCTTACACTTTGAGTTTTCAACTCGATCTTCACTTGAATTCACGACCTAATGTTTAACTTGGATCGATGTGGTTTTCGGATAATCAAATCTGATACCCGATCCCAGTCTCATCGAACCAAACGTGTCTTAAAGGCCAAGTTGTTTAAAGGTTTAAACAATTCAATTCAATTCAATACAATTCAATGCTTGAAATCACATAGCATTAACATAGATAAATATCACACATTTATCATTGATATAACCAATATCATATCACAGAATGTCACAACACATATCATCAATAGATATCAATCCAATAGATATCATACAATTCAGACATTCAATAACCAATCATCCATAAGCAAGCATTATCAATTCATATCATAATTAATTTAATTTTTTTAAATTAACCCCTTAAGAATCAACCACTTAATCTTGCTTATACAATCATTAATTAATTACTAACCTTAATTAATTAATCACTCCTTGATTAACTTAATTCATCAATCCCTAATCCCAGATTAATTGTCCTTTAATCATCAATTAATAAACCTCAATTATTAATTAATCTCCTTTAATACAAAGTAATTAATCCTTAATTACTTCCATAATCAATAAATTAACCTTTAATTAACTGATTAATTATCCATCAACTATCCATTAATAACCTTAATTATTGATCAATATCTCTTAATACACATTAATTAATCCATAACACCATTATAATTAATTAATTATTAATTAACTAATTAATTATCTCTTAATTATAAATTAATAAACCTAATTATCAATTATTAATTAAGAACTTAATTACAGATTACTTACTCCTTAATCACCAGTTAATTAATCATTTAATTGATCCTTAATTAACTGTTAACCCATCCTTAATTAACAGATAATCAATCCTTAATTACCATTTGATTAATCCTTAATCATAATTGATTAATCAATTAATCACCATTCAACAACTTCTTAATTAATCCTTAATTATGGATTAATTATTTTTTAATTATTAATTAATAAAACCTTAATTATTAATTAATAAAATTTAATTACAGATTAAGCACTCCTTAATTACTAATTAAGTAACCTGTATTACTTAATTAACAACTTATTAATTACTTAATTAATAAATCTTAACCACTTAACTAATTAAGTTTAATTTCACTTAATTACATGATTAATGAATCCATAATCATTAATTAATAATCTAGTTAATGATCTTTTAATTACAATTTAATTAATCTTAAATTAATTAACCTTAATCCTTAACCATTTGTTAATCAAGTAAATTATTTCCCTTAATTAATTTCTTAATCAATCCTTTATATTTAAGCTAATTAATTAAACTTAATTTCTTTAAATTAACTCAGTCAAAATTAAGATATTAAAACCTTAATTAAGATAAAACATTTACCTTATAAATGCTTTAATTAACTTAACATATTTACAATCATTATTTTATAACTATCCTTACTTTAATTAAATTATTAATTAATTTTCAAGTTAAAACAATCATTTAGCTTGATAAACTAAAGTTACCAACACAACTTCAAATAACGTAAATATTTATCAATTTATAGTTTTAAAACTAATTTCAGTTTGAATTTAAAACTTGTCTTTGTATAAACCTTTAAAATTACTTTCAAAACTCGTTTTCAAAATCATTTTAAAATTTCTTAACAATGTTTAAATTTAACAAACTTCAAAACTTCTTAAAATACGTTTAAGAAAACATTTATTAAAAACATCAAGTAATTTATATAAAGTTTAAACTAATTTAAATTTTTAAATTTCAAAAACAAGTTTTAAAACCTTTTTTAAAATCTTCTTAGAACTGCTTAAGTGTTGCTGCTTCGGGTCAACCCGTTGCTTACTCGGGTCAAAACCCGAGTTCCCTTCTTCCATCTCTTTTTTTTTCAAAACTTTGATTTAATTTAAAGTATGCAAAAACTACAGGCTAACACTACTAAAATACTCGAGCACAAACTCGAGTTTCCCATGCCAAAACTCGAACGCGACTTCGAGACTTTACAGCCAAAACTCGCTGACACCCAACCACCAACACGTGCACATGCACGCCGCCATTGGTCACCTCCGACCAACGTCATCGCCTCAGATAACTCAATCAACACCACGACTTCCCAATTCGACCACACAAACATACATACTCACCGCGAATCAAAATTGGGTATTACTGAAGAACCCAAACCGACCTCCCATAATCTACCTTCGACCACCAAGCTCCGGCCACCAGAGATCGAGGGTTGCTGACCATCTCTTGCCAAGTCGATACGCTACTCTCAGCCAAAATTACATGATGCTCGATCAAACAGATCTTACGAAGAAACCCAAAATCCAACCGATACAAAAACTAGGGTTAAAATCTAATTTCGGTCACGTCGTCGCCACTGTCCCCTATAGCCACAACCACTATTTTTCCCTGAACCACCACGGCCTCCTCCAACTCCAGTAACAACTCCAATCACCCCAGTTGCTCCATCTTCCAAAAATCACCCAAAATCAAATTTCTAGAAAAACCCAACTTCCATATTCAATCCCAATTTAAAATCTGGATTTTTGTCTTAAAAATCATAATTTTAAATGATGATTCAATACATATACATGAATCAATAAAATTCAAAATTTTATTTATTACATTATATATGTTTTCACTGCAATATTTTAGCTTACAGGTAAATTCTAAACTTAATTTGCTTAAACATATTTTCATAAGCTAGATGAGTTAAAAACTTAACTAGTTTGTTTTAAATTCAAAGCTTCAAGGTGTTTATACGAAAAGTTTGAATTTTGTTAATTTATAAAACTCTGTGTACAGGAATGAACAGAGGAACAGGTATGCAGAAACAAATACATTCATAACTACAGATTTTAAACTATTATCAACACATGCAAGAATCAATATCACTTAAGCAACAAATTTTATCCTACTTAAGATTTAGATTAGTTGTTTACTCACCTTGAATTTGCACAGTTTTGGAAACTGGAATGGAAACTGAATCCCTCCTTTTTAAAATTTGAAAACTGTTGTTGCTTGATACTAGATTTCTTTCAAACTGGAATCATGATGATGATCAAGGGTTTTGAAAATGGGTTGTTTTCCCGATTGCATTTGAAGCATTAAAACTGGGTTGACAGGTTGCATTTTGAAGCTTGATTCACAGGCATGCAGTTGAAACATGCTATAGGTCTTTGATTTATGCTTGATAAAAGAGAATTACAGAGTTGATTAATTTGTTTGAGGAATGAACTTCAGATTGAAGATTATCAGGCTTGATAAAAACATCACAGGGTTTGGAAATGTTTTAGAGGAGATATACATGCCTGGTTTCAATTGTATGTTTTGAGGAGATCAATATTTAAAAAAAAACCAAAGGTTTTTGAACTTGGATTTGAATATGGTTTCAGTTTTGAGAATATGATTTCAGGTTTCAGATTGAACTTGTGGAATTGATTATGGGTTCAGACTTTTAATAAAACAACATTACAGGGTTTGGTATTCTGGTTTGCAGTTTGAAAAGGGAAAAAGAAATGCTACAGATTTTTTTTTAAAACTTGAGGATTTGAATAGGTTTTTCAGGCTTGAAGTTACAGGGTTTGATTTCTTTTTGAGGATTTGGGGTGAAGATTTACTACGGGTTTTTATTTTTGTTTTGCATATGAAAATACTTTAGTTTTGTGGCCATGGATTCTTGTTTGAATTCAAAGAAAAAGAAGGAAGAAGATAATGGGATTTTATAAAAATGAACTTTAAGGTTTAATAAAATTTAAAGAAAAGAAAATTAAGAAAAAGACACTTGTTATCTTTTGATTTCATTTGTCATAAACCAAAGCTTATTTCCTAACACATGTATTCTATAAAGTTTAAAAATGAACACATGTCACTCATTATTTTTAAATTATTTAAAATGATTTTTAAAACCCTTTATTATCAATTTGCTTAATTTGTAAATACTTTACTAATTTATGAATGCTTTTATAAATTTACAAATCCTTTTTCTTTTCTTATAAAAATAAAACTTTCAAAAGAAAATAAGATATAAACTAATTAGATTCCAAACAAAATAATATAAAATTATTTAATCCATTTTTACATGCTAATTTAAATGCTTTTGAAAATATTTTCCAAATTTATATAAATAAAATTCTTTTGTTTTAAATTAATATAAAAAAAATCTTATTTTTTTTAAATAAGAGCTTTATTCATAAATCTTTTATATACAAATGTATTTCAAGATATACATTCTTTTTAAATTACAAATTTCAATTAAAATTTCAAATTTTAAATTCAAATTCAGTTTAAACTTAAATTTAAAATCGAATCAAATATATCTATATTAGATTAAACAACACACTTTAAATTAAGAAATATTAAATTATAATTTTAAAATAATTATTTTTAATAAACAAATATTTAAACAATACTTATTAAATTAAAATGTTAAGCTTATCAAAAATCAAATTTATAAAATAACACAAATAAAACAATTATTCCATTTAAAATCAGTTAACTTCTAAATTTAAAAAAAACATCACATAAATTTTATTTTGATTATTTATATTTAAAGTTAACCATTTTATCAAATTTAAATGATTTCTATCTCCTTTTAAATTCTCTGAAATTCTGGGATATTACATTCCTCTCCCCTTAAAAGAATTCCGTCCTCGAAATTTAAAATAAAGATAATCCAAAATCTTTTATTTCATTTTAACCATTCAAACATTCCTATCAACCAAACATTATCAACCAACAACAATTCATCCAAACAAACAGTTTATTTAAACAACCAATTCATTCAATCAAACAATCCTAGCTATCCGGACATAGATCCAGATAAGTCTCCCTAAACTATTCAGAGTTTCCTAAGATAAACTCTGAAATCCTAACTCCACAACAAAAGATAGATCATTCACGTATTTCCTCAGAAGAGATGCGTGAAAAACAATGTGAATTCCAGTCATCCAAACTGACAATTCAACCTGAAGACTACAACACTAATCTTCTCCTGATAAGCTCCACCATCGCAGATACCTCACAGACCATAATTGAACCAAGAACCAGACGATCTTCCGACTCTACTCCACAGAATGGAAATCTAGAAGGTCTACTAAACAAAGCTTCACAGGGTGGCCTCCAGATACTCGTTTGATAACTTATACAAAAATTCCAATAAATGCAGATGATCCTCCTAACATCCACAAATCCAAAACACAAGCTCACTCAAATCTCTAAGATTTGGTTTAGCCTTTTCGTTGGTCTGGGAATGATAAGCTGTACCCAAATTTAATCTCTAACCCAAAACTGATCACAAAGCCTTCCAAACTAGCCGGAGAAGATAAGATCACAATTGCTAACAATGCTGACTGAAACACCAAGCAGTCAGACCAACTCTCAAGAAAACTCAACCAAAGATGCTACAGAATGGATTGCCTCAACCAGAATAAGATGGGCATTCTTGGTTAGCCAATTCACAATCACCCATATTCCTTTATGTAACGACCCACTATTTTGTACCATTCGAATTCGACAAAACTTAAAAATTGTCGAGCTGGAATAGTTCAAAACAATAGGTTGTAAATATAGCTAAGGAACAAATGAAACCAAATACACAGAATCACAGACACAGATATCAGAATCTCACAGCGGAACATAAAATAACACAGTGGTTTATGAATCCACTGAAAACTTTTACCAAATAGAAATACGTTGTTCATAAACTTCAATACAATTTTAAGCCATAAGCAAATATAAAGTCTTCAAATGTCTTGAATTACAAAATAGATAAAGCTGAAAAAGCTTCCAATTAGCAAGAGAGATCTATGAGTGGTCCTAGCTCCGGAAAGAAAGCTGAAGCTGCAACTCAGGCTGACCCGAGCGTACAATAAAACAAAACACTCGAGTCAGGACATACATACTTATATAATGTAAGCTAAATCAAGTGTACTGTAATAAAGAGCAAGTAACTTAAAGGATGCTTGGGATCGCCCATCCTCTAAGGATCCGTTAAACTATTTACTATGTAGTATATTGCGCTATTATAATAGTGTCTATAGTAAAGTAAACATACTTTTAAATAGCGTTAAGGAGTGACCCAATATTCCCCTTAACACAAATAATGCCAATAGTCTATACAGTACCGTAATACCTCCTGATCGGGAGGCTACCAGAGGATACTCCATAGGTACGACACAAATAGAAACTCGTAGGAGGCTCGCTAGGGTAGGTGACACGGCACAACTAGGCAATGCCAGGGTAGATATACCAATTGCTATCCGGACCGGTGAAAACGCGTAGCCGCAGTTACCGCCCACCTCGAACAACACTCCCAAATCAAAGGTGCGCACCAAACAATCACAAGAGTAATAGAATGGCATACGAAGAAGTGCGTTCGATCAGAGGAGCTACCTCATTAATCCGAGAATCGCTCCTGTTTTAGCCACCTTATGCCAACTCACGGGAGTCGGGTCCACGTATATACCTTTCAAGAAACCGTCACCACCAACCTACTTCATTCTGGAATCTCCACCGCGTACACGGTTAGTCAAAGTGGTTTTCGGTATCGACAGAGAGTATGCCCATATCCGATCCCGGTCTCTTTGCCAACCAAACGTTATTATAACCCGTGGTTATAGTTTGAAAAATGGTATTTTTATATTTTTCAAATCAATATATATATTTCAAATACCTTTAATTTCAAATCCTTGATTTAAAACATTTCCTTTGAAGATATACCATTTCAATTTATTCAATTAAATCTGGAATTTATTTCTTTTATCAAAAGAATAGAAATCAGTTTTCTTCTTTTAAATCTTTCCAAACTCAATTTCTTACTTTATTAGCAATTTCATATTTAAATTCCAAATCTTAACGTATTCCCAAAATAGAGATGAAATTTTAAATAAATAAATTTTAAATCAATTTCACTTCTACAGCATCTAGGAAATGCTATCTAAAGTATGGGTTTAAAATAGTCAAGTTTCAAAAGACAGCAATTAAATGCTGTAGTAGACTTTTAGCTAAACATCAAATTTCAAATATAACTTATTATTTATTATTTCTGTATTGAAATCTTTACCTTTCCAAAAATATAGAATTTCTAAACAAGTTATATTCCAAAATTTTAACTCAACATTTATTTATTTAACCCTTTTTAAATCATTGTAAATTTCATAAAAATCCTTTATATAATTTAAATTAGAATATCATCAAATTTCTAAATTTAAATAATTTAAAATAATTTCAGAAAATAATATATAAACCACGGGCCTGTATAAGATTTTCTAGCCTAGGTCAAGTAAAACGGATTTATATCATTTCAATCCGATATTTACACAACTCCGGGTTCTATCATTTCGAACCCGCAATCCCAAGACAATTTACAGCAGTTAACAGAACAAGTGAACAATAATAATCAATTAGGCCTATCATTTCAGCCCATACCATCTATAATAACAGGGAACTTGCAGTGGTGATTTAAGCAGTAAATAAACAATAACATAACTGCAGAAATAATATAACAGATAATACTGATGAGGTGTCAATTTAAATGGGGTCCATCATTCTATATTACATTACAGACAAATAATAGTGAAATACAATTTTACACATACACTTGCAATAATTTACAAAATATAAATACGTATGTCTGGTGAGAAACACTCACCTGAATTTTTGCAGAAAATTTTGAATTTCAAAAATGACAGTTCACCGGTACAGACCGACAGAGGGTAACGATAAAGATTCTCGGACGTCGCCTAGATTCAAATCTAGAAAAATTCAAATATTGAAACGCGACTTAAGAATTTATGGTCAAGGAAAATTAAGAATAGAACAAGAATATGTTTGCTTTGCTCGACCACTTCACCGTGTAACGTGACCAAAACATACCCAAAACTGTGAACCGTGCTAAAATTTTACGACCAAAATTTTTCCTAAACAACTACGGCAAAAGTTGAACACGAATACACGTGCACCAAATTTTCTTCATGAACGTGATATGGATATATGCACGTACGTGCACCACTCTATATTCATGCATACGGCCAAAATTTTGTGCAGCCTTCCCTTCCCATCTTTTCAATTTTCTTTTTCTTTTCTTCTTTTTTTTTTCTTTTTTTTTTTTTTTTTTTCAAAGCTTCGCACTTATTCAATTTCAAGTACCTCCCAACTCCTCTGTAACAGGTATCCACTAAACTCATTTACCCGAGCCAAAACCCACCTACTTCGAGTCTTCCCCACGTCTCAAGCTCACATGCTTCGAGCCAATACTGAAATTTCTTCGAAAAAATGCAAAGAAACTTCCAGCCATCTCTTTTTCAAAAATTATTGGAAACACAAATCTCACACTCACTGACCCCTATTTCCTAGTAGCATCAACATTTCACTTCAGTTATGCATCAATACTCCTGTCCAGATCTTCAATCTCAGAAAAGAAAAAAAATAAAATAAAATAAAGAACATGACTCCTCTCCCCTACAAACAGACAACCCCTTTCTTGTATAAAGGCAACTGAAAGACTCCCCTAAACCCAACATAAATGTATGCAGACTACTCACCACAAATGCAAGTT
Source organism: Allium cepa (assembly GCA_030765085.1). Lineage (NCBI taxonomy): Eukaryota > Viridiplantae > Streptophyta > Magnoliopsida > Asparagales > Amaryllidaceae > Allium > Allium cepa. The sequence goes on along the minus strand of CM060939.1, from coordinate 27,197,853 downwards.
AACTCCCTTAAAGAATATAATATATATAATATAATATAAAAAAATGTAATTTTTTTTCCACTACTAACTAAATCAAATCCTGGAAAATCTTAAACAAATCAACCAAAGTCCTTCCCATACATTAAATATCATATCCAGGTTCTTGGCTAAAACTCACTAGCCTACAACTACAAAATGCATGCAAAACTCAACCTATATCTACACTCATCTTTATATCAGTGTTACTTCACCCCACATCCCTCAACATGAAAAAGGCCTACTGATCACTATATGCAGTTTGAAAATCAACAGGTTCAATACAAGGCTATTTCTTATATTGTCATTGAATCTAAACTTCCTAAATGCAACTTATCACTATTGTATAAAATTTCAACCATTCCTCATAACACTCAGTTTCTCCCACCAATCTACTGCTTCACCCTCTGATATGCACAAGACTAGCCTATATCTCAGCATAGGGATGAATGTACAGACATCTTATGCATGGCATAACAATGGAAATGGCCGAGCAAGGCACAGGTAGGACAAAATTTCGAGAAAGAGAAAGGGAGAAAAAATATCTGAACCGAAAGAAAAGAACAATACTATAACTATTTACCTGATAGATTCACGAGAAGGAGCAGAGAATTGGATCGATGCAGAGAACAAATGGGTAGAGGGGAATGAGTTTATAGGCAGATGAGAAAAATAACGTGTCAGTTTCTATTGATATAAATGCTATTGATATGGACGAGAATTCTTCCCATCAGTTACAAAAGAATATTGCAAGCATTGATCTTCTGGCATGATTAATGGAAGGCAGGCATAAAGAGAAGGCCGAGAGGATTTTATTTTTTTTGAAAACTTGTTGATGTTTATAAACTAGATTTTATTTCCTGCGTGAGTTACGTACTTGATTCAAGGATTTGAATTGATATATAACTGATGAGAACAGAGGCTAAAGGAAGAGAAATGGTGTGTATGGTTTCAAGCTTTAATTGCATGCATTTAAGTAAAAAGGAAATCATCAGAGAGAATAAGGTTTTTAATGTTACCCTATAATTAAGTTTGTGTGATGAAGGCAGGGTTAATACACACATTCTTATAAATTAAAACTTGCGTGATTATAGGTTGATAATTGATGAGATAGAGGCAGAGGAAAGGAATTGATGTGCATGTTGATTTCTTTAAAGTGACAGTTAGGTTTCACACGTCTAGCTTAAATTTTGTACGTTACTACTTGTTGAATTTATTTCAGTTTTATGTATTTTGATTTGATATTTTTCTAGTTTGATATCAAAATGAAAAGGCAAATTTATGTAGGCAGTTGAAATGGAAACGTATACAATATGTGTAAAGTCAAATTGTCAATTAAAACAAGGTAACATTTGCTTTTTAAAACACTGACTGATATTTTTCTTCAAAAATATATGAAAATATGATTTTTACACTACGTTAAACAGACGCAAGCTAAAACATCAAAAATTTGTGTGAAAATATCGTTTTGAAAACACACGTTTTATTACGTCACTTATACCCTATAATTGACGCGTCTTCCAAACGTGAAATTTAACAGTTCAAAAATAGCTTAAAATTTTACAGTTATTATTTAATTTTATTGGCATACAAAATTTTATAAAATATATCTCCAAATCAAATATTTAACCATATTGTTAAACCTAATCTATAAGAATATTATTTCAAATTTGAATAATTAAAATAAAATAAATTGTTAAAACTAGGGTTGTTACACAAGCTATTAAATAAAGATGTACATAAGAAATATTTAATAGATAAAATAAGATCTAGAAAAATAAAGAAATAAATGTCAAGAGATAGACATAGGAAAATAATAAAGAGGCTAGGCAAATAAAAAGTAAGAATTAAGGAGAGAGAAAACTTATATATAATTTATTTTTAAACGCAAATGAAAATGAGAAGTGGGAAATAAATCTTTTTATTTGAATGGCGAAAAGAAATACACAGTTATAAATGAGGTGGATAAAATATTTCTCACGGTCAGGTATGTTAAGATTTCAAACTTGCCCAATTGATTGATAAAAGCAGGGAGTTTCTTACGTAAATGTTGGCAAGCATTAAATGTTGATTGAACCAAAGAACGGCAAGAAATTTGATTGAATGTTTCATAGATGCATGCTTTATTTCCAGACATACAAAACTTTTGATTTCAACATTTGTTACCAATAAACAGTTGCGTGATTTTAGGAATAACGGTAAACAAATAAATTGGCTTTGAACTGAACATGCAACAAGTATTAAATCTCTTTGGACATTTCAAAGCATGCGTTGATATACCTTCCAGCTTCTTTATATGTGTGATTGAAGATTTAGGCAGATAAGGTTTCGTGATCAGAGGAATGGCAAAATATGAACCGTTCCAATTATATGAGAATTGATATATATATATATATATATTTTTAGTTTGATTAATTAAATGACGGCAAGAATTTTTCAAAGCTTTTGGAAATGGAAACGTATATACACCTTTTATTTAAAACCAAAACTGTCAGTTACAACCAAAAGTAACGTTCGTCTTAAAAATCACTAACTGATGTTTTAATCCATAAAGGTGTTTATATATGATTTTAAAAGTACGTCAAACTGACGTAATACAAAACATCAAAAATATATATAAAATAACGTTTAAATTTTATACGTTTTATTACATTACTTACCATAAATTTTACGCGTCCTTTTAAACGCGATATTTAACAGTTTATAAATACACTAAATTCTTCAAAATTAATACTTAACTAAAATTCAAATTGGTTTACATTCTTCATATCTTATATATATATATATACGGTACTTATTCCCTAAATTTACGCGCCCTTTTTAACGCGTAATTACCCAGTTCATTTATATACAAAAAAATTAGAAATTCTGACCATGCCGAGACTCGAACTCGTGACCTGTCGTGAATAGCCCAGATGTCTTAACCACCTAAGCTATAAATGTTTTCTTAATTAAAACTTGATTTTTCCAGAGATCTTATTAGTTAATCCTAAAATTTATTTTTCACTTTAAATAAACCCCAAGGTTTTTTTTTAAAAATACAAGTGAAAAATACTTGTAAAAAAAAATTGGGCTATTACACTTTAATTCCCTCTTTGGTCCTTGGCAAACTTTCAAAGAAATCCAAAGAAATCACTTCCCACAGGAACTTCCACTTCGGAACCTCCAAAGATTACAACAAACCGGCGGTCTTCTGCTGATCACCAACACCTGCTGACAGATCGCACATCCAAAGATGAAAGCAGCTACATCCTACTTCGTGCTTGGCCACTAAAAGGTTCTCTTCATATCCATATATCTCTGAACACCCTGGGCTGGACACAACCTAGAGCGAAGACTCCCTGCCAAAACTTCTTGCTTCAAAATCCAAGAATTCGGAAAACAAATCCTTCCAATGATCCTCAATGTTCCCTTGACCAATCCATCTCAAAACTTGGAACACTGACCATCATTGACTCACTTCATCCATCTCAGACACACGCAAACGTCCGAGCAGATCTCAAATTTATTCTTGCCATCCGAGATAGGTAGAACAGGCACACTAGTCAGCCTTGCCTTTCAATCCAAGAAAATCTCTTCTCACTCGGGTCCACTAATACTTCCTGTAGTGCTCTGCCAAACCAGAGAACTTCGGTTGCTACTACTCCTGAATAATAGCTATCCAGGCTGGATCTACAGAAATATCATCACCAAAACAAAATGCTTCCTCAAAGCCTCTAACACTAACTCCAAATGTTGCTAGCTCTCCTCTTCGGACTTGGAGTAGACGAAAAAAACATTGATGATCACGAGAACAACTTATAGCACACATCACAAATCTCGATTCATCAAATCCACACAGAATCTCAAAAGACTTATCAGTCTAGGCCATAAAGACAACAGCTGAACTCCAACTGGGAAAAAGTAGGCTGAACAACAGGTACTGCTTCCGAAACTAAAGACGATCCAAATCTCTATCTTCCGATGAGGAAAGACCTTCGCTCCTTTGGAACATCCGAAAAATCACTGACCACCTCGATGGATCCTACACCTCCTGAAGATACCTCACTCCATGCAGAATATGACTCAAAAGAATCCCAGTATCATCGCAAGTCACTTTTGCGATTCTTCTCAACTCAGCTTTCAAAGATACAATCCTTGCTTCTTACATCAAGCAGCCCAATACCATCCAATCAATCCAAATCCAAACAAGATCAAAACCCTTTAGATCAAATAAAAGGTTTCTAGAAAAACTATGGGGAAGATAAGAAAATCTTAAGCTTCTACAGATCTGATCTATCTCGGTTATCCATTTATAGGGCTTGGTTCAAAGGTAGGAGGGCTAAGCAATCAAAGATAGAGAGATAAAATTCCTCTAGAACTCATGTTGGAAATCCGAACAGATACCCAACAAATTTATATAAGTACACAGTTATATAAAAATTACAAATACGCGCTCTCAAGATAGACACCGCTCCAGAGCCTAGGTATTATCTCAACCTATGCTCTGATACCAAGTCAGACAACCCGTCTTTCACTCCACAGAAAGACGCATCATCTTAAAGAAAGAAAGAGGTAGAAATAAAATAGATAGAAGAAAAAAAACTCAACAAAATCAGAATATCACTGCGGAACGAAACAAAATATAATCTATAACGTACATAGTCTATTACATATCAGAGTTACATAGATACAACAACACAAGATAGACAGTTATAAAAGTCTGTCTATTATACAACTCAAATATGACACATACATCACAGCGGAAACACAATATAACTACAAACGCTGAAGCCTCCTGCTCTATATCTCCTCCAGAATTCGTCAAAGAAAACCTGAATCCCTTGGCTACTCGTAAAAAATTTGAGTACCCAAGAGTTTAAGAAAACAGAATAAACTCCGGGTCATACATGGGTCTGGTGTGAGTAAACGGGTTAAAGTTGCTTAACTTTTAAAAACCTTTGAAAACAAAAGGTATCACGTAAGACTCCCCACACATAAACATGGGTAAGTTTTTACCTTACGCTAACCAAAACATTTGATAGGAAATCCAGTGATATTATAATAGTTTCTAGGGTTTTAAAGTAAATAGAAAATAGCTGAAATTGTTACATTCATCAAATTCCAACTACTAGCCACAAAAGTAGGTAATACAATCAAAATCGTAGGGGCACATAGCAAGAATGGGTTTCCATCAATGGCAGGGCTACTGGGGTACCGTCCGCCACAGTACGTGGCCTAGATCACCGTACCGAGGATCACTCCCGACCCCCTGCAACACAAAGCCGAAACCATTCCTTACTGAACAGTTCCGAACAAGACCACCCTGGCGATTCTAGCTAGCAATCGCCCCACACAGCCGAAATAAAAAGGGACATCTAGACAGGGGTAAATCTCGTCCTACTTGGGCATGACCCACTTAGCCTTGCTGCACCTCCCATGTTTTAGTCATTCCCGGTTGATGAGGCTTGAGGCTGCGATTACCTTTATAGAACACATCAATCTTAGAATGCTCATCGTCCACCTGACGATGTTCTGAAAGCATTCAATCCATACAGTTCGTTCTGGGTTCGAACGAAACCGAAGGCATTATCTCGTTACACTCATTTTGGAATCACCCTCAGAGTTAATGACAATAACCCTTGCACTCTAAAAACTCCATCTCAAACCTGAAAGTACTATCTCCGTTATACTCGTATTGGAATCACCCTCAGAGTTTTTTTAACGAATAGTTCTTACACTTCGAGTCTTCAACTCGATCTTCACTTGAATTCACGACCTAACGTTTAACTTGGATCGATGTGGTTTTCGGATAAGCAAATTTGATACCCGATCCCGGTCTCATCGAACCAAATGTGTCTTAAAGGCCAAGTTGTTTAAAGGTTTAAACAATTCAATTCAATTCAATGCTTGAAATCACACAGCATTAACATAGATAAATATCACACATTTATCATTGATATAACCAATATCATATCACAGAATGTCACAACACATATCATCAATAGATATCAATCCAATAGATATCATACAATTCATACATTCAACAACCAATCATCCATAAGCAAGCATTATCAATTCATATCATAATTAATTTAATTTTTTTAAATTAATCCCTTAAGAATCAACCCCTTAATCTTGCTTATACAATCATTAATTAATTACTAACCTTAATTAATTAATCACTCCTTGATTAACTTAATTCATCAATCCCTAATCCCAGATTAATTGTCCTTTAATCATCAATTAATAAACCTCAATTATTAATTAATCTCCTTTAATACAAAGTAATTAATCCTTAATTACTTCCATAATCAATAAATTAACCTTTAATTAACTAATTAATTATCCATCAACTATCGATTAATAACCTTAATTATTAATCAATAACTCTTAATACACATTAATTAATCCATAATTACCCTTATAATTAATGAATTATTAATTAACTAATTAATTATCTCTTAATTATAAATTAATAAACCTAATTATCAATTATTAATTGAGAACTTAGTTACAGATTACTTACTCCTTAATAACCAGTTAATTAATCATTTAATTGATCCTTAATTAATTGTTAACCCATCCTTAATTAACAGATAATCAATCCTTAATTACCATTTGATTAATCCTTAATCACAATTGATTAATCAATTAATCACCATTCAACAACTTCTTAATTAATCCTTAATCACGGATTAATTATTCTTTAATTATTAATTAATAAAACCTTAATTATTAATTAATGAAATTTAATTACAAATTAAGCACTCCTTAATTACTAATTAAGTAACCTTTATTACTTAATTAACAACTTATTAATTACTTAATTAATAAATCTTAACCACTTAATTAATTAAGTTTAATTTCACTTAATTATTTGATTAATGAATCCCTAATCATTAATTAATAATCTAGTCAATGATCTTTTAATTACAATTTAATTAATCTTAAATTAATTAACCTTAATCCTTAACCATTTGTTAATCAAGTAAATTATTTCCCTTAATTAATTTGTTAATCAATCCTTTATATTTAAGCTAATTAATTAAACTTAATTTCTTTAAATTAACTCAATCAAAATTAAGATATTAAAACCTTAATTAAGATAAAACATTTACCTTATAAATGCTTTAATTAACTTAAAATATTTACAATCATTATTTTATAACTATCCTTGCTTTAATTAAATTATTGATTAATTTTTAAGTTAAAACAATCATATAGCTTGATAAATTAAAGTTACCAACACAACTTTAAATAACTTAAATATTTATCAATTTATAGTTTTAAAACTAATTTCAATTCGAATTTAAAACTTGTCTTTGTATAAACCTTTAAAATTACTTTCAAAACTCGTTTTCAAAATCATTTTAAAATTTCTTAACAATGTTTAAATTTAACAAACTTCAAAATTTCTTAAAATATGTTTAAGAAAACATTTATTAAAAACATCAAGTAATTTATACAAAGTTTAAACTAATTTAAATTTTTAAATTTCAAAAACAAGTTTTAAAGCCTTTTTCAAAATCTTCTTAGGACTATTAAAGTGTCGCTGCTTTGGGTCAACTTGTTGCTTACTCGGGTCAAAACCCGAGTTCCCTTCTTCCAACTCTTTTTTTCAAAACTTTGATTTAATTTTAAGTATGCAAAAACTACAGGCTAACACTACTAACATACTCGACCACAAACTCGAGTTTCCCAAGCCAAAACTCGAACGCGACTTTGAGACTTCACAGCCAAAACTCGCTGACACCCAACCACCAACACGTGCACATGCACACCGCCGTTGGTCACCTCCGACCAACGTCATCACCTCCGGCAACTCACTCAACACCACGACATCCCAATTCGACAACCCAAACATACATACTCACCGCGAATCGAAATTGGGTATTACTGAAGAACCCAAACCCAAAACGACCTCCCATAATCTACCTTCGACCACCAAGCTCCGGCCACCAGAGATCGAGGGTTGCTGACCACCTCTTGCCAAGTCGATACGCTACTCACAGCCAAAATTACACGACGCTCGATCAAACAGAGCTTACGAAGAAACCCAAAATCCAACCCATACAAAAACTAGGGTTAAAATCTAATTCCGGTCATCGTCGTCACCACTGTCCCCTATAGCCACAACCACTATTTTTCCCTGAACCACCATGGCCTCCTCCACCTCCAGTAACAACTCCGATCACCCCAGTTGCTCCATCTTCCACAAATCACCCAAAATCAAATTTCCAGAAAAACCCAAATTCCATATTCAATCCTAATTTAAAAATCTGGATTTTGTCTTAAAAATCATAATTTTAAATGATGATTCAATACATATACATGAATCAATAAAATTCAAAATTTTATTTATTACATTATATAAGTTTTCACTGCAATATTTTAGCTTACAGGTAAATTCTAAACTTAATTTGCTTAAACATATTTTCATAAGCTAGATGAATTAAAAACTTAACTAGTTTGTTTTAAATTCAAAGCTTCAAGGTGTTTATATGAAAAGTTTGAATTTTGTTAATTTATAAAACTCTGTGTACAGGAATGAACAGAGGAACAGGTATGCAGAAACAAATACATTCATAACTACAGATTTTAAACTATTATCCACACATGCAAGAATCAATATCACTTAAGCAACAAATTTTATCCTACTTAAGATTTAGATTAGTTGTTTACTCACCTTGAATTTGCACAGTTTTGGAAACTGGAATGGAAACTGAATTCCCCCTTTTTAAAATTTGAAAACTATTGTTGCTTGATACTAGATTTCTTTAAAACTGGAGTCATGATGATGATCAAGGCTTTTGAAAATGGGTTGTTTTCCAGATTGCATTTGAAGCTTTAAAACTGGGTTGACAGGTTGCATTTTGAAGCTTGATTCACAGGCATGCAGTTGAAACATGCTATAGGTCTTTGATTTATGCTTGATAAAAGAGAATTACAGAGTTGATTAATTTGTTTGAGGAATGAACTTCAGGTTGAAGATTATCAGGCTTGATAAAAACATCACAGGGTTTGGAATTGTTTTAGAGGAGATATACATGCCTGGTTTCAATTGTATGGTTTGAGGAGATCGGTATTTGAAAAAAAGCTACAGGTTTTTGAACTTGGATTTGAATATGGTTTCAGTTTTGAGAATATGATTTCAGGTTTCAGATTGAACTTGAGGAATTGAATATGGGTTCAGACTTTTGATAAAACAACATTACAGGGTTTGGTATTCTGGTTTGCAATTTGAAAAGGGAAAAGGAAATGCTACAGATTTTTTTAAAAACTTGAGGATTTGAATAGGGTTTTCAGGCTTGAAGTTACAGGGTTTGGTTTCTTTTTGAGGATTTGGGATGAAGATTTACTACAGGTTTTTATTTCTGTTTTGCATATGAAATTACTTCAGTTTTGTGGCCATGGATTCTTGTTTGAATTCAAAGAAAAAGAAGGAAGAAGATAATGGGATTTTATAAAATTGAATTTTAAGGTTTAATAAAATCTAAAGAAAAGAAAATTAAGAAAAAGACAATTGTTATCTTTTGATTACATTTGTCATAAACCAAAGCTTATTTCCTAACACATGTATTCTATAAAGTTTATAAATGAACACATGTCGCTCATTATTTTTAAATTATTTTAAAATGATTTTTAAAACCCTTTATTATCAATTTTCTTAATTTGTAAATACTTTACTAATTTGTGAATGCTTTTATAAATTTATAATTCCTTTTTCTTTTCTTATAAAAATAAAACTTTTAAAAGAAAATAAGATATAAACTAATTAGATTCCAAATAAAATAATATAAAATTATTTAATCCATTTTTACATGCTAATTTAAATGCTTTTGAAAATATTTTCCAAATTTATATAAATAAAATTCTTTTGTTTTAAATTAATATAAAACAAATCTTATTTTTTTAAATAAGGGCTTTATTCATAAATCTTTTATACACAAATGTATTTCAAGATATACATTCTTTTTAAATTACAAATTTCAATTCAAATTTTAAATTTTAAATTTTAAATTCAAATTCAATTTAAACTTAAATTTAAAATTGAATCAAATATATCTATATTAGATTAAACAACACACTATTAAATTAAGAAATATTAAATTCTAATTTTAAAATAATTTTTTTAAATAAACAAATATTTAAACAATACTTATTAAATTAAAATGTTAAGCTTATCAAAAATCAAATTTATAAAATAACACAAATAAAACAATTATTCCATTTAAAATCAATTAATTTCTAAATTTAAAGAAAAACATCACATAAATTTTATTTTGTTAATTTATATTTGAAGATAACCATTTTATCAAATTTAAATTATTTAATTAAGAGATTATCTCCTTTTAAATTCTTCGAAATTCTGGGATATTACAGATCATAAATAGCAAAATATGTTGAATTTACATAATTTTAGAAAGCTTCATTACCTCTAAATTGAAGGGGTTTAGCTACTCATATGAGTTATCACTTCAACACTTGTAAATTTCAACATAAAAAACAAGAAAAGTAAGAGCTAATAAAAAGAGAATTAATCTACCTGCATAAAATAAATCTAAGCTACTAACATAAAATAAAAGAGAGCATATAAATGAAAATAAGCATAAAAGAAAATAAAAGCATGTAGAAAAAGAAGATGAAGAAAATGAGGCTTAGGAAGCCATTTTATTTCTCACTAGTTTTGTGGTACCAGTTTGCATTATATGATAAAAAGGTATAAAGCCTTTTACATGAACATAATGGGGTTATTTATACATGCCTAAAATCCCAATCCATATTTTAAGGGACTACTCAAAATGCCCCTTAGGAAGTGTGGCCACCAAGTTACCATTAGCATGTAATTAATCCTCCATTAGATGTGAATGTGATTTTAATCTCCACTAACATGTGCGTTATCTCCTAATTGAAGATCATGGTAAGTGGATAGGTGGGGTCCTCCATGATTACATGAATTCATTTATTTCCATTTTCATATGCCTTCTTCTCTTGTGCATGCATATTTTCACGAAGGCTTCTTACATTTTCCATCCAAATTCCTACAAATAAAAGTGAAATGTGCAAATAAAATTAATACATGCACAAAATTACCATTTTATCCCTGAATGAAGTTGAATAAATGATGATTGATGACATTTAGATTTTGGTAAAAACATGTAAAAATATCCAATTATGACATTTATTTAAATAAAATTAGATTAAATATGGAAGTAAAAATATGCACACTTACGTGCACATCAAATACCCTACACTTATCTTTTTATTCGTCCTTGAATAAACTAAAACTAAGATAAATCCATTTTTCTAGAAAACATGATTACATTGAGTGTATGCAACAAGCCGTTAAACCTCTAGTGTCGTTAGTAGGACAAGTGTTGTCTCGTGAGGGTTTCAATGGATACTACCCACAAAATGCAAATGCAACATGAAAAATTCCTAGTTGCAAGATTTATTTACAAAGAGATGAATGCAAGTTTTTGAACATATTTACAAATGGAGAATTTACTTTTAAATTGACACAAATAAGTTGTAGTTTTTGGTTTTTGCTAGCTTGATCGAGATTAAAATTAAGTTTTTCACTGCCCCAATGCTTTATGTTCGATTTCAACTTGTAAATGGCATGCTTTCCCATAAATATGATGAAATGGGGACATCCAAAGGTTAGTTTTAAAAGCGACGGTAAGCCCAAAGCGCGTCAGTTAATTTTTGGGACCAATCTTTTCGATTTTTATTAACAATTTTCTCCAAAAAATATTTGTGGATTTGAAAATTCAACTTGACTACAAGTTTGAGGATGATATGAAATGGATAACTTATGGGTTATTGAGTATCTCTTCGTTAGAGTTTCAAAAGATCGATTACAGAAATGTGTTCCATTATCGCTTATTATTGTGCGAGGTGTGCCGAACCTCGAAAAGATGTTTTCTTTTATGAACTTCACAACAACTTTATGGTCATTTGTTTTATGCGGAACAGCTTCAACCCATTCGAAGACGTAATCAATGGCAAAAAGAATGTATAGATTTCCGAAGGAATTGGAAAACAATCCCATAAAGTTAATACCCCAAACATTAAAGATTCGATTGTAAGAACAGGGTTCGAAGGCATCATGTTTCGTTAGGAGATTCTTCCGACCATTGGCAGTGGTCGCAAGTTTTAAAAAATTCGAACGAGTCTTTGAAAAGAGTGGGCTAGTAGAAGTAACATCAAAGTAACTTTTCAGCAGTTTTCTGCAGACCGGAATGTCCACCACACGCTTGATCATGACAAAACCAATGAACACTTTTGATTTCGCAATCCAGGATACAAAGTCGAATGATTTGTTCGAAATAGTATATAAACAAGTATCGATCATCCCAATAGGAACTTGACTTGGGAAAGAAATTTATATTTATCTTGTTTGGACCAAAATTAAGGAGTTTCCTTAGTGACTATATACTTCACAATGTCTGCATACCATGGATCGACAGAAACAAAAAGGAGTTGTTGTCGGGAAACTTCCCGTTGATCAGTAAAGGAGATGGTGTGTTTGGAAGACGCGACAGATATCGACGATGACATTGTTGGATCCTATTTTATCTTTGATCGTAAAGTCAAATTCTTGAAGTAAAAGGATCCAACGAATCAAATGAGACTTAGCATCCTTTTTAGCGAAAAGGTATCTAAAAGCAGAATGGTCAGTGTAAACCGTAATATGTGAGCCAATAAGATAAGGTCAAAACTTTTCGAGCGTAAAGACTACGGCTAGAAGCTCTTTTTCAACGGTAGTGTAATTGAGTTGAGCATCGTTTAAAATCATACTAACATAGTAGATGACGTCAAGAATTTTGTTGATGCGTTATCCTAAGACAGCACCAACTACGAAGTTAGAAGCGTCACACATTATTTCGAAAGGAAGAACCCAGGGTCAACAAATGATAGGAGCAGAAATGAGTTCGTTTTTGAGACGTTCAAAAGAAGAAACACAGTCAGAATTAAAGTCGAAAGGAATGTCTTTTCCAAGAAGAGTCGTAAGAGGTCGAACAATTTTATTGAAATCCTCTACAAAACTTCGATAGAAGCCAGCATGTCCTGTCTTTGATTGATTTAGGAATGGATATATTCGTAATTATGTCAACTTTTGCTTTATCTATATCAATGCCTTTATTTTAAATGGCATGCCTAAGGACAATGCCATGTTTGACCATGAAATGGCATTTTTTTCCAATTTAATGTTAAGTGTTTGTCCTTGCATCAATTAAGAACCAACTAAAGATAGCACGAGAACTTAGAGAAAGAGTTTCCAAAGATGGAAAAATCTTCCATAAGTACTTCAAGAAAGCGTTCGATCATATTAGAAAAGATGCTGACCATGCATCTATGAAACATAGCAGGAGCATTGCAAAGACCAAAAGGCATACGTCAATACGCAAAGGTGCTAAAGAGACACTTGAAAGCCGTTTTCTCTTGATCTTCGAGAGCGATTGGAATCTAGTTATAGCTGGAATAACCAACAAGGAAGCAATAGAATTCGTAACCTGCCAGTCGTTCAAGCATTTGGTAAATGAAAGGAAGAGGAAAGTGAACTTTATGTGTTGTAGCATTTAATTTTTGGTAATCAATGCAAATATGCCAATCCATTTGAATATGAGTTGGAATGAGTTCATTTGAGTCGTTCTTGATAACGGTAAGTCCTGAGTTTTTCAGCACAACATGAATTGGGCTAACCCATGAAACCATTGGAGATTGGATATATGATTCCGTTATCGAAAAGCTTAAGAATTTCATCGTTAACCACATCCTTCATTTTTGGTTAAGCCTTCGTTGCATGTCACGAACAGGCTTGGCATCGTCAAACAAATGGATGCGATCCTGAACAAAAGCGGGACTAATTTCGTTTATATCGACGATCGACCATCCAATTTCTTATTTATTTTTCGATAGAATTGAAAGAAGGAAAGCTTCTTGATCAAGAGAGTGATATGAAGAGATTATGATGGGAAACATATCGTTGTCACCTAAGCATGCGTACTTAAGGTGATTGGGAAAGGGTTTAAGGTCCAACCTCGGGGTTGCTCAATTAAAGAATTAGTTGGAAGTTTTGATTCAACGGCAAGGGGTTCAAATGGAAGTGCAATTTTGATTTCATTAGGCTTATTTTGAAAAGGTTGTTCATATTCGGCGTTGCATTCGTGGTTTAGGTCAACTGTTTTGTTATCGAAATTTTATTCAATGAAGCTAACTTCCAACGTTCGGTCACGTGGTACGTTCGATTGATTTTCAAGATTGAAGATGTTAAGATCCAAAGTCATGTTTCCAAAAGAAATTTTCATCGAACCTTTTTTATAATTGGTTAGAGCATTGGAAGTGGCCAAGAAAGGTCGGCCAAAAATCAATGGAATTTGACTCATCGAATTTTTCACGAGTTGAGTCTCCAAAATGATGAAATCGACGAGGAATATAAATTGATCGATTTTGATGAGTATAACCTCAATGTCTCCCATAGGTTTCTTTATCGAAAGATCGGAAAATTAAAGAGTTGCTTTTATCAGTTTAGTTCACCTAAGCTAAGTTGTTGGTAAACGGAATAAGGAATCAAATTGACTCTCGCACCCAAATCGAGTAAGCATTTATTAATCATTTTGTCTCTTATCATCCACGAGATTATCGGACATCCAGGATCTTTGTGTTTGATGGGAATTGATTGAGACAAGACTTCTCTAAGTCCAATGGCTAAGAAAAATTTCTTGGTTACATGTATGTGTCGTTTTTTGGTACACAAGTCCTTGAGAAACTTAGCATAAGTTGGGACTTGCTGAACGATATCAAGAAGCGGATGTTAACTTTGAATTGTTTAATAATTTCAAACATCTTTTCCATTTGGTTAGAATGTTTCTTGGGTTAAAGTTGATGTGGAAATGGAACACGATACTCAGTAGGTGGGCCTGCATGAGTAGAAGAAGAAATTGGATTGATGTTTGATTCGATGATTTGTTCAATGTTCTATTTAGATTCGCTTATCGTTTAGAAGCGACGAGAGGGGTTTCTGATAAATCATTTGGATTAACAACTTGATTATCGATTTTTCTACAGGTATGCAAAGTCGTGATAGCATTTATTTAGGTTACATTGCTATCTTGAACAACATGGGCTTGATTTGAATATGTGTTCTGATTTTTAGAATTTGGAACTAGCTGACTTGGAAATGTTCCTTGTTCACATTCACTTACAAACGTTGCTAATCGAATCATTTGCATTTTTAAGTTTAGCAATTGATTGACTCGTGTTCCGCATGTACGAGGTTAACAAATTCTGTAAATTGCTATTTGATTGGAGATTTTGAGTCGTCGCATTAGCCAAAGTTTCAAGACTATTTTTAAGTGAACTTAATCGTTTATCATCTTGAGGAGCAAAAGATTGTTGTGATTGATTTTAAGACGAAGACGCAAAATTTTGTTGAAAATATTGAGTTGAATGGGAGAATTCGAAGAATTGTTCGAAAATTCTTGAAAGCTGGACGAACCAAATTCGTGCTGGGATTGTTTTGGTTCTAAGCAAAGTTCGGATGATTTCTCCAACTAAGATTTTATACTTGGGAAAATGGGTCATTCTTAACTTTATTAAAAGCGTTAAGTTGTTCAATTGAGTTAGGGCACTGATCGGCTATGTGATTTGGATCGTTTCATTTATAACACATTGGTTGGAAAGCTTGATTCATTTGGTTAGACAAGAAAATGTTGTCGAATTTAATAATCATTGCATCGATTTTAGCTTCCAAAGCCAAAGATGATCCTATCGAGTGTGCGCTCGATCGTGAGTAAATTGATTTTTCATTAGAACGTTCCC
Source organism: Allium cepa (assembly GCA_030765085.1). Taxonomy (NCBI): domain Eukaryota; kingdom Viridiplantae; phylum Streptophyta; class Magnoliopsida; order Asparagales; family Amaryllidaceae; genus Allium; species Allium cepa. The sequence goes on along the minus strand of CM060939.1, from coordinate 27,182,028 downwards.
ATTAGGATGCTTTTTCGGCTAAGCTTTCAAGGAATTGCCAAGCATCGTCGTGATGTTGGGTGAGAAAATTACCTTGGCATATAGATTCAAGCATGGTTCATGACCTTTTTTCAAGTCCATCATATAAGATTTGGCAAAGAGTCCATTTTTCGAAGTTATGGTGTAGACATTTTATCAAAAGATCTTTAAATCCTTCAAAATATTTTCCAAATGGTTCACCCTTAAATTGATGAAAATTTACAATATATTTTCAGATTTTAGTTGTTTTTTCCAAGAGGTTGAACTTTCTTAAGAAAACTTTAATGAACTCCTCCCACGTTTTGATTGAGTTTGATGATAAGCGGTAGAACCATTTTTTAGCATAATCGGTAAGGGCGAATTGAATTAATTGGAGTTTGATTCCATCATCACAAAGTTGTTGGAGTTTAATGGTTGCACAAACATGTTCGAATTTAGTAAAGATGTAAGGATCATCATGTTCAAAATTGCTAAATTTCAGGAGCTTGGCAATATTGAATGAATTTCGAAGTGATTACGCGTAGGGGTGGGTAAAGTGATACAAGAAGGAATAGAAACTATATCGGGGAAGATTCTATCCATAAGGGTTCAAGAGGCATTCTCGTTTGCCATTTCAAAAGGATCGTTTATTCGAGTTAAACGATAAGTTGTTGTGTCCTGAGTCTAACAATTTATTATTATGTCATGAGTCCAAGTACTCTGCACTAGAAAAAGTCGAGAAGAGAAAGAAGTGAGATTTGAATGTAATAGAAAGAGTGTGATGGCCCATTTTTTCGTACCCATTGAATCTACAATTAACCACACACGTCACACTCAAATTGCATGAAAAGATGAAACATGAAGGGAAATAAAGAAAATAAGATAGAACATAATCTCGCACGAATGGAATAACATATAATACTGAACAAATATCTTCACAACGGAAAATTTTCAAGTACATATACCAGAGTCTAACCTAAATTCAGCCTGGAAAGTTATAAACATCTATCCTTACAATTGCTGACAAACATCAAACCAAAACACACTAAGTACAGCGGATAATAGAATATGTCCACATGCAGATGAATATCTCTAGCTCTCCTCTGGAAACTCCAAATGTCTTCGACAAAACCTCAACATACTCGGATTTGACCTAAGTATTGAAAATACCCGGATCAGGCTTGATAAACCAGCATGAGAAAAACTTAATAATAAATGACATTGTCATATATCAGTCTTTGAATAAAATCCTTTGGAAAGAAAGAGTATCTCATAAGACCACGCCCACACATAAACACGGATGGGTTTTTTACCTTATGATAAAACACTTTTATATCAAAACGTTTGACATTATTTTAATGACATCTCTTTGAAAACATTTGCAAATAAACTTATTAATCTTAGCCGAAATTCTTACCATTATTAAATTCCAGCATACTAGGCTCTACAAACAAAACCGTTGGTTCTTATTAGAGAAAGGATTTCCATACAAATGACTAGGTGAAGGATCTACCTTATGAATGGTGTGATAACCCAGGATTTTTGGGCAAACACTAATGTGATAATCTTCTTATATAATTATTTAAATTGGCAAAACTTATCTTTTCAAACACTAAATTGTGCTTTCTAATTTCTATTATTTAAATATATATATATATATATGTAGATTATAAATAGAACTTTGATTTGAAATTCAAAAGTGAATATCTTAAAAAATTAATTATATTTATAACTCTACATTTTTAAACACTAAGTATATATATAGTTATTAAATGTATAAATAGGCTTTATATCATTTTTTTGACGTTATATAAATATAAGTAAAAAGGAAATGTATAAATAAAATAGAAAATATAATATAAAAACATATAAAAACATAAAATTCATGCATTTGACAATTGTAAGCTAAGTATAACATGCAAATTCACAAGTGTCAATTTATTGGTTTTCTACATTTTTTAAAAAATAATGAAACAAGGCTGTACACTCTTATGTATTTATCTCTACTCCTTCTCCTTTCATTTTCTTTCATCTTTCATTTTATCAAAACAAAAACCAAACCAAAAAAGAAGAAAAACTAAACCAGAGAATAAAAAAGAAAAAGAAAAAAAGAAACTAAACAACTCTTTCTAGTTTCAATTAAAAACAAGCTAAATTCAAGTTCACCTCAGCATAGATTCAAATTTCAACTTAATCAAGTTGCAGTTCAAAGATCAAAATCAAGAACAATTTTCAAATTTTCAAAACTATTCCTCTGTTCAAAAATACATTGAGTAAACTAAACCTTTAAAAGCTAAATCCTTTTTATTTACTTGTGTATGTGATGATTGAAGATAGTAATGACTTGTCTACTGTTTGCATGGATATATAATTGATTTTTGTCTGGTATATATGTATGAAATACTGCGTGCATCTCTGTGTTTAGATATTTAAGCCTCGGTTCTTATTTTACAGACCTAAAACAAATTCAAAAATCCAAATCTCTTCACTCAGTCTCTTAGAGGCTATGATGTATAAAGGAAATATGTTTGAATTAACCAAATCTTAATTCTAAAAATATTTTTTAATTGTAGTTAGAAGGTAAATTACTGGGAAGAAGGAAATATGGTGAAACTCAAAACATATCAAAATTTCGACTACCATGATTTCTAGTTTCACCTATATAATCTTATTCGAGTTTGAAAACCATGATTTTTAATGATAATAACAAGACTTTAAGTGCGTAAATCAAGAGAATTTACAAGTTGAATGGAATCGAGAGTCTGCTCGATTTTTGGCGATTGGCGAAGGGTGGAAGGTCGAGATTGTGGCTAGAGCAAGCTCGGAGGTTGGGAAAAATGGTGACTGGATTTATAGATCACCGTGATGGCGTGACAGTGGAAAAGTAGGATTTTAAACCTTGACTTGGTCGATGTTGGTTTCAAGACCAGTACGCCATCGTTGTTGCATCGGACTTGATCGGAGTAGGGGTGATAGCAATGTAGGTCTACGGCGGAGGTTTGGACGAGGTGTCGAAGCTTATGGTGATCTAAGGCGGCGGGACGTGGAGGTTTTTGGGTGATTAGTTTCAATCCAATGGGTTGCGTGTAGCTCGATTTCAATTTAGATGTTGTATCGAGTTTCTGGGTACTGGAGGCGATCGTGTATGTCAACGTCGATTTGCTGGAGGTAACGGCGATGATCGGAGTAATGGCGATCGAGTGTGCATGTGCACAGTGTCTATGTGTGTGGATTTTGGGGGTTGCTGTGTTGAGAAGGAGAAGAAGATAGAGCCACGGGTTGGACTCAGGAAGGTATCGGGTTGTACGTGAGTTTTAGAGAGAAGAGAGAGCATTGGGGGGAAGAAGGCTTTTGGCTCTGATTCCAGTAAGGGAAAGGACCAGGTTTGGCTCGGGTCTATGCATCAGTATAGTAACAGTTTTTAAATTTATAAACAAAACAAGTTTTTCAAAAAAAATTCTTATCCAAATTCTTTAAATGATTAATTCTTATTTAAGTATTAAATTAATTAAAGGTAATATAATAATATCTTTTCAACTTAAACTAATTAGGTTTGGAATATTTAATTTTATTATTATTCTTAAGTTTATTAAAATAAAAATTTATAATGTAATTAAGTAGATGGTTAAGAAAAATAAAAATTTTAAGCTTATAATTAATCAAAAGGTCTTAAGTGATTTTGTATGTTAATAGTAAATTAATTTCAAAACATTGAATTTAAATAAAATTGAATAATGTAATTAAATAAGGATTAAGACAAATGGTTTGAATTTTTTTAATTGAATTAAGGTCTTAAGTAATTGTAAAGGATAATTCATTAATTCCAATAATTAATTAAAATAAAATAAATGGCCTGTAATTAATTAATAACCCTTAAGAAGAGTTATAAGTAATTAATTTATTTTGTGTTAAATTAAATTAACTATAAATAGTGTGGTTAATTAATATTGCTTATGGAAGATTAATTGTATTGAATGTTTGGATTGATCTATATCTCTAGTCTGTTAATTTGTAATGTTCTATGATGTGCAATGCCTGAATTGAACTGTGATAAATGTGTGTTATTTACCTGTGATGAAATGTTGTGTGAATATGATATTCTAAATTGAATTAAATTGTTTTACTTAAAACAACTTGGCCTTAAAAGACGGCATTTGGATTTCGATGAGACCGGGATCAGATATCAAATTTGTTATCCGAAAACCACATCGATCCAAATTAAACGATAGGTCGTGAAATCTCAAGTGAAGATCGAGAATGAAGATTTAAAATGCAAGAGCTATTTGTCATTAACTCTGAGGGTGATTCCAAAATGAGTGTAACGGAGATAGTGCCTTCGGTTCCATTCGGATCCGGAACAGACTTGTATGGACGAATGCTATCAGACCATCGTCAATGGAGGACGATGCGCATTCCAAGATATGTGTGCAATAAAGGTAATCCTAGCCTCAAGCCTCATCAACCGGGAATGACTAAAATAGGGGAGGTGCAGCAAGGCTAAGTGGGTAGCACCCAAGTAGGATAAGATTTTCCCCTGTCTAGAGGTCCCTTATATTTGGCTGTGTAGGCTGTTGTTGGCCACAACCGCGGGGTTGTTTTATTCGGACTATCCAGTAAGGGGTGGCTCCGGTCTTGTGTTGCAGGGGATCAAGGTAGATCCTCGATACTCTGATATAGACCAGGTACTGTGACGGGCGGTACCCCATTAGCCCTGCCATTATATGGAATCCAATCTCCAATAAGTGACCTTGGACTTGATTATATACCTATTATGCTGGAATTTAATGAATGTAACAATTTCGGCTATGTGAATAATTTATTTGAAAACCTTAAACACTATTATAATATAATTGGATTTCCTATCAAATGTTTTGGTTATCTTAAGAGAAAAACTAGTCCGTGTTTTTTTGCTGAGAGTCTTACCAGATACCTTTGATTTAAAAATGATTTTTCAAGTTAAACAACTTAAACCGTTTACTCACACCAAACCTATGTCTGACCTAGAGTTTATTTCTTTTTTTCTTAAACTCTTGCGTACTCAAATTTTTATGAGTAGCCAAGTGATCAGGTTGGCTTGACGTATTTTGGAAAAGACTTGAAGCAAGGGACTTGGTGTATCTATATATATCTATCCCGCTACATTAGTAGCTCTGTTTGCTTTTTTGGGTTGTAATAGATAGGCAGGTCATTACGACTGTCTAATATGATGTTGTAACTGAATAATTCTGATGTATGATATTAGTGGCTACTGTAATATCTATGTGATGTAATATATATTTTTCCATTCTGCTATGAGATTCTGATGATTGCTTAGTTCTTTCTTTCTATCTATTTCTTTTCTACCTATTTCTTTCTCTTTTAGGATACGTCTTTCTATGGAATGAAAGACGGGTCGTCACAGTTGGTATCAGAGCACTAGGTTGAGATAATACCTAGGCTTTTTGGGTTTATACCCATCGCGAGAGAGCTATTTGTAATTTTTATGCATATATATACACTTATTTAACTCTTGGGTTACCTGTCCAAGTTGCCAACATGAGTTCTAGGGGAAGAAGAGGTAGAGGTGTGAGCAGCACGACGACCACAAATGGAAGAGGTCTGAATGCTGAAGGAGGAAGGGTAACTGGCGAGGCTGTAAACCCAATACTGCCTCGAGTGAGTTTTTCAGCGTTGTGCAAAGACTTTACCAATCTTGGAGGAAAGCCTTTTAAGGGTACGGAGTCCATCATTGAAGTTCAAGCCTGGTTGCGCTCGTCTGAGCGGATTTTCAAGAGTTTGGATCTGTCAGATGAATAGAAGCGTGTTATGGCATCAAGGAAACTTCAAGAAGGAGCAGCTGCATGGTGGGATGCAGTCACCATGAATATTTCCGAGGATGATATCTCCTAGAGCAAGTTTAGGAAAGTGTTTAAAGAACATTTTATGCCTACCGCAGGGAAGACTCGACTGTATAGGAATTTTCTGGACCTTAAGCAAGGAAGTTTGTTAGTATCGGAAGATGAAACCAAGTTCAACGAGTTGTCCCTCTATGGACCTGATCTTATTGACACACCCCTTAAGAAGAACGAGATGTTTGTGCTTGAAATGAGGCCCGAGTTTCATGAAAAGATGACTGCACATCTCAAAGGATCATTTATGGAATTGGTAGATATGGCATTAAGATATGAAGAGCTTATGGAAAAGAAACCCTTGGCAACAGTCGCAGCACCAAGTGGAAATTTTACCAATCCGAACAAAAGGAAATTCAACCCAAACCGGAAGAAGCAGGGTAAAGGGAAACCTGGAGGCAGCAATGCAGCTTGGAAGTGTTATATGTGCTAGTAGGAAGGTCATTTGGCTAAGCAGTGTCCTAGAGGTGGAGCTTCGAAGCAGCAGCAGAGGGTATCCATTTTCGCGATGGTTCAGAAGTCTTTATGTTTCAACTGTCAGCAACCAGGGCATATGGTGAAAGCTTGCCCACTTCTCCAGAGAGCTCAACTAAACAAAGTGTTTGCTATTCAGGGTGGACCGTAAACTTCTACTGATGGGAAAGGCACAGGCGTACTTGAAGGTACTTTGCTTTTAGATGGCATTTGCGTTGGAGTTTTGTTTGATTCCAATCTTCCCTTAGTTTTATTTCTTTGGAAACGATAGAGAAATTTCATCTTATTCCTAATGTCATGGACCGCCCTATTTTTGTATCTAACCCCATAAGGGGAGTGACCAAGTTAGATATGATCTGTAAAGGTCTAACAATTTCTTATCTATCCTATAGTTTCTTATGCGACCCATTGTATTAGATTTTAAAGGATTTGACCTTATTTTGGGAATGGATTGGTTAGATAAGCATAAAGTTATTCTGATTTGTGAAGAGAAAACCGTGTCATTGGAAACCGAACTGGGAAGGATTGCAAAAATGATTTGTGATAGTTTAGGAATCCACCTGAGTAGTCTTTTGCATGGGATCGAGGCATCTCAAGAAGAAGTAGGAACCATTGAAGTTGTTAGAGACTTTTCAGACGTCTTCGAAGAAGTCAAAGGTTTGCCCCCGCATCTGGAGATTGAGTTTCATATCGACTTAGTTCCAAGAGCGATGCCGGTGGTTCAACCAAGTAGAAGGAGGGTTCCAAGTGAGAGAAGAATTGGTGAAGCAGACTCAGGATTTCTTGGAGAGAGGATTGATCAGACCTAGTCGTTCTAGCTGGGGTTCTGCTATAGTTTTTGTAACCAAATCAGACGGGTCTTTAAGATTTTGTGTAGACTATCGAGAATTGAATAAGGTGACCATTAGGAATAAGTATCCCTTGCCTCGTATTGACAATCTTTTTGATCAACTTCATGGAGCTTCTGTTTTCTCCCAATTAGATCTAGCTTTGGGTTTTCACCAACTAAGGGTAGCTGAAGACAGTATACCCTTGACTGCTTTCAGAGGACCCAACTATTTTTATGAGTGGCTGGTTCTGCCTTTTGGGATACCAGCTTATTTTGTGGATTTGGTGAATCGTGTCTTTCGGGATGTGCAAAGTTTGTGCTCATATTCATCGACGACATTCTTATCTACTCCAAATCAGAGGAAGAGCATAAGCGTCATTTGGAGATAATATTGGAAGCATTGAGGAGGCATGTCCTGTAAGCTAAGTTTTCAAAGTGCCATTTCTGAAAGTCAGAAGTAAGATTTTTGGGACACATCGTATCTGGAGAAGGTATTTCTGTGGATCCGGCCAAGGTGGCAGTAGTTCAAGAGTGGAAGCAACCATAGACTCCTATTGAAGTTACCAGTTTTCTTGGCTTGGTGGGTTATTACAGGAAATTCATCCGGGATTACTCTAAGATTTCCTCCCACTTGACCAAACTGACTAGGAAGGGAGCGAAGTTTAAATGTACTCCTAAGTGTGAGGAAGCGTTTCTGGATCTGAAGGTGTGACGACCCGGAATTTTCGAGCATTTAAATTGGAATATTTAATTGACTTTAAATATTCAATAGAGTAATTTTAACTTGATTTACGAATATCAAAATTTATTTGATAATTTAATTATTGAATTAAATAATTTGAATTGGGATAAGATATGAAATCTGAGACTTTAGGTCTGTTTAAAAAAAAAAAAAATTAATTTGAAGGCTTATAAAATTTATAGTGATGATAGTGAAGATAGTAAAAATGTTAGAATTGAATTTGAAAGTTGATTGTTCAGTCTTGAAATTTAAATCGTTTAAATTGAATTTAAGAATAGCCTTCCGAGGCGCAGTCTCGGAATTCGACGAAACAAGTTCCATTGAATCCGTAATATTGAATTATTATCGGATTTCAAATTTCGTATTGATCGGAGTTGTTGTATGAGTGTACGGTGTATAAACGCTTATTAATTATTTGAGACGGTTTAAATTTTAATTTGAATAGAAAGGATATGTGTTGACCAGTCAACCCTCATCTTACTGTAGCTAGATATTTTTTTTCAAACATGCTCCCTTTGCCTTCTCGAACACACTTCCTCATTCTATCAAAAAGAAAATCGAGATGCTTCATTCTCGTTCGAAAATAAATCAGAAAAAAATTTATCATGGCCGAAGCCTAAAATCAAATCCATTAAAAAAAAAGGAATCGAGACTTCTGCTTTCAAATTTCCAGACCCAGTTTTCACCCAAATCGAATTTCGTCCTCCCGTCCTCTCAATTTAGATCGAAAATTTAAATTGTCGAGTTCGTTTGAACGCGAGGGGAGATGGTGGACGTTCGAGTCTATGGATTTCTTTGAGCAATAGGGGTTGCGATATGATGTTCGACGTCGAACTTGAAGTTCGTAGTATGGATGGATGGCGGCGCTTGTCTTGGGGATCGTCAGTGGAAAGGTCGAACTGTCTTTGGGTTAGGGTTTGGGATCTTCGTGGTTATAGGGGGCGATTGGGAAAGTGGAAGGCGTAGGCAAGTTGGTGGTATCGATGTAGGCGCGCGTGTGAGGCGGCCCGCGATCCGATTGAGGGATGGTGGTACTCGCGGTGTTCGGAGGCTACAACTTCTGGGAGGAGCTCGAAGTAGAGCTCGAGTTCGGCGAACAGTGAAGCCTGGCTGGTTTCGAGCGTGTCGTATCAGTGAGGTACTTTCTTTGATTTGGGATATACGTGTTAAAAAAAATGAATGTAAATGAACAGCAGAAAATATATGCAGTAGGATACATCTATGTAGATTCTAAGTTTGTATATATATATATATGTACAGAAATTAACAGAACAAAAATAAATATACATCTTAAATTTCCTTGATTGTTTTTAAAGTAGTGCATTTAGGAGTTTAGCTTAATTAATTATTTTTGTAACATAAAATTTTATTTATTATGAGGAAAATTACTTGATAGAATAATATGGCTAATTTAAATCTATCAAATAGGAAAATGATCAATAGACTTGTTCAAATTATAGATGTTAATTAATTAAATCTATTGAAAGGAAATTGATTGTTCGATAAATCATATGAATTGTTTATTCTAGGTCAAAAAAAAGGGGAAAACCAAGGCAATAAAGAAGTGGATTACAAATAAAATCAAAGGTGAGTTAATCTCACTCAGTTTAAAATTTAAATTTAAATTATTAAATTTAAATCATTGTTTGAATGGTTGAAATTGATTGATTGATGTGCTATAGTATGATATATTCTGAAATTAGTAAATAATGTTGTGCTAACATCTGTGGATGCAGGGAAAACAGGTTGGAGGGATCCTACTGGACCCCTCAATATTTATTTAAATTATTTAATTCCCTCTGTTGTGTTTTATTTGATATCTTATGATGATCTTTATTGGAATATTGAATGCTATGGTTCGATTGGATAAAATTGGGTATGATGAATTACCAAAAATATATGAATTGGATTTTTTTGTATTGTAAATAAAATAATTATAGAAATTTGAATAAATTTTTAAATGAATTGGAAAGAAATTAAGTGACTTTAAAATCCTAGTAAATAAATCTTGAGTATAGAAAGGAAATTTGAAAAAAAAAAACAAAGAGCTAATGAATTTTAATCTTCAATGATATTAATTAAAAAAATAAAACATTTATTTAAAATTTAAGATTTAAATTATTGAAAGAAATAAAGAAGAAGTTGGGAAAAGCTGAAATTCATATATTTCACTTAAAAGGGTTTAAAAACAAACGGGAAGTAATAACATTAATAATAAGTCATAATTAATGAATTTTAAAATGAATTAAGAAAGTAAAGAAATTTATTTCAAATAAAATAAAATTGGAAATCAAGTTTGGAAATTGATTTAAGTGATTGAAGTTGGAATTCTCCCTGTATAACCAAGTACATTTTTTAGAGTAAATTTTTAAATATAAGATAAAAGATTAAAAGTTGTTTAAAAAGCAAGTGTGGAAAATTTCTTATTTCAAATATTTAAGTTCTTAAGTAATTAAGTAATTAAGTAAATATTCAAAGAATGCCATAATATTTTGTTTTTAAAAGTATGAATCTGGTTTTATATTTATTAAGTAACTTTATTTTCAAATATTCATTTAATATGTGTTTTTAACAAATTATTGAAATAGTTTTAATTTAAATATTTTGAAGGTATATATTTCAAAGTAAAATGTTTTAAATTATTTTTAAAAATCTAGTTTTGTGCTTGGTAATTTCAGAGGAGATAGAAAATATTTGGGAAAGTTTATTCTGGATGGAAAGATGGTTTTGAAACTGTTTTCAGAGGATTGAAAATAGAAATATATCTTGTGAAGATATTTTGAGGTTAATAAATAATTTAGAAAATTATTTATTGGTTGATGGTTGTTTTGTGAATATAATTGATAGTTAAATAACCGACTATCAATATTGGCCAGCTGCGTTGATCGTTTCGAAGAGTCCGGGATCGAGATTTATTTCTCGAAAACCACTTCGATCCGGTTTGTACGTTTCGTGCGAAAAACGTGTTCGGAGTCGAAGATGAAGCGGTGAAGTGCAAGGGCTAGTCGCTACTAATCCTGAGGATATTTCCAAAATGGATGTAGTAGGAGTAGTGCCTTCGGTTCCGTTCGAACCCGGGACGGACTTGTATGGAAGAATGCTTGCGAAACATCGTCAGGTGGGCGATGGGCATTCTAAGTAAAAACGTTCTAAAAAGGTAACGCTTAGCCTCAAGCCTCATCAAATGGGAATGACTGAAAATCAGGGGATATGCAGCAAGGTTAGGTGGGTCATGCCCAAGCAGGATAAGATAATTCCCCTGTCTAGATGTCCCTTATATATTTCGGCTTAGTGGGTGGTTGGTCGCGTCAACCACGGGGTTTATCTTGTTCGGGACTGTTCAGTAAGGAATGGTTCCGGCCTTATGTTGCAGGGGATGAAGGGAGTAGTCCTCGGTACGGTGATCTAGGCCCCGTACTGTGACAGGTGGTACTCCAGTGCCTAGTCATTGTTGGAAATCCATTCTCCCTACGAGCCTTGTACGAGTTTTGTTTGTATTACCCACTTTTGTGGCTAGTAGATGGAATTTAATAGATGTAACAATTTCGGCTATTTTATAAGTATTTGTATATAGACCCTAGTATAATATCAGAGGATTTCTATAAAAATTGTTTTAGCTATCGTAAGGTAAAAACCCGACATGTTTATTTGTGGCGTGGTCTTACGAGATGCTTTTGTTTTCAAAGGATTTTTGAAACTTTAATAATCAATTGGGTGTGATTTTCTCACGCTGGTAATCCAGACTGACTCGGGTGTTATTTAACTGTAATGCTCGGGTCAGACCGAGTATTATAGGATACAGGATATGTTGCTGTGGAGCTCAAGAGACGAGCTGGATGACGATACGTACAGTCGTACTTGTTATATATATATTCCGCTGTTTGAGTTGTTGTGTATTCATTGTATGTTATTGATGTGAGCTGTGACTGATGTACTCTGATGATGTAATATATGTAAACAGATATATTTGATTTTAAGAAAAATTATTTACTACCTATTATACTTTATTCCGCTGCGATGGTTAGATTCTGATGTTGATTTTTGTTTTCTCTTCTTCTACCTCTTCTTCCTAAACCCAAATGGTTCGTATTTCTGTGCAACTTGAGTTGATTGTTATAGAATAGTGTAAACTCAAGGGGTACGGATTTGCGGGTCGTTTCACTTGGTATCAGAGCTTTGGGTTGGTGATAACCTTGGCTCTGGTGGGAATTACTCGTTTAAAATAGAGTCTATGGTACTCTATAATGAGTTTGAGCGTATTAATAAATATGAGCTCGTATTTGTTAGTGAATATAAATTGTTTTAATATTGCGTTGATTGGTTTATTGAGTGGCATATGAACCTTCGTCGGCACAGTTCGTACAACTGTATCGAAGGGGTTTCTAAACACTTGAATAGAGCAATCGACACAATATTGTTTTAAATATGGGTGAATGAAATAATTTTACCCAAAAACATATTTTGATATAAAGCATAGTTTTTGTAAACTGTTTGACTAATATATGGTTGCTTGGATGTTAGAAATGATAATATTAAAGTATTATCATTGTTAAGTGAAAATTTAATTAGAAATTGGAAATATAACCAAAGTTTGAAGGAATAAATTTATTATAAAAAGAAATTTATAAATATGAATTATAGATGGAATTTGTGAATTGAAATATAATCAAATGAGAATTTGTATGAACATAAGCTGTGCAAATGAATTATAGTTAAAATTTATTTAAGCAGAATTTGGAAATTCAAAATTTCAGAGATTTTGGAAATGTTATCGAAGTGTTTTGAAGATAAATGATAACATTATTGTTTTGGAAGTATTTCTGGATGGAAATTTGTTTTAAAGGGTTTTGAAAGCGATATAGCATTGAATTCACTTTAGTCACTGGAAAATAACTTCGGTGATGACTGCAGCATCATCGATGTTCATTTTCGAGTTTCTAAGTGACGGATTTGCTGCCAAATTAATTTGTTCAGGAAAAAAACGAGTGTTTTTGAAAATTTCAGAGGAAATTTGTTGGGAATAAAACCAGGATTGGTTTAAATTTCTGAGAAGTGTGATTTTGAAATGTTGGAGATTTCAAAATAATTTGAAACTAAAGCCGGGTGTTTGAAAATCCTGATGAGATGAATTGTAAGCTTATAGATTGAGTTGATTTTTTAAAACAGAAAGGAAATATAAGCTTTGAATAATGGAATGTAAATTTAAAATGAAATGAAGTTAACTTGGATGGGAAATAAAAAAAATAAACTTAACTGGATTGGAATAAATTGAATAGGCTAGAAATAATATCCAGTTGTATTTGAATTTAGTTGAAACCGAATTGGGTAAAATAAATCCGAGTTAAGATAAAATTGAATTGGCATAAGAATTCAATTGAATTATTTAATGGAATTAGATTCTTACCTGAATAAATGGAATTAAGTGGGATAAGGATTGGAATTGGAATAAATAAATCAAAATCACTTATAAAAGAATTAAAATCCATAGAAATAAAATATGATTGGGCTATAAATAAATAACAGGCTTGAGTAAAAATAAAAGATGAATATATTCAAGCCTATAATGGATGGAATTGTGTAAATAATAAGTTGTGGCTTATAAATTTTTGAAATGGAATACAAATCCAAATAAATATTTAGATGAATAGAGAAATGAGAGGGAAATCCAAACTTGAATTGTAAAGTATATTGAACTAAGGAAAATAAATAAAAGTGATATTTGGAATGAAAAAAAAATAAAAAAAATTTCAAGTGTTGGATCATCAATAATGGGAGAACTAATTAGATAATAAATTAGTTAATAAAATTGAATTGTGAGTTGATGATGAAGTTTGGAAATAAACTTAAGTTATAAATTAAAGCTGATTCAAATTGTTGATGAAAGGAAAGTAATTAAGAATGGAGTTGAATTATGAGTTAATAAATTGGATGGTAAATTAAAAGTGGATAATAGAATCAGAACTTGAGTTATTAATTAAAAATTAGACTTGAAGTGTTAACAAATTAAATATAATTGGGAATATATAGAATAAAAATGGAAATGGATTAAAATAGTGATGGTTTGAATGTGCAAATAAAATCCAAATAAGTGAAGATAACCTGGAAAATAGCCAGGTAATAAATGGGATGAGTTGAATTTGGAAAGTTAAATTTTATAATAACTAATCAAATGAAATTGAAAATTTAAAGTGATATTTAATTGAGATGGAATCAAGTTGAATAAAAGAGAAAAAAATATTTATTTGCGAAATGAGAATGAGCTTAAGTGTAAAATTTGATTGAATCAAAATAAATTGACTTAAGCTGAGTAGATGGAAGAATGTTGAATTTAATTCAACTTAAACAAAGTTTAATAATATTGGATTGGTTTTAAATCAAGTGAAATAAATTTTAATTGAAATAAAATTCGGTGTGTTGCCGATGATATTTAATGGAATGAAAATGCTTAAATAAATAATTGTAAACCATTTAAATTAGTAAGGGATGGAAATAACTTGAGACAATAAGGAAAATAGAATGTTTCGAGTTTATTAGAAATGATTTAAGTGAATGTGGATAAGTTAATTATACTGAATAAGTGAATGGATGGGATAAATAAGAACCAAAGGAAGTGTTGGTTTAAATAAGTTGAGAAATGGTTATTAAATGAAATAGCTTGGATTGTTTTTGAGCTAAATAAAATAGTTTGAAATAAACTAATATGGAATGAAATGTAAATAAATGAATTGTAAATAAAATTTAAATGGAATGTGTCGAGCTAAGCAAGTGATTGTGAATGGATTAAAATAAAAGGGAAGTTTAATTGGCAAATAAGATGAAGTGTAAGTGAATGTATTCAAATTTGATATGCAATGAAAATGAGAGTATATGGGTTGTGGATAAATTGGAAATGGAATAGAATTAAGTAATAATTGGGTTGAAATCAATTTAAAATTGATTATAAAACTCAAGTACTTATTCATTCACATAGATCTTGTCAAATTGCAAAAAAATAAATTATTATTTGATGTAAATTGAAGTAATTAAAAATTCTATGGATTGATAAAGAGTAAAATAAATTGATTTTGAAAGTAATTGAATTAAATATGAGTTCAGTTTGCTTAAAATAAATTAAATGTAAGCAATTGAGTTTTAAACCATTCGAATTAATGAAGTGGTATACGAATGGATTGAAAACCATTCAAATTGAATGAAAATGGTTATAAATAAATTGAAACGGTTGAATTGACATGGAAACTATATAAATTGCTTACAGTAAAATGTTTGGTGTGAGTTTCTTTTAGAATTCATATGTTTTAACTATTATAAATAAGTTAAATGTAGTTAAACTGCATATATTTGGCACTTACATGTTTAAATTGAGTAAGTACAGGTACTTGGAAGGCGTGTGGCTGGATTTGATTGTGCTATTTGCTAAAAATAATAAGCCGCTTGCTTAAAATGCTAAATAAGGTACGCCTACGCAAATAAAATTAGGAAATATGAACTGTTTTTGGTTTTTCCGACCGTGTGGGTCGATGTATATATATTTATATCTTTTGTCAAATTGCAAAAGCTCCTCCGTACAAAGGGGACTCTGCCAAAAATTTTCAGAAATTTTGGGAGTTAGAAAATTTTGGAAAATTTTGTTAACGACAAAACTATTTAGAATTGGAAACTAAAATAAGTTAGTAAATGAAACTAATTGACGTAATGACTTAAATTAGTTATAAATGAAGGATAAAATTTAAAAATTCAAAGTTGAAAATAAATGAAATACATATGTAATGTGGAAATCGATTTGAATAGAAATAAGTATAAACTAAAAGAGGTAAAGAGAAATAAAGACATATAAAATGTTTATACTAACTTAAGAAAGGAATGGTAAATTAGAGATGGGAAATTGATAATACAAATAAAATCTAAGATAATATTGAAATGAATAGATATTGACATTTTGTAAGAAAGTCGATAAAATGTTTTGGAATATTGTGATTGGATATTAGTGCTAAGCAGGATATGCAGGTATTATAAAAGGGGAAAGGAAATTTGATTTGATTTCAAGAGATAAATTTGAATTGCCCGACAAAAGGTACGTATTTAAATTTAGTATGGAATTTGTTTGGGATTTGGATTTGGATTTGGATTGAGCCACTTGGCTTTTTGTTTTCTTTTGGAATTTGGGAGGCCGCAGAGCCATTTTTGTAGTTGTACCGAGTCAGCCGCGCAAAGGAGACGCTGGCGAAATTTTTCGGAAATTTAGGGAGTTAGAAAAATTTTGAGAAAATTTTGATAATTCAAAATTTGTTTTATGGTTAAAACTTGTATGGTTGGGCAAATAGGATTGTTTGCAATCTAGGGAAAGGTTTGGACAGTTAATAAGAATAATAATGGGCCTTTTGTAAAAAGATAGTTGGTAAGTTGTTGTATTGTTAGAAGCTGTTTGGTTTTGGAAAGGTAACGGGTTTTGGGACCATTCTTCCTAACTAGTAATTTCGGGGACGAAATTCTTTTAAGGGGGAAGGAATGTGACGACCCGGAATTTTCGAGCATTTAAATTGGAATATTTAATTGACTTTAAATATTCAATAGAGTAATTTTAACTTGATTTACGAATATCAAAATTTATTTGATAATTTAATTATTGAATTAAATAATTTGAATTGGGATAAGATATGAAATCTGAGACTTTAAGTCTGTTTAAAAAAAAAAAATTAATTTGAAGGCTTATAAAATTTATAGTGATGATAGTGAAGATAGTAAAAATGTTAGAATTGAATTTGAAAGTTGATTGTTCAGTCTTGAAATTTAAATCGTTTAAATTGAATTTAAGAATAGCCTTCCGAGGCGCAGTCTCGGAATTCGACGAAACCAGTTCCATTGAATCCGTAATATTGAATTATTATCGGATTTCAAATTTCGTATTGATCGGAGTTGTTGTATGAGTGTACGGTGTATAAACGCTTATTAATTATTTGAGATGGTTTAAATTTTAATTTGAATAGAAAGGATATGTGTTGACCAGTCAACCCTCATCTTACTGTAGCTAGATATTTTTTTTCAAACATGCTCCCTTTGCCTTCTCGAACACACTTCCTCATTCTATCAAAAAGAAAATCGAGATGCTTCATTCTCGTTCGAAAATAAATCAGAAAAAAATTTATCATGGCCGAAGCCTAAAATCAAATCCATTAAAAAAAAAAAGGAATCGAGACTTCTTCTTTCAAATTTCCAGACCCAGTTTTCACCCAAATCGAATTTCGTCCTCCCCTCCTCTCAATTTAGATCGAAAAATTAAATTGTCGAGTTCGTTTGAACGCGAGGGGAGATGGTGGACGTTCGAGTCTATGGATTTCTTTGAGCAATAGGGGTTGCGATATGATGTTCGACGTCGAACTTGAAGTTCGTAGTATGGATGGATGGCGGCGCTTGTCTTGGGGATCGGCAGTGGAAAGGTCGAACTGTCTTTGGGTTAGGGTTTGGGATCTTCGTGGTTATAGGGGGCGATTGGGAAAGTGGAAGGCGTAGGCAAGTTGGTGGTATCGATGTAGGCGCGTGTGTGAGGCGGCCCGCGATCCGATTGAGGGATGGTGGTACTCGCGGTGTTCGGAGGCTACAACTTCTAGGAGGAGCTCGAAGTAGAGCTCGAGTTCGGCGAACAGTGAAGCCTGGCTGGTTTCGAGCGTGTCGTATCAGTGAGGTACTTTCTTTGATTTGGGATATACGTGTTAAAAAAAATGAATGTAAATGAACAGCAGAAAATATATGCAGTAGGATACATCTATGCAGATTCTAAGTTTGCATATATATATGTACAGAAATTAACAGAACAAAAATAAATATACATCTTAAATTTCCTTGATTGTTTTTAAAGTAGTGCATTCAGGAGTTTAGCTTAATTAATTATTTTTGTAACATAAAATTTTATTTATTATGAGGAAAATTACTTGATAGAATAATCTGGCTAATTTAAATCTATCAAATAGGAAAATGATCAATAGACGGTTCAAATTATAGATGTTAATTAATTAAATCTATTGAAAGGAAATTGATTGTTCGATAAATCATATGAATTGTTTATTCTAGGTCAAAAAAAAAAGGGGAAAACCAAGGCAATAAAGAAGTGGATTACAAATAAAATCAAAGGTGAGTTAATCTCACTCAGTTTAAAATTTAAATTTAAATGATTAAATTTAAATCATTGTTTGAATGGTTGAAATTGATTGATTGATGTGCTATAGTATGATATATTCTTAAATTAG
Source organism: Allium cepa (assembly GCA_030765085.1). Taxonomy (NCBI): domain Eukaryota; kingdom Viridiplantae; phylum Streptophyta; class Magnoliopsida; order Asparagales; family Amaryllidaceae; genus Allium; species Allium cepa. The sequence continues at coordinate 27,163,857 of CM060939.1, read as the reverse complement.
TAAATAATGTTGTGCTAACATCTGTGGATGCAGGGAAAACAGGTTGGAGGGATCCAACTGGACCCCTCAATATTTATTTAAATTATTTAATTCCCTCTGTTGTGTTTTATTTGATATCTTATGATGATCTTTATTGGAATATTGAATGCTATGGTTCGATTGGATAAAATTGGGTATGATGAATTACCAAAAATATATGAATTGGATTTTTTTGTATTGTAAATAAAATAATTATAGAAATTTGAATAAATTTTTAAATGAATTGGAGAGAAATTAAGTGACTTTAAAATCCTAGTAAATAAATCTTGAGTATAGAAAGGAAATTTGAAAAAAAAACAAAGAGCTAATGAATTTTAATCTTCAATGATATTAATTAAAAAAATAAAACATTTATTTAAAATTTAAGATTTAAATTATTGAAAGAAATAAAGAAGAAGTTGGGAAAAGCTGAAATTCATATATTTCACTTAAAAGGGTTTAAAAACAAACGGGAAGTAATAACATTAATAATAAGTCATAATTAATGAATTTTAAAATGAATTAAGAAAGTAAAGAAATTTATTTCAAATAAAATAAAATTGGAAATCAAGTTTGGAAATTGATTTAAGTGATTGAAGTTGGAATTCTCCCTGTATAACCAAGTACATTTTTTAAAGTAAATTTTTAAATATAAGATAAAAGGTTAAAAGTTGTTTAAAAAGCAAGTGTGGAAAATTTCTTATTTCAAATATTTAAGTTCTTAAGTAATTAAGTAATTAAGTAAATATTCAAAGAATGCCATAATATTTTGTTTTTAAAAGTATGAATCTGGTTTTATATTTATTAAGTAACCTTATTTTCAAATATTCATTTAATATGTGTTTTTAACAAATTATTGAAATAGTTTTAATTTAAATATTTTGAAGGTATATATTTCAAAGTAAAATGTTTTAAATTATTTTTAAAAATCTAGTTTTGTGCTTGGTAATTTCAGAGGAGATAGAAAATATTTGGGAAAGTTTATTCTGGATGGAAAGATGGTTTTGAAACTGTTTTCAGAGGATTGAAAATAGAAATATATCTTGTGAAGATATTTTGAGGTTAATAAATAATTTGGAAAATTATTTATTGGTTGATGGTTGTTTTGTGAATATAATTGATAGTTAAATAACCGACTATCAATATTGGCCAGCTGCGTTGATCGTTTCGAAGAGTCCGGGATCGAGATTTATTTCTCGAAAACCACTTCGATCCGGTTTGTACGTTTCGTGCGAAAAACGTGTTCGGAGTCGAAGATGAAGCAGTGAAGTGCAAGGGCTAGTCGCTACTAATCCTGAGGATATTTCCAAAATGGATGTAGTAGGAGTAGTGCCTTCGGTTCCATTCGAACCCGGGACAGACTTGTATGGATGAATGCTTGCGAAACATCGTCAGGTGGGCGATGGGCATTCTAAGTAAAAACGTTCTAAAAAGGTAACGCTTAGCCTCAAGCCTCATCAAATGGGAATGACTGAAAATCAGGGGATATGCAGCAAGGTTAGGTGGGTCATGCCCAAGCAGGACAAGATAATTCCCCTGTCTAGATGTCCCTTATATATTTCGGCTTAGTGGGTGGTTGGTCGCGTCAACCACGGGGTTTATCTTGTTCGGGACTGTTCAGTAAGGAATGGTTCCGGCCTTGTGTTGCAGGGAATGAAGGGAGTAGTCCTCGGTACGGTGATCTAGGCCCCGTACTGTGACAGGTGGTACCCCAGTGCCTAGCCATTGTTGGAAATCCATTCTCCCTACGAGCCTTGTACGAGTTTTGTTTGTATTACCCACTTTTGTGGCTAGTAGCTGGAATTTAATAGATGTAACAATTTCGGCTATTTTATAAGTATTTGTATATAGACCCTAGTATAATATCAGAGGATTTCTATAAAAATTGTTTTAGCTATCGTAAGGTAAAAACCCGACATGTTTATTTGTGGCGTGGTCTTACGAGATGCTTTTGTTTTCAATGGATTTTTGAAACTTTAATAATCAATTGGGTGTGATTTTCTCACGCTGGTAATCCAGACTGACTCGGGTGTTATTTAACTGTAATGCTCGGGTCAGACCGAGTATTATAGGATACAGGATATGTTGATGTGGAGCTCAAGAGACGAGCTGGATGACGATACGTATAGTCGTACTTGTTATATATATATATTCCGTTGTTTGAGTTGTTGTGTATTCATTGTATGTTATTGATGTGAGCTGTGACTGATGTACTCTGATGATGTAATATATGTAAACAGATATATTTGATTTTAAGAAAAATTATTTACTACCTATTATACTTTATTCCGCTGCGATGGTTAGATTCTGATGTTGATTTTTGTTTTCTCTTCTTCTACCTCTTCTTCTTAAACCCAAATGGTTCGTATTTCTGTGCAACTTGAGTTGATTGTTATAGAATAGTGTAAACTCAAGGGGTACGGATTTGCGGGTCGTTTCAGAAGGCAAGTTTGACTAGTGCACCTGTTCTGGCTATTCCAGATGGAAGAAGTAAGTTTGAAGTATACATTGATGCTTGTGGAGTAGGGCTTGGTGTTGTGCTGATGTGGAATGGAAGGGTGATTGCATACGTGAGTAGGCAGTTGAAGCCGCATGAGAAGAACTACGCTACGCATGATTTGAAATTGCTGGCTATCATCTTTGCTCTGAAGATTTGGAGGCATTATCTGTTGGGTGAGAAGTTTGAGCTTTTCACCGATCATAAACCCTTAAAGTATCTTTTCTCCCAGAAAGATCTGAACTTGAGGCGGTAAAGATGGATGGAATTTTTAGCATCATATCATCTGGACATTCTCTATACTCTGGGAAAGCAAATGTAGTGGCAGATGCTTTGAGTAGAAATGCGATTTTGGCTGTCATGGAAGTTATTCCGACTCTACTTGAAAGGATTGCAAGCAAGCAAGGAACAGATAGAAGTTTAAGAGCAATCATTAGGAAAGTTAAGAATGGTCATTGCACCAGTTTATAGATCAATGACCAAGGAACTTTGAGGATCAACGGGAGAATCTGTGTTCCGAATATCAAGGATCTTAGGCAGGAAGTTTTGTTAGAAAGTCATCTCTCTAGGTTGAGTATCCATCCAAGAATCTCGAAGATGTATAAGGATTTAAAGATAGTTTTCTGGTGGAAAGGAATGAAGAGGGATATTGCTACCTTCGTGAATGGATGTGCGATCTGTCAACAAGTGAAGGGTGATCAGCAGAAGACCACGGGATTGTTGCAACCTCTGGAAGTCCCAAAATGGAAATGGAAAATGATATCAATGGACTTCATTGACGGGTTGCCAAGGACTAGAAAAGGGAATGAGGGAGTGTGGGTAATCATTGATAGGCTGACTAAGAGCACCCATTTTATTCTGGTTAAGGCAACCAGAACTGCAGCTTCTTTAGCAAAGATTTTCTTAAAAGAGATCGTCAGGTTGCACGGAGTTCCCATCAGCATAGTGAGTGACCATGACCCAATTTCTACCAGCAAATTTTGGGAAGCTCTGCAGACAGCTCTTGGAACGAGGTTGAATTTAAGTACAGCTTATCATCCCCAAACCGACGGTCAGACTGAAAGGCTGAATCGCATTCTTGAGGATATGTTGAGAGCTTGTATTCTAGATTTCGATGGATCTTGGGAGGACCATCTACACTTGGTAGAGTTCTCCACAATAATAGTTATCTAGAAAGTATTAAGATGGCACCCTACGAAGCTTTGTACGGAAGACCTTGTAGATCACCGTCTTGTTGGGTAGAATCGGGAGATTGTCTTGTTCTTGGTCCAGATTTGATTCGGGAGGCATCTGCGAAGGTGGAGCTAATTAAGAAAAGAATGAAAGCAGCCCAAGATCATCATAAGAGTTATGCGGACAAGAGATGAAGGAAATTGGAATTCGAAGTCGGAGACTTGTTATTTGTCAAAGTTTTCCCGATAAAAGGAGCGATCAAATTTGGTAAGACCGGAAAGCTTGCCCCGAGATATATTGGACCTTTCCATGTTCTTGAGAGAATAGGTGCTTTGGCCTACAGGATTGAATTACTAGACCAGATGGCTGGAATTCACAATGTATTTCACATATCTCATCTGAGGAAGTACGTGTACGACTCATCACTAGTTATAGAACCGGCAGCTCAGGAAGATTTAGAGGTCAAACCAGACTTAACTATGGTCAGGCATCCAGTCCAAATTATAGACCGAGATGAGAAGCAGCTCAGGAACAAAGTGGTGAAGTTGGTCAAGAGTCAGTGGAGCGAGGAACTTAGAGGTTGTACGTGGGAAACTCTAGATAGTATTAGGAAGGCCTATCCGGTTTTGTGTCAAGATAGTTAGGATTGTTTATTTGAGTGAATTGTTTGCTTTGGTTATTAATATATGGCTGATGTGTCTGCTTGACTGTTTGAATATAAGAGCTTTTGAATTATCTTTTGCTCTTAAATTTCGGGGACGAAATTCTTTTAAGGGTGGAGGAATGTGATAACCTGGGATTTTTGGACAAATACTAATGTGATAATCTTCTTATATAATTATTTAAATTGGCAGAACTTATCTTTTCAAACACTAATTATGCTTTCTTATTTCTATTGTTTAAATATATATGTAGATTGTAAATAGAACTTTGATTTGAAATTCAAAAGGAAATATCTTAAAAATTAATTAGATTTAAAACTCTATATTTTTAAACACTAAGTATATATATATAGTTATTAATTAATGTATAAATAGGTTTTATATCATTTTCTTTTGAAGTTATATAAATATAAGTAAAAAGGAAATGTATAAATAAAAATAGAAAATATAATATGAAAACATATAAAAACATAAAATGCATGCATTTGACAATTGTAAGCTAAGTATAACATGCAAATTCAGAAGTGTCAATTTATTGGTTTTCTTCATTTTTTTTAAAATAATGAAACAAGGCAGTACACTCTTATATATTTATCTCTACTCCTTTTCCTTTCATTTTCTTTCATCTTTCATTTTATCAAAACAAAAATCAAACCAAAGAAAAAGACTAAACCAGAGAATAAAAAAAAGAAAAAAAGAAACTAAACAACTCTTTCCAGTTTTAATTAGAAGCAAGCTAAATTCAAGTTCATCTCAGCATAGATTCAAATTTTAACTTAATCAGGTTGCAGTTCAAAGATCAAAATCAAGAACAGTTTCCAGATTTTCAAAACTATTCCTCTGCTCAAAAATATAGTGAGTAACCCAAACCGTTAAAAGTAAAATCCTTTTTATTTACTTGTGCATGTGATGATTGAAGATAGTAATGACTTGTCTATTGTTTGCACGGATATATAATTGAGTTTTGCCTGGTATATATGTGTGAAATACTGTGTGCTTGTCTGTGTTTAGATATATAAGCCTATGTTCTTGTTTTACATACCCAAAACAAATTAAAAATCCAAATCTCTTCACTCGATCTCTTAGAGGCTATGATGTATAAAGGAAATATGTTTGAATTAACTAAATCTTAATTTTACAATATTTTTAAGTGTAGTTAGAAGGTAGAATTATTGGGAAGAAGGAAATACAGCGAAACTCAAAATGTATCAAAATTTCGACTACCATGATTTCTAGTTTTACCTATATAACCTTATTCGAGTTTGAAAACCATGTTTTTTAATGATAATAACAAGATTTTTAAGTGTGTAATCAAGAGAATTTTCGAGTTGAATGGAATCGAGAGTCTGCTCGATTTCTGGCAATCGGTGTAGGGTGGAAGGTCGAGATTGTGGCTGGAGCAAGCTCGAAGGTGGAGGCACTTGGGAAAAATGGTGACTGGATTTATAGATCACCATGGTGGCGCGACAATGGCAAAGTAGGGTTTTAGACCCTGACTTGGTTGACGTTGCTTTCAATGCCAGTACGTCGTCTTCGTTGCATCGGACTTGATCAAAGTAGAGGGAATAGCAGTGTAGGTCTACGGCGGAGGTCTGAACGAGGCGTTGAAGCTTCTAGTGATCTGAGGCGGTGGGACATGGAGGTTTTTGGGTGATCAGTTTCGTTCCAGTGGGTCGCGTGTAGCTCGATTTCGATTTAGATGTTGTATCGGGTTTCTAGGTACTGGAGGCGATCGTGTATGTCGATGTCGATTTGCTGGAGGTAGCGGCAACGATCGAAGCAATGGCAATCGAGTGTGCATGTGTAGGAGTGTCTGTGTGTGTTTGGATTTTGAGTGGTTGCTGTGTTGAGAAGGAGAAGAAGATAGAGCCTCGGGTTGGAATCGGGAAGGTATCGGGTTGTACGGGAGTTTTAGAGAGAAGAGAGAGCGTAGCGGGAAGAAGGCTTGTGGCTCGGGTTTGAGTAAGGGAAAGGATCGGGTTTGGCTCGGGTCTATGCATTAGAATAGTAACAGTTTTTAAATTTAAAAATAAAACAAGTTTTTTTTAAGAAAAAAAATTTTCTTACCAATTTCTTTAAATGATTAATGTTTATTTATGTATTTAATTAATTAAAGGTAATATAATAATATCTTTTCAACTTAAACTAATTAGGTATGGAATACTTTATTTTATTATTATCTTAAGTTTATTAAAATAAAAATTTATAATGTAATTAAGTAGATGGTGAAGAAAAATAAAATGTTTAGCTTATAATTAATCAAAAGGTCTTAAGTGATTTTGTATGTTAATAGTAAATTAATTTCAAATAATTAATTTGAATAAAATTAAATAATGTAATTAAGTAAGGATTAAGACAAATGGTTTTAAAAAAAATTAATTAAATTAAGGTCTTAAGTAATTGTAAAGGATAATTAATTAATTCCAATAATTAATTAAAATAAAATAAATGGCCTGCAATTAATTAATAACAATTAAGAAGGGTTATAAGTAATTAATTTATTTTGTTTTAAATTAAATTAATTATTAATTGTGTGATTAATTAATCTTTCTTATAGATGATTAATTGTATTGAATGTTTGGATTGATCTATATCTCTAGTCTGTTAATTTGTAATGTTCTGTGATGTGCAATGCCTGAATTGAACTGTGATAAATGTGAGTTATTTATCTATGATGAATTGCTGTGTAAATATGATATTCTAAATTGAATTAAATTGTTTTACTTAATACAACTTGGCCTTAAAAGACGGCGTTTGGATTTCGATGAGACCGGGATCAGATATCAAATTTGTTATCCGAAAACCACATCGATCCAAATTAAATGATAGGTCGTGAAATCTCAAGTGAAGATCGAGAATGAAGATTCAGAATGCAAAGGCTATTTGTCGTTAACTCCGAGGGTGATTCCAAAATGAGTGTAACAGAGATAGTGACTTCGGTTCCGTTCGGACCCGAAACGGACTTGTATGGTCGAATGCTATCAGACCATTGTCAATGGAGGACGATGAGCATTCCAAGATATGTGTGTTATAAAGGTAATCGTAGCCTCAAGCCTCATCAACCGGGAATGGCTAAAACGGGGGAGGTGCAGCAAGGCTAAGTGGGTAGTACCCAAGTAGGATAAGATTTTCCCCTATCTAGAGGTCCCTTTTATTCGGCTGTGTGGGCGATTGTTGGCCATAACCACGGGATTGTCTTATTCGGACTATCCAGTAAGGGGTAGCTCCGGTCTTGTGTTGCACAGGATCAAGGTGGATCCTCGGTACTCTAATCTAGACCAGGTATTGTGATGGATGGTACCCCAGTAGCTCTGCCATGGTATGAAATCCAATCTCTAATAAGTAACCTCGGACTTGATTGTATACCTATTATGCTGGAATTTAATGAATGTATTAATTTCGGCTATGTAAATAATTTATTTTAAAACCCTAGACACTATTATAATATAACTGGATTTCCTATCAAATGTTTTGGTTATCGTAAGGGAAAAACTTGTCCATGTTTATTTGTGGATAGTCTTACGAGATACCTTTGATTTAAATATGATTTTTCAAGTTAAACAACTTAAACCGTTTACTCACACCAAACCTATGTCTGACCCAGAGTTTATTTCTTTTTTTCTTAAACTCTTGCGTACTCAAATTTTTATGAGTAGCCATGTGATCAGGTTGGCTTGATGTATTTTGGAAAAGACTTGGAGCAGGAGACTTGGTGTATCTATATATATCTATTCCGCTGTATTAGTAGCTCTGTTTGCTTTTTGGGTTGTAATAGATAGGCAGGTCATTACTCCTGTCTAATATGATGTTCTAACTGAATAACTCTGATGTATGATATTAGTGACTACTGTAGTATCTATGTGATGTAATGTATATTTTTCCATTCCGCTGTGAGATTCTGATGATTGTTTAGTTCTTTCTATCTATTTCTTTTCTACCTATTTCTTTCTCTTTTACAATACATCTTTCTATTGAATGAAAGGCGGGTCGTCACAAATGGGTACACCTCTAGATGGATCCCCGAGGAACATCACAAAGGAACCTTTACCAACACAAGACCGGCCTACCACTATAACTAGATAGTACCGAGTGTGTCATCCCCTGGTCATTACCAACCTTTAACCGAGTGCTCGTTTTCCATATACCACACTAATTTACATCCCGAAAGTCATAGTGGGAAGAAATATATCTAGAAGGGATGACCATACCCTAGTTGGGAAGGACCCACTTAGCCTTGCTACATCTAATCCTGTTTTGGTCATTTCCAATTTGATGAGGCTTGAGGCTACGATTACCTTTTCACATAGCACATATCACATCTCTGAATGTCACATTGCCATTTTTGTTGACTACTAACTGCCTTCCATAGAAAAACAACCCTTGAGCTCATATGTCTCAAGAAGGATATTAAGCTAAAAGAAGTTGTCTTCTCCGCCATCACTGATGTACGTTTGTAAAAACCAATATACTTAATCTTTAGAAATGCAATGTTAGACAAACATCCATATAAGTTGTCCAGGAATAGAAAAAACTGAAGGTGCTCTCCTACCACCAATAGTAGCATGTATTCCTTGCAATCCAAAAAATCTCCACAACGAGGAGAACACTGATATAAATAACTCTATAATGGGAGCCAAGCAAAGCATATTCAAAAAGCAGTCCTCACATTATAAAGATCCACGGTCTTCAATAATCATCATCTTCAACATGTCTTCACATTCGAACATATAAATTGGTTCAAAGTGGTTTTCAGATAGGAATCACCCAAATCCAACCCCGGTTTCTTCGAAATCCCTTCCTTTTGTCTTAGAATAATTCTAAGTAATTCATTCTTTTGCTTTGGAAAATATCTCAAATTTCCTCACTTCACTCTCGATCCAAATTCCTTAAGTTTTAGGAAGGTTAAAAACAATGTTATTTAAGACATCGTGTATGATAAATCGTTTACGATAAACCCTAAATCAATCTTAGCAAAATATTTTTGACTAAATAGGATCATAGAAATCATTCTAATTTTGCTCAACATCAATTTTTGAATTCAACAAGTGGTATGGGCGGAATAACGGTGAAATCACCTTTTAAATTCCACTAATAGGACGAGTTCCCTCTTCAGATTTTAATAGCAAGTATAAAAATATTATCTCTATGCAATCCAAGTCGTAATTTACTCATTGAGATTATTTAAATTTTGGATAATACTAATCTTCTTTTATTTTGGAAAACTTAACAGAATCTTTTTATTTTAAAGCATCTGGGCTTTCCTTTTGAGTTCCACCCCTCGCTTAAGAAAAGAAAACGTAGGCCAGGTAAGTTCAGGGCACAGGTTGCTCCGTCCCTCACCTTAGTTAAACACCTTGTTTTATCTTCTCAGATCTTACAAGCGGGATAAATGTACTAGTCGTTTTCGCATACTCGATTATCAACTTTATTTTGGAATTGATTATAAATATTCCAAATTATCCTTCAAAGGCTTATTTTTCCTTTCAAAAACATTCACAATTTACTCTAGAAAAAATCATTACATTTAAACTCACATTCAAAAAGTTATACAATTTGCAGCATAAAAGTGCTGCGGAAAGTGCTATTAAGATTATTTGATTTAAACAACTTTTAAACATTCGATAATTCATATTTTTCAATCCAAGTATCTTTTAAATCATTTAAATGGATTTATCAAATTCATTCCAATTTTTTCCATAATTAAAAATGTTCTTTTAAACATATTTCCTGTTGTGGTCACTTAACTAGCGTGATTTTTTTGAAAAATTGATTTGGACTTATTTCAAAATCTATTCAAGGAAATTTTGATATTCTTTCATAGTTCCGAAGATATGATATAATAGTCCGAAATTTTCTTATTTCGAAGAATTCCGAGCTATATTCCACTACATACACTCATTTGAAATTTTCAGTGCAAAATCGCGAAGTACCGATACACGACGCACCTAGTTTTAACTTATTTTTCAATATTTAAAATAATCTATTCAAATTGGATTTTATCACTTATATAATCATTACAAATCATTTTAAATCAATATTTTCACTTTTTAAATATTTAAAATGAATTTTCACTATTTCCAAATTATAGTATTATTTTATTCCTATTATTTTAATATTAAATTTTAATTCTAATTTCAATTCAATTTCAATTCTTACTTCAAATTAGACTCATTTATAACTTAGATTTCAAATCAAATTTCAATTTAAACTTCAATTAAATCTTAATCTCACTTTCAATTTTTCAAAATCGATTTCCATTTCAATTTCACTATTCATCTCAATTCAATTTCAATTTAACTATCCTTTTCAAACCCGTTTCATTTCAAATTTCAAATTCTCTTTTATTTTTACTATAATTTCACTTCTAATTGAAAAGAGACTTATTTTACCAAAGTATCATAACATTAAGATTTGGTCTTATTAACAAAGGGATTATTAAATCAAAATGAATATAACAATGTCCATATTCATCACTAACATAACATCCATTCAACTAATTATATAACATATGATTTCAAATCCAACATTCATTATTAATACCATAACAGAATATATTATCACAATTCAATTATCTAATCACTATCCAATCATACATATTAACAATCAATTGGTACATACATTCATATGTCATAAGGATATAAATGTGATTATTTTAACATAACCAAAATATAATTTCAAAAGCGATGAGGATTTCTCACCTTCATATCCACTCTGTTAGCGTGCTTTTGTTTCTCAAACATCTCTAGTTTATCGTTTCCTCTCCTCTTCTTTTCTGTCCTTTTTCTTTCTTTTCTTTTTCTCTTTTCTTTTTTTAAAAGAGAGGAGGGAGTATGGCTTGACTAGGGGTGCATAGCCTAGGGAGGAGGGTACGGCCTTAGATATGAGGTTGTGTGGCTTTCGGTCGGTGTGTAGGTGGGTTTTGAGGGCTCGGCCATGTATTTAGAGGTGGGGTAGGGTTGACATGAGTGCTTAGGTGGCGGGTACGGACATTGGCCATGGGTAGATGGAGGGTATGAGGTAGTGGAGCTCGAGTACGGGTTGTAGAAGCGGTGTTTGGGTGTGTAGGAGCTTGGTTAAGGTGGAGGAAGTTATGGAAGTGGAAGAGAAGTTGGATGCCATGGAAATGGAGGTGAAGAAGATGGAGGAAGTGAAGAAGAAAGTAGAGAATGAGATAACGGATTTTTGTGGAAAAATGGAAGGTATGGATGCTTATTTACACTTTGGATGGCAAATGACTACAATACCATTCTCTACTCTTTAAATTTTAATTTACCTTTCTACCTTTGATTTAACCTCTTAAGTGTAGGATCGATTTCACCCTAGAGGGGGGTGAATAGGGTGATGCTGTTAATTATAAAAATCAATTACCGAAGCTTATAAAATTATTTTAACACAGATAAATCAGAAATTATAGCAGCACAAATAATAGCAGAATAATAAATGCAGAAATAGAACGGCACGGAATTTATCCAGCTTCGGCAAAACCCTATCTACGTGATGCCCCTAAATTTTCTACTAGAAATTAAATAGTCATACGCTTACACACGTAAACTCGCGACACCCGCTACTGACTAACCTAACTCTACACTCAAAACCCTGCCACAACTCAGCTACTGAGTTGCGAATTCTCAAACTACACCACGTAGTTTGTCCCCTAGTCACACGACTAGTAATTACAACCGTTTGAAAAGAAATTACAAACTAAAAACAATTTAAAAACAAAAAGAGACTAAACCCTAATTTAAAACTTAATTAATAAAGAAATAGGCCAACCCAATTTCAAAACAACTTCGGCCTTCTTTATTTCTTTTATCAGCTGTTCCTATTTCTTTTGCTCTGTATAATGGTGGCTTGTTTTTCTTTGTTCCTTCTTCGTTCCAAATTAGGGCTTCGTGATTTTTCGAAGCTGTCGATTGTGTCGATCAATCAGGTTGATAATTGCGTGGGAATTTGTTGATCGATCGTCTCTTGAGATGCTTTCGGCTGCTTCTATTTGATTGAGTTCGACTTCGATTTGGTACGTGATTTATTTCTTTTTGCTTTTCTGTTATGCTTGATTGAACTCGATGGGGTTTAGCCGATGATGATTATGGGTTTTTATATGGATTCGATCTCCTTATTTTTAGTTCGTCTGATAGTTGTTTGATTTTGTCAATAGTGTGCTTCGGCCATTCGATTATGTTTGGATGTTGATGATTTCTCTGACTTTATCAATTTCGTATAATTTGACACTTGATACCCACGGTTTTGATTTTTGACTTGGTTCGATTTCTTGGTTTCCACGGCTCTGACTATGCTGTGACGATTTTGGCACTGACTTTTTCAGTATCGGCTTTAACTTGAATTTTGTTTTCTGCTTCAATTTGTTTATCACCTGACTTCGGCACCTATTTAATTTATTGTGATTTTTACATCACTGCACCCTGTACTTTTGAAGCTCGGTTCTCTGGTTGTAGCATACTCGACTTGTTCATGCGATTCCATGACTTAATATTATCTTCAGCCTTTACTTCTAATAGCATTGGGTGAATTCATATATGTGCATATATACATTTGTATGTGTGTATGCATGTATTGTTGAATCTATACTTGTGTTATAACTGCATACTATATCTGTGCACATTGTTCATGTCATTTTGCTTTGAGGTAACTTCTGCTTGGTGTTGCTACATTGAATTTGGTCATTTATATACTTCATGTGTACTTCCAGTTGTGCTTGCTTTGGAGTTTCAGACCTATAGCCTTTGTGCATTGTTGCCATTCCTTTGGTGCACTTGTTTATGATTCACTGTTGCATTTGTTTTGGTTGCTGCATTGACTTGATATTGTCATTTCAATGTTGCAGTGTTCATCTGGTTCATTTTGATCTGATTTGTTGTGTCATTGTAATGGCTTTGTTGTATGGTCAGTGGTGCACTGTGCCTTGTACTTGTAGTCTGTTTCATTGAGTTCGAGTTGCTTGTATAACTTGAACTTGGTTTGGTGCCATTTGCTTCTGCACTGATACATACATATGTCTTGTTGAAATGGTTTGATGTGCACAATTCATTTGTTGTAGTTGATGCCTGTTGCCTCTGTGTTTGTTGTATATATGAGCTGCTTCATGCTTTACTGTGACCTTCATGTATACACAGTTGGTTCATTGATGTTTTATGTGTTTATTCCTTTATGTGGTAGCTGGACTCGATCTTGTTTCATGTTGGCTTGAGGATGGGCATGTGTACTATCTATGATATGTTGCTCCCGACCATTTTATTGTATTTGGATTGATTTTCGAATTGCATCTGAGTTGAATCCGGCTTGTAGCTCGGATTTGACCTTGTCCTGAAAATTGTGACATTATTTTATTGCACTTGAGTTGAACCCGGCGTTTTGGGTTTGACCTGTGCTCACCTGTCCATGTAATTCTATCAAGTGTATATATCAGTGTGCATGGCCTTGTGGCATATACAGTGATACACTGTGTATGTCACAAGCTGTTCGTGAATGATGAATTCAAAATTAAATGATGACGAACAACCCAAATAACTGAGGCAAATATTATTTTCAAAATTCACATTTTATTTTATACTGCAAGAATATTTTATTTTCAATTTTACTGCGTCGATGTATATTTTTGCAGATTACTCAGATGCTGGATTCATATTGGAAAGAAGTTGAAGATCAGTACGAGTTGAGTGAATGAGTGATATGTAGTGAGGTCAAATGTAAATGTGAATCGTAGTGTAATCAAAATTGTACTGTAATTAAAGTTGTGTATATATATAGTAAGAGCTTGAAATTTGTATTATTCAAAATTTGTAATAAATATTTGTTTGATAAAATATCTGTTTGAATTCTGTGTTATTTATTTTATTCAGCAAATATTTGTTTAATCTATGGAAAATAAAATAGTACATTAACAAATACATTTAAACGAATATATATATATATATATATATGTATGTATGTATGTATGTATGTATGTATGTATGTATGTTTATTATCATCAAACAAAAATCATATAATCGCATATTCAACAATCTCCCCCTTTTGATGATAACAAACATATATTTAAAATTTTGAATATGTTAAATGTATTTGATCATTGATATACTCTAATTGCTCCCCCTATTTAAATGCTTCCTCTACATAAAGCCCCCCTACATATATGCATACAATTAAAAGTATGCAAATGAGCCTAGATGCAAATAGAAAATATGTGACCTTTGCTTGATTTTATTTGACAAAATTTTAACTTTTCTCTCCCCCTTTTGTTATCAGCAAAAGAGTAATAGTGTTAGAGAAAGTAGAGATAAAGTCATTGATATTAATCCAACATTAAAACTCAATCGAATATAAATATTAAATTTCAATAAAAAATCAAACAAAAATCATAAATATTTTGTTAGGCGCATATTCCACTTTTAGAATGATGGGAATGATGTCATCATATAAAACCATACAGTTGTGTCTATTTGTGGTATATTTATATCAGGAATTTGGATATCTACCAATCATGCATAACCATTAGGACTTTTAAATGAGATTAGTATGATTCCTATTTTATTTTAAAAAATGAATTCAAGTATCTTCTAACCACGCATAACCATGAGGACTTTCAAATAGGATTAGAATCAACTTGTTTATTTTAAAAATCAATTTTGATATGCGTTACATACATGCATAATCGTGAGGACTTTTAAATGAGAATGGAAGCACATAATAAATTCCAAGTAATTCACCCATGCATAACTGTAAGGACTTTTAAATGAGAGTGAATACATTGGATTTTATTTTATTATTATTATTAATATATTTATTTTTTAATTAAAAAAATGTAAAATGAAAAACGAATGATTCCTGTTTAAAGTACCACATATTGACAAACTATATAGAATTTTGATGAGTGGTGGTCGTTAGAAATATGATAGAAATAGAGATGGTCATGAAATTTTTACCAATAAAAAGTTTTATAACTCTTGTTTAAATTTCTAAAGAAATTTACTAATTACACCATCTCGAGTTAAAACATATGATAAATATCAACACTCATCACTTTTTCAATCACTATTTATCTTTTTTATAATTATTAGGGAGTCAGATTAGTCAAAATAGTCATTTAAAATCAAATTCAAAAAATAATTATAAAATCAATTTTTCAAAAATGACCGATCTGAAAACATGGTCAAAAAAATTTTCTCGAAGGGGTTATATGAGAAAAATTTCTGCTATTCGAAAATTATTTGAAATGAAAAATATGCAGATATTTTCTTTGAAAAACGATGCAGTTACTAAATGTCTCAACAAAAATCACGTTCAACTAGTAATTTTTCTATCAACTAGATTACCAGTGTAAACCGCATCTGAATTTCTCTTTCACTTAAAATTATCATTAATTGAATTTGATAGACCAGACCATGAAGTGTGCAATAAAAATCTCAAAGTCAATTTTAACAGCTATTTTAAATGACATTCTCTTGAATTTTAATTGAAACCATGTAAATAATCAAAAACCGTGAATGTAGAGTTAGCCGTAAAATAACCAAATGTATTATCATCCAATAAAACACTATTATTAATCCAAACTAATATATATACGAAGTAATTCAACGACTACAGATTTTTATGGTGTTCTTGGCATAAGAATATAATTGGCCAACAATTTTGAATAAGTCAGAATCAAAAATCATCATTATTTCATCATCACATTGTTGGCTGATTTAACTCAGATTACGGTGCAGATTATCGCATTTAATATATCGTTCAAATAAGTATACCATTACTTGTTTTACCTTTACGGTATTTTTCGTTGTTGTCCATTGTGATTCTGTCACCTTTATACTAGGCTAAGAAACTTTGCTTTGTCGCTCGTTGTGTCCTTGGAACAGCCAGAATCCAAGTAATGCTATGTTCCTTAGCCTGCCACCACACCTACATGATGAAAGATTTTTGTGGCCTATTTGTTTTTATAGGTCCATGATTGTTAGTGGCAAAATATTTTAAAAAATAATTTTGTGGAGACCCAAAACTATTTATATATGTTCCTTTCGGCACCCAAATTTGTTTAACTTTGAGAGATTTTATAGTTGTGCCTTTTGGAACCCAAATTGGTATAGTTTTCACGTGTTTGGGTCTATACCAACAACTATTGTGATTGTGTCCATATTTTCTACAAATTGTGCACATAGAATTGACTTGATTAATATTGCTTTCAATATTTTCAGATTGATTATATCCAAGTCCTTGTCTAACTGTATTAACAGTTTGTTCCCTAATAGCATATTCAACGATTTTTCACTTTTTGAAAATTTATCTAAAGTCGTTGACAATTGTTGGACTTGTGTTTTGAGAGATTCATTTTCGTTTAACAATTGTGTGCACTTTTTGATAGAATTCTCTCTCCTAGTATTTTCACTCTCTTTCAAAATCAGAATTTCATTTTCAAGTGATTTTATATTAATTTCTGATTTCTTAATTTCTTCTTTGAATGTTGGACACTTATCACACTTAGGAATCATACTTTGATATTTTTTAACTAATTGGTCAAGTTGTTCATCTAATTCTATCAAAGTATCCTTTTGTGATTCAAGTTTGGCATACTTTTCCCTAAGTCGTTCAAAACAGCCATTTACTTCGTGGAAATATATAAGTAATTCTGAGTGAGTGAGTTTTGATACCTTGCTTGGCTCGTCATCATCGCTATCAGTTATATTTCCCTGAAGGCACATATCTGCTTTCTAGCTCTCACCGCTAGAACTTTGATTATCTTCATCATTTGTATTCCATATGGCTGCAAAACTTCTCCTTTTTGATTTCTTTTCAAAGTGGCGTCGATTTTGAGGACAAATGGGCTTGATGTGTCCGGGTTGGTTGCACTTACGACAAATGATCCTGTGTTCTTCTGAGTTGTCCAGTGCTTTGATTATTCTGCTTTTCAATTGTTGATTTGGAGTTGGATTTCCGTATTTGTGGTTCCACTTTTTGAATCTCTTTATTAGTAGCGCCAGCTCAGCTACTTCATCATCGTCATCCTCATCACTACTGTTTTCTACCAATCCTGTTAAGCTCGTTTCTTTAACTGAGTCGACTGAGGATGATTTCTCATTGTTGTTGACTTTTGCACCATATATTGCATCAAAAGCATTCCAGATTTCCTGTGCATTTTCACAATGAGAGATAAAGTTAAAATTATCTTGATTAATATGAGAATATAATATAGCAAGAGCATTAATCGAGATAGTTTTCTTGTCGGTTATATCACACCCATTTTCAATAATATTCCAACATTTAATATTAATAGATTTCAAATAAAATTCCATTTTTAATTTCCAATTTAAAAAATCTGTTCCATCAAAAGAAGGAGGAATAATATTGGAACGACCCTCGGCAAAAGTAGCCATTTCGAAAATTCAAATTTTTTAAAACAAAAATTGGCTTTTGTAAAATCAAAATTTTAAACGGCTTTTGCACTAGCTCTGATACCACTTGTAGGATCGATTTCACCCTAGAGGGGGGGGGTGAATAGGGTGATGCTGTTAATTATAAAAATTAATTGCGGAAGCTTATAAAATTATTTCAACATAGATAAATCAAAAATTATAGCAGCACAAATAATAGCAGAATAATAAATGCAGAAATAGAACGACATAGAATTTACCCAGCTTCGGCAAAACCCTGCCTACGTGCTGCCCCTAAGGTTTCTAGTAGAAATTAAGTAGTCACACGCTTACCCACGTAAACTCGCGACACCCGCTACAGACTAACCTAACGCTACGCTCAGAACCTTGCCACACCTCAGCCACTGAGTTGCGAATTCTCAAACTACGCCACGTAGTTTGTCCCCTAGTCACAAGACTAGTAATTACAACCGTTTGAAAAGAAATTACAAATTAAAAACAATTTAAAAACAAAAATAGACTAAAGCCTAATTTAAAAATTAATTAATAAAGAAATAGGCCTGCCCAATTTCAAAACAACTTCGGCCTTCTTTATTTCTTTTATCGGCCGTTCCTATTTCTTTTGCTCTGTATAATGGCGGCTTGTTTTCCTTTGTTCCTTCTTTGTTCCAAATTAGGCTTCATGATTTTTCAAAGCTGTTGATTGTGTCGATCAATCAGGTTGATAATTGCGTGAGAATTTGTTGATTGATCGTCTCTTGAGATGCTTTCGGCTGCTTCTATTTGATTGAGTTCGACTTCGATTTGGTATGTGATTTATTCCTTTTTGCTTTTCTGTTATGCTTGATTGAACTCGATGGGGTTTAGCCGATGATGATTATGGGTTTTTATATGGATTCGATCTCCTTATTTTTCGTTTGTCTGATAGTTGTTTGATTTTGTCAATAGTATGCTTCGGCTATTCGATTATGTTTGGATGTTGATGATTTCTCTGACTTTATCAATTTCGTATAATTTGATACTTGATACCCACGGTTTTGATTTTTGACTTGGTTCGATTTCTTGGTTTCCACGGCTCTGACTATGCAGTGACGATTTTGGCACCGACTTATTCAGTATCGGCTTTTAACTTGAATTTTGTTTCAATTTGTTTATCACCTGACTTCGGCACCTATTTAATTTATTGTGATTTTTACATCACTGCACCCTGTACTTTTAAAGCTCGGTTCTCTGGTTGTAGCATACTTGACTTGTTCATGCGATTCCATGACTTAATATTATCTTCGGCCTTTACTTCTGATAGCACTGGGTGAATTCATATATGTGCATATATACATTTGTATATGTGTATTCATGTATTGTTGAATCTATACTTATGTTATAACTGCATACTATATCTGTGCACATTGTTCATGTCATTTTGCTTTGAGGTAACTTCTGCTTGGTGTTGCTGCATTGAATTTGGTCATTTGTATACTTCATGTATACTTCCAATTGTGCTTGCCTAGGAGTTTCAAACCTGTAGCCTTTGTGCATTGTTGTCCTTCCTTTGGTGCACTTGGTTTATGATTCACTGTTGCATTTGTTTTGATTGCTGCATTGACTTGATATTGTCATTTCAATGTTGCAGTGTTCATCTGGTTCATTTTGATCTGGTTTGTTGTGTCATTGTAATGGCTTTCCTGTATGGTCAGTGGTGCACTGTGCCTTGTACTTATAGTCTGTTTCATTGAGTTTGAGTTGCTTGTATAACTTGAACTTGGTTTGGTGCCATTTGCTTCTGCACTGATACATACATATGTCTTGTTGAAATGGTTTGATGTGCACAATTCATTTGTTGTAGTTGATGCCAGTTGCCTCTGTGTTTGTTGTATATATGAGCTGCTTCATGCTTTACTGTGACCTTCATGTATACACAGTTGGTTCATTAATGTTTTATGTGTTTATTCCTTTATGTGGTTATGTGTTTATTCCTTTATGTGGTAGCTGGACTTGATCTTGTTTCATGTTGGTTTGAGACTGGGCATGTGTACTATCTATGATATGTTGCTCCCGACCATTTTATTGTATTTGGATTGATTTTCGAATTGCACCTGAGTTGAATCCAGCTTGTAGCTCGGATTTGACCTTGTGCTGAAAATTGTGACATTATTTTATTGCACTTGAGTTGAACCCAGCGTTTTGGGTTTGACATGTGCTCACATGTCCCTGTAATTCTATCAAGTGTATATATCGGTGTGCACGGCCTTGTGGCATATACAATGATACACTGTGTATGTCATAAGTTGTTCGTGAATGATGAATTCAAAATTAAATGATGACGAACAACCCAAATAACTGAGGCAAATATTATTTTCAAAATTCACATTTTATTTTATCCTGTAAAAATATTTTATTTTCAATTTTACTGCGTTAATGTATATTTTTGCAGATTACTCAAATGTTGGATTCATATTGGAAAGAAGTTGAAGATCGGTACGAGTTGAGTGAATGAGTGATATGTAGTGAGATCAAATGTAAATGTGAATCGTAATGTAATCAAAATTGTACTGTAACTAAAGTTGTGTGTATATATATAGTGAGAGCTTGAAATTTGTACTATTCAAAATTTGTAATAAATATCTGTTTGAATAAAATATCTCTTTGAATTCAAATTCTGTGTTATTTATTTTATTCAGCAAATATTTATTTAATCTATGAAAAATAAAATAGTACATTAACAAATACATTTAAGCGAATATATATATATATATATATATATATATATATGTTTATTATCATCAAACAAAAACCATATAATCGCATATTCAACATTAAGGACATGCATTAGTTATGGAATAGATGGTTTGATTTAAATTTGTACTTAAGAAATGATGTTTGTCTTATTTTCTTAAACTTTAAAATGTTAAAATAACATTTGCTTCTATTCCATATAAATTAGTAACATCTCATTAATGAGACAAGATGTAAAGTGTAATGATGATGTTTCTTAAGCTTACATAAACACTCTTTTGTCAAATCATGCTTTTTCTTTTTTATATATTTATTTTAACTTTTCAAAAGTAAACATCTTTTGTCTTTTAGTGCTAAATGTAAAGTGTTTTAAAAGTTTGTAAAGTTGTATTTATGCATATGTATATGCTGGAAAATATATCATGTTGCAACAACTAGACGACAACTTGTTTTGGTCGAGAACAGTGTTTTGGTCGACAAATTTTACAGTCGAAATTTGACCTTTTTGTTAAATTATGATGTAAACCAAACTTTAAAATGAACTTTTTACTTCTTTAAATAAATTTAAACATGTCTCTCTATATTTTAAAATCATATTTAATTAATATTAAAATCTCTAATTTTACCGTGTATGTAAAACTGAGAAAATACGACAAAATTTGGTTATTTTTATAAAACGATTATTAACATACTTTTAAATATTTCAATACACTTTTATTATCTTTATTGGATGTTTTAAATAAGATTTACTTTCCAAACAAATATTTGAACATATTTATTTAAGCCTTTATTTATTTTAACAAAACTTAACTTTTGTTGATCTGTTCAAAAATCTAAATTTATACCTTTTAACTATTAATTATAGGAACAAATAATTTCTCCATTACTATTTATTATATATAACATATTTATCTACGTTTTAAATTCCTTTTAACTTTAAAATGGACGAAATTTCTCATTTTTGAAGTAGCGAAATTACGGGTCGTTACAAAGAGACAGAGTTTAGAGAATGAAATCAAGTGAAAAATTGTTTTTTTAACTATTTTTGAGGAAAAGTATATACCAAAAGAAATTTATTTTTCTAAAGAGAGATTTGATTTTTGTTTCTTTTTAGATTTTCAAAATTTTTCTTTTTTTTATATGTTTTAGTTTCTTTTTTTGTTTTTGAAAATATTATATATTTTTTATGGATTTTTGTTTTTCTACAAAAAAAACTAACTCAAATTTATTTTTTCGATTTTTAATTTTGATTGAAAATTTAAAAGGACATTTTTGGATTTTGGATTAAACAAGAATTAGGTTAAGAAAAATGTACAATTTTTTTTTGAATTTTATCTTTTTTTTAAATATGCATGAACTAATGCAGCTAAATGAATGCAAGAAATTAATTACAAATTTCTGTCCTTAGTAGCTCCTAACTCAAATTGTACAATCACACTTTGTCTTAATCCAACAAAATATTTCTTAGCTTGGTAACAGACATGGGTTATTGGTGCACCATGAATCACCGTACCAATGCAACCAAGGTTTAAGTACCTTCAGAGAAACAATCACTATAATATGTATGAATCACCATAATATTTCTAAATGGTTATTGCTCTTCCATAGCATAGACACCAAGAAAATCAATTATTTAAAGAAGACAACTTGTCAAGATACAATTAAGCTCCAAGAGAGCTCGTGACTCCCTTTAGTCTGGTACCTAATCATTATTATTAGTCAGTTTTTAGGATGAAATGCAATTTGTGGGCCAAGAAAGTGGTGATGAAATCCCCTACTTATATGGATTTTGGTATTGCCCTTAGAAAAGAAAATAAGATGAAATGAATGCAAAGCAGAAATTAAACATGATTTTAACAGTGCAACTACAAATGAGATTTGATTTTTTTTTTTTAAAATGCTAACAACCAAGAATGCAAAGCAAATAAAACAAGAGATGAGAGCAAGATACCAGAGTGTAGAATTATTAGCAATTATATTTATTTTTTCAAATCTGCAATTTAAGCAAGCAATTTGGTAAGCGGAGTAAACTAGCAAGCGATTCTTCATTTTGAATTTATTCTTTTGCAACCTGAAACTAAAAATAAGATATATACAGTTTTTTATATTATTTTTTATTAAAAGGAAAAATCAAGTTACACAAATAAAAAGAAAAGTAAAACTTAACCCAAAACAAAACTCAACCCAAAAACACTCAACACGGCCCAATACGAAAGAGACACTTCCACTTTTTTACTAAACCACTTTGCAATTTCAAACCACAAATTATTTTTCTCAATGTGAAGAATTTATTCTTTTGCAACCTGAAACTAAAAATAAGATATATACAGTTTTTTACATTATTTTTTATTAAAAGGAAAAATCAAGTTACACAAAGAAAAAGAAAAGTAAAACTTAACCCAAAACAAAACTCAACCCAAATACACTCAACACGGCCCAATACGAAAGAGAGACACTTCCACTTTTTTACTAAACCACTTTGCAATTTCAAACCACAAATTATTTTTCTCAATGTCCGAAAATCGAAATTTCCCAAATCATTTTGCAAATCCGAAACCAAATCCAAAATATAAAATTTTGGCATCGATTCTTGTGTGGAGCAGTCGAATAATTTAGAAGAGATATGGGTGATGGAGGGTTGGAGGGTTGGAGGTTGAAAGTGAATTGCAAAAAGGCTGGGGTTTTGTGGTTGCAGAGGGTGGTTTCTGGTTGGGGATTAGTAGTAAAAGTCAAGGCTGAGTCGAGATTGGGGCTGTGGAGTAGCTGGTGTTGCAGTAGTAAGGAGGTAGGGGATGTGATGGAAGTTGAAGGGTAGAACAGTAGAAAGTATGGGGGTATTTGATTTTGGTTAATGGTAGTGAAGTGATGAATGAAGGATGGTTAGAGGGTGAATTGGGATGAAGCAGGGAATGACTGGTGGAGTGGAGAAGCAGAGGAGCAGCAGGTGGAAGACAATGGTTGATGGTGAGAAGAACAGTTTTGAGGATGAGGAGTTGATGGCAGTGGTGAGTTCAAGTATGGGATGTTGCAGTGGATAGTGCGATTGTGATGTGCACAGTTTGTTTAAGTTTGGGTTTGTGATGAAGGTAGTGTAAATTCTTTGCGATTTGTTTTGTTTAGCCGAAGGTGGTGGTAGTTGGGTGGGGAGAGATGAAGGTTGATGTAGGAGTTGCTGGTGAATTTCGATTAAAGGTTGTGGGAAGATGGCAAAATTGTGGATGGTGGAGGTAAAGTAACGTTTGAATGTGAGGAGGGTGATGAAGTTATGGAGGCAGTAGGCAGTAAGGATGACGTGGTGTGGTGGAAGGCAGTATGGCAGTTGGTTCTGAAGGTGTGGTGGGCAAAGGTTGTTTGTAAAGGAATGTGGTGATGTAATGAAGAAGTTTGTAGTGATAGAGATGAGTGATGAAGATGTGGTTTTGATGAATTTTATATAGATGGTCAGTTTTTTGACAGAGGTATGTTGACAGCAATTTGGTTTGTGGTATGTTGATGTTGTGGTCAGGGGCAATGGATGATGTTAGATGGTTTGTGGTGGTATGGTTCAAGGCAGTGTTGAAGCAAGAGTGAGGTTGGGAATGTGGAATTGGTGAAATGGTGATGACGGTAATGATATTTTTAGTAGTAATGTGTACTTGGAGCAAAGGTTGTGGATGGAGGAGTAGATTGTTGTAGTAGGCAAGGGGATGGAGGTGGTAGCACAGTTTGATTGAGAAGTATGATGTATGTAAGATGTATGATGTATGAAGTATGATGTATGGTATGTATGTTTGAGAAAGTGGTTTTAGGACGTGCATTGTTTGGGTGAAGGGGGTTTGCAGCAGTGATGTGTTTAGGAGGTTTGGATGATGTTGATGGTGAGTTGAAGTTTGTGGCAGCGATTTTGATGTTGATGTGCAAGCAAGGGGTAGAAGTTGAAGTATGGTCAGAGATGTATACTTGGAAGTGGCTTCGGTAATGGGTGGATGGTTGATGAAGTATGTTATGTGCAGTGGGGAAGTGGTGAAATGAAAGTGATGATGTTTAGTAGCAGCAGAGTGGGTATGGCAAGTTTGTATGGGATGAAGTTTATATGTGATGAAGTTTTGTGGCGGCGGCATGGTGACTTGTGTGTTTAAAGTTGTGGATGAAGTTGAGGGGAAAGCAAGGGGAATGTAGGAATGGAAGTTTTGCTGTGATGAGATGTTGACAGTGAAGTTGAGGGGAAGGCAAGTGAAGTTTGTTGAAGGTTGATATGGAGGAAGTAGGAGGATGTTAGTGGTTGGAGGTTTTGTTTGTAACTGCAGCAGTGAAGGCAGTGGTATACAGGTAGGAGCAGAGCAGAGGTTATGGAGGAAATTGGCTGAAGCAAGGCAATTGATAGGGAGATGGGGGACTGGAAATAGGATAATGGCAGCAGTTTGTTTTAAAAAAGAAGTAAAAATGTAAATGGAAATGTAACAGGCAGTAAGGAATTTGAAGTATGGGCAGTTTTTTAAAAAAGAAAGAAATTTGTAAAATCAAAACGTGAATAATAAAATATTATTTTTTGAAATGAAGTTGTATATTTTTTTTTTAAATAGAAATAAAATGCAAATAAAGAAAACAATGAGCACACAAATCACACAACAATATATATATATATATATATATATATATATATATATATATATAATGCAAATTAACACACAAAATGAACACACAGGAAAATCAAACAAAAATAATTCGAAGAGTAAAACTAAAATCAAATCTATTTCCCGACAACGACGCTAAAAATCTATTTGACGGTTAATTTTCTATCGGTTTATAAAATCATTGAAAAATATTGTAATAAAATTAACCGCAAGCGCACGACGTTCAATTTTAATATGTGGTAAGTACGGGTCGATCCGCATAGAATTGAAGTAATTTAAAATTCTATTCAATCAAATTAACTCAAATTTGCAAGTTTGTTTTAAAACTACTAAAAATAGCAAAAGTTAAACTAGGCAAAAGTGAATAAAAATATGAGTTTAAAAGGCAATTTAGATGCAAATCCACTCTCATATTTTTACATAAATCAACACCCAAACAATCTATGATCTCTCTATTTTGATCTAAGTAGAATTAGTGATGTATTTATCATAAGTATGACATATTTATGTTATTAGCTAACATAACTTAAACCATCAAACTATAATACAACAAACAAAACCACTTGTTAAATGTTATGAAAATGAATATGACGTCAAAGCAAAAGCTATTTGTATGATATATTTACTAATTTAGTAACATAGATCATCCAATTAAAATTCTACTTTAATTCCATGACCAAAATCACTTAAGTTAGATGATGGTGTAAATTGTGTTTATGTTGGATTAAGCATAGCCCATTTGTGATTATAACATAGGCTATCAAATTCCATTTATAAACTTACATCAAAATCCAACTTTTCATGAAGCATAAAAGAGATCATAAATAGCAAATTATGTTGAATTTACATAATTTTAGAGAGCTTCATACCCCCTAAATTGAAGGGGTTTAGCCACTCATTTGTGTTATCATTTCAACACTTGTAAATTTCAGTACAAAAAACAAGCAAAGTAAGAGCTAATATAAAGAGAATTAATCTACTTGCATAAAATAAATCTAAGCTAATAACATAAAAGAAAAGAGAGCATATAAATGAAAATAAGCATAAAATAAAATAAAAGCGTGTAGAAATAGAAGAAGAAGAAGAAAATGAGTCTTAGGAAGCCGTTTTATTTCTCACTAGTTTTGTGGTTACAATTTGCGTTATATGATAAGAGGTCTAAAGCTCTTTTACATGAACATAAGAGGGTTATTTATACATGCCTAAAATCCTAATCCATATTTTAAAGGACTATCCAAAATGCCCCATAGGAAGCGTGGCCACCGAATTATCATTACATTGAATTAATTCTCCATTAGGTGTGCGTGTGCTTTTAATCTCCAGTAACATGTGCATTAGCTCCTAACTGAAGATCATGTTAGGTGGGTAGGTGGGGTCCTCCATGATTACATGAATTCATTTATTCCTATCTTCATTTGCCTTCTTCTCTTGTGCATGCATATTTTCATGAAGGCATCTTCCATTTTTCATCCAAATACCTACAAATAAAAGTGAAATGTGAAAAATAAATATTCACAAAATTAATATATGCACAAAATTACCATTTTGCCCCTAAATGAAGATGAATAAATGATGATTTGATGACATTTGGATTTTGGTAAAAACATGTAAAAATACCCAATTATGACATTTATTTAAATAAAAGTAGACTAAATATGGAAGTAAAAATATGCACATTTACGGACACATAAGTGGGGCTCACTCTAGATGGGTCGCTAGCCCACTCTTGATGGGTAGCTAGCGATCCATCAAATCAACTCCAAATGCTCTCATTTTTTATAAGTCTTCCCCTCTGCCTTTTAAACGTTCTTCCAAAATTCAAGTCAATCCGACTTCGTATGAGTTTTGTAGACCCATTTTAAATTAGCTGATTTTGGTCAAACAGCTTGAATCCGGTGAGTTTTCACTTCTTGAGCTAGATTGTTTGGCATGCCATGAAACTTGCAAGCGTATCTAGGGAACATATTAGATCATGATGCAAGAGGACATGAGGATCCACAAGCAAGCTTTATGGATCGCTAGTGATCCGTAGGCAATGGATCGCTAGCGATCCATCGTCTTAGCTAGTTTTGGCATTTTTCTTCTTTGGTCTTTCTCTTCTTTTTCTTCTGGTCTTCTTAGTCAATCCTTGAGATATTTTGACTTATTGTATATGGTCTAGTTCCCTTTAAATTACATTCGGTTAAAACCAATTAAAAGCAGGTTTCTATAGAAGATTTAGTAAAGATTTCTCTAAGATTTCTTCTCATCCAACAAAGTTGATGAAGAAAGATGCTAAGTTTATTTGATCACCCAAGTATGATTAAGCATTCAATGAGTTGAAGGAGAAATTGACCGATATTTCCATTTTAACTATACCAGATAAGAGTGAAGGATTAACAGTCGGAAGCTTGTAAGACCGGATTGGGAGAAGTTTTCATGTGGAATGGTAAAGTTATTTCGTATGCGAGTCGACACTTAAACCTCATGAGAAGAATTATTCTATGCACGATTTGAAAGTCGGCAGTAGTCTTCGCATTGAAGGTGTGGAGGCACTATTTTTTGAGGGTGAAGTTTGAGTTGATCACAAGTTGGTAAAATATTTCTTTACCCAAAAGGACTTGAACTTAAGGAAGCAAAGATGGCTAGAATTTCTTGAGCCTTATGACCTAAAGATTCTTTATACCCCAGGGAAAGAAAATGATTTTGTAGATGCGTTAAGTAGGAATGTGGCGATGATTGAAAATTTGGAAGTTAGGCCAGACTTAATGGAGAGTATTGCATATTACCAAGAAGAAAACCCTGTTCTAGCTCGGCTTAAGAAGAATGTCGAAGAGGGAATTTTTTCTAGTTTTCAGATTGACTCCCGAGGCATTTTACGATTGAATGGTCGGATTTGCATGCCAGATGTTAATGGAATTAGATAGGAGGTCCTAAGAGAGGCATCGATCAAAGTTGTCTATCCACTCTAGAGTAACTAAAATGTTTCAGAATATGGAGAAGACTTTTGGTGGAAAGGGATGAAGAGAGACATTTCGATTTTCGTGAGCCGGGTGTGCGAATTGTCAACAAGTCAGGAGTGACTAGCAAAAGACTAATGGGTTAATCCAACCATTAGAGATACCAAATTGGAAGTGGGAGAAAATATCCATGGACTTTATCGATGGGTTGCCTAGAACAAGAAGAGGTAATAAAGGCATCTGGGTAATTGTAGATCGATTAACAAAGAGCGCTCACTTTATTCCGATGAAGTCAACAAGAACTGCAGCTTCTTTGGCAAGAATTTATTTGAGAGAGATCATTCGACTGCATGGAATTCCAGTAAGCATAGTCAGTGATCGAGATCCCATCTTCACCAGTCATTTTTAGTGAGCATTACAAGCCACTTTAGGGACAGAGTTGAATTTGAGCACATCCTATCATCTGTAGACAGATGGACAAGCCGAAAAGGTGAACAAGATTTTGGAGGATCTTTTGAGAGTATGTATTTTGGATTTTGGAGATTCTTGGGAAGATCAACTACGTTTGGTAGAGTTCTCTTATAATAACAGTTATAGGAAAGTATTGGCACGGTGCCCTGTGAAGTTTTGTATATATGGTCATGCAAATCACCTTCATGTTAGGTTGAGATTGGAGATCGATTAATTCTTGGACAAGACATGATTTGAGAAGCATCATAGAAAGTGGATATAGTCAAGGAAAGGATGAAAGAAGGTGAAGATAGACAGAAAAGTTATGTAGATCAATGGAGAAGGGACTTAGAGTTTGCGGTCGGGGATTTGTAATTGTGAAACTTTCCATGATTAAAGGAGTTGTAAGATTCAGAAGAGCATGAAAGCTAGCACCCTAATTCATTAAACCATTTAGAATCCTTGAGAGAATTGGATCGTTGGATATAGAGTAGAATTGGCTGAAAGATTATCAGAAATCATAATGTCTTTCATGTATCTCATTTGAGAAAGCATGTTCATGATCCATCATTGATTGTAGTAACATCCGTTCAGGATGACTTGGAGATAGACAGTAATCTGACAACCAATTCATATTGTAGATGGGGATGAAAGGGGATTAAGGAATAAGGTGGTGAAGCTTGTGAAGGTTTAGTGGAGCGATGATCCTCGCGATTGTACTTGAAAGACTGAGGATTGCATTAGAGAAACTTACCCTGATGTAATTTCAGGTTAGTTGTTAGTCGTTTGAATGCAGTACGAATGTTCTATTATGGCATAGTTTCTTTGCATTATTATATAAATTTCTTGGTATAATATATACCTTTTGGATTGTCTTTTTGTGTACTAATTTTGGGGACAAAATTTTTCTAGAGGGGAGAATGCAACGACCCACAAATTAGTCGCTTAGTATTTGAATATTTAAATAAAATTTAAATACTTAAATAATGGATTTTAATAACAAAATAAACATATTTTAAATATTATTAAATGATATTAATATCATATTCAAATTTTGTTTACCAAAATAAGTAGTTCAAATAAAATAGGAAACGTGACCCAAAAATGTTTCCCGAAATTTCGACTTTTCGGTCTCAGAAAGTCGTCGAAAACGTTGTGCGCATTATTGTATCACTTATACATATGCACACACATGCACATATGTCATGTGATAAGATGATCAATGTGTTAAAGTTAATAATCAAGCTTAGTTTAAATATAAAACTTGATTTCACGTAAAATGCACAAAAATATGTTGAATAGCATTAGGAAATTAATTTAGTACCCAAAACATAACCTAAACAAGTACATAAGGCATGGTGAATGGAAGAGAGAGATGTGTGCATGTGTACTAGGTGAGGTGGAGGGGTATGGAAAGCATGAACACATGACAATTTAAATGTTTAATTATATTGATCACATCTTCATTTCCTTTACCGATAAATACCCACCATCTCCACACATTCTCACTTTACATCTTCATTTTCATATTCACTTCTCTTCTCTTTATGTTCAAGAATATCCATGGCTTTAAAATTATTTCTAGAGTTAAAACCTAGTGAATACACTACTAAAAATCAAGCTAAAACTCCATATATTCACATACAAACACCCCTCCACCAAAACAAAAGCCATTCCCCCCTCAAAACCCCAAGGCCGAGCCCCATATTGCCTAGGGAAAACGCAAACCTAGCCCATTAAGGGTCCAAACGTCCAAGTTAAGGTGTAGTGAAGATAGTTCATGAATTCGGCAATTTGTTGTGGTGATCCGGTTAAGTTAGAAGTGTTTTCATGAGTAAAGCTTCCACTTTTGAAGTATAAAGTTTAAACAATATTCATGCTCATATTTGTAGCTGTTGAACAATTATTGTATTGTTGTAATAATGGTTTGGTTGTTGAATTGGTTTGTTGCTTTGAAAATTAGTCGCTTTGAAAAGTTAGTAAGCGAACCTTAAGTTATATGAAAATCTGTAGTTAAACTAATTCTATTGCTCATAAATGCTTGATATATATTGCATTATTGTAAATCAATATGTAAATATGCCCATACCCTTTTTATGTGATGTGTGGTTATATTGCAAATGTCATAGACTTGAATCCTGAATTGGCTGTATAGCAATAGTCGTTATATCGGCACTTTCAGAAGATCACCTTTTTATCGAAACCGTTTGGTTTCATTATCATGCTTGGAATTATTTTACAAGTTAAGTCAGTTTTTAACTAATGACGTTTTCAAAAATAATTAATTATTTTAATAATGATTATTTAATTTAATTAATACGGATTAAAGTTAACTAATTAACTTATTAACGATGTGGTTAAAATTAACTAATCACTTGGTTAATGATGTTTTAAAATTAGTTAATCATTTTGACTAATAATGTTTAAGGTAATTAATCTTTTAAGAATGGTGGATTAAAGTTAAATAATTAATTTACTAATGATGCTTTTAAATTATTTAATCTTTCTATTAATGACTTTTAAAACTTAATAAATCCGTTTAACCTTAAATAAATTTTTTCTCAAGTAAACTTTAAATGAATCTATCATTTGTAAATAATTATATTTAATTAATTAAATTAATTATATGTAAATATATTTTTAATTTAATTAAAGATATTTTAAAAGGTAATTTACCCCTTTTTAACTAACAGTTATTGAATTTAATTAATCAACTTAATTAACAAAGTTTTAAAAGTTAATTAATCAATGTAATAAGGATGTTTTAAGTTGTAAAATCTTTTTTAATGTTGTTTCAAAGTCAGTAATCTCTTTTAACAAGGTGTTTTAAAGCTAATACTTGTAATGCGAAGCCAAGTACGGATTTGGATTTTTAAAAGGAAATTTTTTGAATTGTTTATGGAAATGAATTAATTTCCATAAAGTGATTCACTTGTATGGAAATAATTTATTTGTATAATTAGCACTAAACATCGAAGATGTAGACTTGTCGCTATTTTGAAAGTTAAGAATAATCGTTGGGCATGACTTCGAGGTAACACTGCCTTGATTTGTCTGGTATTCTTGTTAACCAAGAAATAGTGCAAGTTTGAATTCGATGAGTGTTTGTAAGTAACAAGACTTAATTTTCATATATGATCGTTTTATGTCCTTGATAGTTGATTTCTCAACTATCGGTTACTTCAACTTCTTTATTATCATTATTTTAAGACGATGCGTGCTCCGTTGAGCATTGATATCCTTTATCGGAATCCAAAGTGAAAGAGGAAGCCAAGCTATGTGGGGTTGCTCCCATTAGGTTACTTTCACATCTCATCTAGATTTGGATTCGATAGCGCTATTAGATGTGAAATATTTGAATACTTGGAAGGTTTGGCAGGGTCTGGCTTGGTATTGTTTGAGAAGTGTCATGGAGTATATGAGCTTCTCAGAAGTATATTACTAGAGGTATACTTTAAGGATGGTGCACCTTTCTAGTCATTTGTTGGAGATTTTCTTTTCTTATTTGATTCGAACCTTTAAATTTATTTCCTTATTCGCATCGAGAAGATTCAACCATTCTTCGTGGAGTTAATTATTTATCCATTCTTTACATTTGGATGTTGATTTATGTAGGAGTAAACCGGTTCCCTGTTCAACGGCGTGTTCTCACATGTTCGTGTTTAATTTCATGCCTGTTTAAATTTTTTTACTCATACCAAACTTATCGTCTGATCCGAGTTGTTTATTTTTCCTAAACTCTTAGGTGCTCATTTTATTTAAGTAGTCAGAGACTAGTAGGTCTTTTGTGGGGTCTTTTGAAGACAGTGTTCGAATAGGAGGCTTTCATCTTCTTAGTTATCTATTCCAGGATATTTTTTGGTTTATGTAATTGTATTTTGTTTTAGCATATGTAAATGTAGGATGTTATAACTGCTTAAGCTGATTTGTAGTACTTTTGTGTAACTCTGATAACTACCTATTAAGGACTAACCTGATGTACTATTGACTATTATGGTTTATTTTGTAGTTTCAATGTAAGGTTTGCTATTCTGTTCTTTATTTTACTCCACGATGACTCATCTTTCCGATGCTTAGGCAACGACACATGAACATCAAGAATGTGTTAAGTGTCATTCCTAGGGACCAGAAAGGTGGATCGTCACAGTTTGTAGCAGAGCATCGGTTGAGCGAACATCTTAGCCTAACTGGGGTACAACACATTAGAGATAGGGTGAGTAGAGCCCTAGAATGAATTAATCTTGAGAGAGCGTTTCCCTTTCTCCCCTAAAAATTTGGTTTTAGAACCTTTGTTACAGTTTCCCATTTTATCATCATTGACCCTATCTTTGTATCTAATAATACTTGTCACTTATCCAAGTTCTTGAAATTGAGTACAGGAGGAAGAAGAGGGAGGGGATCTGGAACGAACACGACTACAAATGGAAAAGCTTCTAGAAATGAGCCAGTTGTAGAGCTAGTAGCAGGAGCAAATGCAAGTTCAACCACCTTAGAACTTTGCGACCTTATGCAAGAATCGCACTACTTTACGTGGTAAGCCTTTCTATGGAACAAAAGACATTCTGGGAGTTCAGACATGGCTCCACTCCTTGTGAAAGGATATTCGGGGATTTTCAGTTAGGAGCTTCTAGAAAGAGATTGTTGGCATCGCGTAAGCTTAAGAAAGTAGCAATGGATTGGTGGTATTCATTCACCATGAATACACAGAAGAATATTTCTCTTGGGCATAGTTTAAGAAGGTTTTTAAAGCTAAGTTTATCCATAGAGGTGGGAAGGACTCAATTGTTTAGAAGTTTTATGAATCTAAAACAAGGTGAAATGACAGTGGCATAGTATAAGCATAAGTTTAATGCATTGTTCTGCTTTGGACCGGGATTAAATGATACACCACTAAAAAAGAATGAAATGTTCAATGAAATGCTCGTGAAAGGAATGCGATCAAAATTTCACCGGGAAATGACCAATCTTCTCAATGGTACCTTTACTAATCTAATCATTATGGCTTTGAGATTTGAGGCTCTTAATATTGAGCAAGGAGTTCAGAAAGGAGGAGTGCTAGTAGTTAATGCCCAATCTTTATCGGTGATACTAGTTGCTAGTCAGCCATTTTTCAAGCGCAAAAGTAAAAGGGAGTGGTCGGGAAAGAAACCTGGATGGGGAGCTCTAACGTCAAAAAAGCAGATCGACTCCTCTAAGATTCTCTGTTACACCCGCGATAAGATAGGCCACTTTGCAAATAGTTGCCCAGAGACTAATCTACCGTTATGCTACAATTGTCACAAACATGGACGTATGAAGAACGAGTGTCCATTTTCGAAGATGGGAGCTCGAGGGAAAGCTTTTATTATTAAAGAAATACCATCTACTTCTACACACCTAAAAGGAAAGCAGGTGTTACAAGGTACATTATCCTTTTCTAATATTCCTGTTAGAGTGTTATTTGATACCAGTGCATCCCATAGTTTTATCTCATATGACCTAATGAACCAGTTGAATCTTAAATATGTTGTTTATTATAATTCCCTTTGTGTGCCGAACCCAACTGGGCGTCCAACAAAATTTTGATACTATATGTTTGAATGTGCCTA
Source organism: Allium cepa (assembly GCA_030765085.1). Taxonomy (NCBI): domain Eukaryota; kingdom Viridiplantae; phylum Streptophyta; class Magnoliopsida; order Asparagales; family Amaryllidaceae; genus Allium; species Allium cepa. The sequence goes on along the minus strand of CM060939.1, from coordinate 27,129,805 downwards.
TTTCTCATCGAGATCAGCCTTTCTTTTTTGACTTGTTTGTTCTCGGGTTCATGGGCTTTGGAGTATTATTAGGAATGGACTAGTTTTCTAAGTTTTAAAGCTGTCTTGGACTATGTTAGAAGGGTGATCGTAGTAAAATATGTAATAGGTAGAAGCGTTGACATATGTTATGGAAAGCCTAGGGATTTAATGAGCATTTTTTTGCATTCCCTCGAAGTACTTAAAGAGGAGATAAGGAATATACCAATTGTCTGGGGCTTCAAGGATATTTTTGGAAAAGTGCAAGGTTTACCTCTTTACCAAGAAGTGGAATTCCATTTGATTTAGTTGCAGGAACCAGACCGATTGTATAACCTCCTCGAAGGTTGACTCCAAAGGAAAGAAGAGAATTGGAAAAGCAAACTTTTGACTTGTTGCAGAAGGGTTTGATCAGAGCTAGCACATCGAGCTGGGGATCGCTAGTAGTAGTCATTACCAAGGTAGATGGTTCTCTTAGATTATGCGTGGATTACCGAGAATTAAAGGAGAGGACAATCAAGAATAAGTATCATTTATCTAGGATTGACGACATGTTTGACTAGCCCTCCGGAGCTCGGATATTTTCGTAGTTTGATCTTGCCATTGGTTTTCACCAATTAAGAGTAGTAGAGGAGAGTGTACCCTTAATATCTTTGCTTTGCGTAAAGTTTCTTTTATAGTTTTTATTCCTTTATTATAGACTCCATATGCTTTGCTTTATTCCGAGTATCTAATCAAAATTCCATCATCGTATTTTGGATCGAATTTTCCTAGCTGATATTTTATCTTTAATATGAAACATTTTGATCCAAATTTTTTTAGATATAATATATCAGGATTTATAGTGTTAAAGAGCTCGTATGAAGTATGTTTATTTGAAGGTCAAATAGTGACACGATGTAGGACATTACATGTAGTAGACACGGCTTCTGGCCAAAAATGTTTTGGTAGTTAGCTACCACTAAGTAGAGTTCTATCACATTCTTGTAATGTTTGATTTTTTATTTCTACAACTCCATTTTGTTGTGGAGTTCTAGGAAATGAGAAGCTATGACTAATACCCTTTTTGTTACAAAAATTTTCAAAAGGTTCATTTTAAAATTCGCCACCATGATCGCTTCTAATATTTTTAATTTTTAAACTATTTAAATTTTGAATTCTTTTAGAAAACATTATAAATGCTTCAAAAGTATCACTTTTATTTTTCAAAATTAACACTGTCTATGTATATCTAGATAAATCATGTATGATCACAAAAACATATTTGTTATGATTTATAGATTAAACTTGAATGGGACCGAATAGATCCAAATGAAGTAGCTCGAGAGGTTGTAACGTTGAAATGATTTTCTAGATTTAAAAAGTGATTTAGTTAAGTTTTCTAGTTAACATGCATCACAACTAGTATTTACTTTATAATTCATCTTTGGTAGATCGTTTACTAAATTGTTTCTGGATAATTTACTGATAGCTTTAAATTTTATGTGACAAAATCTTTTGTGCCATAACCAAGGATCATTATCTTTAGCTACTCAACACATGTCTATATTATGATTATTTTCATATTTAAAACATAAATATTTCTTTCTCCAATTTCTTCAAAAAATAGAATTTTATTTTGATTGAAAATATTGCATTTATCTTTTAAGATAGACATACTAAAACCTTTGTCATGTGGTTGACTACTAAGTAAATTATGTTTTAAATTTTTAACCAATAAAACAATAGTAATAAGAGGTGAATTAGACATACCATTGTTGCTCACATCTCCTTTTCCAATGGCGTATCTTTTAGAGTTATCTCCAAAAGTTACGAAACCTCCATCTGAGTAAATAATATTTGTTAGCATATATTTATTCCCTGTCATATGCTTGAAGAAACCACTGTTGAGTATCCATTTTCCTCTTTTAATTTGGTACCTACAAAAAATATTAAATTATATTAGTACCCACTTCCTCTGTTAGGATCCTAAAAGTTTGGTCTTAGGAAGCTATACCCAAGGGGGTTTAGTATTTCCTTTGAAAATATAATAAGAATTTTTGTGAATAGTAGACATAAATGTATCTACATACTTATTTCTTATCAAATTATTATGAGTCTTCGGAACCCAAATCTTAATATAATTTATCAGTTTCTTTTGACTACTACCCATCTTTTGAAATTCATATATAGTGAGCTATATCTTCTAGGACAAATCTTTACTTCACGATTTGTTTTATGATAACCTAGACCTTTTTTATTAAAAGATGATTGAGAGTTATCAATAATTTTTGGAAGATTTTCTCTACCATTATTAAAATTCGAATTATTTTTAGTAATGAATTCTAACTTGGTTTTAAGTCCTATTGCTTCTAATTCTAATATTTTAACACTAGAATTTAAATCATAATTTTCTTTTGTTAATTTGTCACTCTTATTTTTCTGAGTTTCTTTTTCATTGCTTAGCATAGTTAATCGAGATGTTATATTAACACATAAATCTTTTGATTTTACTAATTCCTCTTCTAAAATTATCTTTTCATCTTTTAGCAAAACGACTTCTAGTTTACTTCTATTCAATTTTCCTAAGGCATCTTTAAATTTTCTTTTCAAATTTTTTGCTTATCTAATAACTCAGAATTTATTTCAAATAAATCTTTGAATGAGAGTTCACTTACATCGTCTTTTGTAGCCAAGAAGCGTATATTTGCTTGCTAGAGAGTCGCCATCCCTATCTGATGAAGAAGACAAGTCCAAATCATTCCAAGTTACCAGAGTGGCTTGCTTTTTATTTTTATGAAATTTCATAGTCTTTATTCACGATGTTATTCTTATTTTTCTTACGGTCTGGACAATCCTTCTTTATGTGACCTATTTTGTCGCATTCATAGCACTTGAGTGAGAATGTTGACAGATTATTATCGCTATGTCTATAATTACCAAATTTCTTATTTTTTTTTTTAACTTCAAAATTTTTTCTAAAATTCTTGACAAGAAATGCAATGTTATCATCATCTTCATCTGAATATTCATTTTCTGCTTCAAATGCAATTACTTTTCTATCTTGAGCTTGTACTCGCTTTGCTTGCAAATTCACTTCATAGGTCATGAGACTTTCTATTAACTCTTTTGGTTTAATGATTAAAAAGTGGTTATCTTCTTCAATAGCTAAGACCTTTCATTCCCGTTCACCCGTTAAAGAATATAGGATTTTTGAGGCAATATCAAATTAGTGTATTTTTCTCCTAGTGTTAGAAGTGAGTGATGTATTGTAACATCCCCCATTTGAGGCGCAAAACTAACTGCTCCGAATGTTGTAGTCATCCATAGTTATTAATTCTCGACGACCAAATGCGGTAACATTAGATACATTGATATACCAAAACACATGAATATGAAAAAAATTACACTCAATTTAAAATAAATTCCTCGTTTGATTACAAATAACATTTCATATTCATTACATAATCTAAATTCGTAAACCACGTTCAGAGAAATATAGTTATTACAAATTAAGCCAAGTGTGACATATGAAGATGCCCCTTTGGTTGATCAGTGTCTAAATCTAGGCAATTAAACAACTTTGCCATTTCATCCAATTACAAAGCAGAATCAAACTAAAAGAACTCCTAATTGCTTGCTTTCTCCCGCACAACTTCGGAATCTTAAGGTAAACTTGGAAACCTTAACTCTCAAACCACTCAAAATCAATGGAGCACCCGAGATTTTAAAGGGAAAACATAAACTTCAATTTAGACAAAAAATCTGGTATGAATAATAATCTTCCATCTCGAAACAATAGATATCTAGTCAGACCATGCCATTTAGCGAAACAAGTTTTTCCCTCACTAGTATCCTAACCAAATTTATAATAACAATATACTATGCACCTGCATCCATAAGGGTTAAGACGTAACATAATAAATGTATCATGATGATATGAAAACATGCAATATGCTCTGGATTTTCCATCCCCATTCACCCGACTATCTATCTCAAATTATAGTTTCTAGGGTCACTATTAACCTACTAGTTTTTATGGGCTGACTAATAACCTATTCCAAGCTTACAGACTATTTGTCCAGTTTTATAATTTTTATAGGATCACTAAGAACCTATTAATGTCTACCAATAACATCATCCAATCATAGTTTTTATGGGGTCATCATGAACCTATTGGATTCTCCAATAACATTTCTCATGTCATAGTTTTCATGGGCTGACTATGAACCTATTGATCTCTATCAACAACCTATTTCGGACATAGTTTTCATGGGATCACTAAGAACCCATTGGCCCCTACCAATAACAATTTCCATAACATAGTTAATATGGTCTTACTAAGAACATGTTGTCCCTTCCAATAACAATTTTCTTAGCATGGTTTTTATGAGCTTACTAAGAACCTGTCGAAACTACTAATCTTTTGATTAGTCTTGGGCCTCCTATATTCCGGTCTGTCTGACACCCTAGATGCAATTCTACTCACATAGGAGCTAATTCATTGTATATTCCCTACTAGGTCAACCTAGCCTGGTATTCTGCCCTTAACATCCCAAAATGCAGTTATGGGTTAATAATGAAGTGAATATGATTACACAAGCATACATGATAACGGATAAAATAACACAACATAAACATCCATCATTTAATTCTTTGTAATCATTTTCAATTTAAATATGGTTAATACCCTTAACCCATTATTTTTTGCAAGGAAAGCATCCTCTAAATTTTCAAAGTTCAATGGCATTTCATAACTCTTTTATATTTCCATGTGTTTGCTTTTAAAAATGAGTTTGGGTTCTTTTATGTGAAACCAAGGCTTTCGACTATATCCTTTGTATCATTACTTAGAACTTATACATTCTCTTTCAAAACCACCGCAACATACCTTTAGAACACTTGAAAACATTCCTTTCAAAACATTCAAAAACATACATTTCGAAACATTCAAAAACATATCTTTTGAAAGCATTGAACTTCAAGTAAAAAGTTACGGAAGCATAGCTTTGAAACCAATTAAAAGTGTTTCTTTCGAAACTAAAGTTTGAAAACAGAACAAGCTAAAAAGTATGTAAAAGGGGACACATTCGAAAGCTATCCCTTTGAAAGACCTATGGGGACGACAACATGCTTCCGCATATGTACTTGGTTTTAAATAAATAGCCTCAACCATTTCGAAAGGTACAGAAGCGACACCCACCCTTTCGCATATATAAGTTAAAAGAAGGTGGCTTCAATGGTTATGGAAGGGTATTGATTTGAAACGTTACCCTTCGAACTCACTGATTTAAAGAGTAATATAAGTGGCCTCTTACATAGGCGAAAGGGTCAAATGCGGAAGCTAGGGTATCAAAAGGGTTCGAAAGCAGCAACTCTTTCAACTATTAAATCAAAGGTAAGTTAATAGATTCGAAACCTGGAAATACAACTCCACCCCCATGCGCATGCATACTTATGACACCTTTGCTACCTTTCGCATAGATCCAATACACTTCATACCACCAACATGATACCTTGTATATTGGCACCGAATGGATGCGAAAATGTTAGAGGGGGTGTGCATAAAGTCGAAAGCCAGGAGGGTTAAGTGGTGAAGATGTAATTTGGATAAAAAATGCATTATTTCTTATTAAAGAAAATACTTTTCACATATCATCAATATTTATTGCAATCTTGTTGGTTTAGAAATTTTATCAGTTTCCTTTTTGAGAATTTGCTGCCGAAATCAAAATTGGATTTGAAATAACTTAACACTTATGCCCTTCTCCTTAAAAAACATTTAAGTCCTCTAATTTAAATATTTTATTATCCATATTAATACACTTAGGAATAATCCCCCAAAAATTACAATAATTCACATTAATTATGTTTTCTAAAATACATAAATTTCAGTCCCAAAAACATTATTTAAATGCCTTAAATAATTTAAACCCAAAATTCACTATTTTATCGTATAGAAAATTCATAATAAATTATAACAGTTTGGATTATTATGAAAATTTAAACTCATTTCCAAAATAATGTTTTACATAATATATTCAAAAATAATAGCATTTGGAAATCATTTTGCATGATTTTTGCCTTAAAACCCGAACTAGGTTATTCCACAAAATCCTTGTTTAACATTATAACATGTCATTTAAATCAAAACATATCATCATTCATCCAATCATATGGTTTAAACCTCAAATCCAAATTTAAGAAATTCAAGATGACTTATATGAGATGGTTTAGATCATTATTCACCTTGTTTGGATAAGGAACTTGAGATTTGTTCTTCGTTTTAATCTTCCTAGCTTGAATCTTAGCCTCTAATTGATTTTTGAGCTCCTCTTTGTTAGAACCCTTAGTGTACGATTTCGACGATGACAACTATACAAATGAAATCATATATATTATACAACTATACAGATGCAACTCAAAGCAAGATAAACCGTTGCTGTGACAAGATAAAGACTAAAGCACTAAAAGAAATTCATCTACAAAGATTGCATGAAGTTCGAAGGAACAAATACTCAAGAATGAACCCAGAAAAACCTCATTGAACAAGTTCAGACGTCTGAATGCAGAACTTAAGATGTCTGAACGTAGATACTGGACTAAAACTAATAATAGGTTCCAGGCATCTGAAAACTACATCCAGACGTCTGAAACTGGGCTCGGGGAAAATATTTCAAATCATAACTGTCATCTTCGAAGAGACATAACACCGTCTCTCCTACGCCACTCTTTACCAGTGAATAGTGACGACTGTTGACTGAAAGGGAAGAGATGTAACTACTAGAAGCAATTCTCTACAACTATATAAACAAGAATCAAGATGAATCAACACACTGATTTACTCACTTACTTCTGTCTTATCTAATTCACTCTTGATTATTTCTTGTTCTAGTTATCCACTTGCTATCAAATCTGCAAATTTGAGATCATACACTTTCATATTCTCTCGAACATTGTATTCAATCATTCAAGAGATATAGGAAGTTTAATTGTAAATCTGGGTAATAGAGAACACACTGTTGACAAAGAAACTCTGGTATTGTAAACATGTTCCTCCGGGTGAAGTGAGGGTTATCTGGTGAAAGGAAATTCCAAAGAGGAGCTTCGGGACTGGATGTAGGACGAGAGGTCCGAACCAGTATAAAAACCCTAGTGTGATCATTCATATTTACATTCTTTACTAATTATTACACTATAGTTTAATTTAGTTATATACTTGTCATCTGTATAATCGATCCACCTGACGTTAGACTTTCAGAGCTTGGTTTGATCAGAAGTACTGTGACAAGTTTTTGAATCACTAATATGGCAAGTATCTTTCAAGAAGGTCAGTCTACCGCACGTCCCCCATTATTTAATGGCTCCAACTATGCATATTGGTCAACCCGTATGCGTATTTGTATGGAAGCCAATGGTCTAGAAATATGGTCTGCTACACAAAATAAATATGAAGCACCTGACATTGCTATGAACACATGGACCGATGCACAAAATACCTTAGCCTCAAACAATGCTAAAGCTATGAACATTTTATTTTGCCCTCTAGATAAAAATGAGTTTTCACGTGTCATGTTATGTACCACTACATTTTACATTTGACGTACCTTACAAATCACACACGAAGGTACAACAAAGGTCAAACAAACTAAGATTTCAATTTTGTAAAACCAATTCTCTTCATTCAAAATGAAGCAAAATGAAACTATTGTTGACTTGTATTCTATATTTGAAACTATCCAACATGATTTTATAGCATTAGGAGTTACATTTACTAATTTTGATTTAGTTTCTTGAATACTCAACTCTTTGACATCAGATTGGGAAAGGAAGGTATTAGCTATTGAAGAAGCTAATGATCTCTCTACTCTCAAGGTTGAAGAGTTGATAGGAAATTTAATGTCCTATGAAGCTAACTTACAGGCTAGAAAAGGACAAAATGTTGAAAAGAAACATAACATTTCAAGTAAAGAATGATGACTCGGATTTGGATGAAAAAGAGATAGTCTTCATTGCTAAGAATTATAACAAATTCAAGAAATTTAGAAAGATGACCAAATTCCAAAAAGTAGGAAAGTCCAATACAACAAATCTATCTCAAATCAAGTGCTATGAATGTGATCAATACAGACATATGAAGAAGGATTTCCCTAAACGCAACAATGAGAAAAAGAGCAAATTTGAGAAATTTAAGAAGAAAAGAGCTTTTAAAGTCACTTGGGACGATTCCGATTCATCATCATCTTCCAAGAGTAATAGTGATAGTGATGAAGAACAAGCTAATGTATGTTTTATGGCTAACACTGAAGAGGTATGTCCTGAAATTAGTTATAATGAATTATTAGAGTTAAGTATTGAACTTGATGACAAGTTTAGACAAATAAAAAAAATTGAATAAAGAACATCTAGCCAAAATAAATCGATTAGAACTAGAAATTCAATTATTAAAGGATGAAAAAGTTATTTTAGAAGAAGAATTAGAAATTTCTTAAGAAAAATGTAAAATGCCTATTGAATATGATACACAAGTTAGTGATATAGATAGGTTAAAACTTGAGAATAATAATTTGATTAAGGAAAATATTGAACTAAAAAGTAATATAGAAATTTCAAAAAATGAAATTTGTGAATTAAAGGATAAACTAGAAAAGAATACTAACAATGTTTCAAACTTTAACAAAGGAAAACAAGTTCTTGATATTTTAATTAAAATTTCAAAACCCTCTGGTAATCGAAATGGATTAGGATTTGAAAAGAATTCACAAAAGAAAAAAGGTAATGCTATAAAGCAAAGCATCTTATATCAAAGCTTCAAAAAGAAACCGAAGTTAAGTAAAGATGTAAAATCAAAAATATAAAAATTTGGATACCAAAATCTAATAATAAGTTAATTAGACAAAAACATATTGATAGTTTTCTATCAAGTGTAGTATTTAACAATGATTATGTTTTTAAAGGACCCAAACCCACTTGGGTATGGCTACCCTCCCCTCCTAACATTTAGGACCCTAATAAAAGAAGCGGGTACCAATTGAATAATTTTTGTTTTATAGGTACCCAAAAATAAAAGCAAGGAGAAATGGATACTCGATAGTGGCTGTTCAAAACACATGACCGGGAATGCCAAGATGCTCACAAATATAAAATATATCGATGGAGGCACCATAACCTTTGAAGACAGCTCAAAAGGACATATCATCGGAATTGGAGAAGTCATAAATATCAGTATTTCTAACTCTCTTATTATCTCTAATGTTTTATTAGTAGAAAATTTAAAACATAATTTACTAAGCATTAGTCAACTATGTGATAAAGGTTATCAAATAAATTTCGAGAAAAATAGATGCAATATATTTGATAATGATTAAAAAAAATTATTTGAAGGATTTCGAAATAAAAATATTTATATTTTGAATATGAATATAAAACAAAATTCGGATTTATGCTTGACCGCTAAGCTTGATGATTCATGGCCATGGCATAAACGATTTTGTCACATGAATTTTAAATATATAAATAAATTATCAAAACATGAACTAGTTAGAGGTTTATCAAAAATAAATTATAAAATAGACAATTTGTGTGATGCATGTTAAATTGGAAAATTAAAAAGGAGTTCTTTTAAATCTAAAAATAATATTTCAACAAAACAACCACTAGAATTGTTGGATTTAGATTTATTTGGTCCTACTCAAGTAAGATCAATAAATCAAAACAATTATGTTTTTGTAATTGTTGATGACTATTCACGATATACATGGACTTTGTTTTTAAAACATAAAAGTGACACTTTTGGTATGTTTAAAATATTTGCAAAAAGAATTAAAAATCAAATGAATTTAAAAATTAAAAATATTTGCTGTTATCACGGAGGAGAATTCGAAAATGAACTTTTTATAAACTTTTGCAATAAAAAGGGAATTAATCATAATTTTTCAATTCCACGTACAGCACAACAAAATGGTGTAGTTGAACGAAAAAATCAAACATTACAAGAATGTAGTAATCTACCAAAACATTTTTGGGCCGAAGCTATTGCTACAGCTTGCTATGTTTTGAATAGAGTGATACTCCGACCAATGAGAAAAACACGTGTTGTGAAATTTTTTTTGGTAAGAAACCTAAGGTACCGTATTTTAGAACATTTGGATCAAAATGTTTCATATTAAATACTAAAGACAATCTAGGAAAATTTGATCCTAAGGCCGATGAAGGAATATTTGTTGGCTATTCTGATCGTAGCAAAGCTTATAGAATCTATAACAAAAGGACAAATATTATAGAAAAAAGTTTACATGTTTCTTTTAATGAAAATTTTATAACTACACAAATTAATGATGAAGAAGAAATATATCCAAATGATTCCTCTAACTCACCTAACGATAATAATGAAGCTATTGATCAAAATAATAATCTAGTTTCACCTCTGAGGATTTTAAAGAATCATCCTGTAGATAACATCATTGGAGATTTAAATTCTAGAGTAACTCGAAATCAACTTAATCAAATAATTCATCTTGCATTTGTTTCAAATTTTGAACCAAAGAACTATAAAGAAGCTTCTAAAGACGATTTTTGGATTTTAGCTATGCAAGAAGAATTAAATCAGTTCGAGCGAAATAATATTTGGGAACTCGTACCAAGACTAGAAGATCAATCCGTCATTGGAACTAAATGGGTATTGAAAAATAAAGCCAATGAAACCGGAAATATAGTTCGAAATAAAGCACGTTTAGTAGAACATGGGTATAATCAAGAAGAAGGAATTGATTACGATGAAACCTTTCCACCTGTAGCTAGATTAGAAGCTATACGAACTCTACTTGCTTTTGCTTGTCATAACAATTTTAAATTACATCAAATGGACGTCAAAAGTGCATTTTTAAATGGTTTTATCAAAGAAAATATTTATGTTGAACAACCACCGTTATTTGAACATGAAAATTTTCCAAATCATGTTTTTAAATTAAATAAAGCATTATATGGGTTAAAACAAGCTCCTGGAGCATGGTACGATAGACTTAAAACTCATTTAATCTCATCAGGATTTCAAATTGGTAAAATTGACTCGACTTTATTTATTAAAAAAGAAAATAGTGATATTTTAGTTATTCAAATTTATGTCGATGATTTCATTTTTGGATCAACTAATGAAAATTTATGTGTGCAATTCTCTAATATAATAAAAAATGAATTTGAAATGTCACACATGGGAGAATCAAATTTCTTTTTAGGATTACAAATAAAACAACTAGAGAATGGTATCTTCATACATCAAGAAAAATATTGCAATGAACTATTTAAACATTTCAGTATGGATAAAACATCTAGTAAACCTACTCCTATGAGTACTACGGCCCATCTTGATAAAGATGAAAGCGGGAAAGATCTTGAAGAGAAAGTATATAGGAGTATGATTGGTTCGTTATTATATTTAACCGCAAGCCGACCCAATAAAACGATGAGTATTTTTCTCTGCGCATGTTTTCAAGCAAAACCAAAAGAAGGTCATCAAAAAGCCACTAAACGTATTTTGAGATATTTATCTAACACGAAAAACTATGGACTAATCTATCCAAAATTATCATCTTTTGAACTGTATCATATAGCGATGCGGATTTTGGAGGATGCAAAACTGATAGAAAAAGTACTGGTGGAACCGTCATTTCATTGGACAATCTCTCGTCTCATGGTTTAGTAAAAAATAAAATTGTGTTTCTCCATCCACTTGCGAAGCCGAATATATTCCAACGGCATTAACATGTGCACAAGTAATTTACATGCAACAAACCTTAAAAGATTTTGGAAAAATAATTGAAAAATCCCCGATTTATTGTGAGAACACTAGCACAATCAATCTATCTAAAAATCCAGTAAATCATTCTCGAACTAAACATATAGATATAAGACATCATTTCTTAAGAGATAATGTCGAAAAAGGAACTATAACTTTAGAATATGTTAACACTGAAAATCAAATAGCCGATATCTTTACAAAAACATTAAACAAACATACTTCTGTAAAATTACGACGAGACTTAGGCATTTTTTCACTTAAAGAACTTTTAAACTAAGAAAATTTTCTTTTATCCACAAGTTTTTAGCTGATTAAAAACCATTTAAAATTTAGAAAATAATTTTTGACCATAAAAAACACTACCTATTTTTATATTTTGATTGTTATAAATCTAATTTTCAGAAGTTTCTTTTTAAAAATATATCAAATATAAAAATCAAAATGTCATCTCAAGAAGTAACTACATATAATTCTGGATCGCCATCCTCAAACGTGTCCACTCCTTCTCTTCATACTCCTTCACCTCCTTATTCTCTACCCTCTCATGACTTACCAAAAAGTCGATGGGGGATTATCACTTCTACTGAAGAAAGACAAAAGCGAAAAACCACCTACAATCCACGAAAAACTTGATGAAATATCACAATTCGCAATAATGGATGCTCAAAAGGAAGTATACTATAGACGGAAGGAACAATCAAACATTTGAACTTCCTGGAAAAGGTTCTATATGTTATATGTGGTCATTCTCCAACAAAGAAATGTCTACGTAAAAAATCTCCACGTTTTGTTGAAACTCTTACAGATGAACCATCGACTTCGTCACCTAAAGCTTCTTCATGGTCCCCAATTAACTATGGTCATCCGTCTACGAACCAAATTCATGGGATCGTCAGGAATGGAACCAGGAAAAATAAACTATTACGTTTGAAGACGATTATATACACATAAATTTGTTTGTATTGTATTCTATTCAATAAATAAAGTTGTTTCTTCACAAAAATATATACAAAAAAACTAATCTGGAGTTTTTAAGACGTCTAAAAAGGATTCTAGACGTCTGAAATAGGAATCTGAAACTACTAATAAATGTTCCCAGACGTCTGAACTCTTTTCCAGACATCTGAATTTACTCTCTGCCAAGTACTTGAACTTTCCAGACGTTTGAATTCTATTTCCAGACGTCTGATTCTACTCTCTGTCTCTAACTCAAGCATCTTCAGACGTCTGATCCACCATTTCAGACGTCTGGAACTGGGAACGGCAGTTTTTGAAACCCTATATCTAATCGATCAATTATTTTCAATTCATTTCTAAGTTAAAATTCTTCCTTCTCAAATTCTTATAATCAAATTTCTTACCAAATTAATGCTACCACAAACAAAAAAAGGGAGTTAAGAAAAGGAAGCATGGAGAAGGATCTTCTTCTCAACCGTTGATGGTAACCGACACTCAAATCAAAGAATGGTTATTCCATAATCCAGCAACTATAAGACGGTTTGAAGACTTGAAGATTAAGAAGATGCATCTTGGACCCTTCTATGACCTAATCGAGTTTCCTTCATACGATATGGATGATATATGTGAGCAAGGTAGCCATGAACAAACTACCGATCTTAAGTACAAAGCACTATACGCACTATTTAATCGCACTAAGATCAATTGGGCTCATTTCATCTTCGACGAACTAAAAGGGTTTTGGAATAGATCTCGCCACACTATCATTTACCCGGCTTATATTATGTGAATCTTCAAAGCACTAAACATCCCATCATACATTTCTGCTTTTGAGGAGTTACCTATCAAATATAGTGGAACAAATTTTTACCTTATGCATTTTTTGGAGGAACCACCATTTTATATGACCTTCCTAGAATGGAGAAATGCACAAGATCAACCTCCCCCTCCTGCACAACAACAAGAACAACAACAAAAGGAAGTTAATACAAAACTACCAAAGGAACCACCTCTGCCTTCTCCTTCCTCGTTTGAATATCACACCGATATGGAGGTTTTGGAAGCACAAACTTAGCCTAATGCTAATGAAAGTATTGCTCACTTAACTTTACAAAACCAAGTGCTTCTACCTAGAAATCAAATTCTCCTTAGTAAACAAATAGCATGACTTGATCACACATTGTCCACAAGACTTTCCAAGGTTGAAGATTCTCTTGCTTCAGTGGTTTCCAAACTTGATCAAACAATTCAACAAGCCCGTCAACCTTCTTCTGACTGGTCCATACCTTCTCACTCTCTTCACATGTCGCCAAAGACCGACGACAAGGACAAAGGGAATTTGGACCCCCCGGTGATGTTCTACCTTGACCTCATACAGCTAATATTTTGTTGTAGTTTTTCAATTTACTGGTAAGACACTATCAATATTTTGTTGTGCTCCAAGATATAATCATAATATTTTGTTACTGTTGTAATTATATCATGCTTAGCTTTGAGTAATGGTTCTTCAATTATTTTTGATAATGACAAAGGGGAAAAAAAGAGATATGCACACCTATAAGGGGGAGTTTACATTTAGGGGGAGAATCTGTCTGTAAATTATTATCTAAGTACATTGTATAATTATCATCATCAAAAAGGGAAAGAATGTTAAAACCCTTAGTGTACGATTTCGACGATGACAACTATACAATGGAAATCATATATATTATACAACTATACAGATGCAACTCAAAGCAAGAAAAACCGTTGCTATGACAAGATAAAGACTAAAGCACTAAAAGAAATTCATCTACAAAGATTGCACGAAGTTCGAAGGAACAAATACTCAAGAATGAACCTAGAAAAACCTCACTGAACAAGTTCAGACGTATGAATGCACAACTTCAGACGTCTGAACGTAGATACTGGACTAAAACTGATAATAGGTTCCAGACGTCTGAAAACTACATCCAGACGTCTGAAACTGGGCTCGGGGCGAATATTTCAAATCACAACTGTCATCTCCGAAGAGACACAACTCCATCTCTCCTCCGCAACTCTTTACCAGTGAACAGTGACGACTGTAGACTGAAAGGGAAGAGATGTAACTACTAGAAGCAACTCTCTACAGCTATATAAATAAGAATCAAGATGAATCAACTCACTGATTACTCACTTACTTATGTCTTATCTAATTCACTCTTGATTATTTCTTGTTCTAGTTATCCACTTGCTATCAAATCTGCAAATCCGAGATTATATACTCCATATTCTCTCGAACATTGTATTCAATCATTCAAGAGATATAGGAAGTTTAATTGTACGATATAGTCAAAATCATTGTAATAGAGAACACACTCTTGACAAAGAAACTCTGGTATTGTAAACCCGTTCCTCCGTGTGAAGTGAGGGTTATTTGGTGAAAGGAAATTCCAAAAAGGAGCTTTAGGACTGGACGTAGGACGGGATGTCCGAACCAGTATAGAAACCCTGGTGTGATCATCCCTATTTACATTCTTTACTAATTATTACACTATAGTTTAATTTAGTTATATACTTGTCATTTGTATAATCGATCCATCATGTGTTAGAGTTTCATTCTTCACCTATGGTTATGGCCGACCTTGTTTTTCCTTTTGTTTATGTTTTTTGTTTTATAAAAATGTGAATGAGAATGAAGCAAAGGGTTTAGGGTTTAGGGTTTATGGTATACATTTGTTCCCATATTGCCCTTACCTTATTCTCTTTAGATTTAACTTATAAACCATTCTTATAGATTCATTTAGTTAAGGCACATCCTTAATTAGTTTTCAAATCTCAATTCCCTTACTCTACATTATTTTATTTAACTTATCTAATTAAATCTCCTTAATAATGCTATTTAAAATTATGGGTGTTATAGGCACCTCCCCTTAAAGAATTTCATCCTCGAAATTCAGCAAGGACTAAATACTAAGCATAACAATCATCTATATCATCTCATGACTACCATACTAGTCTACTTGACTTGAAAAAAGTCTATATATAATGGATATATAACATACCCCTATAATAGATCAGGATAAGCCTTTATAGTCCTATCTTCTGTCTCCCATGTACAGTCCTTCTCGTCGTCACTCCATTGAACTTTCACTAATTTGGTTGTCTTGTTTCTTAACCTCTTCTCATCTCTCACTACAACCTGAATTGGTTGTCTAACAATTATAAGATCCGGTTCTATTATCAAGTCTCCTAATGCAGTCTGAGGGATAATAACCTCTGGATCATGTACATACTTACAAAGATGAGACACATGAAACCATTATGGATACCTTCCAAGCTGCTCACAACTCTAATCTGTATGAGAGCATTCAGATCCTCTTTATAACTGGGAATGGTCCAACATATCTCAGTGCCAGTAACCCTGACTTCCCGAATCGTATCACACCCTTCATCGGTGATACTTTAATGGAAACCCTATCCCTAACTGAGAAATCTAGATCCTTTCGTCTCTTATATGCGTAACTCTTTTGTCTAGACTGAGCTTCCTTCATCCTACCTCGGATTATCTCAATCTTCTCTATTGCCTCTCTTACCTGAATTGGACCTAAGACTAATCTGTCTCCAATTTCCAACCAACATGCTGGTAACTTACATGGCCTTCCATATAAAGCTTCGAAAAGCACCATTCCTTTACTAATCTGAAAAATGTTATTATAGGAAAACTCAACTAAGTGTAGGTGATTTTCCCATGATCCACCAAATCTAGTACATAAGCTCTTAATGAATCCTCGAGTATCTTGTTGACTCTCTATATCTTCCCATTTTTCTGAGGGTGATAAACAGTACTCAACTTGAGCTTGATACCTAACACATCCTATAGACTCTTCTAGAACTAGCTAGTAAAAGAGCATCTCTATACTGGCTATACTACTAGGAATCCAATGTAGTCTAGCTATGTTCTTCATAAACAGTTTAGCCAAAAAGGTGCTGTTCTGGTTGACTTAACTGAAATTAAATGGGCACTTTTGGTCAACCTATCAACTATGACCTATATACTTTTATTTTGTCGTTTCGACCTTGGCAACCCGTCTATAAAATCCATAGATATCGAATCTCATTTCCAAACTGGTATCTCCAAAAGTTGAAGCAACCCAATCGGTTTTGATGTTTGGCCTTCACTTGTTGACATATCACACACCGCTTTATCCATAATCCAACATCCCTCTTTATACCTTCCTAGTAGAAACTCCTCTTCACATCCTGATACATCTTGGTCCCAAGGATGAATCATAAACTTTGATCAATGACATTCTCTAAAGACCTCCTTCCTTAGGTTTTCTATATTTGGTACACACAACAGTCCCTTCTTTCTCAACGATCCCCTTTGGTCAAGACTAATATCTTTTAGATCATCAATCTCTGATCCAGCCTCAGGCCTTCTAATCGTCTCGGCCAACCACAGACCCTCTTTCTGCTTAGAAGCAGTCCTTTCAATCAGAATTGGTCGGACTTCCAAGCAGGTTAACCTGGTAGTGCTTTGACTAGATCTAGCAGTTGATCTTAACTACACCCTATAAGTAGTCAAGGCCTCCAGGTCCTTCCATTCCTCTAACATAGCTGACACCATATTCTAATGTTTTCTACTAAGAGCATCCGCGCTTTATTTCATTTTCCAAGTGTATACTCTACACCAAAATCATATGCTGCTAAAAACTCCAGCCACCTCTACTGTCTCATATTCAACTCCTTCTAGGAGAATAAGTACTTTAAGGACTTACGATCTACGTATAACTCAAATCTTTCCTCTAAAAGATAATGTCTCCATACTTTTAATGTTGAGATTACCGCTACCAACCCTAGATCATGAGTACGATACCTAACTCATACAGTCTAAGATGTCGTGAAGCATAGCCAATAACTTTACCTTTCTACATTAACACAGCCCCTAATCTAGTTCCACATGCATCTTTGTACACCACTAATCCTTTATTTCCATCTGGAATTACAAACATAGTCACGTTAGTCAATAAGTACTTTAACTTAAGGAACGCCTCCCCGCATTTATTGGACGAAGTAAACTGGACGTCCTTCCTGGTTAGCTTAGTCAACGGCACTACTATCCATGAGAAATCCTTAATGAATCTCTGGTAATAGCCAGTGAGTCCAAGAAAAATTTTGACCTTAATCATCATCTCTGGTCTCTTCCAGTTGTTAATAGCTTCGATTATATCCAGATCAACTGACAAATCCTTCTTTGAAACCACATGACCAAGAAACTTAACTTCTCTCTTCCAGAAATGACACTTTGAAAACTTCACCTTCAATTGATGCTGCCTCAGTGTCTCTATCACCACTCTAAGATGAACTTCATGCTTTCTTTCATCGTTAGAGTATATTAATATGTCATCTATGAATACCAATACGACTCTATCCAAGTGCTCTCGAAAAACTTGGTTCATCAAATCCATGAAGAAAGGCGACACATCCATCAACCCGAATGGCATCACTAACCACTCGTACGAACTATATCTAGTTCGAAAAACGCCATCAATGGAATTCTATCCTTTGCCACTCTTAGCTAATGAAAACTTATTGCCAAATCTAATTAGGAAAATACTTTGGTTCCACTCAACTAATCAAATAAATCATCGATTCTAGGCAAAGGATACCTATTCTTGATCGTCTTCGCGTTCAACTTACGATAATCAATACATATCCCTAATGACCCATCTAGTTTCTTCACGAACACCGGAGCCTCTCCCCAAGGCAAACTTCTAGGTCTAATGAAATTCTTTCTTTCTAAATCTACTAGCTGCACCTTCAGTTCTTTCATCTTGGTAGGTGTCATCCTACTAGGTGTTCTACTTGTAGATTCTGCTCTTAGCACAAAATCTATCCGAAATTCAATGGCTCACTTTGGTGGTAGTCCTATGACTGGCTCAAATACATATGCAAACTCTTTTGCTACCAATACTTGATTCAACTCTTCTTTTACTTCCACAGCCCCCAATAATGCACAAGCACTCAAATCTAAATTTTCCATTGAGTATATAATTAGGTTATGACTATTAAGGTGTCTTGGCAATATATCCTAGCATCATATCTATCTAACCAATTCATACCCAATATGATCCCAAAACCCTAGAAATAAAAAACATACAAACTGCATTCAAACTTATGACCTAATAAATCAAGTTCTAACTAGTCACATCTTATCCCCAAAGTTGCATAGCCTCTTATTGGATTCACAACTCTTAAGGAAGTCACAAGGTATAAGGGTTTTATACATAACCTATCCACTAACACTGGGTTATAAATGAATATGATGCACCAGTATCAAATAATACCCTAACTAGTTTATTATGAATCAAAAGCATGCCTTCCTTCACAGTCTTTCCCTTCTCCGTAGTTGATGGTCTAGAAGATGATGGTTCCAAGGCAAAAACCTTTCCCCTGTCCGCTTTGACTAGTTTTGGACACTGATTCTTATAGTGTCCAATCTGTTCATAGTTGAAGCACTTCCCTCCTTAGTTATCTGCAACCTTCTTCCCTTTTCCAGTTCGACATTCATGAGCAAAATGTCCTTTCTTGTCACACTTGTAGAAAATTACATCGACCTTCCCTTTCTTGGCAGCTCCTCATTTTTGAGCTCCTTTCTTCTTAAATAACTTTCTCTTCTTTCCCTAGGGATCTTGAGCCACGATTGACTTCCCCTTACTAAACATAGAGAGCATCTCTTTGTTCCCGATGGCCATCTCCACTACAACATTGCTTGGGTCCTGTAGTGTGGCATGATCGCACTGGAAATCTCTAGCTTTATTCCTCGAATAAAATTTTCATTTCACTTGATGATGATGTCAATCATGGCATATCTGTATCCGGACAGCTTATCAAGTTCCGTAGCATACCAAATTACCGACATCTCTGATATGCACGTAAAAATATATATTTACTCACACACTTAATCTCATTTTATAAAATAAATGTCCTAATTGGGTATTTTTACATGTTTAAAACCAAATTTTAAAAATTCTTTCAAGTCATCATTCAAGTATCTATATGGGGGTAAAACAGTAATTTTCATGTGTGAATTAATTTGAAAAAAATTACTTGCACATTTTTATTAATTTTGTAGGAATTTGGATTAAACTTGAAGTGGCTTCATGGAAATATGCATATGCAAGAGTTGGAAGCCAAAGAAATGAAGAAATAAAAGAATTCATGTAATCATGTGGGACCCCATTTATCCACTAACTAATGAACCATAATTAAAAGCTAATGCACATGTTAGTGGAGATTAAAAGCACATGCACATTTAATGAAGGATTAATTTCATGCTAATGATAACTTGGAGGCTACACTACCTCAAAGGCATTCTAGTGAGTTTCCTAAAAATGGATTAGGGTTTTAGTCATGTATAAATAATCCTCTTATGTTCATGTAAAGAAGTTTTATTATCTTATCATATTATGCAAGTTGTAGCCACAAAATTAATGAGAAGCAAAATGGCTTCCTAAGCCTCTTCTTCTTCTTCTTTGCTCTTTACATGCTTTCACTTTATTTTATGCTTATTTTTATTTACATGCTTTCTTTCATTTTATGTTAGTAGATAGATTTCCTTTTATGCACTTAGTTTATTTTTATTTTTATGCAAGTAGTTAATTATTTTTATTTTAATTAGCTTGCACTTTCCTCTTTTATTATATGTTGAAATTTACATGTGTTGAAATGATAACACAAATGAAAAGCTAAACCCCTTCATGTTAGGGGTAATGAAGCTCTCTTAAATCATGTAGATTCAACATATTTTCTTATTTATGATCTTTTTTTAGTGCTTAATGAAAAGTTGGATTATGACGTAAGTTTATTAGAGAATTTGATAGTCTATGTTGTGTTTCTAGTCATAAATGGGCTATGTTTAATCCAACATAAACACAATTTACATTATCATCTTACCAATTGGTTTTGATAATGAAATTAAAGTAGAATCAAAATTTGATGATCTAAACTAAATAAAATAGTAAATAGATAATGCTTAAAATAGCTTTTGCTTTGACTTCGTGTTCATTTTATTAAAATTAACAGGTGATTTTAATTATTATATTAAAGTTTGATAGTTTAACTTATGTTAATTAATAACATAAATAGACTATACTTATGACAAATACATCCTAATTCTACTTAGATTAAAACGAGGATCATAGATTGATTTTTTGTTGATTTATGTGAGAGTATGAGAGTGGATTTGCCGCTAAATTGTCTCTTAGTCTCATATTTTTATTCACTCTTGTTTTAGTTAGTTTTTACATTTCTTTTAGTTTAAAACAAACTTGATGATTTGAGCTAATTTGATTGAGTAATTTTGAAATTAATTCAATTTCCCACGGATTGACCGGTACTCACATACGTACTATAATTGTACGCCATGCGCTTGCAGCATTTTAATTATTATACTTTTAACGATGGTTTTCTAATCGATAGAAAACCCAACGTTATCAATAAATTTCTGGCGTTATTGCCAGGGAGTTTGAACTTTGATTTTAATTTTACTCTTCGAATTAATAATTTTTTCATTTCATTTTCTTTCTTTTACTTTGTGTTAGATTTTATTTTAAAAAAAAGCTAAAAAAACGTTCATCTTCTTTTGTTTGTTCTCTGTCCATTTTAGTGTTGTGCATTTGGTTTGATTTAGTTCTCGATTTGGTGTTTCATTTGGTCTTAATTAGTTTTTATATATAACAAAACTATTCTGGTGTCACTTTTTTTCCTTTGTTACATTTCATCTACTGAAATTTGAATGACACTGGCATTTCATTTACAAAACTGTGCATTTCGTTGAAACCGTGCATTGCAATTTGTGTACATTTCTTTACACTATTTCTTTTTACATACATTCTTTATTAACTACATTTTATTGTTTATTTTGCAATTTAGAGAAAACATATAAACTGTGCTTATTTACATTCTGTGTTAACTAACATTTCATTGTTTTGCAATTCTATAGTGTCTATACGTATAAGATTTTAACAAGCATAGTTCTATTTCTAACATATAATGTAACACGCCGCATTTTTAGATAATTAAATAAGCAAATAATTATAAACAGTGAAAATGAGCATTTTGAAATTGTCAAAATATGGCCTCGAAACATATATCATTGTGTTCGTGGCGATTTTCTTATTAATTTACATATATATTGTGCCTCAAACGGACTTCCTATGAAAAAGTTATTGACGTTCGAACATTCGTATCGAAAAATAATTATATGTGTAAGTGTGCATAAATTTATTTGTTTAAAAATATATGCGCGTATAAATTACAAAAATAACATGCATTTGAATTTCAAATAGTCATGCGTCATAAATGAAATTAGTTGACATCAGCAATTAGAGGTAATTAATTAACATTAGTAGGCAATGTTAATCAAATCAGCAATTAAAGGAAATTAATTTACATTAATTAGAAACGTTTGAATTTCAAAATAAACAAGTGTTATAAAGGGAATTAAATTCATAATTGATGGAAATTAATTAGAATGAATAGGCAATGGTTAAAAGTTAACATTTAAACATAGAGGAAATAAATTAATACGTATAAAACAAAAAGGCTATACACGTCAAAACAGACGTGTTTTGCTAGTTTTTAACGACTAGATTTCAATTGCTTTAAACGAAAGGACGACGTTGCTTTGGCCCTCTCTAAATAAACGTGCAGGGCTAGCCTTCAAACCAATATTTCTCTAAATGGGGGTGGAAGCTCTATCGCTTTTCTTTCTCCTCCAATTCTTTAGAAATAAAATATATTAGATTTAGGTTTTCTGATTTGCAATTTGGAGGTAGAAACTGTAATTCTAGAGAAGATATGTCCAAATAAAGCCATCCGTATGAGGTGAGTTTTCAGATCTAGTTTTCTTGTTTAACTGTTTATTTTCTTCAATTAGATCCAGATTTATAACTCTATACAAATTTCGGTTTGTGGATCTAAATAGGGTTGCATAGGGGATGGCCATGGATAATAGAACTGGACTAAAAACCAGATCTGGAATTTGGAGTGTTTTCTTTTCAGGTGAGTGGATTTAAGTTATATATCTTTTATGTTGATGATATATATTATCGTTAGACTCCCGTTAAATATTTTAATTCGGTACTTGAACTAATTTCAGTAATTAGTTCTACTAGTTAGTTATGTTGAAACTGTAAATTTTACAAGAGAAGTGTACTAATATTTAAATGTTATTTATATGGAAAAAGAAAGGAATCTAATTAAATACATGTAATATTGGGCTTAAAAATTATAGAGAAAGGCATAAGCCTAAAAGTGAGAAATTTACAGTAAATTATGTTAAACTCGAGGAATGAAATAAAAAGGGAAAATCTAATAACTTGATTTGAAAGTTAGTGATAGTTTGGTTGGCTGGTCTGGAAAAGGGAATACATTTCCATAGTTTAATATTGTAAGGAAACCGGTAAACATAATTGCAAGAATAAAAGCAAAAAAATGAAATTAATACAAAATAGAGACAACACTGTATTTTGCATTATCCAACAATTAAAGAAACGATGAAAGAAATATCTGGCAGTTACGAGTTATTATTTATGGCATTATTTAGTATTAAAAATATGAAAATGGATTTTAGTACAGTTTTTTGTAATCAACCAAATAGAATAAACTACTTCCTAGAAAAAAAGAGATAACATGAAGCATTAAAGAAATTAAAGAAGAGGAAATAATTAAGCTAAATATTTGACAAGACTAGAAATAATAAACATAAAATGTAACTAGATCTGAATTTATTGCGCAGATAGTAGAATAAAAAGTGAAGCATGTGTTATGATAAGTAATTTGTGGTAGTTGGATGTAGTCCCAAGCTAAGACTGTCATATAATATAAGAGAAGTAAATAGAATCTAGTATCAAAATAAAAGAAGACAGACTGGAATATAAAAGGGACACTTGCAATTACATTTATAACGCTTAGGTTATAAAAGAAAGAGAAAATATAAAAGTGACAATTGCAAGTATAATTATAACAAGGAGGTTATAAATAAATAAAGAAGAGAAAAATAGAAGAGGCTTATTTTATCAAACTTAGACCTTGGATGAAGTTAATAAGCAAAATAATAGAAGTGGCCCGTACAAATAGCATTCCCTTTTAGGTCTAGGACTGATGGTCTCACACGTGGGTGGGGTTGAGAATGCTGATTAGAGTAAATAAGTATCCAATAGAATAAGAAAAGTAAACTAGACGCATAATAAAAGATTATACGTAGGATCTAATAAAATGGTAAGGTGCGTTTGGAGCGGCCCGAAGAAAATCTGGATGAAGAGCCTAACGAAGTAGTTCATCGTAGATTTTTACTACAGAAGAAGCACGTCCATCTTAGTTGTTCAAGGGTTTTGGGCTAGAAGGATGTGCGAGACTTCAACCGGACGTGAGGATACTTCAGGATGGCCCTCTAAGGTGGCCTAACGAAGCCGTACTCCCGGAGGCAAGTCAGTAGGTGTTCCATTAAGATAATATGCCTTGACTGCTTTTGCATTGCAGGCCTAACAAAGCAGACCTTTGTACGTAGTCAAAAGGTTGACGATGGAATAGGATATTCGTATGACAACGTACTCTAGTTTGCGAGTAGGTTACAGTGGGCAGGACCCATAAGGAATGTTGCATGCGGGTATCAGCCATCATCAGTCAAAGCGGGTTTGGGAAAGACTAGAGCTAAACCATCATGCCAATGATTCTTTCAGTATCGTGACTTGGATGAGGGGCACAACCAATTGGATGTTTATATGGTTTGTAGTAGGGCATGGCCAATTATCTATTGAAAGGTCTTTCGATTAGTTGAGAGGGGCTGCGCAGGGCCATAACCATGATGAGAAAAGAAACAGACCAAGTAGAATATCTATATTGTAGGCCTAACGAAGCGGACCTTAACAGATACAAAAAATCCCCGATAGAGTCTATACAAGGTAGACCTTGTTGCCGGAGCTCAGGGAATAGACAGAACGATTACCTATAGTCCTCAACGTACATATTGGGTGGTACATTGTGGATGTCTGAGCATTGGCGTGAACTATTGCAGACGCAGTTTTACGTTTTCCTAGCAGATGACGGAACATCTATATTGTAGGCCTCACGAAGCTGTCCTTTACAGATGCTGTTATAGAGCGCTTTCGTAGCGTGATGATGAAGCCCTTTTCGAGGAGGATACAGAAGGTACAATGGGTGGTAATTAGGACCGATGTGGTCTTTGGGAGTGTAGCTACATATATATTGGTCATTAGGTCTTGATCTACTAGGTAGTAGATGGGTACAATTCACACACAGAGATGAGAGTATTATGAGTCCAATAAACCTAATATAACAGAAATTGGAAATAGATGGTATATGTAGAGTTATGCTTAGAAGTGTATAATTTTCCCATTCACCAAAACTTTAGTTCTGTTATCCCGCTTTTTGGCAAAGCCGCGATACCAAAAGATCGATCGAAAACGGAAAACAGTTCGTCTCAGAGATTGGTCATACTTCGTTTCGCTATGGATATCACTGAATTTTTTCCGAGCCCAGATTGAGCTACAATTGATAGGACATGACAAGAAAGATCATGGAATTCGTCATCTCAAATTTCAAGTCAATCCGAGTTCATACGCTCAAGTTATGATCGATTCAACTTGAAGGGAAAAACGCTGGTTTCGAACCCATCATGGTAAGTGTAAAGACCCGCAAGTCCGTACTCCTTGAATAGACACTAATCTCCTTTGTTTAATTCAAGATGAACGAAAATACGAACCCTTAGGGGTTTAAGAAAAAGAATTTAGGAAAAGAAGAAGAGAGAAAAAGAAGGAAGAAGAAGAAAATAGATAATAGAGGGAAGAGAAAACATAAGATAGAAAATAGAGAAAATAGAACAGAACAGAAAACAAGAACAACATCAGAATCTCACAATTCGCAGCGGAACAACATATAATAATAAATGAATAATCTTTAAACAAAGAACTATATCAGTTATTACATTTTATACATTTCATTTCATTACATCATATCATCAGAGTATACAACAACAACAACAAATAGTGCAGCGGAAAAAGAAATACTATATAAGTAATACGCCATGCCATCCATCTTGCCTCCAACAACTCCAGAATATCCAGAATATCCTGATAAACCTTAACTCTTGACTGCCCGTGTGGAAATTGGTGGGCACCCAGAGTTTAGGAAGGAAAACAATAAACTCCAAGTCAGTCATGTGACTGGTGTGAGAACTCAAAACAGTTTATTTATCTTTAAAATCAAAATAGAGGAATATTTTTAAAGTTAATTCGCAATGCTTTTTAAAAATGAGACTACCATAAGGCCTCCCGCACACACACACAATGCAAACGCAGAATCGGAGGAGATTTCTCCTTATGATAGTCAAAGATGCTTGATACGCATTTAAAATAACATTTGATATTATTACTAGTGCATAGTGTAGGGGAAAAATTCATTTTGAAAGTAGAATATAAATCTTAGCCAACATAGACATTTCGAACTATGCCTACTATAGCTACCATCCAAACAGTGTTGCAACACCATAAGTGAATGATAGGTTCTACAACTAATACCGTACAAGTTTCGTATTGGGAATTGGATTTCCAACAAATGGTCAGGCCAAGGAACTTCCCATTGCCACATGAGAATGCCTCTGGAAAGACATCCCCGAGAACCAAACCGGAACTCTGCCAACACAAGGCCGGGTTACCCCTAACTGGGTAACTACTGACACGAGCACGCCATTCCCCGATCGTAAACGACCTTTCTCACGGGATCCCGATAGCCAACAACCACAAAGTAATAAATTCGTAGTAACCACATAGGTTAAATATCTGGGCTCCATACCATGATACCACCTCTATCCAGAAGGAAATGTACATACCCTAAAGGGTGCTACCCCTCATAACCTTGCTGCATCTTTCCTGTTTTGACCATTTCCGGGGTGTGAGGTTCGACGAAGTCACGTCCACAAAAACATACTTTATACAAAAGCCATGCTTTGGGTCAACAAATGATCAACACAATGATCACTAAGATAGACGATCAAATAAACGATCCTATCACAATAATCAACACAATGATCATTTCAGCATCACTCAGCATATCACATTACCAAATTGGGAATATATCGCTGATAACTTCAACTATATAACCTCTGAGCTCGTACGTCTCAGAGAAGGGTGTTAAGCTAAATAATAAATTCTCCGCCACCAACAGAAATATATTTGAAAGAAATCGGCTTTATATCTCAACTTGTAATGTCAGACACACAATCCATACAAGTTTGTTCCGGGCTCGAACAAAACCGAAGGCACTTACAAAGAAGTCCTTGCAATCCGGATATTCACAATCCTGATCGGATTTCCCATCACTTAGGGAGTCTCTATACCGTTGCAACTCAGTGCAGAGACAATCGACAGGTCATCCTATCGCTCTCGCAAATACCGGGTCTTCAACACCGATCTTCAATGCAATTCACAACGACGTATCACATATTCGGAATGGGTTATACGACCCCATGGTCCTTTCCCGGTTAACCCGAATAGTGAGCGCTTATTCAAAAATAAGTGTAGCATTCACATTCAAACAAATCACATCAATTACCCGGGAAATATTGATAGTCGGTTATTGAACTATCACTGGATATGCACACATCACCAGTTTCCAAATAATTTTCCAAATTATTTATTTTCCAAAATATCTTCACTAGATATATAATTTCAATACTTCAAAAATAAATCAATATTTATTTTTAAACCAATTCCACTTTCTTTTATAAATTCAATGGTGAATTTACATTTCACAATATCTATGAATATTCGATTTCAATTATTCATTTCAATATTCCTTTTCAATTTATCTTCAAAAAGATAATTTCTCAAAAATCTTCACTTTATATTGGAAAACAATTCCATACTTATTTAATAAGTAATACACAGATTTTATTTATTTTCAACACTTAGAAAATATTCAATATACTTAAATCGAGATTAAGTATATATTTCATTCTTTAAGGAAATCATTCTCTTAAACATATTTATTTGGTCCAAAACGAATGTTGCGTAAAACATCGTTACGACAACCCAAAATCACTAGTATAGGGATTCGAAATTAAAATAGATATATAAATCCCAATACTATTCAAAACATTTCCTTTCGGAAATTATTTACTATAACAACAGTGTTATAGTCCATCATCTCCTTCTATTTCTCGAAAACGTCTATTTCAACAATAAATGTTGAAATCTATGGTTTCGAATCATAACACATTTTAAAACATCGTTAGATCGTTTTAATTCTGTTTAAAATATCACATTTTAAACATTTTTCTTTAACATGTTATTCACTATTCAAAAACGTGAATATACTTCATTAACAATTTCATCCTTTTATTCATTTTAATTCAAAGGATTATTCACTATTCAAAAATGTGAATATAACTCCATTTATAGGTTTCAACAATTTTCTTATCAAAATAAGTCATTTGCGAATTTATAAAACAACGTTTATAAATTCCATTTCTATTTATTTATAAAAACTTCCTTCTTATAAATTCCTTTATTAACCTATTCCAGTTTATAACTTAATTATAAACTAAAAGTTCATATTATAAGTTAAATACTTATAAAACGATTATTTTACAAAATCGTTCCTCTAAAGACTTTCCAAACCATAAATCTTATAACTTATAAGATTCATTTATTTAACCAAATCTATTCTTTCAATAACTTCATAAATTTATAAATCTTACTATTTATAAATTTTATTTATAACTTCACAGTTTATAATTTTATAAATTTCATTCTTTAATGAAATTCATTTTCACTTCATTCAAACACTTATAAAAACTCGTTTTATAATTTCAATATCTCAATTTATAAATATCCATTTATAAATCTCTTATATAAATCAATTCATATTATTCTTTTTAAACGTCTTAAATTCCTTTAAAAACTTCATTCTTTTGATTCATAAAATAATTAAATTTTATAAATCCTATATTTAAACTGTTCACAATAATTCTAAAATCCCGATTAAACTATTTTATAAAATCGTTAGCATCATATTCTCAAAAATCAGTTTTTAACTGTATTTCACAAAAATCATAATTTTTATAACATTAAAAATTATAACGTTTATTTATTTAAAATGGATCAATTCCAAACATAAAGTATATTTTCAAAAAATCACTTTATAAATCATTTTAAAATTCCAAATTTGGTCCAATGATGCTACACATCAAATAGTCAATCACGACAACAACGATATCATATATCGATATGATAATCCATCAAATATCAAAATATCTAAAATCAAATAAATACTGTTGAGGAATCCAGTTGGATCCCTCCAACCTGTTTTCCTGCATCCAAAAACATTAGCACAATACCAATTTCGCTCCAGTACGAAATTATCGCGGTACATGTTCTTATTAAATATTATCCGCTTAATAACGGCGTAATAGGGTCTCATCCGCTAAACAAAAAATGCGGGAAATCAATAACTCCAATATATACATATGCCAATATATATATATATTGATATTATATATAATACCAATTTCACTGTTTATGAAATATTCGCGGTATATGTTTTTATTAAATAACATCCGCTTACTAACGGCGTATAATGTCTATTTTAACAATCAATAGATATCAATCAACATTCAAACATGCATTCAAATATTTTAAATCTAACTATTTAAAATAAAATCGAAACTAATTCGATTGAGTGAGAAGTTCTCACCTTGATTTTATTTCCGTTTTAGCGATTTATTTCGAATAAAATTAAACGGACGTTTAATTTTACCCAAAATTCTCACTAACTCCAATCGACTCCAAACCAACTCCATCGCGTAGTGCTCGTCCATACGATTCCAACGCAACTGAGTTTGCATTTTTTCGACCTCGTATGAAAAAGTTATGAATATTTGAAGTTTGCTCGATTTAAACTAATATAAATTTACAACTTAAAATTAAATTTTAAACCTAAATCCTACATTACCCTTGGATCCAAACCCCCCCTCTCATCAGGCCGTCCACCCACTCTTCTTCTCCACGCGACTTCCCCAGGTAAATCAAATCGCAACTCAACCCATAAAGCAACAAATTAGGTTTTAAATTTACATCGCATTCGCTCGATTACAACATGATCAGGATACATCAATGGAAGCGCCTCACCACAAGCTACACTCGGCCATAATTTTGCAGAGCTCGGTCGCCTAAATTGGCTCGAATTGCGTGCGCAAGTCCAGGCGTCGGCCCCTCCTAGCTGGCTCCTCGAGTCTCCGTTTTACATCACCACCGTTGAACTTCAAGATCTCGATGCGCTCTACGACTTTCTAGTTGGAAGCTTCATCTAATTGCTGATGGATTGGAAGAAATCGAGGGGAGAAGTGGAGTGATTTTCGGCCCTTCATCCTGATAGTGGTGGCTAGGTTATAAAATTAGGTTTAGTTATTTTTTTTTTCAAATTATGAAGACAAGGGTCTATTTATAAGGAACGAGCGACACTATTCATCCCGGAAATTCCGAACTCCGATTTACGCGCCGTAACCAGCGTTTCTAGGGTTTACCCCACGTTCCGGACACAATGGAACAGGTTTCGGAAGCTAATTCGGACATCTGTGCGAGTTATGGCTGTAAACGCTCAATTTAAATTAAACCGATTTAAGCGATTTTCTAGGCGTTTTAATTTGTAACGGACAAACGGTAAATCCAATTGACTTGAAATTTGAAACCTTACAATAATATCACATTACGGATCCGATGAAACTGGTTTCGTCGAAATCAGAGACTTTTTGAAAAATGGCTATTTTCACTCGTCAAATTTAAATTAAAAATAAATCGATGCGTTTCGAGCTGCCACGATCAAACGATAGCTCCGATTGACACGAAAATTGAAATCCGGTAAAAACTAACTATTACGGATCCAATGGAACTGGTATCGTTCAATTCTGAGACTGTTCAAAAATTGACTATTTTCACTAGTCGATTTAAATATTAAAATATTCAATTTTCACAAATTAACTTTTAATTCGATTTTAAAAGTTCTAAAATATCATTCTAACTTCCATATGATAAAATAAAATTTTACAAATCATTTTCAATCATATTTAACTCAATTTTCAATTATTTCCATAATTTAACATATTAAATTATCGATTTAATAATCCAATTAAATCCAATAATTCAAATAAAAATTTATTTGACTTATAAATTCACTTCTTAATATTTAAAATAAATTAAATATTCAAATTTTAATTTCTAAAAATTCTGGGTCGTTACAATCTTCCCCACTTAAAAGAATTTCGTCCTCGAAATTATCAAGTAAGAAAAGTTATAGAATTTATTAATTTTCCATAATTCATAGTTAAACTTCTTACAATAACTTACTAAGTTTTCAAATCATACTTAGTTATTTTTTTCAAAAACAACTACTATTGTTTAACTTTCAACTTCAAATCAAAGTTAAAGTTTTCAAAATTTTCCAATTTCCTCAAAAATTTTCTAACGCCTTAAATTTTCGGAAAAATTCGCCATAGTCTCCTTTGCGCGGCTCGATCCGAAAAAAAAATGACAGTATATATATCACAAATATACATCTCATCAAGTAATGAGGCATCCCGAAGGGAAAAAAGTGTAAAAGTACTGTATTTAATCCGAGATATGTACCTTATATTTTATTAGCAAGCATATACGGCTAATATAGCGCAAAAGCGAGCTCCAAATGCGAAGCAAACGCGATCCGCACCTACTAATTACTCAACAAACAACATGAGAACCATGCATATAGACAATAGTATCAATATACATCATGTAGTAACATAATAACTATATATGTCAACATAGCACATGTAGTAAAACAACATATATTCAACCATCAACCAACTAACATCCATAACCAATAAATATTCATTCATATTCTCTTTAATATTAATGAATTGGTTCTCAATTTAATCACATTTGATTTATTAACATTGGATGTTCTTATTAACATTCATTTTCAATTAGTTTATATTCACTAATTCATATTCAAGTTGGTTCACTTCTAATTCAAATTCAATTCTATTCAAATTTATTTACTTCTAATTTGAATTTAATTACATAGCTTCCAATTTCATTAATACTTAATGAATTATATACAACCAACTAACAATCATATAATCAATCAATGTATATCAATTACAACCAAATTCCTTTGCTTACAATTTGTTTAATTAAATTGATTTTCATTCAATTATTCAGCTTTCTAATAACATTAGATTTTAATAAATTAACACTTATATTCATTATTTCATATCAACTTAATTCACATTTAATTGATTAATATTTAATCCATTCATTCAATTCTATTATAAAAGTTGAATTTCATATATATAACTTAAGTTTATTTTTATTACAACTCATATTCATAAATATATTCATATAGTTTCACTTCTCATATATAAGTTTATTTCACAATTGTAAATCACTTTAATTATAATTTAATTCTTATAATTCTTTTGCTTATACAATTATTCTTTAATTTAGATTATTCAAACAACTAAACAATCAACGTATATACACTTTAATAATTCTGAAAAATCATTTCTTTATATATAAAATATACTCAAGGTAAAATTATTTCATTTACCCAATTTAAAACAATACCGTGTCGAATTGTTCTATTCAAGCGTTTAGAAACCCCTTCGGCATAGTTGTACATACCGTGCTGACGAAGGTTCATATGCCACTCAATAAACCAATCATCACAATATAAAACAATTTTATATATTCACTAACAAATACGCTCTCATAGCTATTATTACACTCAAATACATTCTAGAGTACTGCTGACTCTATCTCTAATGAATAATACCCAACAGAACCATGGTTGTCGCTTAACCATAAGCTCTGATACCAACTGTAAAGACCCGTAAGTCCGTACTCCTTGAATAGACACTAATCTCCTTTGTTTAATTCAAGATGAACGAAAATACGAACCCTTAGGGGTTTAAGAAAAAGAATTTAGGAAAAGAAGAAGAGAGAAAAAGAAGGAAGAAGAAGAAAATAGATAATAGAGGGAAGAGAAAACATAAGATAGAAAATAGAGAAAATAGAACAGAACAGAAAACAAGAACAACATCAGAATCTCACAATTCGCAGCGGAACAACATATAATAATAAATGAATAATCTTTAAACAAAGAACTATATCAGTTATTACATTTTATACATTTTATTTCATTACATCATATCATCAGAGTATACAACAACAACAACAAATAGTGCAGCGGAAAAAGAAATACTATATAAGTAATACGCCATGCCATCCATCTTGCCTCCAGCAACTCCAGAATATCCAGAATATCCTGATAAACCTTAACTCTTGACTGCCCGTGTGGAAATTGGTGGGCACCCAGAGTTTAGGAAGGAAAACAATAAACTCCAAGTCAGTCATGTGACTGGTGTGAGAACTCAAAACAGTTTATTTATCTTTAAAATCAAAATAGAGGAATATTTTTAAAGTTAATTCGCAATGCTTTTTAAAAATGAGACTACCATAAGGCCTCCCGCACACACACACAATGCAAACGCAGAATCGGAGGAGATTTCTCCTTATGATAGTCAAAGATGCTTGATACGCATTTAAAATAACATTTGATATTATTACTAGTGCATAGTGTAGGGGAAAAATTCATTTTGAAAGTAGAATATAAATCTTAGCCAACATAGACATTTCGAACTATGCCTACTATAGCTACCATCCAAACAGTGTTGCGACACCATAAGTGAATGATAGGTTCTACAACTAATACCGTACAAGTTTCGTATTGGGAATTGGATTTCCAACAAATGGTCAGGCCAAGGAACTTCCCATTGCCACATGAGAATGCCTCTGGAAAGACATCCCCGAGAACCAAACCGGAACTCTGCCAACACAAGGCCGGGTTACCCCTAACTGGGTAACTACTGACACGAGAACGCCATTCCCCGATCGTAAACGACCTTTCTCACGGGATCCCGATAGCCAACAACCACAAAGTAATAAATTCGTAGTAACCACATAGGTTAAATATCTGGGCTCCATACCATGATACCACCTCTATCCAGAAGGAAATGTACATACCCTAAAGGGTGCTACCCCTCATAACCTTGCTGCATCTTTCCTGTTTTGACCATTTCCGGGGTGTGAGGCTCGACGAAGTCACGTCCACAAAAACATACTTTATACAAAAGCCATGCTTTGGGTCAACAAATGATCAACACAATGATCACTAAGATAGACGATCAAATAAACGATCCTATCACAATAATCAACACAATGATCATTTCAGCATCACTCAGCATATCACATTACCAAATTGGGAATATATCGCTGATAACTTCAACTATATAACCTCTGAGCTCGTACGTCTCAGAGAAGGGTGTTAAGCTAAATAATAAATTCTCCGCCACCAACAGAAATATATTTGAAAGAAATCGGCTTTATATCTCAACTTGTAATGTCAGACACACAATCCATACAAGTTTGTTCCGGGCTCGAACAAAACCGAAGGCACTTACAAAGAAGTCCTTGCAATCCGGATATTCACAATCCTGATCGGATTTCCCATCACTTAGGGAGTCTCTATACCGTTGCAACTCAGTGCAGAGACAATCGACATGTCATCCTATCGCTCTCACAAATACCGGGTCTTCAACACCGATCTTCAATGCAATTCACAACGACGTATCACATATTCGGAATGGGTTATACGACCCCATGGTCCTTTCCCGGTTAACCCGAATAGTGAGCGCTTATTCAAAAATAAGTGTAGCATTCACATTCAAACAAATCACATCAATTACCCATTCAAAGGGAAATATTGATAGTCGGTTATTGAACTATCACTGGATATGCACACATCACCAGTTTCCAAATAATTTTCCAAATTATTTATTTTCCAAAATATCTTCACTAGATATATAATTTCAATACTTCAAAAATAAATCAATATTTATTTTTAAACCAATTCCACTTTCTTTTATAAATTCAATGGTGAATTTACATTTCACAATATCTATGAATATTCGATTTCAATTATTCATTTCAATATTCCTTTTCAATTTATCTTCAAAAAGATAATTTCTCAAAAATCTTCACTTTATATTGGAAAACAATTCCATACTTATTTAATAAGTAATACACAGATTTTATTTATTTTCAACACTTAGAAAATATTCAATATACTTAAATCGAGATTAAGTATATATTTCATTCTTTAAGGAAATCATTCTCTTAAACATATTTATTTGGGCCAAAACGAATGTTGCGTAAAACATCGTTACGACAACCCAAAATCACTAGTATAGGGATTCGAAATTAAAATAGATATATAAATCCCAATACTATTCAAAACATTTCCTTTCGGAAATTATTTACTATAACAACAGTGTTATAGTCCATCATCTCCTTCTATTTCTCGAAAACGTCTATTTCAACAATAAATGTTGAAATCTATGGTTTCGAATCATAACACATTTTAAAACATCGTTAGATCGTTTTAATTCTGTTTAAAATATCACATTTTAAACATTTTTCTTTAACATGTTATTCACTATTCAAAAACGTGAATATACTTCATTAACAATTTCATCCTTTTATTCATTTTAATTCAAAGGATTATTCACTATTCAAAAATGTGAATATAACTCCATTTATAGGTTTCAACAATTTTCTTATCAAAATAAGTCATTTGCGAATTTATAAAACAACGTTTATAAATTCCATTTCTATTTATTTATAAAAACTTCCTTCTTATAAATTCCTTTATTAACCTATTCCAGTTTATAACTTAATTATAAACTAAAAGTTCATATTATAAGTTAAATACTTATAAAACGATTATTTTACAAAATCGTTCCTCTAAAGACTTTCCAAACCATAAATCTTATAACTTATAAGATTCATTTATTTAACCAAATCTATTCTTTCAATAACTTCATAAATTTATAAATCTTACTATTTATAAATTTTATTTATAACTTCACAGTTTATAATTTTATAAATTTCATTCTTTAATGAAATTCATTTTCACTTCATTCAAACACTTATAAAAACTCGTTTTATAATTTCAATATCTCAATTTATAAATATCCATTTATAAATCTCTTATATAAATCAATTCATATTATTCTTTTTAAACGTCTTAAATTCCTTTAAAAACTTCATTCTTTTGATTCATAAAATAATTAAATTTTATAAATCCTATATTTAAACTGTTCACAATAATTCTAAAATCCCGATTAAACTATTTTATAAAATCGTTAGCATCATATTCTCAAAAATCAGTTTTTAACTGTATTTCACAAAAATCATAATTTTTATAACATTAAAAATTATAACGTTTATTTATTTAAAATGGATCAATTCCAAACATAAAGTATATTTTCAAAAAATCACTTTATAAATCATTTTAAAATTCCAAATTTGGTCCAATGATGCTACACATCAAATAGTCAATCACGACAACAACGATATCATATATCGATATGATAATCCATCAAATATCAAAATATCTGAAATCAAATAAATACTGTTGAGGAATCCAGTTGGATCCCTCCAACCTGTTTTCCTGCATCCAAAAACATTAGCACAATACCAATTTCGCTCCAGTACGAAATTATCGCCGTACATGTTCTTATTAAATATTATCCGCTTAATAACGGCGTAATAGGGTCTCATCCGCTAAACAAAAAATGCGGGAAATCAATAACTCCAATATATACATATGCCAATATATATATATTGATATTATATATAATACCAATTTCACTGTTTATGAAATATTCGCGGTATATGTTTTTATTAAATAACATCCGCTTACTAACGGCGTATAATGTCTATTTTAACAATCAATAGATATCAATCAACATTCAAACATGCATTCAAATATTTTAAATCTAACTATTTAAAATAAAATCGAAACTAATTCGATTGAGTGAGAAGTTCTCACCTTGATTTTATTTCCGTTTTAGCGATTTATTTCGAATAAAATTAAATGGACGTTTAATTTTACCCAAAATTCTCACTAACTCCAATCGACTCCAAACCAACTCCATCGCGTAGTGCTCGTCCATACGATTCCAACGCAACTGAGTTTGCATTTTTTCGACCTCGTATGAAAAAGTTATGAATATTTGAAGTTTGCTCGATTTAAACTAATATAAATTTACAACTTAAAATTAAATTTTAAACCTAAATCCTACATTACCCTTGGATCCAAACCCCCCCTCTCATCAGGCCGTCCACCCACTCTTCTTCTCCACGCGACTTCCCCAGGTAAATCAAAATGCAACTCAACCCATAAAGCAACAAATTAGGTTTTAAATTTACATCGCCTTCGCTCGATTACAACATGATCAGGATACATCAATGGAAGCGCCTCACCACAAGCTACACTCGGCCATAATTTTGCAGAGCTCGGTCGCCTAAATTGCCTCGAATTGCGTGCGCAAGTCCAGGCGTCGGCCCCTCCTAGCTGCCTCCTCGAGTCTCCGTTTTACATCACCACCGTTGAACTTCAAGATCTCGATGCGCTCTACGACTTTCTAGTTGGAAGCTTCATCTAATTGCTGATGGATTGGAAGAAATCGAGGGGAGAAGTGGAGTGATTTTCGGCCCTTCATCCTGATAGTGGCGGCTAGGTTATAAAATTAGGTTTAGTTATTTTTTTTTCTTCAAATTATGAAGACAAGGGTCTATTTATAAGGAACGAGCGACACTATTCATCCCGGAAATTCCGAACTCCGATTTACGCGCCGTAACCAGTGTTTCTAGGGTTTACCCCGCGTTTCGGACACAATGGAACAGGTTTCGGAAGCTAATTCGGACATCTGTGCGAGTTATGGCTGTAAACGCTCAATTTAAATTAAACCGATTTAAGCGATTTTCTAGGCGTTTTAATTTGTAACGGACAAACGGTAAATCCAATTGACTTGAAATTTGAAACCTTACAATAATATCACATTACGGATCCGATGAAACTGGTTTCGTCGAAATCCGAGACTTTTTGAAAAATGGCTATTTTCACTCGTCAAATTTAAATTAAAAATAAATCGATGCGTTTCGAGCTGCCACGATCAAACGATAGCTCCGATTGACACGAAAATTGAAATCCGGTAAAACCTAACTATTACGGATCCAATGGAACTAGTTTCGTTCAATTCTGAGACTGTTCAAAAATTGACTATTTTCACTAGTCGATTTAAATATTAAAATATTCAATTTTCACAAATTAAATTTTAATTCGATTTTAAAAGTTCTAAAATATCATTCAAACTTCCATATGATAAAATAAAATTTTACAAATCATTTTCAATCATATTTAACTCAATTTTCAATTATTTCCATAATTTAACATATTAAATTATCGATTTAATAATCCAATTAAATCCAATAATTCAAATAAAAATTTATTTGACTTATAAATTCACTTCTTAATATTTAAAATAAATTAAATATTCAAATTTTAATTTCTAAAAATTCTGGGTCGTTACAGTAAGTGTCTTCGAATCCATCATCAAACACCATTCAAACCGATCACTTTCGAATCGATGGACCTCGAACCCATCGGAGCGCCTCGGGTTCGACTCCATCACCTTCGAATCCATCGGGTTCGTGTCGATGGACCTCGTATCCATGGAGAAGTCACAAAGCTCGTATCCATCAGAGGAACGCGAGTTCAAATCCACCAAGCATCAGTTGTTCGAACCCATTATTGGAGCCTTGTTCGAACCCATCCATAAAGCCTTGTTCGAACCCATCCATGAAGCTTCGTTCGAATCCATCATTGAAGCTTCATTCGAATCCACTGGGTCAACTAGCCACGATGACGTGTCATCCATCGGTTCGAATGCGCCGAAGTACATGGAGTCGAAGCGGTCAACTCGGAGTGAAGATCGGATCGGTTTGAAGTTCGCGCTCCATGTCACCACGAAGGCGCGTGCCACCATCGATTCGAAACCATCGATTCGAATGGATGGTTTCGAACCAAACAGCCACGCAATGAATCCCATTTTGTATCCATCATATCTCTCAATCCACTGATCCAAATGCTACGAAATTTTCACAGAAGCTTGCATACATGTTGAAGAATGTCCACACCAAATTTCACCTCGGTTGGGTGATTTTCTGATCGATTCGAATGGAGTTCGAATCGATGTCAAAGTGGGCCCAAATTTCCTGAGGCCGGGCGCGTGGGCCCCCTCACATGCCAGAAGTGGTCTCCCGAGTTTTCAGCGAAATATCAGCATCCTACGTCTATAAATAGAGCCCCAGAGCCAACAGAAAAAGGATCTTTTTCGATTCTCAAGCGCCCAGACTCTGCCGGATCGAGATCTTCATCGTCCTACATCATATACTTCCTGCTGATTCTGAATTTTCAGTTGTAACTTGCTGTTGTTTGCTGTAACAACTTGTAATTATTGAAAGAGAATCAATAAAACATCAAAAAACTTCACAGTGGACGTAGGCAACACGCCGAACCACTATAAATCGCTTGTCTACGCATTTACTTTACGGTTGATTGGAGTTTTTGTTAGATAATATCTGTTTTGAATTTACATTCTTCACTATTATCTCTTCAACGACTCCCGAAGAGTGTTGTGACCAATTTTGGTGCAAACACTTTGGTGCTTTCACTGAGAAAACCCAGATTTTCTCCTTCTCGTTGGATCTATCATCGATACCGGATTGAATAAATCTAAGAGAGAGATCCAGATCATTAAATCCAACTTCCTTCCCTTCTATTCAGATTTGCATAAAGTCTAGGAAAGGAATTCAACTCTCAAGATGGTTAGCACAAGAACCACCTCAAACGCTGTCAATCAAGAAGAATAGGATAGACAGAATCCTGTGCCCCCACCTCCATCTAATCAGGATGCTACTGGGCACTCTGAACCGTCCGGTCCGGTTACTCGACAAGAGTTGCAGTTGCTACTCCAAGAGCTGACCCAGAGTCGGCAGCAACTAGAAGAATAGCTACGCGCTAACGCTGAGCTAATCAACAAGCTGGATCGCCAGAAACGAAAGAGATCCACTAGAGATCACGCTTCTCGCTCCTCTAGCGAAAGTTCTTCATCTTCTGATTATCATAATCGACCTCCACGACCCCGGCTAGATGGGAGTCGTATGCCACCCGTTGGAAATCAACCGACACTAACCGTTGGACAATTGAGGGTTGGTCCATCAGCCAGTTTCCAAACCGGACCCTCCTCCCGAGGAGGTGCCGCTCCTCACCACACCGCAGAATACCGCACCACTAACGTTGCGGCTGAGCCAGGGGTCGTCGTCCAAGATCAGCCGCACCAGGACCATCGTCATAGCGGACGTACTCCTGAACCATACGTCCCAGAGGACTATGAGCCAAGAAGGCAGGACTTGGACCGTCGACGATATCCGGTTCAAAACCAAAGTATGGAACGTGATCATACTCCGGCGCAAATGCCGGATCTTTCAACTATGATACGTCAGATGATCCGTGAGAGCCAGGGATTCACAAATGACGATTGGGGAGTCTCCCGGAGCCACACTCCTTTTACGGACGATATCCTTACTGCTGAACCTCTACGGCGATTCCGAATGCCAACTCTACCCATGTACGAGGGAAACTCCGACCCCAATCAACACATTCTGAAATATGAATGGTCGATGACCGCTGCCAGAGCAGACGATGCAGTGAAATGTCGTAATTTCCACATATCCTTGGGGGGAATCGCTACCATGTGGTTCACTCGACTACCACCTCGATCCATCTCTTCATTCGACCAGTTGGCCACAAAATTCGTTGAACAGTTCCGCATGCACGTCGCAAGGCCCAAAGATGTCAACACTCTGTCTAGCGTCACTCAGGCTCCTGGGGAAACGCTCAGACGCTACTTAGAGAGATTCCATACTACATGCGCAGAGATTAGCAATCCAAACGATAACTCCATCCTTATGGCATTGACTAAGGGGATCGACCCCGATTCTGAATTTGGCAACTGGCTCGCTGGGAAACCACCTGCATCATTGGATCGTTTCCATGCCAAAGCAACTCAATTCCTGAGACGGGAAGACGCGAAACAGTCTAGGAAGCAAACTGACGCAGGACCAAATGCGGAAAGGATCCAAAGCAATGTTGCAATCAAACAGTCCGGTGAGAGCTCCGGAAAAGTTCAGTTGAATATTAAAAA
The DNA here is from genome assembly GCA_030765085.1 of Allium cepa. Lineage (NCBI taxonomy): Eukaryota > Viridiplantae > Streptophyta > Magnoliopsida > Asparagales > Amaryllidaceae > Allium > Allium cepa. Next base: position 27,088,862 of record CM060939.1, on the reverse strand, counting down.
TAAACAAGCTCGGCAAAGAGAGAGTGTGAATCAAACTAAAAAACAAGATCAAAATCGTGGCCCGCAGCGCAAGAATCCGATGTTTGACAGTTACACTCCTCTGAATACATCACTAGAGGACTTGTACTTACAAACCTGTGACACAATTCAATATCAAAAACCTGCACCAAGACCGTCGTCAGTGAGACAAATCCAGACGGGAAAGTTTTGCAGGTTCCATGAAAGCTACGGGCACAATATGAACGAGTGTTGTCACTTACAAGATCTCGTTGAAAAACTGATCAGAGAAAGGAGGCTGGAACAGTTTGTGCGGACACCGCAGCCCAGAGAAGCGGGCCCATCAAATCCAAAAAATGAACCCAATCGACCGAGACAGGGGGACTCGACTTGTCCCCGTGGAAGATTGGTGATAAACGCCATCATTGGCGGACCAACTTACTCAGGAGCCTGGAACGACGAAGATCCTCGTCACTGTCACACATGACAGGCTCATTCAATCTATGAATATTTTTCAATTTCCTTTACATTCTGAAATTTGAATTTGTAATAAGGCACTGACTTTGCCATATTTGCTTATTTCAGCAATAAAATACTATCTCTTCAACCTAAAGCTGTGATTCACCGAATACAATGTTCAACAATCACGACACACGAAGAGCTAAGTTCCATCAAACAATGGAATTTATTCAAATAGCGAGTGACTGTGATACGACCGGCCACTCACTAAGTGAAACCCCAGCTCGGGGGCAAGCCATCACGTCAAAGGCTGAACTGGACCAACACACGACAGTCCTACAACTAACTCCAACTTTCCAGAGGGTGAATTGGAGTATAAACATTCAACAATTCGTTCCCGGAGTGCGAACGGACTCCAACTTCCCAGAGTGTGAATTGGAGTATAAACATTCAACAATTCATTCCCGGAGTGTGAACGGACTCCAACTTCCCAGAGTGTGAATTGGAGTATAAACATTCAACAATTCGTTCCCGGAGTGCGAACGGACTCCAACTTCCCAGAGTGTGAATTGGAGTATAAACATTCAACAATTCGTTCCCGGAGTGCGAACGGACTCCAACTTCCCAGAGTGTGAATTGGAGTATAAACATTCAACAATTCGTTCTCGGAGTGCGAACGGACTCCAACTTCCCAGAGTGTGAATTGGAGTATAAACATTCAACAATTCGTTCCCGGAGTGCGAACGGACTCCAACTTCCCAGAGTGTGAATTGGAGTATAAACATTCAACAACTCGTTCCCGGAGTGCGAACGGACTCCAACTTCCCAGAGCGTGAATTGGAGTATAAACATTCAATAATTCGTTCCCAGAGTGCGAACGGACTCCAACTTCCCAGAGCGTGAATTGGAGTATAAACATTCAACAACTCGTTCCCGGAGTGCGAACGGACTCCAACTTCCCAAAGCGTGAATTTGAGTATCAACATTCAACAACTCGTTCCCGGAGTGCGAACGGACTCCAACTTCCCAGAGCGTGAATTGGAGTATAAACATGCAATAACTCATTTCCAGAGCACGAACGAACTCCAACTTCCCAGAGTGTAAATTGGAGTATAAGAATTCGACAACTCATTCTCGGAGTGCGAACGGACTCCAACTTCCCAGAGCGTGAATTGGAGTATAAACGTCAAATCTATCGTTCCCAAAGTGTGAACGGACTCCTAAAATGCCCAAATAGATGTGACTGACCATCCAGCGGCTAACTCCAGATTCCCGAAGCGCGAGTCGGAGTACAAACATCAATTCCAGGTTCCCGGAGTGCGAACCCAAACATACATGTTATCTCCAAGTTCCCAGAATGTGAATTGGAGCACAAATACCAAGTCAAAGTTCCCATAGTGCGAACCGAAATATCAATACTAACTCTAAGTTCGCAGAGTGTGAATTGGAGTATGAACATCAATTCCAAGTTCCCGGAGCGCGAACCGTGTTACAAATATCAGTAACTCTCAAATTTCCGGAGTGCGAACCGGATTATCGATTTCAAATTATCCTAAGTCCCCAGAATGTGGACATGTGCTTCAGATGCGCAATAAATGTGATCAACTACCAAAATAAAAATGTTGTTCCTCGAGACTAGGGGGCAAAAAAGCTAAGTGTTAATCACTAACCTAAGTGATACAATGTCTGAAGTTCAATTATTCATCGATCACAACTTGCGACCAAGATTCTTAGACTTGACGAATAAAAACGAACTCTGCTTGACGGTAAAAACACCACAAGTGCACCGGACTGAAAACAAAACACTACAAACACTTAAGCACAAAAGAAATGAGAATTGAAACAAAGAAACTGAATTTTATTTCAACTAACTAGAGACAAGGACTTACATGCAAATAAGTTCTTTCAAAAAAGAATTCCTACTTGCAGAGGCCGAACCTGCATCTATACACGACCTATCTACCAAAAAATCTGCTTAAACGGCCCATCTACTTCTTATTTTTGGATCTCCTTATCAGCGGTTCATCTTCGGACTCGCTAGAGACAGAGATCCTTCGTTTGGAGTGCTTCCTCTCCGGTGGCTGCTCTTCGGCTGGGGCCATAATGTCAATGTCCTCCTCAGAGCTCGAATCCAAGTGAAGGATTTCCACCGGAGGAGTAGGAGGGACTGGATCCGTAGCGAAAGATGGGATAGTGCCACCCGATGACACTATCCCTACAGGTGCTGAGCTGTGCGCCGCCGTGCTGCCACCAATACTACCACTATGCCCCGCAGCCTCTATTTCGGCGTTGATCTCGACCAGAATTTCCTCGTCACGAGTCGCTTGGGCCTGGCTGGGGGCATCCGCAGTCTGCATTTAAGAGCTATAGGCTGGCGGGAGGTCACTAATGATGAACGGAAGGTCTGTAGAGAAGCCACCCTTCACACCGAGCAGCTCGCTCACCATTTGTTCATCAAGAGATAATCTGCTCCCCTGCGCCGCCTCAGTTGATATTGCTGTTACGACAGTAGTCTCAGTGGTGATGGCCTTACCCCCTTTACTTGATTCTTGGGTCGCGGCAATCGACGTAACTCCAGTCACTAAGCAAAGATAAGAAGAAGTTATTAGTGACCGCTTCAAGACAAACGCTTTAATAGAAACACACTTGAGATATGTTCGGAGTACCTTCCTCAGTATGGCTTGCGGACGGCTGAGGAGCCTCAGAAGTATGCTCTTGAATAGGAGATAGCCGCGGCTGTTCTGGGTCGTAAGCTGGAATGGATTGGGAACCGACCGCAGATACAGGCTCTAACGGAGGTGGAGCGGTGATTTCAATAACAGTAGCGTGATGCTCAACACCTGATCCCTCTCCAACTTCCAGGGATCGGCCACCAATCATCTCCTTCTCATGAGAAATAATAGCGTCATGGAGGATCTTCTTCTCATCATCTGTCAGCAAACGGTTTTCGAGTTCGAATCGGTCAACCGATTCACCTGGATGCGCTTCTTCTTCTTCCTCAACCAATCGACCCCAAGCGCTGCGGAGGTGTACCGGGTAATCTTGGAGTCAGGTCAAATTTCTTTGTCTCAACACATTGGCATTGTAAGTGATGAGCGAATCCTCAATATCGGCCTCCAGCCTGGCCTCCGCTTGTTAAACTTTCTCCCCAACCTCCATCTCGACCACCTGGACTTTGGCTACTGCCGCATCCCGCTCAGTCCGAAGCACCACGGCTTGCTCACATGCCTCCTGGGCTGCGATGTTCGCATCATCCCTATCCTTGGCTATTTCAGCAAATTTGGACTTAAGCTCGTTTATCTCCTTCAGGGTTGCGTCCCTCTCGGCAGTAACCATAGTGTTTCGATGGCCCATATCCTCTACCGTGGCGTAATGCTCACGTTTCATCCTATCCATCGTTGCCTGGGATTCATCGGCTTTTTTGATAGCCTACATCTCAGATTTTCGAGAAGATTCGGCTTCAGTGTTCAGCACCTCAATAATACGGCTCTTTTGAGCTAACTCAGCCTGCAACCTCTCGATGGTGGCCCCACGTTCAAAGGCCAATGCCGACGCTTTGTCACCCGCTTTGGACCACGCTTTGTACTGAGCATAAAAATCGTGTACGTAGTCATGTACTAACTGCTTAGCTTCCTCCGGGATCTTCTTTAAATGTGGAGGAAAGATATAGTTGTCGAAGCAGATCTTTGGAAAATCCTTCTTTAGCTGAGCAAGCTTGATTGCTCCTTCCCCTGAAATTTCCACGGGGGGCTGTTCTGTAACGGCAGTAGTTATTGTTTCGCTCCTAGAACGGCGGGATTCATGCCTAGAAGATTGAGGGGACGACATGTAATGTGAAGATTCAGAGGGACGAGAGACATGAGCAGGAGGTTGTATGGGATCTCTGGGAGGAGGAGGAATACGCGATCGAGATCGACGCTTATAACCTCTATCTGTATCATATCTTTCTTGACCAGAATACCCAGAGCGTCCTTGGTCGTAGTCTCTGTCCCCTTCTCGTCTGCGCGAATCATAATATGAAGACTTGCAGGCCCGTCGGAGACTCCCTAACATCGAACCTCGCCTAGACATAGTATCTGCAGAGCAAAATAAAATAGAGTTAATCACCTTTCGAAACATGTAGTTTGTAGTCAAAGGTTATGCAGTGTTGTGAAATATGTATGAATGTGCAACCCCCCGACCAACCGGATGTGTCTTCCATACTAGTGGGAAAAGACTCGCTCAAAACTAAAGTTTCTGAAAGTTCTTCCAATCCGACATCATGCTGCAGGGACACATCGTCCGGAATTGGAATATCGGCGAGCCCTTCATAAAGATTTTCAGTTCTCGGAGGAGACATCTCCGAAATTCTAACTCCGGGAGAGGATCGGGCCGTGACAACCGATTTCCATCTCCCCTTCTTAGTTGACGTGACGACGGCTGCCTTGCCTTTTCTCTGCTCCGCGACATCCTGAACTACATCCGTAGGCTCAGTCAGCGGCTCATCATCGGTATGGGTTCTTTCAGAATCAGCCTCCTCGGCTATAATAACTTTGGGCTTCTTATGCTTGACTCGTTTTTTCGAGACAGTCCTTAGTGCCCCGTCAAACTGTGTGCTCTGCCCTCGTTCAATCAACCCGTAAGTCCGGAGATTCCTATCTCTCAAGAGCAACTCGATATCCTTATCTTCGCCCGGGACTCCCCGGAGTATTCTTACTATCTCCTTAAATTGTTCACCTTCGGGTCGCTAAATCGTTGCTGTAAAAAGAAAAAAAATATAAGTTTCACTTTTATCGCAATTGCCTTAGTAATTACTTGATAACTCAGTTACGCTCATGTCTGAATAACCATCGCCGGGCAACCCCCGGAGGGCACCTGACATAGAACCATTCCGTCCTGTAATAACTCAACCTGGTCCAGGACCCAATGACCACTTGGCAGTTCCTCACCGCTTCCAGAAATGTGAAGGAAGGGTAATCGCCTCGAGTTTTGAAATTAAATAGATATCTGATCTCGGTCGGGATATGTGGTCTATGAAGGTACTCCATGAAGACGATGAATAAACTGTTCACGAAAGCATATCCGTTCGGGTGTAGTTGAGAGGGAGCAATCCTCAAAAAAGACAACACTTCCCTTATGTACTCATTGAACGGAGGAAGCGTCCCAGCGGCGCACGCATGGAGATTAAATGCTGTATATCCCTCCGGCGGGTTGTGTGGTCTATCATTCGGCCCCGGCAATAACGCGTCATTCAGTGACAGGCCGTGCCTCAAGCATATTCTCCCCAACATATCTTTAGAAATATTGGATTGAACGGAATCCGACGGATTGGCAATGAAAGACGCATTGGGAAGTTCGTCCGGAGCTGGACCGTTGATCTCAGGTTCAATCTCTGGAACCTCTAGTCTCGGAGTAACTGTACTTTGAATCTCCTGCTGCTGTGAACTTGAAGGTTCCATAACTAGCTAACTCATGAGAAACCATCGTTAGACGACAAAGGACCCGTGCATTTCCCCAGTGTAAAGTGTATGAATGTATGTTGTACAGTGCCATGCATTACTTGAATAAGTGTCACAGAGTTAAAGGAAATATGCAAACGACAATGCTACGGAGCCCGGTTATGATGACCGTCATCGCTGACCATCATCACTAAACCGTTTGTATGATGGAATTTGATTTGGATAGAAGTTGTTATGGTTCCATCGACGAGCTTAGAAAGGTGGTCAAGTATGCAGTGTGATTATCAAGTCCAAATATGCAAGGATGAAGCTCGCCGGAATTATGCTTAGAAAATGTCAAACTTTAGTATCCATCATAGAGGGTTCGAACCGAACAAAGGGAACTCATTCGAACCCATCCTAACGTCACTTCGAATCGATGCAGAAAGGCGCGCTTCGAATCGATGATCAGGTGTCAAGCTCGAATCGATCAATGAAGGATGACTTCGAATCGATCCTTGGTTAACTGGTTCTAACCGATAAGGAAACCCTCAACTTAACATCAACCACGTTCGAATCGATACCCTCCGTATCGATGCAAAGTTGAGAACTTCGAACCGATAGCTGATGGTTCGAATCCATCGATTCGAATGGACCCATCAAAGATGGTTAATCGGTGCGAGCTGCGTCACCCCCATAAGGTCATCCCAGGGATCGATACGAAATCCAAGAAAAAATGATGCCGCCATCATCGATTCGAACACGAGTCCCCAGATGGTTTCGAAGCTCCCCTAGACCAGATCTGGTTTTACCAATCACCAGAGTGGCCAATCGATGAAGAAGAGGCGGGTTCGAAATGGCTTTGCCATTTGGATTCGAGGCTAATTACCTAGTTTAAGTGATGGATTCGAGGAATTAAAAACTTGGATCTTGAATGGTTCAAATACGTAACACAGTGCCTTCTTCTATGGAGCTTCGAGACGATGCAGAATGCAGTAAACGCAAGGCAAGAGTAAAAAAGTAAAAAGTGGCAAGCCCACTGCTATTTATATGGAGCTTTGAGGGCGACCGAGACGATTCCCCTTCCGGTAAACTTGACCGGTCGCAACCCGTCAAAGTGTGGATCGATTCGAAATCTCCATTCGAAACCATTTACCTGATGCCTTGTGGGTTCGAAGTTAACCTCATATTTCATCGATACGAAGCACACGGCAAAACATCGAGTCGCATCGATGCGAAACAAACAGTGAGCACATTACTTCGAAGCCCCTGTTCACATCGGCAAACCCACAACTCCATCCACAACCTACCGATATGAAAAGAGATTTCGTATCCATCATTCCCTATCGATACGAACGACGGTTTCGTATACACCCTTTCTCATCGGTTCGAATGGGTGATTCGTCCTCATCCAAGCCATCGGTTCGAATGTCGGTTTCGTACCCATCATAGTATAAGCGTACTCCATCCGTACGAATGTTTATCCCGAATCCATCGGTGCTCATACCCATCGGTTCGAAATATTACATTCGCGAAATACAAATTCAATTCCTTCAACCTTCTATATCAGTTTAGGAGAGGATCGATACGAAGGGATTTTTCAAAACAACCATCGAGCGTTGTCTCAACTGAAATTTGCGAATCGGTTCAGGAGAGAATCGATACGAAATTCAATAGCAAACAAAACCGACAACGACTCGTGGACACACGACGTTAACAAGGGTCAAACTAACATATGTGCATACATGTCGAACTAACATTCGATTTTAAATATTTACAGGGATCGAATACTCATCTTGTTACAAATGCAACATCCAACGGCTAAAGCACTATTATATAGCAATCAATCATATCAACGCAAGGTTACAACAATACAGAGTACGAGTCTCAAAAAAAAAGAGAGCAATGATTGTTCAGAGATAAATTGCAGCTATTCAAAGCACGTCATGTTCCCACAAGACGTACTTTGGGGGGGAAAATGTTATCCCGCTTTTTGGCAAAGCCGCGATACTAAAAGATCGATCGAAAACGGAGAACATTTCGTCTCAGGGATTGGTCATACTTCGTTTCGCTATGGATATCACTGAATTTTGTCCGAGCCCAAATTGAGCTACAATTGACAGGACATGACAAGATAGATCATAGAATTCGTCATCTCAAATTTCGAGTCAATCCGAGTTCATACGCTCAAGTTATGATCGATTCAACTTGAAGGGAAAAACGCTGGTTTCGAACCCATCTAGGTAAGTGTCTTTGAATCCATCATCAAACACCATTCGAACCGATCACTTTCGAATCGATGGACCTCGAACCCATCGGAGCGCCTCGGGTTCGACTCCATCACCTTCGAATCCATCGGGTTCGTGTCGATGGACCTCGTATCCATGGAGAAGTCACAAAGCTCGTATCCATCAGAGGAACGCGAGTTCGAATCCACTAAGCATCAGTTGTTCGAACCCATTATTGGAGCCTTGTTCGAACCCATCCATAAAGCCTTGTTCGAACCCATCCGTGAAGCTTCGTTCGAATCCATCATTGAAGCTTCATTCGAATCCACTGGGTCTACTAGCCACGATGACGTGTCATCCATCGGTTCGAATGCGCCGAAGTACATGGAGTCGAAGCGGTCAACTCGGAGTGAAGATCGGATTTTCACGCTCCACGTCACCATGAAGGCGCATGCCACCATCGATTCGAAACCATCGATTCGAATGGATGGTTTCGAACCAAACAGCCACGCAATGAATCCCATTTCGTATCCATCATATCTCTCAATCTACTGATCCAAATGCTATGAAATTTTCACAGAAGCTTGCATACATGTTGAAGAATGTCCACACCAAATTTCACCTCGGTTGGGTGATTTTCTGATCGATTCGAATGGAGTTCGAATCGATGTCAAAGTGGGCCCAAATTTCCTGAGGCCGGACGCGTGGGCCCCCTCACGTGCCAGAAGTGGTCTCCCGAGTTTTCAGCGAAATATCAGCATCCTATGCCTATAAATAGAGCCCCAGAGCCAACAGAAAAAGGATCTTTTTCGACTCTCAAGCGCCCAGACTCTGCCGGATCGAGATCTTCATCGTCCTACATCATATACTTGCTGCTGATTCCGAATTTTCAGTTGTAACTTGATGTTGTTTGCTGTAACAACTTGTAATTATTGAAAGAGAATCAATAAAACATCAAAAAACTTCACAGTGGACGTAGGCAACACGCCGAACCACTATAAATCGCTTGTCTACGCATTTACTTTATGGTTGATTGGAGTTTTTGTTAGATAATATCTGTTTTGAATTTACATTCTTCACTATTATCTCTTCAACGACTCCCGAAGAGTGTTGTGACCAATCTTGGTGCAAACAAGTTCTAGACCCCTCCTCATATCATCCCACAAGTCAAATAGATGGCAGAGATTTTCCAGCTTTGTGACTCTTATTTAGAAAATATAATTACCCTGGTGAGTATTTACTTATTATTATATATTAGTCAGTTCCACTGTGAGATATTTATTTAAGCTCTAATATGTTTATCTTTGCCTATTTGTAGGATACCAGATACCTAACTCGGGCTTTAGTAGGTTTGGATTTTACCATTTTTGCAAAAAATCCAGACCCACTGGAATTCGGGTTGTTACATTTGGTATCAGAGCTTAGGTTAGTAGATCCTAAGTAAATTAGGAAATATGAGTGAACGTATTAGTATTTTGAATAAAATATAAATATATTATGTACTAAAATCTAAAGTCCCTAATTATATATTTTAACATATGGAAAGTTTTTAGAAGTATATTTGTGTATAGTTTGCTAGTTGGGTTCGGGATGACCCAAGGATGTTGAACCCTATATTATTTTCGATTTATAGTGTACAATAAGCTACGTTTTGAGAGAAGATTGTTATCCATATGTTATAGGAAGTGGGAAAGTTCCTTAGAGATAGTAGGGAGAGGGTTTTTATTTTGGAAGGCATGGAAATGAGATTTCCATTCTTTAGGAAGGGTATTCCTAGGGTAGTTAGAAGAAAATCCACTTTATATCTAGCCCAATAAAATGAAACTTTTGGAATTTAAAAGTTAAAATATAAAATTGATAAAATGTTTGGGGAAGTAAATATTGCATTTTTGAAAAAAAAAAGTGGTATGAAATTTAAATTGGTTTTTATATGATGTAAATTTTGTTAAAAGTGAAATTCTTTTTGAAGAACTATAGAGCATGTATAGCTCCCTAGTTTCTTTGTAGGTAAACAAAGATTTTAAATATAAAAACCTAGGGTGTGTTAAGTATCGAAAGTGTAAGTTACAACATTTATTGTTGTAATCGATGTTTTTGTAAAAAATAAAAGAAGCATAGACTATGACACTATTGTTATAGTAGGTGGCTCCCTAAGGAATTCTTTTTTACATAGCATATGGAATCTATTAATATTTATTTTAATTGAATCCATGTACTAGTATTTTTGGGTTGTAGTAACGGTGTTTTACGCAACAGATTATGAGAATAATGTAAATTAAATATTAGAATATTAATAAATTACATAAAAATTGTTTATTGTAAGTGAATATAGATTAAACATACTTTAATCTATTGGAATGAAATGAATAATGATATAATTTTCTATGAAACCAAATCACAAATAAAGATGTTTTTGCAAGTTATAAGGAATGCGTGAAAGAGATGTACAAGGTATGGAAAGCACTATATTCTGTATAGCCTATTTCGATAAAATAAAAAATAAGTTTTTTGTAATTTCACATAAACAGGAACTTCTCTTTTAAAGGATTCATAGAAGGTTTTAACGTTAATGTTTCTCATAAGAGAAAGTAGTTCCAATACATTAAGGTATAAAACCATTAGGTGTAATAAGAAGTGTAATAATTAGAGATAGTGTAAGTTAGGAGAGATATTATAGAGAGCCTTAGTAGGAAAGCTAAACAATGGAAATTTCATATTTTTCCATTGATTATGCACATTGGTTGCTTGCCTTTGTAGAAAGTCTTCATTTGTAGTAAGTTAGAAACTCCTCCAAGGTTAGGTAATTAGAAGAGTAGGAAAGTTAAGTGATTTTTAATAAAATAATTGTTCTTATCTACTTCAGTTTTTGTAAATTTGCAAATCTATGAAAAGAAGATGTGTTGAAAATATGTGAGGACATTTTTGGAAGTCAAGAAAAAAATATTTTAAAGACAACCAGGGCATGATTTAAAGAAAAATGGTTTGGTGAAATAGTAAATAAGTTATTGGAAGAGAAAAACTTTGTAAACAGTTAAATTTAAAAATCCAAGTTTTTTTATGGAAAGGTGTAAAGGTCTTTAAAAGAAAACGAGGAATAAATTTTGAACTTAGAACTTGTAAGTTTTCCCCTATAGGTTTGGGGAATAATTTAAATTCAAAGAGATGTAATGATGCAAGTCTAGAAAGATAAAATGTTAAGTAACCAATACCTTTGAATTTAATAGAAACTTCAAAGTAATACTTTTAAAGGCAAGGATTTTGGGATTTGATGTTTCAAAAAAATTTAGAAGCTTAATTTTTGAAATGAAATGGTAAATACCAAACCAAACTTCTAAATATGGAGTGGATAGGAATCATTTTCTAGGTGTAACGGGAAAGTGTATGGCTATGTAAGAGATAGCAGTGATTACTTTTAGTTGTAATAATAAAAGTTCCCGTAGCGTATATAGGACACTAGTGAGAACGTAGGAATGTTGCTTCATGTGTGTAACTATAGAAGAATAGTGAACTAATATTAGTAAGATAGTAAGACACATGTGGTTATGATAGGTAGACCTTAGTTGGGGGAAAATGAAAGGTAAAGGTAAAGAGAAAAAATTTCCAAGCTTAGTTGCCCTTTTAGACAGAGACTGCATAGATTGAAATCCTTATTCGTTGTAGTAAATGAGACTTGGTTATTCCATTTTGAGTATGGAATGGAAGAGATGAATAGATCTCATTCATCGTGAGTAATACAGCGTAAAGTAGTAACGAGTAATAGGCGACAGGAGAAGCATACGAGTTACTTGCATTCCTAGAGTATGACCTTTCTGTGTCAGGGTGGACATGGTCCTAGGCCTCCTAGCCCTAGATGATAGTTGTGTTTAACTGCTATATTTATTTATCTAGTATAGCTTGTAGTAGGATTTGTTTTCTCTTTTAGTTATGAGATCATACACCTACGTAAGCATTTTTTCTTTATTATTGCAAGTCTGTACTTATTAGTATAATGCTCTTTTTCTGTGATGTTCACAAGAAGAGAATAAAAACATAGGATGTAAGTAATAAAAGAAAAGTAAAAGTTAAAAAGAGTAACTAAAAATAACAACAAATTTAAAGAAAGCGTAGAAACTTCAATAGAAAATTTTGAAAAAAGAATTTTTTTTCTTATGTGAATGGTGCTTGGGAAAGTAAATAGAAATTTTTACAAAATAGTGGCTCAAGTTCCAAGTACGGAGAAAGAGGTGCACAAAAGTAAAACGGGGAAATGTGAGGTTATCCGTATTCTACCCTTTTTTTGACATAAGAAATAGAGTTCGAAAAATTAGATTTTTCTGAAATTCGAATATTATAAAATTATGTGGTGGGGTTTGGATGAAAAATTTGTTGAACTGCGTCCCTATGCAGTAGGAGTGTGGGAAAATTTGGATGAAAAGTGCTTTGAGTTTTCAAAAGATTGCATTCATACAAAAAATTGCAAGCATATTTTGGATGTGTGCATCATGTTTTAAAAGGAAATTTTAAAAGAGAAGCATTCATATAGGAGGTACCGCTTAGAAATTCATATAGGAGGTACATATATTTATTGTTATACAACACTTTGCACAAAGACATGGATGGTTGCAAAATTTGGATGTACACAAGATGGATGTGTTTGATGCGAGGAATTACATAGTTTTACCCTTGTCGAATTTTGGATACGAATCTTCCTAAAGAGTGGGAGAATGTAACACTTAAATAAGCAAATAATTATAAATAATGAAAATTAGCATTTTTGGAATCGTTAGAATATGAACTCGAAACTTATACCATTGTCTTCGCGGTGATTTTTTGATTAATTTACATATATAATATGCCTTGAATGGACTTCGTATGAAAAAGTTGTTGACGTTCGAAGTTCTGTAACGAAAAATAATTATACGTGTAAATGTGTGTAAATATATTTGTTTATAAATATATGTACGTATAAATTACAGAAATAACACGTGTTTGAATTTCAAAATAGACACGCATCATAAAGGAAATTAATTGACATCAGCAATTAGAGGTAATTAATTAACATTAGTAGGCAATGGTAATCAAATCAACAATTAAGAGAAATTAATTTACATTAATTAGCAACGTTTGAATTTCAAAATAAACATGTGTTGTAAAGAGAGTTAAATTTGCAATTGATGGAAATTAATTAGAATGAATAGGCAATGGTTAAAAGTAAACGTTTAAAAATAGAGGAAATAAATTAATACGTATAAAACAAAAAGGCTAGACAGGTCAAAACTGACACGTTTTGCTTGTTTTTAACGGCTAGATTTTAATCGCTTTAAACGAACAGATGATGTTGCTTTGGCTCTCTATAAATAAACGTGCAAGGCAAGCCTTGAAACCCATATTTTTCTGAATGGACGCGGAAGCCTAATCACTTTTCTTTCTCCTCCAATTCTTCAGAAATGAAATATATTAGATTTAGGTTATCTGATTTGCGATTTGGTGATAGAAACTGTAGTTCTAGAGAAGAGATATCTAACCTAAGCCATCCGTATGAGGTGATTTTTCAGATCTGGATTTCTAGTTTATTTGTTTATTTTTCTTCAACTAAATCTAGATTTATAAATCCATACAAATTCCGGTTTGTGATCCAAATATGGTTGCAAAGGGGATGGCTATGGATCATAGAACTGGACTAAAAATAAGATCTGGAATTCAGGTGTTTTATTTTCAGGTGAGTGGATTTAAATTATGTATCTTTTATGTTCATGAAATATATTATAGTTAAATTCCCGTTAAATATTTTAATTCAACATTTGAACTAATTTTGGTAATTTGTTCTACTGGTTAGTTATGTTGAAACTGTAAATTTTATAAGAGAAGTGTACTTATATTCAAATGTTATTTACATGGAAAAAGAAAGGAATCCAATTAAATATAAGTAATATTAGGTTTAAAAATTATAGAGAAAGACATAAGCTTAAAAATGAGAAATTTATAGTGAATTATGTTAAAACTCGGGGAATAAAACAAAAAGGAAAAATCTAATAACTTGATTTGGAAGTAAGTGATATATTAGTTGGCTGGTTTAGAAAAGGGAATACATTCCATAGTTTATATTGTAAGAAAAACGGTAAATGTAATTGCAAGAGTAAAAGCAAGAAAAATGGAATTAGTGCAAAATAGAGACAATACTGTATTTTGCATTATCCAACAATTGAAGAAACGATAAATGAAATATCTTACAGTTACGGGTTATTGTTTATGGCATTATTTAGTATTAAGATATGGAAATGGATTTTAGTACAGTTTTTTGTAACCAACCAAATAGAATACAACTAATTCCTAGAATAAAAGAGAATAACGTGAAGCGTTAAAGAAATTAAAGACGATGAAATAATCAAGTTAAATATTTGACAAGACTAAAAACAATAAACAGAAAATGTGACAAGATCTGCATTTATTGCGCAGATAGTTGAACAAAAAGTAGAGCGGTTGTTATGATAAGTAATTTGTGACAGTTGGATATAGTCTCAAGCTAAGACTGTCATACAATATAAGAGTACTAAAGAGAATCTAGTATCAAAATAAAAGAAGATAGACTGGAATAGAAAAGAGACACTTGCAATTACATTTATAACACGTAGATTATAAAAGAAAGAGAAAATATAAAAGTGACAATTGCTAGTGTACTTATAATACGGAGGTTATAAATAAATAAAAAAGAGAAATAGAAGAGGCTTGTTTTATCAAACTTAGATCTTGGATTAAGTTAAGAAGCAAAATAATAGAAGTGGCCCGTACCGCAACATTCTCTTTCAGGTCTAGGACTGATGGTCTCACACATGGGTGGGGCTGGGCATGCTGATTAGGGTAAATAAGTAGCCAACATAATAAAAAAAGTATACTAAATGCATAGTAGAAGATTAGAAATGGGGTCAAATAAAATGGTAAGGTGCATTTGGAGCAGCCCGAAGGGAATCTGAATGAAGAGCCAAGCATAGTAGTTCATCGCAGATTTTTAGTACACAAGGAGCACGTCCATCTTAGTTGTTCAATGTTTTTGGGCTAAAAGGAAGTGCAAGACTTCAACGGGACATGAGGATACTCTAAGATGGCTTTTTGGGGTAGGCCTAACAAAGCTGCATCCCCGGAGGCAGGTCTATAGGTGTTCCATCAAGAGAGTATGCCTTGATTGCTTTTTCATGTAGGCCTAATGAAGCGGACCTTTGTAGGCAGTCAAAAGGTTGATGATGGAGTAGGATATTTGTATGGCACTATACTCTAGTTTGCGAGTAGATTACAGTGGGCAGGAACCATAAGGATAGCTGCATGCTGGTATCAGCCATCACCAGTCATAGCAAGTTCGAGAAAGACTAGAGCTGAACCAACTGGCCAATGATTCTTTCACCATCAAGACTTTGGATGAGGGGCACAACCAATTAGATGTTTAGATTGCTTGTAGTAGGGCACAACCACTTAACTCTTGAAAGGTCTTTTGATTAGTTTAGAAGGGTTGCGTGGGGTCATAGCCACGATGAGAAAAGACACAGACCAAGTAGAATATCTATATTGTAGGCCTAACGAAGCGGACTTCTACAGATATAGAAAATCCCCGACTTAGTTCCATACAAGGTAGACCTTGTTGGCAGAGCTCAAGGAGTAGACAGAATGATTACGTGTAGTCCTCAATGTATGCACTGGGTGGTAGATTGTGGATATCCGAGCATTGGTGCCAACTATTGCGGACGCAGTTTTACGTTTTCCTAGCAGACGACGGAACATCTGTACTATAGGCCTCACGAAGCTGTCATTTACAGATGTAGTTACTGAGCGCTTTCGTAGCAAGACGATGAAGTCCTTTTCGATAAGGATACAGAAGGTACTATGGGTGGTACCTAGGACCGATGAGATCTTTGGGCATGTAGCTACATATATATTGGTCATTAGGTCTTGATCTACTAAGAAGTAGATGGGTATGATTCACACACAAAGGTAAGAGTATTATGAACCCAATAAACCTAATATAACAGAAATTGAAAATAGAATGGTATATGTAGAGTTATTTTTAAAAGTATATACTTAGTTCATTCACTAGAACTTTAGTTTTGACCCCTCCTCATATCGTCCCACAGGTTAGATTGATGGCAGAAATTTTCCAGCTTTGTGATACTTGTTTAGTAAGTGTAGTTACCTTGGTGAGTATTTACTTACAATTATATTTTAGTCACTTCCACTATAAGATATTTATTTGAGCTCTGATATATTTATCTTTGCCTATTTGTAGGATACCAGATACCCAACTCGGACTTCAGTAGGTTTGGATTTCAGCATTTTTACGAAAAATCCGGACCCACTGGAATTCGGGTTTTTACAAACAAGCATCATCACTTCAGCTCCTTAACTTCTTCAATCAAGCCTGCCATAACCCTTGCCTGGACCATTGTCAGAACCACTCCTCTGCTTCACAATCCACCACCTCCCAAACATCCACCTTCCAGCAGCATACAAACCCAAATTTCACCAATACAAACTCTGTCATCAACCACTCTCCATTTGCACAAATATTTCCACCATCCTCGGCACAGCACCACAACCACATCACCTGAACATTACCCAACTCTGCCTTATTCTTCCATACTACCACATCGCGTTAGCTTACGACACATCAACTTCACTGCAACCAGTTGCACAACCCACCAGCAAACCCACACATCCTTCAAATTGCCGCCTTGTACCATTCCATTTCATCCATTCACCACTGCATACTTACCAAACCAACCTTCAACATTCATTGCC
Organism: Allium cepa; assembly: GCA_030765085.1. NCBI lineage: Eukaryota > Viridiplantae > Streptophyta > Magnoliopsida > Asparagales > Amaryllidaceae > Allium > Allium cepa. The sequence goes on along the minus strand of CM060939.1, from coordinate 27,071,998 downwards.
TTTCTACATACACTTCAAACTACCCAAACAACCACTACCTTCCACTCCAACAACCAGTCACAACATCACTTCCCGAAGAATATTCTAAATACCCGAAGCATGGAATAGAGGATGTACAATTCCAAAGAATTTTCGAGTTATATGAAGATGAATTGGGGTTTACGTAACTCATAATAGCTCGGGTTTCGACCATAATTATACAGAAAGTTGAACAATAAAAGTCGTTTGAAAGACAAAATAACAAAGTTTTATTTATCAATCTAAAATGAGGTTCCACTACAGCTCCTAGAAAACTCGAAGTCGAAATTCTATCTACATTGACTACAAAAATAAATAAAAATAATTACATAATCTAAGCTAACTCTCGTTGAACGAGTGTAACAGCTACTTATTCGATTTCTTTGGTTTTTTTCCTCCTGCATTTTCTCAGACGATTCCTCCCCCATGCGCTTTTGCTTGGACGCTTTGCTTGATTGGGAAGTAACGTCCGAGGAGGAACGAGGGACTTCTAGTGGCCTGGACCCACCAGGAAGGATGACCTTCAAAGGCCTGTTCAAAGGATCATCCGATCCACAACTCGGGCTCAACTTTGATTTCAGCTTTTTTTTCTTATCCTCCGCAAGTTGCTCCTTCATGCTCATTTTTGAAGTGTCTTCAAGGGCGCATGTAATCTCAGTTTCATAACTTTCTTCGACGGGAGATGAAGTCTCGGACTTGTCCTCATCAAGCACCTCAATCACTTGAGCATCAGGACCGGGAGCCTCTCCCGCTTGAATTGCCTCGCTCGCTTTCTCCTTCTTCTCCTTGGTGTCATCGCTCCTCGGAGTGGGCTCAGGATCAAAGCGGCCTATGTAAAACCATAAGAGAAAAACATTAGAATGTAATGAACTCATGCCGAAAACAATGGCTCTTTGAACTTTAATAAGAAGAGTTATTTACCGGTTTCTTGCTGGCTCTCAACCGTCCTCGGAGTCTTGCCCTCTGGAATGGGAGATAGTACATGAATGTCAAGGCCAGGGGCTTTCGGGTCATAACCAACGTGTTGTTCAAACGGATCAAGTACTAGCCGATCGGTCGATTGAGTAAGGGAAGGAGCTGGAGACTCGGTTCCAGACGGACCGGCGATCTCATCTTTTCCTTTTGATGAGGAGGAACCTTTGTTGTAGAGGGCCTTCGCTGCAGACAAGTTTGAAGGCTCGTTCCCCTTGAGAAATTCTTTTACAAAAGCCTCCTCGTCAACCTCCTCGATGCCTAGCTCGACTATTCTGGTCTTTATCAAAGTTTCCCATGCCTCGGCTAGAGATTCGAGGTAGCCCTCGCTAAGAAAAGTTAAGTCCTGATGCATGAGGACACGAGCGTTGTATTCTACTATAAGCGGGTCAAACAAGAACTTGATCTCCTTTCTGCCAGCCTCCGTAGCCGCCTCGAGGTGAGAGTCAATCTCCACGGATGTTATTCTTTTGCCCTCTTCACGAGCTTCATCCTTCAGCATCCCGACCGTAGAGAGCTCGTCGTCGAGCTTTGCCTTCAGGAGTTTCGCGTAGCAACAATCTCATCGCAATATCGTTGCGACTCTTCCTGAGCAGCAGTTTTTTCCTCTCTCTCTTTACGGAGTAGATCTTCCAACTCTTTGACTCGCAAAGTCAATGCATCCCTCTCCTTATGAATGGAATCTTTCTCTAAAGCTAAGGCCCCACAGCGCTGGACCGCCTCGTTAATTTCTTTCTTATATGACGACTCCAAACGATTAACGGCCTCCATTGTGTCTTCAGCGCTTTTTTGGGCAGCTCCGAGCTGAGTGTTGTATGAAGAGAGCTCTTCTTCCAGACTTTAATAATGTCTTTATCATGAATAGCCTCGAGCTTCAGGCGATCAATTTCGTGTTGGTGCTCAATAGAGACTTCCGAGACTTTTTCAGCTAAGTGGACAAACGCGTCATGCTAAGCGTAGACGTCGTTAGTACAAGCAATAGCGCTTTGTTTGACATGTCCCAGAATGTGATGAATCGCTGAGAGAAATTTCAAGACATCAAAGCATATTTTTGGGAAAGTGGCTTCAAGCTCAGCAAGTCGTTCTGCTACCGATGGATCAGATACAGGAGTGGGAGGAGTCTACTTGGAGAGTACATGTGTTTTGTGGGGATCCCGGGATCACCTGATACTGGATGAACCAGAGTGTTGATCTCGATGGGCCTCAGGCTGGGACCCCTTATGCATGGACTTCTCCTTGCTTTTCTCCGATTGAGAAAGAGGATTACAAGAGTAGGAGGATTGGCTATAGGTTTTTCTTTGGTAGGATGATTCTCGGTGGCGGCAGTCTCGATCATTGGTGTCATTTCTATCTCAATGTTTGCCGGAACACGGGTCCTGACCGGAGCGATGAAAAATAGATGACCCACGAAGACGGTCAAGTCCATGAGTGCGTCCCATGTCGCCTGCGTGGAATGTGAATAATGACAAGTTAGCAAAGAATAGAGTGATGGTTAAAATTGAAGTGCAAAATGAAGTGCACGTGTCCGTGTGTGTCCTAGTGTTTCCCTCCAACGGACCAGTTTATTTATCTCTACTTATGGGAGTTTTTCCTCCCTGAACATGGGCTTGAGCGCCTGCATCGCCTCTTATGGGCGAATGAAGGTTAAGCTCTTTCGGATCATTGAAGCCATAGTTAAGAAAATCATCGGGAATAGTAAGGTCCGACAGGCCTTTCAATTTACTCTCTAAGCATTGAGAAGAAGGCTCTCTCTCCACCGGGCTGATTATGACTTTAGAGGTTCCACCCGTTGTCTTCTTCCTTGGTTTATAGGTCAATTTTTTCTTTCCCTTCGCAGGGGAGGCGTTACTTCAATATCATGCACCTCGACTGCCGGCTCCAGACCGGGACTAACGTTCTCATCTGGTACTTCGGGCGATTCAGCTTCTTTAATCTCCCCCTCTTTAGGTGTGTCAGGGGCGTCACGTGCTAAAGGCCCAGCTTGCTTTTTACCTTTTCCCAAGGCAGACGCTGTTATAGTGACACCTCGAGGAAGGCTAATCCGACGGCCTACCGCCAGCAGCCCAAACTTCGAGAGCGGTTCATTTGAAATAAGAGATCTGATGTCCCAGTCTCCTACAGGGATAGCTCGGATAGCTTCAACGGCTTCAGAATACCTAGAGCCTTCGGGACGTGGGCTAATGCCTGTAAAAGTAGAAAAAGAGTTATAAAAGGTGCAATTTCCGCCGAATGCTAGTATTGATCCCAAAAAAAAGACTTGCTCCCTTCCACCCATCTCCTTGCAAAGCCAGGGGGATAGTACACGTAGAACCACTCCTGCTTATATTGGGAAAATTTGCTCCATTCCCCGGTCAGAATTTGACACTTGTTGTGTGGCTCGAGAAATACAAAAGATGGGCTGTCTGATCGTCTCTTGAAATGATAAATGTATCAGATATCGCCAGGAGTCGGGAGCCTGAAAAGGACGCTCATGAAGAGGATGCACGTGCCGTGAACGAACTCGTGAATATTTGGATGTAATTGCGATGGAGGGATCTCAATATACTGTAGCAGGTCACGAAGGAAGGAGTTGAATGGCGGCACACTACCTACCCAACAGATAAATTTGTTGCAGGTCGTATATCCGACTGGGGGCAGGTGAGGACGATCTTGTCCTGATGGAACAAACACATCATCGAAAGGAATCCCGTGTACCAAGCATATGCGACGAAGAGCGCTTTCGTTAATTCTCGATGCTTGAGAATCGATCGGATCGTCTAAAAAGATCGCTGCATCCAGGGCATCAGGAGCCAAGTCGACGGATGCGATCGTGGGGCTCGGAATGTCTTGTACCGGAGTAGTCAACAGATTCAAAGTTCCAACTACTTATTGTTGAGAGGATGGCCCAGTTCTGTCCAAGATCATGGCAAAACTGGATTTCCTAGACATTCTAATGAGTGTAGAATCTGATGAAACTCCTGTTTAAACTAAACTTGAAAAACGATCAACATTAGACATAACAACAAAATACTCCCATCGCGTGGTGTGTGAACTAGTGCAACCGTTCAAGTATAAGTGTCAAAGAGTTACAAGTCGTAAAGTTAATGAAATAAAGTTAAGCTTTGGACTTTCATCTTCGAAGACCGTCATCGCTGACTGTCTCTGAGAGCTTGTCATATGATGATTTTTGTTTTAAGCTCGACATCGACACTATATGTGGAAGGTTATTATCTATATTAATCAAGTTAAATTCATGATTATGGTTGTCAAAATAGAGGAGTTATCAATCTGGATTGTTTGATATGCTTGATTGTTTAAGTCCGTGTCCCTATTTGCTGTCATATGTTCAGGCATAGGAAAGACTCGACTATTTATTCCATGCCGAGCCGCATCGCTTGGCACTTTGCCCTCAACGCCTACTTCCTTCCTACAATTCCTCTACTGCCCGGCACATATGAGTCATCCGGCAAGTCATGCCGAGCCGCATCGTTCGGTACTTTACCCATCTCCTACTTTTCTCCTGCACTCCCTCTTACCTCATTTGGCATAATGGAGTCATGCCGAGCCATGGTCATACCGAGCCATATCGCTGGGCATGCCAAACCCATCCTCAACTTCACTCCTACACTCCATCACATCGTTCGGCATGCGTAATTCATGCCGAGCCACAGCCGTACATCCTCCTCCAACTCATTTCTTCAGACAAATTAGATACCCTCCAAGGTGGCCAGTCGATCACCACTTCAACTCGCATGCCACCTTCGACCGGTCATCTCAACCCTTACCGGTTCCTACTGGGCCAACACCCTCTTCTCCATTTAATCCTAAGGCTCATTTAAACCTTGGATCCACCTTCCTTATCTATGCAACTTCCATTATTCATGGGTTAGAGGAAGGTCGTAAATTCAAGTCTGGTCCGAAATCTCTAATCGGAGAAAGTCGAGTAAGTGAAAGGTTCATACCTAGAAGAAGGGGTCGAAGTCTACTGAGGTGCTCAATTTAGAACTCGGATTTGTTACTGAGGGCAGTTGAGAGGTAACGTGCAAGACTCGGGAGTCTAAAGGGAGGTTGAGATGTTGGCAAAAGTCTGGAAGAAGACGAGTTTGCTAGGGTGTTAGAGAGGAGGTGAAAGTAAAAGGGAGAAAGAAGAGAGGTGTTGAGTTATATAGGAAATAGGGAAGACGAATAGACAGTGACCAGTAGAACCGGTCAAGGCACCTCCCTCACTCGGCATTAGTGCCGTTCGGCATCAACATGTCGTTCGGCATCAATATGTCGTTCAGCATCAATGTCGTTCGGTATCAATATGTCGCTCGGCATTCAATGCCTCGTTCGGCATTCAGGAGATCACTACAAAGAAGACAGAACAAGGGCTTAAAGAAAAATGCGGAGTGATCATTGATCAAAGCGCATCATGTTCATCCACATGATACACTTTAGAGGGCAAGTGTTACCGGTTGTTTGACCATGTAACAAGAGGCTCGGCCTAGATAAACCAGTCGGCACAGTCCTCATTCGACACACCTTCCCTCACTCAGCATAGAGCCTCGTTCGGCATGGAAGGGTCATTCGGCATAGAGCCTCGTTCGGCGTGGAAGGGTCGTTCGGCATAGAGCCTCGTTCGGCGTGGAAGGGTCGTTTGGCATAGAGCCTCGTTCGAGATAGAGCATCGTTCGGCATGGAAGGGTCGTTCGGCATAGAGCCTTGTTCGGCATTAAGGGGTCGGCCAGCATCTTACCTCATTCGGCATATGAGCGAAGATCAACACGCATCCCTCGCTCGGCATACGAATGTCGTTCGGTCTGGATATGTGGCTCGGCATACGAGTGTCGTTCGGCATGGAGACCTCACTCGGCATTCACAGGTTCAACCAACCTCGCTTAGCAATTGCCGTTCGGCATCTATGGCTCGGTGTGCAAAAGTTAACACAGGCCGAGGTACTTTGTTCCTAGGCCCATGAGGGAAGTCTGACCCATCTTCAACTATAAATAGAAGGGCAGAGGCACAGTGAAAGGGACCTTTTTTCAAGAATACTAGGGTGACTCTGCTGTATTCAAGACTTATTCTATTTTACTTTGCACTTGTATTCAAGTCATTGTAGTACGGATTGTATCTGTATTCAATCATTTGTGAAAGCAATAAAGATCAAAAACTCAAAGTGGACGTAGGTAGTTACGCTGAACCACTATAAATCCGGTGTTCTTGTTTTTGCATTTAATTTAGCATACAATTCTCCGTTTTAATTTACTTTCTTCATTTATCTCTCTACAAAATCTGTCTTAAGGGTGTTAGTGACCAATTCTGATGCTAACGCTGACCTACTTGCAACTGGAGATGGATCTTTTCTGGCCCAAAAGGCGATGCATGATCGGTATATCTGGCCTCAATACATCTGAGTTAGGTGTATGTAAATAAATTTTTAATAAGAATAACCATCTGGTCATTTATTCATATGCAAGTGTTTACACTCACCATGCTCTATACCCTTCTCACGTAAGTCTGAAAGGCAGTGCGTGATCGATAGCCTCAGTTTATCTGAGTTAGATGTGTAAACAATAATAATGTTAATACTTTTCAGAAAAAATAGAGAGAGCAATCAACTGAAATCCAAGCACTATTTTCTCTTAGTTGATTCAACTTGTTATTCAAAAAAAATACCACTTTTAAAAACTTTGATAATCAACTAAGGATACATTTCATAGTTGCACTATGTTATCAACCGAAACAACTAGACAAACTAGAGTCTAATTGTGATGATAACTTAATTTTTGTTAGAAATTTTGACAAGTAAAAGGACTTAAATTTCTTGATGATGACCAGAACTTATATTTTACTTATTCGTGTCAATTTAAAAGTAAAATTTTCACTTGTAAATATTTTCAAAACTTGCATTTATATCATTGTAATTAAATCTTGTATTTAGGAATTTTTCATGTTGCATTCGGATTTTGCGGGTAGTACCCACTGAAAACCCTCAGGAAGCAACATGCTCCTACTAGGGACATCTAGATGTTTAACGGCTTATTGCATACGCTTAATGCAATTGTTCTCTCTGCGAAAGTAGATTTATCTTAGTTTTTCTTTATTCGAGGATGAATAAAAAGATATGTGTTGGGGAATTTGATGTGCACGTAAAAATGTATATTTTTACTCACAACTTAATCTCATTTTAGCAAAATAAGTGTCATAATTGGGCATTTTTGCATGCTTAAAACCAAATTTCAAAAATGCTTTCAAGTCATCATTCATGCATCTATATGAGGGGAAAAAAATTCATGTGAATTAATTTGAAAAAAATTATTTGCACATTTTAATTTGTTTTGGAATTTGGATTCAACTTGAAGTGGCTTTATAGAAATATACATATGCAAGAGTTGAAAGCCAAAGAAATGAAGAAATAAAAGAATTCATGTAGTCATGGAGAACCCACCTACCCACTAACTAATGAACCACAATTAAGAGCTAAACGGTACGACCTAGTGAAGACCAAAGGAAGGGTCATACGACCTAGTGGGTTAACGGTCTAACGACCTACGGTTTATAGGTCCAACGACCTAACGGGTTATAGGTCCAATGACCTAACGGGTTATAGGTCCAATGACCTAACGGTATATAGGTCAGGCGACCTAACAATGTTGCGACCTAAAAATGGAAGGCAAGGTTGAGCGACCTATCGAAGTAAAGAGGCACGCGACCTATCGGTGTTACGACCTAAGGGTCCTACGACCTAAAGGAATAAACAAATAGGCCAAGCGACTTAAAGAACCAAGGCCACACGAGTTAAGGCCTAATGACCTAACCCCGAACGACCTAAGAATGAAGCGAGCGACCTATGGTCATAAACGAGGTCGAGCGACCTAAAACGTTGCGACCTAGCGACCTAAGGAATTCGAAGCCACACGACCTAAAGGGGTAAGTGGTCAAGCGACCTAAAAGAAGCAGCGACATAAAACGTCGCGACCTCGCGACCTAAGAGAGGGCAAGGTACGCAACCTAGTGGCAGAACAGGTCGAGCGACCTAAGGGGATAAGGGCCGAGCGACCTAAAGTATAAAGAGTCCAGCGACCTAGAATCGAACGACCTACGGCCTAAGGAGCTTGCGACCCACGACCTAAATCCCAATGACCCACGACCTAATTCCGAAGCGTCGAGCGACCTAACGTTATAGGCCATTTTAGGTCGGAAACGAGCTATTTGAAGGCCGAGACTTTTCCACGCGAACGACCTAGCAAAGGCAGAGCGACCTAAGCGCAGTTTTTCACCAAAAACACTAAAATTTGGGGTTTTTGGCCAATCCAATCCAAACCAAATGCAAATGTACATGCAAACATGATAGGGATTCATTTCCAACAGTCCAAGATAGTTATAAGAAAGAGTGTGAGATAAAAATCTCACCTTCTCACTAAAATGGATGAAGATGAAGCTTGAAGCCAATGGAGAAGCAATCCAAAGCTTGAATCCAATATCGTCTACTTGAATTTGGAGTTGAATGTTGGATTAGCAATTAAATTTGAGCTTGGAGTTTTAATTTCCCATTCTCTTCACCATTAATGCAAATTTCAAGTTAGTTAGGAATTTATGAAGAGTGAGGAGAAGGGGGTTGGAACTTGGGCTTAATAGGCTAAAGTAACCCAAAGTCCAAAGCGGGAAAAGTTAGTGAAATTTCACCAACTCCAAACCTATCGATGTTTATACTTAAAAAAGTTGTAAATGGCATTTCGAACTCAATGGAAGTGGTCTCGAGTCCTAATTTGACCGTTTGCAAAAAGTAGCTTTTCGGACCAAAATCCGATTAACGATGTAATATTTAAATAAAATATTTAAATATAAACTCGATAAATATGGGGGTTGTTACAGTGATAATGTCTAAATAAAATATTCAAAAGAAATAAATGTTCATCCTCTTCAAATCAAACTTTTCTTTTCTCCATATTTTACCTCTTATTATCTCGGCCATAACTTCTACAAAATAGAACCAAAATACACAAAAAACTTAAATCATTTATTTTTCCAGTGGCTGCAACTTTTATGTTGACCACTTTGTCTCATTCAAAAGTTTTCTATGTCAAAAATATACTTCTTTCAAGTGCATTTTCTGGCCCAGTTTTTAAGCCAGAGAATAAAACATTTTGTTTTGATCATAACTTGATAAAAGCTGATTTAAGTTAAAAAATTATTTCTTTGAAACCATATAAAATTCCAATGGCTACGACTTTTATGTTGATTACATTTTCCTGTTTTGAGTTTTGCTATACCTGAAACTCATTTTTTGAAGTACATTTTCGGGCTTTATTTTTGTGAATCCGAGAATAGCTCCTTTTCTTTTGACCATATCTTCCTAAAAAATAACTAGAATCAAGTGATACTTTTTTTAAAATTCAAGAGAAAATAATTTTCAACGACTTTTCAGTTAACAAGTATTTCAATTCTTGAGAGTAAGAGAGTCAAAAACAAGAGAGAAGGTGACCTATTTTTGGGATCTAATTTTAAGAATTCAAGTTCAAAGCTCTACTGCTTCTTCTCTACATTTCCGACCAACCTCCATCTCAAGCCTCAACCAAGCTATTGGAAGGAAATGGGTGTTGTTTTCTAGTATTTAATGGAGTAGTAATTAATTAGTGAAATATTGGTTGATTAGAATGTTGGTGGGAAGTTAATCACGTTGGTTATGGTGAGAAACTCTATTTAGCATCTCTACTTATATACGTACATGTCTGATGTTGTGTTATGATTACTATGGATGTTTATACATGCTTTGATCATCAAGTATTTATTGTTTGATATGATTGTTAAATTGTTTTACCAAGTCGCATTAATGCACGTCAATAAGCCCAAAGGAAATTACTTTCCTTTTGAAAATGAAATGGTGTATATGGAATGTTTAAACCTTTTGGAAATAGTTTTTAAATGAGCTAGAAATTTTTATAAATGTTTAAATATTTTTGACGAAATAAAGGAAGAAAATCAAGATTTTATCTTGTATATTTTAAATATGTCTAGAACAATTTTCCAAAAAATTCGCGCTTTTGCAATAAAATGACCAAAGTTTACAACTGATATTTTAAATGTTTTAAGAATATGAAATAAATTGTAAAAAAATAAAATGTTTAAAAGTTATATAAGTTGAAAAGAAGGATTTCGAAATGATATAAAAGTCGCCTTGAAGAATATAGCTTTTAAAATGCTATTTGCAACACTTTTCGCAGTAGTTTGAAATAACTTTTGAAATGCAGTTTTAAACTTAACAACTATTTCCTATATATTTTGTGAATGATTTTAAAAGAATAATTAAGTCATTTAAAGATGATTTGGAAGTTTTAATAAGAGTTTGAATATGGGTAAGAGGAATTGTTTATACCACTTAAACAATAAGTGAAGAAGATTGAATATAATAACAAACTGAGCATGCGGAAACGACTAGTACATTTGTCCCACTTATGAGATCTGGGAAGATAAAACAAGGTGTTTAACTAAGGTTAGGGATGGGACAACCAGTGCCTTAAACTTACCTGACTTATATTTTCTTTTCTTAGGCGATGGGTGGAACATATCGAAAATAAAGCCCAGATGCTCTAAAAGATCAAAATTAAAAAATTTCTAAGATAAAAGAAAAGAAATAAATTCTTTGAATTTATTATAAATGGTATATATATAAGATTTATAAAATTGATATTTTATAAATAAAGGTAATGGAATTATAAAAGTGTCTTATAAATATTAAATGGGATTGTAATCAAATTTATATATGGGTTTGCAATTGAAATTTAGAAAAGAGTTTGTAATGGATTTTATAAATAATGAGATTTAAAAGGAGTGAATTTGTAAATAAGAGTTTTATAAGTAATTAAATAATAATTGGATTTTGACTTATAAATGAGATATGAATGGAACTTTTTAGTAAAGAAGTTTTGTATATGGAAGTTTATAAAATATAAATGGAATTTGTAAACACTGTTTTGTAAGTCTGAAATCAATTTAAATTGATAGGTTAAATGTGAAAGTTTTATTAAGGGAATTATATTCACGATTTTGGACAATGAATAATCCTTTAAATTAAATGGATGTTTTGGAAAGTGATATTATAAAAAGGGAACATTTTCCCTAAGTTAAAAGTTAAGAAAGAAATATTCAATTAAGATTTAATGATGATTTGGAAAAGTTTTCTTAAGTGAAAATGAAAATGAATTGGAATTAATTTAGGATTTAAGAAAGGTTTAAATAAACCAAATGATTTGATAAATGAGGCTTAATGAGTCCTTATACTCTTGAAAAGAAAATGGAATAAATTGAAAATAATATATCTAATAAAGATATTTTATAAAAGGTGATGATTGATATCCACATATGAACTTAACATCTTTTAAATCGATAATTGGCTTCGAAGGAACCAGGGTCAGATTTGGATGATTCCTATCCGAAAACCACTTCGAACCAATGTATACGTTCGAATGTGAAGACATGTTGAAGATGATGATTATTGAAGACCGTGGATCTTCGTAGTGTGAAGAGGGCTTGTTGAATTGGGTAGCTCCCATTATAGAGTTATTAATGGAAATGTTCTGCTCGTGACGAAGTTTTTCGGATTGCAAGGACTACTCGCTACTAGTGGTAGTAGGAGAATGCCTTCAGTTTGTTATGTTCCTAGACAACTTGTATGCACGTTTGTCTGACATTGCGTTTCTCATGATTACGTGCATTGGTTTTTACAAACATACATCGGTGGTGGCGGAAAAGGCAACTTCTCTTAGCTTAACACCCTCTTTGAGACGTATGAGCTCAAGGGTTGTATTTTAATGGAAGGCAATTAGTAGTTAACGGAAATGGCAATATGGCATTCAAACATATGATATGTGCTATGTGAAAAGGTAACCATTACCTCAAGTCTCATCATACCGGAAATAACCGAAACAGGATTAGATGCAGCAAGGCTAAGTGGGTCATTCCTAAGTAGGATACGGTCATCCTTTTCTAGATATATTTCTTCCCGTTATGACGTTCGGGATGTAAATTAATGTGGTTTGTATACTATAAGGGCCCTCGGATAAAGGTCGGTAATGAGCGGGGATGACATATTCGATATTATCTAGTTACAGAGATAGGTCGGTCTTGTGTTGGTAGGGTTATTTTATGCTGTTCCTCGGGGCATCCATCTAGAGGTGTACCCATTTTGGAAAGTAAATCCTTTACCTGGTCATTTGTATAGAAATCTATTCTCCAATAAGAACCTACGGTTTTGTTTATAGAGCCTAGTATGCTGGAATTTAATAATGGTAACAATTTCAGCTAAGATTGATAAGTTTATTTGCAAATGATTTCAAAGTGATGTCTTTAAAAATAATATCAAATGTTTTGATATAAATTTTTTTTAGTTATCATAAGGTAAAACCCATCCGTATTTATGTTTGGGCATGGTCTTATGAGATACTTTTTATTTTTAAAAGATTTTATCTGAAGGCTGATATATGACACTGTCATCTATTATTGAGCTTTTCTCACACAGGTTTATCAAGCCTGATCCGGGTATTTTCAATACTCCGGTCAGATCCGAGTAGTTTCAGGTTTTGTGGAAGACAGTTGGAGTTTCCAAAGGAGAGTTGGAGATATTCATCTACGTATGGGCATATTCTATTATCCGCTGTACTTAGTTAGTTTTAGTTTGATGTTTGTCAGCAATTGTAAGGATAGATATTTAAAAATGTCCAAGCTGAATTTAGGTTAGACTCTGATATTTTATTTTAAAATTTTCCACTTTAAAGATTATTATTTAAATAATATAAGTTATTCCATTCGTATGAGATTCTGTTCTGTCTTTATTTTCTTTTTACCCTTAATATTCCACTTATTCATGCAATTTGAGTTGGACATGTGTGGTTTATTGTCGATTCAAAGGATACGGAAAAATGAGCCATTACATATTATATACATCTTATCAAGTTAATAGGTGTATACTATAAGAAGACATCAGGCTCTAAGATACTGGGACTTGTAGACAAACAAAGGTCTATCGACCATATTATAATTAGTAAGGTTATTCTACTATAAAAGAGTCTTAGATAAAATGTTGTAAGGTCTCCTTAATTATATATGCACATACGATCACACACGATTTCATATACACTGAAAAATAAAGTGCAAAATTGCATTTAACATTCACAAACTTCTGAGGAAAAATTACGGAGTCTACGACAATCCTCTGGGAATTATTTCCTGAAGTCAAAGACGTTTGAGGTATTACCACAGACATATGTCATCTGAAAAACTACACAATTCTGAATAGATACTTTTGTTGAACGAATAGAAATTACCACTTCATTGAAAGGTTGCAGCCATTAAAATTAATAGACCTTGCATAATAGTAACAACCCTTCATCTACATCTCATTAAATTTACAAATACTACAGGATTGAGATTTATAGATTAACTGAATTGAATCAATTAAAACTATTCTCTCTCGATTTCTTATTAGTCTCTTGTGCATACAATTACTTACATACTCTCAATCTATCATAACCAAAATATAATTTTGGTTAAACCACTTCCTACAACTAAAAGCATTAACATTCACATACTCAAAGGAGATCATAGGAAGATTTGTACTATCAATCAAAATACATGTTATTTAGAACATAAAATTGTCAGAGTTATTCTTTTGTATTAGCCTATTCCTCTAGGCGAAGAGAGGGTTAGTTAAAGGAAATGCTAAAGTGGAGCTTCGGGACTGGACGTAGGACGGAAGGTACGAACTAGTATAAAATATCTAATGTGATCGTTTCTATTATTTATCTTATTTATATTTAATCATTGTTCTCTGTTTAACATAGTTAGTAATATCATCCTCACATATATACATATAAATTGGATTACTTGTAAAGATTCTATAGAATTTCGTTTGGTATCAGAGCAAGGTCATTTCAATCTACAGTAAGACGTAACTGAAAAATCATTAAAATGACAAGCACGTTTCAAGAAGGCCAATCAACTTCTCGTCCTCCACTATTTAATGGTTTTAATTATGCTTATTGGTCAACACATATGCGAATTTTTATGGAAGCCAATGGCTTAGAAATATGGCTAGCGACTCAAAACAATTATGAAGCATCTGACATCGATATTAGCACATGGACTGATGCACAAAAAGAAGAGGCATCTAATAATGCCAAAGCTATGAATATATTGTTTTGCTCACTTGACAAAAATGAGTTTTCATGTATCATCCTTTGTAAGACTGCATATGATATATGGTGCACTTTACAAGTCACACTGAAGGCACGAATAAAGTCCAGCAAACCAAAATTTGGATTTTACAAAACCAATTCTCATCTTTCAAAATGAAAACAAGTGAATCAATTATTGATATGTATGCAAGATTTCAAACCATTCAATACGATCTCGTGGCACTTGGAGTCAAATTCACAGATTTTGCATGAATTTTAAACTCTCTGACAAATGAATGAGAAAGAAAAGCTTTAGCAATCAAAGAAGCTAATGATCTTTCTCAACTTAAAGTTGAAGAATTGATAAGAAATTTCATGTCGTACAAAGCTAACTTGCAGGCTAGAAAGGATCAAAATCATAAAAAGAAAAACATAGCATTCCTAGCAAGTAACGAAGATTCAGACTTAGACGAAGAGGAGATTGTATTTATCACCAAAAACTATAATAAATTCAAGAAGTTGAAGAAGATGACCAAATTTCAAAATAGTGGCAAACCAAACTCCTCAAATCAAACATTCATTAAACGCTATAAATGTGAAAATTTTAGCCACATGAAGAAGGATTGTCCACGGCTAAATAATGATAAAAGAAAAGAAAAATAGAGAAATTCAAGAAAAAGAAAGAACTTTTCAAGTAACATGTGATGATTCAGGTTCATCTTCTTCTTCACTAATGATAGTGAAAGTGACTCAAAACAAGCAAATGTATGTTTTATGGCTATCACTGATGAGGTACGTCCTAAACTTATGATGAAATAATGGTAATAAGCATTGAATTAGATGATAAATATAGAAAATTAAAAAAATTAAATAAGTAATATGTAGGAAATTTAACTAGATCG
This sequence comes from Allium cepa, assembly GCA_030765085.1. Taxonomy (NCBI): domain Eukaryota; kingdom Viridiplantae; phylum Streptophyta; class Magnoliopsida; order Asparagales; family Amaryllidaceae; genus Allium; species Allium cepa. Next base: position 27,056,973 of record CM060939.1, on the reverse strand, counting down.
GAATTAGAAATCAGATTATTAAAAAATGAAAAAATTATCTTAGAAGAAGAATTAGAAATTATTCAAAAAAATTATAAAACATTATTATCTCGAAATGACAAATTATTAAATGATTTAGAAAATTGTAAGTTAGAAAACGTTAATCTTAAAAAAGAAAAACTAGAATTACAAGCATACTCAGATTCTAGAAATACTGAAATTTGTGATCTTAAAAGTAAATTAGATAAAATAACAAATAATGTGACAAATTCAACAAAGGAATATAATTTTTTAGAAAATTTGATTACGATATCTAACCTTCTGGAAATTGAAATAGATTAGGTTTTACAAACAAACAAAAGTCAAAGAAAATATGACTTTCAAAAACAAATAATAAACTAATTAGACAAAAATATATTGATGAATATCTACAGAAAGTTGTATATAACAAAAATTACGTTTCAAAGGGAATTAAATCTCCTGGATATGACTACCTTCCTCCACTAACATGTTGGACCCTAATCAAAGAAGGTGGGTACCAATTAAAATTTTCTTATGTTGTTGGTACCCAAAATTAAAATAAAGAGAATGGATACTAGATAGCAGTTGTTCTAAGCACATTACTGGAAATATTAATATATTATCAAATATAACATATATCAAAGGTTCCACTGTAACATTCGGAGATAACTCAAAAGGATTTATCATCGGCATTGGAGAATTCATCAATATCGGTATTTCTAACTCTCCTATGATTACTAATGTTTTATTGGTAGAAAATTTTAAACATAATTTATTAAGTATAAGTAAATTATGTGATAAAAGATTTAAAATTGACTTCGATAAAAATAAATGCATTATTTTTTATTAAAATAGATATTTAATTTTTGAAGGATTTAGAAACCGAAACTTATATGTTTTAAACCTGAATGTCAAAAACAATACAAATTTATGCGTAGCCACGAATCATGATGATCCATGGTTATGTCATAAATGTTTTTATCATATAAATTTTAAAAATATCATCAAATTAGCTAAAAATGAATTAGTTAGACGATTATCTAATATTAACTACAAGGTTAAAAACCTGTGTGACACTTGTCAATTTGGTAGATTAAAGAAACGCTCCTTTAAATCTAAAAAGGAAATTTCCATAAAATAATCTCTCGAATTACTCCATATGGATTTATTCGTACCAACTCAAAAACATTCAGTAAATCATAAAAAATACGTTTTTGTAATTATTGATGATTTTTCAAGATATACTTGGACATTATTTTAAAAACATAAAAGTGACACTTTTGAAATGTTCAAAAATTTTGCCAAACCAATAAAAATTTAACGAATTTAAAAATTAAAAGTAGACGAAGTGACCAAGGAAGTGAATTTGAAAATGAACTATTTACAAATTTTTGTAACAAAAGGGGAATTAATGATAATTTTTCCTTTCCTCGAACACCGCAATAAAACGGTGTTGTAGAAAGAAAAAATCGAACTTTACAAGAACGTGAATGAACTCTACGAAATAGTAGTAACCTACCAAAAAAAATTTAGGCCGAAGCTATTGCTACTACTTGTTATGTCTTAAATCGTGTAACACTTAGACTCATGACTAAAAATAGATGCCATAAAATATATTTTAACACGAAACCAAAAGTATCGTATATTCATGTATTTGGCTCAAAATGCTTCATATTAAACGTTAAAGATTATGTAAGAAAATTTGATTCTAAAGCTGATGAAGGAATTTCTGTTGGTTATTCGGATTGAAGCAAAGCTTATAGAATCTTTAATAAATGAACAAATATTGTAGATTAAAGCCTTCATTTCTCATTTGATGAAAAATTTAAACATAATAAGAATAATGATGCTGAAGAAATTATAAATGAAACTCATATAACTATACATGAAAATAATAATAATAATGTCAATAACAATAATGATAATATGATAATATCATCGCCTAGAATATTAGGAGACCATCCTATTAATAATATTATTGGGGATTTAAATACAAGAGTGTCAACCAAAAACAGTTAAATCAAATGAGTCATGTTGCATTTATATCAATTTTTGAACCAAAAATTACAAAGAAGTATCACAAGATGAATTTTAGATTATTGCAATGCAAGAAGAACTTAAACAATTTGAAAGAAATGACGTTTGATAACTTGTGCCGAGACCAAATGATCAGACTGTAATCGAACGAAATGGGTTTTTAAAGATAAAGCGAATGAAAATGGAAATATTGTTTGAAATAAAGCAAGATAAGCAGTTCAAGGATATAATCAAGAAGAAGGAATTGATTATGATGAAACAATTGTCATGCAGCACGTCTCCAAGCAGTACAAACATTACTGGCTTTTGCATGTCATCATAATATTAAACTTTTTAAATGAACGTAAAAAGTGCATTTTAAACGAACTTATAAAAGAAAATTTGTATGTTGAACAACCTCATTTATTTGTCCACGAGGATGTATTTAATCTTAAAAAGGCCTTATATGGATTAAAACAAGCACCTTGTGCTTGGTATGAAAGATTAAAAACTCATTTACAAAATTCCAGTTTTCAAATTGGTAAAATCGATTCCACTTTATTCATAAAACAAGAAAATAATAATTTTTTAGCCCTACAAACATATGTTGACGACATTATATTTGGATCCACTGACGACAAATTATGTATTGAATTTTCTAACATAATGGAAAATGAATTTGAAATGTCACATATGGGAGAATTGATCTATTTCTTAGGTTTGTAAATAACACAATTAGAAAATGAAATTTTTATAAATCAATAAAAATAATGTCAATATTTATTAAAATATTTTGGAATGAAAAATATTTCAAGTAAACCAACTCCAATGCTCTACATTTATATAAAGATGAAAATAGAAAAGATTTCGACCAAAAATCATATCGAAGCATGATAGGGTCTCTGTTATACTTAACAGCTAGTAGACCATATAATATGATGAGTGTGTGCTAAGTTTCAAGCACAACCAAAAGAATCACATAATCGAGTGGTACAACGAATCTTAAGATATTTAACAAACACTAAAGATAATGGACTTTTCTTACCAAAAGGAAGCCCGTTTGAACTCATGTCATATAGCGATGCTGATTTTGGCAGTTGTAAAACGGGTAGTAAAAGCACAAGTGGCATATATCATTTTATTAGACAGTCTTTAGTTTCATGGTTTAGTAAAAAACAAAACTGTGTTTCGCTCTCGACATGTGAAGCCGAATACATATCATCGGCTTTAGCATGTGTACAATAATCTATATGCAACGAACTCTTCTAAATTTCAGTAAAATCATAACAAAATCTTCAATATATTGCGATATACCAGTGCTATAAATTTATCAAAAGTTCCTATTAACCATTCTCAAACAAAACATATTGGTATTCATCATCATTTCTACGAAATAATATGGGAAAGCAATTATATCACTGGAATTTGTAAATACCGAAAATAAAATAGCTGATATTATTTCTAAACCATTTAGAAAACTAACTTTTATTAAATTAAGATGAGATCTCAAAATACGTTCTTACAATGAATTGGTTAATTAAATCTATAGAATTAGATTTTACACATTTACATTTAAAAAAAACTACAAAGAATAAAACTTTACCCCTAAACTAATACTAATCACATGAAACTTAACTACCTTCTGTTAAAAGTTATATGGTTAAACTTATTTTCCTACAATAAACTTATAATTATAGTAAAAATTCTCTCTTATAAATAAATCAGGTTATTTTCCTCCTAAATAAATACAAATGGTTTATTAAAACCATTATTACTAAAGAAAAAAAGAAAATGTCTTTAGATCACGACTCCACTTATTCGACCATCTACAATAAATCGCCCTCATCAAAAAGCACCTACGTTACACCAACTAAATCCTCATCTCCATTAAATCACTCAGCCTCTCTCAACACTGTTGCATCACCTACATATCACACCGTCTTTTCTCCTAAGAAAAAGAAAGCCAAACGATCAATTGATCTACAATCAACATCTCTCACCAACAGAGTTGATGAAATATATCACTATTAATAAGAAATGATGGGAGTTCAACGTGAAATGTATTACGAGCAAAAACGTTAAGGATCTCATCTAAATTTTCTCGAAAAATGTATTATAACAATTTGTGGTCATTCATCAAAAAAAATTGCATACATCAAAAATCTCCTCGATTAAAAAAACTCCAATAAAAGCCTATAACATTACTCCAAGAAATCTATGCTATCTAGGACCATCAAACCAAGATTGGATAAACACACCAGATCGTCCGACTTGGTCTCCACTAAAGCCATTGATTGGTGACACAAAGATTGAACCGCAATCAGGGATATGCAACAAATTAAAAATTCTAGCCCATTTGACAAAAAATAAATTTATGCTATCAATTTTTGTCAAAATAAGTTTCTTTGTTAAATTTTAAATACATATTGTTTTTATTTTCTTGATAGTTCAATAAAAAAGGATTGATATTTAAATATTAGGAATAATTTTAGAAGAAAATAGACCACGGTGTCTATGACAATACCATAGACATCTGTCAAAGGTTTCGGGAAAACTTTTTTCGGAAACCATAGAAGTCTATGTGAAACTCACATATGTCTGTCATATCTTTCTATTTATTTTTCTAACACATCAGATGTCTGTGGAAAACTCACAGATGTCTATCATATGTTTCTGTTTATTTTTACTGAAACCACAGATGTTTGTGGCTCCCCCACGACGTCAGTAGCTGCTCTAACCTTACATTTTCAGGAGCCGTATATAAATGATTTTACCCTAAGTTTCAATTTTACGTCCAATCTACTTCCTCGTTTTTGAAACCCTAGCCTCTATAAACTTTAAATTCACCAATCAATGACTCCAAAGAAGATGACCATTTCTAAAAAGCAAAAATATGGACAATCTTCCTCCTCTTCTTAATTTCCTGTCACCCAATCTCACATAAATCAATGGCTCTGAAACAATCCAACTGTCATCAATCGATTTTAGGTGCTTTCCAAGAAGAAAATTCATGTTGGTCCCTTCTACCACTTCGAAAATGTAATAGAATACGATATTCAAGGATTAACAATGGATGTCGATTGTCGTGACCCCATTAGTTATGATGAAAACAAGGTAATTATCAATCCTCTTGCTATCTATCTTTTCTATTCCAACTTACGTAGCGTGAAAATATGGAATCCAAAAATTGAAGAAGGATGGTTGTGGTCAAGTTTTTATGGTAAAGAAATAAAAATTGATGTATATACAGTTGGACGTATACTAGGATGTTCTCATGAGGGAATCGATTTAACAGAAATATCGAACCATAGTCTTTTACCCCTGGATGAAGTTACCCATCAAATTTGGGAAGATAAGATGACCAAATGAAAATCAAATTACCTATGAATACGTGCTATACTACTTAATAGAAGGATAATCAACACAATCATTCCATGTCTAGGTAGCCACGAACAAGTTTATCCCAATGACTGTTGAGCTTTATATGCATTATTTGGTCGTCTCCGGGTAAATTGGGCAAAATTTGTTCATGACCAAATTAAAGGTTTTTGGACTCAGCATCGTCAAACAATTGTATATGCTCCGTACATAATTCGTATCTTGCAAGATCTCGACGTTCCTTCATACTATGATTAGTACCAAGAAATTCATACAAAAGATAGTGGTCCAAGATATTTATCCTTGATGCGACTTCCTAAAACCCCTGCATCATATCTTCCCCTTCGACCAATGAACTATTCAACAACAAAAACGAGTACATCATGATCCCCAGCCCACTCCTGCTCCCCAACAAACTTATTCATCTCGTTCTTCTCAATAACTTGCCTCCTCCAGTCCTGCTACCGAATATTATTTGGATTTGGAAATTCAAGAAGCTCGCATTGAACCGATGCAAAATGAATCACTTCGTGATTTATCGCTTAAAAATCAAAAACGAATCACAATCAACCAAAGGGCTTTAAACAAAAAATGACTTTTGAATGTTCTTTTTCTACAAGGATGATTAAAATGGAAAAGACTTTAGAAAAGGTTGTTTCCACTTTAGGAAAATTTATGAGAAAGGTCCGAGGCAGATCGTCCTCTCGCTCATCATCTTTGCCATCACCGACACCACCTCCTCGTGCACAGACACCTTTTTATCGGCCTCATACTTCTCCAGAGGGATCTTTGCATGAAAAAGGAAAGACTCCTATGTAAGAACACCTAAGGAGGATGAAGATATTGATGATATGTACGTGTCTAACACTTTGCAATTTTACCATCAATCATACATGGCGTTCCAAGGGCTCCCCATTCAAAAAGTGAGGCGTATAACGATCAAATGAACTGGCCAGGATCATACGACCAAGATCCTTCGTCTTATTGGGAATACTATGAAATTTATGGATACTTTTATTACTCTTCCAACCAGTGAAACCATCATCTCTTTTAGTTATTTTTTATCATTTATGTTTATGTTTATTTATTTAACTTTTAAACTCCTGCTACATTACTTTAGTCCCTTTTCTGGTTGGACATACTTATTTACTTTTAATTGTTTCATGATCTTATCTATAACATTCTATTATCTAAATATTATATATCTTCTCTTCTATTTTGATAATGCCAAAGGGAAGAAATTTATGGATATACATAGCGGGAGACAAAATTTACTTTATGCGAGCATTCTTTATTTTGATTTGATTGTATAATTGTCATAATCAAAAGAGGGAGAATTTTAGAACCTTTGTTCAATGTTTCAATGACAACAACTATACAATCATATATATTATATGCATCTTATCAAGATAACTGGTGTATACTACAAGAAGTCACAATGCTCAAAGATATTGGGACTCGAAGACAAACAAAGATCTATCAACCATACTATAATTAGTAAGGTAATTCTACTATAAAAGAGTCTTAGATAAAATGTTGTAAGGTCTCCTTGAGTATATAAGAACACACGGTCACACACGATTTTATATACATTGAAACATAAAGTGAAAAACTACATTTAACATTCATAAACATTTGAGGAAAAATCATGAACTTGTGTGACAATCCTCGGGAAATTATTTCTTGAAGTCACAAACGTATGAGTTATTATAGAACGTTTGTCATATGAAAAACTGCACAATTCTAATTAGACACTTCTATTGAAAAATAGAAATTAACTCTTCATTAAAAGGTTGCAGCCATTAAAATTAATAGACCTTATCTAATAGTAACAACTCTTCATTTGCATATCTTTAAATCCATAAATACTACCGTGATTGAGATTTAGAGATTAATTGAATTAAATTACTTAAAACTATTCTCTCCTAATTTCATATTACTCTCGTGTGCGTACAATTGCTTACATACTCTCAATCTATCATAACTAAAATATAATTTTGGTTAAACACTTCCTACAACTAAAAGCATTCACATTCACATACTTAAAGGAGATCATAGGAATATTTGTACTATCAGTCAAAATCTGTGTTATTTGAAACACAAAATTGTTAGAGTTATACTTTTAGTTAGCCGATTAAAGGAAATACCGAAGGGGAGCTTTAGGACTGGACGTAGCACGAGAGGTCCGAATCACTATAAAATATCTGGTGTGATTGTCTCTGTTATTTATCTTATTTATATTTAATTATTGTTCTCTGCTTAGCATAGTTAGTAATATACATCCTCAAACGTATACATATAAATTGCATAATTTATAAAGATCCCATAGACTTTCAATTTTCAGCTCCTCTTCACCTAGGGTTATAGCCGGCTTTTTTTCTTTTGTTTATGTTTTTAGTTTATGAAAATGTGAATTGGAATGAAGTAAGAGGTTTAGGGGTTATGGTAACGGCTATTCCCATATTGTCGTTACCTTATTCTCTTATGTGTTTAACTTATAAACCATGGTTATAGATTTATTTAGTTAAGGCACGACCTTAATTAGTTTTCAAATCTAAATTCCCTTATCACTCTGGTCTCTACATTATTCTATTTAATTTAACTAATTAAATCTCCTGAATAATGCCATATAAAATTAAGGATTTTAGACATATGTTTTGAAATCTAAAGTATATGTCATTTATAGTTTCATCTTGCTTCATTCTAAAATTTTGAAATTGATTTTGAAGCATGGAAATCTTGCTATGTTTGACCTTGTTTGTGCCTTCATGAGTTATTTTAAGAGTATACCAAATTTTGCATGTGGATGTACACAAACCTACTCTACTAAACTCGTTTTTGTCTAAATAACAAAATAACATATTCATTGCCCTAGCATTACTAGTAGCATCAAGTTTATGTGTATTTGACCATTGTGTATAATCAATGGTAGGTACAGTGTATTCTTATTGAGTGATATTCCAAGTGTCATAACCATTAGCTTGCATATATATCCTCATCCTAGTTGACCAATAATTATAATTTAGTCCATTAAAAAGTGATGGTCGTGTAGTTGATTGACCTTCAATAAAAACTTGATGTATTACTATCCATATTACTTGAGTTATCAAAAACTTTGTTATGGTTATATGATGACCTTGCTCTGATACCAACTGAATGTTGCTATGAATCGAGTAGTATAATGACCCAGATATTTGTCACTTTAGAGAATTTTGAAATATTCAAATATACGATATTTTAACATAAAATGAAAATATTTTTAACAATAAATAAAATTGATAATCTTGTTTTGAATAAATATTACAAAAAAATCTGTACTTTGAAAGATATATCAATAAAATGACCGAAAGTCATTTTATTGATAAACAGCTCTTTAACCATCCGACATCGCACATGGACCTGGATACATGCACTTATTTCTCCATTTGGGTGAGAATATGTAATAAGATAATTTATTTTGTTTTGGAAAATTAAAAGGATATATGACATCATTAACAATGTCGCTATTTCAAAATAATTGGTTTTTGAATTTAAATTGAGTTTAAATTATTTTAATTATTAAATAAGCCCTTTTAATTATTGTATAATGATATAAATAATATTCTTTAAATTTTTTCTACAAAAACATGTATATTAACTAAGAAGTGAAAATATGACCAGAAATCGAAATCGGAATTTGTAAAGATTCAATGTGTAGAGGTTGTGCAATGTTGTGAATTATATGTGACACACACACACACACACACACACACATATATATGCACACATACATGTACACATACATAAAGACATTCACATGAACACGGATACACACATATATACATATACATTTTAATATAAAATAACTAAAAATATTAAGATAGTTATTCACTCACACTCATAAGTACATGCATACGACCTTGCACATGGGAAGGTGGGTTTTAGTAGAACACCATAATGATGGAGGGTAGTGTGTTGGTGTAAAATAATGATGTATTTGCATTAAAAAAATTAGTATTTTACTCCTTCCATTCGCCTATAAATTACCACCATTCTTTTTTACTTCCATTCACTTCTTCTTTTTCTTCATTTTCCTAAGCTTTTCTATCTACTTCCATGTCTTCCATACTTAGAGAATAATGGAAAAAATATTTGCAAAAGAAAATTAAATTATATAGTATATACATACACACACCAAACCGTTTCAAAACTCAATCTGTAACAATCCCGGTTTTGAGTCAAATTTGAATTGGTAATTAATATAAATTTTTGGATTTAAATTGTGAATTAATTTCAATTTTTCCAAAATTAAATAAGATACGTGTTTATATTTATATATAAATAGATTGAAATAACATTTTGATTTGAAATTCAAAATTCAATATCTTATAAATATATTGGATTTGAAAACATTATATTTCAAATTAATGGAAATTTGTTTTCTAATTTTAACATATGATATATATGAAAGTTATATTTTGAAATTAATATAGTAAATTTTCAAAAGTTGTTTAAAACTTAATTCTATATTTTATAATATACATATATATGTTTATTTTTTAAAGTATAACTAGTTCTAAAATCATTTTTTTCTTAAGGTTATATAAATAGTTATAAAAGTAAATGCATATAAATAAATATTTCTAATAAGATTTAATATATTTCCTTTTAAAATTTAACATAAGAAAAGTTTAAAACATATATATACACATATGTATCTTTTGAATTAATAAAGCACAATACATTTTAAAAATAATAAAAACATAGTTTATATATATTTATAATTTAAACACACAAAAGATATATTAATAAAAACATGATTCACAAATTTATAGAATAAAGGGTTTAAAACACAAACTACTTGCATGTAAACATTTGTAAATATTTTAACAAGTATTAAAATAAGTGTAACTCTTTTGAATATGAATTTAACAAATGTTAACAAAGTATAACTTGGATTTACAAGTGGCATTTAAATTTTCTTTTAAATAAAAATTTAAATAACTGTTACAGAGAATAGCCAGGCTAATGCATTCATTTCTCAATTCTTCCTTTATCCTCATTTTCAAAAACTTAAAATGGAAAAAAAAAAATCAAATCTGAAGCATCTCAAAATACATCAAGCAAATTTCAAACCTGAAACAACTAAAACAAAGATTATTTCCAGTTTTCAAAACCTGGAAGTTATAACCAGAGAAGAAATAAAAGTAAAGATTCAAATCAAATTCAAAAGCCTAAAGCAAATCAAATAAGAAAAGCAAGATCATCTCAAAACAAAATCAGGAAAATACAAATCAAGTGCAGATCATCTCAAAATAGTTCCAGTTCTCAAAAATCAACATCATCTCCCTGTTTTTCAAATTTCCATCCTTCTATGTCTTAATCCAGGTGAGCAGACTGACCTATTTAAATATGAATCTATGATATATCTTGATGTTTTGTGAAGTGGTTGTTGTGAAAAATAATGAATGAATGTAAATATTATCTGCATGTATATATATTCATGTGAGGATTGAGGTATGCATGAGTGTATATATGTCTGTATATCTCTGTTCAAGTTCTAGGCTTTGAAACAAATTCAAAAATCAATTACTCTTCATGTAATTCCCTATAGGTTATGAATTATAAACAAAATATATTTGAATTGTCAAGATATTAGGTTTAAAAATAGTTTCCAGTTAAAATTTTGAATAAAATTTCTGAAAAGAAGAAATTACAAAGATAATTAAATTCAAGTCAAAAATCGAATGTCTAAAAATTAAGTTTGGAGTTTACCACCAAATTCATATTGGAATTTTATGAATTTTAATCATAGTTTCGTAATTTTTAAGCTTGGGATTGATGCGAATTTTCAAGTTAAACGTTTTTGGGTTTTTCGTCAATTGCCGATGATCGATGGGTCTGGGTTCATCGTGGTTGATGTCAAAGGTAGTTTGGAGGATGCCGATCGATGGAAAAATGGAAGGGATTTTTCAGATGATCAGAGTAGATTGGGTTCGTCGAAATAGGGTTTTAGGTCTAGTTTTAGTCAACGTTGTTCACGAAGAAATCACGTCGTTAATGGTTGATCGGAATAGTTCGCACCCGGGTGAACAGAAGTAAGAGACTCAGGTGGATCGGCGTGGGTTCTGGCAATGGGTGGCGTTGCAGTGGGGTGATTTTTGGTAACTGGGTTCGTTCCAGGTTGGGTGAGCTCGAGCTTGATTTCGATTTCAAGTTCGAATCAAAATCTGGCTGTCGGGATTGATGGAGGAAACCAACAACGACTTGTTGGCAACGGCGATGGCGATCGGAGTGGCTCCGGCGCTTCATGCACGTGCATGCACGAAGGTGTGTATCTGTGTTGTTTGAAAGGTTGAGGAAGACGAGTTTTCCTCGAGATGGACTTGAGGTAAAAGACGGTTTTTCTTGGGGAGTCGAAGCACGTGGATAGCTCGGGTTTGGGCTCGAGCAAATCTATCTTGGCTCGGGTTTTCTTAACTTGATGATTCAATAAGTTTTTAAATATAATGTTAACTAAGTTTTGAATTGAATAAGTTTCAAAAGAATATGAACGAAGTTTTCCCAAAGTAAATTTATTTAAACAAGTTTTAAAAACAAAATTTAAAGTTAAATGTTTCTAAAATATGGTTGATTTAAATAATGATACCAGTTTAATTTTCTTATTAAGTCTCAACTTGTTTTCAAAAATAAAATGAGGTAATTAAAAAGTGATTAAGGATTGTGTATTAAACTTTAATTAATCAAAATTTCTCAAATGATTTTGTACAATTATTTTCAAGCATTCAATTTAATAAGATTCAAATGATAATTCAGTGAAGTAATTAAGATAAGGGTTTATCTTTACTTAATTAAAGTTTTGATTAATCAAAGGGCCATCGATAAGTAATTAAGGATAATTACTTAAAGAATAATTACTTAATGAGGGTAATTAAAGATCAATTAAGGGTTAATTAATTATGTAACTAACTTAAGGCTAATTTATTAATGTGATTAATTAAAGGTTAATTAATTTATTATTAAAGGTTAATTAATAAATGAAAGTAATTAAGGGTAATTAATTACTTAAAGATAATTACGTAATTAAAATTAATTAATTAATGATTAAAGGTTGATTAATCAAGTGATTAGCAGATAATTTGTAATTAAAGGTTAATTAATTAAAGAATAATTAAATAATTAAAGGTTGGTTATTTAATGATTAAAGGTTGGTTGATTTATTAATTAAGGTTGATAAATTAATAATTAAAGGTTAATTAATTTATTATTAAAGGTTAATTAATAAATGATTAAAGGATAATTAATTAAAATGGTTTATAATTAATCAGATTTAGGTGATAATTCATAAGTAATTAATCTGGTTCAAATTGATTATAATCAGGTGAATAACTAATCTTACTTATGAATGTTTGGATTATATCGAATGTTTGAACTGCTTGATATCCCTGATGTGCAATGTTCTCTGATATGAATTGTGCGAATTGATCTGTGAACTGTGATTTATTTATCTGTGATGAATTTACATATTTATTTGTGAATGGAAGATAAGCGTTATAGGATTATACCGCTTATCGATATTGTTGTGCTTGAATTGATGTTGGTTGTGATATGTTATTGTTGTGTGTAAAACCCCTAGACTACACCACACACAAAAATATGGATTTCACGAGGAATTGGTTGAGTCACAGATATTTCAAATTTAAATATTATTTTGTTTAAAATTTGAATTTTGAATCCATATGGTTTGGAAGTGAAATTGAGTTAAATTTGAAAAGCTTTTGGAAAGGAAGTTTGAAATTGAAATTTAGTTTGAATATACTATATCTTGTTAAAGTTTTGAAATTATTTTGGAACTTATGGTTTGAAAGAGTTATATAAGTTATACAATATAATATGGATTTAAAATTATTTTTACATAAATTATTTTGGGAATTTGAATTTTATTCAAATAGAACTTGCCGATGATACGACAATTCGTTGATTTTATGGTTTATACTTTTTAAGGCTATAACTTGTGCATTTTTGATCGGATTTTTCCAAAACGAAAACCCTATGTTTTTCAAATAATAATAGATTTCATACAAAGAAAGAATTCCAGGTTTTTTGTTGAAAGGTTTTCAAGTATGGGTGAATCAAAATGGAAACAATTTTGAAATTTGTGAATAAATCTTTGTTAAAGATTTGGTGAACCTTGTTTCAAATTGAAGTGGATTTTAAAAGGTGAATCTTTTGTTTAAAAAGATTAAAAGTGGAAATTTGTTTAAACCATTCAAAGAAAGGTTTTAGGGAACGAGTGTTAAAAAGTTGTGACTTAACTAAGATCCCAATATATCCATATGGTTTTAAATTTAAGCGCTCATTATTCGATTTAGCCGGGAGATGACTTTATGTCATAAAACCCACTCTGAATAGTGATACGACGTATTGGGAGTGCATTTGAAGACAGTGGTGAAGACCGAGTATTTTCAAGAACGAAAGGATTACCTGTCGAATGTCTCTGCACCGAGTCGCGTCGGTATAGAGATCTCAATATGTGATGGGGAGTCCGATCGGGATTTTGAATACTCAAATTTGCAAGGAATTCTTTGGAAGTGCCTTCGGTTCCGTTTGAACCCGGACCGGACTTGTATGGATGTATGTCTGACATTACACTTTGAGATGTAAAGCTGATTTCTATCAAATACATTTCTGTTTGGTGGCGGAGAATTTATTCTCTTACTTAACACCCTTCTCTAAGACATACGAGCTCAGAGGTTGTGTAGTTGATGGTTATTAGTGATATATTCCCAATTTGGTAATGTGGCATGCTAATTGCTACTGATCATTTGTTGATTAAAGCATGGCTTTTGTGAAAAGCGTAGCTTTGTGGACGAGACCTCGTTAAACCTCACAACTCGAAAATAGTCGAAACAGGAAAGATGCGGCAAGGTTATAAGGGTTGCGCACTTTAGGGTATGTCCATTTCCTTCTGGATAAAAAGTAATATCATGGTATGGAGCCTAGATATTTAACTTATGTGGTTGTTGGAATTTGTTGGTGTTGAGGGCCCTCGGATAAAGGTCGGTGACGACCAGGGGATGGCATACTCATGTCAATAGTTACCTAGTTACATTGGTAACCCGGCCTTGTGTTGGCAGAGAGCCGGTTAGGTTCTCGGGGTGTCCCTCCAGAGGCGTACTCATTCGACGAGGAAGTTTCTTAGCCTGACCATTTGTTGGAAATCCAATCAACCAATACGCGTCCGTTACGATTTCAGTTGTACAACCTGCCATTCTTAAATGGTAGCTATAGCAGGCATAATATAATGGTACCTATGCTGGCTAAGATTAATATTATACTTTCGAAATGTTTTCTACACTATGCACTAATAATAATATCAAAAGGATTTTGCGTATCAAGCATGTTTGACTATCATAAGGAGAAATATCCTCCAATTGTGTGTTTGCATTGTGTGTGTGGCGGGAGGCCTTACGGTAGTTTCATTTTACAAAAAGCATTGCGAACTTCATTTTATTTCTTTTTGTTTGTTTTTGTTCAAAATAAACTGTTTTTGTTTGCTCACACCAGTCCCATGACTGACCTGGAGTTTATTGTTCTCTTTTTAAACTCTGGGTGCCCACAATTTTCCACACGGGCAGCCTAGAGTCAGGTTTTCAGATAGTCAACTAGTAGGTGTGTGAGAAAATGCGGATTACAGATCTTAAGGCTAGGATTAACACTAGAGGGGGGTGAATAGTGTTAATCAGTGTGGTTAATGCGCTCGGTAGATTCAAAGCGGTGGAGGTGCAAAAAGTCATAACGGGGATACAGCGAGGATATAGCGGGATATAGCGGATGGCTCTAAAATAACATATAAAACTCGTACTTAATGTTTTTAAAAATATAAAAATGGTAATTAAATGAAAAATTATCATTCAATTGAATTATAAATAATAAATAAATAATTTTAAATAAAAACATGTGCGAATATACTTTAAATAAACGAAAAACTGTTATATAACATAATTAAATTTGGTAGAATATTAGAGTATTTTCATTTCTGAAAATATATTAAAAATTAAATCAAATAAATTAGTTTCATAATTTTATAATGTATAAATGCATTTTTTTTCAATTCATTGTATTAAAAAAGATATAGCGGGAATAGCGGAATTAGCGGAAATAACGGGATATAGCGGAAATAGCGAGGATTAAAGCGGAAATGCTATATTCTGGGGCTATATGGAAAAATCGTAGCGGTAGAAATCCGCTATGAGATATAGCGGGGCTGTAGTGGGGTAATAGCGGGGCATTAACTACACAGGTGTTAATAAAGAATTACTAAATCTTTTTGAGTTTATGTTAATGTAGACACCAATGTATGCAATATACAGACACAGATATGATCACAGAAACAAACACAGATGCAGAAATAAAATAAAAGCAGTAAATGAGAGAACACACCGGATTTTATACTGGTTCGGAGTTACCCTACATCCAGTCCCGCAACACAAGTACAGATTTCCTTTCAAAAGCAATTGTACAATTACACCCTCGGTTTCAAGGCTACGAGGTACACCCTCCGGAATTTCGATCCTCTGGGTAGGGATACTTGATTTCGGGGCCACAAGTTTACCCAATTGATTTACCAAGGCTACAATCACACCTTTTCTCTCTTGATTGATTTTCAAGGCCACAATCACACCTTTTCTCGCTTAATAGATTACAAAGAAGTCTATAACTCTGAATAGCACTGAGAATCTTGTAGAGAGAGTAATAGAGAATTAAACTACGAATGATCGAGTTCGATTCAATGTTGATTTCGGCAGAGTAACGGTAAGAATATGTATTAAGAAATGGGAAGAAGAAGAGGAGTGAAAAACCAGAAAATCTGATGATAAATTCGTTGAAACTAACCCTTATTTATAGAAGAACAACAGCCATGTCCATTCGTGAAGAGATATGGCGAATAGACACTTCTTTTGAAATTTAAATTTTGAACTTAACTGACACCATTTCGACATGGAGTACATAGGCATGTCGACATCCCAAAGAATTTTTTGTTGTTTTGGTTTTCTTTGAAAATAACTTTTATTTTATATTAAAACTAGTTTAAACTTTATAAATATGCTTGATCATAGTTAAAATTCATAAGTAAATATAGAGAATAACATATATAGAATTTAACTATAATATTATATTTAAATCTAAATATAAATATTTAAAAGTTAAAAGTTAAATATATTATTTTAAAAGGATAGTTTAAAATCAGGAGTAATTTAACTAAAGATAATTTTGAGGCTAAAATTATTTAAAAGCAGGATAGAGGGTTTTGAATCTTTTAAAAGGAAAGTTTTGAAAACATTTTGAAAACATGATATAATTTTGAAAAATCATTTTGAATAAAAAGTTAGCGGATACAAAACAATGTTCCACTAGATTTTTCGTAGGTTCCATCCTACTTAGGGTTCCATCCCTTTAACAGGCTCGAAGTGGATTCCATTTCATGAATAAATTGGATTTTAAGATGCCAGTGCTTTTCTATGAGTTTTAACAAAATTCCTAATAATAAAAAATACTTAAACTTGAAATCTTGAACTCTTGATAATCTTGATACTCATCAGTCTTCTATCTTGATATCTTGAATCTCTATACTGTACAGTCTTCATTCTTAGTACCTGCATGGTTAAATCCTACATATACATATATATCTAAACTTATAATGTTAGTATTTACATTTTATAATCTATTCAAAGGCTGTTGTCATCAAAACCATCATCTCACGGACTAACAATCTCCCCTTTTTTGATGATGACAACATTTGTTTATAAAATATTACTTCTATCCTAATAACTCCCCCTAAAACTAATAAATCCCCCTTAATTAATGCCTAACTACCCTATTTTATATTTCTCTCCCTTTGTCATCAACAAGAAAACTAAATGTAAACTATATAACTCCAAACTATATAACTTTCCTAAAACTATTACTCTATGACATTTGATTATAATGATAGTGTTATCATAAGTAATCATCACTTAAATTTAATACTAAAACATTGTCCTAAACTATTAATGATCCTAAGTAAGAATTCACGATAGTACTTATAATTAAAAAACATATAAGAACACGAGTTATTTATTACGTATGAGGTTGTATATACATGAGCATTTAGAAAACATAAATAAACACAAACATCAATGGAGAAGAAAGAAAAGAAACTATTGTGTGTTTGTAAACATAGGAGATCTATTAATCGAACAGTTTGGATAGTGGTAACAGAAATTCCCACGTTGTTCGACAAGATTCCCATTCTTGTCAAAACACACTTCTCCAACACACACGACTTGGTCATCATCCGCTTGCGCTTCTTCTTCCATGGGTTCTTCTTCTTCTTCTTCGCTGGCCTCTTGTTCTTGATTGAGTGAAGAGTCTTCATCAATCAAGATAGGGTTGGCTTGGTTACCCATTAGGAATTTTTGCAAATACCTAAGAATCTTGCCTTGCCTTTCTTGTTCCTTTGCCATACGAAGTTGAGTCACTTGAATTTCAGTCATCGTTTGAAGTACATCCTTCATAGATTCCTCTATTTTAGTCACACGAGCGAGAGTAGTACGTTGAAATGGACCCGACGTAGGAGAGGGAAATGAAAAGGTTGATTTTATGTTTGATTTGGAAGAGGAGGCCATTATTTTATTTATTTCAGAAGATAGATTAAAGAGAAAACAGAGAGAATGAACCAAAATTCGAAATAGAGAAGAATTTATAACTAATTTTTTGAATTTTGGTGGGAAAATTTTCAAAATTTAAAAACATCGCATGTCGACATGGGTATATGAGGGATGTCGACATGGTCTTTTATATTTTAACTCTTTGAATTATTTTAATATTAATTATTAATTATACTTGTTATTTATATTTTATATTTCAGACCTAATTCTCTACTTAATTTAGTAAATATTGATTCATTTAAGGGTTTTGTTAAGATATCAGCAATTTGATTCTCAGAATTGATATAATCGAGAGTAACTACTTCCTTACTTATATTATCTCTGAGAAAATGATGTCTGATATCAATATGTTCAGTTCGAGCATGTTGAGTAGTATTTTTGGATAAATTTATCGCACTCGTATTGTCACAATAAATTGGTGATTTTGAAAATTTTAAACCAAAATCTTTTAAGGTTTGTTGCATATATATTACTTGAGAACAAGTCAAAGCAGCAGAAATATACTCTGCTACAATTGTTGATAAAGAAACTGTGTTTGTCTTTTTACTAAGCCAAGAAATCAGAGAATGCCCCAAAAAGTGACAAGTCCCACTTGTACCTTTTCGGTCTGATTTACAACCAGCATAGTCAGCATCATAGTAAGATATTAAGTCAAAAGAATGATTTTTAGGGTAGAATAAACCATAATCAGATGTGTGTTTGACGTATCTTATGATTCGTTTTACGGCTTTTAAGTGGGTCTCTTTAGGTTGGGATTGATATCTGGCACACAGACAAACACTATGCATGATATCAGGTCTACTGGCAGTAATATAGAGTAGTGATCCAATCATTCCTCTATATAGTTTTTGATCTACATCTTTCGAGTGATCTTCTTTACTAAGGTACTCATTGGTTGCCATGGGAGTGGGTTTTCCACTCGCAGTAGTCAAACCAAATTTACTAATTAGGTCTTTAGCATATTTTTCTTGACTAATAAAAATACAATTATCTAATTGTTTTATTTGTAATCCTAAAAAGAAATTTAATTCACCCATATGACTTATCTCGAACTCTTTTGTCATTATTTCAGAAAATTCTTTATTCATTTCAAAATTAGTTGAACCAAAAATGATATCATCTGCGTAAACTTATACTAGTTGAATATCATTTTTATTTCTTTTAATAAAAAGAGTATTATCTACTTTACCAATTTCAAAATTAGATTGCAATAAATAAGATCTTAGTCTATCATATCAGGCTTTAGGGGCTTGTTTTAGACCATATAATGCTTTTTTTAAGTTTGTAAACATGATTTGGTAATTTATCATTTTCAAAAAGTGGAGATTGTTCAACATATACTTCTTCTTTTACAAATCAATTTAAAAAGGCACTTTTAACATCCATTTGAAATAATTTGAAATTATTATGATTTGCGAAAGCAAGTAGAATCCTAATGGAGAAGGTTTCATCAAAATCTATTCCTTCTTCTTGACAATAACCTTGAGCGACTAATCAAGCTTTATTTCTAACTACCTCTCCTTGTTCATTTATTTTATTTTTATAAAGCCATTTAGTTCCAATTATAGTTTTATTTTCTGGTCTAGGAACAAGTTCCCAAACATCATTTCTAGTAAATTGATTTAATTCTTCTTGCATAGCCAAAATCCAAGAATCATCAGTTGATGCTTCTTTTGGATTTTTGGGTTCAATAGTTGATATAAAAGCTACATTACTCATTTGACTTAGTTGATTTCTTGTTTTAACAATAGATTGCATATCTCCCAGTATATTTTCTACAGGATGATCTTTTAAAAGTTTAGTCCTTTTATTAGGATGATTAATTTCATTATTAATTTCAATTGATTATTGATTTTGAGTGATTAAATCCTCTTCATCATTTGTATCTTCAAAAATTTAGAAATTTTCATCAAATGAAACATGTATTGTTTCCTCAATGGAATTGGTTTTTAAATTAAACACTCTGTACGCTTTACTTCTATTAGAATATCCGATAAAGATACTTTTGTCGGATTTAGGATCAAATTTATCTAAATTATCTTTTATATTTAAAATAAAGCATTTACTTCCAAAAATTCTGAAATAGGATACCTTAGATTTCTTTGAATAAAGAAGTTCATAAGATGTCTTATCAGTTAGAGGTCTAACTAAAGTTCTATTCAAAATATAACAGGCGGTAGCAACTACTTCTGCACAAAAATTCTTTGGTAAATTGCTATCTGTAAGCATAGTTCTCGCACACTCTTGAATCGTCCTATTTTTACGTTCTACTACTCTGTTTTGTTGTGGAGTTCTCGGAAATGAAAAATTGTAAGTTATTCCCTTTTTATTGCAGAATTCCTCAAATTTTTCATTTTCAAATTCACCACCGTGATCACTTCGAATAGTTATAATTTTTAGAGAAAATTGTTTTTTAATTCTTTTTGAGAATGTTTTAAAACATTCAAAAGTATCACTTTTATGTTTCAAAAATATTGTCCACGTAAATCTAGAAAAATCATCTACAATTACAAAGACATATTTACTATGATTTATAGATAGAGTTTGAGATGGACCAAATAAATCAAGATGTAGTAATTCAAGAGGTTTTGAAGTTGAAATCATATCTTTTAACTTAAAGGAACTTTTTCTAAGTTTTCCTAATTGACAAGCATCACATAAACTATCTATTTTAAAGTTCATTTTAGGGAGACCTCTTACTAGATCATGTTTTGACAGTCTAGGTAAGAGTTTGAAATTCAAATGCCTAAATCTCTTATGCCAAATCCAAGGGTCACTTGTATTTGCCAACAGACACAGGTTATCATTTGAAACTTTTATACTAAGAATATAAATATTCTTTTTCCTGACTCCCTCAAATATAATGGTTGCATTATTATCTTCGGTGTGACATTTATCTTTTTCAAATTTAATTTTATATCCTTTATCGTAGAGCTGACTTATACTTAGTAGATTATGTTTCAAATTCTTAACTAGAAAAACATTAGTAATAGTAGGAGTTTCAGAATTACCGACTTTACCGATGCCAATCACATATCCTTTTGAATTGTCTCCAAAGTTAACCAATCCTCCGTTTTTGTATATTATATCATTCAGTAAATCTGGATTGCCAGTCATGTGTCTAGATCATCCACTATCAAGTATCCATTTGTTCTTTCTGATGTGCACAATTTGTCCGTTGTGGATTGATTCCTCAACACCCATAAAGCATGATTCCTGCACATCACACAATCTTGATAGACAACTTGAATTTGAATATTGATTATATACATACTCAAGAAACGACGATGGTTTGAATGCTTCTAAACTAGTATTAACAAATATAGCCATTCTAAAAACTTTTTCAAAAATCAGACTATGAAACTTTGAAAACCTTGCTCTGATACCAATTGTGAGAAAATGCGGATTACGAATCTTAAGGCTAGGATTAACCCTACAGGGAGGTGAATAGTGTTAATAAAGAAGTACTAAATCTTTTTGAGTTTATTTAGTTTAGACACCAATGTTTTCAATATACAGACACAGACATGATCACAGAAACAAACACAGATGTAGAAATAAAATAAAAGCAGTAAAGGAGAGAACACACCGGATTTTATACTGGTTCGAAGTTACCCTACATCCAGTCCCGCAACACAAGTACAGATTTCCTTTCAAAAACAATTGTACAATTACACCCTCGGTTTCAAGGCTACAAGGTATACCCTCCAGAATTTTGATCCTCTGGGTAGGGATACTTGATTTCCGGGGCATAAGTTTACCCAGTTGATTTACCAAGGCTATAATCACACCTTTTCTCTCTTGATTGATTTTCAAGGCCACAATCATACCTTTTCTCGCTTGATAGATTACAAAGAAGTCTATAACTCTGAATAGCACTGAGAATCTTGTAGAAAGAGTGATAGAGAATCAAACTACGAATAATCGAGTTCGATTCAATGTTGATTTCGACAGAGTAATGATAAGAATATGTATTAAGAAATGTGGAAGAAGAAGCGAAGTGAAAAACCAGAAAATCTGATGATAAATTCGTTGAAACTAACCCCTATTTATAGAAGAACAACAACAATACCCATTCGTGAAGAGAAATGGAGAATAGACACTTCTTTTGAAATTTAAATTTTGAACTTAATTGACACCATGTCGACATGGGGTACACAGGCATGTCGACATCCCAAAGGATTTTTTGGTGTTTTGGTTTTCTTTGAAAATAACTTTTATTTTATATTAAAACT
This sequence comes from Allium cepa, assembly GCA_030765085.1. Lineage (NCBI taxonomy): Eukaryota > Viridiplantae > Streptophyta > Magnoliopsida > Asparagales > Amaryllidaceae > Allium > Allium cepa. The sequence continues at coordinate 27,034,655 of CM060939.1, read as the reverse complement.
AATTTAAACTTTATAAATATGCTTGACTATAGTTAAAATTCATAAGTAAATATAAGGAATAATATATATAAAATTTAACTATAATTTTATATTTAAATCCAAATATATATATTTAAAAGTTAAAATTAAACATATTATTTTAAAAGGATAGTTTAAAATCAGGAGTAATTTGATTTTGAAACTAAAGATAATTTTGAGACTAAAATTATTTAAAAGAAGGATAGAGTGTTTTGAATCTTTTAAAAGGAAAGTTTTGAAAACATTTTGAAAACATGATATAATTTTGATAAATAATTTTGAATAAAAAGTTAGCGGATACAAAACAATGTTCCACTGGATTTTTCGTAGGTTCCATCCTACTTAGGGTTCCGTTCCTTTAACAGGCTCAAAGTGGATTCCATTCCACGAATAAATTAGATTTTAAGATACCGGTGCTTTTCTATGAGTTTTAACAAAATTCCTAATAATAAAAAATACTTAACCTTGAAATCTTGAACTCTTGATAATCTTGATACTCATGAGTCTTCTATCTTGATATCTTGAATCTTTATACTGTACAGTCTTCATTCTTAGTACTTGCATGGTTAAATCCTACATATACATATATATCTAAACTTATAATGTTAGTATTTATATTTTATAATCTATTCTAAGGTTGTTGTCATCAAAACCATAAACTCACGGACTAACAAAGTGTAGCTTTTGGCAATCCCTAGAGCCTTTGATTTGTCGATCGCATTGAGTTTCACTTTAGCATGATGGTGGTTCTCGTTTTTGGTTTGGGATCTTTGAGCTTTGGCATTGGAGATGCAGTTGTTGGGATTTCTATCCTTCTTCCTCTTGAAGGCATATGTTGGTGTTGTCTATCTACTGCTGCTTTGTTTTTCGCTGTTGTGTACCTCTGATATTTGTTGATCATTTCATTTGTATCATTGTTGTATCAAATGTTTTGTATCAATAAAGTTATTCTTCTGTTTTCGTGGTGTTGTTATCACCTAATGTTGTTATAAGCTCCGGCGAACCAAACTCAATGTTTGAATCTGCGGCATTCGAATACGGGTGAAGTATTTGGATGTTGATTTTTGAAGGTCGAGTCAAGCTCGTTACACAATCAAACTCCTCATATTCCCTTAAAAATACCCGCAGCCACACCCATGCAACCACAGGACATGTGTCTTCCGCCTCTCCAAGGTCAAGGTCGAGCCTTCCAAGGCAAAGGCATGAGTGTTCGTAAGCGTTATATTCAAGTTAGCCGAGCTATAGCCGATTTAAAGTTAGTCCGATCAAAATTCACATAAGAAACTCTATTTATAATATGGTATATTAGATGATATATATGTTTTTTATGCTTGGTTATGATGATTTTTATCTAGTTTGGATGTAGACTATATTCTTATTTTGATGTTGAAATGATTCACGTTTAATACACGTCAAAAATCACGAAGGAAATCACTTTCCTTCAATATATAAAATGGTGTATATGAGATTGTTAAACCTCTTGAAAATGGTTTTAAATGGTTTATAAATATTTCATAAAAAAATCCAATTTGATGAAATTTTGACAAGTTATGAAAATTGAGTCACGTATTGGCGCGTCGTGTAATGGTAGTCCGTGATTTCGCACCATTGAAAGTTAAATCCATTTAAATGATGGATTCAAAGTCAGGATTCTTTGTAATAAGAATTTTTCGAGCCCTTATAATCATAGTTTTCAAACTAAGAAAGAAAATCAAAATTTAATTTAGTAGATTTTGAAATATGAGCGAAACAAGTTTTCAAAATAGTCGCGGTTTGGCAGTTCGAAAATCAAAGCGATAAATTCTTTAAAATTGAAATTTTAATTCTTTAAAAGATATAAAATAAATTCTATAAATATTTTAAAATGTTTTAAAAGAATATGAGTTATAACAATGAATTTCTAAATGATCGAAAAGTTGTTTTGATTAGATAGGCTTTGAAAACACTATTCGTAGCCTTATTCGCAACACTTAATAAACTTTTGAAATATGAACTTAAACTTAACAATTCTTTTCCAAATCTTTTATAAATGTTTTCAAATGAATAATTAAGTGTTTTAAAGATGAATTGGAGGTTTATAATTTATTTAAAAGAGTTTAAATAAATGATTTTAAGAAAAGCTATTAAAATAAATGATTTAATCTTGGCTCTAAAAGCCGACGAGCAAACTGGATTTTTCTGTTCGTGAGATTTGGATGTAAGGTGCTTAAACTAAGGAGATGTTCAGGTGTAACTCGTGCCTTGGCTCTCCATGCCTCTTCCCTGGGCGAGGGAAGGATAAGCTCGAATTGTCGAAAATGAGAAAAGTATAAAAGATTCAAAATTTGAAAAGTAAATTTAATACAACTTGGGTTGTATAGTGATAATCTTCTTATACTTGGTATTAAATTCCAAAGAGGGAACCCGTACTGTTCATGTGAATTTAAAAGGTGATTTCACCGTTGTTTGACGAATAGTAAAGGTTGAATGTGGAAATAGATATTGAGTAGAATTAGTATAATTCCTATCGACCCTTTTTAACTCAATAATGTTTTCCAATATGACATGAAAATAATTTGGTATTTCCATAGTTAAAGAGAGTTTAATGATTCCGAATATACCAGAAAGAAATGTTTGAAAGATATATATCTCCAAAAGATATTTTGATAAAAAAATTAATCAATCAGAGGATAATTTCCTATTACCTAACATTTTTTTTATCAATGATTGGTTCGAAGGGACCGGGGTCAGATTTGAGTGATTCTTATCTAAAAACCACTTCGAACCAATGTAGTTTCAAAAATGAAGACATGGAATTATGGTAAAAGAATGAAGGGCTGCTTGTCACTAACCCTCAAGCAAAATTTAACATATCATATATATGTGGCAATAATATCTTCATTTGATCTTCGATGCAAGGATTGCTCGCTACTAATCCTAGGGATGATTCCCGATAGGATGTGGTAGGAGAGTTCCTTCAGTTTGTTTTGTTCCTAGACAACTTATATAGATGAATGTCTGACGTTGCATTTCTAATTCCATTGATTGATCTCAATGATCGTATCATCTGTTTGGTGGTGGAGAAGACAACTTCTCTTACCTTAACACCCTTTTCTGACACGTACAAACTCAGAATTTATACATTTGTAGAAATCAGTTATGTGATCATGGAATGGTAGTGTGACATATAAAGTAGAATGTGCTATGTGAAAAGGTAATCGTTACCTCGGGCCTCATCACCTGAAAATGGCTTAAATAGGACATGTCGTGTGGCTATTTGGTATGCCACATAAGGGTACGGTCATCACCTTTTTAGATTACTTATATATATCGAGTATGTTGTGTATGCTATAGGATCCTAGATACGTCAATTATGATTGGGGTGGTGTCATATTCTGTTTTATCAGCCACCAAGATGGGTTTCTGCTGGTTGGTCGATCTTTCCAAGTGCAGAGGTTTTAAAAGATGTTGATCCTCGGTACATCTATTTAGAGCTATACTATACTGAAGGTAGTTCCTTACCTATTATTGTATGGAAACCCATTCTCCAATAAATGCCTGCGAACTTATTGTAGAATCTACTTTGTAGCAGTATGCTGGAATTTAATCAATGTAACAATTTCGGCTAAGATTCATAAGTTTATTTGAAAAGTATTTTCAAAAGAATGTCACTAAAATAATATTCCTAGGTTTTGTATAGAAAATGTTTTGGTTATCATACGGTAAAATCATGTTCCATGTTTATATACGACATGGTCGTTATCATAAGGTAAAATCCCATTCCTTGTTTATATGTGGCGTGGTCATATGAGTTATCTATGTTTTCAAAAGTGCGTATTTTAAGTTTCTTATACCCACCCCATGACGACTCGGAGTTTATTTACTTTTCTTGTTAATGTATAACCTGCTATTTTGAACCATTCAAATCGAGAATCATCCACTTATGTCAAACTTGAATCGCTTAAAACAATAGATTGTTAATTTATATTTGACAAAACTTAGCATATACAGTAAATAAATCAATCACAGACACGGAGTAATATAACAATAATAAGTAGCGGAACAGATAAATAGTAGTTCTTGGAGCTACTATAGTACATCAGAGTAGGAAACAAATACAACAGAAATTCAAATACAAAAAGAATTTCTAATACATAACCAAATGTCAAGTCTGAACATAAAAATTGGAAATAACTGGAAAAGCTGAATAGACAAGATAGATCTTTAGGCAAAGCTCCAAGCTCCAAAGGTGAGTCTCAAATGTTGTGGCACTCAGTCTGACTCGAGCTTAAAGCAAAAACACAAAACACTCGAGTTAGGATTAACATTCTTTTGCAAGTAAATCAACTCAAGTGAAATGCAATATAACTTAAAGTATGTTTTTGATTCCCATCCTTTAAGGATCTGTGGAACTATTTACATACATAGCACAATACGCTACATATATGATGTCTATAGTAAAGTGAAATATTAAAATAGCGGTAAGGCGTTATCCATATCACCCTTAACACATTTTACATAAATGTCGTAGTCTATACAGAACTGTAAACTTTACCAAACCGGTGGGCTATCGGGGAGCACTCTATAGGTATGACACAAACCAAACTCATAGAAGGCATGATAAGACATGTGACAAGGCACGCGTGGCAATGCCAAGGGTATGATACTACCGTTTTACATTCCTGGACTAGTGGTAACGCATAGCAGGTACTACCACCTACCTCGAGACATACTCCCAAATCAAAGGTGTACCCAATCAAATCACAAAGTAATAGATGTGGTATCGAAGAAGCATACTCGATCGGAGGTGCGACCTCACTTGGCCCAGTATAGCTCCTGTTTTAGTCACATCAAGCTGACTCATAGGAGTCAGGGCCGTATTCATACCTCGTATAGATGTCGCCAAACCATCCTACTTTGTTTTGAAATCTCCACCACGTGCAAAGTTGTTAAAGTGGTTTTAGGTATTGGCAGAGAGTATGACAATATCTGATCCCGGTCTCTTTAACAATCAAACGGTGGTCATTTTTTTTAAAACAGTTCATACCTCGTATCAAAATAATATTTATTTTAAAATCATATCACTTTCGAAATTATATCACTTTCAAAATCATTATTCACTTTAAATCATATTCATTTCCAAAATCATAACCACAAAATAGGTTAAACCATTACACAAAAGTATTTGTATTTGAATCCATTAAATCTACATCATAACAGTTCCAACTTAAGTTTGAATATTGAAAGTAGTTTATGTATTGGAATAATTATACATTAAAAATAGTTTACATTTAAAAATAGGTAATACATTAAAATAGTTTATATATTAAAAAGACTTTATATCGAAAATAGTTTCAAATTAGAATTGTTTCTTCCAATTTTACAAATCAATTCAATCAACTTTAGTTCCAAAATTCAATTTAAATCAATTTCAGTTCAACAATTTCAATAAAAGTGGTTAATGGTTCGATTCAAATTCTCATTAAAATCATTTTTTATTTATATCGATTTCAAATCCAGGTTTGAACTACAAATTTAAACCACTTCCAATTCAATAGGTTTCAAAGTTAAATATTCAAAAAATTTACAATAACTCAATTTGATAAATTTCATTTATATTTCTAAATTCAACTTTAATTTTATTTCAATTTGAAAATATTCACTTAATTGTTTTTAATAACATTTAAATAAACTCCTAGATTACAAATTTAAATCAATATCAGTAATTAAATATCCAACTTCAATTATATTTAATTCTAAAATATTCACCTAATCACTTTTATAAGCATTTAAATAAATCTCAAATTACAAATTTAAATCAAAATTAAATATTCAATTTTATTTAAATTTGAAAATATTCATTTAATCACCTTTAATTAAATCAAGTTATAAAATCATACCTTTCAGAATCTCAAAATCAGTAAGTTTCCAATCAATTCTTATTTATATTAAATTCTCAAACAAATTAAATTACAAATTAACTTAATTTATCTTCCCAACCTTTATTTTATTAAAGTTACTACAAAATCTATTTTCAAAATATTAAAAAAAAATACTTTAAAACATATTATGTATATTTAAGTTACTATAAAAATCTATTTTAAATTATTAACATAAATCTAAATAGATATTTTAAACATATTTTATATATTTACTAGTTAAATTTAAATTCTGATTAAATTTTATTATATTAACTTTTTTATTATTAAATCTATTTTTAAAATATAAAGTTATAAGTAAAATTTATAATTTAAATTTTCAACCTTAACTTATAAATTTAAAATATCCATACATATAATTTCAAAAATCTAATAAAATATCTTTATATTATATCTTAAAAAAATCAATATTTATTACAACACGTCTGTTTCCTTTCAAACATTGGAAATAACTTATCAAATATAGACCAAAGGTGCCTGTATATAATTTTCTATCCTATAATCAAGTGATATGAATATTTATCATTTCAATCCACAATAATTTAAATTTATGAGTAAATATCATTTCAACCCGTAATCCTAAAATTTAAAAATCAATAAAATCGTTTGGGGTTATCATTTCAACCCATAGCAATTTTCCCTTAATCTATAAAATGTTCGTTTATGTATCATAGGGATTTTCAAAACTAATAGGAAACTTGCAGTGAAAAAATATAATTAACAGCATAACATATAAGGAACTTGCAATTGTGAATCACAATTAACAGATGTCAATATAAGTGTTATACGAAGCAACATATCATCATGTACATCAAAAATGAACATCATGTCATCATATATATGTCAAAGTGAGCATCGCAACATATAAAATCATATATGTGTGTGTGTGTGTGTGTGTGTGTGTGCTAACTAAACAAAATCCTCGCTATAAAAACATTTCGATGGTCAATTCATGTAATGTTATTTACTTAAACATAAAATTATTAATCGTAGTGATTGCTCACCTTTCGAGGCTGGAGAAAAATAGACAACACGATAAGCTATGAATTTTGAGCCAAGAACTCTACAACAAATCCAAAGCAAAGCAGGGTGGACTCGAGATCGATGAAAACAAAATATAAATTTTTAAAAAAGATATAAAATCTACTCATATATTTAAAATAAACCTTTATATATATATATATATATATATATATATTAAAAATCAATATTCAGTTTAAAATACATATCAAAAAAATATCTTTATATATATTTTAAAATCAATACTTAATTTAAACACATACTAAAATAAAATTTTATATATTATATTTCAAAATCATTTTTTTCCTAAAACACGTCTAATAAAATCAAAATATCTATACATTATATTTAAAAAAACCATATTTAAAAGTTAATATCTTTCTTTTTTTTATAAGTAGAAAGAGAAGTTAGGGGCTGCTCGAGCTAAAGAAAGGAGAGGTGCAGATGGAGGCTTTTGGGTGCGGCTATGCTCAAGGCGGCTGCTGTCAGTGGGCTTGGATGGTGTAAGGTGGTCGGAGTAGTGTTGTGTGGGCTGTTGGTGAACATGGAGGGTTTGAGGGGATGGACGGCCGAGTTGACAGGCTGGAGGCGTTCGATGATAGGCTACTCGTGCTGCGAAGAAAAGAAGAGGCTGGGTTGTGGGATCTGGAGGGTGAGCTGCTCAGTTGATATGTGGTGGAAGGAGATGGCTGTCGTGGTGTTTGGTTGGATAGCGGAGGAGGAGATGAGGCACAGCAGGAATAGGTGCGGCTATTGGTGGCTATTCATGTTGGAGAAGGTGGAGTGTCGAGTGAAGGTGACTATGGCGGGTTCTGCAATAGTAGGGTGTGGCGTGGATTCTGGTGGAAAGGCGGATCAAAGAGGAACGATATGTGTGGAGAATGGAATGCAGCGACTGGATAGGTGGGGTCTCGAGTGGACGAGCACAGGGTGGTGATGGGTTTGGTTTTGCTTGTGTGACTGGAGGTTGAGTGGATAGAGAGGAAGGGGACGAGGATGGGTGGGAGGTGAGCAGTTTCAATGCAAAAAATGGAACAGATTATATATACAAACTATTTATATTGTATATATTTTATATTATGTAGCCTGTGCCAATGGCACGGGTTCAGGTTTTTCTTGACATAACATACAGTATAATGTGTTGAATATGTATGATTTGATTGGCGGTAAAGTTATTAATAACTTGATTAGTAACAATTTTTGTAATGTTAAAACACATACAACATGCATCTAAAAAATTTATTTTCCATTTTTGTACAACATGAAAACCAACAGAGTATAGTAGTAGAATGAATTCACTCATTTGGGAATCTATATAATAAAAGTGCAGGGACAATAAAAATTTAGCACCACAAAACTGTCCATCCTTCTACAATGAAAGATTTAACTAACAATTAAGAAAAAGCACAAAGGTTTCATGCTATATCAGTTACATAATGACAGTAATGAAAATGTAGACTTTTAGTTAATTAAAGTGAACAAACAGAAGGATCTTGATAATTTTTTCCATGGCAATAGCATTATTTTTGTTCCTGATCTTCTATAGAGGAAATGAAAACCTAAAAAAAATGTTTGTATTATTTTGTAGAAAAATACAGGAAGGTTTTTTAAAAGTGAACTTTTGAGTAAATAACAATGTACATTTTTAGTCTGGCCTTTCATGGAGAATCACAATAAAACCTCTGGGTAAACAATATTTGCAGTGCTTGCTGCTTCAGGTGATGGTAGTAAGATTGAAATGATACTAAACGTAGTACATCTAGATAGGGAAACATACAATTGTGTGTGACTAAACACTTTGGTGCATAAATCAATACCGACGTACTTCACGGATTGACCCTGTGCTTTATTGATATTCAGTGCGTAAGCAAGCTTGACAGGAAACTGATGCCTTGACATGTTTATATTTAATTCAGAGGATGATGGTTGAAGAGATATTCTGGGAATGAAAAAAAAATGACCAGCTCTATCCTCAGTAAATATTTGAGCTTCAATAAGTTGCACATCGGACTAATATTAGTCGTGTTCCATTGCAGAGTCCTTCATTTAGAGCTAGTTTTCTAAGTAGCATAAATGGGCATCCAACTTTAAGTTCAAGTTTGAATGGAGGTAATCCAGTGCATTCTAATGAATTTAGGAACTCGCTTGGATAGCGATCATTTTTCTCATTTTCCACTAACTTATCAGCAATAGGAAAACGTAAACATCACCGGGGCATTTTTGTAGACATGCATAATTTAATGCGCTCACATCTTCATTGCATGTTAAGAGAATAGTTCTCTCCTTTAAAAAGTTGGAGATCCTTGTTCGACATTAAGTTGTGGATAAATAATGTCAATTAATTTAGCAAGACAGCTACATTTGTGTATCATTGATAGATCAATGATTTATTCAGGCATTGATCTAATCAATATAAGAATAAAATTGTAAAAAAACAGATTATATTAAACATTGACGTATTTAGGTTAATATCAAGGCAATAGTAGGTCACGATAAAAGTTGTACCTTTTTTAAATATTCGGCAAAAGCACGACTCTCAACCTCTTTTCAATTTAGCCCTATGTTTTTGTTTAGTGATAACACATGAATAAGAGGCCACAATGTCGATCGTCTTAGTGTTGATGCAATGATATGTTCATGCATTCTCTTTGGGATAACTAGTAAAATTTGATGAAAATAACCTCCCAAAACAACTGTAGATATAAGTTGTGAATAGATGGGTGGACTTCCAATATCTGGTAATAATGCGCATGTCCTATGTCGTAATTCTCCATGTATTGTAAAAGACTTTATCCCTCGTGTACTAAAAGTTCTATCATCTAATTTGCACAAGACTTGTAAATGCATTTGCAGCATTATATTCTCGAATATATTCCAAAAATGAATTAGACAATGAATCATTTCCATCGTATAGTTGTCGGAACTCTAGTGGAGGTGGTGTTAGCAAAGTTAATTTTACCTTACCAGATTTGCAACATATTCCAAAAATAGGGTTACATATAGAAGTACCTTTCAAACACTCATCAATCTAGTGAAGAGCTTTGCAGAAAAAACATATAATGCTCATTATCCCAAGAAAATGACCTCCGATATGTTGTGGATATAAGCATTGTTGCCTTCTAAGATGTTTGACCGTCCCATTGGTTATGAAACCCTTTCTCTTTCCCTCTATCGCTTTTGTGCAATGGAGCGGTTTGATAATGTAGTAACCATGTCATCATTTATAAACCTAATAAGATAGAGTAATAGAGGACGAGAGTATTTAGTTTGTATTCAGGATATAGATTCGTAATTAATTTAGTAACCGTATGTAAGTGGTGATAGACTAACATGTTATTGTTAGCTTGGTTAGACGTATGATGACTAAATCTATACTCTTCACTGTATTTATTTGCTTCTTCGGCAATAGTTCAGAAATATTAGGTTGCGTTTGTATTGTTTAAGGTGGAACAGGCATATGGATGATTGAGTGAATAGTTTTGAGCTTCAATGGTTGAAACTGTATTAGTTGTCAATTATTCTTTTTGTCTACGTAAGGTTTGACCAATCGAACGATTTGATGGTGAACTTGGCTTATAACTACATACTGTTGGTAGCAACATGGAAGAAAGTTTTAGAGAATCACTATTTACAATGACATTTGTTATAATGAATATGATTTAAATATGATGCATGTGTAAATAAGAAGAATAAGTACTCACCTCGAGGTGTTAGCGGATCTTTGGCTAGTGCTGTTGCGACTCGCCAAAGGAATATTGTTGGTCTGTGGAAATGAACATCATGTGTGAGTTTTGTAGAGTACATGTAAATATAGCTTGTACACTTAAAAAACCTTTGCACGGTTAGAGTTTTCTGGATTTTAAGTGGAACGACGGTTGATATTAGAAGATGAAGTAGAATTGTCATTGGTTGCCATACTAGTTGATGTCAGTAGTTGAAAAAAACTGTATGCCATATGTTTTGCATTAGAGTTGGAGTTAATATAACTTTATGGTCATGGTAATGTGTAAAAAATGCAATTTTATAGACCAAAATATTCATTTGATTTTTGAATGAGGTTGTACCTTTGATTACTACTATGCTTTCACAAAAATTACTGCAATGTGACATTCAAACTGTTTGTAAATTTCAGAATACAGGTTTGGCGAAGATAGAGGTGTAATCATAGTCTGAAGTAATCCTATACGTAGAAAATATACATAATGCAATGAATGCTATTTGCACAATAACCGATGTCTAAATGTTATTTTTTTCTTTATCATGGTTGAAACAGAAAACTTAAATTCATTACTGTGTGCAAAAATGTTTCATTTTAGTATTAATAACGTGGATTTTGGTAATCAAACTTTTATAGTAATGTCATTATATAATTAATTGTCTTCATGGTGGTATATGTCAACTAACATTGATGTATTATCTTGCAGTGGTGAATATGAAGTTTTTGGTGGGAACATAGTGTTCTTATTAACATTAATCCACTTGAATGTACGCTAGATTAGTTTTGGTGTGCTATAGTTCTCATATTTAACAAAGTTGCATAGAATGAATGTATTTTAAAGAAAATATTGTTCTCATAATTATTTTATCATCTTATCCTTTCCATATTATGTATACTTCACAATTAAATGTAAAAATTATGATAAAGCAATGCACTTGCAAATGTCAATAACTTCAACTCCAATATTATTATAAAGTCGAAGTTATTCAAATTTGCAGGTACATTAGCATTGAAGTGAAAGTACACTATATTATAAAAAAGCATAGGGTATATGGTCACCATGGTCACCCAGAAGCATGAAAATATAAAGTTAGATAAGATGATAATTTGCAAACTCATGCTCTTAAAGCAATGTACCTGCAAATGTGAACGATTCCAGATGCGATAGAGAATAATAATATTGAAAAGGAGATTGGGTAAAATGGAAATGAGGTGATAATTTACTTTTCATAAGTTAATGAATTAGCTCAAAAACCGAATCCTTCTGTCATTTTTATAAGAAGTTGTATGCAGAATTAAGGTGGAAAGGAGAGAAGAATTGAATGCTGGAGGTGGTGGGGTCAAATTTGCAAATGCTTTCAGGCAGTGGGAAGGGGATATGCTTTATTTGTTGTCGACTTTTCATTCATATTTGTATGCGCATAGATTGTTTGAAACGATAATCTAACTATTACTTCTCTCTATTTTATATATTCCATCAATGTTCTTTAATGTACGCTAACATGTCCCTTCTTTTATATTTTATAGTTGGTACAATCTTACTCACGGACAATAAATAAATTATTGATATACATTAGTTATTAATGAAGAATGGATTATATATTCTGTTACCCCGCCTTTTGAACAAGGCTGGGATATCAACAAATTGGCTAAAACGGATGGATATCAGGATTGGATATCGATTAGAAACAAGGCTATGATTGATACCTTCAAAATTGGACCAAGTTCAAATCAAGGTGGGATCGATAGGGAATGGTAAACAGGACTCGATGAGGCTACACTTCAAATTTCATGTTAATCGGAGTTTGTATGCTCAAGTTATGGATCGATTAAGGTTCACATGAAACATGTTTGCTACATATCCATCAGTTTCGTATCCATCTTCCTCACATCCATCCATATACTTCGTATCCATCTGGTTCATACCCATCTACTTCGTATCCATCTAATTCGTATCCACCCAGTTCGTATCCATCTACTTCATCCATCCATCAGTTGTATGTTTTGTATTGATTGCTCATTTGATCGATAAGAAGACCAGGGCCAAGCATCAATATGAAGGCAAGGGCATAACACCGATACGAAGGATAATGTTTGGGATAGATACGAAGGGCACAGTCAAACCAAAGGAAGCGGTCTACAAGCATGAAATGTGCCAGAATTCTTGCTTCACGTCATCGATATGAAGCCCTTGAAGGTATCACTACGAATCCATTAGCCAACTTGCAAATCCAATCTTGGATCGACCATAACTCAAAAACAACAAGTTCAAATGCCATGAAATTTTCATAGAAGCTTTCTTATTCACTAAAGAACAACCATGATCGTTCGCAGCTCCATTGGGCCATTCCTTGATCGATACGAATTACACATGGATCGACCAGGGATCGATCCCAAACAACCCCTAATCGATCTGGTGGGCCCACCCATATGTGAGAGGAGGTATTTGAAGGTTTGAGGGAGATATTTCTAGATCTACTCTTATAAATAGCACCTATATGCCTACTGAAAAAGGACTTTTTGTAAGCTCTTACAACATTACTTTGTTGAAACTCCATTGTAACTTGAGTGATGTTGATTGTGCTGTTGTAAATCAGTTGAGAATCATCAATAAACAACAAATTACTCAAAGTGGACGTAGGCTACAATGCCGAACCACTATAAATCTTGTGTCTTTTCTTACTTTCTTTCATTTTAATTATGTTATTTCTTCATTTTTACTCTCTGCATCATCTGGATCTGAGATCTATGTTTGGATATTGAGGATTTATATGTAAACATTGGTTCTTTCATTATTTTTGGGGTTTGTGGCCAATTTTGGCACAAGTACTATGGTGGTTTCATTGAGAATTAAACTCAGGGATTTGGAGGCTTAGATTTTGGACCTAAAACCTTAGGAACTCATATTCTGGGAAGCAATGGCTAAGCAATCAACAAAGAGACAGAACGGAGAAGAGTCAGCATAAAGGAAGTCAGAAGGCTTCCTTAGGTTCTAATCAGTCCTCAATCTTTATCACAAGAGACGAGATGGTAACAATGCTAAAAAGGAAGGAGGATATGATATAGAATGTACTCCGATGGTTTGGACAAGCTAGAGTGAAAAACCAAAGGAATGGAATAGCAGAAGATACTGGAAATGAGGTCATGAAGCTGGAACAGCAGGAACAAAGGCAGTCCAGAATCAGAACCAAGGAAATGGAGCAGTTGGAATACAGGATAGAGTGGGACCATAGAGAATGACCCCTGAACCAGTGGACATGCCCCCCGAATCATGTTGGCTCAATTGCAGGAAGGATACCAGGTGGCGCTATGCAGTTTGGCGTTGATTGGAATGTGGATGCTCATCCAGAAGGACAGATTTCAGGATTCCCTCGCGGACTAGGGGGTAGGTCGGAGATAGTAGGCAGAGGCTACCACTTGATGACAATGACAAGTTAGCAAACATGATTAGACGAGCTGTGAGGGGAGGATTGGTAAATAAAGATTTGGAGGATGTAAATAAGAGCCTCTTTGCTCCTACGATCAGGAAAGCTAGTAATCCATCGGATTTCAAACTACCAACGCTGAAAAATGTATGATGGGATAACGGATCCCACTATTCACTTGATAAGGTACATGAGATACATGGAAGTACTGGGAGCATCGGAGGAAGTAATGAGTTAATCAAGTGCTTTATGAGGCAATTTCGGGTCCACATCGTGAGACCCAAGAATGTGATGACTTTATCATCGATGAAATAGTGGAAGGGAGAGTCACTTAGGGATTTCTTAACCAGATTCAATGCGGCAGTGGCTTCGGTGGACCGACCCGATCCGTTGATGGTTTTAATGGCAGTAGTCTTGAGGATTAAAGGTATTTCGAATTTTAAGATATCGTTGGAGCAGGATCCATCGATGGATCTCGGGGAGTTTTTCCATGAAGCGGAGAGGTTTCTATGATAGGAAGATGTAAAGGATGAATTAGAGGCGAGGGAGGCTAAAGTTTATGCGGTAAGAGGTAGAGGTCCACCCAGGGGAGATTCAAACAAGGACGACAGAGGCCAAAGGAAAATGAATGACAGCAGTAACACATCGAAAAGGCAATGAAGGGAATCTAAGTTCTCTTCTTACACGGATTTGACTAAAATTCTGAAAAGGATTTATTTGGATACTCGAGGGCGCCTCCAGTATCGAAGGCCGGCAAAAAGGGAACCCTTTGAATACGAGCGGGCATCGGAAAAGCATTGCCTATTCCACGAGCTAGATGGGCACAACACGAACGACTACAGGAATCTGAAGGATATTATTGAGGAATATGTAAGGAATGGTCATTTGCAACAATAAATAAGGAATCGAGCCATAGGATAAGAACAGGAGCAGCCACCGCCCACCTCAAACGAAGATGGCACTAGATCGAGGCATCGTCATCAGCTTATTATAAGTTGATTGGATTTATGGATGGAATAAGTAATAAAACCAGAAGTAATGCGGCTAAGTCACTTATACATGTACGGGATAGAGGATAGCCCCTAGGCATGCTCTGAGATGATGATAAACCGTAATGCTCGAGTTTATGAAATCTTGTCTTTTCTGTTTTCTGCAAAACTCTGGTTTCTTTTTTGGTACTATAGTTATTTGGTTTTCTTGGTTGTATGAATGTTTATTTTATCAATTAAACTTGGATTTGAATTAACTTAATAAATGCTACAGGTCACACGGTTACGGTCCCAACCGAAGAGATGGGGAAATAACCGCGAATTATATGTCCCTTCATTGAAAAGCAACAACATGGACTCGAACTTGGATTAAGACCTCGGTCGGAGAGTCGAGGCCGGAGAATATAAATCCACAATCAAAGAGTCAAGGAAGGAGAATATAAGTCCTCGACCACAGAGTCAAGGCCAGAGAATCCAAGTCCTCAATTGAAGAGTCGAGGCTGGAAAATATAAGTCCATGACGAAAGAGTCGAGGCCGGAGAGTATAAGTCCTTGATCGAAGAGTCGGGGCTAGAGAAGGAAAACCATGGATGAGTCCTTGAGTGGAGAGTTGAGGCTGGAATAGGATGAAATGACCCGGCAAGGTCTATGGCTTTGGATATGGAGCTGGAGAGGTGCCGATTTTGGCTAAGGACCCGGTAAGGTCCCGGATTTGGATTACAGGACCCAGAGAGGTCCCGGATTTAGTGTCGACCCAGAGAGGTCACAGATTTGGTTATTGGGTACTGGCTATGGATAGATTAGAACTCGGTTGTCGAGTTTGGATGGATATGGAATTGGCTAAGGATTTGGTTACTGGATTCGAAATTGGATATCGATTCAGAATAGTCGTGGATTTGTATAATGATATGGCTATGACGCTTGGATAAAATAGCTTGGTAATACATTGGATTATGGATCAGATGATATGACTATGGATGGAATATGGACTTTAGATGTCCGATTTAAAGTTATTCAAAACACAACTTTCTACTGCAAGGCATGTTTTGGAGGGCAAATGTTACCCCACCTTTTGGACAAGGCCGAGATATCAACAAATTGGCTAAAAAGTAAAATTATCATGATTGAAGATCGATTGGAAACAAGGCTATAATCAATACGGTGAAAATCATTACAAGCTCCAATCAAGTTGGGATCGATAGGGAAGGACAAACAAGGCTCGATGAGGCTACACTTCAAATTTCAAGTCAATCAGAGTTCGTATGCTCAAGTTATGGATTGATCAAGGTTCATATGAAATATATTCGCTTCGTATCCATCTACCTCCCATCCATCCATATACTTCATATCCATCCATTTCATACCCATCCACTCCGTAAACATCTAATTCGTATCCACCCAGTTCGTATCCATCTACTTAATCCATTCATCAGCTGTATGTTTCGTATCGATCGTTCATTTGATCGATATGAAGACCAAGGCCAAGCATCAATACGAAGGAAAGGGCATAACATCGATATGAATGACAATGTATGGGATGGATACGAAGGGTATAGCTAGACCAAAGGAAGCGGTCTACAAGCATGAAATGTGGATCTCCCTATAATTCTCGCTCCATGTCATCGATACGAAGCCCATCAGTATGATGGTATCGATACGAATCCATCGGCCAATTTGCAAATCCAATCACTGATCGATTATAACTCAAAAATTATAAGTCCAAATGCCATGAAATTTTCACAAAATCTTGCTTATTCACTGAAGAACCACCCTTGTAACGACCATCTTTCTGGACAGTATAAATCGACGATAAATCACACACGTCAGGCTTAAACCTTACAAAGGGGAAGATTGTTATTGGGGTAAATTAGAAAAATTGAGAAAGAAAAAACAAAGCAGAATCTCATAGAGGAATGAAAAAAATATAATAATAAAATAACAGTTCATGAAGCTGTTTACAAAACATTTGATTATACTAATACAATAAAAAATCAGAGTTGCATAAAACAGAAATAAATATCCAAATATAGCGGAATTGTATGAATGTAGTGGAATAATATAATAAATATAATAGTACAAATCTTCATCTTCGTCCTCCATAAATAAGGTCTTCAAATCCTAAAATGCTCAGGCTGACCCGAGCGAATTGTAAAGACAAAACATTCAAGTCAGAACTAAAAGATCTTATGTAAGTTAAACCAATGGTAAATATGCGTGTGACGGCGTTAGAGATGTTTACAAGGTTTGACATCTCCTATCCAGTGTCTAACGTGAGTGCAGTAACTCAAGAGATGCTCGAAACTCACACCTCCTAAGGATCCGTTAAACTATCTACTATTTAGTACAATACGCTATTATAATATGTCTATAGTAAAGTAAAAGTATTAAAATAGATTTAAGGCGTTACCCATACTCCCCTTAACACATTTTTATATTCCCATAGTCTATACAATACAGTAAACTCCACCAAACCGGTGGACTATCAGGGAGCACACCATAGGTATGGTACAAAACAAACTCGTAGTGGTCTTGATATGGTCGGTGACACGGCAAAACTAGGCAATGCCAAGGTAGGTATACCAATTACACTTCTGGACTGGTGGTAACACATAGCAGCTACTACCGCCCACTCGGAACACACTCCCAAATAAAAAATCAAGGGTGGCCACCAAATCAATCACAAAGTTAGAATATAGTATCGAAGGAGTGTGCCCGATCGGAGGAATGAGCTCACTTGGCCTATCAATTGCTTCTGTTTTAGCCACCTTAAGCTAACTCATGGGAGTCAGGTCCACATATATATCTAGTATTCGCCAGCCATTCTACTTCATTCTGGAATCTCCACCGCGTACATAGTTGTTAAAGTGGTTTTCGGTATTGGAAGAGAGTATGACAATATCTGATCCCGGTCTCTTTAACAACAAATCACTTATAACACACCGGATGATTCTTTTACATTTCCAAAATCATTTCATAATTGATATCAAAATATCACATTCAATTCAAATCATATCACTTTCGAAATCATTACTTGCTTTCAAAATCATATTCACCTTTGAAATCTTATCACATCTGAAATCATAGTTTCGAAATTACATTTCCTTTCAGAAGTCAATTCACAATTTATACCAAAATATCATATTCTCAAAAACCATATCACTTTCGAATCATTTCACTTCAAATCATATCACCCTTGAAATTATATCGTTTTCCAAAATCACGATTTCTTTCAAAATCATATTTCCAAATTAGGTTAAATCCTCACTTCGAAATCATCATTTTCAATTAATTGTAACATTTAAATTCCAACTTAGGTTATACATCATTTAATCGTATTTTCTTTTAAACCAATGAATTGAATATAAACACTTCCACTTTACTTAATCTAAAATTTAAAAAAATAGTTTAAATAGCTATAAATAGTTAAAATAGTTATAAATAGTTAAATAATCAAAAAAGTTTAATTATAGGTTAAAAATACTATTAAATTGATTTAAGATAGTTATATAATTTAAAATAGATTACATATAATTAAATAGGTTAAATAGCTTTAAAATAAATTAATTAGAATTAAAATAAATTAAAATGGTTTAATTAGTTTAAAATAAATTAAATTGGTATTAAGTAGGTTAAAATAATTTATATAGTTAGTATTGGGAAAATATTTAGTAAATTTTAAAAATCCTAATAATTAGAAATTTAAAATAATATATTTTTAAAACAGTTTATATTAAAATATGAATTTGGAATTAATATCAAATTAAACTATTCATTTCATTTCAACACATTTGGACCATTTTCAATATCCAAATCAACACCAAATTTCAAACCTTTCAATTTAAAATTTCAATAAACTGTTGAATTTCATATCATTTTCAATCCATGCAACGACCCAAAAATTTTAATGGTTTTATTAACGTAATTAACGGAATTTTTGTGAAATTTTAAATAATAAAATTTTGAATTAAAATTTAATACTTGTAATACGTTTATTTAGACATGGCAAATGGTAAATTTTCTTCGCATGATATGAAAGTTTATTTTATTGTGTAATTCTATTTCAATTCAAATCAGTTAAAAATTTGATGGTAATAAAATAATTTCCAAACCTGAATATTTTATACAGAAAATTTGTAAATCATCTTCTGAGTGAGACGTCATATTTCGTTTCTCAAAATTTAGAATGTTATTGCTCCATTGATCATATTTTCGACGAAATAGCAGCATTTTCGTACCGATATCAACTTTTGATCGGATGATCGTACCACTAATATCTATGTACCATTTTGATCGTCTCGTCGTGCTGATCTCTGCGGTAAAGGAATCCGTGAAATCGGTAACCATATCGGTACCAGATCCGCAACCTTTCATTTTCGTTTGTGTTTCAAAATCTGAAACGTACAATAAATTGTTTTAAATACCCAACGTATCTTTATTTATTGGAACATTTCTTTCCCCTGCCTTTCACTATTCCTAGCCGTTGATAATTATAGCCGTTCACTCTGATTTCATTCCCTGTTTTGCTTTTGAAAATTATTATATATTAATGCAAGGCAGATAAGTTTTATATATTTGAGATATTGTTCGTCCTCTCACCATTCTCTTCCTCCTCCTTGCTCGAGCTCACCCCACGTGTAACCTCCACTCCTAGATCCACATCCCACTACCGACCGAGATCTCCATCCCCTCCAGCCGAGTTAATCACCATCATGGCAGCCGTAAGTCCCCTATCCATCTTATATATTTGATAAATATGTTGCAACTCTCTTCTCTGTTCTTTTTGCGTCCTGTTCTTATACATACACGTTGTATATGAAAAAAACGAAATTTTATTTTGGTTCATATATTATATAATATACAAGCATACAACAAAACTCCTTGTCATCTTTGTGTTGTTTATTGTACAACAAAGTAAAATATTTTTATGTTCATAGATGTTGGCAATATATATGAATATATCAGTATATAAAATTTGTGCATGCATGCATTTCATTTTATTACAATATTTTATTGTATGTTGGTTTGGATTTTTATTTTATAAAGTCTGTAACATACCTATTACACCATGCTGGGTACATATATAGTTTTTTGGCAAGGCCGACGAGGTTAAATGGACCTCGACCATATATTGCTACACCAGTCAGAACGACACACATACAACAATAGGAAGATAGAAAAACAGGGGGCACTTGGCGCAGCAAGCACAGGGGGAAAAAACAAAATACAACAAAAAGCAAGGAAGACAAGAACTAATAGCTAGTAAGAAAGGAAGCACGTATCCCTGGATCAATTGCAAACGACAGCTGGCCCAAGGCATCTCTAATCTCACTCATTATCCACCTTTTGAAATTAACATCTGTTTTTGCATTTGCTACATCAAATAGCCTAGCATTCCTCTCCCTCCAAACAGTGGTTATAAAGCTTTTCAGCACAACATTGAAGGTTCGTTCACTTTCATTTTTGAATCCTGCATGTACATAAATTCTGCCCCATTCAATCTGATTATCAAGGGAAACATCCCGCCTGAGAAGCTTCGCCATCACACCAATCCAGATTTGTTTAATAAAGGGACACTCAAAATACAAGTGTTCGACCGTTTCAGGCATGTCATTGCAAAACTTACATGAGAGATTGATGCGCATACCCATGCATGCAAGCTTCGCATTAGTTAACATCGCACGATTCAGAACTTTCCAAAGCATAAAGTCATGTCTCATACTACTATCTCTTCCCCATGTACGCCTCCACCATCTCCATTTTGGATATATAGTTAGCTGCACACATATATAGTGTCTGCATGTGATTTTGAGTAGTTAGCATATATATATATATATATATATATATGTATATTGTTGCATCGTGTAGTCCAGATTATGTAGCTTATGTTTGTATATAAGAGTGATGTGAGCTTTTACTGTATATACATGTACTTTTGACTTTATTCATATAAATCTATTATATATATTAGTCTTTGTTGTATATTTTAGTGGAAAGAAATATATATAGCTTTAAGGAAAACTATATATATATATATAAGAATATATTTTGAGTTTTATATACATATTTATACAGTAAATATTTATATAACATTTGTATATATCAGTATATATATATATATATATCATTGTTTATAATATACGAAGATACGAAAAGTTGAATACATAATTTATATATTTGGTTTATTAATAACGTACGTTACATTTATATATATATATATATATGTATGTATGTATGTATGTATGTATGTATGTATGTATGTATGTATGTATGTATGTATGTATGTATGTATGTATGTATGTATGTATGTATGTATGTATGTATGTATGTATGTATGTATGTAGGCTATTTGTTTCCTGGTTTTGGCACTCTGTTGTGATACACGTAAGTATAGTATATATTAGTTAAATAATATGCTAAGAGTGTTACTATACGTACCAGATCTATATTTTTTTGTGTGCATAAGTTTACAACGTTTGCATACATGTATTTCCATTTATATTATATATTTTAAATTTTCAAATACTATTTAAGTATTATAATATGTTTAAAAAGTGCGTATACATGTATAGTTTTAGACAGGTTATAACATACAAGTTCTAATAGTTATATTTGTCAGTTTATATAAAAATATATAAGTTATATGTTAGTATTATATTTGTCGTATAAGGTGAATTTGGACAATTGCAATTTTCTATATAAATTATAATGATACATTTTATATATATTACACATAAGTATAATGGAGTTTGTTTCTAAATTATATTATATATGGGTTTAATTTAAAACAATGATTTTGAAATGTCTATATATATATATATATATATATATATTTGATTTAAAACGGGTTTGAATTTAGAATATGTTTATATATGTAAATAGTTACATATATGTATATAAATTCACATTTAGCAATTATCTTCATTGATCCGGTCTGATTTGATTTCATCTATTCAAACTATCAGCTTTGTTCGTCAAATCGTATCCATCTAGCTTTGATTTGGAAGTCGTGCTTGCATTTCGTAACTAAATCTCATTGTTATTCTATCTAGCCTCGAAAGGTGAGCAACCACTCACGATTAACGTTCTTGTATTTATTAAATTTGATTTCAATTGAAACGACAATTGAAATATGATGCTGTAGTTATTTAAATTGTTATATATGCTATCATCTGTAACTCTTCACCTATGGGATATGACACCATATCTTATTGTTTATATTATATTGTCGTTGGTGATATATATGTCTGTTATATTATTTTCATATCTGTTATCACTTTGCAAGTTCCCTGTTAGTGTAGAATTCCCTATGGGTTGAAATGATACATACCCGAATGATCTGTAGAATAGGAGAAAATCATTATGGGTTGAAATAATAAACCCAAGCGATTTTCATTGAATTGAATTTGGGATTGCGGGTTGAAATGATTATAACCGTATATATTTAAATTACGGATTAAAATGATAAATATCCGTATCATTTAACCATAGGATAGAAAATTTTATACAGACACTATCAGTCTATATATAAATATTTTGAAAATAATTTCTATGGTTTTGAAAGGAAAAATATAAGGTTTTACTTAATATTGAAATATTTTATAAATAAGTTTTAATATAAAGAAGATTTAATAATAAGTTTTAATTTAATAAAGTATGATTTAATTAATATATATTATGTATAAGTATTTATTTAAAAATTATTGTAAAATAGATTTTAGAATGATTTATATAAGTTAAGGTTAGAAATATTAATTTGAATTTATTGTATTTGATTAAGAATTTTGTTAATTAAATCGATTTGAAACTATTGAATTTGAAATTTTGAGATACGATTTTTTATAACTTGATTTTGATTTAAAGTGATTTAAATGGATATTTCAAGTTTTAAATAAGTCGAAGGAAATATTTAGTTTAATGTAATTTAAGGTTATTTAAATGATAATTGATTTATTAACGAATATTTCAAACTAAATAATAATAAAGTTAAAATAATATCTATATGAAATTATCAATTTAGTTTTGAAAATGCTATAATTTGGAATATATATTTGAAATGGAAATGATATTTTGGTTTTGAAGATAAATTATTTTGAAATGACCACGGTGTTATAATAACGCTGGCTTGTTATTAGCGTATATTACTACATAGTAGATAGTTCCATGGATCTTTAGAGGATGGTTATCCCAAACAGCCTTTAAGTTACTTGTATTTCAGTTGTTATTTCACTTGAGTTAGATTTATTGGTATAAGAATGTTAATCCTAACTCGAGTGTTTTGTGTTTTGCTTTACGCTCGGGTCAGACTGAGTGACACGGCATTCGAGACTCACCTTGGGAGTTTAGAGCTTCACTTGGAGACCTAACTATCGATTCAGCTTTCAGATTTTCTAGTTGATTTGTTCAGAGAGGTCATCAATTTGTACTGGAGACTTCGCTGTAGTTGAGATATTCTGTTGTATTTTAGTTCTAACTCTGATATTTATATAGTAGCTTCATGAACTGCTATTTATCTATTCTGCTGCATTATATTACTCTACATCTGTGATTCTGTGGTTGATTTATTTACCGTGTATACTGAGTTTTGCCAAATATAAATTAAAAATATGAAATTTTAAGCAATTCAAGTCCGGCTTGTGCGGATGTGAATGGTTGAAAATACCAGGCCGTTACAGTTGGTATCAGAGCTCAGGTTTAAGGCAAAACTTAGCATATATAGTAGATTCAATTACAGAATTACTTTCGTTCATGCTTGAATCTTTTCCTCTTCGATTCGGTTTCCTTTAAATTTAGGAACACTCCCACTTATTTTGAAATCCATTCTTGTCTCTCCCTAGTTGTATTCTTTTGATTCTGGAGCATCCCATAACCCCACTTCGAATGTCTCTATAAAAATCGACGATCCCGCTAATCTTTGAATGAATTTGAAACTCCTTTACAATTGGCATTGATTTACCGGAGATCTCTATACCCTCGGTTTAGACACTGCTATCTCTTGTTAATCCAAATTCTATCTCTGGCGATCGAATGTCAGTTTGCCTTAGAATTCCGCATCGATCATATTCCTAAAGTCACGGTTGACCTGGCCAGGTCGTCCGCAACTTATATAAGTATATCTATCTACTATTTTGAAATTTAATTATTTCATCTTCGTTCATGCCTTTTTCCCTTCGTTTAAAACTCCCTTTCTGATTAGGATTCCCTTAAATTTTGAACTTCCATCTTGTTTGATTTTGTATTCATTGAATGATAGGAAGCTATTTTGTAAATGGAAAAATCGAAAGAGCAGAAGGCAGCCCATCGAGCACGAAGAGCACTGGCGCGTAAGGAACGGGAGGAAGCAATTGAGGAGCAAGAGAGGCTGTGGAAGGAAAGGGCAAAACCTGGTCCTTATGAACATGTCATTTGTTATCGGTGTCAGGAAAAGGGGCATTATGCAGCCATGTGCGGAAGGAGAGATAAAGGAAAGAAGACGGAGGGCAAGCGCTTTCGATCCAAGATTTACCATTTTAAGTGGCGTGGGGATGGACACTTCCCAAGTCGTTGCCTCAAGGTGAAGAAAGAAAAATCGATGCTCACTACATCAGTCAGCCAATCAACCATTTGCTACCACTGTAGGCAGACTGGGCATATAGCCAAAGATTGTTCTGAGAGACAACAAGGAAGGCAAGCCGTGTTGCATCCTGCCCAAGCTGTTGCCTTCCCAAAGTTCACTAGGGAAGATGGAAGAGTGGTGTACTTATGTAAGAAATGTAATGGTTGGGGGCACATTGATGTGGAGTGCACTGGACCCATTGAAGCACCACTCGGAAGAATTAATATCGATGCATTGTTCTCATAGAAGTAAGAATCGAGGAAATCTGTTTGTTATCAGTAATATGTTAAGTTGAATTAAGGGAACTCTATTGTATCCTTTACCCAGTAGTAGTTGATGTGTCAAACTAAAGATATGTAATTATGCTTCTACATTTCGCATGATAAGAATTTGATATTTTCCAATAATGAAAGGAATTCCTTTGAATTGATATAGGTTAATATACCTCGAAATCTTGGTTAGGATTCTCATTGATTAGGATCCCTTTGAATCTGACATCGACCTTTATCTCGTTTCGAGATTCATTCTTGAATCATCCTTTGAAAATTTGTGTTTGTTTGTATTTTAGAAATTGTTTAATGTACTGAATTTATTAATTGATAAGAATGATCATATTCTATATATAAAGGTGATCGATAAAGATTATATACTTTTAAAATGGAGAATTTGAAGTTTTGAAAGGATTTGACATTTTGAAAATTATATAAGAAATTGATTTACATAAAAATGATTTATAATTGTAGGGTTTTAAATTGGAAATTCAAGAGATTGAATTCCGGTATTTTGGAATTGGTTTTAAGGTTTTGAAAATATATAATAATATAATTTGAAAGTATTTTTCTAATAAGAAATGTTTCAAATGAGTTCCTATGATTTCGAAAAAATTTTAAAGAAGTTTTCAAGAAAATTGAAGTACAGAAGTCACTTATGTCGCTGGAGAATTGTGAAGGCCCGCAAATCCATACCCCTTTTGAGCTGGCAAAATTCCACAACAATTCAGCCCAAAGTGGAACAAATGTACGAGTCTTCGGGTTTAAAGAAGAAGGAGGTAGAAGAAGAAGAAAAGAAAACAATAACAGAATCTCACATATCGCAGCAGAACAAATATAATAGATATATGAATATCTTTAAAACAAAGAACTATATCAGTTGTTACATTACATTACATTACATTATCAGAGTGTTACAACAACAAACAGTGGAAAAGAGTATAACATATACTAGTGATACGCTATGCCATTCAGCTTGCTCCTGATCTCCACAACATCTCTATTTCAACTTCGCTCCAGAATAATGATAACTTGACTCTAGGCTGCCCGTGTGGAAAATTGTGGGCACCCAGAGTTTTGAAAGGGAACAATAAATTCTAGGTCAGTCATGGGACTGGTATGAGATCTTAAAAATTAGTTATTTTCACAAAGAAAAAAAAAGAAATCCGCTATGGTTTTTGAAAAATGAAACTAACATAAGGCCTCCCGCCACATACACAATGCAAACGTAGAATTGGAGGAGATTTCTCCTTATGATAGCCAAACGTGCTTGATACGCAAAATCCTTTGATATTATTATTATTAATGCATTGTGTGGAAAACATTTCGAAGGTATAATATTAATCTTAGCCAGCATACAACCGTTATTGTATGCCTACTATAGCTACCATGTTCAACAGCAGGTTACCACCACATTCCATGGCAGGTTATACAACTAAAACTGTACAGGACGCGTATTGTTTCTTTGGATTTCCAACAAATGGTCAGGCTAAGGAACTTCCTACTACCACATGGGTATGCCTATGGAGGGACGTCCCGAGAACCTACCCAGATCTCGGCCAACACAAGGCCAAGTTACCTCTGTAACTAGGTAACTACTACACGAGTATGCCATCCCCCGGTCGCTTGCGACCTTTATCCGAGGATCCTCAACCACAAAGCAACAACCACAAAGTATAATAAATTTGCGGCATCAACATAGGTAAAATATCTGGGCTCCATACCATGATACTACCCTTTTCCAGAAGGAAATTACCCTCAGGGGAAGCTACCCCCAAATAACATTGCCGCATCCTTTCTGTTTCGATCATTTTCAGGGTGTGAGGTCCGACGAGGTCACGTCCACAAATCTACACTTTTCACAAAGTCATGCTTTGATCAAAAAATGATTAGCAGCACTTCGTTTGCCACATTACCAAGTTGGGAATGTATCACTAGTAACCATCAACTACATAACCTCTGAGCTCATACGTCTCAGAGAAGGGTGTTAAGCTAAGACAATAAATTCTCCGCCACCAACAGAAATGTATTTGATAGAAACCAGATTTACATCTCAAAGCGTAATGTCAGACACACATCCATACAAGTCCGTTCCGGGATCAAACGGAACCGAAGGCACTTCAAAGAAGCCCTTGCAATCCAGATATTCACTAATCACGTCCGGAATCCCCATCACAAAGGGTGATAAAATCTCTATACCGGAGCAACCCGGTGCAGAGACATTCGACAGGTAATCCTTTCGTTTTCGAAAATACCCGGTCTTCAACACCATCTTCAAATGCAATCCCATTTCGTCGTATCATTATTCGGAATGGGTTTTGTGACACAAGGTCCTCTTCCGGCTAATCCGAATAATGAGCGCTTATTTTTATTTAAAATAAGTGTTCAATCAGATTTCAAACAAATCACAGCAATTACCACTTTGATCTTTTAAATAAAAGATCCATCACAATCACAAAGGTTCGATGTGGTTTTTGGATATCCACTCGGAATCCGACCGCCGGTCGCATCGAAATTCAAATGTCGTTTAAAGGCAAATATTGATAGTTGGTTATTTAACTATCAATCAACGTTCACAACAATTACCGTATTTAAATAATTTTCCCAATTATTTATTTTCAAATATCTTCGCAAGGTATATTTCACACTTCAACCATTTGAAAACAAATTTCAAATCACTTTTCACTCATGGAATAAGATTCCCGATATTATTTGTTTCCACAAAAATTATGCCGAGTTCAAATACTTTAGAATACTTTAAATCACTTATCCAAAATATATACTCGAAAACATTTAGATAAAATTATTTTAAAACATCATTTAAATATTAGTTATGGAAATATTATATTAAAATCTTGTATAAAAATTCAAGTTCAAACTAACTTTTAAAATAAAATTAGTATATAGGATATAACTATTTAAATATCAATTTTCTAAAACAAATACCAATTAAAACTTTAAATAATCACTTCTATAATGAATTAAAATAAATCTTTACTTTAAATATTTTCAAGATAACCCAAGTAAATAATTTCTCCAAAATAATCTTTCGTTAAAACCATCTTCACAACTTCAGTTTCATATTTATAGACTATATTAAAAACATACTCGGCTTTCCACGGAAAGTACACCTTCCATTCTAAAATGGTTCATTCAAATCAATTTATAAATCCTTCTGGATTTACTTTAAATTTACGTTCCAAATCCGTAAATTCCTTTCCACACTTTTAAAACTAAAACAATATTTATTTTTAAAATAAATTTCCCTTTCTTTTATAAATTCCCATTGTGAATCTTAAATTTTTAAATATCCACAGATATACGATTTTCGAATCAATTCCTATGTATTCACTTCAACACCAAATCCATTTTCAGAATTGATTTCCCAAAATTCATTTTTAAACATCAAGTCAATTTTAAATCGATTTCCCAAATATTTATTATTTTTACCAAATCAATATCAAATTGATTTTCTAATTTACTTCCAAAACACCAAATCAAATTTCGAATTGATTCTCAAATTTATTTCAAACACCAAATTTGTTATCTTTTGAAATAAATTCCTTCATTCAAATTTATTCAATTTTCTAAAATTAATTTACTATAAATTTTCTACTAAATTTCAAAAATAAAATTTTATTTATTTCTGGTATCCTACGATACCAAAAATATATTCAGCTAAATTATAGCCTTCAACAGTTTCTATCATAAATGGTCACATACAGATTACAAATAATCAACACACAATATTGAAACCAATTCAAATATTTGAGGAATCCAGTTGGATCCCTCCAGCCTGTTTTCCCTGCATCCACAAATATTAGCACAACAATTAAATACCAATTCCACTTCGAGGTGGACTATCGCGGTATATGGGATTTATAAAATATCATCCGCTATTGTGTGGCGCATAGGGTCTCATCCACTATATAATGCCGGAAATCAATCACTCCAAATACATACATAATACCATATAAATAATATCATCCAGTAAATAATTATTATGAATCAATCATCCAAGCACGCAGTCAATCAATTTTAAATCTAACTATTCATAATTTAAATCAGAACAATATTTGATTGAGTGAGAAGATCTCACATTTGCTTTGCATGCAATCCGTTCTCAATCCATCTTGACTCGTTTTTATGTTTTTCGACCTTGTATAAATATTTTATACAATTGGTTAATATTCGAATGAAATCGAACAATCTATTAGCATTTTACAAAAAGAAAATCAACTAATAATTTAATTTTAAACTAAGGATTTTTTTATTTATTTTTAAACAAACCATTAAATTTTAACCTAATTTTTCTATTTGAACTATTTACTCTATACAAAATATTTTTAGGGACTAAAATAAATGTTAAATAAGTTAACTAAACAAAATAAATCACCCTTACAATTTATTTTAGAATAACTAATGAATTGAAACATATGTATGTATATTTATAATTAAAAATTTCTGTGAAATAAAACAGGAATTAACTCCACTGTTTACATTTTTCTTTTCTGTAAACAAACAATTAATAATTTTTTAAGGTGTACATATCTATACATACAAACTGAAAACAACATGCACCTTACTGTACCATTCTTTGATGAACCAAATGTAATCACAGTTTGATTAAAAGTTTTATACTGAGTAAATAAATAATTAAAATGTTAAATTAATTTTTTTTACCTCAGCAAATACCTCACGCTCTCCCTAACTGCTTTGCCTTCGTTGCCACCAGATCTCGAGCACCCCCAAATTGTCGTACGACGCATCTCGTCCCATCCACTCACGACCCTGCCGCAATGTATTCGCCTCTCGCGACCTAACCACGTCGCCCTATCAATGCCGATGCACTACGCATGTGTGCGATTCGAACCCATGCCATACGCTACCGCTACCAAGCACGAACCCCTAGGCCATGCTCTCCCACTCGCGACGACGTCGCTCAAGATTCCTCGATTTCGACAAATCGATTTCGATTCTGGTTCGATTGAAAGTCGCGATGATTCGCGAGTTTGAGAAAGCGGCCACACTGTTGAAACTTGAATTTGAAGGGGGAAGGAAATAGAAAGGCTCGGCCATTTTTTTTGAACTCGATTTTGAACTGATAGAAGAATGAAAGGGGGAATAGGAGTAAAGTATATAGGAGATAGGGTTTTTTTATTTGAGAAAGAGGTCATGATTTTAAAGAGGAGCGAGGCACGATCTGATTGAAAAGAAAGAGAGGAAAGGTAGCGTGTTAGAATGAGTACAAGTTGGCGTACTGGAGAAGATAGCTTTTTGGATCCAGTTATTATATTAAATTTTCGATATAATTTCCAACGCGTTTGCTTATTGTACGACCAAATGACAACTCCGAATGCAACGAAAATTGAAATTCGATAATAATACAATATCACGGATCCAATGGAACTTGTTTCGTTGAAATCCGAGACGGTGCCTCGGAATGCTATTTTTAAATATCGATTTAAACGATATAAATTTAAAATTAAACAAACTGCTTTTAAATTCACTTTTAAAAGTTTTATTACCTCCAGTATTACCAATATAAATTTTCTAAGCCTTGAAAATATTTTTAATCAGCTTAAAACTGAAGATTCAAATTTTTATCCAACTTTAATAAATTAAGTTCAATAATTTAAATTGCCAAATTCATAGTTAATTT
This sequence comes from Allium cepa, assembly GCA_030765085.1. Lineage (NCBI taxonomy): Eukaryota > Viridiplantae > Streptophyta > Magnoliopsida > Asparagales > Amaryllidaceae > Allium > Allium cepa. The sequence goes on along the minus strand of CM060939.1, from coordinate 27,004,044 downwards.
TGAAATTCAAGTTAAACTAACTTCCAAATATTTAAAATCAATTAAATATTTTCAAATTCAAATTCCAAAAATTTCGGGTCGTCACATCCTTCCCCCCTTAAAAGAATTTCGTCCCGAAATTTCTAGTTAAGAAGAATGATCCTTAACCCGTTACGATTTTCCAACAACCAAACAATTTTATCTATTTGCCAAAATAAATCTTTTTATTCGAGACTCGTTCACTTCAAATAACTTTCGATATTTTTCCATAGTTTCCAATCAACATTGTTTACTTCACAATTCAAATTTAAATTTAAATTCAAATTTCAAATTTTCAAAATTTTCTTAAAATTTTTCTAACTCCCTAAATTTTCGAAAATTTTCGCCAGCGTCTCCTTTGCGCGGCTAGTTTGGTACGACTACAAAATGGCACCACAGGCCCTCAGATTCCAAAAGAAAACAAAAGACCAAGTGGCTAGACAAGAAAATCATCAAATTTCATACTAAAATTTTAAATACATACCTCTTTGTCGAGCAATTCAATTTTTATCTTTGAAATCAAAATCCCAATTCCATTTCCTTTAATACACCTGTATATCCTGCTAGCCATAATATTCAATTACAACATTCATACATCATTTTGCATATTTCGTTACAAAAGTTTGAATACTTACTTCTTATAACATCTTTAGTTTACTATTGAAGTTATATATTCATTTTCATTCAATCTTGCATTTCCAATTTCATTTGAATTCAATTTACAATTTCAATTCTATTTGGATTCAATTTAACTTCTAAATATTAAATTTCTATCAATTATCTTTAGTTCACTTCGAACTAATTTTACAACTTCATTTTATTTCACACAATTCAAATTGGTTTTCAACATGCAGTTTCAATTCCCAGTTTTATTCTTTTGTTCATTCTCTTATTCACAATTACCATTTCACAAATTTCAATGTAACCTTCACTTAATTATTAACCTGGTATATTCCCAATACAAAATTTACTTAAGAATTTCACACTTCATTTCTTAGGTTCAATGCAAATATTTTATATACTTCTTATATTTATTTTTTAATTCATCACTCTGGTTTATATTTACTTATATTAAACTGGATTTCCAATTCCATATGAATTTAATTTATCTTTCATTTATAATTATCGAATTCAATTCATTCCAAACCAAATTTATTTGGTCATTCCTTCAATTGGTTTCACTTACTGATTTTATTTGAATGTTTCGTTTTGTTTATCACAAATCAAATTCAAATCCAAATCCATTTCTATTTACTTACAAATTCAAAATGAATTTCAACATTCAATTTCACTTTCATTTAATTGTAATCGTAAATTTATTCATTTATTCACAATTTTATTTCCCATATTTACTTTTATCTAACTTCTCTTTAAGTTAGATTTTTATTTTAACAACTTCAAACTTACAAGTTATCAAACTTAATGATATTCCATAAATATTTTTATATAGTATTCCAGAGTCTTTTCAACCTTTCAAAAATCATTTTTGAAATCAATTCAAATTATCTCTTTAAATTTCTAAAATCAAACCCGGTTTGTAAACAACTTCCATTTAAAATAATTTGGCAACAATTCCTCTCTTGGAAACTCGAAAATGAACATCGATGATGCTGCAGTTATCACCAAAGTTATTTTCCAATGACCTAAAAGAGTTTAGAGCTTTCATCCCTCCAAAACACTTTTCCAAAACCTTTGAAAATCATCTTCAAAATCAAAAAGGGATTTAAACTTTCCAAATCTCTAAAATTTTCAAATTCTTTTCAAAACATTTCCAAATACTTCTCTGGAGTTCCGTTTCAAATTACAAATCACATTTACAATTTATATTCTCAAATTCCATTTGTATGTGAATTTATTTCTTAACTTTGGAGTTACGATTTCAATTTCCTATTCAAATGATAATAATATTATCACTTCCTAACAATCAAGCAACCATATACTATAATAATTTACAAAGATTATTTCCTTTATCTACGAAAATAGTTTTGGGTAAAATTATTTCATTCACCATATTTTAAAACAACATCGTGTCGAATTGTTCTATTCAAGTGTTTAGAGATCCCTATTGATAGAGTTGTACAGACTATATCAACCAGAATCCATATACCACTCAACAAACCAATCATCACAATATAAAACAATTTTGTATTCACTAACAAATACGCGCTCATATCTATTAATACTCTCAAACACATTCTAGAGTATTACTGACTCTATCTCTAATGAGTAACACCCAAAAGAGCCAGGGTTGACGCTTAACCAAATGCTCTGAAACCACTTGTGAAGGGCCGCAAATCCATACCCCTTTTGAGCTGGCAAAATTCCACAACAATTCAGCCCAAAGTGGAACAAATGTACGAGTCTTCGGGTTTAAAGAAAAAGGAGGTATAAGAAGAAGAAAAGAAAACAATAATAGAATCTCACATATCGCAGCGGAACAAGTATAATAGATATATGAATATCTTTAAAACAAAGAACTATATCAGTTGTTACATTACATTATCATAGTGTTACAATAACAAACAGCGGAAAAGAATATAACATATAGTGATATGCTACGCCATTCATCTTGCTCCTGATCTCCACAGCATCTCTTTTTCGACTTCGCTCCAGATTAATGATAACCTGACTCTAGGCTGCCCGTGTGGAAAATTATGGGCACCCAGAGTTTAGAAAGGGAACAATAAACTCCTGGTCAGTCATGGGACTGGTGTGAGATCTTAAAAACAGTTATTTTCACAAAGAAAATAAAATGAAATCCGCTATGCTTTTTGGAAAATGAAACTACCATAAGGCCTCCCACCACACATAATGCAAACGCAGAATTGGAGGAGATTTATCCTATTGATAGTCGAACATGCTTGATACGCAAAATCCTTTGATATTATTATTATTAGTGCATAGTGTGGAAAACATTTCGAAAGTATAATATTAATCATAGCCGGCATACAACCATTATTGTATGTCTACTATAGCTACCATGTTCAATAGTAGGTTACCACCACATTCCATGGCAGGTTATACAACTAAAACCATACAGGTCGCGTATTTTTTCTTTGGATTTCCAACAAATGGTCAAGCTAAGGAACTTCCTACTGCCACATGGGTACGCCTCTGGAGGGACGCCCCGAGGACCGAACTAGATCTCTGCCAACATAAGGCCGGATTACCTCTGTAACTAGGTAACTACTACACGAGTATGCCATCCCCCGGTCGCTTGCGACCTTTATCCGTGGATCCTCAACCACAAAGTATAATAAATTTGCGGCATCAACATAGGTAAAATATCTGGGATCCATACCATGATACTACCCCTTTTCAGAAGGAAATGACATACCCTCAGGGGGAGCTACCCCCAAATAACCTTGCCACATCCTTCCTGTTTCGACCATTTCCGGGGTGTGAGGTCCGACGAGGTCACGTCCACAAAGCTACACTTTTCACAAAGTCATGCTTTGATCAACAAATGATCATCAGCACTTCGTATGCCACAATACCAAACTGGAAATGTATCACTAGTAACCATCAACTACATAACCTCTGAGCTCATACGTCTCAGAGAAGGGTGTTAAGCTAAGAGAATAAATTCTCCACCACCAACAGAAATGTATTTGATAGAAACCAGCTTTACATCTCAAAGCGTAATTTCAGACACACATCCATACAAGTCCGTTCCGGGATCGAACGGAACTTAAGGCACTCCAAAGAAGCCCTTGCAATCCAGATATTCACTAATCACGTCCGGCATCCCCATCACAAAGGGTGATAAAATCTCTATACCGGAGCAACCCGGTGCAGAGACATTCGACAGGTAATCCTTTCGTTTTCGAAAATACCCAGTCTTCAACACCATCTTCAAATGCAATCCCATTTCGTCGTATCATTATTCGGAATGGGTTTTGTGACACAAGGTCCTCTACCGGCTAATCCGAATAATGAGCGCTTATTTTTATTTAAAATAAGTGTTCAATCAGATTTCAAACAAATCGCAACAATTTCCACTTTGGTCTTTTAAATAAAAGATCCATCACAATCACAAAGGTTCGATGTGGTTTTCGGATATCCACTTGGAATCCGACCCCCGGTCGCCTAGAAATTCAAATGTCGTTTAAAGGCAAATATTGATAGTTGGTTATTTAACTATCAATCAACATTCACAACAATTACCGGATTTAAATAATTTTCCCAATTATTTATTTTCAAATATCTTCGCAAGGTATATTTCACACTTCAACCATTTGAAAACAAATTTCAAATCATTTTTCACTCGCGGAATAAGATTCCCGATATTATTTATTTCCACTAAAATTCTGCCGAGTTCAAATACTTTAGAATACTTTAAATCACTTATCCAAAATATATACTCGGAAACATTTAGATAAAATTATTTCAAAACATCGTTTAAATATTAGTTATGAAAATATTATATTAAAATCTCGTATAAAAATTCAAGTTCAAACTAACTTTTAAAATAAAATTAGTAGATAGGATATAACTATTTAAATATCCATTTTCTAAAACAAATATCAATTAAAACTTTAAAATTTCACTTCTATAATAAATTAAAATAAATCTTTACTTTAAAGATTTTCAAGATAACCCAAGTAAATAATTTCTCCAAAATAATCTTTCCTTAAAACCATCTTCACAACTTCAATTTCATATTTATTGACTATATTGAAAACATACTAAGCTTTCCAAGGAAAGTACACCTTCCATTCTATAATGGTTCATTCAAATCAATTTATAAATCCTTCTGGATTTACTTTAAATTTACGTTCCAAATCCGTAAATTCCTTTCCACACTTTTAAAACTAAAACAATATTTATTTTTAAAACAAATTTCCCTTTCTTTTATAAATTCCCATTGTGAATCTTAAATTTTCAAATATCCACAAATATACGATTTTCAAATCAATTCCCAAGTATTCACTTTCAACACAAGATCCATTTTCAGAATTAGTTTCTCAAAATTTATTTTTAAACATCAAGTCAATTTTAGATCGATTTCCCAAATATTTATTATTTTTACCAAATCAATATCAAATTGATTTTCTAATTAATTTTTAAAATACCAAATCAAATTTCAAATTGATTCTCAAATTTATTTCAAACACCAAATTTATTATCTTTTGAAACAAATTCCGTCTTTTAAATTAATTCAATTTTCTAAAATTAATTTACTATAAATTTTCTACTACATTTCAAAAATCAAATTTTATTTATTTCTGGTATCCTACGATACCAAAAATATATTCGGCTAAATTATAGCCTTCAACAGTTTCGATCATAAATGGTCACACACAGATTACAAATAATCTACACACAATATTGAAACTAATTCAAATATTTAAGGAATCCAGTTGGATCCCTCCAACCTGTTTTCCCTGCATCCACAAATATTAGCACAACAATTAAATACCAATTCCACTTCGAGGTGGAATATCGCTGTATATGGGATTTATAAAATATCATCCGCTATTGTGCGGTGCATAGGGTCTCATCCACTATATAATGCAGGAAATCAATCACTCCAAATACATACATAATACCATATAAATAATATCTTCCAGTGAATAATTATTATGAATCAATCATCCAAGCACGCAGTCAATCAATTTTAAATCTAACTATTCATAATTTAAATCAGAACAATATTTGATTGAGTGAGAAGATCTCACCTTTGCTTTGCATACAATCCGTTTTCAATCCATCTTGACTCGTTTTATGTCTTTTGACCTTGTATAAATATTTTATACAATTGGTTAATAATCGAATGAAATCGAACAATCTATTAGCATTTTACAATTTTCTTTTCAACTAATAATTTAATTTTAAACTAAGGATTTTTTTTAATTTTTTTAAAAAAACCATTAAATTTTAACCCATTATTTCTATTTTAACTAATTACTCTATACAAAATATTTTTAGGGACTAAAACAAATGTTAAATAAGTTAACTAAACAATAAATCACCTTTACAATTTATTTTAGAATAACTAATAAATTGAAACATATGCATATATATTTATAATTAAAAATTTCTGTGAAATAAAACAGGAATTAACTCCACTATTTATATTTTTCTTTTCTATAAACAAACAATTAATAATTTTTTAAGGTGTACATATCTATACATATAAAATGAAAACAACATGCACCTTACTGTATCATTCTTTGATGAACCAAATGAAATCACAGATTGATTAAAAGTTTTAACCTGAGTAAATAAATAATTAAAATGTTAAATTAATTTTTTTACCTCGGCAAATACCTCACGCTTGCCCTAACTGCCCTGCCTTCGTCGCCACCAGATCTCGGGCACCCCCAAATTGTCATACGACGCATCTCGTCCCATCCACTCGCGACCCTGCCGTAATGTATTCGCCTCTCGCAACCGAACCACGTCGCCCTATCGATGCCGTTGCACCTCGCACGCGTGCGATTCGAACCACATTCCATTCGCTACTGCTACCAAGCACGAACTCCTAGGCCGTGCTCTCCCACTCGCGACGACGTAGCTCAAGATTCCTCGATTTGGACAAATTGATTTCGATTCGGGTTCGATTGAAAGTCGCGATGATTCGCGAGTTTGAGAAGGCAGCCACACTGTTGAATACTTGAATTCGAAAGGGGAAGGAAACTAAAAGGCTCAGCCATTTTTTGTGAACTCGATTTTGAACTGATAGAAGAATGAAAGGGGGAATAGGAGTAAAGTATACAGGAGATAGGGTTTTTTTTATTTGAGAACGAGGTCATGATTTATAAAGAGGAACGAGGCACGATCTGATTGAAAAGAAAGAGAGGAAAGGTAGCGTGTTAGAATGAGTATAAGTTGGCGTAATGGAGAAGATAGCTTTTTGGATCCAGTTATTAAATTTTCAATATAATTTCCAACGCGTTTGCTTATCGTACGAACAAACGACAACTTCGAATGCTACGAAAATGTAAATTCGATAATAATACAATATTACGGATCCAATGGAGCTGGTTTCGTCGAAATCCAAGACTGTGCCTCAGAATGCTATTTTTAAATATTGATTTAAACGATATAAATTTAAAATTAAACTGCTTTTAAAAGTTTTATTACCTCTAGTATTATCAATATAAATTTTCTAAGCCTTGAAAATATTTTTAATCAACTTAAAACTGAAGATTCAAATTTTTATCCAACTTTAATAAATTAAATTCAATAATTTAAATTTCCAAATTCATAGTTAATTTTGAAATTCAAGTTAAACTAACTTCCAAATATTTAAATTCAATCAAATATTTTCAAATTCAAATACCAAAAATTCCAGGTCTTCACAAGAATAATTTCGGTGATGAATGCACGCATCGTCGACATTGATTTTCGAGTTTCAGAGTGGGGGAGAGGCCACTTTAGTAGCTTTGATATGCGAGTGATTTTGGGAAACCAATTTTGATTTCAAATTCCGAAGTATGATTTGATTCAAAAGATATATGTATATATATTTGAAATGATTTGAAGTAATCCCGGTATTCAATCCTCGAGTTTCGGATTTGATTTGGTATAACCCAATCTATTAAAATTCATTTACTGATTGGTTGCTTATTTCCAACTCTTGGATTTGAAATTTGATTTCTCCGACTATTTTGAATGTTCGAACACTTCCAAATCGAGGTTAAATTTTCAAAGTTAAGAAATTTCAAAAAGTATAAATTATTTGATAAAGTATATAAGTTTAGTTTTGTAAGTTTTAGGTATGAAGTAATATGATTTAAATAAGTTTGAAACTGTTTTCTTAAGTAAATGAATAAGACTATTTAGAATTATACTAATATGGAATTTAGTTTTGGAATGTTTTGAATAATATTTAGTTTTAAATGTTTCTAACTAAGTAACATCTTTTATAAAACTATATATATAGAATAATAATTTTCAAAAGGTAAATTGGATCTTTCAAATAAAAATAAATAGTTTAAAGGTTTTAAAGGGATAGTTATAAACTTGGTAATCATTTTGGGTATAATTGATTTTGAGAAAATATGTGGTTACGAAACTAGATTGGAATTTAAACCCAGTATTTATATAATGATTTTGAAAATGAACTTGTTTGACTTAAATTATGTTAATTTGGAAACTAGGATTATTTTCTAAGCTTATTACTTTGGAAACTTTGAAACTAAAGATATTTAATTTGGAAGAAATAATTTGGTGAAATCGTATATGATTTTAAAATTGATGTAAATACTTGATTTGGCAGTTATCGAACTTATATCAAACTGATTTATATAAGTATGAAGTTGATTTGAAAACTATTGATTTGGAAAGGTACTCAATTTGAAAAGCGAAAATCTTATATAATCGAAGTCTATATAAGTGTGATTTGATATACTATTGATTTTGGAAAGTATTTGATTTGAAAATGAAATCTTATATATAATTGACTTTATATAAGTATGGTATTTGAAATTGATTTGAAAAGGTACTATATGATTCATATTTTCGAAGTAAAGATATGGAAAGCGCCTTCTGTTTGATATCCGCTTTGTGGCCACATTGTGGAATCATTCTATTGATATTATTCTCTCTGATTTGGTTTTTCGAATATGATACTCGAGTGTCCTTTGAATTCCATGGCGTTACCCATGGTCGTTGTTGTAGCGTAATCCGCAAGGCAGAGATTGCTTAAAGGGTATGGATGTTTCCTGGGGGATCCAGGCGTAACCATTGTGTATCCGTGGTCTACAAGTTTTGTTGTAGCATAATCCGCAAGGCAGAGATTGCTTAAAGGGTATGAATGTTTCCTGAGGGATCGAGGCGTAACCATTATGTATCCATAGTCTACAAGTTTTGTTGTTGTGTCATAATCCGCAAGGCAGAGATTGCTTAAAGCGTACAAATGTTTCCTGGGGGATCCAGGCGTAACCATTGTGTATCCACGGTCTACAAGTTTTGTTGTTGTAGCGTAATCCGCAAGGCAGAGATTGCTCAAAGGGTATGGATGTTTCCTGGGGGATCCAGGCGTAACCAGTTTGTTTCCGCAGTTAACAGTTTTTGGTTATCATGGCGAAATTCACAAGGCAGTGATTGCTTAAAGGTACGATTGTTTCTTGGGGGATCCAGGCGTAACCATTGTGTATCTGCGATCCATGATTCGGATGATTTGTTTGGATTGTACTTTCCATATCGGTTTTGAAGGTTTTCAAGTATTTTTACTGGGTGTTGAAACAGGTCTACTAAGTACTTGAAGAATTCTAGCTTTGCGCCTGATCAACGCATGGCCAGAGTCTACAAGAACGAGGATAAACTTGTTGAAACATCGAGTTATAAAAGTATTTTCAAAAGGAAAATTTGTTCCAATATAAAAATATTTTATTATAAAAATATTTTTTATAAAGGTATTTTATTACAAAAGTATTTCCAACAAAGAAGTTTTGTATTAATATTTGAAATTGAAATTCTTATGGCTTGAATTAACTATTTGTTCCCGATACTATTCTTTTGAATTTACCTTATCTGCTCAGCTTTATTTATTCACCTATATTCTGTTTTTCCAAATCTACCTTCTTTTCCTTTTTGAATATATCCTTTTAATATAATGTTTATTTATATACTATATGGTTTAATAGAAAATTATTAGTGTTACAAATATTTTTGAAGTTATTAATTAAATAAAACATATTTAAAGAAAATGATTATTGATTTATTAAAAATGTTGAAAAGTATCTTGAGATAAATTAATAAACTTACGAATTATGGATTTAATGTTTCCAATAACTTCTTTGTAAATATAAGTAATGGTGTAAATAATTGTTTTCAAATAATTCTCATATATTATAAAGGTGTTATTTAAACATATGAATGGTATTTATAAAGGAAGCAAGAAATTTTACAAATGGGTTTTTGAAAAGTTTTAAAGTATTAAAAAAAATCGATTTTCAAATGAAGTTTTCAAGCAAATTTATATAGTTTTCAATTAATTGTTTATCCTTGTCTTTCAATCTATTTTTCTTTCTAGTTGTTTCTATTATCCTACCTTCTTCCTTTTCGGGGACGAAAAGTTTTGATTATGGGAGAGTGTAACGACCCAAAAATTTTAATGGTTTTATTAACGTAATTAAACGAATTTTTTCTGAAATTTTAAATAATAAAATTTTGAATTGAAATTTTAATATTTGTAATACGTCTATTTAGACATAGCAAATGGTAAATTTTCATCGAATAATATGGAAGTTTATTTTATTGTGTAATTCTATTTCAGTTCAAATCAGTTAAATATTTGATGGTAATAAAATAATTTCCTAACTGAATATTTTTATGCAGAAAATTTGTAAATGATCTTCTGAGTGAGAAGTCATATTTCTTTCTTAAAATTTAGACAGTTATTGCTCCGTCGATCTTATGTTCGACGAAATAGCAGCATTTTCGTACCGATATCGACTTTTGATCGGATGATCGTACCATTAATATCTGTGTACCGTTTTGATCGTCTCGTCGTGCTGATCTCTGCGGTAGCGAAATCCGCGAAACCGGTAACCGTATCGGTACTGAATCCACGACCTTTCGTATTCGTTTGCGTTTCAAAATCTGAAACGTACAATGAATTGTTTTAAATACCCAACGTATCTTTATTTATTGGAATGTTTCTTTCCCCTGCCTTTCACTATTCCTAGCCGTTGATAATTATAGCCATTCACTCTATTTTCATTCTCTGTTTTGCTTTTGAAACTCATTATATATTAATACAAGGCAGATAAGTTTCACATATTTGAGATATTGTTCGTCCTCTCACCATCCTCTTCCTTCTCCTTGCTCGAGCTCACCCCACGTGTGGCCTCCACTCCCAGATCCACCGCCAACTACCGACCGAGATCTCCATCCCCTTCAGTCGAGTTCACCACCATCATAGCAGCCGTAAGTCCCCTCTCCATCTTATATATTTGATACATATGTTGCAACTCCCTTCTCTATTCTTTTTGCATCCTGTGCTTATACATACACATTGTATATGAAAAAAAAAAAAATTTGTTTAGGTTTATATATTATATAATATACAAGCATACAGCAAAACTCCTTCTCATCTTTGTTTTGTTTATTTTACAGCAAAGTAAAATATTTTCCTGTTTATAGATGTTGGCATATATGTGTGTGTGTCAGTATATAAAATTAGTGCATGCATATATTTCATTTTATAACAATATTGTATTTTATGTTGGTATGGATTTTTATTTTATATCAAGTTTGTAACAAACGTATTATACCATGCTGGGTACACATATTAGTTGCACACATATATAGTGTCTGCTTGTGATTTTGTGTAGTCAGCATATATGTATGTATATTGTTGCATCATGTAGTCCAGATTATGTAGCTTATGTTTGTATATAAGAGTGATGTGAGCTTTTACTGTCTATACATATATGTTTGACTTTATTCATATAAATCTATTATATATATTAGTCTTTATTTGCTGTATATTTTACTGGAAAGAAATATATATAGCTTTAAAGGAAAACTATATATATAAGAATATATTTTGAGTTTTACATACATATTTATACAGTAAATACTTATATAACGTTTGTATATTTCAGTACATATATCAGTGTTAATAATATAAGAAGATATGAAAAATTGAATACATTATTTATATATTTGGTTTATTAACAACGTACGATACATTTATATATATATAGGCTATTTGTTCCCTGGTTCTGGCACTCTGATGTGATACACGTAAGTATAGTATATATTAGTTAAATAATATGCAAAGAGTGTTACTATATGTACCGGATCTATATACATATTTGTTTGTGCATAAGCTTACAACAGTTGCATACATGTGTTTCCATTTATATTATATATTTTGAATTTGCAAATACTATTTAAGTATTATAATATGTTTGAAAAGTGCATATACATGTATAGTTTTAGACAGGTTATAACGTACAAGTTCTAATAGTTATACTTGTCGGTTTACATAAAAATATATAAGTTATACGTTAGTATTATACTTGTTGTATAAGGTGAATTTGGACCATTGCAATTTGCTGTATAAATTATAATGATAGATCTTATATATATTACACATAAGTATAATGGAGTTTGTTTCTAAATTACATTATATATGGGTTTAATTTAAAACAATGATTTTGAAATGTATATATATTTGATTTAAAATGGGTTTGTATTTAGAATATGTTTATATATGTAAATAGTTACATATATGTATATAAATTCACTTTTACCAATTATCTTCATCGGTCCGGTCTGATTTGATTTCGTCTATTCAAACTATCAGTATTGTTCGTCGAATCGTATCCATCTAGCTTTGATTTGGAAGTCATGCTTGCATTTCGTAACTCAATATCATTGCTATTCTATCTAGCCTCGAAAGGTGAGCGATAACTCGCGATTAATGTTCTTGTATTTATTAAATTTGATTTCAAATGAAACGACAATTGAAATATGTCGCTTTAGTTATTTAAATTGTTATATATGCTATCATCTATAAGTGTTCACCTATGAGATATGACACCATATCCTGTTGTTTATATTATATTGTTATTGATGATATATATGCCTGTTATATTATTTTCATATCTGTTATCACTCTACAAGTTCCCTGTTAGTATAGAATTCCCCATGGGTTGAAATGGTACATACCCGAACGATCTGTAGAATAGATGAAAATCATTATGGGTTGAAATGATAAACCCAAGCGATTTTCATTGAATTGAACTTGGGATTGTGGGTTGAAATGATATATACCCGTATATATTTAAATTACAGATTGAAATGATAAATATCTGTATCACTCGACCATAGGATAAAAAAATTTATGCAGACTCCGTCGGTCTATATATAAATATTTTGAAAATAATCTCTATGGTTTTGAAAGGAAAAATATAAGGCTTTACTTAATATTGAAATATTTTATAAATAAGTTTTAATATAAAGAATATTTAATAATAAGTATATATATTATGTATATGTATTTATTTAAAAATTATAGTAAAATATATTTTATAATGATTTCTATAAGTTAAGGTTGGAAATATTAATTTGAATTTATTGTATTTAATTCAGAATTTTGTTAATTAAATCGATTTGAAACTATTGAATTTGAAATTTTGAGATATGATTTTTATAACTTGATTTTGATTTAAAGTGATTTAAATGGATATTTCAAGTTTTGTATAAATCGAAGGAATTAGTTTAATGTAATTTAAGGTTATTTAAATGATGATGGATTTATTAAGTGAATATTTCAAACTAAATAATAATAAAGTTAAAATAAGATATATATGAAATTATCAATTTAGTTTTGAAAATGCGATAATTTGGAATATACATATTTGAAATGGAAATGATATTTTGGTTTTGAAGATATATTATTTTGAAATGACCACCGTGTTATAATAATGTTGGGTTGTTATTAGCGTATATTACTACATAGTAGATAGTTCCACGGATCCTTAGAGGTTGGTTATCCCAAACATCCTTTAAGTTACTTGTATTTCAGTTGTTATTTCACTTGAGTTGGATTTATTGGTATAAAAATGTAAATCCTGACTCGAGTGTTTTGTGTTTTGCTTTACGCTCGGGTCATACTGAGTGACACAGCATTCGAGACTCACCTTTGGCGTTTAGAGCTTCACTTGGAGACCCAACTATTGATTCAGCTTTCAGTTTTTCCAGTTGATTTGTTCAGAGAGGTCATCAATTTGTATTGGAGAATTCGTTGTAGTTGAGATATTTTTCTGTATTTTATTTCTAACTCTAATGTTTATATGGTAGCTTCATGAACTACTATTTATCTATTTCGCTGCATTATATTACGTTGTGTCTATGATTCTATGATTGATTTATTACTGTATATATACTGAATTTTGCCAAATATAAATTAGAAATATGATATTTTGAGCAATTCAAGTCCGGCATGTGCGGATGCGAATGGTTGAAAATAACATGTCGTTACAATCCATGTTCAAATATCAATTCGGATTACTCCAATTGTTTTACGTATCCATGTTTAAATTAAGGATTGAAATGATAAATATCCGTATCACTTGACCCTAGGGTAGAGAATGATAAATATCCATATCACTTGTCCCTAGGTTAGAGAATTATATACGAAATTTTAAATTAAGGATTGAAATGATAAATATCTGTATCACTTGACCCTAGGGTAGAGATTGTTGTAGCAGTAACTACACGATTGTTTGATAAATAAATCTTGATTTTAAATTATAAATATGATCTAATAAATATAAATATATATATATAAAAATATATGGTTATATATATTATTTCAAATGATTTGAAATAGAACGGCATTTAGTTCTTAAATTTCTATAAATTAGAGATTTCAATTATTGCAATGAAATGAAATTTTAACCATTTAATAATTGGAACTTCTAAAATGAATAAGGAATTAAATGCTAAGTTATAAATGAAATATACAAGAAATTTGAAAGTGTAAACTAAATAAAAAAGGGATATGAAAATAAGAAATGATAACTATTGAACATTTATTTACGAAAACGAAATAAGATATTCTTGTGTAACTTTCAATTGCATTCTTAAAGACATATATATAACTTACCAATTATAAAATTTGAATTGTTAAAAGAATATGTAATGGAAAATTTTACAAGTAAAACTTATGTAATGGAAGTGTTCAATGAATTACTTTTATAAATAAGAATTTGATATTATAGTAGTTATAAACCTAAGTTATAATTGAAATGTTACTATATAAAATGTGATAGGAAGTAAGTATTGTAAGTAGATGACTATAAACTTAAGTTAATGAATTGATATTCTAAGTAATTGAATTGAACATGAATACTATAAATAAATAAATGTAAATAAATGAAATTAAGTAATCAATGAATGGATGGAAAGTGAATTTTGTAAGGTATAAATGTAAACTAAAGAAATGATCATTGAGAAATGGAATTAAAAAGAATGAACTTGATTTATTACTTGAAATTGTAGTTGTTTTGGCTTATGGGTTGTTGGGAAAGGATATTCCTAATTGTTTTGGATGTATGAATAAATCTATCAAGTTTTATCTAAGACTGTAGAGTATATGGTATACTTAGTAGTTTATTTGTCATTCTATGCGATTAAGAGTGTCTAAACCTAAACAAACCATTTGTTTTATTTGCTATGGATGGATGGTTGATTATATTGATTTGAAATTATGATTGTATGTTGTGTTGTAAGTGATTGTTGTTTTATATTGATTTTTTATCAGTGGTTGAAACAACTTTAAATATTTTATTTTATATAATTATTAACTCTTTTTGGATTATATAAGTGAAATACAGTTTATGGAAGCAATTGTTACTGCTTTTGGCTTCATAAAAATAAGCGTTATTCGTCCGATAAATTGGTACGTTCTCGGATTACGGTTTTCTAGCGATATTATATTATTCTAGCTGTTAGGATATATTATTTTGAAAAATTATGATATATATTGTTATTATTGATATTATTATTTCTCCCGAGTTCCTTCGTACAAAGGAGACTCTGCCGAAATTTTCTGAAAAATTTGGACATAGAAAATTTTGTGAAATGTTTTCCAAATTGTATTAATTTAAGTATAAAAGGATTTAAATGATTATAAATTGATATATTTTATTTAAATTATTTAATTTTGTAAATTTATTTTTTTATAAATTTAATATCTTAAGTAAGATATATTGATTTCTTAATTCCTTCTTTTCCCTTCTTTTTCCTTTTCGGGGACGAAAAGTTTTGAGTGGGGGAGAGTGTAACGAGCCATAAATTTTAGATAATTAAAAATTGGTTAATTTAATAAGATTTTTGTGATTTAGTATTGGAAGAAATAAAAATTTGTGATTAATTAACGAAAATAATAACCATAATAAATTGGAATAAGGTTAATTTAAGAAATTGATAAATTTTAATGGAAGTTCAATTAATTGAAATAATGTGAATGTTATAACTTTGTTATAAGTTTAATATAAGAAAACAAATGTAAATATGAATTAGTTAATGAGACAATACATATAACTAATAGTAATTGAATAAAAATTTGTGTTAGGAAATAATTATAACATTTGGTTGAGATAATAAACTTATTAATGTAACTAAAGGGTAATGGTGACAATAATTATATGTTACCTATTTCGGTCTATCAAATTTAATTGATAATAGTAGTGGGGTAGTAGTAGTTATAACAATTAATTATAAATAATAAACCTACAAATGTTATAAAATATAGTAATGGTGACGATTGTTGTTTGTTACCAATATATTTAATCAATTGAAATTAAATACAATTAAATGTTACATTAATTGAGTTAAGACAATAACTGAAATTTGTGAACATAATAAAAGGAATAGAAATGTAATTATAATTACCTAAGTCATAATTGATTTGGCAAAGAGTGAAACCAAGATAAAATAATGAATTGGGACTTTTATTTATAATAAATGTGTAAAGTTGATAAGATTCAATAATTGGAATATAGTAGTTAATACACATAAAAAATGGAAATTAGAGGGTATTAATGTAATGAAATATAAAACAATGTTAACTATGTCTACAAAATAATAATTGATGGAGTATAAATGTGGCAACACGGATTTCTCGCGTTCGAAAATCGACATCCATACTTTACATCGTACTCGAATGCCGTAGATTCGACCGTTCATATCTGAGTCGCCGGAGCTTATAACACAATTAAGTATAACAACACAGCGGAAGAAAAAGGAATGGATATCATATACAATACCAACGAATACAATATCCAAATATGGAACAACACTGATACAATATGATACAGTCTATCTGAGACAATAAACAACAGTGGAAAAACAAAATGAACAAGCAGCGGAACCAAAACTCCAAACAGCAACTGCAACTCAAATCCAATACTCCAAAGCCAACTCCAAAATCAGAAGCTCGAACCACCATCTGTTCACCAAGCTGAGCAAGTCTCGTCCACGAATCCAAAGATTCCAAAGAATTCCAAGGAGAAAGCTGAAGGGTATCAAATCGATATCTATAATCTACTATCTAGAAAAAACCCAACTCTTGACTGCCTGTGTGGAAAATTGTGGGCACCCAGAGTTTAGGGAGGGAACAATAAACTCCGGGTCAGACATGGGACTGGTATGAGCAAACAAAAGTATTTACCTTTTTAAAACAACAAAAGATTTTAAAACATTGTAATCCGCAATGTTTTTGGAAAATGAAACTGCTATAAGGCCTCCCACCACACACACAATGCAAACGCAGACTTGGAGGAGATTTCTCCTTATGACAGTCAAAAATGCTTAATACGCGAAATCCTTTGATATTATTATTAGTGCATAGTGGAAAACATTTCGAAAGTATAATATTAAACTTAGCCAGCATAGACATTTCGTACTATGCCTACTATAGCTACCATCCAAACAGTGGTGACCACCATAAGTGAATGGCAGGTTATAAAATTAAAACCGTACTGGGCGCGTATTGGATTTGCAACAAATGGTTAGGCCAAGGAACTTCCCATTGCCACATAGGTACGCCTCTGGAGGGACGTCCCGAGAACTATCCTTCGTTCTCTGCTAAAACAAGGCCGGCTACCCCATTCCCGGGGAATAAAACCTAAGATATGCCACCCCCGGTCCTTTGGGACCTTTCATCCGAGGGCCCTCCAACAACAACATCACACGGTAATAAATATACAACGTCCACACGAGTAAGTATCTGGGCTCCATACCATGATACTACCCTTTTCCAGAAGGAATGGTCATACCCTAGGGGCGCTACCCCTGAAACCTTGCTGCATCTTTCCTGTTTCGACCATTTCCGGGGTGTGAGGTCCTGTAACGACCCGTAAATTTTCGAAAATTAAAATAGCTAATTTAATAAGATTTCGTGATTTAATGTTAGAAAAAATTTGTAATTCGTTTGGAATAATAATAACTGGAATGAATTGCGACAATAATTATCCAAGTAATTATTTATAGATTGAATGGAGTACCAATCTAATTGAATTAACTCAAATGTTATAACTTGGTTATAAGGGAATATATGGAAAAAACAAATGTAAATAAGTGAATAAGAATTGTGAATTATTTAGGTAGAAATACAAATTTAATAGATTGGTTTCGAAGATTTGAATAGTAATAAGTATTGGAAAATAAATGCCACTTAGTGAATGCCTTTGAAATCAATAGTTGGATAGGATAATAAATGTTGAATTCATTGGGTATAATAGAGTAATTGATTGATAAGTAAAATCTATTTAAAATCAAATAATTGAATATTGAATAGGTAAATTGTTTAAAGTAAATATTTAAAACTTATTGAATAATTGAATAACTGTAAAATGAAAATAGTGTTCTAAGATGTGAATTGGTTTTAAAAGTTGAATCTTATAAGTTCAATTTCAAATATTTCAAAGGATAATGAATTATTGGATAATCAAAATTGCTTAAATTTAATATTTGGAATTTATTGAATAATTGAATAACGGGTTTAATACGATTAAAAATAATTTGTAAAATTTTATTTTATCATATTAAAGTTAGAATGATGTTGTAGAACTTTTAAAATCGAATTAAAAGTAAATTTGTGAAAAATATTTAATTGACGAGTTAAAATAGTCATTTTTCAAACAGCCTCGGATTTCGACGAAACCATGTTCATCGGATCCGTAATGTTTTATTATTGTGAGCTCTCAAATTTCAAGTCAATCGGATTACCGTTTGTCCGGGGAAAGCCAAAACGCATAGAAATCGGTTTAATCGATTTAATTTAAAATCGATCGTTTATTTCCGTAACTCGCACATATGATCGAATTAGCCTCCAAAACACGTTCCATTGTGTTCGGAACGTGGGGTAAATCTTAGAAACGCCTGCCGGCACGCTTCGTTTGGAGTTCGGAAAATTTTCGGTGAATAGTGTTTTTGCGAAATTCTATATAAGGACCTCAACATTTCATTTTGCACTCAAACTCTTGCTTCTTCTTCCAGCCGGCCCTAGATATTAATGGTTGAGAATTTCGAAACTTCCTCCTCTATTATCTCCAAATCTACAAACAATTAGCAAAAGTCGTCAACTACAAAGTTGTAGAGGGCATCAAGATCTAGCTATCCAACGGTGGAGATCGGAAACGGAGCCACGGATCGATGGCAAAATGAGATGGAAGCCGCTGCGTTTTTCATGCAAATCGAGGCAAGGGGGGAGCCGAGTTGGGCCGCACTCTGGCCGATGGTGGAGCTCGTGGTGGCGAACAACGTGGCACTCTCCGATCGTCTTCAAGTTGCTCGGTTTGGTCGTGAAAATTGCGGGAAGAACGGCGGCTAATGGGTTTGGGCCGTGAGTTTGTCACGTTGAGGAAGAAGAGATGAGGGACGGCTCAGATCTGAAGATGTAGAAATCGATGGCCAGGATGGAGTTGAGGGTTTGATATTTAAAATAAAAGCTGAAATTGTATATTTAAATTCGTATAAACTTTAAAATAGCATAACTTTTTCATACGAGGTCGAAAACGCACGAAACTTTTTGCGTTGGAATCGTATCGACGAGCACTACGTAATGGAGCTAGATTGAAGTCGTTTGGAGCTAGTGGAAATTTCAGGTAAAATTAAACGCTCGTTTAATTTTATTCGAAATAAAACGGTGGAACTACATTGAAATCAAGGTGAGTGTTTTATAACGCTCACAACGTACTGAATATCTTTATGCTAGTTAAATTTGACATTATGAAGTGTTATGAATTTTATTTTTCGTTGTTTGATAAAATTTAATTGTCATTTGAATTCACCGTTGAAAATTTAATTGACAGTCAAATTGAAATTAAAAATTGAATTGCGATTAAATTACCTGATATTGATAACTATGAAATTGCCGTGAATTGTATTGTCTACTGGATGATGTATTTCGATGGATGTTATTGGTTGTATAAATGTTTGGATGTTTATTTGCTTATATATATCCTGTTATGCATACATATGACACTGTGATTTGATTTAAGTGATATATATTCATCCCTGACATTTAATTGAAATAACTGATCACTTGGCCATAGGATAGAAAATTATATACGGACACCGGATTGGCTAAATTAATAATTTTTAAAATCGTCGTTTTGAAATTTATTTAAATGTTTTGATTTAAAAGTTATAAATAAAAATCAATTTATAGAAATCGAATTTATTGGAAAATTGAGTTTGGAATGTTGAAATAAATTTTGGTTAAAGGAAATTGTTAAATAATTTAAGTTGAGACTTTGAGATTAAAAATCGGGATATGATTGAATTTCGAAAAATTATTTGTTTTAAAGATTGAACATTATTTCGAGCTTTGAGTATTACTAAGTAAAAATGACATAAAATGATATTTTGAAATTGAGCTTGAAATTGAATCATATTTGAAATTTGGATTTAAATTTGAATATTGAAGGATAATTTTGTTAAGTGTTATAAATTGATATTTTGAAAATCAAGCTCCAAAACGATATAAATTGAAATTGAATTAATTGAAGGTGAATGTAAAATTGAACTAATTTGAAATCAAAGTTGACATTGATTTGAATTGAAATCGAAATTGAATCGGTAGAATGGAAATTGAAATTGATTTGAATTGGGAAGTTATAATTGAAATGGACTGGTTTTGAAGTTGTTTTATTTTGTTTTCCAAATTACTCTTTTATATAAACCATTTTTGAATACTTGAACTATTTTAATCTATTTTAAATCTACTTAACCCAATTTAAATTATTTTAAACTAATTTATCTATTTTAAATCCATTATAAGATTTTAAGTATTTTAACTATTTTAATTATTTAAAACTACTTTTAAACTACTTAAAACTATTTTCTAAAAATTCAAGCTGGTCAATAAGGTGAAATGTTTATGTTTAAATCTCGAATGTAAATACGAATTGGGTTAAATGAAGTTGCAACCTAAATTGAAATTCGAAATGATTTGGAAATCGAAATGAGATATTGAGGCGAAAAATGTTTTTGAAACGGAACCTTACATTTTGAATAGATACGATGATATTTGAAATAGACTTGATTTTGAAGCGAATATGATATTTTGATATCAACTATGAATCGATTTGAAATGTAAAGGAGCCACCGGTGTAA
This sequence comes from Allium cepa, assembly GCA_030765085.1. Lineage (NCBI taxonomy): Eukaryota > Viridiplantae > Streptophyta > Magnoliopsida > Asparagales > Amaryllidaceae > Allium > Allium cepa. Next base: position 26,982,933 of record CM060939.1, on the reverse strand, counting down.
TAATACGTAGTTATTAAAGAGACCGGGATCGGATATGGACATACTCTCTGTCGATACCGAAAACCACTTTAATAACTATTATACGCGGAGTGTTGATCCAGAATGAAGTGGATGGTTTGGTGAACACGTTGACTGAAGAAAGAGAACGATATTGGATGACCCCTGACATGAGTAAAACAGGAGCCGCGCCGGGCCATTGAGGTTCGCCATCTCTAGCGGACACACTTCTTCGATACCATATCTATTACATTTGTGATTCGATTTGGGTGCACCCCTTGATTTGGGAGTGTTATTTCGCGGTGTTGGGGTAGCTGTTGGCTATGCTCAACATCAGTCCGGATCACGCAACTACTAGTATCCTAGTTGGTATCGCCTCATGTACCTTGTCATACTGATTATCCTATTCGCGACCACTACGCTTTGTTTTGTGTTATACCTATGGGGTACCCTCTGATAACCACCAGTTTACGGTGGGGTTTACGGTGCTGTATAGACTATGGCATTATAAAAATGTGTTAAGGGGAATTATGGTAACGCCTTAACGCTATTTTAATACTTTTACTTTACTGTAGACATATTATAATAGCATATTGTACTACATAGTAGATAGTTTAACGGATCCTTGAGAGATGGAAAATCCCGTAACATCTCTTGAGTTATTGCATGCACGTTGACACTGGATATGAGATGTCAAACCCCGTAAACATCTCTGACGCCGTTACACTCATATTTATTTACGATTGATTTAACTTTCATAAGGATATTTTAGTCCTGACTCGGGTGTTTTGTCTTTTCATTACGCTTGGGTCAGACCTGAGTTTTCAGCTTATTGAAGATCTATTCTGGAGGACGAAGACGAAGATTTGGTATACTATTACTCTTATTATCTTTGCATCATGTTGTCTGCTGCATTATTTTATTTGCTTTGTTGTATATGTATAACTCTGATAAAGGTTGTATAAATAATGATCAAAGTATTATAAACAGCTTCATGAACTGTTTATTTGACTATTATATTTTATCGTTCTGCTGCGAGATTCTGTGTTGTTTCATTTCCTTTGTTTCTCTTTCTTTTCTTTTCTTATTTACCCCAATAACCATCTTCCCTTTTTAATGGTTTGGAACCGGCATGTGTATTTGATTGTCGGTTTAAACTGTCCAAAAAAGGCGGGTTGTTACAGTTGGTATCAGAGAAAAATTATTATACAAATTTATAGAATTTCATTTTACTTAATTAGAATATTCACAAATTTGATTTTATTTAAATCCTCTTTACCTTTCAACTTTAAAGGTACACTACAACTCTAAAGTTTTCCCAAAACATAAGCTTAGATATCTTAATCCTCTTATTTTATAAATTCTGGTTATTCACATTTCATTCAAATAATTTGAAAATTATTAATTAACAGAACTTAGAAATTGAAATGCCCGGTTCTTTTCAAATCGTTTGAAATAAATATATACACTTATATCTTTAATATATCAAATCATACCTTTGGAGTTTAAACCAAAACCCATTTATCCAAATAATTTCGAAGAAAAGCAAAGCTTCTCTGAAGTCTTCTCCACTTTGAGACTCGAAAATGAACGTCGATGATGCTACGCAGTCATCACCGAAATTATTTTCCAGCGACATAAGAGAGGAGTACTGAATTCATTCCTTCTTTTTAAAAAATCCTTTCAAAATATTTCCATAAACAATTTCCAACTAATATTACTATATATTTCTTCAAAGCTTTGAAAACCATTTTAAAACCTCCGGGCCTTAAATTCAATATTTTCCAATTTAAATCTATTTAATTTACAAGTCACCACCTTTACAAAATATTCTTATAGGATTTCTTTCTTAAAACATTCCACAAGTGTTTTATCATTGTTCATTTTGTAAGTGATATAAATGTTTTATATTGTGTCGGTTGATTTGTTGAGTGGCGTATGGATTTTACTAACATTCAGTCTCAATTCAATTAGTTAACATTAACTAATTTACATTTACATTAGTTCACTTCCAATTTGAAACAAATTAAATTTTCAAAGGTGAATTCAAATGACAATTAAATTTTATCAAACAACGACAAATAAAATTCATAACACTTCATAATATCAAATTTAACTAGCATAAAGATATTCAGTACGTTGTGAGCGTTATAAAACACTCACCTTGATTTCAATGTAGTTCCACCGTTTTATTTCGAATAAAATTAAACGAGCGTTTAATTTTACCCGAAATTTTCACCAGCTCCAAACGACTCTAATCCAGCTCCATTGCGTAGTGCTCGTCGATACGATTCCAACGCAAAAAGTTTCGTGCGTTTTCAACCTCGTATGAAAAAGTTATGCTATTTTAAAGTTTATACGAATTTAAATATACAATTTCAGCTTTTATTTTAAATATCAAACCCTCAACTCCATCCTGGCCATCGATTTCTGCATCTTCAGATCTGAGCCGTCCCTCGTCTCTTCTTCCTCAATGTGACAAACTCACGTCCCAAACCCATTAGCCGCCATTCTTCCCGCAATTTTCACGACCAAACCGAGCAACTTGAAGACGATCGGAGAGTGCCACGTTGTTCGCCACCACGAGCTCCACCATCGGCCAGAGTGCGGCCCAGCTCGGCTCCCCCCTTGCCTCGATTTGCATGAAAAACGCAGCGGCTTCCATCTCGTTTTGCCGTCGATCCGTGGCTCCGTTTCCGATCTCCACCGTTGGATAGCTAGATCTTGATGCCCTCTACAACTTTGTAGTTGACGACTTTTGCTAATTGTTTGTAGATTTGGAGATAATAGAGGAGGAAGTTTCAAAATTCTCAACCATTAATATCTAGGGCCGGCTGGAAGAAGAAGCAAGGGTTTGAGTGCAAAATGAAATGTTGAGGTCCTTATATAGAATTTCGCAAAAACACTATTCACCGAAAATTTTCCGAGCTCCAAACGTAACGTGTCGGCAGGCGTTTCTAAGGTTTACATAACGTTTTGAACACAATGGAACATGTTTCAAAGGCTAATTCGATCATATGTGCGAGTTATGGAAATAAACGATCGATTTTAAATTAAATTGATTTAACCGAATTCTATGCGTTTTTGCTTTCCCCGGACAAACGGTAAATCCAATTGACTTGAAATTTGAGATCCCACAATAATATAACAATACGGATCCGATGAAACTAGTTTCGTCGAAATCCGAGGCTGTTTGAAAAATAACTAGTTTAACTCGTCAATTAAATATTAAAATATTCAATTTTCACAAATTTACTTTTATTTCGATTTTAAAAGTTTTACAACATCATTCTAACTTTAATATGATAAAATAAAATTTTACAAATCATTTTTAATCATATTAAACCCGTTATTCAATTATTCAATAAATTCCAAATATTAAATTTAAAAACTTTTGATTATCCAATAATTCATTATCCTTTGAAATATTTGAAATTGAACTTATAAGATTCAACTTTTAAAACCAATTCACATCTTAGAACACTATTTTCATTTTACAGTTATTCAATTATTCAATAAGTTTTAAATATTTACTTTAAACAATTTACCTGTTCAATATTCAATTATTTGATTTTAAATAGACTTTACTTATCAATCAATTACTCTATTATACCCAATGAATTCAACATTTATTATCCTATCCAACTATTGATTTCAAATGCATTCACTAAGTATCATTTATTTTCTAATACTTATTACTATTCAAATCTTCGAAACCAATCTATTAAATTTGTATTTCTACCTAAATAATTCACAATTCTTATTCACTTATTTACATTTGTTTTTTCCATATATTCCCTTATAACCAAGTTATAACATTTGAGTTAATTCAATTAGATTGGAACTCCATTCAATCTATAAATAATTACTTGGATAATTAGATTGGATAATTACTTGGATAATCTATAAATAATTACTTGGAAAAAGAAGGGAAAAGGAACTAAGTATAGAATTCAACATTAGATATATTTTATTCAAAGTTACCAACTTATAAAACAATGAAATTCCTTTTTTAAAGTCATAACTACGCTTCCACTAAGTTACTCCAAACGGCTTTCTAACTTCAATAGATTGAATGGAGTTCCAATCTAATTGAATTAACTCAAATGTTATAACTTGGTTATAAGGGAATATATGGAAAAAAACAAATGTAAATAAGTGAGTAAGAATTGTGAATTATTTAGGTAGAAATACGAATTTAATAGATTGGTTTCGAAGATTTGAATAGTAATAAGTATTGGAAAACAAATGCTACTTAGTGAATGCCTTTGAAATCAATAGTTGAATAGGATAATAAATGTTGAATTCATTGGGTATAATAGAGTATTTGATTGATAAGTAAAATCTATTTAAAATCAAATAATTGAATATTGAACAGGTAAATTGTTTAAAGTAAATATTTAAAACTTATTGAATAATTGAATAACTGTAAAATGAAAATAGTGTTCTAAGATGTGAATTGGTTTTAAAAGTTGAATCTTATAAGTTCAATTTCAAATATTTCAAAGGATAATGAATTATTGGATAATCAAAATTGTTTAAATTTAATATTTGGAATTTATTGAATAGTTGAATAACGGGTTAATATGATTAAAAATGATTTGTAAAATTTTATTTTATCATATTAAAGTTAGAATGATGTTGTAGAACTTTTAAAATCGAATTAAAAGTAAATTTGTGAAAATTGAATATTTTAATATTTAATTGACGAGTTAAAATAGTCATTTTTCAAACAGCCCCGGATTTCGACGAAACCAGTTTCATCGGATCCGTAATGTTATATTATTGTGAGATCTCAAATTTCAAGTCAATTGGATTTACCGTTTGTCCGGGGAAAGCCAAAACGCATAGAAATCGGTTTAATCGATTTAATTTAAAATCGATCGTTTATTTCTGTAACTCGCACATATGATCGAATTAGCCTCCGAAATACGTTCCATTGTGTTTGGAACATGGGGTAAACCTTAGAAACGCCTGCCGGCACGCTTCGTTTGGAGTTCGGAAAATTTTCGATGAATAGTGTTTTTGCGAAATTCTATATAAGGATCTCAACATTTCATTTTGCACTCAAACCCTTGCTTCTTCTTCCAGCCGGCCCTAGATATTAATGGCTGAGAATTTCGAAACTTCCTCCTCTATTATCTCCAAATCTACAAACAATTAGCAAAAGTCGTCAACTACAAAGTTGTAGAGGTGTTCGTCGACGGAAATTCTATCGGTTTAGAAAACCGTCGAACGAATTTAAACTAAAAATAACCGCAAGCGCACGGTGTACGAATGTAGCACGCGGCGAATACGGGTCGATCCACAGGGAATTGATGATTTTAAAATTCTATTCAATCAAATTATACCGAAGTCGGGAGTGAATAGCTAGAAATGTAAGAAACTAACAAAAACTAGCAAAAGAAAATGATAAAAATATGAGAGTTAAGAGAACAATTTAGAGATAAATCCACTCTCTAGATCATATAAATCAACAAAATGAAGTTATGATCTCTCTTTTCATGTCATTAGTGAATTAGTTGATGTGCTTATCATAAGTATGGTATATTTGTGCTATTAATTAGCTCAATATAAACCATCAAACTATAACACAACCACTAATACACATTTAACTCTCATGAAATATGACAACAAAGTTGAAATAAGAATCTATTTTAAGCATAGCCTATTAACTATTGTTTAGAAATATAGGCTATCAAATTTCAATTTCAACATTCACTTCTTTGCCATAATCATATTTAGATGAAGAGGCAATTTGTGTTATGTTTGTTTAAGCATAGCCTATTTGTTATAAACAACATAGACTATCAAATTCAAAGCTAAACAACATCATTAAACCACTTCAATCATTCTCATTAAGCACAAAAAGAGAGCATAAACAACAAAATGTTGGATCTACATACTTGAGAGCTTCATTACCCCTAAATTGAAGGGATTAAGCTCTCATATTTGTTATTATATGAACAAATGTAGAAAACAACATTAAACAAGAAGAGAAAAAAAGAGCAAAATGAAAGGAAAAATTATTCTACTTGCATAAAATAAAAGAGATCTACACTACAACATGAAAGTAAATGAACATGAAAAGGAAAGAGCATGTATTAAATTGCATAAAATAAAAAAGATTACATAAAATAAAAATGGCTAAGTAGCCATGAAAAGAGAAAGAGGAGCTTTCATTTTATTTTTGATCTAAACTAAACTAAAGAGAAGGAAGCCTAAGAGAGACTAAGAGAAGAGATCATGTTACATGAAACATATGCGTATTTATACATGTATGAAACCCTAATTCATATTTTTGGGGAATACCCAAAATGCCCCTTAGGAAGTGTGGAGGCCAAGTAACCATTAACATGTCTTAATCCCCCATTAAATGTACATGAAACCATTAAGTCCAAAAGCATGTGCATTAGCCTTTAATTTGTACATTAAGGTAGGTGGGTAGGTGGGGTCCTCCATGTTCTTCACTTTGAATTATTTTCATCTTCATTCTTTTGTATTAAATTTGTGCATGCATATCTTCATGAAACCACTTCTATTTGAGATCAATTTCCTACAAAAATATATACAAATTTTCAATTAATTTTTCTCAAAGAAATATATGCACTTAAATGACCGTTTTGCCCCTATATGAAGATGAATATGTGAAAATTTGGAATTAATATGAATTTTGGTTAAAACAAGTTAAAATACCCAATATGATCGTTTATTTAATTTAAATAGAATAAATATGGTGGTAAAAATATGCACATTTACATGCACATCAAATACCCCCACACTTATCTTTTTATTCGTCCTCGAATAAAGAAAAACTAAGATAAATCCGTTTTCGTAGGGAGCACGGTTGCATTGAGCGTATGCAATAAGCCGTTAAACCTCTGGGTGTCCCCAGTAGGACGAGTGTTGTCTCGTGAGGGTTTTCAGCGGATACTACCCACAAAATCCAAATGCAGGATGCAAGATTTATTTACAAAGTGATGAATGCGAGTTTTGGAAATATTTACAAATGAAGGATTTATTTTTAAATTGGCACGAACAAGTTAAATATAGGTTTTGGTTATTATCTTGAAAATTTATGTCATTTACTCGTCAAAATTTCCAACAAAAATCAAGTTATCATAACAAATAGATAATAGTTTAACTTGTTGTTTCGGTTGATAACAAAGTGTAATTATAAAATGGATCCTTAGTTGATTATCAAAGTTTATAAAAGTGGTATTTTCATTTCTTTTCAATAACAAATCAAATCAAATAAGTAAAAATAGTGCTAGGATTTCAATTGCTTGCTCTCTCATTATTTGCAAGAAAACTTACACACCTAGCTCAGGTAAACTGAGGCCAGATATACCACCCATGCATTGCCTTTCGGGCTTATGTGAGGGGAGTACAAAGCATGGCGAGTGTACACACTTTCGTGCATACACTTATCGACCGTAGGTGGTTTTTATTAAGTCTTTTTTTTAACATGTGTTCCATACATGCATAACCGTGAGGACTTTTAAACGAGTATGAAAGCACATAATCAAAGATTCCAAGTAATTTACCCATGCATAACCGTGAGGACTTTTAAATGAGAGTGAATACTTGGATGTTATTATTATTTTTTATTTTTTTTATATTATTTTTAAGAGAGAGAGAGAGAGAGAGTTTTGCAAAATCATCTTAGCACCATTTAACTAAGAAGACAAAAAAAATGTTATATCCTTTACTTTAAATCAACCACTTTTTAAAACAAAGATTTTCAATTAGGATATATTTCATAATTAACACGTATGAATCTTCCTATATACTAGTTAAACCATTATTATTTGTAATCAAATTTCATTTTTATTTTTGTTTAGACAAATAAATTTCCAAAAATTTCAATTTAACAAACCAAAGCCATATATTTATCTTATAGTGTTTCTTTTAAAAATAAATCAAAAGAAAATTTGTTTTTGGGATTTTTTTTTTTTGATTTTAAAGAAAAAATAAACCATGAAAAAAAATGAAGATGAGTCCCCCCACACTTGATTTTGACTGTGTCCCCACAGTCAACCCAAATGGAAGGAGAAAAATAAAATAAAAATCATATATTTACATGAAAGATTACTATTTACAAGAGATGAGAAAGTATATAGTCAAAAAGTAAATGAAACAGTCTTCCAAAGACCAATTCATTTGTCTCGTCAAATGCGTGAGACACGGCTTAAGCACGAAAAACCAAATCGTAAAAGAATTTGGAGTTGATTGTCGATTTGGAAAAACGAATGTCGTTTTATTAAAAATCGTACGAGTTGTTTTATTTTCGATGATTTTCAGGGTCGACAAAACAATTGATTGAAGTTCAAGTTTATTTTCACCAATTTGAAATTCAAGCTTATCATTGAAAACATTTTCACAATTATTGATTTCAAAATCAAAATGGTGATTTTCATCTTCCCCTTCGGAATTTAACAACTCGTCTTCCAAAAGTCCAAAAAATTCATGTTCATTAAACTTGTCTTCCTTTATTGGATTATCAACAACTTTATTACATATCTCAAGTTCAAAATTCAAAGTTGGTGTATTCAAATTTTCAGAAAAAGGAAGATCGAAATTTAAATCGAGTTTCTCTCTCTCAAAAGAATTGAAATCCAACACAATTACCGTCTTTTCAACAACTTCGTTCAGATCATCATTTTCAATTTCAAAAGTTGTTGTTTGAAAATCATCGATTTGGGTAAAAGATGGATTATCACTTGACTCGTCACACGCTGAAATTTGACTTTGTTTTTCACGTTGTTTCATGTATGTTTCAAACAACAAATCCGTGTGATCATCGTAAACTTCATTCATTTGCTCAACAAAATCCAATTTATAGTTATTAACTTGAGAATTTTCAACTTGGATTTGTTGAGAACAAAAATTGTCAATTTCGATAAACGGTAGATTATTATTTGATTCTTCGCAAGTTGAGATTTGATTATGATTTTCACGAAAAGTTTTGTATTTTTCAAGTAATAAATCCCCGTTATCTTTTTCCATTTGGTCAACAAAATCAAATTCATGATTATTAATTTGAAATTTTTCATTTTGAATTTGTTGACAACCAAAGGTTTCAATCATATCGTTATTGAAACTATTCCCATTGCCAAACTTATTTGAAAATCTGTTCACATTTTCGTCTTGATTTTGAAATTCATTTTGAAGCTCGAAATTAAATTGGCATGGGTTACACTCGAAATCATTTGAATTTTTAAGTGAATTCAAATTTTGATTTTTTTGACTTGAACTATTGCACAAATATGAGTTACACAATTCGTTTACACTTTGATTTTGTTGTGTAGAGAGTTCAAGTAAAGATGAAATGCTATTTTCGAGATTTGAGGATTGATCATTGTTTTGAAAAATTTGTTGATCGAAATTTGGATCGTTTAAACAATAGTTGGTGTTAAAATATCCATACGAATTCGGAGTGAAATCGTATGGATTATATTGATTTTCACAACTATCGTAAAACTCACGTAAGTGGGGAAACTCGGACATTTTCAAGATTTTTTTTTTTGGTTTTTTTTTTATAAACGAAAAATATTTACAAAGAAAATTTATTTTTGAAAAGGGAAATCGATTTTTGTTTTGTTTTTGTTTTTCAATTTTTTTTCGAATTTTGGTTTTTCTAATTTTTTTATGGATTTTTTTTGAAATTTCAAAGAAAAGGTTTTAAAATTTTCAAAAGAAAAGGAATATTTACAATTTTTTAGTTTTGAATTTTGAATTTTTTGTTTTTTTTAAATATGCATGAACTAATGCAACTAAATGAATGCAGGGGTTAATTACAAATGATTTATCCTAAGTTAACCCAAAATTGTATAATTGCAAATTGTCTTAAATCAACAAGATAATTCTCAGCCAGGTAAGGAACATGATTTATCGGTGCACCACGAATCACCGTAGTAATGCAGCCGAAGGTTTAAGTACCTTCAGAGAAACAATTCAGTATAATATTACGAATCACCGTAATATTTAGAACTGATTATTGCTCTGTCGTAGCCTAGACACCGAGAAATTAATTTGTCGAAAAAGGACAAATTGTCAATATACAATTTAGTGTTATTGATTTCTAACCGTTATTATTAATCAAAATCTAAGATGAAACGCAAAGCAAAAATTAAACGTGTATTAACAATGCAACTACAAATGATTTTTGTTTTTATTTGTTTAAAATGCAAATGCAAGCAACCAACAATTCAATTCTAATAAAACTAGAATTGAAAGCAGAATTTTTTAGCAAGCAGAGCAATTTATTTTGGCTAGCTAAGGAAGCAATTTTCAGCAAGCTATTCTTCCTTTATTTCCTGCTTTGGCAACCTGAAAATTAAAAACTAAGATATATACAATATTTTTATTTTTTGGTTTTTTTTTGTTGAAAAGGAAACTTAAAAGTAGGGTTTTACTTATAAAAAAAAATTGTAACAAAGGAAAGTACAAGAAAATTTTGTTGACCACTAACTAGGAAAAATATTTTTTTTTTCTTTTGAATGTTTTAACAATCAAATAAAACAAGAAAATGATTTAACAAAAGAAAGCAAAGGAAACAAAAAATACTTAACTAAGCCCACAAAACAGCCTAACAAAATCAGAAAAGAAAAGGATTTTAAAAAAAACAAAACACCCAAAACTAAAAAACAAAAAAAAACAAAAAAAAATTATTCACTAAGCCCGCAACTTCGGCCCATTACCCAAATTAACAAGCAACTTCCAAAACAAGATAGCTATCCACCTGCCTTTTATTTTTTATTTAATACCCGGCCCATTATATCCCTCTGCCCAAAACAAGATAGCTATCCACCCAGTCCACAATAAAGCACGAACGTTTCCCCAAAACCGATCGAATTTTCAGAAATTTCACAAAACAAAGCACATCAAATTTCAGCAGATTGAAATCGCGAGTAGTGGATGGGGATTGAGGAGCGGCGAGGAGATTGCAGTTGCTTGGGCTTGGTCGCGAGTTTCAAATGGGGTGTCTGGTGGAGATTCAATTTTGGAATTGTGGATTCGTGGAAGTTGAGTTAGCGGGTGCGATTCAAAGAGGTAGGCGCAAATCGCGGTGATGGTTGTGGTGATCTTTGGCTTTGCGAATGCAGAGGTTGGATTTGGGGATGTTTGAGCAGGGTTGGTACTGTTCCTCTGTGAGGTTAGTCATGACTATGTTTTGAACAGAGGAGGCAATAATGTTTCCGGTGGCTTGAAGTGGTTGAGAAGATGGTGGCAGTGTGATGTGGTTTGCTGCAGGCGATTGGGCGTGGGATTATGGTGACGTATTTGGGGCAATTGCAGGCGACTTTGGCTTCAATGAATCAGCGAAAGAGCAGATGGTTCGGTGGAGTTTGATGCTTGTGGAAGTTGTGGAGTCGATGGAGGTGATTGGGTGAAGATGTATGGTTGAAGGGGATGCTTGGTTTTGTATGATGGTGAAGGGTATGTTGGTGGAATGTAGGGAAGTGTTGGTGAAGAAGTGGGTTTCTGGTGGTTGCACAGTGTAGTTTGGAGTGGTGATGAGAATCTGTAGTATGCTAAGGCAGAGAATGGTTGATGAGTGCAAGGGAGCAGTTGATGTATGAAGGAAATGATAAGATGGCAGCAGCTGTTTGTTGTTGGCAAGGTGCTTTTGGTGGTGGAGGAGTATGATGCAGTTCTGTTGAACAGAGCAGTTTTGTGGCAGTTGAAGTTTGTATGGTTAATTGTCGAACTGTCGGGGGTATGCAGTGAGATGGTGTATGGGTTTGTGGGGCTGATGAAGTGAATAAGAGAAGAGGAGCTTGTCAGTTTTGTAGTTGATGGGGATGGTGGTCGGGGTAGTTGAACAGAAATGTGGGGGTAGTTGGCTGTAGCGTGATGACTGTGGCTGCTAGGGATGTGTACAGTGAGGTGGAGGTGGAAGACAGACTGCTAGCGATTTTTTTAGTGGTTGATTGAAGTAAAGGAATGACTGGGTTGTGTTGATGTTGGCTGAGGAGTGTGCGCTGCTGACTGTGGTTATGGCGTGGGGTAATTTGTGATGAAGTAATGGCAGAAGTTGAATGGGAAGTATGGTTTGGCAAATGTGGTTAGGTAGTTAGCAAGGATGGATGAAGTGGTGCAGTGATATACGAAGTGGTGCAGTTTGGCAGAGCAGAAATGCTTGAAGGGGGAGTTATGATGGTGGTTATGGCAGCTTTGAAGTGGAGAGTATGGAAGCTGGGTGGTGGTCTGTGATTGTTTGGGATGGTTGAGTGTTTAGCAATTTGTTGGATGCGTTGGAGTGAATGAAATTGTATGAAATGTAGTGAGTGAAGAAGTGGTGAAAATAGAAGAAAAAAAACAGAAAATATAAACAGAGAGTGTAACTGAAACTAAATTGTAATGAAATGTTTCTTATTTCTTTCTTTCTTTATAAGCAAGAAGAATGCAGTTTGAACGCACAAAGAACTGAAAACTAAGTGATAAGTACCAGAGCACAGTTACAAGCTAAACCAAGAAAAACAGAGAGCACACAAACTAGAACATAAACTAACAGAGAACAAGAATTTTATAACAAAAATAGAATGCACAGTAGAAAGAAAACAGAAATGCAATATGAATATATATATATATATATATATATATATATATATTTTAAATTAGAAGAACTAGAAAAGCAACAACTAAATGCGAATGCAAATTAACAAGCACAAATGCAAACAAACACACAACCAATTTTTTTTGTTTTTACAAAGAAAATGCAAACACACACACACAAAATAAAAAGCACGCAAAAATCAAACAACAATAATTCGAAGAATAGAAAATCAAAATCAAAACAATTCCCCGGCAACGGCGCCAAAAACTTGTTCCTCGACGGAAATTCTATCGGTTTAGAAAACCGTCGAACGAATTTAAATTAAAAATAACCGCAAGCGCACGGTGTACGAATGTAGCACACGGCGAATACGGGTCGATCCACAGGGAATTGATGATTTTAAAATTCTATTCAATCAAATTATACCGAAGTCGAGAGTGAATAGCTAGAAATGTAAGATACTAACAAAAACTAGCAAAGAAAATGATAAAAATATGAGAGTTAAGAGAACAATTTAGAGATAAATCCACTCTCTAGATCATATAAATCAACAAAATGAGGTTATGATCTCTTTTTTCTTGTCATTAGTGAATTAGTTGATGTGCTTATCATAAGTATGGTATATTTGTGCTATTAATTAGCTCAATATAAACCATCAAACTATAACACAACCACTAATACACATTTAACTCTCATGAAATATGACAACAAAGTTGAAATAAAAATCTATTTTAAGCATAGCCTATTAACTATTGTTTAGAAATATAGGCTATCAAATTTCAATTTCAACATTCACTTCTTTGCCATAATCATATTTAGATGAAGAGGCAATTTGTGTTATGTTTGTTTAAGCATAGCCTATTTGTTATAAACAACATAGACTATCAAATTCAAAGCTAAACAACATCATTAAACCACTTCAATCATTCTCATTAAGCACAAAAAGAGAGCATAAACAACAAAATGTTGGATCTACATACTTGAGAGCTTCATTGCCCCTAAATTGAAGGGATTAAGCTCTCATATTTGTTATTATATGAACAAATGTAGAAAACAACATTAAACAAGAAGAGAAAAAAAGAGCAAAATGAAAGGAAAAATTATTCTACTTGCATAAAATAAAAGAGATCTACACTACAACATGAAAGTAAATGAACATGAAAAGGAAAGAGCATGTATTAAGTTGCATAAAATAAAACAGATTACATAAAATAAAAATGGCTAAGTAGCCATGAAAAGAGAAGGAGGAGCTTTCATTTTATTTTTGATCTAAACTAAACTAAAGAGAAGGAGGCCTAAGAGAGACTAAGAGAAGAGATCATGTTACATGAAACATATGGGTATTTATACATGTATGAAACCCTAATTCATATTTTTGGGGAATACCCAAAATGCCCCTTAGGAAGTGTGGAGGCCAAGTAACCATTAACATGTCTTAATCCCCCATTAAATGTACATGAAACCATTAAGTCCAAAAGCATGTGCATTAGCCTTTAATTTGTACATTAAGGTGGGTGGGTAGGTGGGGTCCTCCATGTTCTTCACTTTGAATTATTTTCATCTTCATTCTTTTGTATTAATTTTGTGCATGCATATCTTCATGAAACCACTTCTATTTGAGATCAATTTCCTACAAAAATATATACAAATTTTCAATTAATTTTTCTCAAAGAAATATATGCACTTAAATGACCGTTTTGCCCCTATATGAAGATGAATATGTGAAAATTTGGAATTAATATGAATTTTGGTTAAAACAAGTTAAAATACCCAATATGATCATTTTTTTAATTTAAATAGAATAAATATGGTGGTAAAATATGCACATTTACATGCACATCAAGAGGGCATCAAGATCTAGCTATCCAACGGTGGAGATTGGAAACGGAGCCACGGATCGACGGCAAAACGAGATGGAAGCCGCTGCGTTTTTTACGCAAATCGAGGCAGGGGGGAGCCGAGCTGGGCCGCACTCAGCCCGATGGTGGAGCTCGTGGTGGCGAAAACGTGGCACTCTCCGATCGTCTTCAAGTTGCTCGGTTTGGTCATGAAAATTGCGGGAAGAACGGCGGCTAATGGGTTTGGGACGTGAGTTTGTCACGTTGAGGAAGAAGAGATGAGTGACGGCCCAAATCTGAAGATGCAGAAATCGATGGCCAGGATGGAGTTGAGGGTTTGATATTTAAAATAAAAGCTGAAATTGTATATTTAAATTCGTATAAACTTTAAAATAGCATGACTTTTTCATATGAGGTCGAAAACGCACGAAACTTTTTGCGTTGGAATCGTATCGACAAGCACTACGCAATGGAGCTGGATTGGAGTCGTTTGGAGCTAGTGGAAATTTCGGGTAAAATTAAACGCTCGTTTAATTTTATTCGAAATAAAACGGTGGAACTACATTGAAATCAAGGTGAGTGTTTTATAACGCTCACAACGTACTGAATATCTTTATGCTAGTTAAATTTGACATTATGAAGTGTTATGAATTTTATTTGTCGTTGTTTGATAAAATTTAATTGTCATTTGAATTCACCGTTGAAAATTTAATTGACAGTCAAATTGAAATTAAAAATTGAATTGCGATTAAATTACCTGATATTGGTAACTATGAAATTGCCGTGAATTGTATTGTTTGTTGGATGATGTATTTCGATGGATGCTATTGGTTGTATAAATGTTTGGATGTTTATTTGCTTATATATATCCTGTTATGCATACATATGACACTGTAATTTGATTTAAGTGATATATATTCATCCCTGACATTTAATTGAAATAACTGATCACTTGGCCATAGGATAGAAAATTATATACGGACACCGGATTGGCTAAATTAATAATTTTTAAATTCGTCGATTTGAAATTTATTTAAATGTTGTGATTTAAAATTTATAAATAGAAATCAATTTATAGAAATCAATTTATAGAAATCGAATTTATCGGAAAATTGAGTTTGGAATGTTGAAATAAATTTTGGTTAAAGGAAATTGTTAAATAATTTAAGTTGAGACTTTGAGATTAAAAATCGGGATATGATTGAATTTCGAAAAATTATTTGTTTTAAAGATTGAACATTATTTCGAGCTTTGAGTATTACTAAGTAAAAGTGACATAAAATGATATTTTGAAATTGAGCTTGAAATTGAATCATATTTGAAATTTGGATTTAAATTTGAATATTGAAGGATAATTTTGTTAAGTGTTATAAATTGATATTTTGAAAATCAAGCTCCAAATCGATATAAATTGAAATTGAATTAATTGAAGGTGAATGTAAAATTGAATTAATTTGAAGTCAAAGTTGACATTGATTTGCATTGAAATCGAAATTGAATCGGTAGAATGGAAATTGAAATTGATTTGAATTGGGAAGTTATAATTGAAATGGACTGGTTTTGAAGTTGTTTTATTTTGTTTTCCAAATTACTCTTTTATATAAACCATTTTTGAATACTTGAACTATTTTAATCTATTTTAAATCTACTTAACCCAATTTAAATTATTTTAAACTAATTTATCTATTTTAAATCCATTTTAAGATTTTAAGTATTTTAACTATTTTAATTATTTAAAACTACTTTTAAACTACTTAAAACTATTTTCTAAAAATTCAAGCTGGTCAATAAGGTGAAATGTTTATGTTTAAATCTCGAATGTAAATACGAATTGGGTTAAATGAAGTTGCAATCTAAATTGAAATTCGAAATGATTTGGAAATCGAAATGAGATATTGAGGCGAAAAATGTTTTTGAAACGGAACCTTACATTTTGAATAGATACAATGATATTTGAAATGGACTTGATTTTGAAGCGAATATGATATTTTGATATCAACTATGAATCGATTTGAAATGTAAAGGAGCCACCGGTGTAATAATACGTAGTTATTAAAGAGACCGGGATCGGATATGGACATACTCTCTGTCGATACCGAAAACCACTTTAATAACTATTATACGCGGAGTGTTGATCCAGAATGAAGTGGATGGTTTGGTGAACACGTTGACTGAAGAAAGAGAACAATATTGGATGACCCCTGACATGAGTAAAACAGGAGCCGCGCCGGGCCATTAAGGTTCGCCGTCTCTAGCGGACACACTTCTTCGATACCATATCTATTACATTTTTGATTCGATTTGGGTGCACCCCTTGATTTGGGAGTGTTATTTCGCGGTGTTGGGGTAGCTGTTGGCTATGCTCAACATCAGTCCGGATCACGCAACTACTAGTATCCTAGTTGGTATCGCCTCATGTACCTTGTCATACTGATTATCCTATTCGCGACCACTACGTTTTGTTTTGTGTTATACCTATGGGGTACCCTTTGATAACCACCAGTTTACGGTGGGGTTTACGGTGCTGTATAGACTATGGCATTATAAAAATGTGTTAAGGGGAATTATGGTAACGCCTTAACGCTATTTTAATACTTTTACTTTACTGTAGACATATTATAATAGCATATTGTACTACATAGTAGATAGTTTAACGGATCCTTGAGAGATGGAAAATCCCGTAACATCTCTTGAGTTATTGCACGCACGTTGACACTGGATATGAGATGTCAAACCCCGTAAACATCTCTGACGGCGTTACACTCATATTTATTTACGATTGATTTAACTTTCATAAGGATATTTTAGTCCTGACTCGAGTGTTTTGTCTTTTCATTACGCTCGGGTCAGACCTGAGTTTTCAGCTTATTGAAGATCTATTCTGGAGGACGAAGACAAAGATTTGGTATACTATTACTCTTATTATCTTTGCATCATATTGTCTGCTGCATTATTTTATTTGTTCTGTTGTATATGTATAACTCTGATAAAGGTTGTACAAATAATGATCAAAGTATTGTAAACAGCTTCATGAACTGTTTATTTGACTATTATATTTTATCGTTCCGCTGCGAGATTCTGTGTTGTTTCATTTCCTTTTTTTCTCTTTCTTTTCTTATTTACCCCAATAACCATCTGCCCTTTTTAATGGTTTGGAACAGGCATGTGTATTTGATCGTCGGTTTAAACTGTCCAAAAAAGGCAGGTCGTTACAGGTCCTGATGCAGTCTCGTCCACAAAGCTACGCTTTTCACAAAATCCATGCTTCGATCAACAAATGATCAGCAGCAATTCGTATGCCACATTACCAAATTGGGAATGTATCACTATTAATCATCAACTACATAACCTCTGAGCTCGAACGTCTCAGAGAAGGGTGTTAAGCTAGGAGAATAAATCTCCGCCACCAAACAGAAATGTATTTGATAGAAACTGGTTTTACATCTCAAAGTGTAACGTCAGACACCCATCCATACAAGTCTGTTCCGGGTTCGAACAGAACCGAAGGCACTTCCAAAGAAGCCCTTGCAATCCGGGTATTCACAATCCCGATCGGACTTCCCATCACTTAGGGAGTCTCTATACCATAGCTACTCAGTGCAGAGACAATCGATAGGTCATCCTATCGTTCTTGCAAACACCCGGTCTTCACCATCGGTCTTCACCATCAGTCTTCAAATGCTATCCATAACGTCGTATCACATATTCGGAATGGGCTATATGACACAAAGGTCCTCTCCCGGCTAAACCGAATAGTGAGCGCAATATTTAAAAACATATGGATATGGGGTCTCAGTTAAGTCATAACTTAAAACCCAAAACGTTTCATTCAAATGGTTAAAACAAATCACACCATTTCCAATCTTTTAAACAAAAAGATTCATTTTTAAAATCTTCAACACATTTAAATCTTTTAAACAAAAGATTCGCTTTTAAGACCCATTTCAATTTTAAAACAAGGTTCATCAATCTGTCACACAGATTCATTCATAGCTTTTCAAAACAATTAAATTCCAAATTGGATTAACTCATCGGGTCTTTAAATCAAAGACTCATTTTATAGCTTTCAAAGTTATTTCCAAAGATTCATTTATAACTTGGAAAACTATTCCAATTCAAACTTGAAATTTCTTATGAATTGGAAATTCATTACTTATGTGAAAGCTTTTATCATTTGAAATCAAACAGTTTTATTTCGGAAAACCCAATTTCATTTATACAGGTTAAAATCCTTGGGTTAATTCAAATTCCTAAAACAACACTTTAAAATGGTTTAAATCGATATAAGCTTGTATACCCCTTTTTAAATCATAAATACCGAATACAGAATTCAATTCCAAATATTGAATTCCAATTTAAATCGAATTATTCAAATTCAAAATCTCTATTAGTTATTCAAAATAATTTTCATTCTTAAAACACCTTTTCAAAGCTTTCCATATTAAAATTAATTTATTTCCAAAAACTATTTGAATTTAAAATTTTAAATTCAAAGTTTATTTTAAAAATCTGTGACTTAACCGATATCCACGTGAAATCTATATTTTGTGTGTGTATGTGTGGTCCAGGGGTTTACACATAATAGTGCACAACATCAATCAGCACAGATTTAAATACAACAATCTATTTAATAAGCGGTATAAATTATAACGCTTATATTTGACAAGCGGTACAAACCAATTGTAATGCTTATCTTACATTCACAAATCACAGGTACATATCACAGATATTAAATCACAGTAAACATTGCTCAAATCAAAGTAGGATATCTCAATCAGGAATATCAATCAGTTCAATCATTCAATAGAAACCAAACATCCCTAAGCAATAACAATTAATCATCTGATTAATTCAAATCAGATTAGTCACTAATCTTAGTTAATTAAGGTTGATTAATTACAAACCATCTTAATTAATTATTCTTAATTGATTACAATAATTAATTAACCCTTAATCAATAATTATCTCTTAATCACCTTCATGAATTTATCATTCTTAATTGATCATCTAAATTAATTAACCCTTAACTTTAATAAATTAAAACTTAATTATTTTTATCAATTAATTTATTTCTTAATTAATTACTTAAATTAACAAACCTCATTAATTAACTATATTTTAAAGTAATTAACTCTTTAATATTTGATAAATCAATCTTTAGTCATTAATTACTTTAATTTCTAAATCTCCAATTATTAATTAATTAAATCTTAATTATAACTAACTATCCTTTAATTGATTTTCTTAATTATTAATGAATTAATCTTAATTACAAATCATTACTTACTTGATATCATTACGATATACATCAACTCACTTTTAAGTTAAAAAATTTAAACCTTTGATTATTATTTTTTATTTCTAAACCACTCATGAAGTTTAATTTAAAGTAACTCGTTGCAAATATAAATTCAAAACTTTTACTTGTTACTTTCTACTTACTAAATAAATCATTATTTATAAAAAGGAATTTGTTTCAGAAATTTATTTAACAAATTCCCTAAAGTCTCAAAACTAGAAAACATAAAAATTCCCAGCCTACCCTAGTGTTCCCCAAGCTAAACCTCATCGTACTCGAACTCTCCTTCGAGATCTCCAGAAATTTTCCCGAGTGACCAAAAATTTTACATTTTAAAATTTTTTCTAAGTATTTCGCTTAATACCAAACCCTGCTCCGAGTTCGGCTTCGAGTCGAATTGATGTTCCCTCGTGCTTGAACACGAGACTTCTTCTTCTTCCATCATTCTTCTTCTCCCCAATCTACTGATACACCCAACCCACGCGTACACGTGTACACACGATCGTGTCGATTTCGATCATCGTCGCCCATCTCTACCAATCACCTATGATCCCCTCACCTCGCCATAGCACCCAGATCCCTCATCTTTGCCGTAGATCAAAATCGAGACCATCATCACCATCAGGAACTAATACAGTCACCTAATATCACCTCGTGCCAGCGATTCTAACCATCGGAGCATCAACAACTCTGGCCACACCTTCGATAACCTCCCAACTAACGTCTATCTGAATTTCATCAAGCTCGATCAACTACGGACCCCACACGAGCACGAGAACCATGTCGAACCCAAACTTCACGTTAAACCCTAAATTAATTTCATACAATCATCATAATGAATTATAAAACCAACGACTATTTTTATGATGATTCTAGACCTCCAACCTTGCTCCCTCCTTGATCACGTGAATTATCATTACTCCGATCGTCTTAAATCGTCAAAAAAACATAATCAGATCATCTCGCGAATCCACATGATTTACTTATTTAAAAATTATGAGACTTTCATCTAAATTCACCATTAACCAATTCGAATGTGATTATGTAGTCCAAATACAAGTTTATGATGATCGAATTCGGACCTACCCATGACTTTCACTGTAATTTCTATAATTGCTTAATGTAATTACTTGAAATTATTTTTATAATTTGAAGTTGACAAACCCAAACAAATTTTGTTTAGAGATCAAAGTCTACAAACGATTGTGGGATGAGAGTTTGATTTTTTTTTAATATGGGTTTTCATTCTGTAGATCTTTGAAACAGAATGCTTGTGTCTGTTATCCAAACAATGCACAGCACATTCACATCAACTTTTAAACATGCAACTTATTACAAACATGTATCACTGTATGCAAACTAAAATATAATGAAGTTATGCGTTTGCTTACAGTAAAAAAATAAAGAACGCAGTTCGTTTGCATACAGTAAAAAAAATAAAGAACCCAGTTTCCCTTAAAAAAATCAAAATCTGATATTAATTCTTCTGAGTGGCAGGTTTACAAAACCTATTATATAAACAGAGATGCAAAAAAAAAAATCTAAAAACTTGATTATGCCATCACGTTCCGTTTAAAGATCTTCACCATAATCTGTTCTTATTTTGAAATATAAATTTTAATATGAATTCCTGATGTTTGAGGAACAACAGAGGATGCCCAGAAGCATATATCCGACATGCACAGACCATGCAATCATGTTCAGCAACTCAATAAACATTTTTAAAATGCAAATCCAGACATTTAAATTATAAAAGCAAATTCAAGGGTGAGTTTGCTCACTAGGTTTTTCCTACTTGTAAACAGAGAGCAACTCGACCCTGGGTGATTGGGAAGGACAGAAAAACAAAGCCTGGACTTCTTCTCTTATTTTAACACCAGGTTGAAGACTGCTTGAATCGACTCTTGATTGTTGTTTTGTAGCTTTGATTTAAGTTTGTTTTCCAGATCTTTGCAGTTTTAACTGAGCATTGATTTCTTTTATTTTCAATATGGTTTTCTTTTCTGATCTTGAAGCTTTGATTTTTGAACTTGCTTCGGTTTGGAACTGAAGTTGTTGTTGTTGTATTTGATTTTTGAGTTTGATTTTGTTTTATTTTCAGGTTTGTTTTCATTTTGAAAGAATATTGAAGATAGCCTGGGTACTTTTTGTTTTACTAAAATTAAATCTAAAAGAATTTTGCCACTTGTTAATCAATGTAGCACTTGTTCAAACTTATGTTTAACTTCTTCACATTTGTTAATCCATTTCTTACACTTGTTTTATTTAAACAAAATTATGTAGAGTCCTTTTCATAAATTTATTTACAAATTGTGTTTAAACCCTTATTTCAATTAAAGTTATGAAACATGCTTTTTATAAATTTTGTTATAAACCCTTGTTTTATTTTAATTTGCAATTTTTATTTTAAACCCTTTATTTATTTCAAAAGAAAATGTGCTTTAAACCTTTTTATTAAATCTAATAATTATATCTATATTTATAACTTTAAAGAATGGGATTTTAAAATAAATCAAACTATAAATAAATAAGTATATAATATGTATATATTTGAATTTAATCCTTTAGATACCCTTTTGTTAATTTTATTTATATCAATTTCACAATATTACTTTTTAAACCTAAATGCCTATTCAATGAATTTGGAAAATAAACCTTTATTAATTGAAAATACAATGATTTCAAATCCAATATGTCTTATAAGATTTTGAATTTTGAATTTCAATTCCAAGATTCAATAAATTTATAAATATAACAAACATATCTTTTATAAATATAAATATTTAATTCATTCCCAATCTATAAATATTTTCCAAATATTTATTTTCAACACATATGTATTTGAAATTCAAATTCCAAATTAAACCAAAATCCTATATTAATTTTCCAAATTAAAATTTCTATTTACAATATAACCCTATTAAACTTTGAAATATCCCATCCCTTTACATCTATTTACATATACAAAAATACAATTTTATTTGTTTAGAAAATTCTCAATTAAATTTAAAATTAATATATTATTCAAAATATTTATTTTTCTAAATTTCCAATCTCACAATTTAATTTAAAATAAAATTTATGTACAAATATCTGATTAAATTTGGAAAAATTCACATTTATTCTCAATTTTATTCCAAAAATTAAATTAATTGTCAAATTAGACTTATTCAAAATTCGGGAATGTTACAATAAAGAATGAAATCAAATAAAATCAATTTATTTGGAATTAAATTGTAATTAATTGGATTAATTGCAGTTGGAATTGAACACTGTAATTATTGAATAATTAACACTAAATTAATGTAGAAATTTGTTTTAAAGGATTAGAAATTACCAAGTAAATCCAAAATGATGAAAATTGTTAGTTATTAAATTTGAAATAAAAATGTGATTTTATTAATTTTATATTAAATTATTTAACTATTGTGAAAATGGTCATTTTGGTCACTGACTCGGATTTCAACGAAACCAGTTTCATCGGATCTGTATCGGGGAATTCTTATAGGATTTCGAGTTTCGTAACTATTGGACTTATCTTTTGATCATATGGACTCGAAACGCATAGAAATCAATTTAATTGAATTAAATTGAAATCAATTTGAAAAAAACTGAATTTGAGCTAACTTCTTCATACGATGGAATTAGGACTTGAAACCTGTTTCATTGACTTTAGAAATATTGAAAACATTTATTTTGATATATAGGATGACCCATTTTTGTTTTGGGAACGAAACGGGCTTTTCAGGTCGTTTATCGTTCAACTTCTAAATTAATCTTGTCCATTCATTGTTATTTTTGTTCAGCCTATAAATAGTCCGTTATAAACCCAACTAACTTCCCATTTTCCTTTGTCTGTACGTAAATTCAGCTGTCTACTTCTCCTCCTCAATGGTAGACAAACAAATTCCCAATTTAATTTCAAATCAAATTCCAAATCAAAAATTCAAACTCCTCATTCTATATCGAATTATATATCAATTCAAAACTCTCAACGAGCGTAATTCCCTGGTGTGATTCATTTTCCAACTGTAGTTATTGTTTGTCCTGGAATTTGTAGTTTATTTTCGGTCGTTCGTTGTAGGGTTGCAAATCAACGGTGGATTTGCAACCATACGACGATCGGAGGGCACAGCATCCCAGAGAGCGTCGATGGGAGTTGATATATGAGGCTAGTTCATGTTAGAGAGAGTAAGAATCGCCGGAATTGTATAGCTTTCGAACAGCGGCGTGGAGCTTCAGGGAAGAGACGGAGGGGTCGTGGCGGCATGGGGTGGTGCGCCAGGCTGTGGCGAAGGTATTGGCGTTGATTGATCTGTATGGCGAAGGCTGTGGTGGCGTGCGACAAGATTTGATCGTCGGCGGCTACAAAGCTGGGTAGGGTTTCGTACTTTCGAAGCATTTCACATGAGAGATGGGGTAAGGTGCTAAGGTGGTTTTGTTTTTCTATTTTAGTTTATTAAAGGTTAAAATTTAAATTTCAAAACATTCTAATCATCATAACTTTTACATATGTCTGATTTACACGCGGTTTGTTTTGCCGTGATCGTATCGAAATTCTAGACATTTTGATGCTGGTTTGGACGAATTCTGAGACAATTTGGGCCCTAAATTGGATTTAAATTCAATTTAAATTCCAAGTTGAGTGTTTTAACCCACTCACAACTTCTAAAATTTCTTCTGTTTGTTAAATTAAAATTATGATGTGATTGGAAATTTATTTATGACTGTTTGGTATATTTTAAATCATCATCTCAGTGAATTTGAATTTATTTGAATTAAATCGTTATTTAGTTTATTATTGAATATAAATTGCCTGTTAAATACTTGTTATTAATTATAAGTTCTATATTGATATTTATTGATTGATTTGGATGATGATTGGGATGGATGTGTGACTGTTGATATTGGGTGAATGGATGTTGTATTTTATATCGTTATAAACTGCAAGTTCACTATGGGTTGAATTGATACATACCCGAATGATCTATAGATTAGGGAAAAATCATTATGGGCTGAAATGATAGACTAGATCGATTTTATGGATTTTATAATAATTCAAGATTGCGGTTTGAAATGATATATAATTGAAATGATAAATATCCATATCACTTGACCGTATGGTTAGAATGTTATGTCTGTTTTAAGTTTTGGAAGCTGCGTGCCAGAATATGACGAAGTGGTCATCGATGAAGAGGTCATCGACGAAGAGGTCTTCGACGAAGTGGTCATCGACGAAGAGGTCATCGACAAAGTGGTGGGGTGTCATACTCATAATTAACATAAAAACTGTTATTTTGCTGTATAAAGTATATTCTTTTCACCAACTCTTATGGTTTGTCAAATTCCTATTGGTTAGCAATTTCCTTTACCAAATTCTTTTTAGAAAAAGTATTACGGGTCAGAATTTATAATTTCAAAATAATTTATAAGTCATAAAATTTATATTAATATTTTAATATAATTTTTAAACTTTTCTAGCTTTATAAACTCATAAGTCATAATAAACCAAAAATACGTTGGGAAAATCTCCAAAATTCAGCAAAAATCGAAAATAACATATTCTTTAATATATAAAAAAATTGGGATAAAATCATTATTTAATTAATATTAATAATTAAAACTCGGAGTAAATATCCTTTTCTTCTTCTTAGGAAATTCATAAAATATTCTCGTTAATTCGAAAAATTATGAAATTAAAAATCCATGTTCAAAATTATGTTTTACACAATATATCCAAAAATCAAGTCATTTGGAGATCAATTGCTAAGTATTTTTCCTTCTAAATTTTGTTAGTCCGTGAGATGATGGTTTTGATGACAAC
The DNA here is from genome assembly GCA_030765085.1 of Allium cepa. Classification (NCBI taxonomy): domain Eukaryota; kingdom Viridiplantae; phylum Streptophyta; class Magnoliopsida; order Asparagales; family Amaryllidaceae; genus Allium; species Allium cepa. The sequence goes on along the minus strand of CM060939.1, from coordinate 26,957,413 downwards.
AACCTTAGAATAGATTATAAAATATAAATACTAACATTATAAGTTTAGATATATATGTATATGCAGGATTTAACCATGCAGGTACTAAGAATGAAGACTGTACGGTATAGAGATTCAAGATATCAAGATAAAATATCAAGATAGAAGACTCATGAGTATTGAGACTATCAAGAGTTCAAGATTTCAAGGATAAGTATTTTTTATTATTAGGAATTTTTGTTAAAACTCGTAGAAAAGCATTGGCATCTTAAAATCCAATTTATTCGTGGAATGGAATCCACTTCGAGCCCGTTAAAGGGATGGAACCCTAAGTAGGATGGAACCTACGAAAAATCTAGTGGAACATTGTTTTGTATCCGCTAACTTTTATTCAAAATGATTTTTCAAAATTATATCCTGTTTTCAAAATGTTTTCAAAACTTTCCTTTTAAAAAAATTCAAAACCCTTGATCCTGATTTTAAATAATTTTAGCCTCAAAAACATCTTTACTTTCAAAGTCAAATTACTCCTGATTTTAAACTATATTTTTTAATGATATATTTAACTTTTAAATATTTATACTTAAATTTAAATATAAAATTATGGTTAAATTCTATGTATATTATTATTTATATTTACTTATGAATTTCAACTATAGTCACGTATATTTATAAAGTTTAAATTAGTTTTTATAAAAGATAAAGGTTATTTTCAAAGAAATCCAAAACATCATAAAAAGCTTTGGGATGTCGACATGCCTATGTGTACCATGTCGACATGGTGACAGTTTGATTCAAAAATTCAAATTTCGAAAGAAGTGTCTATTCGCCATAACTCTTCATGAATGGACATGGCTGTTGTTCTTCTATAAATAGGGGTTAGTTTCAACGAATTTTTAATCACTTTTTTCTGGTTTTCACTCCTCTTCTTCTTCCTCTTTTCTTAATACATATTCTTATCATTACTCTGCCGAAATCAACATTGAATCATACTCGATTACTTCTAGTTTGATTCTCTATCACTATCTCTATAAGATTCTCAGTGCTATTCAGAGTTATAGACTTCTTTGTAATCTATTAAGGAGAAAATGTGTGATTGTAGCCTTGGAAATCAATCAAAAGGGAAAAGGTGTGATTTTAGCCTTGGTAAATCAATTGGGTAAACTTATGACCCGGAAATCAAGTATCTCAGAGGATCGAAATTCTAGAGGGTGTACCTCGTAGCATTGAAACCGAGGGTGTAATTGTACGATTGTTGTTGAAAAGAAATCCGTACTTGTGTTGCGGGACTGGATGTAGGTTAACTCCAAACCACTATAAAATCCGGTGTGTTCTTACCTTTACTGCTTTTATTTTATTTCTGTATCTGTGATTGTTTCTGTGATCATATCTGTGTCTGTATATTGCATACTTTTGTGTCTAAATTAACATAAATCGAAAAGATTTAGTAATTCTTTATTAACACTGTTCACCCCCCCCCCCCCCCTCTAGTGTTAATCTTAGCCTTAAGATCCGTAATTCGCATTTCTCACAATTGGTATCAGAGCCAGGTTTTCAAAGTTTCATAATCTGATTTTTGAAGAGTTTTTAAAATGGCTATATTCGTTAATACAAATTTAGAAGTATTCAAATCATCGTTGTTTCATGAGTCTGCATATAATCAATATTCAAATTCAAGTTATCTATCAAAATTGTTTGATATGCAGGAATCATGCTTTATGGGTGTTCAGGAATCAATCCACAACGGAAAATTTATGCAGATCAGAAAGAACAAACGGATACTTGATAGTGGATGTTCTAGACACATGACTGGCAATCCAGATATACAGAATGATATAATATACAAAGATGGAGGATTGGTTAACTTTGGAGATAATTCAAAAGGATATGTGATTGGCATCGGCAAAGTCGGTAATTCTGAAACTCCTACTATTACTAATGTTTTGCTAGTTAAGAATCTGAAACATAATCTGCTAAGTATAAGTCAACTATGTGATAAAGGTTATAAAATTAAATTTGAAAAAGATAAATGTCACATTGAAGATAATAATTCAACCATTATATTTGAGGGAGTCAGGAAAAAAGAATATATATATTCTTAGTATGAAAGTCTCAAATGATAACCTGTGTCTGTTCGCAAATACAAGCGACTCTTGGATTTGGCACAAGATATTTGGGCATTTGAATTTCAAACTCCTATCTAGACTTTCAAAACATGATCTAGTAAGAGGTCTCCCTAAAATGAATTTTAAAGTAGATAGTTTATGTGATGCTTGTCAATTAGGAAAACTTAGAAAAATTCTTTTAATTTAAAAGATATGACAACTTCGAAACCTCTTGAATTACTTCATCTTCATTTATTAGGTCCATCTCAAATTCTATCAATAAATCATAGTAGATATGTCTTTGTAATTGTAGATGATTATTCTAGATTTACATGGAAAATATTTTTGAAACATAAAAGTGATACTTTTGAATGTTTTAAGACATTCTCAAAAAGAATTCAAAATCAATTTTCTCAAAAAATTATAACTATTCGAAGTGATCATGGTGGCGAATTTGAAAATGAAAGGTTTGAGGAATTCTGCAATAAAAAGGGAATAACTCACAATTTTTCATTTCCGAGAACTCCACAACAAAACGGAGTAGTAGAACGTAAAAATAGGACGATTCAAGAGTGTGCGAGAACTATGCTTACAGATAGTAATTTACCAAAGAATTTTTGGGCAGAAGCAGTTGCTACCGCCTGCTATGTTTTGAATAGAACTTTAATTAGACCTCTAACTGATAAGAATCTTATGAACTTCTTTATTCAAAGAAAACGAAGGTATCTTATTTCAGAATTTTTGAAAGTAAATGCTTTATTTTATACAAAAGATAATTTAGATAAATTTGATCCTAAATCCGACAAAGGTATCTTTATCTGATATTCTAATAGAAGTAAAGTGTACAAAGTGTTTAATTTAAAAACTAATACCATTGAAGAAACAATGCATGTTTCATTTGATGAAAATTTCAAAATTTTTGAAGATACAAATGATGAAGAGGATTTAATCACTCAAAATCAAGAACCCATTGAAACTAATAATGAAATTGATCATCCTAATAAAAGTACAAAACTTTTAAAAGATCACCCTATAGAAAATATACAGGGAGATGTGCAATCTGTTGTTAAAACTAGAAATCAACTAAGTCAAATGAGTAATGTAGCTTTTATACCAACTATTGAACCCAAAAATCCAACAGAAGCATCAACTGATGATTCATGGATTTTGGCTATGCAAGAAGAATTAAATCAATTTACTAGAAATGATGTTTGGAAACTTATTCCTAGACCAGAAAATAAAACTGTAATTGGAACTAAATGGGTTTACAAAAATAAAATGAATGAACAAGGAGAGACAGTTAGAAATAAAGCTCGAATAGTCGCTCAAGGTTATTGTCAAGGAGAAGGAATAGATTTTGATGTAACCTTTTCTCCCATAGCAAGATTAGAATCCATTAGGATTCTACTTGCTTTCGCAAATCATAATAATTTCAAATTATTTCAAATGGATGTTAAAAGTGCCTTTTTAAATGGATTTGTAAAAGAAGAAGTATATGTTGAACAACCACCACTTTTTGAAAATGATAATTTACCAAATCATGTTTACAAACTTAAAAAAGCACTATATGGTCTAAAACAAGCTCCTAGAGCCCGGTATGATAGACTAAGATCTTATTTATTGCAATCTAATTTTGAAATTGGTAAAGTAGATAATACACTTTTTATTAAAATAAATAAAAAGGATAATCAACTAGTACAAGTTTACGTAGATGATATCATTTTTGGTTCAACTAATTTTGAAATGAATAAAGAATTTTCTGAAATAATAAAAAAAGAATTTGAGATGAGTCATATGGGTGAATTAAATTTCTTTTTAGGATTACAAATAAAACAATTAGATAATGGTATCTTTATTAGTCAAGAAAAATATGCTAAAGACCTAATTAGTAAATTTGGTTTAACCACTGGGAGTGGAAAACCCACTCCCATGGCAACCATTGAGTACCTTAGTAAAGAAGATCTCTCGAAAGATGTAGATCAAAAACTATATAGAGGAATGATTGGATCACTACTCTATATTACTGCCAGTAGACCTGATATCATGCATAGTGTCTGTCTCTGTGCCAGATATCAATCCCAACCTAAAGAGACTCACTTAAAAGTCGTGAAACGAATCATAAGATATGTTAAACACACGTCTGATTATGGTTTATTCTACCCTAAAAATGATTCTTTTGACTTAATATCTTACTGTGATGTTGACTATGCTGGTTGTAAATCAGATCGAAAAAGTACAAGTGGTACTTGTCACTTTTTGGGGCATTCTCTAATTTCTTGGCTTAGTAAAAAACAAAACCCAGTTTCTTTATCAACAACTGAAGCAGAGTATATTTCTGCTGCTTTGGCTTGTTCTCAAGTAATATATATGCAACACTGCCAACAAACCTTAAAAAGATTTTAGTTTAAATTTCTCAAAATCTCCAATTTATTATGATAATACGAGTGCGATAAATTTATCCAAAAATACTACTCAACATGCTCGAACTAAATATTGATATCAGACATCATTTTCTCAGAGATAATATAAGCAAGGAAGTAGTTACTCTCGATTATATCAATTCTGAAAATCAAATTGCTGATATCTTAACAAAACCTTTAAATGAATCAACATTTACTAAATTAAGAAGAGAATTAGGTATTTGTTCTATAACTGAAATATAAAATATAAATAACAAGTATAATTAACAATTGGTATCAAAATAAATCAAAGAGTTAAATTTTGTAAAGACCATGTCGACATCCCCTAGGTATACATGTCGACATATAACGTTTTGATTTTTTTAAAAATTTCCCACCAAAATTCAAAAATTTAGTTATATATTCTTCTCAATTTCGACTTTTCATTCATTCTCTCTGTTTTCTCTTCATTCTCTCTACTGAAATAAATAAAATCATGGCTTCATCCTCAAAATCAAACATAAAATCAACTTTCTCATTTCCCTCTCCTACTTCTGGTGCATTCCAATGCACTACTCTCGCTCGTGTGACTAAAATGGAGGAATCTATGAAGGATGTTCTTCAGATGTTGACTGAAATTCAAGTAACTCAACTTCGTATGGCAAAGGAACAAGAAAGACAAGGCAAGATTCTTAGGAATTTGCAAAAATTCCTAATGGACAACCAAGCCAACCCTATCTTAATCGATGAAGACTCTTCACTCAATCAAGAACAAGAGGCCAGCGATGAAGAAGAAGAAGAACCCATGGAAGAAGCACACGAGGAGGATGATCACCAAGTCTTGTGTGTTGGAGAAGTGTGTTTTGACAAAAATGGGAATCTTGTCGAACAACGTGGAAATTTCTGTTTTCACTATCCAAACTGTTCGATCCATAGGTCTCCTATGTTCAGAAACAGATATTAGTTTCTTTTTTTGCCTTCCGTTGTTGTTTGTATTTTTATGTTTTCAAACGCAAATGTAAATATAACCATATACGTAATAAATAAATCGTGTCCTTATATGTGTTTTTATTATAAGTATTATTGTGAATTCTTAGTTAGGATAGTTAATAGTCTAGGACTATGTTTTAGTATTAGACTTAAGTGTTGATTATTTATGATAACACTATCATTATAATCACATGTCATAGAATAATAGTTTTAGGGGGAGTTGTATAGTTTGGAGTTATCTAGTTTAAATAGAGTTTTTGTTGATGACAAAGGGGGAGAAATATAAAATTGGATAGTTAGGTATAGATTAAGGGGGAGTTGTTAGTTTTAGGGGGAGTTATTAGGATAGAAATAATATTTTATAAACAAATGTTGTCATCATCAAAAAGGGGGAGATTGTTAGTCCGTGAGATGATGATTTTGATGACAACAACCTTAGAATAGATTATAAAATATAAATACTAACATTATAAGTTTAGATATATATGTATATGTAGGATTTAACCATGCAGGTACTAAGAATGAAGACTGTATAGTATAGAGATTCAAAATATCAAGATAAAATATCAAGATAGAAGACTCATGAGTATTGAGACTATCAAGAGTTCAAGATTTCAAGGATAAGTATTTTTATTATTAGGATTTTTTGTTAAAACTCGTAGAGAAGCGTTGGCATCTTAAAATTCAATTTATTCGTGAAATGGAATCCACTTCGAGCCCGTTAAAGGGATGGAACCCTAAGTAGGATGGAACCTACGAAAAATCTAGTGGAACATTGTTTTGTATCCGCTAATTTTTATTCAAAATGATTTTTCAAAATTATATCCTGATTTCAAAATGTTTTCAAAACTTTCCTTTTAAAAGATTCAAAACCCTCGATCCTGATTTTAAATAATTTTAGCCTCAAAAACATCTTTATTTTCAAAGTCAAATTACTCATGATTTTAAACTATCTTTTTTAATAATATATTTAACTTTTAAATATTTATACTTAAATTTAAATATAAAATTATGGTTAAATTCTATATATATTATTCTTTATATTTACTTGTGAATTTCAACTATAGTCAAGTATATTTATAAAGTTTAAATTAGGTTTTATAAAAGATAAAGGTTATTTTCAAAGACATTCAAAACATCAAAAAAAGCTTTGGGATGTCGACATGCCTATGGGTACCATGTCGACATGGTGACAGTTTGATTCAAATATTCAAATTTCAAAAGAAGTGTCTATTCGCCATAACTCTTCATGAATGGACATGGCTGTTGTTCTTCTATAAATAGGGGTCAGTTTCAACGAATTTTTAATCATTTTTTTCTGGTTTTCACTCCTCTTCTTCTTCCTCTTTTCTTAATACATATTATTATCATTACTCTGCCGAAATCAACATTGAATCATACTCGATTACCTCTAGTTTGATTCTCTATACTATCTCTATAAGATTCTCAGTGCTATTTAGAGTTATAGACTTCTTTGTAATCTATTAAGCGAGAAAAGGTGTGATTGTAGCCTTGGAAATCAATCAAATAGGAAAAAGGTGTGATTGTTGCCTTGGTAAATCAATTGGGTAAACTTGTGGCCTGGAAATCAAGTATCTCTACCCAGAGAATCGAAATTCTGGAGGGTGTACCTCGTAGCCTTGAAACCGATGGTGTAATTGTACGACTAATGTTGAAAGGAAATCCGTACTTGTGTTGCGGGACTGGATGTAGGGTAATTCCGAACCAGTATAAAATCCAGTGTGTTCTTTCCTTTACTGCTTTTATTTTATTTCTGTATCTGTGATTGTTTCTGTGATCATATCTGTGTCTGTATGTTGCATACTTTTGTGTCTAAATTAACATAAATCGAAAAAGATTTAGTAATTCTTTATTAACACTATTCACCCCCCCCCTCTAGTGTTAATCTTAGCCTTAAGATCCGTAATACGCATTTCTCATAAATTTAACATAATAATTCCATAAAAATCCAATAAATCATTACTCGATCAAACAATGGTAAAATCAACCATATTATGACATATTATCATCAACTAATTCGAAATCAATCAAAAATCCAAAAATTAACACATAAAGATGAGATGGATACTATTATTCACCTTGATTTGATAAAGGGAGTTGAAATTGAGTTGATTATTTGATTCCCCTCAACTTTTACTTGATTTCCTAGCTTTTCTCCTCTTAAATTACCTAGCAATGACCTCTACTTCATCTATATTTGTGTGAATGAAATTATATAAATGAGGCTATGAGGTTAGAAGAGTTTATATTTAGGAAATGGGGCTTATTCTTATTTTGCCCTTCTCATAAATCTTCCTGCTTATTTATAAGTTAAAACAATCTTATTTGTTGATTAGTTAATGCCTAGCCTAATCAATTATCAAATCTCATCTCCTTTTTACCACGCAATATTTTATTTAATTAATCTAATTAAATCTTCTAAATAATGTTAAAAAATTAGGGGTGCTACAACAACCCTGACGCGAACTAATAAATCTCTAATAGTCTTGCATTCCCTACCGGGCAATGCAAATAAATTTATTTAACCCTAATTTCAATTTATCTGAAAATCGATTAATTTTGTTTTTTTTGGAAGAGAAAACGTGGATGGAAGAATCAAAAATTAATAAATGTGGAATAATTTAGTAGACGTGAAGAAAAATGAGTGAGAGGTGTATATTTGGGAGATGTGTGTAAATAGTAACACTTCTAATAAACTGCATGAAGTAAAATAATAGAGATGGATGTGAGAATTCTTACAGGTCGCTCATGGAAGAAGATAGTTCAAAATGAAGAGAGCTTGGATATTCTATGAAGGTGGAGAATCGACACTTCAACAATGGATGAGCGTCCATTGATAAAGAAATTAAGGAGCACCGTTTTTTAGGATTTTCAACTGAAGAAATCTTAAATAATAGGTGTTGATAACAAGTAGGTTTGGTATATGCAAAAATTCTGATTTGCTAATGCAGTTTTAGTTTGTTATTTGTTTTTGTAACTCAATAAATTTGTGTGTGTGTGTGTATGATATATGACATAACTATCTGATTACACATACTTTTTCATTTTACCCTGTTAAGCTTTTTTTTTAAAAAAAATGGATCATGCAGTTGTTCTTTAATGTTATCAATAAAGAACCTTTTTCCAATACACACTATATGGCACGTCCGTTGGACATGTGCAAAAGAAAAATGTGCATTAACTTTTTTTAGTGCAAAAAATAGAAGATCTAACTTCATTTTTCATTAGAATTATTACTAAAAAATAAAAGTAGAAATTATTAATAGCACCATTGTCCCAATGGTTCGACTTTGGTGCCAGAGGTCACAAGTTCGAAACTAAATGGCGTTCTGCTTGAGTATTTCACATCCTTGGCTTGGTAAAATATTTGATGATCAAGTTTTAGTAATGTTAAAAGGCTTCAAATTATAAATGGGTTGCATTAAAAATAGACATTAATCCTTCCCCTTAATAACATTACACTTTGAAAATGGTTACTATCGTTAACATCTTATATAAGTCAATCAATAAATACACAAATTGTAGAAGCATTCTACAAACATAAAGGATAAATGTGCATATACATAATCAAGCATATTATAACACAAAATAATCAACAAAGTATTCAACTTACAAGAGGCAATCGTGCTTTTTATGTCGTAAATTAATTAAAATAAAATTGATCGAATTCGATTTTGAAAGTAAATATCAATTCATTTGATTGAATCTATTTAATAAAAGATTTTGTTTCAATAAGTTGAACAAAATTAATAAATTCTTTTTGGATAATTTAGTGAAATCGAACAATCTATTTTAGTTGAATATAAAATATTTTTAAAGTGTAAATAATAGGTATATGATTAAATTAGTAGAAACTAAGTAAACGAGTATCGAATTGAATAAAATTATCTAGTCATAGAAGTGTTATTTGTAAAATAAAGTGTAAAAAGTGTAAATCAAATTACATTATATCGAATAACATGGATTGATGATTAAATCCGAAGGCAAGGGAAAATTAATTAAAATTGAGTTGAAAAAAGTAAAAGAAGCCCAAAATCTATTCAAGCCCATTCTTTCTTTTCTTAGTTCTAAAAAACTCCTTCGCCTGACCATTCAAAAAAAAGCACATTCCCGTTCGAACAAGGGCCAGAATCCCATCATCTTATCATGCCCTAATTTATCTTAAGCCCTAATTTGTAAATGGCCGGCGATGGCGATGATGCAATGAGAAGCAGCGATTGCGATGCGATGGTGATGTCACGATGTTACAGGCGAACTTGGAGGGCAATGGCGACTTGCGGTCGTGACCTAAAGGGGCTCGTAGGGAGGAGATGTCGCGACTAGAACCTGGTGAATCGAGAGGTGCGACATGGACTGCGATTTGGCAACGCGATCGTGAGGCAATGATACCATTATTTTGTGCAAGGAAATTTTCAAATTGTTTGAGGATACAAATTTAATTTACTGTGAGTTCATATTTCATGAAAACTGTTCTAGTCTCGGGAAGAAATAAATTTTGATATGATGCGAAAATTCATTTCAAAATCTTTATTAAAAGATAACTAAATACACAAGTGAAAACTTAAATTGATAATTGTTTTAGAAATAAAGCAATAATGTGTTTTTTTTAGGGAACTATGGCAGACTTCAGTATAAAGCATTAGAGCATCATATATGATATGTCTTTTGGTTTCTTCTAGGAGTAAAGGTCCCGTTGGGCTTGTCGTTTTTAGTTTTATGTTTTCGTCTATACAAAAGCGTGTACGTTGTATGTATTGTTGAAAAACAAACAATTTTCAAAAATGAAATTAACATGTAAAATAGAAAACAAGCTTCTTTTGTTTTTCGTGTTTTGAGAGATAACAAAAGCACGAATACAATCAAACTCCTTCGTTATCCGTTGGTCGTCGCAGTGGGTAAGAATTATAAATTTTCTTCTTTTGTTGTTTGCTATTTCTTAGTGCAAGTTGGAAACACAAAACTCAAAATATAAAATAAAACCAAATGGACTTTAAATATCTCTGTTGCAATCAATTTTGATATATGCATGATGTTTCTGGGAAAACCATAAGTTTGCTTCAAATACTTCCAGCCTTCTTAAAAAAATGATTGATTTAGAAATGATATTTTTAGGAAAATAAATGGGAGAACGATGTGGATTCACATTAATGCATCTGTTGAAAAAGGTTAACAAAGTTTACAAATTTTACACTATAAAAATGTGAGTACGGATATGGTCGGAACTTTTGTTTACGTTATTTGATTTTAATAAAATTTTCCTTCGGGAAAATAGGCACAAGTAAGAAGTTGCAAAAAAAATTAATCTGAGGGACAACAAGTTTGTTTTTTAGTCTGAATGATATTTTTTATTGTGAACAAAAAATGATGGTTGTAACTACCTTTCATTTACACTAAAAAAATGTCTTTCAGCTTAAAAAGCAAACTTCTTGTCCCTTACACTAAATTAATTTTCAACTTTTTCTCTGAACCTAAAAAGCCATTTTTCCTTTTGGAATAACTTTCGAGTTTCTCACTCTTTGAAAATTTGATGTTTAGTAGTGGTTAAACCCATTTTAATTTGAAAAAAAAAACTGATCTGTGCATTTTTCTTTTCAAAATTTTAACAACTTAGTGTTTCCACCGTAACTTTTGGATCCTTTCTCCATTTTTAACGATTTCATACTCGTTGAACTACGATAATAAGGAATAACTTTTGTTTTATGAGTTATGTAAAATTGGATCGTTTGCTATACGAAAACTTATTGCAAATGGATCTACGCCTAAAAATGTATTTCAGAATTTACATTGCTTTTTTAATATTACCATACTTTCAGAATGTTTGTCCAATTTTTAGGCGATCTTGTCCATTCTGGAAAGCCTGGAACCTAAGCAACAACTTTTATGTTAAGTGTTCGCAGAATTTGGAAGTTTTCATGGTTAAAAACTGCGATTTTCAAAGGTGGCATGCGCACGGTTTTACAAATTTGCGGTATATATAGATGGAAAATCTCTCATAACTTGTGTTGTATTCTGTGTTTTTTGCAATCCGAAAAATGTTTTAGAAAGTTGACACAATATGATACTACTCTACTTTTGACACTTTTGTCTAGTTTATGATTTGGGCCCTTCAAAATTTTGTCGGAAAATGGCTTAAGAAAAAATGTCATATTGATCATACATTATTGGATTCACGTTTGTTCTATTTCTAACCATATGCAACTAACATTTGAATTTGAGATTTAGTATAGGTACATATAGAGCATGTTTGGACTATATGGCGACAATAACTCGCTTTTGCCGCTTAATGGTAAGCTAACTTGCTTAAAATGCTAATAAATTGGTACGCTTACCGTTTTGAAATATAGAAATGTTAGAAATATTGTGATATATTGTGTTTCCGACCGTGTGATCGATGTACCTTGATTTTAGTATATTTGTGAAATTGCAAAATCCCTCCGTGCAAAAGAGACTGCCTAAATTTTCTAAAATATCGGGAGTTACAAAATTTTTCATTAAATTTTATCGTATCGAAGAATAGAATGTCATTAATTGAATCTATTAGAAAGCGTATCATACAATGAGTTGCTTTGGATAGAAAACCGCACAAAGGATTGTGTAATTGTTAGAAGTTTGTAGAACACGATGAAAGTCAGGGTTTGAGTTGTATATGACGTTTCTCCATATGAAATTATGAGGACGCGATTTTCTAAAAGGGACAAGTCTATGACAACCCTTCTTTCTACGTCGCAAATTAATTAAAATAAAATTGATTGATTTCGATATTTGATAATTATTATTTTTGAAAGTAAATATCTATTCATTTAGTTCAAACCTATTTAATAAAAGATTTTGTTTTAATAAATTGAATAAAATTAATAAATTCTTTTTGGATAATTTATTGAAATAGAATAAAAAAATTAATTGAACATAAAATATTTTTAAAGTGTGAATAATAGTTATATGATTAACTTAGTAGAAATTATATAAACGAGCATCGAATTGAATAAAATTATCTAGTTATCGAAGTATAATTTGTAAAATAAAGTATAAATAAAATTAAATTATATCAAATATACTTATGAATAAATAACTTGGACTAATGTTAAAATTCAAAGGTAAGGGAAAATTAATTAAAAATAAGTTGAAAAAGGTAAAACAAGCCCAAAATCTATTCAAGCCCATTCTTTCTTTTCTTGTTCTAGGAAACCCCTTTGCCTGTCCATTCAGAAGAAAAAAACACATTCCTGTGCGAAGAAGGGCCTGAAACCCATCACCTTATTGTGCCCTAATTTATCTTAAGCCCTAATTTTCAAATCGATGAACACAAAACGAAAAGGAGAATTGGTCGCGGTCTGTAAATAACCAGGGACGGCGACGATGCAAGGGGAAGGAGTCATTACATGTGATGGTGATGTCACGATGTTGCAGACGAACTTAAAAGGGGATGGCGACTTGCAGTTGTGACCTGAAAGGGCTTGTAGGGAGGAGATGTCGTAATTGGAGCCTGATGAATCGAGAGCTGCGATGGTGAACGGCGATTTGACCGATTGTGGGGCGGTTATAGGCTTTCAAGTGGTGAGGCTCGAACCTGGAGTCGGTGGCCGAAATGTGGAGGATAGGTGTGCGGCTAAACAGTGACGTTAGGAGCTGTTGAGGTGCGTGAACTTTGTGTTGTGGCAGTAAAGCTTTGGTTTGGGTGTGCATTCATCAATATCGGTGAGTTGTACTCACACATCTATGTTTAAATCCCTTTACACCTTATACATATACTTTATCCCGATAATTGATTGCATTGCTTGGTTAAAATGATTAAAATTGTTAGTTGAATTGTTTAAATAAAAGTTGTTTGATCGAGATATTTGATTGGTTTTGTGTTATTGGATGTATTTTGATCGATATTGGTTATTATTGGATTCATTATGCGAATGTGGATATGGTTTTGGATTGATTGAGAGGGTTTGTATCAGATGGATCGTAATGTTTTATTAGTTGTGTGTACATTTATAGATGACCTGAATTTGATGTAATTTGATTTGGGTCATATGATAAATTTTATATCGATAATTTTGGAGAATTCGCTCCTGATTTTTATTTTGGATATTGTATTGATTTTATGATTTTAAGATGTTTTTGTAAGCTTCAATAAATTATTGATGTTTTAAAATTAAATTGAAATATATCTATGAATAAATAATTGGTAGGAAAAAAACAAATTGATTCATTGTTGCTTGCATTAAAAAAAATTTGGAAATAAAAACAGAGATCTTTTAAATATATTGGAGTATATCGAATTTTTATACATATAAATGTGAAATTATTAATGATATTTTCAAAGGGGGAAATTCTATTGTAAATTGTATATTTAGCAAAAAGAATTTAAAGGTAATTTAAAAAGGGAATTTTGGTTATAAAAATCTATTTTAAGAGATTTAAAGTATATTCTCCTTATTCATATATTATTAGGTCAGAATTAGTTTATTATATGATTCTATTAATTGAAAGGTAATAATAATATTTGCAAAGAGGGACATTTGAGTATATAAGCTTATTTTGAAGATTAACTAATTTTAAAATATTGTTGAATGGTTTTAAGAGTATTATAACATTAATCTCTGTTCATTTATATATTTTGGTGATTTGTAATTGATTAATTTAATATTATGAGTAATTCTGTATGATAAGAAGATTTAACTTGATCTGATATAAACGATTCAAGAAATATTTTGAAAGGGAATGTTTAAAGTATACAATCTATTTTGAAGATAAATTAAAGTGTGAAACATTTAAATGAACTTGAGAATTGAGTTATAATCCTCTTTCGTAAATGGTCTTATTTGGAATGATCTACATCGGATGATTTTTGTGATTTAATTCTATATAATGAGAATTTTAAATAAACGGATTAGTAGTATCGGGTAGTATGAGACGCTCGGTAATATTTTTCTATTTAATCTATTGACTCATACCATAGAATAATTGTTGATTTGACAAGCGTAGTTTACTAACTTCTAGTGAATGATCGAGTAATACTAAGTGGTATGAGACGCTCAATTAATGCTTGTTCAATTACTCTTAGAGAGTAGTTTTCACTTATATTTTGGAGATAGGTTAAGAATTTGAGATATTGTCTAGAGGTGACTCCTTAGAGCTTAGTAGTCTAGAATGCTATTACTCTATAAAGGCTACAAGCTGGAGATATGCTGGGATGTATAGATTTTGTCTTCTCAGGACTAGCTAGTCAAGTATATTATTATTTAGTCCTAGGACTAGTAGTCAAGGAATTAGTATGTTGTGTGTAACGACCCGTAATTTTCGATAATTAAAAAATAGTTAATTTAATAAAATTTTGTAATTTAATGTTGGAAGAAATTAAATTTTTTGATTTAATTAATGAGAATAATAACTAAAATGAAATTTAATAATGTTAATTTAAGGCAATTGATAATTATCTTAATGCATTTTCAATAAATTGAAATAATTTTAAACATAATATTGGTTATAGATTGTAAATAAGAAAACAATTTAAATGTTATATTAATTGAGAAAATATGAAATTAATTGTAATTTGATGAGATCAGTATTGTGCAAGTATTTATAACATTTGTTTGTAAACAATGAAAGCATTGTTTGCGCCAAAATTGGTCACAAATCCCAAGTATCGTGAAAGCACCAGTGTATGAATACAAATCAGCAATATTCAAACATAAATCACAGATTTCAACAAACAACAAGCAGCAATTCAGAAATAATAAACAAGAACACACGATTTATAGTGGTTCAGCTATCTCCGGCATACGTCCACTTCAAAGGTTTTAACTTTTATTGATATTCTTTGTTGGTTACAAGTGAGTGCAGCAGTTATAATAATTGTATTTCGGCTATATCAGCTATGGAAGGGAGTAGAATTGATTCGGGCAGAGTCTGGACGTTTAATGGCCAAAAGATCCTTTTTCTGTTGGTTCTGGGGCTCTATTTACAGGCGTAGGAGGCTCGGATCTCGCTCAAATCTCGGGAGACTTTTTCTGGCACGTGAGTGGGCCTACGCGACCAACCTCAGGAAGTTTCGAGTCCATCTGTGATCGATACGAAGTCATTTTGTATCGATCAAGATGATGTCCAATTGAGCTGAAATTTGGTGGAGACATTCTTCATCATGCATGCAAGCTTTTGTGAAAATTTCATGGCATTTGGATCAGTAAATCTCTGGATATCGTGGATTCGAAATGGTGTTCTTCGTGTGGCCGTCGGCTTCGAATCCATGGCTTCAATTCGATGCCTTCGACTCCATCAGCTCACGTGGTTCTGTGATGAGGTGGCGCGCGTCCTTCGAGTCGATCTGGTCTTCTCTCCGGGTTGAACGCATCAATTCCTTAGATCTCGCCTAATTCGCATCGAGGACCGACACGTCATCTAAGCTTGTTGACTCGGTGGATTCAAAGTAATCGTCATCCATGGATTCGAACAACTGATGGATGCGAAGTGAAGTCACCGATGGATTCGAAGAGCAGTTGTTTGATGGATTCGAACTACTGCTTGCTGATGGATGCGAACTAGATGGAGTCGAACTGAGGCGTGAGGATGGGTACGAACTTGATCGATACGAATGAGATCGGTTCGAATGACTAACTCCCTATGGATTCGAACCTGATGGATTCGAATGGAGCGAGACGATTTCATGCTGATGGATTCGAACCTGATGGATTCGAATGAACCATCACCTCGACCTCTTCATGGATACGAACAACATGCTCTTTCCTTAGATTGAATCGATCATAACTTGTACATACAAGCTCGGATTGACTTGAGATTTGAAACGCTGGCTTCTACAGCTTTGCTCATCATGTCCTGTCAATTGTGGCCCGATCCGGACTCAGACAAAATTCATCGATATCCATGGCGAACCTACAGCATATAATCGATATTTGTGACTAGTAATCATTGAGTTTCTGTTAACTTTTGAGTATCTCGACTTTGCCAAAAGGCAGGATAACACTTTGCCCCCCAAAACATGCCTTTTTGTAAAAGGTATGTTTTGAACGGTCTAAATCGAGTGTAGTAAATTCATGTTTTGTTCATAGCTGTAGTATTATCAATCAAGTTTATGGCTGTTCGAAGCCAAATCGTTATCAATTTCTTTCAGTGGAAATCAAGAATGAAGTTTTTTAATCTCTCCGGACTATCGTTGGCCACTCTGGATCCTTGACAAGCCCATTCCAGACTTGGCGATTGAGTAGAAAGATCCCATTGCACTCTGGCCCTAGCTAGGGCATATAGCGATGTCTTGGTTGTTCTAAACCGATCATAGCCTCTCCGTGCTCTTGCTGGATCCCATCCTGTCACTCTCCGGTGAAGGGGAAACAACGTTAAGTGAGTCGATCCTGTCGCTCCCCGGCGAAGCAACTCACTTCCTGCACTCCGGTTCAGTGTATCTGAACATTAAGCGATGTCATGGTCGCTCTAGACCAATCATAGCCTCTCCGGGCTCTTGCTGGATCCCATCCTATCACTCTCCGGTGAAGGGGAAACATCGCTTAAGTGAGTTGATCCTGTCGCTCTCCGGCGAAGCAACTCACTTCTTGCACTCCGGACCCTGCCTCTCCAGGTAGGGTCATAAAGCGATCATTCTTATATTGGTATTTAATGTTCATCCTTTAACTCTTCGGTCAAAGGTTTATTTCAAGAAATTCAAATTCATTTATTAAATTCAGGTCCTAGATGTTCAATCTCAAACATCAGGAAAAATCTAAACATTGCCTCTCTAGGCATATCGGTTTATCTCCATTTCAGAGCATGCCTAGGGATCTCTCCAGTTCCTGTACATGAGTAAGTGGAGTAACCGTTTATTCTGAAAACAAATCTAAATGAAATCATTCGACCGAAGTCTGAATCCTGGACTTGGCCCTTGCCATCTTTAATCAGTGGATGACGAGTCGTGATCCCGATCCAGGATCGTTCCTGTTAGGTGGAGGCGGTACTTGTTCAGGCCTTACCGCCGCTGTCCGTTCTCTGACATATTGTGGCAATTTACCACTCATCGCATGTTCTTCCACCTCATCCTTTAGGTGGCGGCATTCCTCTATAGTGTGCCCGTCCAGCTCATGGAATAGGCAGTATTTTCCAGTTCTGCGCTCCCGCTCAGTGGGATCCCTCCTGGGTGGCTTTCGATAGGGGAGTTGCCCCCGAGTTTCAGTGTAAATTCGTTCCAGGCCTGCAGTCAGATCTGTGTATTGCTTGAATCTCGGTTCTCGGAATTTCTTCCGTTTATCAGGACCATCATATCTGTCATCCTGTTTCCTCTTTCCTTTTTCCGCTCCGGACTGTTCTCTGGAGGTTCCTTCGCCTTGTGTGGCATTTGTTTCCTGCCTCTCGGCTCGTGATTCTTCTAGTCGGATGAACTTTTCAGCTTTATGATAGAACTCTCCGAGATCTTGCGGTGGATCTTTAGTCAGAGAATCTTTGAATTTGGTGCCTTCCCCAACTCTTGCCACCGCCGCCATCAAAATCATTGATGGATCTGGGCGATCTACAGAAGTCACCGTTGCATTGAACCTTAGTAGAAAATCTTTTATGGACTCTCCGGTCCTTTGCTTTGTCGAGGCTAAGGTCATCACACTCTTGGGTCATGTCACATGGACCCTAAACTGTCTCATGAAGCAGTCTACAAGCTCGCCCCATGTTCTGATTGATCCAATTTCTAGTTGCCTGAACTAAAGCGCGGCCAAATCTGACAAGTATAGAGGGAAGCATCGTGCCATCACTTCCTCGGATGCCCTCCAGCACTTCCATGTGCCTAATATATCTGGTAATTTGCATGGTCGGGTCCGACCTCCCGTCATAAGGATCTAGCATTGGTAGTTTGAATTTTGAAGGGTTCCTTGCGTTTCTGATGTTTGGAGTGAACGGACTCCGACTGACTTCTTCCAACCCTCCGCCAGACAATCCTCCTCTCATTATTCGTCGCATTAGATCAATCATTCTCTCGTCTCCATCCGGGGGTTGACCCCTTGTCAAGTTTCTGTCCTGCCCCCCGAGCCTCGAAGGGAATTCTGGTACATACACTTCGGGTGGCTCGTTAGCATAAGCATTGGCTCCAGCTTGTTGAGCTCCGTCTATTGGTCTTCCAGTATCGGACCCTGAGGGTCTGCCCCCAAGTCCTTGTTGATCACCTTCAGCTCCTGCATTCTGGTCTTGAACCTGACCTTCATTAGCTTCTGTAATCCTGATTCCTTGTCCCGCACTTGCAGTTGTTGTAGTTGGTCCAAGGGCACATTCGTCGCCCTCATCTGTTCGAGGAAATTCTGCAGCATCTCCTGTTTAGTCTTCATCATGCTTTCGCGTAATGAATTAGCCATAGCTTCCATCTCATCCCTAGTGATATACATCGAAGCTTGTCCCTCTCCAGCTCCATAGGATGCTTCTTAGCTTCCTCCTTGTTGGCTCCGATCAGCACTTTGTCTTGTTTGTCGAGTCATTGTCTCTGAATCGGGATTCTTCAAACTCTTAAATCTGAATCTGATGTAGTGGGTGCTAGTCCTTCTCAGTGAAAGCACCAAAGTGTTTGCGCCAAAATTGGTCACAAACCCCAAGTATCGTGAAAGCACCAGTATATGAATACAAATCAGCAATATTCAAACACAAATCATAGATTTCATCAAACAACAAGCAGCAATTCAGAAATAATAAACAAGAACACACGATTTATAGTGGTTCAGCTATCTCCGTCCTACGTCCATTTTAAAGATTTTAACTTTTATTGATATTCTTTGCTGGTTACAAGTGATTTCAGCAGTTACAATAATTGTATTTCGGCTATATCAGCGGTGGAAGGGAGTAGAATTGATTCTGGCAGAGTCTGGACGTTTAATGGCTAAAAGATCCTTTTACCGTTGGTTCTAGGGCTCTATTTATAGGCGTAAGAGGCTCAGATCTCGCTCAAATCTCGGGAGACTTTTTATGGCGCGTGAGTGGGCCCACGCGACGAACCTCAGGAAGTTTCGAGTCCAACTGTGATCGATACGAAGTCATTTCGTATCGATCAAGATGATGTCCAATTGAGTTGAAATTTGGTGGAGACATTCTTCATCATGCATGCAAGCTTCTGTGAAAATTTCATGGCATTTGGATCAGTAGATCTCTGGATATCATGGATTCGAAACGGTGTTCTTCGTGTGGCTGTCGGCTTCGAATCCATGGCTTCGAATCGATGCCTTCGACTCCATCAGCTCACGTGGTTCTGTGATGAGGTGGCGCGTGTCCTTCGAGTTGATCCGGTCTTCTCTCCGGGTTGAACGCATCAATTCCTTAGATCTCGCCTAATTCGCATCGAGGACCGACACGTCATCTAAGCTTGTTGACTCGGTGGATTCGAAGTAATCGTCATCCATGGATTTGAACAACTGATGGATGCGAAGTGAAGTCACCGATGGATTCGAAGAGCGGTTGTTTGATGGATTCGAACTACTTCTCGCTGATGGATGCAAACTAGATGGAGTCGAACTGAGGCGTGAGGATGGGTACGAACTTGATCGATACAAACGAGATTGGTTCGAAGTGACTAACTCCCTATGGATTCGAACCTGATGGATTCGAATGGAGCGATACGATGTCATGCTGATAGATTTGAACCTGATGGATTCGAATGGACCATCACCTCGACCTCTTCATGGATACGAACAGCATGCTCTTTCCTTAGATTGAATAGATCATAACTTGCACATACAAGCTCGGATTGACTTGAGATTTGAAACGCTGGCTTCTACAGCTTTGCTCATCATGTCCTGTCAATTGTGGCCCGATCCGGACTTGGACAAAATTCATCGATATCCATGGCGAACCTACAGCGTATAATCGATATTTGTGACTAGTAATCATTGAGTTTCTGTTAACTTTTGGGTATCTCAACTTTGCCAAAAGGCGGGATAACAAGCATAATATGATTAAATTAAGTAAAAGGTTACCATTGTTGAGTTAAATTGGAAATCAATTAAAATTAAATGTAATTAAATATTACGTTAATGGAAATTAAGGTGAAATTGGATAATATTAAGGTAATAGGATATAATCCAATGTTAACTATGCTCATAGAGTAATGGTTGATTGAATAAAAAAGATTGAAATCAAACTAAATCAATTTATTGAAATTAAATTATAATTAATTGGATTTAATTACAGTTGAAATTGAACACTGAAATTAGTGTAATATTTAACACTAAATTTATATGTAAATTTCTTTTAAATTATTGTAAATGTCTAAGTAATCAAAAATGATGAAAATTGTTAGGTATTAATTTTTTTAATTAAAAAGTGATTTAATCAATTTAATAATAATTTATTTGGTTAACGTGAGAATGGTCATTTTGGCCACTGTCTTGGATTTCGACGAAACCAGTTTCATTGGATCCATAATGGTAAATTATTGTAGGATTTCAAGTTTCATAGCGATCAGGCGTGTCGATTGACCGTGCAGGCTTGAAACGCGTAGAAATCGAGTTATTGAAATCAATTTAAATAAACTGATTTTAGAAGATAACTTCTTCATACAATGGAATTAGGACTTGAAACATGTTCCATTGAGTTTAAAAATATCGAAAACATCTATTTTGATATATGGGATACGCTACTTTTTTCGGAAGTGAAACGGGCTTTTCGAGTTACTATTGTCGTTCGAACCAATTCGATGTGTGTCCATTTTTCTTATCGGGCTTTGTTCATATAAATAGATTTTGTTCCTCAAACCCTAGCAGCCATTCAGCAATTCTATACATACTGTTCTGTTCCTCATCTGCTTCTCTACTCTAATGCCAGATAACTTAATTGCAATTCCAAACTTTATCAAAAATTCAAATAAAATATGGGATTGAAAGATCTCGACGATACGAATCAGCGTCTAGTATTCATTTTCTATAACAACGACCGGATCGATCAGAAATCGCGGTCAAAGTCAAAATTAGGCGTTTTGATTTCGACATCAATCCATGAAATTGATTTGTGGGTTTTGTCATGCTCGATGCCTGGAGTTGTGTGGAGGTGGTCGCATGACCTGAAAATGCTTGTAGTGGCCGGAATTGGCGATTTAGGGTTTGGAAACCCTAATATTAGTGGTCGTGGCCATGTAGATCATGGGCAATCAAGAGGTGCGGCACTAGTCGGGTGGTGTGGCGTGGAAAGGGGGGCTCGATGGAGGAGGCGGTGTGGCCAATGACGGCCGAAAGTGGCGTGAAAACTTGGTCGAAGGCGGGTGCGGCTGCGTTGGAGGTTCAATTGTGAATGGGAGAGAGAGAATGACGTGTAAGTTATGAATTATGTTATTATTTTATTTAAATTTTGAATTTCAAACTTCTAATGTTAATAACTTTTCCATACGAGCTTGGATTCACGCGATGTTTTCTTCGCTGCAATCGTAGCGAAATTTCGAACATTTTGACACTAGTTTGGGCGAATTCTGAGACTGTTGAATTTTGGACCTTTATTTGAATTTCAAATCGATTTGAAATCAAAGGTGAGTGTTTTGACTCACTCACAACTACTAGATTATCTTATGTTAGTTAAATTGAAGTTATGATGCAGTTAGAAATTGATTAGATGATGTTTAGAATATTTAAATTGTCATTCCAGTTAAATCTGACTTTTATTGACATTTAAATTAGTATTGAATTTTAGATTTCCAGTAAATACCTGTTAATGTAATCAGTAAACTATTGTTATTTATTGTTGATTTGGATGATGATTGTGATGGATGTTGATTATGGATATTGGATGACTCGATGTTATATTTTCATATTGTTATAACACTGCAAGTTCCCTATAGGTTGAAATGAAATATATCCAAAGGATCTAATGGATTAGGGAGAAATCTTTATGGGTTGAAATGATAGACTCGAGCGATTTCATGGATATATAATTAAATTCTGGTTTGCGGGTTGAAATGATATATATCCGTAAATATAAAATATTATGGATTGAAATGATAGATATCCGTATCACTTAATCATAGGGTAGAAAATTATATACGGATATCGGATTGGTTAAAATTAAATGATTTTAAATCCTTAAATTATGAACTTAGCTTAATGATATTTTGAAGGAAAGTTCGATTTATATAAACTGAATTATTTTGAAACTCTGATTTTAAATGTCAAATTGGTATTGGTTTAATTTTATATTTTAAAATTTAGTTTTGAAGTATAAATGAAATTTATCGAAATTGAGTTATTGAAACATTAGAAATGTAACTTTGAAATCTACTAAATTTGAAATAATTTGGATTTATTGTTCTAACATGGATTTGGAATCGATATTTATTAAATGGTTTAAATGAGAATTTAATTGAAGGACAAAATTTTGTTGTTGATTTGAAAGTTGGACCTGGTCCAGATGTATTGAAATGAAAGAAATAGTTTAAATTTAATATCAATTTCAAATTTACCATTTCATATAACTATTTAAAAATATATTATTTTAAATCCTGATTATTAAGATTTTCAAACTGTTAAACTAATTTAACCTATTTTAAGCAATTTAAACTATTTTAATCTGTTTAATCCAATTAAATCTGTTTTAACCTATTTTAAATTAGTTAACCATTTTATTCTATTTGAAATCTATTTAATCTATTTTAAATCTATTTAACTATCTTAAACCTATTTAAAAGATAATATAACTATTTTAAACTATTTAAACTATTTCTAAATTTCAGATATGTAATGTGGAAGTGTTATACTTAAATCCTTGATTTAAAGAAAACACGGTTAAATGATGTTATAGCCTAAGTTGGGATTTGAAATGATAGTTTCTAGTGAATGAAATATCTTATCGATAATTTCAAAGTGAATATGATTTCGAAAGTGAATATGATTCCGGAAGCAATATGGTTTGAATTGAATGTGATATTTTGATATCAATTATGAATTGACTTTTGGAATGTAAAAGAACCATCCAGTGTGAAATAAGCGTTTGGTTGTTAAAGAGTCCGGGATCGGATATTGTCATACTCTCTGCCAATACCGAAAACTACTTTAACAACTGTGTACGTGGTGGAGATTCTAGAAATGAAGTAGGATGGTTTGACGAACGATTCAGTATGAGGTATTTACGTGACCCTAACTCCGGTGAGTTAGCTTAGATGTGACTAAAACAGGAGTCATGCCGGGCCAAGTGAGGTCATTCCTCCTATTGGACATGCTTATTCGATACCATATTATGACTTTGTGATTATTTGGTGGCCACCCTTTGATTTTGATTATGGGAGTGTGTTCTGAGGTGGACGGTAGTAGCTGCTATGCGTTATCACCAGTTCAGATCCGCAAATGGTAGAATCCACCCTGGCATTGTCTCAAGTGTCGTGTTCACATGCCCTATCGCGCCTTCTACGAGTTTTATTTGTACCATACCTATGGAGTGCCCTCTGAGTAAACCTTATGGAGGAGCTTACGGTACTGTATAGACTGTAGGAATATATAAAATGTGTTAAGGGAGATATGGGTAATGCCTTAACGCTATTTTAATACTTTACTGTATAGACTATTATAATAGCATATTGTACTATGTATGTAGAAAGCTTAACGGAACCTTAGGAGATGTAAATTCCGAACATCTCTTAAGTTATTGCATTCACATTGACACTGGATAGGAGATGTCAAACCCGTAAACATCTCTGACGCCATCACACTCATATTTATTTACTATTGATTTAACTTGCATAAGATCTTTTAGTTCCGATTCGAATGTTTTGTCTTTTCAATTCGCTCGGGTCACTCTGAGCTTTTCAGTGTATTGAAGGCCTTATTTCTAGAGAATGAAAACGAATATTTGTATTATTATTATTATCTGTATTGTTTCCACCGCATCATGTTGTTTCGTTGCATTATTTATTTATTACTGTTGTATGTACATTGTCTGTATTGTAAAAGTATAATCAAATGTTATTTGTAAATAGTGTCATGAACTATTTATTTGATTATTATATTTTATCATTCCGCTGCGAGATTTTGTATTTGTTTTTCTTTCTTTCCCTGCTTTTTCTTATTTACTCCACAACAATCCCCTCTTTTGAATGGTTTGAGTTTTACATGTGTGGTTTATTATCGATTTAAACCGTCCAAAAAGTGGGTTGTTGCATTTGGTATCAGAGCTTTGATTTAGAGATAACCTTAGCTCAGTGGGGTCTTACTCATCAAAGATAGGGTACTAATACCCTCGAATGAGTCGTTGAGTGCATATATGAGAGAGCATATTTACTAGTGTTATAAAAAGTTTTATAATATGTTAATTTGTTCTGTTTAGTAGTTATAAATTCTAGTCGGTACATAGGATGCTATGGCATCGATAGGGATTTCTAAACACTTAATGGGGCAGACTGAAACAATATTGTTTTAAAGTATAGGTAAATGAAATAATTTTGCTTAGTTTTATATTTTGTATATAAAAGAACAAGTATATAAACAATATGATTTAATGTGATATAATTGTTTGTTAGGAAGTGGAATTTATAAATCTTGGTTGTAAAATAGAATTTTATAAATAAAATGAATATAAATTGAAATTTTAGAACTTAAATTCTGGATTTTGGAAAATTATTTTCAAAAGATTTTGGATATAATATTATTATTGTTTGGAAGTATTTTCTGATATAATATTTCAATGATTTGAAAGAAATGTTTTAAAAGAATTTTGGAAGGAAATAAGTTACGTACTCCCCTCTCTGTCATTGGAAAATAATTTCGGTGATGAGTGCACGCATCATCGACGTTCATTTTCGAGTTTCAAAGTGGAAAGACCGTTGTAGTAATTTTACTGCACATTTTTTTGATAAATAAATTTTAACCTTGAATTCCTAAATATGGCTTAATCTATAAAGGATATATATATATATATTATTTTCAAAATGACTGAAAAGAAACCTGGAATTTAGTTCTTAAAACTTTCTGATAATTAGTAACTTTCAATTATTGTAATAAAATGAAACCTTAACTATCTTAATAAGTGGAAACTTCTAAATGTGAAATTTAGAAATTTGACGTTAAGTAATTAATGAAATATATAAGAGATTGAATATCTGTAACTATAGATATGAAAATTTAGAAGATATAATTAGTGAACATCTTGATAACTAAAGGAAATAAGATACCCTTGTGTAACATCAATTACATTCTGAAACACACACACACATAACGTACCGAAATATTATAAGTTGAAATGTTAATAGGAATATGTAATAGAATATTATATAAGTAAAACTTAGAAAATGAAAGTGTTCAATGGAATTTCTTCTGTAAATAAGAATTCTGATATTATAAATTGTTATAAACTTAGGTTAATAGTTTGAAATGTTACTAATAAAATGTAATAGAAAAGTGAATAATGTAAGAGAAATGATTATAAACTTAAGTTAACATTTAAGCTATTTATAATCAGATTGAATAGTAAAGGTGAATAATGTAAGTAAATAATTATAAACTTAAGTTAATGTTGAAGCCATTTATAATTAAAGTGAGTAATACATTAATTGAATGATTATAACTTCAGCAGCATTAAAATGGTTCAAAAATTGATTGAGTATCAATAATACTGTATATGGAAGAATGAATGTGGAAAAGGAATAATCTATTAACGGTGAAACAAATTGTAAAAAGGATTACATAACAATGGACAATCTAGTAATTGAAATGGAAATAACTTATGTAAGCAGTGAATGTAAAGTAATGAAAAGAGAAAAATGGCATTGTATAAATGAATGGGAAATGAATTTTTTAAGTGATGAATGTAAATTAATTAAATAAATATTGTATGAATGAATGAAACTGAAGAACAGTAAATAATATGAAATGATATTTACAAGAATAAACCTGCATGGTATTTGAAATTCTTGTTGTTTGGCTTATGGGATGTTTTGGAAGTGATACTTTAAATTGTTTAGAATGTGTAAATAATCTATTGAGTTTATCTAGGACTGTTGAGTGTATGGTATACTTAGTAGTTTATTTATCATTTTATATGACTAAAAGTCTCTGAACCCGAACAAACCATTTATTTTGGTTGCTATGGATGGATAATTGTTTTCTTTGTTGAAAATGATGTTTGTACTGTTTGTTTGCGAATGATTATTGTTATATTGTGATTATTTTTTCGTTATTAGTTGAAATAACTAAAACATTTCTTTTTTACTTAAATGTTAACCTCTTTGGATTGTATAAGTGAAATATAGGTTTATAGAAGCAATAGCTATTGTTTTTGGTTTCATAAATAAGCGTTGTTTGCCCAACTAATAGGTACGTTTTCAGATTACGGTTTTATAGCGATATTATATATTTTTTCCACATGGTTTGGGATATTTTATTTTGAAATATATGATATATACTCACGGACCTCTCCGTACAAAGGAGACTCTGCTAAAATTTTCTGTGAATTTTAGACTTAGAAAATTTTTGTGAATTGTTTTTCATACTTTTATTAACTTGATTATAAAAGGGTTTAATTGTTTATAAATTGATATTTTATTTAAATTATTTAATTATGTAAATCAATTGTTATAAATTTAATATTTTGAATAAGATATTCTAATTCCTTAATACCTTCTTTTCCCTTTTCGATGACGAAAAGTTTTGAGTGGGGGAGAGTGTAACGACCCATAATTTTCGATAATTAAAAAGTAGTTAATTTACTAAGAGTTTGTAATTTAGTGTTGAAGAAATTAAATTTTGTGATTTATTTAATAAGAATAATAATTAGAATGAAATTCAAGAATGTTAATTTAAGGCAATTGATAATTATCTTAACGAAATTTCAATAAATTGAATTAATTGTAAACATAAAATTGGTTATAGATTGTAAATAAGGAAATAATTTAAATGTAATGTTATTTGGTGAGAAAATATGTAATTAATTTTAATTGGATGAAATCAGTGTTGTGTAAGTATTTATAACGTTTGTTTGTAAATAATGAAACCATACATGCGATTAAATTAAGTAAAAGGTGACTATTGTGATATGTTACCTATTTATTTAAGCTGTTGAATAAAATTGGAAATCAATTGAAATTAAATGTAATTAAATATTACATTAATGGAAATTAAGACGAAATTGGATAATATTAAGGTAATAAGATATAAACCAATGTTACCTTGCCCATAGAGTAATGATTGATTGAATAAAAAAGATTGAAATCAAATTAAATCAATTTATTGGAATTAAATCATAATTAATTGGATTTAATTACAGTTGAAATTGAACATTATAATTGGTGTAATATTTAACACTGGATTGATATGTAAATTTGTATTAAATTATTGTAAATGTCTAAGTAATCAAAAAAAATGAAAATTGTTAGCTATTAAATTTGTAATTAAAAAGTGATTTAATCAATTTAATAATAATTTATTTAATTAACGTGAAAATAGCCATTTTGGCCATTTTCTTGGATTTCGACGAAACCAGTTTCATGGGATCCGTAACGATGAATTATTGTAGGAAGTTTCTAGAAATCGGACGTGTCATTTAATCGTGCAGGCTTGAAACGCATGGAAATCAATTTATTGAAATCAATTTAAATAAGCTGATTTTAAAAGTTAACTTCTTCATACAAAGGAATTAGGACTTGAAACATGTTCCCTTGATTTTAAAAATATCGAAAACATCTATTTTGATATATGGGGTAACCTACTTTTGTTTTGGAAGTGAAACAGACTTTTCGGGTCGCCATTGTCGTTCGAACCAATTCGATATGTGTCTATTTTTCTTATCGGCTTTGTTCATATAAATAGATTTTGTTCCTCAAACTTTAGTAGCCATTCAGTATATTCTGTATGTACACTTCTGTTCCTCATCTGCTTCTCTTCTCTAATGTCAGATATCCTAATTGTAATTCCAAATTTTATCAAAAATCTAAACTACTCAAAAAATTCAATTAAAATATGGGATTGAAATCTCTCGACGATATGAATCAGCGTCTAGTATTCGTTTTCTGTAGCAGGCTAGCAGCAACCGGATCGATCAGAAATCACGGTCAAATTCAAAATTAGGTGTTTTGATTTCGACATCAATCCATGAAATTGATTTGTGGGTTTCGTCTTGCTCGATGCCTGGAGTGGTTTGGAGGTGGTCACGTGACCTAAAGTGCTTGTAGTGGCCGGAATTGGCGATTTAGGGTTTGGGAATCCTAATATTAGTTGTGGCGGCCGTTTAGATCATGGGCGATCTGGAGGTGCGGCATGGAAAGGGGGGCTCGATGGAGAAGGCGGCATAGCCAATGGCGGCCAGAGGTGGCGTGAAAACATTGTCAGAGGCGGGTGCAGCTGCGTGTTTTGCATGGAGGTTCGATTGTGAATGGGAGTGAGAGAGAGTGATGTGTAAGTTATGAATTCTATTATTATTTTATTTAAATTTGAATTTCAAACTTCTAATATTAATAACTTTTTCATACGAGCTCGCATTCATGGCAGTTTTCTCCTCTACGATCATAACGAAATTTCGAACATTTTGGCATTAATTTGGATGAATTCTAAGACTGTTGAATTTTGGGCGTTTATTTTATTTCAAATCGATTTTAAATCAAAGGTGGGTGTTTTGACCCACTCACAACTACTAGATTATCTTATGTTAGTTAAATTGAATTTATGATGCAATTAGAAATTGATTGAATAATATTTGGTATTTAAATTGTCATTCCAGTTAAATCTGACTTTTACTGAATTAAATTGCCATTTAAATTAATATTGAATTTAAAATTTCTAGTAAATACCTGTTATTGATAATCGGTAAATTATAGTTATTTATTATTGATTTGGATGATGATTGTGATGGACGTTGATTGTGGATATTAGATGATTGGATGTTATATTTTTATATTGTTATATCACTGCAAGTTCCCTATGGGTTAAAATGATGTATACCCGAACAATCTGATAGATTAGGAAGAAATCGTTATGGGTTAAAATGATAGACTCGAGCGATTTCATGCATTTGTAATTAAATTCGGGATTGCAGGTTGAAATGATATATATCTATAAATATAAAATATTACGGATTAAAATGATAGATATATGTATCACTTGACAATAGGGTAGAAAATTATATAAGGATACCAAATTGGTTAAAATTAAATGATTTTAAATCCTTAAATTTTGAATTTAGTTAAACGATATTTTGAAGGAAAGTTTTATTTGTGTAAACTGAATTATTTTGAAAATCCGAGTTTAAATGTGAAATTGGAATTGGTCTAAATTTAAATTTTAAAAGTTAGATTTGAAGTATAAACTAAATTTATCGAAATTGAGTTATTGAAACATTTGAAAATGTAACTTTGAAATCTACTAAATTTGAAAGAGTTTGGATTTATTGTTCTAATTTGGATTTGGAATCGATATTGATTAAATGGTTTAAATGAGAATTTGAATTGAAGCACAAAGTTTAATTGTTGATTTGAAAGCTGGATATGGTCCAGATGTGTTGAAACGAAAGAAATAGTTTAAATTGGATATTAATTTTACCATTTTATATAGACTGTTTAAAGATATATTATTTTAAATCCTGATTATCAAGATTTTCAAACTATTAAACTAATTTAACCTATTTTAAAATATTTTAAGCAATCTAAACTATTTTAATCTATTTAATCCAATTAAGTCTATTTTAACCTATTTTAAACTAGTTACCATTTTATTGATTTAACTATTATTGATTTAACTAATATTCCATCACACTAATATTTACCTACTATTGATTTAACTTAAGTATGATCTTTAGTTTTGATTCGAATGTTTTGTCTTTTCAATTCGCTTGGGTCAGTCTGAGTTTTTCAGTGTATTGAAGGCCTTATTTTCTAAAAATGAAGATGGAGATTTGTGCTATTATAATTATCTATATTATTACCATTGCATCATGTTGTTCCGCTGCATTATTACTTTATTGCTGATGTATACTCTGATCTATATTGTAAAGTATAATCAAACGTTATTTGTAAACAGCTTCGTGAACTGTTTATTTGATTATTATAGTTTGTCATTCCACTATGAAATTCTGTATTTGTTTTTCTTTCTTTCCCTGCTTTCTTATTTACCCTATAACAATCCTTCCTTTTGAGTGGTTTGAGTTTGACATGTGTGGTTCATTGTCGATTTAAACCATCCAAAAAGGTGGGTCATTACATTGTGACTCTCATTGGACGTGTGGGGTTGAGAGTACTTATTATTACTCTCGTTATGACTCGTCGTTAAGAGTATATTTTATTTCATTCTCTAAGAGCTAACTAGTCGAGTATTATTATCCACTCTTAGGGCTAGTAGTCGAGCATTTGTTATGTTAATGTGCTCTCATTGGGACTCATATAGTCTCGAGCAGTAGTTTTCACTCTCATCAGGACTCCTAGAGTTGAGAGTATTGGTAATCACTCTCATTGGGACTTATATAGTCGAGAGTATTTATTGGAAATCTTCGTCATAAATCTCACGCCACTATAGAGAGCATATGAATTAGGCCCACTAGATAGGCTAGTTATCCATCCTAGTGTTCCTAATTGCGAGGTTGCGTCCCGGATCCGTGATGTTACCTTGTTGAGTTTGTAGGCTGAGAGTTACTTCCTTATTAGAGCCATTGCCCATATACTACTTATGGACCGGCAGCACGTTACCAAGGGAAAGTGGGAATCGTTGTCAATGCTCGACGTAGCCTGACAGCGTTTTATGACATGTGATGGATACAAGTGTCACAATTCCGGGAGTAACTAAGGGACTATATAAAATGTATTGTGGTCATCAGCGTTTCTAGAGTTGTGCTATGGTACGTCAGTCTCCCATTTGGATGACCAAGGTGGATCCATTATATTTGAGATATTTGATATTATCACCCTAGTAGAGACGATCATTCTTGACATTAGAAATTGGCCGCATGTCCGTTTGTCAATTAGTATACCCTAACCCAAGATGGCTGTGTGTTGTCTTTTTATGACATTAGAGACAAGCTACAAGCTTGTCTGTCATTCTCACATAAAAGCGTATGGCTGAGAGATATCCTTTTTGTTTCATTTGTTGTTTCTATCACTTAGGACCATATTTAGTCAAGAGTTTCACCTCTCTAAGGGCTAGAGGTCAAGATATATGGTTTTGTATATTGATTTTTTGATTGGTTTTGATATTAGTTTGAGTTTCTAATGGTTTATATTTTCAAGGGATTGACAGTCGAAAGATATCACTTCCATTAGGACTGTAGGTCAAGATAATTAGTTGGATATTGCTTCAATATTATATATGAATTGTGGTTATTGGGATTTTTATTTCTTGCTACCTCCTTAGACTAACAGTTGGAAGCATATACTTCCATCAGGACTGAAAATCGAGATAGTATTTCTAGATATTGATTTCTATATTTTGTATGGACTAAATTTTATTTGGGTTCCACATTTCTTAATTTATCTTTCATGATTTAACAAATTGTAAGTCGAGATTATTATTTCTATAATACTCGGATCAGTCCGACGCATTACAGTTCAGGGACAGATGACCATTATGTGGATGTTGAGCATAGATGGAGGATAGGATATTATTGATATGTATTATCTTACCTCATGATTGTATGACATTGTATTGTATTGGTTGTACATTGTATGTGTTTGAGATAGTAGGTGATTGACCTATTTTATAACCCACTGAGATTTGTACATATTTGTTTCGTATATGTTATTGCTACGTTATTGACTTGGTGTTCTCAATGATTTATTTTACATTGTGTATTGTTTTATCCTAGAGGCAACGTGTTTATTATTTTGTGATGATACCATGTACATATTAAGTGAGTTTTTTTATGAATTTTTTGACCCACGTACCGGTGTTAGCCTTGAAGAATATACACGTGTATACCCCATACAGTCTCATTCTCCATATTATCTGACAGTATTACCCAGTAATACTCTTGGATAGTATGGGTATAGAAGTGGGGTGTTACAATACAGCTTTTTTAACACTAACTATAAGCATAATCAGCTTTAAAGCTAATTTAGGTTCTTCTCTTCTTCTAAATAGATTTTAAAGCGAAGGCACCATCTAACATTGTTTTTGATACGAAAGTCATTCTCAATGGTTCTAAAGGCTGAAGAAAAAAAAAGCAAAACACATTAGTATGTTCAGAACTAAAGAATCGTATTAGTGGATTGCACTTTCTTTATTATAACTTGCCAAAGTCCAAAAATACATGTATAAAATTTGAAGCATATGTAAAATGAGAGAGTTGTTGTTTGATCCGGAATCATATTACGTCCAATGTGTGGAGTACAAAGCACAATGGAAGCAGAGAGTTTCTCATTAATAATAAGCTGTAGAATTATGATGACATCTATTTAAAATATACAAATTATCATATTATAAAAAATTCTTGCATTTGCACATATATTAAAACCTTTGTAAATATGCATAGTTAACAGTTTTGAACATGGTGATCGCATATGCTATTATCTTCTAAGGTGCTTAATAAAAAAACATAATTAAATGTATCCATTTATCTAAGTTTTTGCCTTATGTCTGATACTATTCACATCTTTTTGTCATTATTATTTGTGGCTCAAATTGCAAAGTTCAATATACATGTATGTTGAATATTAGCTTGATCTATCAGAATTGATTATGAATTTTTTAGCAAGCTGCACTTATGGCATTATTATTCATGGATCAGTCATTTTTTTCAAGAGAATATAACAGCAAAGTTGAAGATGTTATATATTGCATCAAGCATAATATAGAAGCAATTGTTGGAACTACAAAAAAGACTTGATTTTAAAAAAAGTTAAAATTTTGATACTTCTTATATATATATATATATATATATATATATATATATATATATATATATATATGTGCAAATTGTTAATAAATTTCTTTATTAACCCCAAAATGTGAAGAATAGGCAAAACTTGGTTAGGAATTGGCTAAAGAAGCCTTATTACCATATTGTAGGAGGTGTATGCATCCCATCATGAAACCAAAGTCATGTCGTATGTATGAAAGTCCAAAATAAGTCAAAAGTCAAGTCTTTTATTGGTATGCAATGCAATTTTTAATTGTACAAACCCTTTTTACAAAAGTTACAAGATTACAATAAGCACTAAAATCCCCAAATTGATTTAGGATTACAAACTTTAAAAAATTTAGAGAGAGAAGAGAATGAATCGCCTCTTTTACAATGCCATGGGTTCTGTATTTATAGGGGTTGAAGCTGGCGGCATGGCTGCCATGTGCACTTTGAGATGCCTAATATTCGAAACCATTCATCATGTTGATGGCATACGGCGTTCCCTCGATCATTTAATGATTTTTGGCAACTTTTAGTAGGCTATTGGCATGTGACGTTATGCTTCATTCGTAATCTACGATATTATCTTTGAGTCCTGGTTATCTTTGGCAGCCATGTCGTATTGATGACTTGCAACATCCCTTAAAATATGATACGTTATTCATAAGGTTGCATTTCGACATCCTTTTAAGGTTGATTGTAACAATCCACATATTTCACAATTATATATTTAAAAGTTTTGTTTAAATATAGCATCGTTAGTTGAATTTAAAGTCTGAAACGTGACTTTTTGTAAATAGTAAATTCGGACTCGAGACAACTTCCTTGAGTTTAAAACGGTGTTTACAACTTGCTTAAGTGTAAACATCGATATGTTTGGAGTTGATTAGGATTTTTGTATTTTCATTTGGCTTTGGGTTGTGTTCTAGCCCATTAACGAAATAAAAGAACCCAAACCTTCTACCAAATACCTCCCACTTCATTCCTCTTCATTCATTCCGTTTCTAATTTCCTAATAAATCAAGCCCTAGGAAAAATGGTAGGAAGAGGAAACTAAATTCCTAAGCCCTAGTTCTCTTGGGAAATTCAAATTCAAGTTCCAAAATCAAGGAGAAACTTAAGTAAGCTTCCTCTTTATCTTCTCCATCTCAATCCCTCTTCAATTCTTGATTTTTCCTATAACCTAACTTAGGAAAAGCTTTGCATTTGATAATAGATTGAAGATTCTAGAGGTCTAGTTAAGAGGAATTGGTCTTGCTTTGTTTTTGAGGTTCTCGTTCGTTGTTTTTAAGTTTAAACGTGAGTTCTTGAACTCGCATCTATGTTTATAGCTTTCACTATTGTTAGGTATGAATTCCTAACATCTATTTCATATTCAATTGTTTTTTATTTGAATTGGTTTGATGAATTTCCCAATTTTGGTATTTTGAAGTCAAATTTATGAATATCCTACTATGGATGTTTGGATATGTTATTTGGGGTGTATCGAAAAGCCTATAGGACTGGGTTGTTGCTTGGCATAAATACCCAGCCTTCATCGCTCATTTGATCGCCTCCGAATTGATTTGGCCATCATTGGCCTATGCAAATTCCACCCAGGCCTAGGCAACCAGATATCTGGTTGAAAATTCCAGACGCCTGGTAAGGGATTCTGGAAAAATTATAAACGAAAAAAATAAAATAAAATAGCAGAGTCTAGGGTCAGATGTCTGGTCGAACCAACCAGACGTCTGGTCCTGCTGAATTTTTCCTACTTTGCCTATTTTTGAGTGGATTTACAAATTTTATCGATTTTTGTTGATTCAGTTAGTTGTTGTCATTTATTATCGATTTTGATGACTTCTTTTCTGTAATTTTGGGAATATCCATTTGAAGGATTTGATATGGATTTTTATGGTTTTAATTCATGTCGTCGAATGTGGATTTTGGTGATAGATTGTTTTCACAATGTGATTTGTCATTTCAAAATACAAAGGTTTTTATACTAGTAGTAAATACTCAAACTCTTTCACAAAAATGATTTCAATACTGTTTTTAATACAAATCTCGTTTTAAAATGGTTTTCCAACCTATTAGTATATACAAACCTTTACCTCATTCGTATGAGAAATCTAATTAAACGATTAAGCAAAACAAGTGGTATCAAACACTTGCATTCACTTTATCAGTTAATTCTTGGACTTGTTCGATTGAAATCTCATGAAAAATTTCCGTGTGGAAATCTACAATTTGTTCGTAATATTTAAGTTAAGCTAGTGTTTATGGGACATGAAGCTAAACTCATTTATTTAGTAGCTTATTGTAATTTACATTTATTTTCGAGTGGAAGTCTATAATTTGTTCGTAAATATTTAAGTTAAGCCAGTGGTTATAGGACACGAATCCAAACTCATTTATTTACTAGCTTAGTAATTTACACTTTTATTGATCAACGATGATTATTTTATGGGCTAGCAACCCATTGTCTTTTAACCGTTTATGGAGGTCGGTTCATGGGGCGTATCTTTTTAAGTGCATCGATGATCGGCTCAACGAGTCTGTGCATGTGTCGATGTTCTGCTCAAAAAGTCTGTGCATGGGTTGTATCTTTTTAGGTGCATCGATATTCGACTATGCATGGGGCATATCATTTTAGGTGAGTCAATATTCGGCTCATTCGTCCCTAAAGGGGGACTATACCCCGTATTTTCATGGGCTAGCGACCCATGGGATAGCGTCCCAATTATGATACATGTGTTGGTGAGTTTTCGTGCTCCCGTTTATGATAGGCCTTCCCCTTTTTATACTTTCTAAATTTCTAAATATGGATTTTTGGGATTTATGTTTCACCATTTTTTTGCTACTTGCATTGATATGTTTTGTCAATATTTGAGGTTTGGTGAATAAGCTAAAGAATATGATATATATTCTTGGGTGTTCGAGAAAATTTAAGACATTGAATGATTTTCATTGTTATCAAATATATACTTGTCATAGTATGGCATTATTGTTATCATATAATTTTGTCATATCTCTTATCCTATCTCATCTTATATGATATTTATAGCTAGATCGATCCGTTTATCATTTTCTTCTTAAATAATACTCGGGTCAGACCGAGGTGTATAAGGTACTTCCACTTGACTTCTTAGCGGGGACTAGCTTCTAAATTTTGGCTAAATACTTTAGAACAGTAGCTTTTGTTTTTATACATTCAAGATAGAGACTCCTTGATGTATACTTATTCTTTTGTCTAGTACTTGTACCTATTTTTTTGTGATGTAGTGGATCTTGTATAACCAATACTTTGATGTTCACTTTTATGTGGTATATTCATATCTGTTTTCGCCTTAGTGATAGGAATATCTGTGACTGATTTTGTGTTAGTCTTATTTTATACTTGTTTTTGAAGGGCACATAGCCACTGTGTAGTAGCATTGAGTTTGTATTTGATATGTCAGATTTCCTCTTGAAATGAAATGCATCACCTTCTATCTGGCATATCAGTACTTGCACAAATTAGTTACACAGAGGGTCGCTCCTCAACAGTCTTATTCTTCGTGCCAGTCGATGGCCTTACTTTGTAGTGTCCTTGGCTAGTGTGAGTATAGAGATGGGGCGTCACAGCTTGGTTACAGAGCCAAACTTTGGAATAATATAAAATATTATGACAAAAATCATTGTCCTAAGTCTCTCTTAGAAATCGTGCCTTAGGATTTAATCCGAGTCTTAGGACCCGCTCTATCCTATTTTCTTTTATGATGCTTTATTTTACCAATCAAGCTTATTTGAATTCATTCAGAGAATAACCTTTTTTCACTTCGTTCTTTCTTTCTTTCTTAAAGAAGAAGGGATGGTTAGACCTGGCAGTCCTAGCACTGGTCAATCTAGTGGTCCTCCATTGGATGGCATATTCATATCTTCCCAACAACTTTTGAAACTTGTAAAGAATCAAAGGTTTGTTTGTACTTTGAGTAAGAACCACAAAAAGGTTTTACCTCTAAAACTAGAAGTGCCTTTCGACCGGCTAGTAGATATCACTGTTCGACTTGAAGAGGCCGATAAAGGAAGTTATAGTAATGTTGGAGGTGCCAAAAAGAGCCTCGATAACAAAAGGAAGAGGCATATTAAGTTTAAAAGCCATAATCCCAACAAGAAGGGGAAGTAGGCAACTTTGGTAGTAAAGACTCCTACCCCTAATCGTGGAGAATACTACAATTATGGATCTAAGGGCCACTATGCAAATAAGTGTCTAAAGTCCCTTACTTGTCGCTATCGCAATTCGAGATATCCTAAGCTTCATGTCCCAAACTTCAAAATAAGAAAGAGGGAAAGCTGAATGTTGTGCAAGTCCCTAGTAACCCTTCTCTTGGTCAAGGTATTTCTCATTCTGTCCTTGGTGGCATTGTTTTGTTTCGTGGTTGTCCTATTCGAATTCCTTTTAATATAGGCGCATATCATTCTTTTATAGCAAAAGAACTTGTTGATACTATTTCTTTAAATATTGAGGGCTTGATGACTTCAATAAGAATTGTGAATCCGGTTGGTGGATCTGCAACACTTAGTTTACTTTTTAAGGATGTTGAAATTATTCTATGTGATTATGCTTCCTGTGATGATTTGCATGTTATGCACTACTTAGGTTTCGGAATTGATTTTGGGAAAGGATTAGCTTAATTGTTATGGTGCCCATATCCTATATCCCAAGAGGACTATCCATCTTCGACATCCTCAATCTGTTAAGTAGATTTCTATTGTTCTTAATGATTTTGATTCCAATTTGGAGGCATCATTTATTCTTTAAACCCATATGATGAGGAAGATGTTATTTCCCTCATTCAAATAGTTAATGAATTTCCCGGTGCCTTTGGGACCGTCTTAGGATTACCACCTAAGCGATCAATTGAGTGGTGCTAAGGTCTTTTCACCTCGAATTTTCCATCGGTTTTCATTAACTACGAGTTGCGGAGGATAGCATTCCACTTTGAGCATTCAGCACTCGTTATGATTCGTATGAGTGGCTCGTTATGTCATTGGGTTCGACAAACCCTCCAGCTTATTTCATCCATCTTGCGAATCGAGTATTCTACGAATATCTTAATGATACCATCCTTATATTCATTGATTAAGGGTGAAAACAACAATTTAAAATTGCAAATCTTTCTGATAAGATATATTTGTAAGTAAATTGGATTTTGTTCTTAAAACAAACAAAGAATATTCGTAAAAATTTTAAGAGACATGTTTATCATCAAGAAGATGATTTTGTGTTGTCTTGCCCATCGAGTGCTTTAAGAATTCTGGTTGATGCGCCTGATCAACTTTATCGATAGGAGTCTCCTAAACGTTATGATGAGACGGTCAGACACAGTAAATTGACTTGTAATAAGTATTTTTTTCTAAAAAGATGATTATATAAAGTTAATCATTATTTTGAATGTCTTAGATTTTTGGGAAAGAGGATCATGAAATAAATGATTTAGCATAGAAGCTGCTTTTTAGAAATTAAAAGAACTCCTTTCCGATGCTATTATTTTTGTGATTCCCGAAGGAAACCAAGACTTCACTGTTTGTACCGATGCTAGTTGTATTGGTTTGGGTGTCGTTCTTATGCAAAGGTAATGTGTTACCGCTTATGCTTCAAGACGACTAAAGCCTGCCGAAACTAGATATGCCACTCATGATTTAGTGCTCGTGGCCATTGCTTTCGCCCTTATAATTTGACATCATTATCTTTTGGAAGAGAATTTTTTTCCCTACGCCAATCATAAATTTTTGAAGCATTTATTTTCTCAAAAGGAACTTAATTTGCATCAACAACGTTGTCTTGAATTCCTTGCATCTTATGTCTTAATATTCTCTATACTCCCGGAAAGGGAAATCGTGTTGCCGACGCCCTTAGTCGTAAGCAACAAGTGGTTGTTTCCATGATGACATCTGAATGGAATGATCTTGAGACTTTGTCCACTTGTGCGATTCGAGATCATGACCCTGATTCATGTTTATCTCTTGTATCATGTAGCCTTGAGGCTCATCCTTCTTTTTTAGACCGTATCCTTGAAGCTCAAAAGTAAGATCCCAAATTGACTTTTCTTACCTAAAGTTGTAGGGATAAAATTGATGTTGATGGTTTGAAAGACTTTGAAATCGATGCTCGTGGAGGAATTCAAAACTTTGTTTGACTTATTGTGCCAAGTATTAGTGATCTTCGTAAAGACATTTTAGAAGATTCTCATCATTCTAAATTGACCATTCGTCCCGGTAGTAGAAAAATGTATGCGAACATGAAACGACTTTATTACTGAGATGGAATGAAATCTGATATTGGTAACTTTATTAAGTGTTGCATGACTTGTCAACTCATAAAGGCCGAGCATTAAAGGCACGGTGGGTTATTGCAACCTTTGGGCATTCCAGTTTGGAAGTGGGATCAATTCTCCATGGACTTTATTGATGGTCTTCCTCGTTCTCGTTTGGGTCATAATAGTTTATGGGTGATTGTAGATAGACTTACTAAATCCGCTCATTTTATTCCCGTTCAGTCCAATCGGACCATACCTCTTTTGTCCAAACTCTATGTTAAAGAAATTGTTAAATAGCATGGAGTTCCTACTTCTATTGTTAGCAATCGTGATCCATTATTACTGGTGGATTTTGGAAGGGTCTTAAAAAAACTTTGGGAACAAAGCTTAATTTTTGCACCGCTTATCATCCTCGGTCCGAAGGACAAATAGAGTGTGTGAATCAAATTCTTGAAGATCTTCTTCATGCATGTGTTCCTGATTTTAGTGGAAGTTGGGAAGATCATATTTCTCTTGTTGAGTTTTCTTATAATAATAGCTTCCAATCTAGTATTGCTATGGCACCTTTCGAGAAACTCTACGGAAGGCCATGCTGATCTCCTTCGTGTTGGCTTGAAGCCGGTGAGAACCTGGTTTTAGGTTTAGTTTATTCATGATGCCACATAAAAGATTAAACTTATTCATCATAAGATGAAAGAAGCTCAAAATAGACAAAAATCCTATGCCAATAACCGAAGAAGGAATTTGGAATATTCTGTATAATCTTTGAGTCCTGATTACCGTTGACAGCCTTGTCGCATTGATGATTTGCAACATCCCTCGAAATATGATACCTTATTGATAAGGTTGCATTTCGACATCCTTTGAAGGCTGATTGTAATAACCCGCATATTTTACGACTATATATTTAAATGTTTTGTTTAAATACAGCATTGTTGGTTGAATTTAAAGTTCGAAACATGACTTTTTGTAAACAGTCGAATCCGAACTCG
The DNA here is from genome assembly GCA_030765085.1 of Allium cepa. Taxonomy (NCBI): domain Eukaryota; kingdom Viridiplantae; phylum Streptophyta; class Magnoliopsida; order Asparagales; family Amaryllidaceae; genus Allium; species Allium cepa. The sequence continues at coordinate 26,916,896 of CM060939.1, read as the reverse complement.
AGACCACTTCCATTGAGTTCAAAATCACGTTTACAACTTATTTAGTATAAACATCGATATGTTTGGAGTTGATTAGGATTTTCGTATTTTTATTTGGGCTTTGGATTCTATTCTAGCCCATTAACCCAATAAAAGAACCCAAACCTTCTACCAAATACTTCCCACTCCACTCCTCTTCATTCATTCCATTTCTGATTTCCTAATACACTCAAGCCCTTAGAAAAATGGTGGGAAGAAACTAAATTCCTAAGCTCTAGTTCTCTTAGGAAATTCAATTTCAAGTTACAAAATCAAGGAGAAGCTCAGGTAAGCATCATCTTCATCTTATCCATCTCAATCCCTCTTCAGTTCTTGATTTTATCAATAACCAAACTTAGGAAAAACTTTGTATTTGATAATAGATTGAAGATTCGAGAGGTGTAGTGAAGAGGAATTAGTCTTTCTTTGTTTTTTAGCTTCTTATTTGTTTTTTTTAAGTTTAAAGGTGAGTTCTTGAACTCACATCAATTTCTATAACTTTCACTGTTGTTAAGTATGAATTCCTAACATTTATTTCATGTTCAATTATTTTTTATTTGAATTGGTTCAGTGAATTTTCCAATTTTGGTATTTTGAAGTCAAAATTTATGAAAATCCTACTATGGATGTTTGGACATGTTACTTAGGGTGTATCATAGAGCCTATAGGACTTGGGTTGTCGCTTGGCATAAATCCCTAGCTTCCATTTCTTATCTGATCGCCTCCAAATTGATTTGGCCATCATTGGCCTAGGCAAATTCTGCCCGGCCCAGGCAACCAGACGTCTGGTCCTATTGAATTTTGCCTACTTTGCCTGTTTTTGAGTGGATTTTCAATTTTTATCGATTTTTGTTGACTAGGTTAGTTATTGTCATTTATTATCGACTTTGATAGCTTCTTTTTCAAATTTTTGGGAATATCCATTTGATGGATTTGATACCAATTTTTATTGTTTTAATTCACGTCGTCGAATGTTGATTTTGGTGATAGATTGTTTTTACAATCAATTCCATGATTTGTCACTTTAAAATACAAAGATTTTTATACTAGCAGTAAATACTCAAACTTTTTCACAAAAACGATTTCAACACTATTTTTAACACAAAGCTCATTGTAAAACCGTTTTCCAATCTGTTAATATATACAAACCTTTACCTCATTCGTATGAGAAATCTAATTAAACGACTTGGTAAAACAAGTGGTATGAAACGCTTGCCTTAACTTCGTCTATTAATTCTTGGACTTGTTCGATTAAAATCTCATGACAAATTTTCAAGTGGAAATCTATAATTTGTTCATAAATATTTAAGTTAAGCTAGTGGTTATAGGACATGAAGCTAAACTCATTTATTTGCTAGCTTAGTGTAATTTACACTTATTTTCGAGTGGAAGTCTACAATTTGTTCGTAAATATTTAATTTAAGCCAGTGGTTATGGGACATGAAGCCTAACTCATTTATTTAATAGCTTAGTGTAATTTACACTTTTATTGATCAATGATGATTATTTTTATGGGCTAGCGACTATGGTCTTTCAACCGTTTTATGGAGTTTGGTTCATGGAGCTTATCTTTTTAAGTGCGTCGATGATCGGCTCAACGAGTCTATGCATGGGGCGTATCTTTTTAAGTACGTTGATGTTTTGCTCAACAGGCCTACGTATGGGGCGTATCTTTTTAGGTTCGTCGATGTTCGGCTGTGCATGGGCGTATCTTTTTAGGTGTGTTAATTTTCATCTCATTCGTCCCTAAAGGGGGACTGTACCCCATATTTTCATGGGTTAGCTACCCATGGGATAGCGTCCCGTTTATGATATACGTGTTGATGAGTTTTTATGGTCCCGTTTATGATAGCTCTTCCCTCTTTTGTGTTTTCTGGATTTCTAAATATGGATTTCTGGAATTTATGTTTCAATAATTTTTTGCAATTTGCATTGATGTGTTTTGTCAATATTTGAGATTTGGTGAATAAGCTAAAGAATATAACATTCTTTTTAGGTGTTTGAGAAAATTTGAAATATTGTATGACTTTCATTGTTATCAAATATGTACTTGTCATAGTATAGCATTGTTGTTATCGTATATTTTAGTCATAACTCTTATCATATCTCATCTTATATGATATTTATAGCTAGACTGGTCTGTTTACTAATTTTCTTCTTAAATAATACTCAGGTCAGACCGAGGTGTATCAGGTACTTTCACTTGACTTCTTAGCAGGGAGTAGCTTCTGCCTTTTGGCTAACTACTTTAGCTCGGTAGTTTTTGTTTTTATACATTCAAGATAGAGACTTGTTGATGTATACTTATTCTTTTGTCTAGTATTTATACCTATTCTTTTGTGATGTATTGGATTTTATATGACCACTACTTTGATGTTTACTTTTATGTGTTATATTCATATCTATTTCCGCCTTAGTGATATGAATATCTATGACTGATTTTGTGTTATGCTTATTTTATATTTGTTTCTGAAGGCCACATAGCCATTGTGTAGTAGCTTCGAGATTGTATTTGATATGTCAGATTTCCTCTTGAAATGAAATGCATGACCTTCTATTTGGCATATCGGTACTCATACAAATCAATTACACAGAGGGTTGCTTCTCAATAATCTTATTCTTCGTGCTAGTTGACGATATTACTCCGTAGTGCCCTTGGCTAGTGCGAGTATAGAGGTGGGGCGTCACAGCTTCTTATCAGAGACAAACTTCGGAACAATATACAATATTATGATAAGAATCATTGTCCTAATTCTAACTTAGGAATCATGCCTTGGGATTTAATCCGAGTCCTAGGATCTGTTCTATCCTATTTACTTTTATGAATCTTTGTTTTACCAATCAAGCTTATTTGAATTCAATTTGAGATTAACCGTCTTCCTCTTCGTTCTTTCTTTCTTTTTTAAAGCAGAAGAGATGGTTAGACCTGGCAGTCCTAGCATTGGTAAATCTAGTGGTCCTCCTCTGGATGGCGTATTAATGTCTGCCCAACAACTTTTGGATCTTGTAAAGAATCAAAGGTATATCTGTGTTTTGACTAAGAACCCCAAAAAGGTTTTACCTCTGAAACTAGAGGTGCCTTTAGACCAGCTAGTACATATCACTCATTGACTTGAAGAGGTCGATAAAGGAAGTAATAGTGATGTTGGAGGTGTCAAAAAGAGCCTCAATAACAACAAGAAGTGGAATATTAAGTTCAAAAGCCATAATCCCAACAAGAAAGGGAAGAATGCAACTTTGGTAACAAAGTCTCCTACTCTAAATCGTGAAGAATGCTACAATTGTGGATCTAAGGACCACTATGTAAATAAGTGTCCTAAGCCCCTTACTTGTCGCTATAGTAAAAGTTCGAGTCATCCTAAATCTTCATGTCCCAAACTTTAAAATAAGAAAGAGGGAAGCTAAATGTTGTGCAAGCCCATAGTAACACTTCTCTTGGTCGAGGTATCTCTCTTCTGTCCTTGATGGCATTGTTTTGTTTCGTGGTTATCCTATTCGAATTCCTTTTGATACGGGTGCATCTCATTCTTTTATATCAAAAGAACTTGTTGATACTTTTTCTTTAAATATTAAGGGCTTGATGACTTCATTAAGAATTGCGAATCCGGTTAGTGGATCCGCAACAATTAATAAATTGACTTGTAATAAGTAAAAAAAATTCGAAAAAGATGATTACATAAAGTTAATCATTAGTTTGAATGTCTTAGATTTTTTGAGAAGAGGATCATGAAATAAATGATTTAGCATAGAAGCTTCTTTTTAGAAATTAAAAGAACTCCTTTCCGATGCTATTATTCTTGTGGTTCTCGAAGGGAACCAAGACTTCACTGCTTGTACCGATGCTAGTTGTATTGTTTTGGGTGTCGTTCTCATGCAAAGGGAATGTGTTATCGCTTATGCTTCTAGATGTTTAAAGCCTGCCGAGACTAGATATGCCACTCATGATCTAGTGCTCGCAGCCATTGTTTTTGCCCTTAGAATTTGGCATCATTATCTTTTAGGAGTGAAATTTTCTCCCTACACCGATCATAAATCTTTGAAATATTTATTTTCTCAAAAGAAACTTAATTTGCATCAACAACGTTGGCTCGAAATCCTTACATCTTATGATCTTTATATTCTCTATACTCCTAGAAAGGGAAATCCTGTTGTCGATGCCTTTAGTCGTAAGCAACAAGTGGTTGTTTCCATGATGATATCTGAATGGAATGATTTTGAGACTTTTTCCACTCGTGAGATTCGAGATCATGACCCCAATTCAGGTTTATCTCTTGTATTATGTAGCATTGAGGCTCATCCTTCTCTTTTAGACCGCATCCTTGAAGCTCAAAAGCAAGATGCTGAATTGGCTCTTCTTTGCCAAAGTTGTAGGGATAAAATTGATATTGATGGTTTTAAAGACTTTGAAATCGATGCTCGTAGAGGAATTTGAAAAATAGGTAGACTTATTGTGCCAAATATTAGTGATCTTCGTAAAGACATTTTAGAAGATTCTCGTCGTTCTAAATTTACCATTCGTGACGATAGTAGAAATATGTATGCTGGCATGAAACGGCTTTATTATTGGGATGGAATGAAATCTGATATTGCTAATTTTGTTAAGCGTTGCATGGCTTGCCAACACATAAAGTCCGAGCGTTAGAGGCACGGTGGATATTGCGACTTTTGGGCATTCCAGTTTGGAAGTGGGATCAAGTCTCCATGGACTTTATTGACAGTCTTCCCCGTTCTCGTTTGGGTCGTGAAAATTTATGGGTGATTGTAGATAGACTTGCAAAATCTGCCCATTTTATTCCCGTTCAGTCCAATCGGACCATACTACTTTTGGCCAAACTCTATGTTAAAGAAATTGATAAATTGCATGGAGTTCCTGCTTCTATTATTAGCGATCGTGGTCCATTATTTACTAGTGTATTTTGGAAGGGTCTTCAAAAGCTTTGGGAACAAAGCTTAATTTTAGCACCGCTTATCATCCTCGGTCTGATGGACAAATAGAGCGTGTGAATCAAATTCTTGAAGATCTTCTTCGTGGATGTGTTATTGATTTTGGTGGAAGTTGGGAAGATCATATTTCTCTTGTTAAGTTTTCTTATAGTAATAGCTTTCAATCTAGAATTGGTATGGCAACTTTTTAGGCACTCTACGGAAGGCCATGCCAATCACCTTCATGTTGGCTTGAAGCCGGTGAGAAGCTGGTTTTACGTCCAAATTTTATTCGTGATGCCACAGAAAAGATTAAGCTTATTCGTTATAGGATGAAAGAAGCTCAAAGTAGACAAAAATCCTATGCCGATAACCGAAGAAGGAATTTGGAATTTTCGGTGGGAGATTTGGTATTTGTGTTGTTTCACCTATGAAGGGTATTGTGCGTTTCAGTAGTTCGAAAAAATTAGCACCTCGATATATTGGCTCATTTCCCGTCACCGAATGCATTGGTTCCATGGCTTATCATCTTTTATTACTGGCTCAATTTTCTGCTATTCATGACGTATTCCACGTTTCTCAACTACGGAAATGCCTTAGAGATTCTGATTCTATTCTTGATTCAGGTGTTAATAAAGAAATTAAAGTTTCACCTAATTTGACTTATGAGAAGCAACATATTCATATCATCATTGCAGATGTTAATGCCTTCATAATAATCCGCTTGTGAAAGTTCAATGGCCCGCAAATCCAAAGGATTGCTCTTGGGAATCCAAAGAATTCATTAAGCGAAAACATCCGGACTTACTCTCTCGTGCTCCTTAAGGTGAACTTCTCACTTCAAAATTTTATTTTGTGCTGTTATGCCTTAGAGTGGTTGTTACTCTTTATTTTCTTCTTAACTATTGTGAGGACGTAATTTTTTAAGGAGGGGAGTCTGTAACAACCCGCATATTTTACCATTATATATATATATATATATATATAAATGTTTTATTTAAATATAGCATCGTTGGTTGAATTTAAAGTCTGAAATGTGACTTTTTATAAACAGTCGAATCCGGACTCGAAACCACTTCCATTGAGTTTAAAACGACATTCACAACTTGTTTTAAGTATAAACATCGATATGTTTGGAGTTGATTAGGATTTTGGTATTTTCATTTGGGCTTCTTTGGGTTGTGTTCTATCCCATTAACCCAATAAAAGAATCCAGACCTTCTGCCAAATACCTCCCACTCCACTCCTCTTTATTCATTCAATTTCTAATTTCCTAATACACTCAAGCCCTAGAAAAAATGGTGGAAAGAATAAACTAAATTCCTAAGCCCTAGTTCTCTTTGGCAATTCAAATTCAAGTTCCAAAATCAAGAAGAAGCTTAGGTAAGCATCTTTTTCATCTTCTCCGTCTCAATCCCTCTTCAATTCTTGATTTTGCCTATAACCTAACTTAAGAACTTTGCACTTGATAATATATTAAAAATTCTAGAGGTGTAGTGAAGAGGAATTAGTCTTGCTTTGGTTTTGAGCTTCTCATTCGTTGTTTCTAAGTTTAAAGGTGAGTTCTTGAGCTCGGATCTATGTCTATAGCTTCCAATATTGTTAGGTATAAATTCCTAACATCTATTTCATGTTCAATTGTTTTTTATTTGAATTGGTTTGGTGAATTTTTCAGTTTTGGTATTTTGAAGTCCAAATTTATGAGAATCCTACTATGGAAGTTTGGACATGTTATTTGGGGTGTATCGAAGAGCTTATCGGACTGGGTTGTCGCTTGGCATAAATCCCTAGCCTCCTTCGCTCGTCTGATCGCCTCCGAATTGATTTAGCCATCATTGGCCTAGGCAAATTCTGCCCAGGCCTAGGCGACCAGACATCTGGTTAAAAATTCCAAAGGTCTGGTAAGGGCTTCTGGAAAAATTATAAAAACGAAAAAAATAAAATAAAATGGCAGAGCCTAGGGTCAGACGTCTGGTTAAACCAAGCAGACGTCAGGTCCTATTGAATTTTGCCTACTTTATCTGTATTTTAGTAGATTTCCAATTTTTATCGATTTTTTTTGATTCGGTTGGTTGTTGTCACTAATTTTCGACTTTGATGACTTCTTTTGTATTTTTGGGAATATCCAATTGATAGATTTGATATCGATTTTTATGGTTTTAATATACGTCGTCGAATGTGGATTTTGGTGATATATTGTTTTTACAATCATTTATGTGATTTGTCACTTTAAAATACAAAGGTTTTTATACTAGTAGTAAATACTCAAACTCTTTCACAAAAATGATTTCTACGCTATTTTTAATACAAATCTCATTTTTAAACCGTTTTCCAATCTATTAGTGTATACAAACCTTTACCTCATTCGTATGAGAAATCTAATTAAACGGCTAAGCAAAACAAGTGGTATGAAACGCTTGCATTTACTATCGGTTAATTCTTGGACTTGTTCGATTGAAATCTCGTGACAAATTTTCGAGTGGAAATCTATAATTTGTTCGTAATATTTAAGTTAAGCTAGTGTTTATGGAAAATGAAGCTATACTCATTTATTTACTAAATTAGTGTAATTTGCATTTATTTTCGAGTGGAAGTCTACAATCTGTTCGTAAATATTTAAGTTAAGCCAACGGTTATAGGACATGAAGCCTAGCTCATTTATTTACTAGCTTAGTGTAATTTACACTTTTATTGATCAATGATGATTATTTTTATGGGCTAGCGACCCATGGTCTTCCAACTGTTTTATGGAGGTCGGTTCATGGGGCGTATCTTTTTAAGTGCATCGATGATCGGCTCAACGAGTCTGTGCATGGGGAGTATCTTTTTAAGTGCGTCGATGTTCTGCTCAAAAAGTGTGTGCATAGGGCGTATCTTTTTTGGTGCATCGATATTTGGCTGTGCATGGGGCGTATCTTTTTAGGTGCGCCAATGTTCGGCTCATTCGTCCCTAAAGGGTGACTGTACCCCGTATTTTTATGGGTTAGCGACCCATGGGATAGCGTCCTAATTGTGATACATGTGTTGGTGAGTTTTCGTGCTCCCGTTTATGATATGTCTTCCCACTTTTATGTTTTTTGAATTTCTAAATATGGATTTTTGGAATTTATGTTTCACCAATTTCTTGCGATTTGCGTTGATATGTTTTGTCAATATTTGAGGTTTGATGAATAAGCTAAAGAATATGATATTTTTTCGGGTGTTTGAGAAAATTTAAGATATTGAATGATTTTCATTATCATCAAATATATACTTGTTATAGTATGGAATTATTGTTATCATTTAATTTTGTCATATCTCTTATCCTATCTCATCTTATATGATATTCATAGCTAGACTGATCGATTTATTATTTTTCTTCTTAAATAATACTCGGGTCAGACCGAGGTGTATCAAGTACTTCCACTTGACTTCTTAGCAGGGACTAGCTTCTGACTTTTTGCTAACTACTTTAGCTCGGTAGTTTTTGCTTTTGCACATTCAAGATAGAGATTCCTTGATGTATACTTATTCTTTTATCTAGTACTTGTACCTATTCTTTTGTGATGTAGTGGATCTTATATAACCACTACATTGATGTTCACTTTTATGTGGTACATTCATATCTGTTTTTGCCTTTTTCTTTCTTTCTTTTTTTTGAAAATAGGTTAATTTGATTAGTAAACAGGCTTTGCAGCCCATAGCAACATACATCTGAGATAAAACAATGGACCGGCAATTCAGTCAACTATTGTCTTCAACTAACTTTCCTAAAGAGGTTCATCTATGGCGGCTGCCAGCTCGTTGGTCGATTTTGTCCGCTCAATTCCATCTTCCTCAACTTCTCCAGTAGTGATTCTTCTTGTGCCGATGCAGTGGTGAGTATTTTCATAGGAATTCTTTCGATAAAAACAGCTATTTCTCTGTTAGTTTGATTTGTGAGAGCTAACGTGTCTAACTTTTTTTCTTCAAAAGTCCTACAGTTCCGTTCCTTCCAGATGAACCACAAGCAGGTTGTGAGGCTAATTTTTTCGAGCTCCTTCATCAGCTTAGAGAGGTTTCTCCCATCGTGCAGGTAATCAATCTCCTCTTTTAAACTAGTAGTACAATTGTTAAACTGAAGTCTGTTCTTTTGGTTGATCCAAATTCTTTTCGAGTATTCACAGTCAAAAAATAAGTGGTCATGAGTTTCCTCTTCCTTGCAACAAAAGAGACATGTTGTGTTTTCCAAAATTTTCCATTTTTTTAGTCTGTCTTTTGTGGGTAATTTACCCAGAATCGCCTTGTAAAGTGTATGCACCATTTTTGGGGGATTAGATTTGCTCCATACTATATCAGACCATTTAGCCTCAGAACTTTTATTTCTTGATACTTCCCAAATGTCTTTGAATTTGAAATGATCATTAGCACTCACCTTCCATATCCATTTATCTTCATTCTCTTCTCTGTAGATATATTTCTGTCGAATTTCCTCCTGATAATTGAGAGTTAGTAAGTTATTATTACATTGCCATTCTCCATTATCAATAATATCTGCTACTTTCCAGTTTGGATTTCCATATGCTGAGAATGCATCCCAACCAAGCCTGTTTATCATACTTTTGGAGTTAAGCCATGGATCTCTCCAGATATCAGTTTTCCTTCCATTGGCAATCTTTCTATCTAGATACTTTTGAAAATCCTCTCTGATCTTAAGAATGTTTTTCCAAGTAATCTGTTTTCGCCTTAGTGATTGAATATCTATACTGATTTTGTGTTATTCTTATTTTATATTTGTTTTCGAAGGCCACATAGCCACTGTGTCGTAGCTTTGAGTTTGTATTTGATATGTCAGATTTCCTCTTGAAATGAAATGCATGACCTTCTATCTGGCTTATCTGTACTCGAACAAATAAATTACATAAAGGGTCGCTCCTCAATAGTCTTATACTTCGTGCTAGTCGACAGCATTACTCCGTAGTGTCCTTGATAGTGTGAGTGTAGAGGTGGGGCGTCACAGCTTGGTATCAGAGCCAAACTTCGGAACAATATAGAATATTATGACAAGAATCATTATCCTAAGTCTCTCTCAGAAATCGTGCCTTAGGATTTAATCCGAGTCTAAGGACCCATTCTATCCTATTTTATTTTATGATGCTTTGTTTTACCAATTAAGCTTATTTGAATTCATTCGGAGAATAATTTTTTTCCTCTTCGTTCTTTCTTTCTTTCTTAAAGAAGAAGAGATGGTTAGACCTGGCATTCCTAGCGTTGGTCAATCTAGTGGTCCTTCTATGGATGGTGTACTCATGTCTGCCCAATAACTTTTGGAAATTCAAATTCAAGTTTCAAAATCAAGAAGAAGCTTAGGTAAGCATCTTGTTCATCTTCTCCACCTCAAATTCTAGAGGTGTAGTGAAGAGGAATTGGTCTTTCTTTGTTTTTGAGCTTCTCATTCGTTGTTTTTAAGTTTAAAGGTGAGTTCTTGAACTCACATCTATGTCTATAGCATTCATTATTGTAAGGTATGAATTCCTAACATCTATTTCATGTTCAATTGTTTTTTATTTGAATTGGTTTGGTGAATTTTCTAATTTTGGCATTTTGAAGTAAAAATTTATGAGAATCCTACTATGGATGTTTGGACATGTTATTAGGGGTATATCGAAGAGCCTATCGGACTGGGTTGTCGCTTGGCGTAAATCCCTAGCCTTCATCGCAAGTCTGATCACCTCTGAATTGATTTGGCCATCATTGGCCTAGGCAAATTCTACCCAGGCCCAACCGACTAGACGTTTGGTTAAAAATTCCAAACGTCTGGTAAGGGCTTCTGGAAAAATTATAAAAACGAAAAAAATGAAATAAAATGGCGGAGCCTAGGGTTAGACGTCTGGCCAAACCAAGCAGACGTCTGGTCCTATTGAATTTTGCCAACTTTACCTGTTTTTGAGTGGATTTCTAATTTTTATCGATTTTTGTTGATTCAATTAGTTGTTGTCATTTATTATCGACTTTGATGACTTCTTTTCTGTATTTTTGGGAATACCCATTTGATGGATTTGATATCGATTTTTATGGTTTTAATACACGTCGTCGAATGTGGATTTTGTTGATAGATTGTTTTTATAATCATTTCTGTGATTTGTCGCTTTAAAATACAAACGTTTTTATACTAGTAGTAAATACTCAAACTCTTTCACAAAAACGATCTCAACACTATTTTTAATACAAAGCTCGTTTTAAAAACTTTTTCCAACCTATTAGTATACACAAACTTTTACCTCATTTGTATGAGAAATCTAATTAAATGACATAGCAAAACAAGCGGTATGAAACGCTTGCGTTTCTTGGACTTGTTCAATTGAAATCTCGTGACAAATTTTCGAGTAGAATTCTACAATTTGTTCGTATATATTTAAGTTAAGCTAGTGTTTATAGGACATGAAGCTAAACTCGTTTATTTACTAGCATAGTGTAATTTACACTTATTTTCGTGGAAGTCTACAATTTGTTCGTAAATATTTAAGTTAAGTCAGTGGTTATGGGACGTGAAGCCTAACTCATTTATTTACTAGCTTAGTGTAATTTACACTTTTATTAATCAATGATGATTATTTCTATGGGCTAGCGATCCATGGTCTTTCAACCATTTTATGGAGCTTGGTTCATGGGGCGTATCTTTTTAAGTGCATTGATGATCATCTCAATGAGTTTGTGCATGGGACGTATCTTTTTAAGTGCATCGATGTTCTACTAAATAAGTCTTTGCATATGGCATATCCTTTTAGGTGTATCGACGTTCGGCTGTGCATGGGGCATATCTTTTTAGGTGCGTCAATGTTCGGCTCATTCGTCCCCAAGGGGGAATTGTACCCCATATTTTCATGGGTTGGCGACCCATTGTATAGCGTCCTGTTTATGATACGCGTGTTGGTGAGTTTTCGTGCTTCCGTTTATGATAGGCCTTCTCCTTTTTAGGTTTTTTGGATTTCTAAATATGGATTTCTGGAATTTATGTTTCAGCAGTATTTTGCGATTTTCATTGATATGTTTGGTCAATATTTGAGGTTTTGTGAATAAGCTAAAGAATATGATATTCTTTTTGGGTGTTTGAGAAATTTGAGATACTGTATGATTTTCATCGTTATCAAATATATACTTGTCATAGTATGGCATTATTGTTGTAATATATTTTTGTAATATCTCTTATCCTATCTTATCTTATATGATATTTATAGCTAGACCGATCCATTTATTATTTTTATTCTTAAATAATCCTTGGGTCAGACCAAGGTGTATCAGATACTCCCACTTGACTTCTTAGCAGGGACTAGCTTTGACTTTTGGCAAACTACTTTAGCTCGGTAGATTTTGTTTTGATACATTCGAGATAGAGACCCCTTGATGTATACTTATTATTTTATCTCGTACTTGTACCTATTCTTTTTTGATTCAGTGGATCTTGTATGACACTACTTTGATGTTCACTTCTATGTGCTATATTCGTATCTGTTTTCACCTTAATGATATGAATATCTATTATTAATATTGTGTTATGCTTATTTTATATTTATATCTGAAGGCCATATAGCCACTGTGTAGTAGCTTTGAGTTTGTATTTGATATGTCAGATTTCTTCTTGCAATGAAATGCATGACCTTCTATCTGGCATATCGGTACTCGCACAAATCAATCACACAAAGGGTCGCTCCTCAACAGCCTTATTCTTCATGCTAGTCGACGACATTACTTCATAGTGTCCTTGGCTAGTGTGAGAATAGAGGTGGGGTGTCACACTGATGATACATGACATCACCTGATATTTGATATCCTTTGCCGAATTGATGGCATTCGACAAGCTACTATGTTGTTAGTATGCGGCAACCTCCTTCATTTACGTTGATAGAAGGTGACATTCTTCATAATTCCTGACTTTAGATATCCCAACTCCATTACTGAGATTTGAGATTGTTTGCTACGTTGATAGCATACGACGTCCTTAGGTATATAGCAGAATTCTGATATCTTTCTTTACATTGTTGTTGTTCGAGATCCTCTCATGTGTTGTATCATGTAGCTTGGAGTACTTTCACTTGTTAATATTCCACATCTGTATTTATATTAATGAAGTGCAGCATCCTGCCTTGTAGACAATCTATGACATCAACACTTATTTGACCCTCTTGCGTTGTTGATAATATATGATACCTATGCCGCTTATGCTGATGGTACTCGATACTATTGCTTTCTATTGCGTATATCCGATAATATTTGCAGTTCATCATCCTTAGGGACCCGATATCCTTGTGCGATATGCTTTTCATACTTTTGACATCATGGTTTGTAGTAACATTTTCCCCCTAGTATAGAGAAAATGTTGACTTTTCAAGTTAATTCCTCGATATTAGCGCTTTTCGTCTATTAATATTTCTCTCAAATACAGGCCCTCTATTTGAATTTAGATCAATGGCTTCTATGCTTCCTCTTTCACTCTATAAAACTCATCCTTCTTCCTCATTCTCCTTTTACTTGCAACATCAAACTCGAAGCAAAGTTTTTGATTACCTAATTTTATTCAAAATCCTTCCATCCTTCGACATCCCAGCTTAAATCGAGATACGATTTTCATTATAACCAATTGAATCGACAAATTAGATTAATAAATTTTGAATTTGAACTATAGCTAGGGTTTTATTTGGGCATTTTCGTTTCTTAATCGATATTAAGGTTTAATAGCTAGGTTCTGGTTGTAGATCTTGTTAGACTCTCGATTTTGATTATAACAACCTATATAAAACGTTATGTGTATATTAAACCATCTTTGTAGGAGATTTATTGCAGATTCATCTACAGATGATTATAGCTGTATATTTTGTATCTAGAGTATGTTTATTACTTAGAAAATTTGTTAAAATCTCTCCTTAAATGATATATATATAAAATATACACACACATGCACATACATGCACAAAACAGCAAAATTAGACGTCTGAATCCATTCATTCAGACGTCTGAGTACTGAAATAAGAATATTGTTTTTACAATATTCAGACATATGAACTGAAATATTCAAACGTCTGAATGAGGTCAAAAATGAACTATTTCTTTGTTGTTTACGTTTTCAATCTAATTCAGAAGTCTGAATTTTTTTATTCAAACATCTTAATATCCCCAACTGCTATTTTCTTGAAAAGTCACTTCTCTTTACCAAGAGAAACATCCTTTTAAATCAACAGTTGCATCCGTTCTTTTCAATATAACTTTTCATTTAAAGATGAAACTCTTCATATACTATATATAGATTATAGAATTCAACATACAAATTACCGAATTTACTTTTGACATTCTTGAATTCTCATCTATTCTCTAGCTTTCAAATTACACTCAAATTGCTAACATATTTTGATCATTAATCACTTTATCTTCCACAATTCTCAAAGCACATCACACTATATATCATGAAGGAGAAGATTATAGGAAGATTGTACTCAATTGACTTATCAGTGTTATTTAAGAACACATTACAGTCAGATACATTTGTTATTTGTAAAGAAATCCTGTTCGGTTGCTCAGGCGTTTGAAGTCCAATTCGGTTGCTTAAGCGGGTGAAGTCCTGCTCGGTTGCTCAGGCAGTGTAAACATGTTCCTTCGGGTTAAGTGAGGGTTGTGTTAGTGAAATTCCAGAAGGAGTCTGGGACTGGACGTAGAACGGAAAGTTCGAACCAGTATAAAAATTCCCGGTGTGCTTGTTTTATTTTTTACTTATTTACATTGCTATAGTATTTTACTTTATTTTCACACTAGTATAGTTTAATTCCATATAGCACGATCTGCACAGTCTTTTCAGGTCTTTGAATTATAAGTAGAATCATAGATTTGTTATGCTTATTAGTGAACCTTTGAATTATTATATCATTTAGGGCTTAATTGATTAATTAAAGATCGCCGATATCAATTCAAAAATCTGGGATCTTCTGTTTAGTTAAAAGTGGGTTGTTTATGAGGAACCCGAAAGACGTTCCAGAATTCATTGATTAGTTTAATTTCAAAGCTATTACCCTACAGAATCTAAACCTGATGATTGGCATCATTATTTCAACAACTAGTTCAAAACTTGGAAACTATTAGAATACGAGATCCTTATAATGTTGGCAACCAATTAGAAGTGCAGTAATTGTTGATAATTAGTATTCTTGTTCAAATCTTATATGACGTCACTAGTTTACCATGTATTTATCATATAGAAGTCATAAATTACTTATATATTCGATATCTTTATGAGTTTAATAGTTGGTTAGAGTATTTTCTAAACCTTTCGACATTATTTACTAATTTCGACCATTTCCCATTTTGACATTAGATTCGATATCTCATTATAGTTTTCATAAGAGGCTCCTAATGCGACATCACATGGATTCGAAATCAAATTATTGATTCAACATTCCATTTAAGATGTTGTTAACATGATATTTAAATTAGACCATTTTTTGACTAGTTGTGAACTTACCATTTCACCATGAATTTAGTGGTTGTTTACATTCCCTCAATTGCTTGTAAACTTCCTAAGTATTTTATCAATTCTACATAAGCTATTTGATGGGTTATTAACATTTTGAAAGTGTAATCGCTATTTATGAATTTCAACACTTTATTGTCAAAACTTGGCTAATTTCTAATTAATTAACTACCTTTGTTTAGGCATTGAATTGTCTATTTTGCATATATGAGCATTATAAAATGTTTAGTACTTCCCTAACTTTGTGTAATATCACTTGGTAAGTAAATGGAAAGCAAAAAATCAAGTAAGAGCTCTAAACCACTCCTTTTGTAAAGAAAGAGACTTCCACCTCAACCATCTTATACTGTTATTCAAAAGGAAGTAGACATGATTCATGAACAATTTGGGATTACGAACATAGAGGCCATACATGAGGCCATACATATCGGTCCCTCTAGCAGGATAGATAAGGGTTTCTTTTCCTGTACTCCTATCCATATCTGGAATTCGGGGTTTTTGCCTTGTAACGATTCCGTTTTTAAACCAAATTTAAACTAATAATTAATATTAATTTTGGAATTTAATTGTGAATTAATTTGAATTTTTCAAAACAAATAAGATAAGTGTTTGATTTTATACACACATATATATATATATAGGAATAGATTGTAATTTGGATTTGAATTTGAAATTCAAATATATATATCTTAAAATAAATTGGATTTGAAAATAATAGATATATGATTTTATTAGTACATAATTTAACTTTAAAACATATTCTTTAATGATTATATAAATATTAATATAAGTAAATATTCAATAAAGATATAAAATTATATTAAAACGTATATATAAATATAAACTAAATATAATGTAATATATATATTATATAAAAATATCATTATCATGCAAAATTACAAGTATAAATACCTCAATATAACCAATTACAAGTGTTAAGATTTTAATTCATGCAAAGACAAGTGTCAATTATTTTCTTTTCATTTTAAAATTAATAAACAAGGCTATAAAATCCTTACTCCTACACTCTCACTTCTCTTTTTATCTTCATTTTCAAAAGCCTGTAAACTACAAACTAGAGAAAATAAAATTAAAAACCAGTAAAACAAACTAAAACCAAAATCTATTTCAAGTCTTCAACTTCTTTACAAATTCAACCTGATCTAAATCAAGCAAGTAGTTTCAGATTCAACTCGGTAATTAAGAAAACCAAAATCAAGTTGAAGATCAAAACCAAGCAGATCACAAATCAAAGTTCCAGAAAACAAGAAAATAAACTCTGCTTCTCTGTTATTATCAAAACAGGTGAGTAAACTCCTAATAATTTGATCTATAGCGTGTTGTTTGTGAAGTGAAGCTGTGAAAATGTTTGAATATGTGAAAATATGTTGTATGTATACAAAAATGTGTGTGTGTGTGCACGTGCGTGCATGTTTGTATATTCCTCTGTTCTAGGTTTACAGGTTTCAAAACCTGATTAAAAATTCAAATCTCTCCCTCTAATCCTTTATAGACTTCGATGTCTAAATAAAACATGTTCAAATTTTCAAGATCATAATTTTAAAAATACTTTTAAGTATTAAAAATGAATGGATTTATTGGGAAATGTAAAAACACAGAAAAATCAAATTTTGTCCAAAATTTAATTGATTAAAATTTGGGTTTTGATTACATAATCTTGCTCGTCTTCTTAAATCATGAATTTTGAAAGAAGAATTAAGATTTTTAGTGTCGTATCGTTTGAGGAATTCGAAGTTGAACGTGAATTGGGTTTTTAGCAATTCCTGGTGATCGGGGAGGTGGGGGAAGTCGTGATCATGGCTGGATGAAGCCTGAGTGATGGGGATTCATGGAAAAATAGTCGAGAATTTTTCAGATGATCAGAGTAGTGGGTTGACGTTGATTTAGGGTTTCAAATGGAGTTTTGGTGGTAGTCAAAATTTAAGCTACCGTGTCGTCATGGATGAACTAGTGGCGATCGCACAGGTGGGAATCGAAGCGTAGGAGTCAGGCGGAGCTCTGGACGGAGTTGTGTGGCCTCTGTTGGCCTGAGACGACGGGTCGAGGCGATCTTTGGTGATCCAGTTTCGTTCCAGGTTGTGTCGAGTTTCTCGATTGTGAGTTCGTCGTCGTTTAGGGGCTCTAGGTGGTCGTACGGTAAGAGTAGGTCGTCGAAGTCGTGTTGGTGGTCTTGGCGAGGATCGGAGTTGGCCGGAACGGTGTGCAACGTGCACGCGTGCATGTTTGAAATATGGTGGTTGTGAGTTAGGAAGAAAGGCTCTGTCTCGGGGTCGAGCTCGAAGATGAACAGGGTTGGACTCAAAGACGAGGGTGTGGGATTTTGCTCGGGGTTTTGCTCGGGTAATCTGGTATTTGACTCCGGTCGATATGGTTGCAGTTTTTAAGTTTTTAAATTAAACAAGTTTTAAAAGTTAAATAACTTTTTAATTTATTCTTTTATATAATGAATGTCTTATTTAAATTTGGGATTACTTAAAGGTTTTAAAATAAATTATTTTGAGTTAAAGTGTTTAACAATACACATAACCTTTATTTTAAAGTTTATTTTAAATAAACTTAAAAATGTAATTAAGTGGTTAATTAAGAAGATACAATGTTTTAAAAGGTTAATTAATTTAAAGGTCTAATTTAATTGGTTAATGATAATTAATTCCAAAGGTTATTAATAAAGATTTAAATGATAATTAAAGTAATTAATTAAGATAAATGATTTATCTTTTAATTAATCAAAGTTTAAGTAATTAAAGATTAATTTATTAATGAAAGTAATTAAAAGATAATCACTCAAAGGATAATTACTTAAGGTTAGTAATTAAAGAATAATTAATTAATTATTAATTGATGATTAAAGGTTAATCAAATAATGGTTAAAGGTTAATCAAATAATGATTAAAGATTAATTAATAAATAATTAAGGATTAATTAATTAATAATTAAGGAAAATGAAATCATTAATTAAGGATAATTAATGAAAGTAATTATGTGATTAATTAATTATAATTAATTAAAATAATTGTAATTACTTAATGATAATTAAGCAAGGCTTGAAAGTAATTAAAGTAATTAATTTGATTTATTTGGAAAATTAAATTGAATTAGTTGGGAATTGAACGACTAATTAATCTTGCTTATGAATGATTGGATTATATTGAATATCTTGGATTGGTTAATATCTCTGATATGTGATTGTGATACTTTGTGATATGAATTGTTTTGTGTTGAGCTGTAACATCTGTGATATATTGCTGTGTGATTGTGAACTTCAATTGAAGTAAAATTGTTGGCCTTTAAACGGCATTTGAATTTCGATGCGACCGGAGGTCGGATTCCATATGGTTATCCGAAAACCACATCGAATCTTAATGGTGAATCTTTTGTGACTTATATATCCACGTGTTTTAATAAACGCTTCTTATTTGGTTAAGCCAGGAGAGGACATTGAGTCATAAAACCCATTCCGATAATGATACGATGAAATAGGATTGCATATGAAGATGGTGGTTGAAGACCTGGTATTTTCGAGAACGAAAGGATTGCCTGTCGATTATCTCTACACTGAGTTGCTCCGGTATAGAGATCTCTATATATGATGGGGAGTCTGGTCGGGATTGTGGATACCCGAATTTGCAAGGACTTCTTCCTTTATTGGATGAAGTGCCTTCGGTTCCATTCAGACCGAGGAAGGACTTGTATGGATGTATGTCTGACATTACACTTTGAGATGTAAAGCTGATTTCTATCGAATACATTTCTGTTTGGTGGCGGAGAATTTATTCTCTTAGCTTAACACCCTTCTCTGAGACGTACGAGCTCAAAGGTTATGTAGTTGATGGTTATTAGTAATATATCCCCAATTTGGTAGTGTGGCATGCTAAGTGTTGATCATTGGTTGATCGAAGCATGGCTTTTATGAAAAGCGTAGCTTTGTGGAACGAGACTTTATCGAACCTCACACGCCGGAAATGGTCGAAACAGGAAAAGATGCAGCAAGGTTATGGGAGTCGCGCCCCTTAGGGTATGTGCATTTCCTTCTAAATAAAAAGTGGTATTCTGGTATGGAGCCCAGATAAATTGCTTATGTGGTTGTTGGTGTTGAGGGCCCTCGATAAAGGTCGGTTACGATTGGGGGATGGCATACTCATGAAAGTTAGTTACCTAGTTACAGAGGTAACCCGGCCTTGTGTTGGCAAAGATCCGGTTAGGTTCTCGGGACGTCCCTCCAGAGGCGTACCCTTTCGAATAAAGGAAGTTCCTTAGCCTTGGTCATTTGTTGGAAATCCAATCACTCAATACGAGCCCTATATGGTTTTATTTGTATCACCTGCCATTTAATGTCGTAACTATAATAGGCATATTATAATGGTAAGTATGCTGGCTACGCTTAATATTATACTTTCGGAATATTTTCTACACTATGCACTAATAATAATATCAAAAGAGTTTTCTCGTATCAAGCAAGTTTGACTATCATAAGGAGAAATCACCCTCAAGTGTGCGATTGCATCATGTGTGTACCAGGAGGCCTTATGGTGGTTTCATTTTCCAAAAATCATAACGGATTTCTATTTATAATTTATTTTCTGTTCAATCGAATTTTTTTGTTTACTCATACCAGTCCCATGAATGACCCAGAGTTTATTATTCCCTTTCTAAACTCTAGGTGCCCATAATTTTCCACACATGCAGCCTAGAGTCTGGTTATCCGTATTTCGGAGCTAGTCTAGACAATAGATGTTGATTTTGGAAATTTCTGAAGTCTTTGGAAGCTTTTCGTTGGATTCTTTGGTTTGGAAGCCTTTTGGATCTGAAAGTCTTTGGAGTTATGGAAGACCTTATCAAAGTCGAAGTATGTTGGATTCTCGCTCTCTCTCTCTCTTTTTGGAAGCTCTGTTGGTGTTATTCACTTGTTATGTTGTCTTTTCCGCTGTGGCATTATATTTTGTTGTTGTATCATATATATTCAACTCTGATGATGGTGTTCAATTGTTGTAATGATGTTGTATCTATGTTGTATCCATATGTGGTATCCATGTGTTGTATATCAATGAAAATCATTTTGTTTTCCGTTGTATTGTTATTCATCTAATGTTGTTATATGCTCCAACGAACTAGACTCCGACGTTGAATCTCCAGCATTCGAATACAAGTGAGATATTGGATGTCGATTTTCGAACGTTGGATTTCGAGTCGTCACAAGTGGTATCATAGCTAAAGGTTGAGTAAGAACTTTAGCTTTGGAGTATAACACTTTAGGTGACTCATTAGAGATAGGATGCTATTACTATCATAAGCCAGGACACATGGTTAAAGAATGTCCGGCAATGAAGCAGGCTCAAGTAGCAAAGATGTATGCGATCAAGGATAAACCTTCAACCTCAAGAGCAGACAAAGGAAAAAGAGTTCTGGAAGGTAACCTTCTTATTTATGATAGAGTTGTTAGAGTTCTGTTCGACACTGGAGCCACACATAGCTTTATTTCTCGATAAACCATAAACAAATTAAAACTTGAACTAGATTTGTAGACGAACCCATTTGTATGAAGAATCCAGTTGGTGGCGCTGCGAATCTTTGTCTATGTTGTAGAAAAGTTCCTATCTCGTATTCCCATCATCGATTTCCTATCAGTCTTTCTGTTCTCGACTTTAATGAATTTGAAGTCTTACTTGGAATGAACTGGTTAACGAAATATGAAGCTAAATTAGATTGTAACAATCGAACGATTTCGGTTAAAACCAAACTTGGAAATTTTGGTGTGATTTCTTCTGAGGATCCGAGTCCAAAGAGGGATAAGCTAATGTATACTTTTGGGTATCCCGACCTAAGTTTGGAATCCATACCTATTGTTGTCACTCCAACTCTTCTTGAGAAAGTTGCTAGTAAGTAGAAAGAAGACAAGTTTCTTCAGGAAATTTATGAGAGGATTCGTCGGGGTGAAGATTCTTGCTTTGGAATCGATAGTTGTGGAATTATAAGACTGAAAGGCAGGATGTGTGTCCCAGACATCCTAGATCTCAAACGAGAAGTATTGGATGAGTGTCACAAGTCCAAGCTTAGTATCCATCCCGGGGTTAACAAAATGTATCGAGATATCAAAAGGACTTTCTGATGGAAAACAATGAAGAGGGATAATCTATTTATGTTAGTCGATGTGCAACTCTTTAGCAAATAAAGAGTGAGCAAATGAAGATGGCGGGTTTACTCCAACCGCTGGAAGTGCCTAAATGGAAGTGGGATCAAGTGTCTATGGATTTCATAGATAGTTTGCCATGAAATCGGAAGGATAATGAGGCAATATGGGTTATTGTGGATAGTCTGACCAAGACTGCCCATCCCAGTAAAATCCACCCGAACAGCAGCGAGTTTGGCAGAATTGTATGTGAAAGAGATTGTTCGCCTCTATGGAATATCGAGTAATATAGTGAGTGATCGCGACGCGATCTTCACTAGCAGATTTTGGGAGGCATTTCAAGCCGTATTAGGAACCAAGTTGAACTTTGGTACTGCTTACCATCCGCAATCTGATGGGAAAATGGAAAGAGTAAATCGAATCTTGGAAGATCTTTTGCGTGCTTTATTCTTGATTTTGGAGGTTCATATGAGGACCATTTGCATCTAGTTGAGTTTTCATATAATACTAGTTTTCAGGCCAGTATTAGGATGGCTCCTTTTGAAGCATTATATGGTCGTCCTTGTAGATCACCTGCGTGTTGGATTGAATTGGTTGATAGACTTGTCCTTGGTCCGTATATGACAAGGGAAGCCACTGAGAAGGTTGATTTTATTCGAAAGAAGTTGGAAGCTACCCAAAGTCGACACAAAAGTTATGCCAACTGCAGGAGAAGAACTTTAGAATCCCAGGTTGGAGATTTAGTTTTCCTAAAGGTTTCTCCAATGCATGGAGTTTTGAGATTTGGAAAAATGGGTAAGCTGGCACCGCGATATATAGGTTCTTTTCCTATACTTGAGAGGATTGGTCCTTTGGATTATCGAGTGTAGTTACCTAATTGGTTATTTGGCATACATAATGTGTACCACATTTCACACCTTCGGAAATATGTGCACAATCCAGATCATGTTATCAAGGAAGCCGCTCGGCAGGATTTGGAGATCGCACCAAATTTGGCAGTAAAGAGAGAACCGTTGAAGATAATTGATCTAGATGAAAAGCAGTGGAGGAACAAAGTGGTGAAATTGGTAAAAGTACAATGGAGTGGAGATCCAAATGATTGTACTTGGGAAATGGAGGAAAGCAAGCAGAAGTCCTATCCCATGTGTAGAGTTGACATTTCGGCTTAATCTGTTAAGCCATTCTCTATCTTTATATGTGTTCATATGTTCTTTGTTTGTCTCTCATCTCTCTATCAAATTTCGAGGATGAAATTTTCTTAAGGGGGGAATCTGTAACGATCCGGTTTTAAACCAAATTTAAATTAATAATTAATATTAATTTTGGAATTTAATTGTGAATTAATTTGAATTTTTCAAAACAAATAAGATAAGTGTTTAATGTTATATATATATATAGATTGTAATTTGAATTTGAATTTGAAATTCAAATACAATTACCTTAAAATAAATTGGATTTGAAAATAATATATATATATATATATGATTTTTATTAGTATATAATTTAGCTTTAACACATTTTCTTTTATGATTATATAAATATTAATATAAGGAGTATATTTAATAAAGATATAAAATTATATTAAAACATATATATTTAAATATAAACTTGTAATATAAATTATAAAAAAATATTATTATCACGCAAAATTACGAGTGTAAATATCTCAATATAACAAGTAACAAGTGTTAAGATTTTAATTCATGCAAACACAAGTGTCAATTATTTTCTTTTCATTTTAAAATTAATAAACAAGGCTATAAAATCCTTACTCCTACACTCACAATTTTCTTTTTATCTTTATTTTAAAAGCCTGTAAACTACAAACCTGAGAAAATAAAATCAAAAACCAGTAAAACAAACTAAAACCAAAATCTATTTCAAGTCTTCAACTTCTTCACAAATTCAACCTGATCTAAATCAAGCAAGTAGTTTCAGATTCAACTCGGTAATTAAGCAAACCAAAATCAAGTTGAAGATCAAAACCAAGCAGATCACAAATCAAAGTTCCAGAAAACAAAAAATATAAACTCTGCTTCTCTGTTATCATCAAAACAGGTGAGTAAACTCCTAATAATCTGATCTATAGCTTGTTGTTAGTGAAGTGAAGCTGTGAAAATGTTTGAATATATGAAAATATGTTGTATATATACAAAAATATGTGTGTTTGTGTGTGTGTCCGCGCATGTCTGCATGTTCCTCTGTTCTAGGTTTACATGTTTCAAAACCTGATTAAAAATTCAAATCTCTCCCTTTAATCCTCTATAGACTTCAATGTCTAAGTCAAACAAGTTTGAATTTTCAAGATCATAATTTTAAAAATAACTTTAAGTATTAAAAATGAATGGATTTATTGGGAAATATAAAAACATAGAAAAATCAAATTTTGTCCAAAATTTAATTGTTTAAAATTTGGGTTTTGATTACATAATCTTGTTCGTCTTCTTAAATCATGAATTTAAAAGAAGAATTAAGATTTTTAGTTTCGTATCGTTTGAGGAATTCGAAGTTGAATGTGAATTGGGTTTATAGCAATTCCTAGTGATCGACGAGGTGAGGGAGGTCGTGGCTGGAGGAAGCCTGAGTGATGGGGATTCATAGAAAAATGATCGAGAATTTTTCAGATGATCATAGTAGTGGGTTGACGTTAATTTAGGGTTTCAAATCGAGTTTTGGTGGTAGTCATAATTCAAGTTGCTGCGTCGTCGTGCATGAACTAGAGGCGATCGCACAGGTGGGAATCGAAGCGTAGGAGTTAGGCGGAGCTCTGGACGGAGTTGTGTGGCCTCTGGTGGCCTGAGGTAGTGGGTCGAGGCGATCTTTGGTGATCCAATTTTGTTCCAGGTTGTGTCGATTTGCTCGATTGCAAGTTCGTCGTCGTTTAGGGGCTCTGGGTGGTCATACGGTTAGAGTGGGTCATCGAAGTCATGCTGGAGGTCTCGGCGAGGATCGAAGTTGGCCGAAATAGTGTGCAATGTGCACGCGTGCATGTTTGAAATCTGGTGGTTGTGGAGTTTGGGAAGAAAGGTTTTGTCTCAGGATCGAGCTCGAAGACGGACAGGGTTGGACTCGAAGATGAGGGTGTGGGATTTTGCTCGGGGTTTCGCTCGGTTAATCTGGTATTTGACTCGGGTTGATATGGTTGCAGTTTTTAAGTTTTTAAAATTAAACAAGATTTAGAAGTTAAATAACTTTTCAATTTATTCTTTATATAATGAATGTATTATTTAAATTTGGAATTAATTAAAGGTTTTAAAATAAATTATTTTGAGTTAAAGTGTTTAACTTATATACGTAACCTTTATTTTAAAGTTTATTTTAAATAAACTTAAAAATGTAATTAAGTGGTTAATTAAGAAGATAGAATGTTTTAAAAGGTTAATTAATTTAAAGGTCTAAGTTAATTAGTTAATGATAACTAATTCTAAAGGTTATTAATAAAGATTTAAATGATAATTAAAGTAATTAATTAAGACAAATGATTTATCTTTTAATTAACTAAAAATTAAGTAATTAAAGATTAATTAATGAAAGTAATTAAAAGATAATTACTTAAAGGATAATTACTTAAGGTTAGTAATTAAAGAATAATTAATTAATTATTAATTGATGAATAAAGTTAATTAAATAATGATTAAAGGTTAATCAAATAATGATTAAATATTAATCAACAAATAATTAAGGATTAATTAATTAATAATTAAGGAAAATTAAATCATTAATTAAGGATAATTAATGAAATTAATTATGTGATTAATTAATTATAATTAATTAAATTAATTGTAATTACTTAATGATAATTAAGCAAGGTTTGGAAGTAATTAAAGTGATTAATTTGATTTATTTGGAAAATAAATTGAATTAATTAGGAATTGAACGACTAATTAATCTTGCTTATGAATGATTGGATTATATTGAATATTTTGGATTGCTTGATATCTCTTATTTGTGATTGTGATACTTTGTGATATGAATTGTTTTTGTGTCGAGCTGTGACATCTGTGATATATTGTTGTGTGATTGTGAACTTCTGAATTGAAATAAAATTGTTGGCCTTTAAACGGCATTTGAATTTCGATGTGACCGGGAGTCGGATTCCAGATGGTTAATCAAAAACCACATCGAATCTTAATGGTGAATCTTTTGTGACTTAAACATCCACGTGTTTTAAAAATAAGCGCTTCTTATTTGGTTAAGCCAGGAGAGGACATTGAGTCATAAAACCCATTCTGAATAATGATACGACGAAATGGTATTGCATTTGAAGACGGTGGTTGAAGACCGGGTATTTTCGAGAACGAAAGGATTACCTGTCAATTGTCTCTGCACTAAGTTGCTCTGGTATAGAGATCTCCATATGTGATGGAGAGTCCGGTCGGGATTGTGGATACCCAGATTTGCACGGACTTATTCCTTTTATTGGACGAAGTGCCTTTGGTTCCATTCAGACCCAGGATGGACTTGTATGGATATATGTCTGACATTACACTTTGAAATGTAAAGCCGATTTCTATCAAATACATTTCTATTTGGTGGCGGAGAATTTATTCTCTTAGCTTAACACTCTTCTCTGAGACATACGAGCTCAGAGGTTATGTAGTTGATGGTTATTAGTAATACATTCCCAATTTGGTAGTGTGGCATGCTAAGTGCAGATAATTGGTTGATCGAAGCATGGCTTTTGTGAAAAGCGTAGGTTTATGGGACGAGACTTTATCGAACCTCACACCCCGGAAATGGTCGAAACAGGAAAAGATGCAGCAAGGTTATGGGGTTGCGCCTCTCAGGGTATATGCATTTCCTTCTGGATAAAAAGTGGCATTCTGGTATGAAGCCTAGATAAATTGCTTATGTGGTTGTTGGTGTTGAGGGCCCTCGATAAAGGTCGGTTACGACTGGGGGATGGCATACTCATGACAGTTAGTTGCCGAGGTAACCTGACCTTGTGCTGGCAGAGAGCCAGTTAGGTTCTCAGGGTGTCCCTCCAGAGGCGTACCCTTTCGGATAAAGAAAGTTCCCTAGCCTTGGCCATTTGTTGGAAATCCAATCACTCAATACGAGCCATATACGGATTTAGTTGTATAACCTACCATTTGACATGGCAGCTATAATAAGCATACTATAACGGTACGTATGTTGGCTAAGATTAATATTATACTTTCAAAATGTTTTCTACACTATGCACTAATAATAATATCAAAATAGTTTTCTCGTATCAAGCATGTTTGACTATCATAAGAACAAATCTCCCCCAAGTGTGTGATTGCATTGTGTGTGTGCCGGGAGGCTTTATGGTAGATTCATTTTTCAAAAAGCATAACGAATTTCTTTTTATAATTTTTTTGTTCAAACAACTTTTTTTTTTACTCATACAAGTCTCATGACTGACCTGGAGTTTATTGTTCCTTTCTAAACTCTAGGAGCCCATAATTTTCCACACGGGCAGCCTAGAGTCAGGTTATCCGTGTTCCAGAGGTAGTCCAGACAGTAGATGTGGATTTTGGAAATCTCTGAATTCTTTGGAAGCTTTTTGTTGGAGTCTTTGGTTTGGAAGCCTTTTGGATCTGAAAGTCTGTTTGGAAGACCTTATCGAAGTCGAAGTATGTTGGATTCTCACTCTCTCTTTTTGGAAGCTCTGTTGGCATTATTCAGTTATTATGTTGTCTTTTCCGCTATGGCGTTATATTTTGTTGTTGTATCATATACATTCTACTTTGACGATGATGTTTAATTGGTTTAATGATGTTGTATCTATGTTGTATCCATGTGTTGTATATCAATGAAAATCATTTTTTTTCCGTTGTATTGTTATTCATCTAATGTTGTTATAAGCTCTAGCGAACTGGACTCCGACGTTGAATCTCTGGCAATCGAATATAAGTGAGGTATTGGATGTCGATTTTCGAACGCTGGATTTCGGGTCATTACATGCCTTCTTCAAATTTCCTCTTGCAATTCTTGGAACATTTGAACATTACTCTGATCCAGCTCTGACTTATCTAAGCTGCCTAGAAGTCCATGCTGGGGAGGCTAAACTCCTTTCTCTGAGAACTGAAACTCTTCATATCTTGGCAACTCCTATAAGGATTATCAAACTACTAGATAGTCCATTGTATCATCTTCATCCTTTCTCGAAAAGCTTAATCACTCATCCCATTAACAAGACAAAGGAGTGGAATAATCAATTTTTCTACATTAAATACTACTCTCTTAAGATCAGGAACCTTCTCTACAATCCGTAAGTTTCTACTTTCCATAACTTGTGTTATATCTCTCATCCTATTACGATGAATGCCTTCTTTTAGATTCTTCTCCCAAACAAACTAGACCTTCAATCGATGATACCATTAAGTCCCTGACTCGAGCGTCTAAGACTATGGGTTATAGGCTTACACTTTTGATGAAGGTGAATCTCTATCATTATTGATTCTTGATATCCACAAGATACTCGGAGAACCCGTGGTGATGAAGGGGAACGCTCAAGGAAAACGACCATTGGCCATTGGTAACTAGAAGGCATTCTCTATCTCCTCTTATGTCCAACTTGAACCTCCTGGTAAGTTTTCATTACAACTTAAATGGAATCTCTTATGTTATTATCTCATAAAATTTCTCTTTTTAATTTAGGCTCACTCGTTGTGGCTTCCAAGCATAGAAAAGCTAAAGACCACACTTTCGCCTTGGCAGGACTGATTAAACCTGCTCCTATCAGGGATTCAATTGCCAAGGCTATTTATGACTTAAAACGGAAGGCAAGCTCTAACGCTCCAACTGACACTTTAACTCTTCCTTCAAGTAAAAACCTTAGCTCGGGGATGATTAAACTTCTATTAGGATTACCAAGAAGTCAAATGTAGATGCTAATTTGGTAGCTTAAAACAAAGATGCAATAAATTTAG
Organism: Allium cepa; assembly: GCA_030765085.1. Taxonomy (NCBI): domain Eukaryota; kingdom Viridiplantae; phylum Streptophyta; class Magnoliopsida; order Asparagales; family Amaryllidaceae; genus Allium; species Allium cepa. The sequence goes on along the minus strand of CM060939.1, from coordinate 26,888,434 downwards.
ACTTCCTAGGACGAATGGACTAAAAGTAAACCAAGGAGGCTCATACTCCTGATTCTTTTCTTAATATCTCCTTTCCTACTTCCACGATGGAAATCTGTCGCTTATACGAGGAACTTGGTCTGACTCTCCTCCCCAATGATTCACTTCCTTCAAAGGCCCAAGCTTAAACTTATGTTGTGAGTTTTGATGATCTCGTCTGTTTGACTGCTTAATCTCCGAATTTGGCTTCTCTTATACCACTGCAGTCTTCGGCTTTCCCAAAAGACCATCTTCATCTATCAGCGACTCTTACTGGTATGATTTCTCTTCTACTTGGTTAATATAGACTTTTAACTTCGTATATTTTGACTTAGCTTATGTTTGTCATATGTTTTAGACGGCCAAGCTCACATTCTTTCTTCAACTGGCCTCTCAAGGGCCTTCTAATCAAGTTACTAAACTTAAGAAGCAAATTTCTTGGCTTACCGTGGAGAAATATAATGCTATTCTTGATAAGGGAAAACTTGCCTCCTCCCTTAATGAGGAAAAGAAAACCAAAATGCTATTGGAAGAGGAGGTGAAAGCCCAAAGAGCGGACCTTGAAAAGTCCAATAAAGAGAAAAATAAAATGGTCGGTAAAGTGATGTCCTTGAAAGACAAGATAGAAACTAAGGATGCTGCATTGGTTTATGCTAGCAGTATAAAAGATACCAAGGAGAAGGTTTCCTTCTTTCTCGACCAAGCTCTCACTACCATTACAAAAGGTGTTACGAAGATGCTCTCTTCATAGCATATGGTGATAATATCCACAAATGTCCAGACTTGGATTTTCCTTCTCTTTCTCAACTAAATGATAAATTTAAAAGGTCGTCGACCTTAATTTAGGGAGAGCTCAGGGATCGGTTTAAGAGGAATTTCCTAAAGAAGAAGCTATCGACCTGAAGAAATTACTGTCTCTTAATGATTTCCCACTTAAGGGGACAAAGACACTGGTAGAGGGGAAGACGATGATAATAACGATAACGATGATACTGATGACGATGACAGTGGTGGTGATGGGGGCGGTAAGGGTCCATATGGCCCAACAGACGGGGTGATGGATCAAGCGGTCACAACTTAGACTTGTCTACTCATGATGTAGATCTTTCTATTTTTCCTGGTCTTTAGGAACTTCACGAGAAAATATTTTCCCAAAAGACGTTATTCCCCCTAAATCAACAGCTGAAGGAGAAGGCTCAAGTCTCGACTCCTCAGGTTCTAGTTGCATTGGTATGGAGCTCGTTATTTAAATATTTAAACCTATCTACCGGCCTTTGGTTGACAAAGTTATCACTTTAACTAAGGAAAAGATCCAAATATTACAATGACTCTTTATGAAAAGATTAAAGAGAGGTGCATCGGTTAAATAAGGAGATAAAAAGGCTAGTCAAAGAGCATAATGAATTTTCTGAAAAGTATAGGCACCTTGGCCTTCATGCCATTCAAGGAGAAATGAGTTGCCCGGCTCATAAAAGGATCTCACCTTCAAGGAGAAATAGTTATGCAGTTAAAGCGCTTAACGGTTCCATAGTGATGGAGGTGAAAAAGCTTCATTAAATATAACACAAAATATTTAAAGTTAACTTATTCTCATTCATACATCATTTGTGTAGGAAAAGGAAATAATATTTAATCTCATATAACAAAACCGAAGAATATCATGATTTATGCAGACTAGATTTGGTGACTACAATAGATTTCGAACTTATATTGAGCACTTATGCCTTAAAACTAGGTTTTTACCCTAACTTTGTTGATTCGATTTAAAATAGAACTAGTCAAATCAATTTTGTATATTAATGTTGCTAAAGCGGATCCCCGAAGCCTCAATTTAGCGGGTGTGGTAGAAAATAGCTGGGCTTAAAGAAAATTTATTGTTTAATAATGCTAAATTGAAATAGCATAGCATTCAAAGAGCGTTATTTGCTACAATAAGGATTTTACGGGGCTTTAACTGCACAGAGAAAGAGTATCGAGAGAAAATTCAGAGTTGACTACACTCTTTTGGATGCTTATTAAGGACAGAGATGCTTTAGTAGAGTTTATTTACAAAGATTATTCAATAGATGTACTTGCTGATTTTTCATTCTTAGGGGAAAAGGTGATGGTTTGATTAGATGTCTCTATAATAGATATTTAAACTAGCATGAATCTGATCCCCATTCTGGGGCAAGTTGGAATCTTCCCAAGGTGGCGACCATTCCCCTTACCCCAAACATTCTTCCTCCTGAGAAAGTTAAATTTAACAAGCGTAGGTTTATTTTTGAATTTAACAAAAGGTCAATATTGTCTGAACCCAGGTGACGTTGTTTTTGGTGTGTAATTCGAACAATTTTATGAATTTCAGTGCTTCTATTTCTCATTTCTTCATTACTAGCTTGTTTATCACAAGTCATATAGATTAGGTAGTTGTCGGGTAGTCTTGTCCCAAAGAACTCTTGAGTAAATTTATCAAACCAAGGAGGGATTTCAAAGTGAAATCAATAATTCTCAGAACCTCTTGACTAGCAAAATATTGTTTTTTTTCAAAGAACCATAAGAATTTTACAAATGGCTTCCACGCTTTTACTTTGATTTCTCAGGTGAAGAAAAGAATAACCTGCTTAGCTAGATATGAACCAACCACAACAAACTATTATGAGGTGAAATCGGCCCTTCAGCCGGAGGATGGAACTACCACCAATTCCCACTAGTTAATTCCCTTCCAGGATTTAATGTTCCTTTTGACTCTACCCTCTCCTTAAAAAGGCTCAAATTTCCATTTTTAAACTTTGAGTGTTAAATGCCTAGAACTTATATTGTTAATGTAATTTTGAATTTATTCATGTTGTAACTCTTTTTCGTTGTTAACAAAGAAAGTATTTCCTTCATATTGATCTCTCCTTACTCATTTTTATTTAGAAACAATCAGTGCTTACACTCAGCAATCCAAATCTCACTTTTCGATTAGACAATACCATAGCCAAAATAAGATCAGTCGTTGGGAAGAAACATTCTTTCTAGGATGCTTCATCTTTGTTGTTTCCAAACAACCCGGATGCATAGAAAATTTCTTATCAATTGAAATCTATATAAGTTATACGAAGAAGATGATTTCCAACTTAGGGGAAAACTAAGGACAAAGGATAAAGGAATCGAAGAGTTAAAGAAGAAAATGGATGTGATCGGCCAGTCAGGACCTTTGGTTCAAGGAACAGAAGCTGATGCAAAAATTGCCCGACTTCATCAAAGATAGTGGATCTTGAAGTAAACTTACTTAAAAGCCAAGCATTATGTCAATCCCTAGAGCTTATTGTGAGCGGAGGTGAGTCTAGGGTTCAACCCTTACCCCGTTGATTGGCAAAGAAAAGTTTTCTGCTTTGCTAATCCCACATGGAAGTCTAAATGATGATGAGATTTCTCGATGGAGTCAAAAATTTAGCTACAAATGCATGTGATCTTTAAACAAACAATGGGACGATAAAATTTCTTCATATCTCACTAATTATCAGAGTTAGGTGGAGAAAGTTGAGCGTGAAAAACACATTTTTGAACAGGAGATTAAGAAATTAAAGAGTTAAATTTAGACTTTAAGGGAGCTAAAAAAGCGCTTAGCCATGCATTGGTAATTCAAGTTGATTCGATTGACGATGCAGATAACATTCGCAAAAAGAATAGAAGCTTAAGAAACATTTAGACACAGCAATTCGTCACATTATTAAACCTTCTTCAGTTGTTGAAACATTGAAAGGAGAGATGTAGAAACTTGGTACTTAATGAAAAACTGCTTATGAGTTTTTGAGCTGATAGACAAATTTTTACCTATATGATTATTACTTTGGATGAACCTTATTTTCTTCCTTTTGAATTTGTTGAATTGCCTTCAGATATATAACTTGTTTTCCTAAGTTGTAATTCTGATGCGATACAATATGTAGCCTTTGATTGAGTACTGGTTGCCTTCTTAATATAAACCTATCATCAAAACTTGAGATCTGATTTGATCAGAGATTAGTAACTATTTAATCAAAAATTCGAATGGATCCTTGCTTTAGTTAATTAGGTATTAGTAACAAAGATTCTCGTTACTAGGAAATTCGAACTCCATTCTGGGAGGATTTAATGAAGACTTTAATAACTTTATCCTTTGGCTTCATCGCTTGGAGCTTTAGAGTTTGATACTTGTAGTTTTAGTCTTGAAGAAGCGTATATATGGAAATCTATCTAATAATCATTGAAGACGAAAATCCTTTGGCCATAATGTTATTCGAATAAGAGGCTAGAAGATTATTTGGTAAAAACTTTGAAACAAAAGATTAGGAAATCACCCATCAAATATATTTCTTGAATAGAAGACTGGAAAATCTTCCGGCAATTATCTAATAATAACTTGAATAGAACTATCCAAAGAATTATCCATCCTTCCTCTAAGAGGCGCTCCGATCAGGTTTTATAGGCGAAATTGAAGGCTAGTTCGATGCTTTGGTCAGGTTATCTTAGGCGAAACCAAAGGCTTACTCTGGCTTCCCTCTAGGAGATGCTTTAGACAGCCTTATAGGCGGGATTGGAGGTTGGTTAGTGCTCTGGTCAGGCCATCTTAGGTAGGACCAAAGGCTTACTCCGTTCTCCCTCTAAGAGGCACTCCGGCCAGGCAACGTAGGCGGGACCGAAGGCTTACAGTGCTCTAGTCAAACCATATAGGTGGGAACAGAGGCTTACTCTGACCTTCCTCTAGAAGGTTCTTTAACCTGGACATTTTGGCGGGGTCAAAAGCTTTTTTTGCCCCTTACTACTATCTTAGGTAGTGATTTAGGCTTTTTCTTTTATTTTATGAATCCTTTCCATCAAGAATTTCACTTTATGGAGGATTTTCCTAAACTTGGCTTACAAACTCATTGAGCTTTCCCTTTCTTAAGAAATCTTCTATCATTCTCTTTAGGGCTCGGCATTGATTGATTTCATGTCCACTCGCTTTTTTATATTGATAATAAGCATTATCCAAGGTTCCTTTCATTTTAGGCTGTTTCTTCTTCGAAGGCCAATAATTCATTTTTCTCTTAGTTAGAAGATAGATATGTTCGTAATAAGTAGTGAGAGAATGGATCCAAGAATTCTTAGGATATGGTGCTTTTTTGTTCCTATTTAACTCTCTTACAGCATCAGATTGGCATATTAACATCATCCGTAAACTTTCCCATATGAATTTTGACGGGTGTAGGAAATGATCAATTATTCTTTTCCTTCTAGGCAAACTTATCAAAATCTCTTATTTTCCCTTTTCAAAGATTGTTCCCTTGGATTGGAATTGTATGGCCCTCCTTATCATTAAGAAATATCTATCTTTCTTCGGGCTTTCTTTTCATAAATCAAAGATTGGAGTAGGCCCTAGAATGGGTTCATACTCCACTTCTCGGGATCATAGGGAATCACTTGTTTCTTTTCTTCCATGATTTGTAGGGCCAATAATCTTAATATTTTCTCTTCATGAAATTAAGTAACATAAGTAATTTGATAATTTTGTATAATCGCTTGAGGTTCAGAAGACCCTTGTTCAGAAATAATCGTCATGTAGTCCAATGGGATATGATGAATTTAAAAGGTTCTCTGTATCCCCTGTATGCAAGTTGGGATTCCTTTATATGTAATACAAGGAAAGTAAAATATAGGATATGCAGAGTGACGGAGGTTCGAGCCCTCCTTCTAGCATCAAAATATTAACAAATTTCTTTGCTAACCCTGGAATATGAAGAATAGAAAGAACTTGGTTAGGAATTGGCTAAAGAAGCCTTACGATGATTTTGTAAGAGGTGTGTGCATCCCATGTTGAAACCAAAGTCATGTCGTATGTATGAGCATCCAATGTAAGTCAAAAGTTAAGTCTCCATATTGATATGCTATGTAATTATTAATTGTACAAGGCCTTACTAGCGAAAAGGTTATAAGATTACAACAGGTACTAAAAAACCGCAAATTGATTTAGGGTTACGAACTTTAAAAATGTAAGAGAGAAAAGAGAATAAATTGCCTCTTTTATAATACCATGGGTTTGTATTTATAGGGGCTAGAGCTGGCGGCATGCCTGCCGCATGACACTTCGAGATGCCTGACATTCCGAATCATTCATCATGTTAATGGCATGCGGCATTCCCTTGTTCATTGATGATTTCAGGAAACTTTTAGTAGGCTATTGACATGCGATGTACTGCTTCATTGGTAATCTATGATATTATCTTAGAGTCCTGATTATCATTGACATCCATGTCGCATTAATGACTTACGACATCCCTCGAGATATAACACCTTATTCATAAGGTTGCATTTCGACATCCTTTGAAGGCTGATGATCTATAATATCACATAATATTCGATATCCTTTGCAAAATTGATGGCATGCGACAAGCATCTGTCTACTGTTGGTATGCGGCAACCTCCTTTATTTAACATTAATAGAAGGCCTCATAACTCCGGATATTCAATATCCCAAATGCATCATTGAGATTCAACATCGTTTGTTATGTTGATAGCATACAACATCCTTGGTATATAGTAGAATTTTGATATCTTTCTTTACATTGCTATCGTTCGAGATCCTCTCGTGTATTGTCTCATGAAGCTTGGAGTCCTTCCATTTATTAATATTCAACATCGGTTTTTATACTAATGAAGTGCAGTATCCTACCTTATAGACAATCTATGACATCAACACTCATATAACCCGCTTACTTTGTTCATAATATACAATATCTATGCCTCTTATGCTGATGGGATTCGATTTCAATGCTTTCTACTATTTATGCATGACAATCTTTGTAGTTCTCCATTCTTAGGGACCCGATATCCTTGTGTGACATGGTTTTCATACTTTTGGCATCATGGTTTGTAGTAACACAAACGATAATGAAATGAGATTTACTCGATGATCCAATCGATCGATAACACCTTGAACCATCAACTTCATGTATGAGACAACTTTTCCGTAAATCAATACATAGGCCTATCAATAGATACTTTTGGATGCAATGTTTTCATATTTTCATCAGCATTGGAAATCATTTTCGACTATCGGATATACGCATCTACGGATATGGACCGATATCGAATAATTATCATATCTTCTCACAATTGATAAATCATAAGACATAAACATAAAATTTTGTATTCATATCATTTTTCTTTCGCTTCCATTGATTATATAAGTATGCAAAATGAACAAATATGATGATGATAAATAGTTTTGAGCATTTCTTATGCATTGGAAGCATATAATATAAACTATTAACTTAATAAAACAATAATTACATACCTTTCGTTGTACCAAAATAAGCATAATATGAAGTATAATCTTGACAAAAACCAAATGGATAATTTTTGAATGTGGATGCATCCACATCCGGAATTCTGCATATCAAAAACATGGACGAGTTTTTACCTTACGATAACGAAACCATTTTTTTAGAAGATCTTGTGATATTATAGTAATGTCATGGTTTAAAATAATTTTTTTATTATAGCTGAAATGTTTGCATCTCAAAATAAAATATTTGGTATACAGCTAAGTTCTTAAGGCACGTTTTGAAAAATGGATTCCATACAATGACAAAACTACTGGGATACTGTCTGATGCAATGCACCTCTAGAAAAATATAACGAGGGCCTTGCATGGACCCCTAATGAATCAAGACCAAACTACCCTTTCCAAGATAGAACCGAATACTTCATCACCTCAGTTGCGATCAACAACCGTACCCGAGTCTGAAGCGTACATAAATCCATAAACATCGATCTAGATCGGGTGATGACCATACCCCAATGGGTGCAAACCACATAGCCGTGAAGCATATCCCATGTTTTGATTATTACCAGGTATGAGGCTTGAGGCTATATTTTACCTTTTTAGCAAATCCCACTTAGAATGCTAATAATGCCCTCTAGGCAACAATGCAGTGCCAACATTCATCCATAAAAGTTTTTTATGATGTGAAGAAATCGAAGGCACTTCAAGATGTCTCAATTCGAACGCTTATGTCGGTTCGAAGTGGTTTTTAGATAACTCATGCTTATCCGATCCCGGTCTTTCCGAACCAACAAGCAATAATTTTCGGTTGACTCAGTCTCGGTTCTTTCAGAAATAAGCGGACTATATAAGAGTCCTAAGAGGATCTATAATATACCCCTTAAAGTGAGAGACGTTCACCGGAACGAGTTCTTCTATAGGACTCTCATACCGTATGAAATTACGAAGCTTTCATATACTTCCTAAGTCGAAATAGGTCAATTTATCGATAGTGAATAAACACCATATCTGGTGTAAGTACGTAGTTTATATATGGAAGATCGAACATCATATACTTATCACCACTTTTTAATTTCAACCCCGTACAATCCCTCGATCAACAATGAAGTCGGAAAAGTTAGAGAACTATTCTTGCCTTGATGTACATTCTTAAAATTTCACAGATAGAAACTGACTTTCATACCTCGAAATTTAGTGTCAAGTATAAGATGAAGTGCAATCCATATACTTAATTAATAATGACCCATTTATCGAAATTAATCCTCTTATATTTATTACATTTCCGACATTTCAGTTTCTTTATCCCTCGTCCAGGATTGAAGTCGGTAAGTTGGGACACTGGTTGCTCCTGGCCTTATCTTAATTAAAATACTACGATTCTATATCACATAGATGGAGGAAAATTTACCCACCGGCTTTTAGTGCTAAATACAACATGACTTACTTTCCATAAGCGTGTCAACATTTTAGCACTACTTTATCATATTTGTTTTGTCTTACTTAATGACACCGATAAAAAAAATCCTTACCTAAAACAAAGTCTTCTTGAAACAATTGGAAAAACCAACTCCAAAAACTTATTTCTAGTCTTCAATTTCAAGCCGGTAATTTTCATCGGTTAGAAATGAAACCGTTCAAGCTGGGTATCATTACCTCCTCCTTGACACGATATTTACTCCTAACTTTCAAAATAGAAACAAGTTTCTATACCTCAAAGTCTAGAAATTAAAATAGGATCTGAGAGTTTCAATATAATTGCTATTGAACACATTTTCCAAAATCACTTATTTAAACCAAAATTTGACTAAATAGGCAACATCTTTTCCTTCGTAAAAGTAAACACTTTTAATTGATAAATTCTAAGTCACTCTAAAACATCTTCCCTTTACACAAGTAAACAATTTATTTAATTATAAGAAATGTTATAAATCAACTTCCTTTTCAATTTTTCGAAACCATTTGCTATATAGCAGAAATATTATAGTCCATAATCTCTTTCATTTTCTTGAAAACGTTTATTACAACAATAGTATTGAAATCTAGGCTTCTTTCCTCTTTTTAAAATTACTTTTAAAACTCTTTAAAACAAGTATGAAACTTGTATTTAATACATCCCTTCAAAGACGGTCACTTTTAACCAAAACTTGACTTTGAAACAGAGGAGTAGAATTTAAACCTCTTGTTTAAATAACTAAATAAATTCTTTAAAATATATTTAAAACTTCAAACTTCCTTTTAAATACTTATAAATATATTTGAAAAGACTTTTCAAAATATATAAAATAGACAACTCTTTTTTACTTTACAAAAAACATCAATCTCCAAACTGCATCCATAGCGCTATCGCTAAATGAACTGTAATTTTTTAAAACTTGTTTTATAAATCAAAATAGTTTTTAAACCCTTTCTTTCTATTTTTAAATCACTTTAATAACTTTGCAAAAGGTTAGAAACAAAGGTCAAGTTCGGAAATAATTTCAAAACAATTTAGACAACAAGCGGTAAATCGCTTAAAAGTTAGCACGAGATTTCAGTGCAGCAATAAAACCGACAAAAAGAGGGTTAACTATAACTAAGTAACATTCACTTTTCATATAGACAAACATTTACATAACCAATAACATATGTAAGTAAAAATCAATAACGCGAAGAATCCTTTAGGATCCCTATACAATTTTTCCATTCTTCTTCGAAGTGCTTTCATAACGACCTATTCGCTACGAAGACAGTTTGACTTCCACTTTCTTTGTTTTTTCTCCTGCAACACAATGAACAATGGTTATTTATGTCATTCGCTTTTAAGCGGGATTCAACAACAACCAACAATATATACGCATCACAAATACATACATACAACCCTATATGTTAGCACTAAATTATCACAATATTTTGTCGATTTTAAACTATTTTAAAGTGAGGTATCTCACTTTAAAATAAGCGTCAACACAAACCAAAGGCTACTACGATCAATTTCGAACTACAAACTACACAAGATCCTTCCTTTCACCCTCATAAAGCTCATGGCCCAAAGCCAAAGTAGAGTGCTCCGCTTCAAAGCTTGCGGCTTTGAGAATGTGGTGATGGTTGCTATGTTTTAGAGACTTGCTTAAGAATTGTAGAGCAGACAAGGAGTGATTTTGAAGTAATTTCTTTTTCTAAAACTAAGGTGGGAAAATAGTGAAGAGAGTGGAGAGAAAGAAGCTAAAGTTTGAAAATTAAATAAAGTGAAGATAATGAGAGGATGGGGTTCTTTTATAGAAATGTAAAATGTCAAAAAGACTACAATACCCTTTCTTAAAACATGCTACTCCTTTCCTTTATAAAAGCTCATTATTAACTTATGCAACACACTTTCCCTAAGACTTGTCATTACCATCCTTTTTTACTTAAGTCGTCTTGGTACTTTTTTCTTTTTAAGTGAAAAGAAAAGTCTTCATTTTCTTAATACCTAAGTAACTTTATTAAATTTGTTTTTAACTAAACCATTTAAATAATAAAAGTTATTTTTTTTATTTTATGTATATGTACAGTAGTGCGCACAACAAATTCCTACAACTTTTGATCGATGAAAAGTCGAAAATCCAAGAAATGATTTTCAATCGCACATTTTTTATTTTTCATTGAACTGTTTATTTTCGTAAATAAACTTTCAAAACAAGTTTACTATCATTATTTATTAATTAAAAGTGGGTTATTTGACCAATAAAAAACATCAACTGAATATTTAAAATTAATTAAATATTTTCAAATCGAAGCGATAAAATTTTGAGTTTGAAAAATCCACCATTAACATAGGATTCATAAATGAAGAGAGATAAGAAAATTTGTGTAATTTAAATGAGGTCTCTGTGTTATTTATAGCATCAATATGCTAAGTAAATATCATATAAATAGATCCATTATTAAAGAAATGACCCATTATAATTGAAGTTTTATCTTCTTCAAATAATTAAACACATTTAATTATGGAAACTTTCATAAAAACGCTTCAAGTTTCAAAATATACTGCCGCTACTTCTTAAAAACATGTTATAAAAATATCTCTATTTTTAAGTTTCATGATGTTTGCGGAGAACTCGATGGACATTTGCAGAGAACTCGGCAGATATTTAAAGGGATATTTACAGCTTTTCAAAAAAAAATCAAAAAATTAGAAGTTTTGATCGTAAAAACATGCAATTAATATTCATGTTTAATTTCCAAAATAAAACAAATTTTATTTTATCAAAATTGAAAATAAGAATGGAATTTAAAACAGGTTTTGGGAATGAGTTTTTCACATATCAAATTTAAAAATAATGGACAACCTTTTTGCCAGTTCAATTAGCTTCTTGGACATTCAAATCGAACATGAATAACAATAAGGAGCAATTAGTTTAGTACGACGTGAAGGCCTTACGGGGCATACACAAAAAAATCAATGTTGCAAATTTATAGACAGCTAGAAATCAGTCAAGATTCAAATTGTCGACTAAAACCAAAATTTTAACCATGTTTTGCATAAGTTTTCAAATTCTCAGGTAAAATCATTGCTTTATGTTGTAATACTATAATCATTAAATCTATTAACTTGACTTCATCATGATAATAGGATCAAAGAGATATAGATGAAAGAAACAGGCAACATCCATCAGAGAGATATTTATCAACCATGGAACTTGCAATGAACTATGAATAGCATGTTATTACTATCATCACCTAATATTTTTCGCACGATTACAACTCCAAATGTAGGTTACAAAGTTTGCAAGTTAAAAATAATTTTACAGTGAGACAAAAATTTCCAGTTTTAAAAATGGAAGCTCAATGCTAATAGTATAGTTTGCAACACACCAGAATTAAAGAACAAAGCTCAATATGAAGGAATATTTGCATCCACGACTTCCTTGAGTTTCCTCCCTAATGCATAAGCAAGTGGAGGTGGCACAGCATTTCCAATCTGTCTGTGTTTATTCTGAATATTCCCATAAAATTGATAGCTATCTCGAAATCCCTGCAATTTACTCCAAAATTTTAGATTTTGCATGAAGTTTTTTAATATAAATGCATCAGGCAAAGAAAAAGGATAAAGTAGAATTTCAAAATACTTGTCCAAGTGCAATCTATCTCTCCTATCAAAAAAAAAAAAAAAAAAAAAAACTAATGGGTCGATTAAAACCACTGAGCCAAACATATTAAATTATATATATATACATATATATATATATATATATATATATATCCCCACATGCAGGCGTGCGCGTGCACATATACATACATATGATGTTTTTTCAATGCATATATACACATGCATGTATAATACTCGACCTTTCAAGGTATTAGTCTCCCATGGCGACTTCTAAGAATTGAAAGCTTATTATAACATTAAGAGGTGGGGAATAAAGTGTAAACACGAAATGTGTGCTCATTATTACATTAAAAGTTTAGGATCATACATTTTTTGCACTCACGTGTAAGAAATTATGGAGAAAAATTAATATGACAAATAAGAAAGTTCACCTGAGATCGAGCACACTCACGGACAGTAAGGATCCTGTCCTGTTCAGGGTGAAAGCACATTCCAACTTTGCCCATTGGTTGCGGATCAGTGATCGAGGTAGGAAAGTTTCCTTCCCAATCTAACCTTCCAAACAAACCCTTCCATTGATTATGCCTCTTCGCTGTGTTCGGCAAACACCATGGGATTAGGTCTACTGTTTGCCCAGATGATAATTTTACCTGCATACATCAAATATATTGACTTAATGAATCTACATCATATAGCTTCTTTGGCTCATGCAATGCATGTGTATAAAAGTATGCCAGAATAATATATAATAATTTGAAATTAACAGATTCTGGTTTTGTGTAGTTGTAATAGACCTTAAATTGGAAAAAATGGGAAAAATAATATAAACTTTTTGTTGGAAGTATGATTTCAACTCGTGATCTAGTTTATACATCAATTTTCTAATTGAAATAAATGTTAACTATTGTCAAGGTTAGGATTCATACATGTGATTTCATTTTCATACAAGGGCAAATTTTAGGAAACTTTTGGTCTGATTAAAAAATATATTTCAATCATTATTAACCATGTGGTACATTAGAAGCTTTTCAACCTATATAGTGCAATATCTTCACTATGGTGTGTAAACATCCTTATAATTATAGGAATGTACAAGACACCGAGAGTGTCTGCAAGACTTCAAACTATGTTTGGAATAGTTGAATAATTCTATCATGTACAGTTTTAATACTTCTCACTCAAACTGTTCAACAAAAAATATGCTTTAATCAATGTTTACTCGAACGACTTGATGTGTATAGGGATACCCAAATAAGTTTGCTTGTTACAGTTTAAAACAAAATACATGAAGTGGACATTATTACCTTCTCATCAGGAAGATCACGCCAGTCAGAACCTGGGCACTTTGGAATGCGTTGACACCGAATGAGATTCAGTTCATTCATCTCTTTTGAAATGTGATCGTTCAGGACAGTCATGCTGCCACGAATTTGCTTCTGGTACCATGACACCGGATCACCATTATACTACATTCAATAAAAAATAATCAGAAGACAAATAAATTAGCATTATGATTAAAATTATCACACTATAAAAAAGGATTATACAATTAGAGATACATTAACGTTTGTAGGTTGCAGTTGTTAACATTTTATAAGGGAAAGAATAACTGAAGAATATTGACTAAAACTAAAATGTGTGATATGAGAGAAATATAATACATCAATTGAAGGCTTGGATGCTCCGTTTCCAACAGGTGGAAGGTCGCCTATAGTATCTCTAACAGTAATAGAACGAAACGGGGCTCCACTGGCAGTACTACGAGCTGCAGCGTAATATGTCCCTTTATCAAGAGAAATCTTTAACTCGGGACTGTTGAATACATGCATGGGCTCAGGCCATTCAGGCAGTATTTCTTCTGGAGAAGCAGCCCAAATAAACGCCCTTTTCCTTGATTGAGATACTCCATATGCTCCAGCTTCTAATATACCAAATCTCACCTGAGGAAAATACAATAATCATTATGAAACATTACTCCTTTCATTTCACATTATTTATATCAGTTATTTTAGTTAGTTAATTGATAAATAAATTAATGTTGTGGTAGCACAATCAATTTGCACTGAAATGTAACCTGGTATCCCATCTCTAAAAGAGAGGCAAGAGTCAAGCGAAAGGTCTCCCCTTTGTTAAATGATACAAAATTCCTGACGTTTTCTAGAAGAAAATATCTTGGCCTGAAATATTCGGCAAAAGACAGAAAAGCCAAAATCATTTCGCACTGAACTTTACTCCAAGTACTATGGCTGAATCGATTCATTCCTGAAAATCCCTGTATAAAAAAATATCAAAACAACATTTGTTAAGATAATTTTATGAAAATAGAACTTATATACCTACACGTAAAATCAATAGAAATAATAACCTGACACGGCGGTCCTCCATTGATAAAATCAACTTGACCAGGCACAGGAAGTTTATCAATCACATCCTCGCCAAGCTTTTCAGCTAACTCGTTAGCCTCAGCGGTTGAGATGCAATCATCTGCATCACCACATTTTTGCATTATAGCCCTGCATAATAATATGATTGTGTTAATGATAAGTGCGTAAAATGTTGTTGTTTTTTTTTTGAGTGTGGAAAAGAAAGAGGGGAAGGATATACACCTTAAAATGGTATTGCAGTTATCTATAATCATAAATGCATCAGGATGATTCTGTCTAAATGCTTCACCAGCTGGCTGCTCATATTCAATCGCCCATTTTGTATGTGACACACCTGTAAGTTAAGATTTAAAGAAAATGGGATTACATCATTATATTAGTAAGTTAAACATTTTTTATGAAGCCAAAGTACATATTTAAGGAGCTGATTTCACTTAGTTTTTTATCATTCATTTACTAATCATCTACATTGAAGGAGAATAACACTGTCATGAACAAAACAAAACAATGGATAGTATACCTGACTGTTGCAGTCCCTCTGATAAACCACCACAGCCAGCAAAAATATCAAGAGTAACCAATTGATTCTCTTGAGTCTTCCCGTTTCTTTGAATATGATCTTGCTCTCCTTCTATACGTTTTCCCTTCCCTTTACTTTTCTTAGAGACGCTGTTAGTCTTCTTAATCTGAGACCAGGGTTTAATATTGGAGGGCAACTGTCCCAAGCACATAATTCATGTCAAGAATCGAATTGAGTTAAGAAAAAGGTGAAATTGTTCCCAAAAGCTGTAAATACCTGTTTAATGGATCCGTTAGACGAATCATAAAGATATTCACAGAAGAAAATATGATCAGTGGCAAAAGGAAGCTCCAATTCCGCAAGTTCAGCTTTCTTCCGAACTTCACATTTTCCTTCTAATATTTCCATGGGGACAGTAAGAGTATCTTCACTATAGTACACCTACATTGACAAATAAAGGATGTCAATAAATATCATAACTCGGAGGGAATAATTCATGAAAAAGGTGCTTACTTCTCTAATATCAGAACTATAGGCCTTTGTTGCAGAAATGTCTTCTGGTCTATAAAATCTTCTTACTTTCAATTCCAAAGATTCTTGTTCAGATTTTTTCGATCCAGTGGAACCAATAATTTCTAATATTTGACATACAACATAAGCTTTCAATCCCACGTTTCTACCAGATTTAAATATTCCATGCTCAATTCCCTTTCCTTTTTCAAAGAAATGTGGGGCAGCATATATAAAATCTAAGACATTATACTTAATTTTCTTGTAAATGAAACTATTGTCAGATGTTAAACTAAATTCATCATCTTCATTCTCTCTTTGTTTACAAGAGTTGCAAACTCCAGTCCCAAGTCCTAAAGAATCAAATGGAGCTGTAATAAAAGCACCTTTCTCTGGACTGTATACACATTTACAGAAGTATTCCATTGGAAGGCCTTTCTTCTTTTTTTCTTCTGCTTTTACAGTATCAAGTTTATCAGCTTCTATATATTCTTTCCTATACTTATGCCCCCATAGTCTTTTACGGATATTTACAGCTACAGTTCCTTTTACATCCTCTAATTCAAATTCTGTACAATCATTGGTTAAGAATAGTTCTGACTCTTTAGCAGCGTTTCCTAAAACAGTTTCAGATCCTCTAACCAATTGCCGCCCATGAATAATTCTAGAGCCATCAGCTTTTTCAAACATGTACTCTATAAAAAATAGATCATCTAATCCATCTGAATTTTCAGCTTCAATAATGACAGACATACCTACTGCAATAGTTTTTCCATTAACTATTGCAGACCCGTAAAGAAAGTCTCCGGAATCAGTTTTGCCAATTGCTCTGCCTTCCCAATTTGTGCCATTACTATTTTTTGTTTTATGAGGCTTTGCACAAGAGCGAGACTTGGAAGTTTTAGTTTGAACTTCTTGAAGTATGTTGTTCTCTTCTTCAACTTCTTCATCATTCTCCTCTTGTTCTTCTTCAGTTTCTTCTACTTTGGTTTCCTCGTTGTCTTCTTTACTATCCTCAGGGAACAAATTTGAATAGTAGGTAGCCCATACTCTATTAACCAGCTTTGTGGTAGTAGCACGCATTGCTTTTCTTTGGGATACCATTGGCCGCACTGAAGCACTTGGGTTCAAGTTAGCCTCTTTCTTTATGACAGTATTTTTCTTCATCACTAGTTTCGTGTGGTGCTTTTGCTCCATTTTTGCAGAAAGACCAGAAACAAAGGCACTCTTCTTGATAGTCTGGTCTGGATAATCATCAAACTGTTGAAGTATAATTTGCCCATGTACAACCACGTATCTTTCCACCGCTTGCATATTTGACGAAATATAAGCAGGGTGGTCCTTCTCAAATTCAGAGACTTTCTTTATCACGTCATTAAAAGAAAGTTTTGATACTCTGCTTTGTTCTTTCAATAAGGTTATGATACCAACCGCAAGCCTTGCAGTTTTGAGAATTGGTTCATACCAGAGAGCATATTGTTTTGTCGGTTTACCAAGCCTATACCTGTATTTGACACAATTATAAGTACAAGAAAGTCACAAATAGAAAAAATTAATGGTTGTTGGTATCTCTCAAAAGTTATTACGCTAACTTTATGTGGAAAAAATAATTACTTTTTATTTTAATTTTATTTTAATTACGATATTAATTAGCGAAAGGAAAATTTACAATCAGGCAACAATGGACAGTTTTGAACTTGTTGCAAATATAGCATTTTAACCAGGTCATAATTTGTGCTTGCGCAGTTTTAAAGTGCGCAAACACAAATTAGTAATTTGTACATGCGCACTTTCAAAGTGTGCATGAATATTTTTTCTTAATTTGTGCTTGCGTAAGCACAAATTTTAGGTCGGGTAAAACCAGATTTATATTTGTAGTAAGTTTGGAACCATGCCCGTTATTGCAATAAAAAATATATTTCCAAATCTATTTTGTAAAATTTGTCACTAGCTAAATATGAAATAAGTTCACACGTCTTTAACCGGAGTGTGCGATCTTTACTGAGGATATCTGATTAATAAAATCTGATATTCCAAAAAAACAAAAGGTTATATTAAATGCATACAAATATCAATAGGCGCCTCAAGGTGCTGAAGTAGTTGTAATTTTGTTAATCCAAGGCCAGAATATACCAAACATCAAGCAGGTATAGCAGTGACATGAAACAGTTCAAAATGTATATGTTTGTACTAACCCTGGTGAAGGGCAGAATATGTGTGTAGGTGTAGAATACACACGCTTAGAGGATGCAAAATTATATTGTTACGTTTACGTGTGCAATTATATTAAAGAGTAGAAAAGTTACCATGCCACATCAGTTCGAATGGAAACAAAGATCATAGATGCACCAAACTCGATCATCCATTCCTTGATTGCACTCAAATATATTGGTACCCCATCAATACTCATTAAGTCGGATGCACTAGACGACTGACCCACATCATTTTCTAAACAAAATCCACTCCCGTCATCTTCTTTCATAGTTCCTGATCCAAAAATGGTCACATCAATTTCAGCGCATGGCTTCATTGGCAATAACTCCAACGAAATAAATCGTGAGTCAGGATTATAAAGTGCCCAGTTATTAAGAACTCTTCTAGGAAGGTCAAAATAGGACATGCTACTCTCATCGTCAAAAAATATGTATTCATCCATTTCTTCAACGGAGGGCTTGTAGTATGCAGGTAAAGGGTAGTCGTTTGCAATTTCATCTTCACTGATTTTAATATAAGTGCTCTTTTTGGAGGGAGGATGACGACCTCTCTGTTGCTTCATCGCATTCCAGTCTTCCTCACCTTGTAACAGTCTTGCTAATTTTGCATCCTCGTCTTCATTGTCTTCCGATATTTCGCCTTCCTTAATCTTTAAACTTCCATTCGAAATATTGGTTGTCCTTGGAATTGATTGTGATCTGCTTCTGCACTCATCTCTTAAAGCAATAAGAGCAGGTGTAGTTGATAAACTGGTACCGTTGTCCATAGATGTTTCATCAAGTCCTACTAACTGATTATAAACAAATTCACCAAGAGAAATCACAAAATCTTTAGTGATTGTGCCACTAGAGAAGCCCTTAGTTCCATTTAGGGTACGAATTATACCAGCAACTAATGCATCAAGAGTCAAAGTTGGATTTCCACCTACAGATTTTGCCAGCTTTCTATAAACTTCAATACAAACGTGTGCTTTGTTGTAAAAATGATCATAAAATTTTCTATAATTGCTTGCTGGTTTAACACATTCATAATCTGCAATTTCTGTTGAAACCCATACAACTGGAGTCCCTTCATCGTAACCAGAAATGGACCAATCTTCAATTCGACCAAATCCTTCACATTTCACAGCTTTATTTTTTTCCTTTTCCAGATCATCATCCAAAGGCATTATGAGAGCAGTTATGAATGTATCATCAAATTCACACATTTCGAAAGATCGTGGAGCTCCATTTTCATCATGAAAAATAAAGTCAAGAAGCTTTCTGCATGGAGGAGACTCTTCAGGACCAAGTTTAGTAAGATCCACAGCAACTAATTCATCTTCAACTATACGGATTTTTTTTGTTTCACGGACTATGGAACTTTCAGATAACTTGACAGTTTTTTCTTTAAAATTTGAACAAGCTGCAGCCCTTTTTGGCCTTTTAGGAAGCGAACACCCATTACTATTTTCCATGTCAGAAGTAGGATTTGAAGCAGCATTTGTGACATTTTCAATTTTGGCCTTGTCGTTGTGTTTTCTTTTCTTTGATTGAGATATATTGGACGCTTTACTTTTTAAACCTAAATTCAAAGTGTGAAGTCAGTATAGATTATACATGGTAATTATGATCATAAATGCAGCAAACATTGGTTGCAGCAAACATAGATTATACATGTACCTACGTTTATTTAATGATACAAATATTGGTTGCAACTTGCATGTATCTTTCTGCGCTATAAATTGTTAAATAGCATATCTATGGAAGTACATTTGAATGCAAATTCAGAATAGATGTCAATAGAGGCATAGACGGATATAATTTGATGGTACACAAAAATAAATTGATGGTGCATTGTACCATATGGAAACAAATGTGTTAAAATTTAGGCTACATAAGAACACACCAGATACAGTAAATAATAATCAAACTAAAGGATTTACAAAAGTCCTTAAACAATGTAAAATCCAGTTTCCTTTTATGTAACGTAATGGATTTCATAATTAAACATCACAAGCATGTGGTTATAAACTAGGGTGCATCAGTAAAGAGAAAAACTAGAACGGGCAAAAATGCTGACAGAAATTCGCAATCAGAGGTGATAGACCGATGAAAAAGAAAACATGAATCCACCTACCACGTTTGTTACTTTAGGAAGAAAGGTGATGAAATCGCAAAAGTTCATGCAGCATGAATATTAGCACATAGACAAGAAGACTAAACAATAAGTTAACATGTGGAGCAAAAAACATTTGGCCGAGGATTTTTTATTTGAAGCGACTTTAGTCAGGGAGTCTCAACATAGTTGAAAGCTCTAAACAAAATTAATTAGAGATTTAAATGTAATTTATCAGATAAAAGATTATATAAAAAAAAGCAATTTTCAAGCAAAATATATTAAGAACTACTGCACATACTAACAAAAACAGTTCTTTTAAGTTAACAAACAATCAGTTTAATGTACAAAAATAAAAACAAAAATGCATAATTAATGGCAGCTGCAAATATGAATGAACTACAACTCAATTTCTACTTTGAAGTTTGTGTCAGAATAAAAATACAAAAAAGGTTATCTTTATCAGCATTAAGCTTATGAGGTCCTTGTCATGATATCAAACTTCTAATAATTTTATTCTTTGTTCGAATGCTTGACCATGTTTGCAATGCTTATAAAGCTTGCCATAATATCCCTTTATTTACATTTTTTATTTCAGCAATTGATTTAAATTTTCGTTCTATATCATGTTGTTTAAAAGTTAACTTTTTGAGATGGAAATACATGAGTTTCTTATTGATCCCATATCTAATATTCCTCAATTTACCATCATTTGAAACCCACACAAGAAAAGCAATATATCATGAATGCATGGAGTCAGTGGAAGCATAATGGCAAAAAATCAATGTTGCTAATTCAGGAAATTAGAGAAGTTTTGCATAACTTGCCTAACATATCTACCCAGGTTAGTGAAAAATCATCTTAGTCAACAAAGAGGATGAACCTAATTTGGTTAACGAGAATAGGCTTCACAATGCCCATGCAATTCTTTCCATAATTGAAAACTACACAGCTAAACAGATAAATAATAGCCTGGATAGAGGGTAAAGTACATCAAATGAAGGTTAACCAAAACTGAAGGGATTTCATCTATACATATAACTACAGATTTATAGCACATGTAACAGCATTAATTCAACAACAACTGTGGGATATGAGATATCAACAATTAAAAAGAAATATCTTGAAATAAGACCTGTTGGTCGTTCAGCTCTTCCAACCATGATAACTGTACCTGGAAAGATCAAACAACGGAGAACCATGAGTTCATGATTCACAAAATGTGAAATAAATTATTAGAGCAATTAATAAAGGTGAGTTCCCATTATGACAGTACTGTAATCCTTTATGCATGCATGTCTCAAGTAGAGATGTAAAATAAAGAGACGGTGAATTACCCCATTTTAATGCAAATCAGACCATCTAGAAACAAGAAATAGAGTCTTGACGTAATAAGCACAAAATTTAGAAAATCAATACTACGGCAATGGAAAGAAGAATCTTACATAAATCTACCAACAACGTAAACAAAAATCAAAATAAAGTTAATAAATAATCAAACATGCGAGTGTTGGTGACCCTATTTCATCCTTCCAACACTAATTAACTAGGTCTACACATTAATCGCTGATAATCCCAAGAAAAAAACTAAAGGTCAGTAACTAAACAAACAAAAATAATCATTTTACATGGAACAGAACTGAAAATGGCGGATCCAAGATGATTTCCTCACCTCGAGAACAAACTGCAGCTAGTCGAAGAGAGAGAAAGGGGTTAAACCGGCAGTGCTAAACTGAGGGAATGAATTGATCCAAAAGATAAAGATTTATTTGCGAAATAAATAAACACGAAAGAAACGAGGGAAAACAAAATTAATGAGTGATGTCTTGGCGGGAGTTTGGATAATTTTCAGAATCATGATTCATTGATGAACTTTTTGGTTTCGGGTTTTAACGGGTCGGGTGTCTCTTTCTTACATACGGACAATTAGAAGAGGTTGATTTAGGGTTTTGGGTAGAGGAAACCAAGAGGGCCCACGCTTTCTTTTCATTTCTGGTTTTATTTTTGTCTTACTAAACAAGGGATGTACAATCGAAGAGCGATTTTACACACACGAGTGGTACACCATGCGCCTCGCGCGTAATAATGACGTACACTTTTCATGTGAATTGTTTTTTTTACAAATTTTATATGTTTAACTTGTTTGAAAAAATATGATTTGCACAAATATTTAATCATATTTTTACATTGAAATGATATGCGGTTAGTTTTAATTTTACTTTCTAACTTACAATATCTAATTTTTTATTACTTTGGATTTTTATTTTTATTATTAATTAATAAAGAATCAATTTAACTTTCTTTTAGTTTGATTTTTATTTCTTTTATTAATTAATAAAAACCGACTTTGAAAAAAAAATTGTTAGACCATAATTTTAAGTGATATTAAGATTTCGATAATATCTATAGAGGGGTGGTTTGAATTTGTAAAGGAAAATTATTTATATATCCTATTTTCAAGTGATATTCATATTTAATAATATTTATAGAATGGTGTTTTTGGCAGTTCACATTGATACCAAAAATGTGTAACACCAAAGTATTACAACTATTATATATATATATATATATATATATATATATATATATGCGCGTGCATATATGATAAATATAGAAGTAGAGGAAGACGTGTTTGGTCGAATAGCAAGGAAGACGTGAAAACGTGAAAATACCAAAATGAAGTAACTACAACCTGCGAACCCAATGAGTGCTATATACCAACGTAGCTATGGAACCATCCAATAAGTTCAGAATAACCAGGAGTGCATAGCGAGAAAAAATTTCGATCTCGGTCCTTGCCCGCCAAAATTTTCTCGTTATTGGCGCCAAAGTCTCTATCGTTGCAAAGGACTAACTCATTATCCATAAGTAGAAGAGTTTTATTTCATCATTATCATTATTTAAAATCTACAATGAAAAGACTTTCCAAGCTACATGGTAGCAATGGCCGTATCCAGATGAGACCAGGTTCAGCCTTCTTATTCCATATAAGCGAAGTATCTTCCGAGAGTTTATCAACTAGTTGTTGCACAATACGCTCGGCACTAGGGTCGGTGTGTAGGACGTAGACAAAGTTCTTTTTGATACAGGTAATAGGCGATTCGGAAGGAATTGGATCGGAAGGGGGAGCACAACTAGGGGAATTCGGGTCAAGCGAAGGAGAATGGGTGGATGAGGATGTCTCGGGGGCAGGATTGTTGGCATGAGGGTTGCGGTTGGCGGGGGATGGGAGGATGGGAATGGTGGATCCGAGTTAGGGGACATTCGCCTTCCAACGACGAGCAAGCTTCGGCGGGGGAATCTTAGGGGAAAGATTAGTAGATGAGGCGCCAAAATGAGAGCAAGACGAGATGATGTGGAGTGATAAAAATCACAAATAGAAGGCTTCAGCTAGTAGCTTACATCAATGTTGGCAACCCTGTCTTCAACAAGGGAGATGGGGATATAGGTGGGCAACTCCTAGAGGATGTGATTTCAATCAGGGCATTAGTGAATCAAGGTCGTTGTCTTCGCTCTGTATAAATGCTTAAACAAATCAGCTGACATGTATAGTTAGCAATCCAGTTAATTCCTTCAAGTGATTGTAAAAGGGATGGGATATTATAGATATGCACCTAGACGAGAATTGATAAAATAAATTTACATATGAGGTCAACTGATGGGCTCCAATGAGTAATGATAAACGCTTTTCTTTCGATAATAATAGGAATGGATTCAAAGATACAAATTCTTTCTTAAGGGCAAGAAAATTTGAAATAATACATAGAATTATCTCAGCGAAAATCAATAGACCCACGCAACTACCGCACACCTAAGACATGTTTTTTGACAATGAAGTAATAGGGTGGGTCTATTGGAACTGGGTCAGCCCGCAACGGTAGCAGTGGGTGTATTTCAATTTTTTTTTATCCTATTGGATCTTTATTGGGCCTATGAAGTCTAATTCATTTAGAACAATTCTAACTTTTTTTTAAATAAAATCATGTATTTTATTTAAATTTAAGTATTTCCTAATTTAACATTAATTAAATGATTTAATTTATATATATATACATGTATCATATACATATACGTATGTGTGTGCATAAGCATGCCCGTATATAGATACGAATTCTTTCTTAAGGGCAAGAAAATTTGAAAAAATACATAGAATTGTCTCAGCGAAAATCAATAGACCCACACAACTACCGCACACCTAAGACATGTTTTTTGACAACGAGGTAATAGGGTGGGTCTATTAGAACTGGGCCAGCCCGCACCGGTCGTAGTGGGTGTATTTCAAAAAAAATTATCCTGTTGGATCTTTATTGGGCCTATGAAGTCTAATACATTTAGAACAATTCTAACTTTGTTTTAAATAAAATCATGTATTTTATTTAAATTTAAGTATTTTGTAATGTAAAGTTAATTGAATGATTTAATTTATATATGTGTGTGTGTGTCATATACATATACGTATGTGTGTGCATAAACATGTCGGTATATAGATGTTGAGATTTACATTATAACGGACACATTAATTCATTTCGTATGTATATATGTTGTCTAAATATGTGCATAAATCTATAATGCAAAGTATATTTATATAAATACGTATACATATATTTAAAATATATTTTATAACTAAAATTTTCAAAATTAAATATATATATATATATATATATGTATATGTAAATAATTTAAAACATTTTTATAAATATATATATATACATAATTATGTATAAATATATATACATAATTAAACATATAAAATTATACACACATATATATATAATTAAAATTATATATATAAGGCTAAATAAAATATATATATGAATAAATAATTACATTCAAATACTTCATATATATATATATATATATATATAGTTAAATTATTTCCAGATCGAAATTAGCATAACAAACATAAAATAATAATTTTATAATTTTATCATTATTATACATATAATAAATAGCTTTGATCATAATAATTAAAAATATCAATAATAAAGATTAAAAAGAACAAATTTTAAAATTTATGAATATTTAGGATCATAGAATATAGTTTTACAATTTTTTCATGATTTTTTTAAAATAAAATATTATTTTTAATAAACAAAAGACATGTTCAACCGAAGAAATTTAATTATTAATAATATTAAATATTAACAAAAAATTATTAAAAAAATTTCATGGGTTACTGCATTGATGTAGTAACTTTATAAAATATAAAATCAAATTTTTGGTGCAATAATTTTTTTAGATATAATAAACAATTCAAATAATCAATAAAAGATAATTTAAAATTATTTATATGTATATAAAAAAATTATTTTCAAATCTGATAATTCATATTATATGTATAAATAGGTGTAAGGAAAATTCTAGGCTATTTCTACATTGTAAATATACATTTATGTAATTATATATTTAAAATATTTATTAGTTTATATTTAAATTAACATATAAATATACATAAAATAATTAATAATTACAAATTTTAATTCTTACAGAAAATTATATTTGTTTATACAAAAATTATAATACATAATAATATAACCATGCACATAACCATACTAATTTGTGACGACTACATATACCTACGAAAATCTCACCTACCTAGATATAATACATTAATATATATACAGATTTGGGATTAATCAATATTAAATCATAAAATATGATTACTGTAAGATATAAATAAAATACAAATCGATGATGCCTTTGAGTCCACTTGAATCAATGAATTCTCTTCTCTAGTTATGCTCGATCTGTCAAATTGCAAGTTCGAAACCGTCGACCTTTTCTATCAAATAGTATTTTTACTTAACTTGAATTGATTTGAGATTCTTATAACTGATATAGGGATTAATTTCGGCCAGCAAACTTGATAATTATGGCAGTCATAAGTTGTTTTTGATTAAGGGTTTAGAGATCCATATATATGGCCTTGTACAAGAGAGATATTAGAACAATCTCATTACCCGTTCTCTCTTAATCTTAGTCATCCATCTCTAAGTCTAATCCTAAGTTTTAGCCGCCTCCAATACTGTTATTCAAAAGGAAGTAGACATGATTCATGAACAATTTGGGATTACGAACATAGAGGCCATACATGTCGGTCCCTCTAGCAGGATGGATAAGGGTTTCTTTTCCTATACTCCTATCCATATCTGGAATTCGGGGTATTTGCCTTGCAACGATTCCGTTTTTAAACCAAATTTAAACTAATAATTAATATTAATTTTGGAATTTAATTGTGAATTAATTTGAATTTTTCAAAACAAATAAGATAAGTGTTTGATTTTATATATATATATAGGAATAGTTTGTAATTTGAATTTGAATTTGAAATTCAAATATAAATATCTTAAAATAAATTGGATTTGAAAATAATATATATATGATTTTATTAGTACATAATTTAGCTTTAAAACATATTCTTTAATGATTATATAAATACTAATATAAGTAAATATTCAATAAAGGTACAAAATTATATTAAAACGTATATATAAATATAAACTAAATATAATGTAATATATATATTATATAAAAATATAATTATCATGCAAAATTACAAGTATAAATACCTCAATATAACAAATTACAAGTGTTAAGATTTTGATTCATGCAAAGACAAGTGTCAATTATTTTCTTTTCATTTTAAAATTAATAAACAAGGCTATAAAATCCTTACTCCTACACTCTCACTTCTCTTTTTATCTTCATTTTCAAAAGCCTGTAAACTACAAACCAGAGAAAATAAAATTAAAAACCAGTAAAACAAACTAAAACCAAAATCTATTTCAAGTCTTCAACTTCTTCACAAATTCAACCTGACCTAAATCAAGCAAGTAGTTTCAGATTCAACTCGGTAATTAAGAAAACCAAAATCAAGTTGAAGATCAAAACCAAGCAGATCACAAATCAAAGTTCCAGAAAACAAGAAAATAAACTCTGCTTCTCTGTTATTATCAAAACAGGTGAGTAAACTCCTAATAATTTGATCTATAACTTGTTGTTTGTGAAGTGAAGCTATGAAAATGTTTGAATATGTGAAAATATGTTGTATGTATACAAAAATGTGTGTGTGTGTGTGCGCGTGCGTGCATGTTTGTATATTCCTCTGTTCTAGGTTTACAGGTTTCAAAACCTGATTAAAAATTCAAATCTCTCCCTCTAATCCTTTATAGACTTCGATGTCTAAATAAAACATGTTCAAATTTTCAAGATCATAATTTTAAAAATACTTTTAAGTATTAAAAATGAATGGATTTATTGGGAAATGTAAAAACACAGAAAAATCAAATTTTGTCCAAAATTTAATTGATTAAAATTTGGGTTTTGATTACATAATCTTGCTCGTCTTCTTAAATCATGAATTTTAAAAGAAGAATTAAGATTTTTAGTGTCGTATCGTTTGAGGAATTCGAAGTTGAACGTGAATTGGGTTTTTAGCAATTCCTGGTGATCGGCGAGGTGGGGGAAGTCGTGGTCATGGCTGGATGAAGCCTGAGTGATGGGGATTCATGGAAAAATAGTCGAGAATTTTTCAGATGATCAGAGTAGTGGGTTGACGTTGATTTAGGGTTTCAAATGGAGTTTTGGTGGTAGTCAAAATTTAAGCTACCGTGTCGTCATGGATGAACTAGTGGCGATCGCACAGGTGGGAATCGAAGCGTAGGAGTCAGGCGGAGCTCTGGACGGAGTTGTGTGGCCTCTGTTGGCCTGAGACGACGGGTCGAGGCGATCTTTGGTGATCCAGTTTCGTTCCAGGTTGTGTCGAGTTTCTCGATTGTGAGTTCGTCGTCGTTTAGGGGCTCTAGGTGGTCGTACGGTAAGAGTAGGTCGTCGAAGTCGTGTTGGTGGTCTTGGCGAGGATCGGAGTTGGCCGGAACGGTGTGCAGCGTGCACGCGTGCATGCTTGAAATATGGTGGTTGTGAGTTAGGAAGAAAGGCTTTGTCTCGGGGTCGAGCTCGAAGATGAACAGGGTTGGACTCAAAGACGAGGGTGTGGGATTTTGCTCGGGGTTTTGCTCGGGTAATCTGGTATTTGACTTTGGTCGATATGGTTGCAGTTTTTAAGTTTTTAAGTTTTTAAATTAAACAAGTTTTAAAAGTTAAATAACTTTTTAATTTATTCTTTTATATAATGAATGTCTTATTTAAATTTGGGATTACTTAAAGGTTTTAAAATAAATTATTTTGAGTTAAAGTGTTAAACAATACACATAACCTTTATTTTAAAGTTTATTTTAAATAAACTTAAAAATGTAATTAAGTGGTTAATTAAGAAGATAAAATGTTTTAAAAGGTCAATTAATTTAAAGGTCTAAGTTAATTGGTTAATGATAATTAATTCCAAAGGTTATTGATAAAGATTTAAATGATAATTAAAGTAATTAATTAAGATAAATGATTTATCTTTTAATTAATCAAAGTTTAAGTAATTAAAGATTAATTTATTAATGAAAGTAATTAAAAGATAATCACTCAAAGGATAATTACTTAAGGTTAGTAATTAAAGAATAATTAATTAATTATTAATTGATGATTAAAGGTTAATCAAATAATGATTAAAGGTTAATCAAATAATGATTAAAGATTAATTAATAAATAATTAAGGATTAATTAATTAATAATTAAGGAAAATGAAATCATTAATTAAGGATAATTAATGAAAATAATTATGTGATTAATTAGTTATAAGTAATTAAAATTATTGTAATTACTTAATGATAATTAAGCAAGGTTTGAAAGTAATTAAAGTAATTAATTTGATTTATTTGGAAAATTAAATTGAATTAGTTGGGAATTGAACGACTAATTAATCTTGCTTATGAATGATTGGATTATATTGAATATCTTGGATTGGTTGATATCTCTGATATGTGATTGTGATACTTTGTGATATGAATTGTTTTGTGTTGAGCTGTGACATCTGTGATATATTGTTGTGTGATTGTGAACTACAATTGATGTAAACTTGTTGGCCTTTAAACGGCATTTGGATTTCGATGCGACCGGAGGTCGGATTCCATATGGTTATCCGAAAACCACATCGAATCTTAATGGTGAATCTTTTGTGACTTATATATCCACGTGTTTGAAAAATAAGCGCTTCTTATTTGGTTAAGCCAGGAGAGAACATTGAGTCATAAAACCCATTCCGATAATGATACGATGAAATAGGATTGCATATGAAGATGGTGGTTGAAGACCGGGTATTTTCGAGAACGAAAGGATTGCCTGTCGATTGTCTCTGCACTGAGTTGCTCCGGTATAGAGATCTCCATATATGATGGGGAGTCTGGTCGGGATTATGGATACCCGAATTTGCAAGGACTTCTTCCTTTATTGGACGAAGTGCCTTCGGTTCTATTCAGACCTAGGAAGGACTTGTATGGATGTATGTCTGACATTACACTTTGAGATGTAAGCTGATTTCTATCAAATACATTTCTTTTTGGTGGCGGAGAATTTATTCTCTTAACTTAACACCCTTCTCTGAGACGTACAAGCTCAAAGGTTATGTAGTTCATGGTTATTAGTAATATACTCCCAATTTGGCAGTGTGGCATACTAAGTGCTGATCATTGGTTGATCGAAGCATGGCTTTTGTGAAAAGCGTAGCTTTGTGGAACGAGACTTTATCGAACCTCACACGCCGGAAATGGTCGAAACAGGAAAAGATGCAGCAAGGTTATGGGAGTCGCGCCCCTTAGGGTATGTGCATTTCCTTCTAAATAAAAAGTGGTATTCTGGTATGGAGCCCAGATAAATTGCTTATGTGGTTATTGGTGTTGAGGGCCCTCGATAAAGGTCGGTTACAATTGGGGGATGGCATACTCGTGACAGTTAGTTACCTAGTTACAGAGGTAACCCGGCCTTGTGTTGGCAAAGAGCTGGTTAGGTTCTCGGGACGTCCCTCCAGAGGCATACCCTTTCGGATAAAGGAAGTTCCTTAGCCTTGGCCATTTGTTGGAAATACAATCACTCAATACGAGCCCTATATGGTTTTAGTTGTATCGCCTGCCATTTAACGTGGTAGCTATAATAGGCATATTATAATGGTAAGTATGCTGGCTACGATTAATATTATACTTTCATAATATTTTCTACACTATGCACTAATAATAATATCAAAAGAGTTTTCTCGTATCAAGCAAGTTTGACTATCATAAAGAGAAATCACCCTCAAGTGTGCGATTGCATCGTGCGTGTACCAGGAGGCCTTATGGTGGTTTCATTTTCCAAAAATCATAACGGATTTCTATTTATAATTTGTTTTCTGTTCAAACAATTTTTTTTGTTTACTCATACCAGTCCCATGAATGACCCAGAGTTTATTATTCCCTTTCTAAACTCTAGGTGCCCATAATTTTCCACACATGCAGCCTAGAGTCTGGTTATCCGTATTTCGGAGCTAGTCTAGACAATAGATGTTGATTTTGGAAATTTCTGAAGTCTTTGGAAGCTTTTCGTTGGAGTCTTTGGTTTGGAAGCCTTTTGGATCTAAAAGTCTTTGGAGTTATGGAAGACCTTATCGAAGTCGAAGTATGTTG
Organism: Allium cepa; assembly: GCA_030765085.1. Lineage (NCBI taxonomy): Eukaryota > Viridiplantae > Streptophyta > Magnoliopsida > Asparagales > Amaryllidaceae > Allium > Allium cepa. Next base: position 26,857,806 of record CM060939.1, on the reverse strand, counting down.
GATTCTTGCTCTCTCTCTCTTTTTGGAAGCTCTGTTGGTGTTATTCACTTGTTATGTTGTCTTTTCTGCTGTGGCATTATATTTTGTTGTTGTATCATATATATTCAACTCTGATGATGGTGTTCAATTGTTGTAATGATGTTGTATCTATGTTGTATCCATGTGTGGTATCCATGTGTCGTATATCAATGAAAATCATTTTTTTTTCCGTTGTATTGTTATTCATCTAACGTTGTTATATGCTCCAACGAACTGGACTCCGACGTTGAATCTCCAGCATTCGAATACAAGTGAGATATTGGATGTCGATTTTCGAACGTTGGATTTCGAGTCGTCACAAGTGGTATCATAGCTAAGGTTGAGTAAGAACTTTAGCTTTGGAGTATAACACTTTAGGTGATTCATTAGAGATAGGATTAGAAATACACTAGAATGGGTATATCCCTTAGATATCTCGTCTGTATTCCTAAATCAAGTTTTCTTACTATTTACAGATAGTGAGAATGAGCGCAAGAAGAGGACAATGTTGGGGACGGGAAAGTACCACTACAACTGGTCAATACCCTGTAATAAAAACAACGGAAGAAGCTATTCCTATCCAATCCCAGCCGAATCTGGCAGATTTATATCAAAGTTTCTTAAGACTTAGGGGAAAGCCTTTCACATGCAAAGAAACTATTATCGAACCACAAGCCTGGATTCAATCTTGGGTAAGGATCTTTAAAGGTTTGAAGTCGGATGATGAAAAAATGAGGATGATAGCTTCTTAGCAGCTCCAGGAAGAAGCTTTAGCTTGGTGGGAGACTATTACATTAGCTGAGCCGGATGATGAATTCACTTAGGATCGATTCAAGGAAGTTTTTGAGAAGTGTTATATGCCGTCTACTGGTATCTCCAGAATGTATCGGGACTTTACAGATTTGAAGCAACGGAGCCTATCTTTTGAAGAATACTTGAACAAGTTTAACGAGTTATCTTGGTTTGGTCTTGAACTGGTGAATACCTCTTTGAAGAACAATGAGAGATTTATTCAAGGGATGAACAAGAAGTTCCATGAAAGGACGACAGCCCGTGTGAAGGATTCTTTTTTTGATCTAATAGATATGGGTTATAGATATGCTACCTTGGATAAACAAGAGATTCTGGAGGAGAAGGGAAGCGGAAGCAATCCGAATTGGAAAAGAGGACGTTTGGAGGAAAGAAACCATAGTAAGGCAAGGAAAAGAAGAACAATCTGGAGAATAAGGAAAAGGATGATACTTGTTTCAACTGTTTAGAGAAGGGACATTACTTAAGTAGTTGGCAAAATCCTAAGAAGCAAGGAAAGAGGGATCAACCTATGAAGACATGTCAAGGAGCCAGGGAATGTTATTACTGTCATAAGCCAGGACACATGGTTAAAGAATGTCCGGCAATGAAGCAGGCTCAAGCAGCAAAGATGTATGTGATCAAGGATTAACCTTCATCCTCAAGAGCAGACAAAGGAAAAAGAGTTCTGGAAGGTAACCTTCTTATTTATGATAGAGTTGTTAGAGTTCTGTTCGACACTGGAGCCACACATAGCTTTATTTCTCGATAAACCATAAACAAATTAAAACTTGAACTAGATTTGTAGACGAACCCATTTGTATGAAGAATCCAGTTGGTGGCGCTGCGAATCTTTGTCTACGTTGTAGAAAAGTTCCTATCTCGTATTGCCATCATCGATTTCCTATCAGTCTTTCTGTTCTCGACTTTAATGAATTTGAAATCTTACTTGGAATGAACTAGTTAACGAAATACAAAGCTAAATTAGATTGTAACAATCGAACGATTTCGGTCAAAACCAAACTTGGAAATTTTGGTGTGATTTCTTCTGAGGATCCGAGTCCAAAGAGGGATAAGCTAACGTATACTTTTGGGTATCCCGACCTAAGTTTGGAATCCATACCTATTGTTCGGGAATTTCCCGACGTATTCGAAGAGGTTAAATCTTTACCTCTGCATAGAGAAATTGAATTCAGAATCGACTTGGTTCCCAATGCTCGTCATGTTGTTCATGCAAGCCGTAGGATGGCACCAAGGGAAAGAGCAGAGCTAGTCAAGCAAACCCGAGATTTGCTGGAGAAAGGATTAATACTTCCCAGTTGTTCCAGTAGGAGTTCACCTGTCGTATTCGTAGCCAAGTTCGATGGATCCTTGAGATTGTGCGTGGATTACTGCGATCTTAACAAATTAACTTTTAAAAATAAATTCCATTTTCCCAGAATCGACGACCTGTTCGATCAGTTGCATGGTGCTCGATTCTTTTCAAAGATGGATCTAGCCCAATGATTCCATCAGCTGAGAATTGCTGAAGACTGTATCCATTTAACTGCTTTTAGGGGTCCTGATACATTCAACGAATGGTTAGTTATGCCTTTCAGACTAACCAATGCCCTTGCATATTTCGTAGACTTGATGACACGAGTATTCCGAGAAGTGTTGAATAAATTCGTTCTTGTATTTATTGATGATATTCTGATCTATTCCCAAATTAAAGAGGAGCATGCTGAGCACTTGAGAATAGTTTTGGAAATATTGGGAAGGAACATTCTATTTGCCAAATTTTCTAAATGACAGTTTTGGATTAAAGAAGTTAGATTTCTGGGACATATTATCACTGAAGAGGGAATTTCTGTAGATCCTGGTAAGGTTTCTGTTATCCTAGGCTGGAAGCAACCCACAACTCCGAAGGAAGTTAGAAGTTTTCTGGGATTAGCCAGATACTACCGGAAGTTTGTCCAAGATTTCTCTATGTTAGCCAGTCCATTGACTAAGATGACTATGAAAAATGCCAAATTCGATTGGACTCCAAAGCGCGAGGAAGCATTCTAGGAATTGAAGAGAAGGTTGAACAATGCTCCCGTTCTTGCTATTATTAACGGGAATCAAGGTTTATCTATTTATATAGATGCATGTGGTGAAGGTTTGGGTGTTGTTCTAATGCAAGAGGGTAGAGTGATTGCCTACGTGCGTAGACAATTGCGACCACATGAGAAAAACTACCCAACCCACGATCTTGAGCTCTTGGCAGTTATCTTTGCCTTGAAAATTCGGCGTCATATCTTCTGGGTGAAAATTTTGAATTGTTCACCGACCATAAATCTTTAAAATATATTTTTACCCAGAAGGATTTGAATCTAAGGCAACAACATTGGTTGGAATTCCTAGCATCATACGACCTGGATATTCAGTATACACCTGGAAAAGCCAACGTGGTAGCTGATGCTTTGAGTAGAAGACATGTTGTTCTCGCTTATCTTGTTGTCACTCCAACTCTTCTTGATAAAGTTGCTAGTAAGTAGAAAGAAGACAAGTTTCTTCAGGAAATTTATGAGAGGATTCGTCAGGGTGAAGATTCTTGCTTTGGAATCGATAGTTGTGGAATTATAAGATTGAAAGGCAGGATGTGTATCCCAGACATCCCAGATCTCAAACGAGAAGTATTGGATGAGTGCCACAAGTCCAAGCTTAGTATCCATCCCGGGGTTAACAAAATGTATCGAGATATCAAAAGGACTTTGTGGTGGAAAACAATGAAGAGGGATAATCTATTTATGTTAGTCGATGTGCAACTCGTTAGCAAATAAAGAGTGAGAAAATGAAGATGGCGGGTTTACTCCAACCGTTGGAAGTGCCTAAATGGAAGTGGGATCAAGTGTCTATGGATTTCATTGATAGTTTGCCATGAAATCGGAAGGATAATGAGGCAATTTGGGTTATCGTGGATAGTCTGACCAAGACTGCCCATCCCAGTAAAATCCACCCGAACAGCAGCGAGTTTGGCAGAATTGTATGTGAAAGAGATTGTTCGCCTCTATGGAATATTGAGTAATATAGTGAGTGATCGCGACGCGATCTTCACTAGCAGATTTTGGGAGGCATTTCAAGCCGTATTAGGAACCAAGTTGAACTTTGGTACTGCTTACCATCCGCAATCTGATGGGAAAATGGAAAGAGTAAATAGAATCTTGGAAGATCTTTTGCGTGCTTTATTCTTGATTTTGGAGGTTCATATGAGGACCATTTGCATCTAGTTGAGTTTTCATATAATACTAGTTTTCAGGCCAGTATTAGGATGGCTCCTTTTGAAGCATTATATGGTCGTCCTTGTAGATCACCTGCGTGTTGGATTGAATCGGTTGATAGACTTGTCCTTGGTCCGGATATGACAAGGGAAGTCACTGAGAAGGTTGATTTTATTCGAAAGAAGTTGGAAGCTACCCAAAGTCGACACAAAAGTTATGCCAACTGCAGGAGAAGAACTTTAGAATCCCAGGTTGGAGATTTAGTTCTCCTAAAGGTTTCTCCAATGCATGGAGTTTTGAGATTTGGAAAAATGGGTAAGCTGGCACCGCGATATATAGGTTCTTTTCCTATACTTGAGAGGATTGGTCCTTTGGATTATCGAGTGTAGTTACCTAATCGGTTATTTGGCATACATAATGTGTTCCACATTTCACACCTTCGGAAATATGTGCACGATCCAGATCATGTTATCAAGGAAGCCGCTCGGCAGGATTTGGAGATCGCACCAAATTTGGCAGTAAAGAGAGAAACGTTGAAGATAATTGATCTAGATGAAAAGCAGTGGAGGAACAAAGTGGTGAAATTGGTAAAAGTAAATGGAGTGGAGATCGAAATGATTGTACTTGGGAAATGGAGGAAAGCATGCAGAAGTCCTATCCCAAGTGTAGAGTTGACATTTCGGCTTAATCTGTTAAGCCATTCTCTATCTTTATATGCATTCACATGTTCTTTGTTTGTCTCTCGTCTCTCTATCAAATTTCGAGGATGAAATTTTCTTAAGGAGGGAATCTGTATGTGACGACCCGAAATTTTTAAGCAATTTAAATTGGAATATTTAATTGATTTAAATATTTAAAAGTTAATTTATAACTTGAATTTTAAATATCAATATTTATTGGATAATTAATTGTTGAATTTAATTATTCGAAATTTGGGTAAAATGTGGAATCTGGAATTTTAAGCCTGTTAAAAATAATTTGAAGGGTTATCAACTTTATATTGATAATACTGAAGTGAATAGAGGTGATGAAATCAAATTTAAAAATGGTTTGTTAAGTTTTGAAATTTATATCGTTTAAATTGAATTTAAAAACAGCCTTCCGAGGCACAGTCTCGGAATTAGACAAAACCAGCTCCATGGGATCCGTAATGTTTTATTATTATCGGATTTTAATTTTCACATTGTTTGGAGTTACCGTTGGGTCGTACGGTTGGTTAATGCCTGGAATAATCTAATCAAATTCAAATTAATAATCGAACCTTCTCTTATACGCCACTCTCCTCCGTTTTAATTTTGTTCCATCATTATCTTCCTTGAGACGATAAAAAAAAAATGAAGGTCAACGTCGAGCCTTTCTCAAAAAAATTCATGGCCGCGTTTTCTTCTCAAATCGATCACATCTTCTTTCCTTATCTAAATCGGTCCGTCCTCTAAAAAAAATAAGAAGAAAATCAGAGAGGTATGAGTTTCGACCCTGATTTTTTTTTCTTTTCCCAATTCATTTGAAAATGCCGAAACTCAATTCGAACGAGTTCGTTCGAAAATCTGTAGGCTAAAACAATCGCTTGCTCAAAGAAATCGAGCTTCGGCTTGAAGGAGGTCGCGAGTATTTTGGCCATGGCGGGTTGGTGCGACCTAGGGTTAGAGTGAGTCGCATGGGTAGCATCGGTTGTGGCGTGAGGCAGTGCTGAGTTCGAGGTAGAAGGAGGTTAGGGTTGGTGATGGCAAATCGTCAGTGAACGTGTTCGAGCGTCGATCTGAGGCATGTTCTCGTGGAGGAGCTTCCAGGTGATGCTGAGCTCGAAATTATCGTGAGGTATATCTAATTTATTCATCTCAAAATTTACATATATCGATATAAGATATGTATAGGAAGGAAATCATATATATATACAGAAAATATACGTAATCCAGTCTTTGAAATATACAGTAAGTATTAGGCAACTTGCTTTTAATTTTATTCTGAGATAAACACTCATAGATTAAGAAATATATATACATGCTTTAATTTACTGGTTGATTTAATTATGTATATGTATACAACAAAATATGAAATAGTATATATACAGTTATGATTTAAAAAAAAAAGAATTTAAACAGTAGTGTATATATGTGTTTTCTGAAACTAATTTGTTAAACGATAATTAGTTTAAATAAAATTGTTGTTAATTAAATTAAATTTATCAACTGGAAATTTATTTATTCGATTGTCCAAATATTAATAAAATCATATAATGTGTATTCAAGGTCTGGAATCGTGAAGAAAACAACTAGTTTGGGTTGAATTGCAAAATAAAAAGCAAAGGTGAGTTAATCTTACTCGGTTAATTTAAATTTAAATTTAAATGATTAAATTTAAATAATTGTTTGAATGGTTGAATTGAGTAATGTTCTATAGTATGAGATATTTTGAAATTGGCATATTATATTGTGCTAACATCTGTGGATGTAGGGAAAAACAAGTTGGAGGGATCCAACTGGACCCCTCAACTTTATTTGATTATTTAATTTTCTCTGTTCTGAATATTTGATATTCTATAATGAATTATATGGAAATATTGAATGATATGGCTTGATTGTTATAATCGGGCAATAATGAATTACCAAATATATATAATTTGAGTTTGGGAATGAAAATAAAAGAAGTGAAATCGTAAGTAAAATAATTATAAAATAAACTTAAGAATGCCTTGGAAAAGAATTAAAGTGATTTTAAAATTTTAATAAATAAATCTTGAGTATGGGAAGGAAAATTCAAATAAACAGAAAGTTAATGAAACTTAAACTTCAATGTTATTATTTAAAAGAACAAGACATTTATTTTAAATTTAGGATTTAAATTATTTAAGAACAATAAAGAAGAAATTGGGAATAACCTGAAATTTGTATATTTCAGCTAAAGGGTTTTAAAAAATCAAATTGAATAAAGTCCATAATTAATGAATTTTAGAAATGAACTGATAAGTAAAGAAATTTATTTCAAATGGAATAAATTGGGAATAAATTTGGAGAATTGATTTAAGTGATTGAGATTGGAAATTTCTCTCTGAATAACCAAGTACGTTTTCAAAGTAAATTTTTGAAATATAAATTAAAAGTTTAAAGTTGTTTTAAGAAGTATGTTTGAAAATTTTACTATTTCTAAATATTTGAATTCTAAAGTAAGTATTTCCTTTTAATCTATTATAGCAATAACTACTTAAAGAGTGATAGTATTTTATTTTTAAAAGTGGAAATCTAGTTTTATATTTTATTTAGTAACATTATTTTCAAATATTCATATAGTGTGTATTTTTAACAAATTATTAAAGTAGTTTTAAAATAAATGTTTTAAAGTATAGTTCAGAGTAAAGTGTTTTAAATTATTTTAATAATCTAGTTTTGTGCTTGGTGATTTCAGTGGGGATAGAAAATATTTGGGAAAGTTTATTTTGGGAAAAAAAAAGAATGGTTAGAAACTGTTTTCAAAAGGGTTTTGAAAATGGAAAATATATCTTGTGAAGATATTTTGAAGTTAATAAATAATTTGGGAAATTATTTATTGTGTGATGGTTGTTTGTGAATATTAATTGATAGTTAAAAAACCGACTATCAATATTGGACAATGCGTTGATTGTTTCGAAGAGACCGAGATCGAAATTTATTTCTCGAAAACCACTTCGATCCGGTTTGTACGTTTTCGTGAAAAACGATTTTGGATTCGAAGATGGAGCAGCAAAGTGCAAGGGCTAGTCGCTACTAATCCTGAGGATATTTCCAAAATGGATGTAGTAGAAATAGTGCCTTCGGTTCCGTTCGAACCCGAGACGGACTTGTATGGATGAATGCTTACGAAACATCGTCAGGTGGACGATGAGCATTCTAAGGGTTATATTCTTAAAAGGTAACGGTTAGCCTCAAGCCTCATCAAATGGGAATAGCTGAATATCAGGGGTTATGCAGCAAGGCTTCGTGGGTAGCCCCCACTGGAGGGTGAGGTCATCCCTGTCTAGATGTCCCTTTTATTTCGGCTTAGTGGGCGATTGTTGATCCCAACCGCGGGGTGATCTTGCTCGGGACTGTCCAACAAGGGATGGTTCCGGTCTTGTGTTGCAGAGGAGTTAGGGTGGCTCCTCGGTACGCTGATCTAGACCAGGTACTGTGACAGGTGGTACCCCAGTGCCTAGCCATTAGTTGGAATCCATTTTCCCTACGCGCCCGTACAGTTTTGATTGTGCCCAACTATTGCTGAAACGTGAGATGCAAGTATTTCAGCTAGATTATATTTACTTTCTATAGACACTATTATAATATCAGGGGATTTCTATAAAAAAATGTTTTAGCTATCGTAAGGTAAAAACCCGACATGTTTATTTGTGGCGTGGTCTTACGAGATGCTTTTGTTTTCAAAGGATTTTTAAAACTTTAATAATCAATTGAGTGTGATTTTCTCACGCTGGTATTCCAGACTGACTCGGGTATTATTTAACTGTAATGCTCGGGTCAAACCGAGTGTTATAGGATACAGGATATGATGCTACGGAGCTCAGGAGACGAGCTGGATGACGATACGTACTCTCGTACTTGTATATATTTATTTATTTATTTATTTATTTCCGCTGTGTTTGAGTTGTTGTGTATCTTGAGCTGTTGTGTGTATCCAGTTGTATGATATTGTTGTTGAGCTGTGATTGATGTACTCTGATGATGTAATATATAAACAGAGATATTTGATTTTGAGTAAAGATCATTTAATATCTATTATATTTTATTTCGTTGCGATGGTTAGATTCTGATGTTGTTTTCTATTTTCTTCATCTACCTCTTCTTCTTTAATCCAAATGGTTCGTATTTCTGTACAACTTGAGTTAATTGTTGTTGTATAGTGTTGACTCAAGGGGTAAGGATTTGCTGGCTGTTACAGTTGGTATCAGAGCATAGGTTGGTGATAACCTTGGCTCTGGTGGGAACTACTCATTTAATTAGAGACCATGGTACTCTAGAATGAGTTTGAGCGTATTAATAGATATGAGCGCGTATTTGTTAGTGAATATAAATTATTTTAATATTGTGTTGATTGGTTTATTGAGTGGTATATGAACCTTCGTCGGCACAGTCTGGACAACTGTATTGAAGGGGTTTCTAAACACTTGAAAAGAACAAACGATATTGTTTTAAATGTGGGTGAATGCAATAATTTTACCCAATATATATTTTTTTGATATAAAGAAAGTTTTGAAAATTATTTTAGTTAATATATGGTTGCTTGGATGTTAGGAAGAATAATATTAAAGTATTATCATTGTTAAGTGAAAATTTAACTAGAAATTGAAATATAACTAAAAATTAAAGGAATAATCCATTATAAAATGAAATTTGTAAATATGAAGTATAAATGTAATTTATGAATTGAAGTATAATCAAATGAGAATTTGTATAAGCATAAACTATATAAATGAATTTGTAGTTAAAATTGATTTAAGCAGGATTTGAAAATTTAAATACTGGAGATTTGGAAGTGTTTTAAAAATAAACGATAACATTATTGTTTTGGAGGTATTTCTGAAAGGGAAATTTGTTTTAAATGGATTTTTGAAAGTGAAATAGCATTGAAATACTTGGATTATTGGAAAATAATTCTGATGATGACGGCCGCATCATCAGTATTCATTTTCGAATTTCTAAGCGACGGATTGCTGCCAAAAATCGATTTGTTTAGAAAAGTTAGTTATTTTGAAAATCTCAAAAGAAATTTGTTGGGATTAAAACCAGGATGGGTTTGATTTTTGAGTAGTGTGATCTGGGATGTTGGAGATTTCAAAATGATTTGAAAACCCAAAAGTCTGGTGTTTAAAAATCCTGTAGAGAGAGGTCTTAAGCTTATAAATTGAGATGATTTTTAAATCAGGGAAATATAAGCTTTGGATGATGGGAATTTAATTTAAAGTGAAGAGTGAAAAAAAATGAAATTAATTTGAATTGGGAAATAAAAATTTGACTGGACTGAAATTAATTAATTGAATAGGTTGACAAATAATATCCAGTTGTTTTTCGAATTAAGTTGAAATCGAATTGTGATTAAATAAATCTGAGTTAAAATAAAATTGAGTTGGAATAAAAAAATTCAACTGAGTTATTAGATGGAATTAGATTCTTACCTGAACAAATGGAAAATAAATTGGTTAAGGATTAGAATTGAAATAAATAATAAGAATAACGAGTAAAAGAATTATAATGCATGGAATAGAATATGCTTGGGTTATAAATAAGCATAAGGTTTGAGTTAAAATAAAAGAAGAATATATTCAAGCTTATGATGAATGGAATTGTGTAAATAATAAGTTGTGACTTATATAATTTTGAAAAGAGGGATAGAAACCCAAAAAAAATATTTTTGATGAATTGAAAAATAAAATGAAAATCCAAACTTGAATTATAAAATAAATTGAACGTAAGGAAATTAAATGCAGTGATATTTGGAATTAAAAATCAAGTGTTGAATTTTAACCAGGGGAAGAACTAATTAGATAATAAATTAGTTAATGAAGTTGAATTGTGAGTTCATGAAATTTGGTGGTAAATTGAAAATCGATAGTGGATTCAGAACTTGAGTTTTAAATTACAATTTAACTTGAAGTGTTAACAAATTAAGTATAATTGAAATATATAGAATAAAAATGTAAATGGATTAAAATAGTGATGGTTTGGATTGAAAATAAAATCCAACTAAGTGGAAATACATTGGAAATGGCCATGTAATAAATTGGATGAACTGAATCTGAAAGTTAAATTTGATAATAACAAATCAAATGAAATTGTAAATTTTAAAATGAGATTTAACTGAAATAGAATTAAATTGAATGGAAGAGAAAGATTTACTTGAAACGAAATGAGCTTAAGTATAAAATTGGAGTGAATAAGCTTAAGCTAAAAGATGGAAAAGAGTTGAATTGAATTCAACTAAAAATTAAGTTTAATAATAGTGGATTGGATTTAAATCGAGTAAAAATAAATTTTAATTGAAATAAAATTCGGCGAGTTGCCGATAATATTTAATGGAATGAAAATCTTAAATAAATAATTATAAACCATTTAAATTATTAAGGGATTGAAATAACTTGAGACAATAGGGAAAATAGAATGTTTCGAGTTTATTAGAGTGGTTTAAGTGAATGTGGATAAACTAATTATATTGAATAAATAAATGGATGGAATAATAAGAATCAAATGGAAGTGAACTTAAGTTATAAATGAAATAAATTGAGTAAATTAACTCCAATTGAGAATAATTAGAAGCTCGACTACGAGTAAAATTGAAAGACCATTAAATTAAATCTTAGTTGAATTAATTCGGGAATGGTTAGAAATGAGTAAGCTAATTGGTAAGGAAGATGGACCACCCTTGTTAATGGTTTTGAATGAACTAATGTGGTTAATAAAATAAAATGTAAGTGAATGGATTCAACTTTAAATGCAATGAAAATGAGAATATATGGATCGTGGATAAATTTAAAAATGGAATAGAATTAAGTATAAATTGAGTTGAAATCAATTTAAATTGGTTATAAACATAAGTACTTATTTATTCACATAAATCTCATTGAATTGCATAGAATAACTTGTCATTTGATGTAAATATGAGTAATTAAAATTCCACGAGTTGATAAAGGTAAAATAAATTGATTTTGAAAGCAATTGAATTAAATATGAGTTCAGTTTGCTTAAGAATAAATTATATGTAAGTGATTGAGTCTTAAGCCATTCAAATTGATGAAGTGGTATACAAATGGATTGAAAACCATTCAAATTGAATGAAAATGGTTTGTAAATTAATTGAAACAGTGGATTAGTATGAAAATTGTATAAATTGCTTACGGAAAATGTTTGATGTGCATTTCTTTTAGAATTCATATGTTTTAACCATTGCAACTAAGTGAAATATTGTTAAACTACATATATATGGCACTTGCATGTTTAAATTGAGTAAGTACAGGTACCTGAGAGCCGTGTGGCTGGATTTGGTTGCGCTAGTTGCTAAAAATTATAAGCTGTTTGCTTAAAAATGCTAAATAAGGTACGCCTATGCAATAAAAATAGGAAATATGAACTGTTTTTGGTTTTTTCGACCGTGTGGGCCGATGTATATATATTTATATCTTTTGTCAAATTGCAAAAGCTCCTCCGTACAAAGGAGACTCTGCCAAAAAATTTCAGAAATTTTGGCAGTTAGAATTTTTTTTTAAAAATTTTGTTAATGACAAACAAATTCAAATTGGAAACTAAAATAAGTTAGTGAATGAAATTAATTAAAATAATGACATGAATTAGTTATAAATGAAAAACAAAATTTAAATATACAGAGTTAAAGATAAATTGAATTCGTATGGAAATGAAAGAATAAATTAGAATAGAAATAGATATTAATTAAAGTGGTAAAGTGGAAACAAACAAAGAGGCATATAGAATGCTTGTACTAAACTTAAGTAAGGAATGGTGAATTTCTTAATTGGAAATTGATATTACAAACATATTCTAAGTTAATATTCGAATGAATAGATATTGACATTTCGTGAGAAAGTCGATAAAATGTTTTGGAATATTGTGCTTGGATATTAGTGCTAAGCAGGATGTGCAGGTAATATAAAAGGGAAAAGAGAATTGATTTTTGATTTCAAGAAGATAAATTTGAAATGCTCGACAAAAAGGTATGTATTTAAATTTGATTGGGATTTGGATCGAGCCACTTGGCTTTTTTGTTTTCTTTTTGGAATTGGGAGGCCGTAGAGCCATTGTGTAGTTGTACCGAGCTAGCCGCGCAAAGGAGACGCTGGCGAAATTTTTCGAAAATTTTAGGAGTTAAAAAAATTTTGAGAAATTTTGATAACTTAAAATTTGAATTTAAATTTGAATTGATAAGTAAGTGATATTGTATAGGACTTATAGATAAGTTTGAAGGTTGGGTAAGTTGTTAAAAGCTGTTTGGGTGGAGAAATAGGTAATGGGTTATAGATCATTCTCCCCAACTAGTAATTTCGAGGACGAAATTCTTTAAAGGGGGAGGAATGTGACGACCCGAAATTTTTAAGTAATTTAAATTGGAATATTAAATTGATTTAAATATTTAAAAGTTATTTTTTAACTTGAATTTTAAACATCAATATTTATTGGATAATTAATTGTTGAATTTAATTATTGAAAATTTGGGTAAAACGTGGAATCTGGAATTTTAAGCCTGTTAAAAATAATTTGAAGGCTTCTCAACTTTATATTGATAATACTGAAGTGAATAGAGGTGATGAAATCAAATTTAAAAATGGTTTGTTAAGTTTTGAAATTTATATCGTTTAAATTGAATTTAAAAACAGCCTTCCGAGTCACAGTCTCGGAATTAGACAAAACCAGCTCCATGGGATCCGTAATGTTTTATTATTATCGGATTTTAATTTTCGCATTGTTAGGAGTTACCGTTGGGTCGTACGGTTGGTTAATGCCTGGAATAATCTAATCAAATTCAAATTAATAATTGAACCTTCTCTTATACGCCACTCTCCTCCGTTTTAATTTCGTTCCATCCTTATCTTCCTTGAGACGATAAATAAAAAAAAAATGAAGGTCAACGCCGAGCCTTTCTCAAAAAAATTCATGGCCGCGTTTTCTTCTCAAATCGATCACATCTTCTTTCCTTATCTAAATCGGTCCGTCCTCTGAAGAAAAAAAACTAGAAGAAAATCAGAGAGGTATGAGTTTCGACCCTGATTTTTTTTTTTCTTTTCCCAATTCATTTGAAAATGCCGAAACTCAATTCGAACGAGTTCTTTCGAAAATCTGTAGGCTAAAACAATCGCTTGCTCAAAGAAATCGAGCTTCGGCTTGAAGGAGGTCGCGAGTATTTTGGCCATGGCGGGTTGCTGCGACCTAGGGTTAGAGTGAGTCGCGTGGGTAGCATCGGTTGTGGCGCGAGGCAGTGCTGAGTTCGAGGCAGAAGGAGGTTAGGGTTGGTGATGGCAAATCGTCAGTGAACGTGTTCGAGCGTCAATCTGAGGCGTGTTCTCGTGGAGGAGCTTCCAGGTGATGCTGAGCTCGAAATTATTGTGAGGTATATCTAATTTATTCATCTCAAAATTTACATATATCGATATAAGATATGTATAGGAAGGAAATCATATATATATATATACAGAAAATATACGTAATCCAGTCTTTGAAATATACAGTAAGTATTAGGTAACTTGTTTTTAATTTTAATCTGAGATAAACACTCATAGATTAAGAAATATATATACATACTTTAATTTACTGGTTGATTAATTATGTATATGTATACAACAAAATATGAAATAGTATATATACAGTTAAGATTTTAAAAAAAAGAGAAAAAAAAAGAATTTAAACAGTAGTGTATATATGTGTTTTCTGAAACTAATTTGTTAAATGAAAATTAGTTTAAATAAAATTGTTGTTAATTAAATTTAATTTGTCAACTGGAAATTTATTTATTCGATTGTTCAAATATTAATAAAATCATATAATGTGTATTCAAGGTCTGGAATCGTGAAGAAAACAACTGGTTTGGGTTGAATTGCAAAATAAAAAGCAAAGGTGAGTTAATCTAACTCAGTTAATTTAAATTTAAATTTAAATGATTAAATTTAAATAATTGTTTGAATGGTTGAATTGAGTGATGTGCTATAGTATGAGATATTTTGAAATTGGCATATTATATTGTGCTAACATCTGTGGATGCAGGGAAAAACAGGGTGGAGGGATCCAACTGGACCCCTCAAGTTTATTTAATTATTTAATTTTCTCTGTTCTGAATATTTGATATTCTGTAATGAATTATGTGGAAATATTGAATGCTATGGCTTGATTGTTATAATCGGGCAATAATGAATTACCAAATATATATAATTTGAGTTTGGGAACGAAAATAAAAGAAGTGAAATCGTAAGTAAAATAATTATAGAATAAACTTAAGAATGACTTGGAAAAGAATTAAAGTGATTTTAAAATTTTAATAAATAAATCTTGAGTATGGGAAGGAAAATTCAAATAAACAGAAAGTTAATGAAACTTAAACTTCAATGTTATTGTTTAAAAGAACAAGACATTTATTTTAAATTTAGGATTTAAATTATTTAAGAACAATAAAGAAGAAATTGGGAATAACCTGAAATTTGTATATTTCAGCTAAAGGGTTTTAAAAAATCAAACTGAATAAAGTCCATAATTAATGAATTTTGGAAATGAACTGATAAGTAAAGAAACTTATTTCAAATGGAATAAATTGGGAATAAATTTGGAGAATTGATTTAAGTGATTGAGATTGGAAATTTCTCTCTGAATAACCAAGTACGTTTTCAAAGTAAATTTTTGAAATATAAATTAAAAGTTTAAAGTTGTTTTAAGAAGTATGTTTTGAAAATTTTACTATTTCTAAATATTTGAATTCTAAAGTAAGTATTTCCTTTTAATCTATTATAGCAATAACTACTTAAAGAGTGATAGTATTTTATTTTTAAAAGTGGAAATCTAGTTTTATATTTTATTTAGTAACATTATTTTCAAATATTCATATAGTGTGTATTTTTAACAAATCATTGAAGTAGTTTTAAAATAAATGTTTTAAAGTATATTTCAGAGCAAAGTGTTTTAAATTATTTTAATAATCTAGTTTTGTGCTTGGTGATTTCAGTGGGGATAGAAAATATTTGGAAAAGTTTATCTTGGGAAAAAGAAAGAATGTTTAGAAACTGTTTTCAAAAGGGTTTTGAAAATGGAAAATATATCTTGTGAAGATATTTTGGGAAATTATTTATTATGTGATGGTTGTTTGTGAATATTAATTGGTAGTTAAAAAACCGACTATCAATATTGGACAATGCGTTGATCATTTCGAAGAGACCGGGATCGAGATTTATTTCTCGAAAACCACTTCGATCCGGTTTGTACATTTTCGTGAAAAACGATTTTGGATTCGAAGATGAAGCAGTGAAGTGCAAGGGCTAGTCGCTACTAATCCTGAGGATGTTTCCAAAATGGATGTAGTAGGAATAATGCCTTCGGTTCCGATCGAACCCGAGACGGACTTGTATGGATGAATGCTTATGAAACATCGTCAGGTGGACGATGGGCATTCTAAGGGTTATATTCTTAAAAGGCAACGCTTAGCCTCAAGCCTCATCAAATGGGAATGGTTGAAAATCAGGGGTTATGCAGCAAGGCTTCGTGGGTAGCCCCCATTGGAGGGTGAGGTCATCCCTGTCTAGATGTCCCTTTTATTTCGGCTTAGTGGGCGGTTGCTGATCCCAACCGCGGGGTGATCTTGCTCGGGACTGTCCAGTAAGGGATGGTTCCGGTCTTGTGTTGCATGGGAGTTAGGGTGGCTCCTCGGTACGCTGATCTAGACCAGGTACTGTGACAGGTGGTACCCCAGTGCCTAGCCATTAGTTGGAATCCATTTTCCCTACGTGCCCGTACGGTTTTGATTGTGCCCAACTATTGCTGAAACGTGAGATGCAAGCATTTCTGTTAGATTCTATTTACTTTCTATAGACACTATTATAATATCAGAGGATTTCTATAAAAAAATTGTTTTAGCTATCGTAAGGTAAAAACCCGATATGTTTATTTGTGGCGTGGTCTTACGAGATGCTTTTGTTTTCAAAGGATTTTTGAAACTTTAATAATTAATTGAGTGTGATTTTCTCACGCTGGTATTCCAGACTGACTCGGGTATTATTTAACGGTAATGCTCGGGTCAGACCGAGTGTTATAGGATACAGGATATGATGCTATGGAGCTCAGGAGACGAGCTGGATGACGATACGTACTCTCGTACTTGTATATATTTATTTATTTATTTCCGCTATGTTTGAGTTGTTGTGTATCTTGAGTTGTTGTGTGTATCCAGTTGTATGATATTGTTGTTGAGCTGTGATTGATGTACTCTGATGATGTAATATATAAACAGAGATATTTGATTTTGAGTAAAGATCATTTAGTATCTATTATATTTTATTTCGCTGTGATGGTTAGATTCTGATGTTGTTTTCTATTTTCTTCTTCTACCTCTTCTTCTTTAATCCAAACGGTTCGTATTTCTGTACAACTTGAGTTGATTGTTGTAGTATAGTGTTGACTCAAGGGATACGGATTTGCGGGCTGTTACACTGTAACAATCCGGTTTTAAACCAAATTTAAATTAATAATTAATATTAATTTTGGAATTTAATTGTGAATTAATTTGAATTTTTCAAAACAAATAAGATAAGTGTTTAATGTTATATATATAAATAGATTGTAATTTGAATTTGAATTTGAAATTCAAATACAATTACCTTAAAATAAATTGGATTTGAAAATAATATATATATATATATGATTTTTATTAGTATATAATTTAGCTTTAACACATTTTCTTTTATGATTATATAAATATTAATATAAGGAGTATATTTAATAAAGATATAAAATTATATTAAAACATATATATTTAAATATAAACTTGTAATATATATTATATAAAAATATTATTATCAACGCAAAATTACGAGTGTAAATATCTCAATATAACAAGTAACAAGTGTTAAGATTTTAATTCATGCAAACACAAGTGTCAATTATTTTCTTTTCATTTTAAAATTAATAAACAAGGCTATAAAATCCTTACTCCTACACTCACAATTTTCTTTTTATCTTTATTTTAAAAGCCTGTAAACTACAAACCTGAGAAAATAAAATCAAAAACCAGTAAAACAAACTAAAACCAAAATCTATTTCGAGTCTTCAACTTCTTCACAAATTCAACCTGATCTAAATCAAGCAAGTAGTTTCAGATTCAACTCGGTAATTAAGCAAACCAAAATCAAGTTGAAGATCAAAACCAAGCAGATCACAAATCAAAGTTCCAGAAAACAAAAAAATAAACTCTGCTTCTCTGTTATCATCAAAACAGGTGAGTAAACTCCTAATAATCTGATCTATAGCTTGTTGTTAGTGAAGTGAAGCTGTGAAAATGTTTGAATATATGAAAATATGTTGTATATATACAAAAATATGTGTTTGTGTGTGTATGTCCGCGCATGTCTGTATGTTCCTCTGTTCTAGGTTTACATGTTTCAAAACCTGATTAAAAATTCAAAACTCTTCCTCTAATCCTCTATAGACTTCAATGTCTAAATCAAACATGTTTGAATTTTCAAGATCATAATTTTAAAAATACTTTTAAGTATTAAAAATGAATGGATTTATTGGGAAATATAAAAACATAGAAAAATCAAATTTTGTCCAAAATTTAATTGTTTAAAATTTGGGTTTTGATTACATAATCTTGTTCGTCTTCTTAAATCATGAATTTAAAAGAAGAATTAAGATTTTTAGTGTCGTATCGTTTGAGGATTTCGAAGTTGAATGTGAATTGGGTTTTTAGCAATTCCTGGTGATCGACGAGGTGAGGGAGGTCGTGGTCATGGTTGGAGGAAGCCTGAGTGATGGGGATTCATAGAAAAATGCTCGAGAATTTTTCAGATGATCAGAGTAGTGGGTTGACGTTAATTTAGGGTTTCAAATCGAGTTTTGGTAGTAGTCATAATTCAAGTTGTTGCGTAGTCGTGCATGAACTAGAGGCGATCGCATAGGTGGGAATCGAAGCGTAGGAATCAGGCGGAGCTCTGGACGGAGTTGTGTGGCCTCTGGTGGCCTGAGGTGGTGGGTCGAGGCGATTTTGGTGATCCAATTTTGTTCCAGGTTGTGTCGATTTGCTCGATTGCAAGTTCGTCGTCGTTTAGGGGCTCTGGGTGGTCGTACGGTTAGAGTGGGTCATCGAAGTCATGCTGGCGGCCTCGGCGAGGATTGAAGTTGGCCGAAATGGTGTGCAACGTGCACGCGTGCATGTTTGAAATCTGGTGGTTGTGGAGTTTGGGAAGAAAGGTTTTGTCTCAGGATCGAGCTCGAAGACGGACAAGGTTGGACTCGAAGATGAGGGTGTGGGATTTTGCTCGGGGTTTCGCTCGGTTAATCTGGTATTTGACTCGGGTTGATATGGTTGCAGTTTTTAAGTTTTTAAAATTAAACAAGATTTAAAAGTTAAATAACTTTTCAATTTATTCTTTATATAATGAATGTATTATTTAAATTTGGAATTACTTAAAGGTTTTTAAATAAATTATTTTGAGTTAAAGTGTTTAACTTATATACGTAACCTTTATTTTAAAGTTTATTTTAAATAAACTTAAAAATGTAATTAAGTGGTTAATTAAGAAGATAAAATGTTTTAAAAGGTTAATTAATTTAAAGGTCTAAGTTAATTAGTTAATGATAACTAATTCTAAAGGTTATTAATAAAGATTTAAATGATAATTAAAGTAATTAATTAAGACAAATGATTTATCTTTTAATTAACTAAAAATTAAGTAATTAAAGATTAATTAATTAATGAAAGTAATTAAAAGATAATTACTTAAAGGATAATTACTTAAGGTTAATAATTAAAGAATAATTAATTAATTATTAATTGATGATTAAAGGTTAATTAAATAATGATTAAAGGTTAATCAAATAATGATTAAATATTAATCAACAAATAATTAAGGATTAATTAATTAATAATCAAGGAAAATTAAATCATTAATTAAGGATAATTAATGAAATTAATTATGTGATTAATTAATTATAATTTATTAAAATAATTGTAATTGCTTAATGATAATTAAGCAAGGTTTGAAAGTAATTAAAGTAATTAATTTGATTTATTTGGAAAATAAATTGAATTGATTAGGAATTGAACGACTAATTAATCTTGCTTATGAATGATTAGATTATATTGAATATTTTGGATTGCTTGATATCTCTTATTTGTGATTATGATACTTTGTGATATGAATTGTTTTGTGTCGAGCTGTGACATCTGTGATATATTGTTGTGTGATTGTGAACTTCTGAATTGAAATAAAATTGTTGGCCTTTAAACGGCATTTGAATTTCGATGTGACCGGGAGTCGGATTCCAGATGGTTATCCAAAAACCACATCGAATCTTAATGGTGAATCTTTTGTGACTTAAACATCCACGTGTTTTAAAAATAAGCGCTTCTTATTTGGTTAAGCCAGGAGAGGACATTGAGTCATAAAACCCATTCCGAATAATGATACGACGAAATGGTATTGCATTTGAAGACGGTGGTTGAAGGCCGGGTATTTTCGAGAACGAAAGGATTACCTGTCAATTGTCTCTGCACTAAGTTGCTCTTGTATAGAGATCTCCATATGTGATGGGGAGTCCGGTCAGGATTGTGGATACCCAGATTTGCACGGACTTATTCCTTTTATTGGACGAAGTGCCTTTGGTTTCATTCAGACCCAGGATGGACTTGTATGGATGTATGTCTGACATTACACTTTGAGATGTAAAGCCGATTTCTATCAAATACATTTCTACTTGGTGGCGGAGAATTTATTCTCTTAGCTTAACACTCTTCTCTGAGACATACGAGCTCAGAGGTTATGTAGTTGATGGTTATTAGTAATACATTCCCAATTTGGTAGTGTGGCATGCTAAGTGCAGATAATTGGTTGATCGAAGCATGGCTTTTGTGAAAAGCGTAGCTTTATGGGACGAGATTTCATCGAACCTCACACCCCGGAAATGGTCGAAACAGGAAAAATGCAGCAAGATTATGGGGTTGCGCCTCTCAGGGTATATTCATTTCCTTCTGGATAAAAAGTGGTATTCTGGTATGAAGCCTAGATAAATTGCTTATGTGGTTGTTGGTGTTGAGGGCCCTCGATAAAGGTCAGTTACGACTGGGGGATGGCATACTCATGACAGTTAGTTGCCGAGGTAACCTGACCTTGTGTTGGCAGAGAGCCAGTTAGGTTCTCAGGGTGTCCCTCCAGAGGCGTACCCTTTTGGATAAAGAAAGTTCCCTAGCCTTGGCCATTTGTTGGAAATCCAATCACTCAATACGAGCCCTATACGGATTTAGTTGTATAACCTGCCATTTAACATGGCAGCTATAATAGGCATACTATAACGGTACGTATGTTGGCTAGGATTAATATTATACTTTCAAAATGTTTTCTACACTATGCACTAATAATAATATCAAAATAGTTTTCTCGTATCAAGCATGTTTGACTATCATAAGAAGAAATCTCCCCCAAGTGTGTGATTGCATTATGTGTGTGCCGGGAGGCCTTATGGTAGATTCATTTTTCAAAAAGCATAACGAATTTCTTTTTATAATTTTTTTGTTCAAACAACTTTTTTTGTTTATTCATACAAGTCTCATGACTGACCTGGAGTTTATTGTTCCCTTTCTAAACTCTAGGAGCCCATAATTTTCCACACGGGCAGCCTAGAGTCAGGTTATCCATGTTCTGGAGGTAGTCCAGACAGTAGATGTGGATTTTGGAAATCTCTGAATTCTTTGGAAGCTTTTTGTTGGAGTCTTTGGGTTGGAAGCCTTTTGGATCTGAAAGTCTTTGGAGGTTTGGAAGACCTCATCGAAGTCGAAGTATGTTGGATTCTCACTCTCTCTCTTTTTGGAAGCTCTGTTGGCGTTATTCAGTTGTTATGTTGTCTTTTCCGCTATGGCGTTATATTTTGTTGTTGTATCACATACATTCTACTTTGATGATGATGTTCAATTGGTTTAATGATGTTGTATCTATGTTGTATCCATGTGTTGTATATCAATGAAAATCATTTTTTTTCCATTGTATTGTTATTCATCTAATGTTGTTATAAGCTCTAGCGAACTGGACTCCGACGTTGAATCTCTGGCAATCGAATATAAGTGAGGTATTGGATGTCGATTTTCGAACGCTGGATTTTAGGTCGTTACATGCCTTCTTCAAATTTCCTCTTGCAATTCTTGGAACATTTGAACATTACTCTGATCCAGCTCCGACTTATCTAAGCTGCCTAGAAGTCCATGCTGGGGAGGCTAAACTCCTTTCTCTGAGAACCAAAACTCTTCATATCTTGGCAACTCCTATGAGGATTATCAAACTACTAGATAGTCCATTGTATCATCTTCATCCTTTCCCGAAAAGCTTAATCACTCATCCCATTAACAAGACAAAGGAGCGGAATAATCAATTTTTCTACGTTAAATACTACTCTCTTAAGATCAGGGAACCTTCTCTACAATCTGTAAGTTTCTACTTTCCATAACTTGTGTTATATCTCTCATCCTATTACGATGAATGCTTTCTTTTAGATTCTTCTCCCAAACAAACTAGACTTTAATCGATGATACCATTAAGTCCCTGACTCGAGCGTCTAAGACTATGGGTGATAGGCTTACACTTTTGATGAAGGTGAATCTCTATCATTATTCTTTGGTTCTAGGTATCCACAAGATACTCGGAGAACCCGTGGTGATGAAGGGGAATGCTCAAGGAAAACGACCATTGGCCATTGGTAACTAGAAGGGATTCTCTTTCTCCTCTTATGTCTAACTTAAACCTCCTGGTAAGTTTTCATTACAACTTAAATGGAATCTCTTATGTTATTATCTCATAAAATTTCTCTTTTTAATTTAGGCTCACTCGTTGTGGCTTCCAAGCATAGAAAAGCTAAAGACCACACTTTCGCCTTGGCAGGACTGATTAAACCTACTCCTATCAGGGATTCAATTGCCAAGGCTATTGATGACTTAAAACGGAAGGCAAGCTCTAACGCTCCAACTGACACTTTAACTCTTCCTTCAAGTAAAAAGCCTTAGCTCGGGGATGATTAAACTTCTATTAGGATTACCAAGAAGTCAAATGTAGATGCTAATTTGGTAGCTTAAAACAAAGATGCAATAAATTTAGACTTCCTAGGACGAATGGACTAAAAGTAAACCAAAGAGAGGTGCATCGGTTAAATAAGGAGATAAAAAGGCTAGTCAAAGAGCATAATGAATTTTCTGAAAAGTATAGGCACCTTGGCCTTCATGCCATTCAAGGAGAAATGAGTTGCCCGGCTCATAAAAGGATCTCACCTTCAAGGAGAAATAGTTATGCAGTTAAAGCGCTTAACGGTTCCATAGTGATGGAGGTGAAAAAGCTTCATTAAATATAAAACAAAATATTTAAAGTTAACTTATTCTCATTCATACATCATTTGTGTAGGAAAAGGAAATATTATTTAATCTCATATAACAAAACCGAAGAATATCATGATTTATGCAGACTAGATTTGGTGACTACAATAGATTTTGAACTTATATTGAGCACTTATGCCTTAAAACTAGGTTTTTACCCTAACTTTGTTGATTCGATTTAAAATAGAACTGGTCAAATTAATCTTTGTATATTAATGTTGCTAAAGCGGATCCCCGAAGCCTTAATTTAGCGGGTGTGGTAGAAAATAGCTGGGCTTAAAGAAAATTTATTGTTTAATAATGCTAAATTGAAATAGCATAGCATTCAAAGAGCGTTATTTGCTACAATAAGGATTTTACGGGGTTTTAACTGCACAGAGAACGAGTATTGAGAGAAAATTCAGAGTTGACTGCACTCTTCTGGATGATTATTATGGACAGAGATGCTTTAGTAGAGTTTATTTATAAAGATTATTCAATAAATGTACTTGCTGATTTTTCATTCTTAGGGGAAAAGGTGATGGTTTGATTAGCTGTCTCTATAATAGATATTTAAACTAGCATGAATCTGATCCCCATTTTGGGGCAAGTTGGAATCTTCCCAAGGTGTCGACCATTCCCCTTACCCCAAACATTCTTCCTCTTGAGAAAGTTAAATTTAACAAGTGGAGATTTACTTTTGAATTTAACAAAAGATCAATATTGTCTGAACCCAGGCGACTTTGTTTTTGGTGTGTAATTCGAACAATTTTATGAATTTCAGTGCTTTTATTTCTCATTTCTTTATTACTAGCTTGTTTATCACAAGTCATATAGACTAGGTAGTTGTCGGGTAGTCTTGTTCCCAAAGAACTCTTGAGTAAATTTATCAAACCAAGGAGGGATTTCAAAGTGAAATCAATAATTCTCAGAACCTCTTGACTAGAAAATATATTTTTTTCAAAGAACCATAAGAATTTTACAAATGGCTTCCATGCGTTTACTTTGATTTCTCTGGTGAAGAAAAGAATAACCTGCTTAGCTAGATATGAACCAACCACAACAAACTGTTATGAGGTGAAGGCCCTTCAGCCGGAGGATGGAACTACCACCAATTCCCACTAGTTAATTCCCTTCCAGGATTTAATGTTCCTTTTGACTCTACCCTCTCTTTATCCATAGTTTTCCTTAAAAAGGCTCAAATTTCCATTTTTAAACTTTGAGTGTTAAATGCCTAGAACTTATATTGTTAATGTAATTTTGAATTTATTCACGCTGTAACTCTTTTTCGTTGTTAATAAAGAAAGTATTTCCTTCATATTGATCTCTCCTTACTCATTTTTATTTAGAAACAATCAGTGCTTACACTCAGCAATCCAAATCTCACTTTTCGATTAGACAATACCATAGCCAAGATAAGGTCAGTCATTGGGAAGAAACATTCTTTCTAGGATGCTTCATCTTTGTTGTTTCCAAACAACCCGGATGCATAGAAAATTTCTTATCAATTGAAATCTATATAAGTTATACGAAGAAGATGATTTCCAACTTAGGGGAAAACTAAGGACAAAGGATAAAGGAATCGAAGAGTTAAAGAAGAAAATGGATGTGATCGGCCAGTCAGGACCTTTGGTTCAAGGAACATAAGCTGATGCAAAAATTGCCCGACTTCATCAAAGATAGTGGATCTTGAAGTAAACTTACTTAAAAGCCAAGCATTATGTCAATCCCTAGAGTTTATTGTGAGCGGAGGCGAGTCAAGGGTTCAACCCTTACCCCGTTGATTGGCAAAGAAAAGTTTTCTGCTTTGCTAATCCCACATGGAAGTCTAAATGATGATGAGATTGCTCGATGGAGTCAAAAATTTAGATACAAATGCATGTGATCTTTAAACAAACAATGGGATGATAAAATTTCTTCATATCTCACTAATTATCAGAGTTAGGTGGAGAAAGTTGAGCGTGAAAAACACATTTTTGAACAGGAGATTAAGAAATTAAAGAGTTAAATTTAGACTTTAAGGAAGCTAAAAAAGCGCTTAGCCATGCATTGGTAATTCAAGTTGATTCGATTGACGATGCAGATAACATTCGCAAGAAAGAATAGAAGCTTAAGAAACATTTAGACACAGCAATTCGTCACATTATTAAACCTTCTTCAGTTGTTGAAACATTGAAAGGAGAGATGTAGAAACTTGGTACTTAATGAAAAACTGCTTATGAGTTTTTGAGCTGATAGACAAATTTTTACCTATATGATTATTACTTTGGATGAACCTTATTTTCTTCCTTTTGAATTTGTTGAATTGCCTTCAGATATATAACTTGTTTTCCTAAGCTGTAATTCTGATGCGACACAATATGTAGCCTTTGATTGAGTTCTGGTTGCCTTCTTAATATAAACCCTATCATTAAAACTTGAGATCTGATTTGATCAGAGATTAGTAACTATTTAATCAAAAATTCGAATGAATCCTTGCTTTAGTTAATTAGTTATTAGTAACAAAGATTCTCGTTACTAGGAAATTCGAACTCCATTCTGGGAGGATTTAATGAAGACTTTAATAACTTTATCCTTTGGCTTCATCGCTTGGAGCTTTAGAGTTTGATACTTGTAGTTTCAGTCTTGAAGAAGCGTATGTATGGAAATCTATCTAATAATCATTGAAGACGAAAATTCTTTGGCCATAATGTTATTCGAATAAGAGGCTAGAAGATTATTTGGTAAAAACTTTGAAACAAAAGATTAGGAAATCACCCATCAAAGATATTTCTTGAATAGAAGACTGGAAAATCTTCCGGCAATTATCTAATAATAACTTGAATAGAAGACTGGAAAACAATCCATTTTAACTAGTAGGAAACTAGAATTTTGAAAAACAATGGAGATTCCCGTTATTAGATAATTTGAATTATTTAAATTTTTTCTTTTCCATGATAGATAGCTCTTCCTCTAAAGGCTGCCTCAACTTTGACTCAGTGTAGAACTAAATGTGTTTGACTGATCTTCTTCTAGAAGATTTCCTCGATCCTTCTTTAGGACAAGTTTGATCTACTTTTGTGTTCGAATGATTTTCCTCTAGAAGATTACCTCTTACTACTCATCGGGTAGTGATTTAGGTACTTTGATTGGCTTCTTTTGTTACTATCTTTAGGTAACAATCTAAACTTTGATCGAAACCCTTGTCACCATTCTAGGTGATGATTTAGGTTTTGGTTAGTGTTTGGTTATCTATCTTGAAAAAAAACCAAAGAATTATCCATCCTTCCTCTAAGAGGCGCTCCGGTCAGGTTTTATAGGCGAAATTGAAGGCTAGTTCGATGCTTTGGTCAGGTTATCTTAGGCGAAACCAAAGGCTTACTCTGGCTTCCCTCTAGGAGATGCTTTAGACAGCCTTATAGGCGGGATTGAAGGTTGGTTAGTGCTCTGGTCAGGCCATCTTAGGTAGGACCAAAGGCTTACTCCGTTCTCCCTCTAAGAGGCACTCCGGCCAGGCAACGTAGGCGGGACCGAAGGCTTACAGTGCTCTAGTCAAACCATATAGGTGGGAACAGAGGCTTACTCTGACCTTCCTCTAGAAGGTTCTTTAACCTGGACATTTTGGCGGGGTCAAAAGCTTTTTTTGCCCCTTACTACTATCTTAGGTAGTGATTTAGGCTTTTTCTTTTATTTTATGAATCCTTTCCATCAAGAATTTCACTTTATGGAGGATTTTCCTAAACTTGGCTTACAAACTCATTGAGCTTTCCCTTTCTTAAGAAATCTTCTATCATTCTCTTTAGGGCTCGGCATTGATTGATTTCATGTCCACTCGCTTTTTTATATTGATAATAAGCATTATCCAAGGTTCCTTTCATTTTAGGCTGTTTCTTCTTCGAAGGCCAATAATTCATTTTTCTCTTAGTTAGAAGATAGATATGTTCGTAATAAGTAGTGAGAGAATGGATCCAAGAATTCTTAGGATATGGTGCTTTTTTGTTCCTATTTAACTCTCTTACAGCATCAGATTGGCATATTAACATCATCCGTAAACTTTCCCATATGAATTTTGACGGGTGTAGGAAATGATCAATTATTCTTTTCCTTCTAGGCAAACTTATCAAAATCTCTTATTTTCCCTTTTCAAAGATTGTTCCCTTGGATTGGAATTGTATGGCCCTCCTTATCATTAAGAAATATCTATCTTTCTTCGGGCTTTCTTTTCATAAATCAAAGATTGGAGTAGGCCCTAGAATGGGTTCATACTCCACTTCTCGGGATCATAGGGAATCACTTGTTTCTTTTCTTCCATGATTTGTAGGGCCAATAATCTTAATATTTTCTCTTCATGAAATTAAGTAACATAAGTAATTTGATAATTTTGTATAATCGCTTGAGGTTCAGAAGACCCTTGTTCAGAAATAATCGTCATGTAGTCCAATGGGATATGATGAATTTAAAAGGTTCTCTGTATCCCCTGTATGCAAGTTGGGATTCCTTTATATGTAATACAAGGAAAGTAAAATATAGGATATGCAGAGTGACGGAGGTTCGAGCCCTCCTTCTAGCATCAAAATATTAACAAATTTCTTTGCTAACCCTGGAATATGAAGAATAGAAAGAACTTGGTTAGGAATTGGCTAAAGAAGCCTTACGATGATTTTGTAAGAGGTGTGTGCATCCCATGTTGAAACCAAAGTCATGTCGTATGTATGAGCATCCAATGTAAGTCAAAAGTTAAGTCTCCATATTGATATGCTATGTAATTATTAATTGTACAAGGCCTTACTAGCGAAAAGGTTATAAGATTACAACAGGTACTAAAAAACCGCAAATTGATTTAGGGTTACGAACTTTAAAAATGTAAGAGAGAAAAGAGAATAAATTGCCTCTTTTATAATACCATGGGTTTGTATTTATAGGGGCTAGAGCTGGCGGCATGCCTGCCGCATGACACTTCGAGATGCCTGACATTCCGAATCATTCATCATGTTAATGGCATGCGGCATTCCCTTGTTCATTGATGATTTCAGGAAACTTTTAGTAGGCTATTGACATGCGATGTACTGCTTCATTGGTAATCTATGATATTATCTTAGAGTCCTGATTATCATTGACATCCATGTCGCATTAATGACTTACGACATCCCTCGAGATATAACACCTTATTCATAAGGTTGCATTTCGACATCCTTTGAAGGCTGATGATCTATAATATCACATAATATTCGATATCCTTTGCAAAATTGATGGCATGCGACAAGCATCTGTCTACTGTTGGTATGCGGCAACCTCCTTTATTTAACATTAATAGAAGGCCTCATAACTCCGGATATTCAATATCCCAAATGCATCATTGAGATTCAACATCGTTTGTTATGTTGATAGCATACAACATCCTTGGTATATAGTAGAATTTTGATATCTTTCTTTACATTGCTATCGTTCGAGATCCTCTCGTGTATTGTCTCATGAAGCTTGGAGTCCTTCCATTTATTAATATTCAACATCGGTTTTTATACTAATGAAGTGCAGTATCCTACCTTATAGACAATCTATGACATCAACACTCATATAACCCGCTTACTTTGTTCATAATATACAATATCTATGCCTCTTATGCTGATGGGATTCGATTTCAATGCTTTCTACTATTTATGCATGACAATCTTTGTAGTTCTCCATTCTTAGGGACCCGATATCCTTGTGTGACATGGTTTTCATACTTTTGGCATCATGGTTTGTAGTAACACAAACGATAATGAAATGAGATTTACTCGATGATCCAATCGATCGATAACACCTTGAACCATCAACTTCATGTATGAGACAACTTTTCCGTAAATCAATACATAGGCCTATCAATAGATACTTTTGGATGCAATGTTTTCATATTTTCATCAGCATTGGAAATCATTTTCGACTATCGGATATACGCATCTACGGATATGGACCGATATCGAATAATTATCATATCTTCTCACAATTGATAAATCATAAGACATAAACATAAAATTTTGTATTCATATCATTTTTCTTTCGCTTCCATTGATTATATAAGTATGCAAAATGAACAAATATGATGATGATAAATAGTTTTGAGCATTTCTTATGCATTGGAAGCATATAATATAAACTATTAACTTAATAAAACAATAATTACATACCTTTCGTTGTACCAAAATAAGCATAATATGAAGTATAATCTTGACAAAAACCAAATGGATAATTTTTGAATGTGGATGCATCCACATCCGGAATTCTGCATATCAAAAACATGGACGAGTTTTTACCTTACGATAACGAAACCATTTTTTTAGAAGATCTTGTGATATTATAGTAATGTCATGGTTTAAAATAATTTTTTTATTATAGCTGAAATGTTTGCATCTCAAAATAAAATATTTGGTATACAGCTAAGTTCTTAAGGCACGTTTTGAAAAATGGATTCCATACAATGACAAAACTACTGGGATACTGTCTGATGCAATGCACCTCTAGAAAAATATAACGAGGGCCTTGCATGGACCCCTAATGAATCAAGACCAAACTACCCTTTCCTAGATAGAACCGAATACTTCATCACCTCAGTTGCGATCAACAACCGTACCCGAGTCTGAAGCGTACATAAATCCATAAACATCGATCTAGATCGGGTGATGACCATACCCCAATGGGTGCAAACCACATAGCCGTGAAGCATATCCCATGTTTTGATTATTACCAGGTATGAGGCTTGAGGCTATATTTTACCTTTTTAGCAAATCCCACTTAGAATGCTAATAATGCCCTCTAGGCAACAATGCAGTGCCAACATTCATCCATAAAAGTTTTTTATGATGTGAAGAAATCGAAGGCACTTCAAGATGTCTCAATTCGAACGCTTATGTCGGTTCGAAGTGGTTTTTAGATAACTCATGCTTATCCGATCCCGGTCTTTCCGAACCAACAAGCAATAATTTTCGGTTGACTCAGTCTCGGTTCTTTCAGAAATAAGCGGACTATATAAGAGTCCTAAGAGGATCTATAATATACCCCTTAAAGTGAGAGACGTTCACCGGAACGAGTTCTTCTATAGGACTCTCATACCGTATGAAATTACGAAGCTTTCATATACTTCCTAAGTCGAAATAGGTCAATTTATCGATAGTGAATAAACACCATATCTGGTGTAAGTACGTAGTTTATATATGGAAGATCGAACATCATATACTTATCACCACTTTTTAATTTCAACCCCGTACAATCCCTCGATCAACAATGAAGTCGGAAAAGTTAGAGAACTATTCTTGCCTTGATGTACATTCTTAAAATTTCACAGATAGAAACTGACTTTCATACCTCGAAATTTAGTGTCAAGTATAAGATGAAGTGCAATCCATATACTTAATTAATAATGACCCATTTATCGAAATTAATCCTCTTATATTTATTACATTTCCGACATTTCAGTTTCTTTATCCCTCGTCCAGGATTGAAGTCGGTAAGTTGGGACACTGGTTGCTCCTGGCCTTATCTTAATTAAAATACTACGATTCTATATCACATAGATGGAGGAAAATTTACCCACCGGCTTTTAGTGCTAAATACAACATGACTTACTTTCCATAAGCGTGTCAACATTTTAGCACTACTTTATCATATTTGTTTTGTCTTACTTAATGACACCGATAAAAAAAATCCTTACCTAAAACAAAGTCTTCTTGAAACAATTGGAAAAACCAACTCCAAAAACTTATTTCTAGTCTTCAATTTCAAGCCGGTAATTTTCATCGGTTAGAAATGAAACCGTTCAAGCTGGGTATCATTACCTCCTCCTTGACACGATATTTACTCCTAACTTTCAAAATAGAAACAAGTTTCTATACCTCAAAGTCTAGAAATTAAAATAGGATCTGAGAGTTTCAATATAATTGCTATTGAACACATTTTCCAAAATCACTTATTTAAACCAAAATTTGACTAAATAGGCAACATCTTTTCCTTCGTAAAAGTAAACACTTTTAATTGATAAATTCTAAGTCACTCTAAAACATCTTCCCTTTACACAAGTAAACAATTTATTTAATTATAAGAAATGTTATAAATCAACTTCCTTTTCAATTTTTCGAAACCATTTGCTATATAGCAGAAATATTATAGTCCATAATCTCTTTCATTTTCTTGAAAACGTTTATTACAACAATAGTATTGAAATCTAGGCTTCTTTCCTCTTTTTAAAATTACTTTTAAAACTCTTTAAAACAAGTATGAAACTTGTATTTAATACATCCCTTCAAAGACGGTCACTTTTAACCAAAACTTGACTTTGAAACAGAGGAGTAGAATTTAAACCTCTTGTTTAAATAACTAAATAAATTCTTTAAAATATATTTAAAACTTCAAACTTCCTTTTAAATACTTATAAATATATTTGAAAAGACTTTTCAAAATATATAAAATAGACAACTCTTTTTTACTTTACAAAAAACATCAATCTCCAAACTGCATCCATAGCGCTATCGCTAAATGAACTGTAATTTTTTAAAACTTGTTTTATAAATCAAAATAGTTTTTAAACCCTTTCTTTCTATTTTTAAATCACTTTAATAACTTTGCAAAAGGTTAGAAACAAAGGTCAAGTTCGGAAATAATTTCAAAACAATTTAGACAACAAGCGGTAAATCGCTTAAAAGTTAGCACGAGATTTCAGTGCAGCAATAAAACCGACAAAAAGAGGGTTAACTATAACTAAGTAACATTCACTTTTCATATAGACAAACATTTACATAACCAATAACATATGTAAGTAAAAATCAATAACGCGAAGAATCCTTTAGGATCCCTATACAATTTTTCCATTCTTCTTCGAAGTGCTTTCATAACGACCTATTCGCTACGAAGACAGTTTGACTTCCACTTTCTTTGTTTTTTCTCCTGCAACACAATGAACAATGGTTATTTATGTCATTCGCTTTTAAGCGGGATTCAACAACAACCAACAATATATACGCATCACAAATACATACATACAACCCTATATGTTAGCACTAAATTATCACAATATTTTGTCGATTTTAAACTATTTTAAAGTGAGGTATCTCACTTTAAAATAAGCGTCAACACAAACCAAAGGCTACTACGATCAATTTCGAACTACAAACTACACAAGATCCTTCCTTTCACCCTCATAAAGCTCATGGCCCAAAGCCAAAGTAGAGTGCTCCGCTTCAAAGCTTGCGGCTTTGAGAATGTGGTGATGGTTGCTATGTTTTAGAGACTTGCTTAAGAATTGTAGAGCAGACAAGGAGTGATTTTGAAGTAATTTCTTTTTCTAAAACTAAGGTGGAAAAATAGTGAAGAGAGTGAAGAGAAAGAAGCTAAAGTTTGAAAATTAAATAAAGTGAAGATAATGAGAGGAGGGGGTTCTTTTATAGAAATGTAAAATGTCAAAAAGACTACAATACCCTTTCTTAAAACATGCTACTCCTTTCCTTTATAAAAGCTCATTATTAACTTATGCAACACACTTTCCCTAAGACTTGTCATTACCATCCTTTTTTACTTAAGTCGTCTTGGTACTTTTTTCTTTTTAAGTGAAAAGAAAAGTCTTCATTTTCTTAATACCTAAGTAACTTTATTAAATTTGTTTTTAACTAAACCATTTAAATAATAAAAGTTACTTTTTTTATTTTATGTATATGTACAGTAGTGCGCACAACAAATTCCTACAACTTTTGATCGATGAAAAGTCGAAAATCCAAGAAATGATTTTCAATCGCACATTTTTTATTTTTCATTGAACTGTTTATTTTCGTAAATAAACTTTCAAAACAAATTTACTATCATTATTTATTAATTAAAAGTGGGTTATTTGACCAATAAAAAACATCAACTGAATATTTAAAATTAATTAAATATTTTCAAATCGAAGCGATAAAATTTTGAGTTTGAAAAATCCACCATTAACATAGGATTCATAAATGAAGAGAGATAAGAAAATTTGTGTAATTTAAATGAGGTCTCTGTGTTATTTATAGCATCAATATGCTAAGTAAATATCATATAAATAGATCCATTATTAAAGAAATGACCCATTATAATTGAAGTTTTATCTTCTTCAAATAATTAAACACATTTAATTATGGAAACTTTCATAAAAACGCTTCAAGTTTCAAAATATACTGCCGCTACTCCTTAAAAACATGTTATAAAAATATCTCTATTTTTAAGTTTCATGATGTTTGCAGAGAACTCGGCAGATATTTAAAGGGATATTTACAGCTTTTCAAAAAAAAATCAAAAAATTAGAAGTTTTGATCGTAAAAACATGCAATTAATATTCATGTTTAATTTCCAAAATAAAACAAATTTTATTTTATCAAAATTGAAAATAAGAATGGAATTTAAAACAGGTTTTGGGAATGAGTTTTTCACATATCAAATTTAAAAATAATGGACAACCTTTTTGCCAGTTCAATTAGCTTCTTGGACATTCAAATCGAACATGAATAACAATAAGGAGCAATTAGTTTAGTACGACGTGAAGGCCTTACGGGGCATACACAAAAAAATCAATGTTGCAAATTTATAGACAGCTAGAAATCAGTCAAAATTCAAATTGTCGACTAAAACCAAAATTTTAACCATGTTTTGCATAAGTTTTCAAATTCTCAGGTAAAATCATTGCTTTATGTTGTAATACTATAATCATTAAATCTATTAACTTGACTTCATCATGATAATAGGATCAAAGAGATATAGATGAAAGAAACAGGCAACATCCATCAGAGAGATATTTATCAACCATGGAACTTGCAATGAACTATGAATAGCATGTTATTACTATCATCACCTAATATTTTTCGCACGATTACAACTCCAAATGTAGGTTACAAAGTTTGCAAGTTAAAAATAATTTTACAGTGAGACAAAAATTTCCAGTTTTAAAAATGGAAGCTCAATGCTAATAGTATAGTTTGCAACACACCAGAATTAAAGAACAAAGCTCAATATGAAGGAATATTTGCATCCACGACTTCCTTGAGTTTCCTCCCTAATGCATAAGCAAGTGGAGGTGGCACAGCATTTCCAATCTGTCTGTGTTTATTCTGAATATTCCCATAAAATTGATAGCTATCTCGAAATCCCTGCAATTTACTCCGATGAAGTTTTTTAATATAAATGCATCAGGCAAAGAAAAAGGATAAAGTAGAATTTCAAAATACTTGTCCAAGTGCAATCTATCTCTCCTATCAAAAAAAAAAAAAAAAAAACTAATGGGTCGATTAAAACCACTGAGCCAAACGTATTAAATTATATATATATATATATCCCCACATGCAGGCGTGCGCGTGCACATATACATACATATGATGTTTTTTCAATGCATATATACACATGCATGTATAATACTCGACCTTTCAAGGTATTAGTCTCCCATGGCGACTTCTAAGAATTGAAAGCTTATTATAACATTAAGAGGTGGGGAATAAAGTGTAAACACGAAATGTGTGCTCATTATTACATTAAAAGTTTAGGATCATACATTTTTTGCACTCACGTGTAAGAAATTATGGAGAAAAATTAATATGACAAATAAGAAAGTTCACCTGAGATCGAGCACACTCACGGACAGTAAGGATCCTGTCCTGATCAGGGTGAAAGCACATTCCAACTTTGCCCATTGGTTGCGGATCAGTGATCGAGGTAGGAAAGTTTCCTTCCCAATCTAACCTTCCAAACAAACCCTTCCATTGATTATGCCTCTTCGCTGTGTTCGGCAAACACCATGGGATTAGGTCTACTGTTTGCCCAGATGATAATTTTACCTGCATACATCAAATATATTGACTTAATGAATCTACATCATATAGCTTCTTTGGCTCATGCAATGCATGTGTATAAAAGTATGCCAGAATAATATATAATAATTTGAAATTAACAGATTCTGGTTTTGTGTAGTTGTAATAGACCTTAAATTGGAAAAAATAGGAAAAATAATATAAACTTTTTGTTGGAAGTATGATTTCAACTCGTGATCTAGTTTATACATCAATTTTCTAATTGAAATAAATGTTAACTATTGTCAAGGTTAGGATTCATACATGTGATTTCATTTTCATACAAGGGCAAATTTTAGGAAACTTTTGGTCTGATTAAAAAATATATTTCAATCATTATTAACCATGTGGTACATTAGAAGCTTTTCAACCTATATAGTGCAATATCTTCACTATGGTGTGTAAACATCCTTATAATTATAGGAATGTACAAGACACCGAGAGTGTCTGCAAGACTTCAAACTATGTTTGGAATAGTTGAATAATTCTATCATGTACAGTTTTAATACTTCTCACTCAAACTGTTCAACAAAAAATATGCTTTAATCAATGTTTACTCGAACGACTTGATGTGTATAGGGATACCCAAATAAGTTTGCTTGTTACAGTTTAAAACAAAATACATGAAGTGGACATTATTACCTTCTCATCAGGAAGATCACGCCAGTCAGAACCTGGGCACTTTGGAATGCGTTGACACCGAATGAGATTCAGTTCATTCATCTCTTTTGAAATGTGATCGTTCAGGACAGTCATGCTGCCACGAATTTGCTTCTGGTACCATGACACCGGATCACCATTATACTACATTCAATAAAAAATAATCAGAAGACAAATAAATTAGCATTATGATTAAAATTATCACACTATAAAAAAGGATTATACAATTAGAGATACATTAACGTTTGTAGGTTGCAGTTGTTAACATTTTATAAGGGAAAGAATAACTGAAGAATATTGACTAAAACTAAAATGTGTGATATGAGAGAAATATAATACATCAATTGAAGGCTTGGATGCTCCGTTTCCAACAGGTGGAAGGTCGCCTATAGTATCTCTAACAGTAATAGAACGAAACGGGGCTCCACTGGCAGTACTACGAGCTGCAGCGTAATATGTCCCTTTATCAAGAGAAATCTTTAACTCGGGACTGTTGAATACATGCATGGGCTCAGGCCATTCAGGCAGTATTTCTTCTGGAGAAGCAGCCCAAATAAACGCCCTTTTCCTTGATTGAGATACTCCATATGCTCCAGCTTCTAATATACCAAATCTCACCTGAGGAAAATACAATAATCATTATGAAACATTACTCCTTTCATTTCACATTATTTATATCAGTTATTTTAGTTAGTTAATTGATAAATAAATTAATGTTGTGGTAGCACAATCAATTTGCACTGAAATGTAACCTGGTATCCCATCTCTAAAAGAGAGGCAAGAGTCAAGCGAAAGGTCTCCCCTTTGTTAAATGATACAAAATTCCTGACGTTTTCTAGAAGAAAATATCTTGGCCTGAAATATTCGGCAAAAGACAGAAAAGCCAAAATCATTTCGCACTGAACTTTACTCCAAGTACTATGGCTGAATCGATTCATTCCTGAAAATCCCTGTATAAAAAAATATCAAAACAACATTTGTTAAGATAATTTTATGAAAATAGAACTTATATACCTACACGTAAAATCAATAGAAATAATAACCTGACACGGCGGTCCTCCATTGATAAAATCAACTTGACCAGGCACAGGAAGTTTATCAATCACATCCTCGCCAAGCTTTTCAGCTAACTCGTTAGCCTCAGCGGTTGAGATGCAATCATCTGCATCACCACATTTTTGCATTATAGCCCTGCATAATAATATGATTGTGTTAATGATAAGTGCGTAAAATGTTGTTGTTTTTTTTTGAGTGTGGAAAAGAAAGAGGGGAAGGATATACACCTTAAAATGGTATTGCAGTTATCTATAATCATAAATGCATCAGGATGATTCTGTCTAAATGCTTCACCAGCTGGCTGCTCATATTCAATCGCCCATTTTGTATGTGACACACCTGTAAGTTAAGATTTAAAGAAAATGGGATTACATCATTATATTAGTAAGTTAAACATTTTTTATGAAGCCAAAGTACATATTTAAGGAGCTGATTTCACTTAGTTTTTTATCATTCATTTACTAATCATCTACATTGAAGGAGAATAACACTGTCATGAACAAAACAAAACAATGGATAGTATACCTGACTGTTGCAGTCCCTCTGATAAACCACCACAGCCAGCAAAAATATCAAGAGTAACCAATTGATTCTCTTGAGTCTTCCCGTTTCTTTGAATATGATCTTGCTCTCCTTCTATACGTTTTCCCTTCCCTTTACTTTTCTTAGAGACGCTGTTAGTCTTCTTAATCTGAGACCAGGGTTTAATATTGGAGGGCAACTGTCCCAAGCACATAATTCATGTCAAGAATCGAATTGAGTTAAGAAAAAGGTGAAATTGTTCCCAAAAGCTGTAAATACCTGTTTAATGGATCCGTTAGACGAATCATAAAGATATTCACAGAAGAAAATATGATCAGTGGCAAAAGGAAGCTCCAATTCCGCAAGTTCAGCTTTCTTCCGAACTTCACATTTTCCTTCTAATATTTCCATGGGGACAGTAAGAGTATCTTCACTATAGTACACCTACATTGACAAATAAAGGATGTCAATAAATATCATAACTCGGAGGGAATAATTCATGAAAAAGGTGCTTACTTCTCTAATATCAGAACTATAGGCCTTTGTTGCAGAAATGTCTTCTGGTCTATAAAATCTTCTTACTTTCAATTCCAAAGATTCTTGTTCAGATTTTTTCGATCCAGTGGAACCAATAATTTCTAATATTTGACATACAACATAAGCTTTCAATCCCACGTTTCTACCAGATTTAAATATTCCATGCTCAATTCCCTTTCCTTTTTCAAAGAAATGTGGGGCAGCATATATAAAATCTAAGACATTATACTTAATTTTCTTGTAAATGAAACTATTGTCAGATGTTAAACTAAATTCATCATCTTCATTCTCTCTTTGTTTACAAGAGTTGCAAACTCCAGTCCCAAGTCCTAAAGAATCAAATGGAGCTGTAATAAAAGCACCTTTCTCTGGACTGTATACACATTTACAGAAGTATTCCATTGGAAGGCCTTTCTTCTTTTTTTCTTCTGCTTTTACAGTATCAAGTTTATCAGCTTCTATATATTCTTTCCTATACTTATGCCCCCATAGTCTTTTACGGATATTTACAGCTACAGTTCCTTTTACATCCTCTAATTCAAATTCTGTACAATCATTGGTTAAGAATAGTTCTGACTCTTTAGCAGCGTTTCCTAAAACAGTTTCAGATCCTCTAACCAATTGCCGCCCATGAATAATTCTAGAGCCATCAGCTTTTTCAAACATGTACTCTATAAAAAATAGATCATCTAATCCATCTGAATTTTCAGCTTCAATAATGACAGACATACCTACTGCAATAGTTTTTCCATTAACTATTGCAGACCCGTAAAGAAAGTCTCCGGAATCAGTTTTGCCAATTGCTCTGCCTTCCCAATTTGTGCCATTACTATTTTTTGTTTTATGAGGCTTTGCACAAGAGCGAGACTTGGAAGTTTTAGTTTGAACTTCTTGACGTATGTTGTTCTCTTCTTCAACTTCTTCATCATTCTCCTCTTGTTCTTCTTCAGTTTCTTCTACTTTGGTTTCCTCATTGTCTTCTTTACTATCCTCAGGGAACAAATTTGAATAGTAGGTAGCCCATACTCTATTAACCAGCTTTGTGGTAGTAGCACGCATTGCTTTTCTTTGGGATACCATTGGCCGCACTGAAGCACTTGGGTTCAAGTTAGCCTCTTTCTTTATGACAGTATTTTTCTTCATCACTAGTTTCGTGTGGTGCTTTTGCTCCATTTTTGCAGAAAGACCAGAAACAAAGGCACTCTTCTTGATAGTCTGGTCTGGATAATCATCAAACTGTTGAAGTATAATTTGCCCATGTACAACCACGTATCTTTCCACCGCTTGCATATTTGACGAAATATAAGCAGGGTGGTCCTTCTCAAATTCAGAGACTTTCTTTATCACGTCATTAAAAGAAAGTTTTGATACTCTGCTTTGTTCTTTCAATAAGGTTATGATACCAACCGCAAGCCTTGCAGTTTTGAGAATTGGTTCATACCAGAGAGCGTATTGTTTTGTCGGTTTACCAAGCCTATACCTGTATTTGACACAATTATAAGTACAAGAAAGTCACAAATAGGAAAAATTAATGGTTGTTGGTATCTCTCAAAAGTTATTACGCTAACTTTATGTGGAAAAAATAATTGCTTTTTATTTTAATTACGATATTAATTAGCGAAAGGAAAATTTACAACCAGGCAACAATGGACAGTTTTGAACTTGTTGCAAATATAGCATTTTAACCAGGTCATAATTTGTGCTTGCGCAGTTTTAAAGTGCGCAAACACAAATTAGTAATTTGTACATGCGCACTTTCAAAGTGTGCATGAATATTTTTTCTTAATTTGTGCTTGCGTAAGCACAAATTTTAGGTCGGGTAAAACCAGATTTATATTTGTAGTAAGTTTGGAACCATGCCCGTTATTGCAATAAAAAATATATTTCCAAATCTATTTTGTAAATTTTGTCACTAGCTAAATATGAAATAAGTTCACACGTCTTTAACCGGAGTGTGCGATCTTTACTGAGGATATCTGATTAATAAAATCTGATATTCCAAAAAAACAAAAGGTTATATTAAATGCATACAAATATCAATAGGCACCTCAAGGTGCTGAAGTAGTTGTAATTTTGTTAATCCAAGGCCAGTATATACCAAACATCAAGCAGGTATAGCAGTGACATGAAACAGTTCAAAATGTATATGTTTGTACTAACCCTGGTGAAGGGCAGAATATGTGTGTAGGTGTAGAATACACACGCTTAGAGGATGCAAAATTATATTGTTACGTTTACGTGTGCAATTATATTAAAGAGTAGAAAAGTTACCATGCCACATCAGTTCGAATGGAAACAAAGATCATAGATGCACCAAACTCGATCATCCATTCCTTGATTGCACTCAAATATATTGGTACCCCATCAATACTCATTAAGTCGGATGCACTAGACGACTGACCCACATCATTTTCTAAACAAAATCCACTCCCGTCATCTTCTTTCATAGTTCCTGATCCAAAAATGGTCACATCAATTTCAGCGCATGGCTTCATTGGCAATAACTCCAACGAAATAAATCGTGAGTCAGGATTATAAAGTGCCCAGTTATTAAGAACTCTTCTAGGAAGGTCAAAATAGGACATGCTACTCTCATCGTCAAAAAATATGTATTCATCCATTTCTTCAACGGAGGGCTTGTAGTATGCAGGTAAAGGGTAGTCGTTTGCAATTTCATCTTCACTGATTTTAATATAGGTGCTCTTTTTGGAGGGAGGATGACGACCTCTCTGTTGCTTCATCGCATTCCAGTCTTCCTCACCTTGTAACAGTCTTGCTAATTTTGCATCCTCGTCTTCATTGTCTTCCGATATTTCGCCTTCCTTAATCTTTAAACTTCCATTCGAAATATTGGTTGTCCTTGGAATTGATTGTGATCTGCTTCTGCACTCATCTCTTAAAGCAATAAGAGCAGGTGTAGTTGATAAACTGGTACCGTTGTCCATAGATGTTTCATCAAGTCCTACTAACTGATTATAAACAAATTCACCAAGAGAAATCACAAAATCTTTAGTGATTGTGCCACTAGAGAAGCCCTTAGTTCCATTTAGGGTACGAATTATACCAGCAACTAATGCATCAAGATTCAAAGTTGGATTTCCACCTACAGATTTTGCCAGCTTTCTATAAACTTCAATACAAACGTGTGCTTTGTTGTAAAAATGATCATAAAATTTTCTATAATTGCTTGCTGGTTTAACACATTCATAATCTGCAATTTCTGTTGAAACCCATACAACTGGAGTCCCTTCATCGTAACCAGAAATGGACCAATCTTCAATTCGACCAAATCCTTCACATTTCACAGCTTTATTTTTTTCCTTTTCCAGATCATCATCCAAAGGCATTATGAGAGCAGTTATGAATGTATCATCAAATTCACACATTTCGAAAGATCGTGGAGCTCCATTTTCATCATGAAAAATAAAGTCAAGAAGCTTTCTGCATGGAGGAGACTCTTCAGGACCAAGTTTAGTAAGATCCACAGCAACTAATTCATCTTCAACTATACGGATTTTTTTTGTTTCACGGACTATGGAACTTTCAGATAACTTGACAGTTTTTTCTTTAAAATTTGAACAAGCTGCAGCCCTTTTTGGCCTTTTAGGAAGCGAACACCCATTACTATTTTCCATGTCAGAAGTAGGATTTGAAGCAGCATTTGTGACATTTTCAATTTTGGCCTTGTCGTTGTGTTTTCTTTTCTTTGATTGAGATATATTGGACGCTTTACTTTTTAAACCTAAATTCAAAGTGTGAAGTCAGTATAGATTATACATGGTAATTATGATCATAAATGCAGCAAACATTGGTTGCAGCAAACATAGATTATACATGTACCTACGTTTATTTAATGATACAAATATTGGTTGCAACTTGCATGTATCTTTCTGCGCTATAAATTGTTAAATAGCATATCTATGGAAGTACATTTGAATGCAAATTCAGAATAGATGTCAATAGAGGCATAGACGGATATAATTTGATGGTACACAAAAATAAATTGATGGTGCATTGTACCATATGGAAACAAATGTGTTAAAATTTAGGCTACATAAGAACACACCAGATACAGTAAATAATAATCAAACTAAAGGATTTACAAAAGTCCTTAAACAATGTAAAATCCAGTTTCCTTTTATGTAACGTAATGGATTTCATAATTAAACATCACAAGCATGTGGTTATAAACTAGGGTGCATCAGTAAAGAGAAAAACTAGAACGGGCAAAAATGCTGACAGAAATTCGCAATCAGAGGTGATAGACCGATGAAAAAGAAAACATGAATCCACCTACCACGTTTGTTACTTTAGGAAGAAAGGTGATGAAATCGCAAAAGTTCATGCAGCATGAATATTAGCACATAGACAAGAAGACTAAACAATAAGTTAACATGTGGAGCAAAAAACATTTGGCCGAGGATTTTTTATTTGAAGCGACTTTAGTCAGGGAGTCTCAACATAGTTGAAAGCTCTAAACAAAATTAATTAGAGATTTAAATGTAATTTATCAGATAAAAGATTATATAAAAAAAAGCAATTTTCAAGCAAAATATATTAAGAACTACTGCACATACTAACAAAAACAGTTCTTTTAAGTTAACAAACAATCAGTTTAATGTACAAAAATAAAAACAAAAATGCATAATTAATGGCAGCTGCAAATATGAATGAACTACAACTCAATTTCTACTTTGAAGTTTGTGTCAGAATAAAAATACAAAAAAGGTTATCTTTATCAGCATTAAGCTTATGAGGTCCTTGTCATGATATCAAACTTCTAATAATTTTATTCTTTGTTCGAATGCTTGACCATGTTTGCAATGCTTATAAAGCTTGCCATAATATCCCTTTATTTACATTTTTTATTTCAGCAATTGATTTAAATTTTCGTTCTATATCATGTTGTTTAAAAGTTAACTTTTTGAGATGGAAATACATGAGTTTCTTATTGATCCCATATCTAATATTCCTCAATTTACCATCATTTGAAACCCACACAAGAAAAGCAATATATCATGAATGCATGGAGTCAGTGGAAGCATAATGGCAAAAAATCAATGTTGCTAATTCAGGAAATTAGAGAAGTTTTGCATAACTTGCCTAACATATCTACCCAGGTTAGTGAAAAATCATCTTAGTCAACAAAGAGGATGAACCTAATTTGGTTAACGAGAATAGGCTTCACAATGCCCATGCAATTCTTTCCATAATTGAAAACTACACAGCTAAACAGATAAATAATAGCCTGGATAGAGGGTAAAGTACATCAAATGAAGGTTAACCAAAACTGAAGGGATTTCATCTATACATATAACTACAGATTTATAGCACATGTAACAGCATTAATTCAACAACAACTGTGGGATATGAGATATCAACAATTAAAAAGAAATATCTTGAAATAAGACCTGTTGGTCGTTCAGCTCTTCCAACCATGATAACTGTACCTGGAAAGATCAAACAACGGAGAACCATGAGTTCATGATTCACAAAATGTGAAATAAATTATTAGAGCAATTAATAAAGGTGAGTTCCCATTATGACAGTACTGTAATCCTTTATGCATGCATGTCTCAAGTAGAGATGTAAAATAAAGAGACGGTGAATTACCCCATTTTAATGCAAATCAGACCATCTAGAAACAAGAAATAGAGTCTTGACGTAATAAGCACAAAATTTAGAAAATCAATACTACGGCAATGGAAAGAAGAATCTTACATAAATCTACCAACAACGTAAACAAAAATCAAAATAAAGTTAATAAATAATCAAACATGCGAGTGTTGGTGACCCTATTTCATCCTTCCAACACTAATTAACTAGGTCTACACATTAATCGCTGATAATCCCAAGAAAAAAACTAAAGGTCAGTAACTAAACAAACAAAAATAATCATTTTACATGGAACAGAACTGAAAATGGCGGATCCAAGATGATTTCCTCACCTCGAGAACAAACTGCAGCTAGTCGAAGAGAGAGAAAGGGGTTAAACCGGCAGTGCTAAACTGAGGGAATGAATTGATCCAAAAGATAAAGATTTATTTGCGAAATAAATAAACACGAAAGAAACGAGGGAAAACAAAATTAATGAGTGATGTCTTGGCGGGAGTTTGGATAATTTTCAGAATCATGATTCATTGATGAACTTTTTGGTTTCGGGTTTTAACGGGTCGGGTGTCTCTTTCTTACATACGGACAATTAGAAGAGGTTGATTTAGGGTTTTGGGTAGAGGAAACCAAGAGGGCCCACGCTTTCTTTTCATTTCTGGTTTTATTTTTGTCTTATTGAACAAGGGATGTACAATCGAAGAGCGATTTTACACACACGAGTGGTACACCATGCGCCTCGCGCGTAATAACGACGTACACTTTTCATGTGAATTGTTTTTTTTACAAATTTTATATGTTTAACTTGTTTGAAAAAATATGATTTGCACAAATATTTAATCATATTTTTACATTGAAATGATATGCGGTTAGTTTTAATTTTACTTTCTAACTTACAATATCTAATTTTTTATTACTTTGGATTTTTATTTTTATTATTAATTAATAAAGAATCAATTTAACTTTCTTTTAGTTTGATTTTTATTTCTTTTATTAATTAATAAAAACCGACTTTGAAAAAAAAATTGTTAGACCATAATTTTAAGTGATATTAAGATTTCGATAATATCTATAGAGGGGTGGTTTGAATTTGTAAAGGAAAATTATTTATATATCCTATTTTCAAGTGATATTCATATTTAATAATATTTATAGAATGGTGTTTTTGGCAGTTCACATTGATACCAAAAATGTGTAACACCAAAGTATTACAACTATTATATATATATATATATATATATATATATATATATGCGCGTGCATATATGATAAATATAGAAGTAGAGGAAGACGTGTTTGGTCGAATAGCAAGGAAGACGTGAAAACGTGAAAATACCAAAATGAAGTAACTACAACCTGCGAACCCAATGAGTGCTATATACCAACGTAGCTATGGAACCATCCAATAAGTTCAGAATAACCAGGAGTGCATAGCGAGAAAAAAATTCGATCTCGGTCCTTGCCCGCCAAAATTTTCTCGTTATTGGCGCCAAAGTCTCTATCGTTGCAAAGGACTAACTCATTATCCATAAGTAGAAGAGTTTTATTTCATCATTATCATTATTTAAAATCTACAATGAAAAGACTTTC
Source organism: Allium cepa (assembly GCA_030765085.1). Classification (NCBI taxonomy): domain Eukaryota; kingdom Viridiplantae; phylum Streptophyta; class Magnoliopsida; order Asparagales; family Amaryllidaceae; genus Allium; species Allium cepa. The sequence continues at coordinate 26,812,928 of CM060939.1, read as the reverse complement.
CAAGCTACATGGTAGCAATGGCCGTATCCAGATGAGACCAGGTTCAGCCTTCTTATTCCATATAAGCGAAGTATCTTCCGAGAGTTTATGAACTAGTTGTTGCACAATACGCTCGGCACTAGGGTCGGTGTGTAGGACGTAGACAAAGTTCTTTTTGATACAGGTAATAGGCGATTCGGAAGGAATTGGATCGGAAGGGGGAGCACAACTAGGGGAATTCGGGTCAAGCGAAGGAGAATGGGTGGATGAGGATGTCTCGGGGGCAGGATTGTTGGCATGAGGGTTGCGGTTGGCGGGGGATGGGAGGATGGGAATGGTGGATCCGAGTTAGGGGACATTCGCCTTCCAACGACGAGCAAGCTTCGGTGGGGGAATCTTAGGGGAAAGATTAATAGACGAGGCGCCAAAATGAGAGCAAGACGAGATGATGTGGAGTGATAAAAATCACAAATAGAAGGCTTCAGCTAGTAGCTTACATCAATGCTAGCAACCCTGTCTTCAACAAGGGAGATGGGGATATAGATGGGCAACTCCTATAGGTGGGCAACTCCTAGAAGACGTGAAAACATGAAAATACCAAAATGAAGTAACTACAACCTGCGAACCCAATGAGTGCTATATACCAACGTGGCTATGGAACCATCCAATAAGTTCATAATAACCGGGAGTGCATAACGAGAAAAATTTTCGATCTCGGTCCTTGCCCGCCAAAATTTTCTCGTTATTGGCGCCAAAGTCTCTATCGTTGCAAAGGACTAACTCATTATCCATAAGTAGAAGAGTTTTATTTCATCATTTTCATTATTTAAAATCTACAATGAAAAGACTTTCCAAGCTACATGGTAGCAATGGCTGTATCCAGATGAGACCAGGTTCAGCCTTCTTATTCCATATAAGCGAAGTATCTTCCGAGAGTTTATCAACTAGTTGTTGCACAATACGCTCGGCACTAGGGTCGGTGTGTAGGACGTAGACAAAGTTCTTATTGATACAGGTAATAGGCGATTCGGAAGGAATTGGATCGGAAGGGGGAGCACAACTAGGGGAATTCGGGTCAAGCGAAGGAGAATGGGTGGATGAGGATGTCCTGGGGGCAGGATTGTTGGCATGAGGGTTGCGGTTGGCGGGGGATGGGAGGATGGGAATTGTGGATCCGAGTTAGGGGACATTCGCCTTCCAACGATGAGCAAGCTTCGGCGGGGGAATCTTAGGGGAAAGATTAGTAGATGAGGCGCCAAAATGAGAGCAAGACGAGATGATGTGGAGTGATAAAAATCATAAATAGAAGGCTTCAGCTAGTAGCTTACATCAATGCTAGCAACCCTGTCTTCAATAAGGGAGATGGGGATATAGGTGGGCAACTCCTAGAGGATGTAATTTCAATCAGGGCATTAGTGAATCAAGGTCGTTGCCTTCGCTCTGTATAAATGCTTAAACAAATTAGCTGACTTGTATAGTTAGCAATCCAGTTAATTCCTTCAAGTGATAATAAAAGGGATGGGATATTATAGATATGCACCTAGATGAGAATTGATAACATATATTTACATATGAGGTCAACTGATGGGCTCCAATGATTAATGATAAACGCTTTTCTTTCGATAATAATAGGAATGGATTCAAAGATACGAATTCTTTCTTAAGGGCAAGAAAATTTGAAATAATACATAGAATTATCTCAGCGAAAATCAATAGACCCACGCAACTACCGCACACCTAAGACATGTTTTTTGACAATGAAGTAATAGGGTAGGTCTATTGGAACTGGGTCAGCCCGCAACGGTAGTAGTGGGTGTATTTCAATTTTTTTTATCCTATTGGATCTTTATTGGGCCTATGAAGTCTAATTCATTTAGAACAATTCTAGCTTTTTTTTAAATAAAATCATGTATTTTATTTAAATTTAAGTATTTCCTAATTTAACATTAATTAAATGATTTAATTTATATATATATACATGTATCATATACATATACGTATATGTGTGCATAAGCATGCCCGTATATAGATACGAATCCTTTCTTAAGGGCAAGAAAATTTGAAAAAATACATAGAATTGTCTCAGCGAAAATCAATAGACCCACGCAACTACCGCACACCTAAGACATGTTTTTTGACAATGAGGTAATAGGGTGGGTCTATTAGAACTGGGCCAGCCCGCACCGGTAGTAGTGGGTGTATTTCAAAAAAAATTATCCTGTTGGATCTTTATTGGGCCTATGAAGTCTAATTCATTTAGAACAATTCTAACTTTGTTTTAAATAAAATCATATATTTTATTTAAATTTAAGTATTTTGTAATGTAAAGTTAATTGAATGATTTAATTTATATATGTGTGTGTGTGTGTCATATACATATACGTATGTGTGTGCATAAACATGCCGGTATATAGATGTTGAGATTTACATTATAAACGGACACATTAATTCATTTCGTATGTATATATGTTGTCTAAATATGTGCATAAAGCTATAATGCAAAGTATATTTATATAAATACGTATACATATATTTAAAATATATTTTATAACTAAAAATTTCAAAATTAAATATATATATATATATATATATATATGTATATAATTTAAAACATTTTTATAAATATATATATACATAATTATGTATAAATATATATACATAATTAAACATATAAAATTATACACACATATACATATAATTAAAATTATATATATAAGGCTAAATAAAATATATATATGAATAAATAATTACATTCAAATACTTCATATATATATATATATATATATATAGTTAAATTATTTCCAGATCGAAATTATCATAACAAACATAAAATAATAATTTTATAATTTTATCATTATTATACATATATAAATAACTTTGATCATAATAATTAAAAATATCAATAATAAAGATTAAAAAAACAAATTTTAATATTTATGAATATTTAGGATCATAGAATATAGTTTTACAAATTTTTCATGATTTTTTGAAATAAAATATTATTTTTGATAAATAAAAGACATGTTCAACCGAAGAAATTTAATTATTAAAAATATTAAATATTAACAAAATAGTATTAAAAAAAATTCATGGGTTACTGCATAGATGTAGTAACTTTATAAAATATAAAATCAAATTTTTGGTGCAATAATTTTTTTAGATGTAATAAACAATTCAAATAATCAATAAAAGATAATTTAAAATTATTTATATGCATATAAAAAAATTATTTTCGAATCTGATAATTCATATTATATGTATAAATAGGTATAAGGAAAATTCTAAGCTATTTCTACATTGTAAATATACATTTATGTAATTATATGTTTAAAATATACATTAGTTTATATTTAAATTAACATATAAATATACATAAAATAATTAATAATGACAAATTTTAATTTTTACAGAAAATTATATTTGTTTATACAAAAATTATAATACATAATAATATAACCATGCACATAACCACACTAATTTGTGACGACTACATATACCTACGAAAATCTCACCTACCTAGATATAATACATTAATATATATACAGACTTGGGATTAATCAATATTAAATCATAAAATATGATATGATTACTGTAAGATATAAATAAAATACCAATCGATGATGCCTTTGAGTCCACTTGAATCAATGAATTCTCTTCTCTAGTTATGCTCGATTTGTCAAATTGCAAGTTCGGAACCGTCGACCTTTTCTATCAAATAGTGTTTTTACTTAACTTGAATTGATTTGAGATTCTTATAACTGATATAGGGATTAATTTCGGCCAGCAAACTTGATAATTATGGCAGCCATAAGTTGTTTTTGATTAAGGGTTTGAGATCCATATATATGGCCTTGTATAAGAGAGATATTAGAACAGTCTCATTACCTGTTCTCTCTTAATCTTAGCCATCCATCTCTAAGTCTAATCCTAAGTTTTAGCTGCCTTCAATAACTTGTCAAAACTGAAATTTTTAGACCTAATGATGGGCTTTAAACTCATTTAAGCCCAAGCCAAAATTCTATGCAATTAAATATAATTTAACCGCTTATCGATATCGTATATCGATTGGTACATTTATTACTGTTATAAATATATAACAATTTTTATTTCTCAAGCCATATTCAAATTTTTATAATTAATATTTCATAAATATTAATTAATTTAATTTAATTATAACAATATAAACTAATTAAATCATTCGATCTTAAGGGAATTCATCATTTCAGTTGTGTAACTCTTGGGTGTAAATTTGGTCAGCAATTAACACTGAACTATTCGAATGCTAACGTTTACACGTCAATTAGCAAGTGATGTGACATTATGGCCAAATTTATCTCTTATTCATTTTCAGTAAAATCTTATTTAATTTAATAAGCGTTACCCGTTAATGACATTTATATACACCAATTCTCTTCGTCAAAAACTGCATCACTTTGGATTTATGGAATTTGGTAATGGTCAAAATTCCAATATTGTCCATATTCAACTCTATAGTCCAAACACAGAATCTTTGATTCAATAATAGCAATCATTATTAACAATGCTACTCTGGCCAGAGATATTGACTTTGGCTTGACTTGAGTTGACCATGATACTAACCTCATATAATTGAAGTAACGAATCTTCTCTTGAATAGTGGCTTTCTTCCAATACTTCCACTTGACCCAACTATAATCACTTATTGGATGTCGTTCCATAATTTGACTACAATCAAAATAGAGTTTTTCATATTGAAGGTTGACAGTATTCTCAAGTTGAAAGAATTGTGGAAATTAGTCACATCGATATTTTCTATTTGATCTTAATTGTATTAACCAACGGAAAACTATCGAGTGGGTCATTCCATAGTTATCCAATAAATATCAGTATGTCACCCCTTGGCGCCCCCCAACTGTCATAATTAATACATTGCCTAACATTTGGAGAGCGTTACGTACTATAGTCTCAACGAATACATCGATATTCAGTCTCGATGCATCTTGACTAGGAACATTTAAAATGGCACACTTGTTTCATTGTGATAAATTGCTCACATTTATAACACTTTGTACCTACTATCATAAAACATACCATTTATGGATTTTTCTATTAAATATGGTTTTAATTAAATTTATTGATTAATATAACCATATTATATCAAGTATATAACAGAAAGAAAATACCTTTTTTTCGAACAAGATTGGTCAACGAGTTAGATATATGTAACAAATTACATAATTGCCTCTAAGGCATACCCCTAACTCTATCGTGGTCATCCACAAAGAAACCAATAAGGTAGTCTTTCGACTCTGTAATCCCACATTCTATGGCCTGAAACTAAATGCTGCAGTCATTCATAGTATTACTTTCGGGTGACAGAATTCAGTTATGTTCATCATATCAATAACATCAGAAGCGCAGGAATATGAAAATTTTCAAAACACATTTCATTAATAGTTTCCATATTCATTCCATAATCCCAAACATTACTCGGGTTCAGATAAAATATAAATATTACAAAATACTCCAAGAGCGACATGTGAAGATACCCCCTTGGTTGATCAGAGTTTACTAATTGACAAATACATATTCTTCCATTACATACATTCAGACAAAATGACACGATAACACATCGAATAAAATAACTCCTTAACCTAGCTAACTTACCTCATGCACGTCTTCTGAAGCTTTATTCGTCAACCTAGAAACCTGTAAACCTTACTCTCTAACTGGTTAAATGAGCACTCAAGACTTAAAGGGGAAACATAAACATCAGGTCGGACAAAAATCAGGTGTAAATAATAATATGCCATCTTGAAAATAGATATCTAATGAGGCCACACCGCTGAGCGGAACGGATTTTTCCCTCAGTGGTATCTTTCGAAAATATGTCGATTAAAATCATGCTCCTGAAATCAAAATGGTTAAACAAACATAAAATAATCATATGCATGCATGCCACATGGGTAAATCTGACCTGTTCGTCTAAATCAAAAAACAATTTGTTCCTACTTCATAGTTTTTCCAAGGTTAATGCTAACCTATATGGCTGACTTGAGCCTACCGGGTATACCAAATTCTCCAAATCGCCATCAGGTGAAAACTGGATTATCTATCTAAAAACAATCTTCTTAGTTAAACTTGACTATCCCTCTATCTCATAGTTTTGCTACGCTCACTATGAAAATAATGGTTTTGCAGGCCAACCTATAACCTATATAAGTTATGAATTTCTTCCGTGCATAGACTGACTTTTAGTCTTTACCCTCAACAAAGCCCTGTGCACTGGAATTGTGGACCAATATCAACTAAGGGCTAACAATTGAAGCATGGGGCACGACCCTACATCAGTCTCATTAGCTGGTTTTGTAATCTCCGATCCTTGAACCAAGATATCCTATCACAGTTTATCTAATGGCGATGATAATAATTCTCATGTAAAACTTGGACTAAAAATAACATTTTTATTTCCTTGAAAACGTAAGTCTATTTAATGATTTATCCCTTAAAACCGTATTTAAAATAAGAAAAAATGTAGCCCTTTTACTTAATGAGGCATTATGCCAAAATACGTCCTTCTTTGAAATAGCTTTGATTAATTTTGAAACCAATGGGAGGTTGTCACACCTCTCAAACTTTAAGCTGTCAAGCCATCAAATAAAGCTATTAAAAATAATAAAATGCAGCATCAATAAGACCGATATAGGTTGTCGCTCCCCTTCGATATTGAAGTTATAATAAAGTATTCTGATTTATAAAACCTAAGGCCAAAGGGCCTAAATCATTCTTGTCGTATAATATAACCTACTCGTCGAACCTATAAAGCTTGTTATTTGGTTTGCATAGTATAAAGGCTTTCAACGTAGAAAATAGAAATACCGAAACTGATAACTTTCGACATCAATATCTCAAAGTAATTGACGTTGTCCTTACTAAACTACGGCTACTATACCGCTACTATTAAGATGTCGAAATTGACAACGTACGGCATCATTGCTTTAAAATATCAGATGTTGAAATCTTAAACATGCGGCATCACTGCCACAATATAACTAGTATCGAAAGGATGACGAAATCAATCAGATACAGGGCTCCCTACTTCAACCTAAGTTGATTCATTACCTAACATAAATTAATATCATATGCATCCTCTCTGGTTGATGTCGAAATGCATGGCTGCGACATGGATTGGGCTTCGACATTCTTGCCATACGATAAGGCATTTCTTAAATAATTTAAAAACTGTTTTATTCTGAATTAAAGTAATTTCTTTTCACTGATTTTCAACACTTATCAAATTTCTATTGGTTAAAACATACTTTCCAATATTCTTTTAAGAAAATTGCCGCAATATGTATTTATCATTCCCGAAATATTTTGCAAACCATTTAAGTTATATTATTATTTTAATTTCATGTAATTATTAAGCCTTTCTAACTTAATAAATCCACAGATTATAATCAATTGGGAAATATCCCCAAAAATCACAAAAATCAGAATTAATATATTCTTTCACATATAAAATTTTTGATATCAAATTCGTTATTTCATTATTTTTAATAATTAAAACTCGAAGTAAATCATTTTCCTTGCTTAGGATATTCATAAAATATTCATGCAAGATTGGAAAATTATGAAATTAAAAATCTATCTCCAAATTAATGTTTTAGACATCATATCCGAATTTCAAGTCGATTAGAGATCATAAACTAGGTTTCTACACTTAAAACATATCAAATAATTTCATAAGTAATCCAATAAATTATCAAACATTCGTATAACAATCGTTCATAACTTGGCATAATACCGTCATATAATTCGGGTTTAAGTATAAAACTAAAACAAACAAGCAAAAGTGAGATGGATAACCATCATTTACCTTGTTTGGATAAAGAAATTTGAGATTAAGTGTTGATTAAATTCCTCTTAGCTTTTCTTTTGATTTTCTTTGCTTTTCTCCTCTTGTTTCCTTAGTAATGGCCGGCCTCGAGTTTTTTTCAGTTTATATGAAATGAAATGGAATAAGGATAATGAGAGAGTAAGAGTCATGGTTAGTAAATAAGTGATTATTCCTATTTTTCTCCTCACATTATTGTTCCCTTTCCTTATGGTTTACTTAATCTTATTAACAGTTATTTAAGACACGACCACGTCTAATTATCAAATCTCATTCTCTTTATCTCAATACATTATTTTATTTTATTTGTCTAATTAAATTTCCTAAATAATATTAATCAAAATTAGAGATGCTACAGACTCCTTTCCTTAAAAAAAATTATCCTCAAAAATTACGATAACGTACATGTCAAACATATAACACGGATATAAAACATACCATCAAAACAAATCAGGATAAATGTCTAATCCTATCCTCTATATCCTAATTAAAGTCTTCATAACGACCCAAAATTTTGGATATTTGAAATTTAAATAATTAACTGGTTTTAAATATTGAAAAGTTAATTTTTATCTTGAATTTCAAATATAAAGATTTATTGGATAATTTAATTATTGAATTAATAATTTAAAATTGGTTAAAAATATTGAATCTTGAGTTCTAAAGTTGATAAAAATAATGTAAAGGCTTATTAAATTTATATTAATAAGTATGAAGATGATAAAAGTTTTAAATTTGAATTTGAAAGTGGTTTGTTCAGTTTTAAAAATATATCATTTAAATCGACGATAAAAATCAATGTGAGTTAATCTCACTCATTTGGATGATTGGTATCAATTTAAATATTTAGAATTAATTATTGATTGATTGATAGAACTGATAAATTATTATCAGTTGGACGTGATGTTATATATATAGTAGTATACATATTGGAGTGATTAATATTCTCGCATATGTATATAGCGGATGAGACCCTATGTGTAACATCCCGCCTTTTCGCACACTTTAAACGACACACGTGCCGATTCAAAGCATACGCAAGGGAGGAGTGTTATGGGGTAAATAAGAAAAATAGAGAAGAAATAAAACGAAAATAGAATCTCACAGCGGAAGGATAAAATATAGTAACAAGTATACAGTTCATAAACAGTTTACAAAAGCTTGATTTTTCTTATACAATGAATATCAGAGTTACACATACCAAATACAACAATGCAGCGGAATAGAAAGAGTGTGTAGTGCAATACTATATATAAAATAATACTGAATCTTCGTCTTCGTCCTCCAAAGCTAAAACCTGCTATCCTGAAACGCTCGGACTGACCCGAGCGAATTTGAAAAGACAAAAACACTCGAGTCAGACTAGAATATCTTATGTGAGTTAAATAAACAGAAATAAATATGAGTACAGTAACTCAAGAGATACTCGGGATTTACATCTCCTAAGGATCCGTTAAACTATTTACTATGTAGTATATTGCGTTATTATAATAGTGTCTATTTATAAAATAAACTTACTTTTTAATAGCGTTAAGGGGTTACCCATATAGCCCTTAACACGTAATAGTCCCAGTAGTCCATCCAATATCATAGTCCCTCCTGATCGGGAAGCCACTAGAGGATACCACACGGGCTACGGGAGAAAACCAAACTCGTACAAGGCGCGATAGGGTAGGTGACACGGCACAACTAGGCAATGCCAGGGTAGATATACCAATTACGCTTCCGGGCCGATGGTAACGCGAAGCCGCAGCAACCGCCCACCTCGAAACAACTCCCCAAATCAAAAAAATAGAAGTGGCCACTGAATCAATCCAAAGTCATAGTATAATATCGAAGAGGAGTGTCCGATCAGAGGAATGACCTCATTAACCCGTCGATCGCTCCTGTTTTAGCCACCTTATGCCAACTCACGGGAGTCGGGTCCACGTATTTACCTTACAGGAATCGTCGCCACCAACCTACTTCATTCTGGAATCTCCACCGCGTACACGGTTAGTCAAAGTGGTTTTCGGTATCGACAGAGAGTATGTCCATATCCGATCCCGGTCTCTTTGCCAACCCATCGTTATTATAACACCGCGGTTATTTAAAACAGTTTATACTTTTAAAACCAGAATATAATCCATTTCAAAACCATAATATTACGATATCATTCCAAGACCCAAAACCATATTTTACCACTTATCCCAAATATAATTTCTTTCCAATAATAAAAAGGCTTTAACTTCATAATATCTGAAAATCGAATATTTTCAAAGCATAATATTTTTGGAAATCCATAAATTCAACCATAACTTTTAAAACTCAAATGGTTTGGATATTCAACGGTATATGAATTTCAAGGGCTTAACTTTACTGTCACTTTGTAAAGAAATAAGTTATATGGCTTTATGGAAATATTTCTTTATCTAAAGTTAAGACCATAATTTAGATATCACTCTTAAGTTCCAAAACCATTTCAATTTCCATATATATAAATCCATTGGAGTATTAATATTCAAAAACTAAAATTGGAATATATTCTTTCAACAAATTAAATGTTTTATTATTTAGTTTGAATATTCACATAAATCCTTAAACAACTCCAATTTCTAGTAATAAAACATATGTATTTTTCGATTCCAATTTATATTAGAATATTTTTCCAATTCAAATTCGTATTAGAATATTCATTTCAATTTTTTTCTTGGGAAAAATCCAATTATAAATATCATATCTTAAATTTCCAAACTTAACATTTAAACATATGATATAAATTTATCCAACTCCATTTTCTAAATTTTCTTCCATTTTACTAAGGGAATTTATACACCTTTTTATTTCAAAATTTCCAACTTTTCATGTACATAAATACGGAAGAAAAATATTTATACAGTATAAAATTTAAGATTATTATAAACCGTATTCCATCCAAACCATAGAAATCACATTAAAATAGTTATATATAGACCGCGGTGCCTGTATAAAATTTTCTATCCTATGGTCAAGTGATACGGATATTTATCATTTCAATCCGCAATTTAAAAATAAACTTTGCGGTTTTATCATTTCAAACCACAATCCCGAAAAATGAAAAATGCATACTAACTTGCAGTTTAATAATATCCAAATAAAACATCCATTCAACAACACGTCCATCATCCAATCACAAACATCAATCAATATCAGTCAATAACCATATATGTTTGGTAATATACAACAGGTAATAATTTGTAGTTTTATCTCAAATTATATTTATCAACTATTAATCTAACAGTTTATATTCAGTGATAATTTGTATAACTGTTAACTAGCAGTTCATATGCAAACAATAATTTCTAACAGCCAATTAATACGCAATAAATCAATTAAATTTACAGTTAAATTTAATAAAATGCAATTCAACAGATATGAATGAAATAACATGCCAAAAGCTCATAAATAAATTTCTATTCATTTCTAAAATTTATTTAACAAACATAAAAGCTTCTAGTAATTGTGAGTGGGTTAAAACACTCACCTTTCGAATTTAAATCGAATTTAAATTCAATTTAAACCCAAAAATTTGACCGTCTCAGAATTCGTCCAAACCAGCGTCATCGAGTCCGGAATTAAATTACGATCCTAACAAAAAAAATTTCGTGTGAATCCGACTTCGTATGAGAAAGTTATGGCGAAAAATGATGATTGAATTTCAAAGTTGAAATTTATATAAAATGACACATATTCATACTCACTAAAAATATGTCCACGTCACCCCCCAACGTCTCCAGTACGCAAGCCATCACGAGAAAATGCCCAGGCATTTCCGTTCGCACCCAGCAGCTGTTGACCGCCTTTTGACCTCACTTCACCACTGTTTTCGGCCACGTTAGCCCAGGCCACCACCACCATCGTGCTCCCCATGCCGATCCGCACTCTCCTGTACCACCCCGGTCGCCTCCAGCTACAGGCCGCCGCCGTTTGTCATTGTATGGCCGAAACCCTAATCAGCTGTCAAGCACGATCTAGCCGTCAACTCGACCCACAAACCACATAGATGCGATCCCCTCGGTTCCCTCTCCAATACCCAGGAAGGGTTTGGCGATCTGACGAAGTTTTCGACGATGATGATGGAAGGTCACGGACTGTTGGAATTTTTTCCGGGCAAACCACAGCTCCAATTGAAAAACGAATTGCACCAATAGATTACGCGTACCAAAAACTTCAACATATATTTTTACTGGAATTTTCTGAATTTTTTTGAGTTTTGGCTTTTGATTTTTGAACTGTAGATAGATCTAGGGTTTCAACCATTGGAGAGGAGAAAGGAATGAAGAAAATGTACGTATATTCAATTGACAGAAGAAGGAGGCTAGGGTTTATCACGGTATACTTATAGATAGGCTAGAGGTAGGGTAGCTAGGCTGGATACGCGAACGTACGGAATAAACTATGGCCCAAAAAGCCCGCTATGCCTCCGGAACCGAATTTGTTAAAACTATATATCCAAATAGGTGTTTTAAAATATTCTGAACGCGATGGAAAAAGTTTCGCGACTAAATTCGATCGTATGAAGAAGTTATGCTAAAAACAAGATTTCCAAATTTTTTTTCAAATTGATTTTTAATAAAATTGATTTCAAGGCGTTTCGCGTCCGTACGATCAAACGACAAGTCCGATCGATACGAAATTTGAAACCCTATAATAATTCACCGATACGGATCCGATGAAACTGGTTTCGTCGAAATCCGAGTCCGTGACAAAAATGGCTATTTTTAATATTTATTAAATAAATTAAATAAATTATAAAAATCCAATTTTATTCTTCAACTTCCAATATTGGTCAAATTTCATTACTTATATACTTCAATCAATTCCAAATTATTTACCAAGCTTGGATGTGAATTAAAATCTATAAGTATATTAATTTGCAGCGTTAATATCCGCACTTTCTTATTATTAGGAAATTTAAAATTTTATTCTAAAACCCAATTATTAAAACTTATACCCTTATACTCTCAACAAAAATCTAACTAAATAAATAATTGGATTTCCATTTCAACTCATTATCTTGATTGCAATTAGCCTTTTTACCATAATTAAATTCCAAATTATTAATAACCCTTATTTTTCTTAACTATTTATTAATTCCAATCCAATTGAATTCAACACTATAAATTTGATTAATTTATTATATTCACTTCCTTTCTATTATTCAAAGTTATTGTTGTAAATACGACGAATACTAACATTAGTTTAAGATTTCACTCAATGTTTACAAATTCCATTTACATTTAATAACGTAATATTTTACGTTCAATTCTATTTCATTTGTCGTAAATACCACTTGTTGAATTAAATACTCAAATCATAAATAAATCTTGCTTCTAAAGTTATACCAACAATGGTCCAGTTAAATTTGAATTAGCATTACCTTTATTTTATGAAATTAACTATTGCAATAAATCCAAATTTATAAAGAAGGTTAGATTCCTATACTACTTCTTTGGTCTCAATTAACCTTTTGTGGCGAGTATGAATTTCCATGTATAATTGAAACTTTTATATCCATTAAATTTTTACTAACATTCAATATCTACATATTCTAGCGAAATTCAACTAACATATAAATTAGCTATTCCAACTTCCATTAATTTCGATTATCATACTATAGAAATTAAATTCCCTTGACCACATAAATAAAAGTTGATCCCCATCTATTTACATTATATCACGTTTACATAAATTTATTCAATGGTCACTTTTAATTAATAACTATCAAATTTCCAATCCAAATGTAAATCTTCCACCTTTGAATTCTTATATTAAATGGAATTTAATATTTACTGATTCAACATTTATATGTTTCTAAAAATTAGCTCCAACCAAATGTGACAATTTACATTTCATTTCTATGCAATATATACTCATCTTATTCCATTTATTTGGTTACTGCATTGAAATCTATTTATTAACCAATACTAACGTTATTATCATAAAAAAAATTGCTTCCCAATTTTATTCAATACTTAGAACAAAAATTTTCACATTAAATCAAATCCTTCTATTCAAACCAAGTATCATGCTATGATAATATTTTACGTTGGTTACACTGAAAAAAATCAACTTTTTATCGTTATCAATTAAACATACATTAATTGCACAAATTAAAGGAATTAATTGCCATTTATCCAATTAAATTTCATACATCAATCTATTTCATCTAAATCCTTACCTATGAATATTGCAACCTTTAATTCCATTAAATACCAATTAACCCAAATTATTTCATTTATTCTAAGTCATATCACTAAAATAATTCATCATAATAAACTTAAAATCTATACGTTTATTGATTTATTTCTATTTGTCTTATGTTAAATTCTAAATTTAGTAAGACAACCTAAAGTACTACATTCAATCGACAGTCCCTTTCAATTGTTAATACGTACTTAAATTTCTACAGTTGCCTTCCATCTTCACTTCCGTTACTATGATAAAAATTAGTAACGTTTATGCTATCAATCCATCATAATTACTTACCCTTAATTGAGTTTGATTTCCAAATAAATTTGCTGACCCTTAATTAGACAATTTATAAAAGTTTGTCATCATACCTATAGTTCTACGCTTATGCTTTGTCTTAAATTTCAATAAATTTATAAATTTTGAGATGTTCATTAGGGTTTACAAATTTATTGACTTGCAATAACAGGGTTTCTTAATCTATTCAATTTATCGTTCACAATCTTTTATTGCATTAAATTGGTTTAATATTCCCATAATAAATTTTATGTCCAGGTAAGAATTTTTCTTTCTTTCTCTACTTAATTCATTTGAATTTTATTCAATGTCTTTAAATAGGTTTCTAAGTCACTCCTATATAATTTATTCTAGCCTTCATTTTAATATTTATCTACCACCTTTATTCTTTCAACTAAAATAAATTACAAAAATCCTATTAAACAAACAATTTTAAATGGTCGAACTTAACGGGTCGTTACACTCTCCCCCACTCAAAACTTTTCGTCCCCGAAAAGGAAAAGGAAGGGAGAAGGAAGAATAAAACAGTACATTTTATTTCAAATATTAATTTATAAACAGTATTTTACTGGATTAATTTCCTTTAATGAAATATACTTGTTTTATAACCATTCTATTCTTTAATACTTGAATTATTAAAGTTGGAAAAATATCTTTAACAAAATTCTAAGTCCAAAATTTACGAAAATTTTTGGCAGAGTCTCCTTTGTACGGAGGGACTCTGGAGAAAATATAATATCCAAATATACAAATATATTACACATATATCCAAAATAAAATATCCCAACTCGGGAAAATATATAAAATAGCGCTTTAAACGTAATCCGGAAACGTACCTAATTGTCGGGCAATACGCTTATATTTCTATGAAACCAAAGCAGTAGCAGTGGCTTCCATCACCTGTATACACTTATAAAATCTAAAAGGTTAAATACTTGTAATACAGCGAAAAGTTTGGGTAGATTCAATCATTCATATCCAATCAAATACAACAACCATACATTTTTAACAAACAGCACATCACAAATAAACAATCATTCAATCAAACAAATCATTAGTTGTTCGGGTTCAAATTCTGAAATTGTACGAAATGAAGAATAATTATCTAGTGCATCCTATACTCAACAGTCTTAGATGGAACAAAGATAGATTATTTGTTCATCCAACAACTCCACAATTCCTTACCCAACAAACATACATCAACCAAACAATTCAAACCAACACCAAAATAGTTTATTTACATTTATTTCATAATTCAGTGGTTTGATTTTCTTTCCTTCATTTATGGAGGAATTTCTTTGTTTCTTACAAGTTTTATTTTCCAACTATCACAAAATTCATTATATTTGCATTTCCTTTTTATTACTTAAGTTTATAAAATAAATTCTCATTAATAACAACAAATATTTTGAATATCTTCATCTCCTTACTCTTCACTTGTAAGATTTCCCTTAAATTCTAAATCTGCTACCATTCATTCTTATAAGTGGAAGTTTTTATTTTCTCTTTAACTATGGATTGCAGACATTTCAATTTTTCCTACTTTCCATTATATTGGATAGGGGAGATTAAAACGTACTTAAGGGAATAATCATATAATAATTTCTTATTTTGAATTTCATGTTATATACTCAGGTTCATATCATCTATTAATAATTCTTAACTTTATCTTCAATAAAATTTCAAATATAACCTAAGTTTATAGCATTTAATTCTTATTATAACAGTAGTTTATTGAATACTTCATTATTTCCAAAATTCTACTTGTATAATATCCTATTTAAAATTCTTATTTAACATTTCAACTTTTATATTTGGGTAAGTTATTTATGTTAAGGAAATTGCAATTAAACTTATACAAGTTTAATCTCCATTCTTTTAATTAAATTTAATGTTTATCCATATTACTCTTTGTCTCATATGTATGCAAATTCCTCTTTATAGCTTTGCAATTATTCTCTTATTTCAATTAGAGGTTTCAATTCATTTATTACTTAACTTTTATTTCACTAACAAATTTTAAACAATTAATTAACGGAAAAATTTAGAATTAAATACCGGGTTAAATTTAAATTTATTTCAAAATAATAGATAAATAAGTTCTTACAACTCAATATCTCTAATTATAGTTAGAACAATAAAAGAAAATTTTAGAAATCTCAAAATAAATCTGCAGTAGAATTTTCTACAGTGGCCTTTCCCCTTCGAAACTCGAAAATGAAAGTCGATGATGCGGCCGTCATCACCGAATTTATTTTCCAGCGACAGAAAGGAAAGTACAGAATTTAAATTTTTCCAAAATCTCCTTTAAAACAATTCTTCCAATTTATACGAAATATTTATATAAGAAAATACTTATAAACCAAATCAATAAATTTCACAAATTCTTTGAAAGCAGATTTGGAAAAATCCCGGACTTAAGTTCTAAAATCTCCAATTTGATTTATCATAATTTCAACTTAGCTTCAGTTATTATAGATATTTTTATTTTCTAACACCCAATCTATAGCAACCAAATATATATATATCTTTATAAAACTATTTTTATATATAGAAAATATAATAGGAAAAATTATTTCATTCACCTATATTAAAAACAAATATTATGTCGGTCTGTCCTATTAAGTGTTTAGAAATCCCTATTGATGACATAGCGTCCCATGCATCAACCAGAATTTATAAATACAAAGCGGAACAGATTAACACAATATAAAAATCTTTTATAAATACTAACAAGTACGCTCTCTCATATATATACACTCAGCGACTCCCATAGGATATTTCTACCCTATTAACAAAGAGTCAAACCCCACAAAGCCAAGGTTTATCGCTAAACCAAAGCTCTGATACCAACTGTAACATCCCGCCTTTTCGCACACTTTAAACGACACACGTGCCGATTCAAAGCATACGCAAGGGAGGAGTGTTATGGGGTAAATAAGAAAAATAGAGAAGAAATAAAACGAAAATAGAATCTCACAGCGGAAGGATAAAATATAGTAACAAGTATACAGTTCATAAACAGTTTACAAAAGCTTGATTTTTCTTATACAATGAATATCAGAGTTACACATACCAAATACAACAATGCAGCGGAATAGAAAGAGTGTGTAGTGCAATACTATATATAAAATAATACTGAATCTTCGTCTTCGTCCTCCAAAGCTAAAACCTGCTATCCTGAAACGCTCGGACTGACCCGAGCGAATTTGAAAAGACAAAAACACTCGAGTCAGACTAGAATATCTTATGTGAGTTAAATAAACAGAAATAAATATGAGTACAGTAACTCAAGAGATACTCGGGATTTACATCTCCTAAGGATCCGTTAAACTATTTACTATGTAGTATATTGCGTTATTATAATAGTGTCTATTTATAAAATAAACTTACTTTTTAATAGCGTTAAGGGGTTACCCATATAGCCCTTAACACGTAATAGTCCCAGTAGTCCATCCAATATCATAGTCCCTCCTGATCGGGAAGCCACTAGAGGATACCACACGGGCTACGGGAGAAAACCAAACTCGTACAAGGCGCGATAGGGTAGGTGACACGGCACAACTAGGCAATGCCAGGGTAGATATACCAATTACGCTTCCGGGCCGATGGTAACGCGAAGCCGCAGCAACCGCCCACCTCGAAACAACTCCCCAAATCAAAAAAATAGAAGTGGCCACTGAATCAATCCAAAGTCATAGTATAATATCGAAGAGGAGTGTCCGATCAGAGGAATGACCTCATTAACCCGTCGATCGCTCCTGTTTTAGCCACCTTATGCCAACTCACGGGAGTCGGGTCCACGTATTTACCTTACAGGAATCGTCGCCACCAACCTACTTCATTCTGGAATCTCCACCGCGTACACGGTTAGTCAAAGTGGTTTTCGGTATCGACAGAGAGTATGTCCATATCCGATCCCGGTCTCTTTGCCAACCCATCGTTATTATAACACCGCGGTTATTTAAAACAGTTTATACTTTTAAAACCAGAATATAATCCATTTCAAAACCATAATATTACGATATCATTCCAAGACCCAAAACCATATTTTACCACTTATCCCAAATATAATTTCTTTCCAATAATAAAAAGGCTTTAACTTCATAATATCTGAAAATCGAATATTTTCAAAGCATAATATTTTTGGAAATCCATAAATTCAACCATAACTTTTAAAACTCAAATGGTTTGGATATTCAACGGTATATGAATTTCAAGGGCTTAACTTTACTGTCACTTTGTAAAGAAATAAGTTATATGGCTTTATGGAAATATTTCTTTATCTAAAGTTAAGACCATAATTTAGATATCACTCTTAAGTTCCAAAACCATTTCAATTTCCATATATATAAATCCATTGGAGTATTAATATTCAAAAACTAAAATTGGAATATATTCTTTCAACAAATTAAATGTTTTATTATTTAGTTTGAATATTCACATAAATCCTTAAACAACTCCAATTTCTAGTAATAAAACATATGTATTTTTCGATTCCAATTTATATTAGAATATTTTTCCAATTCAAATTCGTATTAGAATATTCATTTCAATTTTTTTCTTGGGAAAAATCCAATTATAAATATCATATCTTAAATTTCCAAACTTAACATTTAAACATATGATATAAATTTATCCAACTCCATTTTCTAAATTTTCTTCCATTTTACTAAGGGAATTTATACACCTTTTTATTTCAAAATTTCCAACTTTTCATGTACATAAATACGGAAGAAAAATATTTATACAGTATAAAATTTAAGATTATTATAAACCGTATTCCATCCAAACCATAGAAATCACATTAAAATAGTTATATATAGACCGCGGTGCCTGTATAAAATTTTCTATCCTATGGTCAAGTGATACGGATATTTATCATTTCAATCCGCAATTTAAAAATAAACTTTGCGGTTTTATCATTTCAAACCACAATCCCGAAAAATGAAAAATGCATACTAACTTGCAGTTTAATAATATCCAAATAAAACATCCATTCAACAACACGTCCATCATCCAATCACAAACATCAATCAATATCAGTCAATAACCATATATGTTTGGTAATATACAACAGGTAATAATTTGTAGTTTTATCTCAAATTATATTTATCAACTATTAATCTAACAGTTTATATTCAGTGATAATTTGTATAACTGTTAACTAGCAGTTCATATGCAAACAATAATTTCTAACAGCCAATTAATACGCAATAAATCAATTAAATTTACAGTTAAATTTAATAAAATGCAATTCAACAGATATGAATGAAATAACATGCCAAAAGCTCATAAATAAATTTCTATTCATTTCTAAAATTTATTTAACAAACATAAAAGCTTCTAGTAATTGTGAGTGGGTTAAAACACTCACCTTTCGAATTTAAATCGAATTTAAATTCAATTTAAACCCAAAAATTTGACCGTCTCAGAATTCGTCCAAACCAGCGTCATCGAGTCCGGAATTAAATTACGATCCTAACAAAAAAAATTTCGTGTGAATCCGACTTCGTATGAGAAAGTTATGGCGAAAAATGATGATTGAATTTCAAAGTTGAAATTTATATAAAATGACACATATTCATACTCACTAAAAATATGTCCACGTCACCCCCCAACGTCTCCAGTACGCAAGCCATCACGAGAAAATGCCCAGGCATTTCCGTTCGCACCCAGCAGCTG
This sequence comes from Allium cepa, assembly GCA_030765085.1. Lineage (NCBI taxonomy): Eukaryota > Viridiplantae > Streptophyta > Magnoliopsida > Asparagales > Amaryllidaceae > Allium > Allium cepa. The sequence goes on along the minus strand of CM060939.1, from coordinate 26,792,881 downwards.
TTGACCGCCTTTTGACCTCACTTCACCACTGTTTTCGGCCACGTTAGCCCAGGCCACCACCACCATCGTGCTCCCCATGCCGATCCGCACTCTCCTGTACCACCCCGGTCGCCTCCAGCTACAGGCCGCCGCCGTTTGTCATTGTATGGCCGAAACCCTAATCAGCTGTCAAGCACGATCTAGCCGTCAACTCGACCCACAAACCACATAGATGCGATCCCCTCGGTTCCCTCTCCAATACCCAGGAAGGGTTTGGCGATCTGACGAAGTTTTCGACGATGATGATGGAAGGTCACGGACTGTTGGAATTTTTTCCGGGCAAACCACAGCTCCAATTGAAAAACGAATTGCACCAATAGATTACGCGTACCAAAAACTTCAACATATATTTTTACTGGAATTTTCTGAATTTTTTTGAGTTTTGGCTTTTGATTTTTGAACTGTAGATAGATCTAGGGTTTCAACCATTGGAGAGGAGAAAGGAATGAAGAAAATGTACGTATATTCAATTGACAGAAGAAGGAGGCTAGGGTTTATCACGGTATACTTATAGATAGGCTAGAGGTAGGGTAGCTAGGCTGGATACGCGAACGTACGGAATAAACTATGGCCCAAAAAGCCCGCTATGCCTCCGGAACCGAATTTGTTAAAACTATATATCCAAATAGGTGTTTTAAAATATTCTGAACGCGATGGAAAAAGTTTCGCGACTAAATTCGATCGTATGAAGAAGTTATGCTAAAAACAAGATTTCCAAATTTTTTTTCAAATTGATTTTTAATAAAATTGATTTCAAGGCGTTTCGCGTCCGTACGATCAAACGACAAGTCCGATCGATACGAAATTTGAAACCCTATAATAATTCACCGATACGGATCCGATGAAACTGGTTTCGTCGAAATCCGAGTCCGTGACAAAAATGGCTATTTTTAATATTTATTAAATAAATTAAATAAATTATAAAAATCCAATTTTATTCTTCAACTTCCAATATTGGTCAAATTTCATTACTTATATACTTCAATCAATTCCAAATTATTTACCAAGCTTGGATGTGAATTAAAATCTATAAGTATATTAATTTGCAGCGTTAATATCCGCACTTTCTTATTATTAGGAAATTTAAAATTTTATTCTAAAACCCAATTATTAAAACTTATACCCTTATACTCTCAACAAAAATCTAACTAAATAAATAATTGGATTTCCATTTCAACTCATTATCTTGATTGCAATTAGCCTTTTTACCATAATTAAATTCCAAATTATTAATAACCCTTATTTTTCTTAACTATTTATTAATTCCAATCCAATTGAATTCAACACTATAAATTTGATTAATTTATTATATTCACTTCCTTTCTATTATTCAAAGTTATTGTTGTAAATACGACGAATACTAACATTAGTTTAAGATTTCACTCAATGTTTACAAATTCCATTTACATTTAATAACGTAATATTTTACGTTCAATTCTATTTCATTTGTCGTAAATACCACTTGTTGAATTAAATACTCAAATCATAAATAAATCTTGCTTCTAAAGTTATACCAACAATGGTCCAGTTAAATTTGAATTAGCATTACCTTTATTTTATGAAATTAACTATTGCAATAAATCCAAATTTATAAAGAAGGTTAGATTCCTATACTACTTCTTTGGTCTCAATTAACCTTTTGTGGCGAGTATGAATTTCCATGTATAATTGAAACTTTTATATCCATTAAATTTTTACTAACATTCAATATCTACATATTCTAGCGAAATTCAACTAACATATAAATTAGCTATTCCAACTTCCATTAATTTCGATTATCATACTATAGAAATTAAATTCCCTTGACCACATAAATAAAAGTTGATCCCCATCTATTTACATTATATCACGTTTACATAAATTTATTCAATGGTCACTTTTAATTAATAACTATCAAATTTCCAATCCAAATGTAAATCTTCCACCTTTGAATTCTTATATTAAATGGAATTTAATATTTACTGATTCAACATTTATATGTTTCTAAAAATTAGCTCCAACCAAATGTGACAATTTACATTTCATTTCTATGCAATATATACTCATCTTATTCCATTTATTTGGTTACTGCATTGAAATCTATTTATTAACCAATACTAACGTTATTATCATAAAAAAAATTGCTTCCCAATTTTATTCAATACTTAGAACAAAAATTTTCACATTAAATCAAATCCTTCTATTCAAACCAAGTATCATGCTATGATAATATTTTACGTTGGTTACACTGAAAAAAATCAACTTTTTATCGTTATCAATTAAACATACATTAATTGCACAAATTAAAGGAATTAATTGCCATTTATCCAATTAAATTTCATACATCAATCTATTTCATCTAAATCCTTACCTATGAATATTGCAACCTTTAATTCCATTAAATACCAATTAACCCAAATTATTTCATTTATTCTAAGTCATATCACTAAAATAATTCATCATAATAAACTTAAAATCTATACGTTTATTGATTTATTTCTATTTGTCTTATGTTAAATTCTAAATTTAGTAAGACAACCTAAAGTACTACATTCAATCGACAGTCCCTTTCAATTGTTAATACGTACTTAAATTTCTACAGTTGCCTTCCATCTTCACTTCCGTTACTATGATAAAAATTAGTAACGTTTATGCTATCAATCCATCATAATTACTTACCCTTAATTGAGTTTGATTTCCAAATAAATTTGCTGACCCTTAATTAGACAATTTATAAAAGTTTGTCATCATACCTATAGTTCTACGCTTATGCTTTGTCTTAAATTTCAATAAATTTATAAATTTTGAGATGTTCATTAGGGTTTACAAATTTATTGACTTGCAATAACAGGGTTTCTTAATCTATTCAATTTATCGTTCACAATCTTTTATTGCATTAAATTGGTTTAATATTCCCATAATAAATTTTATGTCCAGGTAAGAATTTTTCTTTCTTTCTCTACTTAATTCATTTGAATTTTATTCAATGTCTTTAAATAGGTTTCTAAGTCACTCCTATATAATTTATTCTAGCCTTCATTTTAATATTTATCTACCACCTTTATTCTTTCAACTAAAATAAATTACAAAAATCCTATTAAACAAACAATTTTAAATGGTCGAACTTAACGGGTCGTTACACTATGCGCCCCGCATGATAGCGGATGACCCTATATACCGCGATATTCCCGTCGAAGTGGGATTGGTATTTTTATAATTGTACTAACATCCGTGGATGCAGGGAAATATATTGGAGGGATCCAACTAGATTCCTCAAAAATGTTGAATTTAACTTCATACATAGTGATATATAAACTATTGAATAATCTATGGTAGATTATAGTGTAATTTGAAGTCATTGGATGCTATGGTATTAATGGCCTAGATTTTGATATTTTAAAATATCATAAATATATATAATGAGTTGGTAGAAATTTAAAAGGGATTTTGGAAGTGAAGTATTTATATTTAAATTTGGATTAATTAAAAGGAATGAATTTGGGAAAAATAAATAGTTTGATTTTAAATTCGTATATAATAATTTCGAGATATGAAAAACAGAGATTTGGAATAATATAAATAAAAGGATTTTAAGTAATAAAACTTAAGTGGTATTTGTTTAAGTGTAAAAAGATTTTAAAATTGAGATTTTAAAATAGTTGGGAAAAATAAAAAGGAAACTTGAAAATAAAATATGAAATTGTTATAGTAGATTTTAAATAAGACTTTGAATTATGAAAAGAAAGTGGGATCTGAATTTAGTTGGGTTTTGAAATATATTTGGCTTATTTAAGAAATTAATTAAAAAAGGAATTTAATTTAGAAATCGATTTAAAATCGAGTAAGTGTCGTAAAACCGTTATAAACGGGAAATGAGACTATGTAATTTACAAACAAAGTTTATAAATAAAGTGAGGTGATTATCGGTGGTTAAATTGAAATTATAAATTCACAATGAGGATTAATGAGGTGGGGAAATCGGTTTTAAAAATAAATGTTAAATTTATTTTTGGAAATGTGAAAAGGGAATTTACGAAATTGGGATGTAAATCAAATTGGGAATAAATCGAGAGAGATTTATAAGTGTTAGACTAGTTATATTAGAATTGAAAAATATATTTTATCGAGGAATTGGGTTTGTTTTAGAAAGAAGGGTTTTTACTTATTAACTAGGTAATTTTAAAAGGTGTTTAAATAATATTTCAGGAAAGTTAGCTATTTAGTTGTTTTAAATCGTTTAAAGTATATTTAAATATTAATCAAGTTAGTTTATAGTAAGTTAATTACTATTTAAAGATTAATCGGTATTATTATTTTAAAGGGATAAATCATTCAATATTCAATATGATATAATAACATTTATTTTAAAGAGTATTCGCCTAAATTTTACTTGGAAATTATTATAGAAATTTCATAAGTATTATTTTGAAAATTTTTAAATAAAGTTTTTGAGAAGTAATGGTATACTCGCATGGCAAAATTAGAGGCAGTGAGTGCCTATAGTTAAGTTTTGGATTTCTCTGGGAAGAGACGTAACCATTGAGTTGTGAATCCATGGTTGATACCGCAGTGGTACTTTCCAGATTATTTTAAAAGGTTTTTCAATATTTTGAAAGGATAGTTTGAGAATATACTAAATTCGGCAAGATAAGTATATATTTCGGATAAAGAGATTTAATTTATTAAAATTAAATAAAACAAGACTCGGTATTTTCAGTGGAAAAAGGGAATATTTGGTTGAATGATTGATTATTTGATAGTTAAATAACCGACTATCGAATCTAGACCCAAAATATAACTTTGGAAATATCTAGGTGAAATACGGGAATTATATGATACAGTTACCGCTTGAGGTGCTATATACGTATAAACTTGTTTCATTCTTCTAGGACAATGATAAGGGAATCTGTCCACTAACATCTAGGAGGTGATCACCAATCTTATTTCCACTTGATTATTTCCTAAAGAACCTGGGTTGAGTTTACCGGAGAATATCGAACGTTGCTTCAAAGAGATCGGGATCAGATAAGTTATTCGAAAACCACTTCGATCCAACGAGTACGTTTTCGAAGCAAAGATAAGAGCATGGAGTCGAAGATGGAGCAGTGAAGTGCATGGGCTAATCGCTACTAATCTTGAGGATGAATCCAAAATGGATGTAGGGATAGTGTCATCGGTTCCGTTCAGACAAAGAATGGACTTGTATGGATGAATGCTATCAGTACATTGTCATTGGAGGAAAATGAGCATCCTAAGTGAAAATTCCTTTAAAATGGTAATCGTAGCCTCTAGCCTCATCAACCGGGAATGACTGAAAAGCAGGAAGAATGCAGCAAGGCTAAATGGTCGCACCCAATTAGGGTATGTTTATCGCCTTTTTAGATACCCTCAGATATTATATATCATGGATACAATTGCATGTGGAAGAGCTCTCGGAAAGGGTGGGAACACCATGGGTGATAGCATATTTTGTCTATCTAGGTTAGGGGTAGTCCAGTCTTATGTCACAGGGGATCCCGGCATGGTCCTCGGTACGTTGTTTTAGATGTATACTGCGACAGGTGATACTCCAGTACCTAGTCATTTGTATGGAATCAATTCTCCAATACGTGCCTTTACGGTTTTGATTATAGAGCCTAGTATACCAAAATTTAATTAATGTAACAATTTCAGTTATTTGAATAAGTATTTGTACTTAGACACTAATATAATATCAGAGGATTTGATATGAAATGTTTTGGTTATCATAAGGTAAAAACCCATCGTGTTTATTTGTGGCGTGGTATTACGAGATACCTCCGATTTTAAAAGGATTTTGAAAACTTTAATAATTCCAATTGAGTGTGTTTTCTCACGCTTGTTTTCCAGACCAACTCCGGTGTTATTTTATTATAATGCTCGGGTCAGACCAAGTATTACAGATACATGATAGGATACTACGAAGCTCGAAAGACGAGCTGGATGGTGAAGACGTATCATACGTATCTAATTTATATTCCGCTATGTATTGTAGGCTGTATATTTAGCACTTGTGATTATAATTGTCCAGTATTGAGTTATTGATTTGTGTTATACTCTGCTGATGTAATGTATAAATAACAGTTATAATTCTTTTTGTATAAAAACTAGTTGTTATCTATTATATATTGTTCCGTTGAGATTGTGAGATTCTGTGTTGTTGTTTCTATCTTCTTCTTCTACCTCTTTCTTCTTTTCCCTAACGATCTGGTATTTCCAACATTCGATTGTTCGTCATGTAATACAGTGGACGTATTGATGTCGATTTTCGAACGTCGAAAATCCGAGTCGTGACGGTCTTTTTCATTGTCACTCAACTGGACCTGAAACTAATCTGACTGTTTATTCCTTAACTTCTTCTCATCTCTAGCTATAATAGAGATGGATGTCTAACCTAAGTCATGTCCGGTTCCACCACTAAATCTTCCAATGTAGTCGGAGCAACAATAGTCTCTGGATCATGAACACACTTCCCAAGATGAGATATATGAATAACACTATGGACTCCTATATTGATAAATCTATCATGTAAGCGAGTTTCCCAAGCCTTTCTATAACAGGAAATGGTCAAAAAAATCTTGGTATTAAATTTATTGATTTCTCAAACCGAATTCTACCCTTTATCAGTGATAGTTTGAAAAATATATAGTCTCCAACTGAAAACTCTAAATCCTTACGTCTCTTATCTGCATAACTTTTCTACCTCGTCTAAGATCCCTTCATCCTTATCAGAATTAACTCAATCTTTTATGTGGCTTCTCTCACCATATCTGGACCAAGATCAATCTATCTCCGACCTCTAACCAACATGCGGGTGATTTGCATGGCCTTCCATACAAAGCTTCAAAAGGTGTCATTCCTATACTAGCCTGATAACTATTATTATAGGAAAATTCGACTAAGTGGTCTTCCCACGACCCTCTAAGTTCTAGTACACAAGCTCCCAACAAATCTTCAAGCACCTTATTTACTCTCTATGTCTGCCCATCCGTCTGTGGGTGGTAAGTGGTACCCATCTTCGGCTTGATACCTAACCTTTCTTGTAGACTCTTTCCGAATTCACTAGTAAACATAGTAGCTCTATCGTTGACCATACTACTAGGAATCTCATGCAGTCTAGCAATATTCATCATAAACAACTTAGCCAATACATGTGTTATTCTTGTCAACCTAACGGGAACAAAATATATGCTTTTAGTTAATATATCCATTATAATCCAAAAATACCTTCGTATACCCTATTCGATCTTGGCAACCCATCAATGAAATCCATAGATATAGATCCTATTTCCACACTAGCGTATCCAAAGGCTGAAGCAATCCATTTGGCTTCTTATGCTCGGCTTTCACTTGCAGGCAATTTATACATTGCTTTACCCATAAGCCTACATCTCTTTTCACACCTTCCTAGAAGAAACTTCTCTTCATATCCAGATACATCTTAGCTCCTCCAAAATGAAAATTAAACTTCAATCGATGATACTCCCTAAGAATTTCTTTTCTTAGGTCGCCAACCTCTGGAACACGTAATCATCCCTTCTTCCTTAACCATCCATTCTGGTCAAGACTAAAACCTTTCAAATTGTTGGGCGAATTCTCACCCAGAAGGTCTCGAGACCGAGAAGCGTAAATTTCACCCGGGCTGGCAACCCCCATTCCACCCAGTAAGGAGTTCATTCAACACTCATGTCCAAAGTTCCATTCGGCATCCCCACGCGAGGTTCATTCGGCATCTCCATGTACTCAAGTGCTAAAGCCCATCCAACATCCCCTTGGCAGCAGTTCCATTCGGCACGAAGGCCACCGGACCAACCCCCCACATCTCCATGCCGGTCCGAACCAAGGCCCAACTACCGAATGAAACCATGCCGAACCATAGCCTCGCCTCCACACCACCGAACCAGATGATGAGGTACCACTACCGGACCACCCCTCAGCCGAACCAAAGCTTCTCCTCCACTACCGGACGAGAACCAACACCGGTCCAAACTCCATCTCCACACTACCACCGGACCACATAGCACCACCGGACCAACTGCAAACCTCACCACCGAATGATCCACCATCCCACTCCATCACCGGTCCAAGCTCCACACCGAATAAAAGGCTCGCCGAACCAGAATGCTACCAGGCTAGATTGCTTCAGCCCGGGCCCACCAGCAGCTATATACTTCCAAGACCCCTGCCCCCTACCGCACTCTATAAATAGAGGGGCAGGGGTACAACAATGGCAGAAAAGGTTTGAGAGCTCAAGCAAGGAAGGAACTTTCAAACTACTTTCATACACTCGTATACAACGCATTGTACTTGTAACCTGAAAGAAAGAAGATAATAACATATAAAGTGGACGTAGGCACATTCTGGCCGAACCACTATAAATCTGTGTGTCTTTTACATTTCAGCCCCTACTTTTCTCATATTTACATACTCATCTAAAATCATTGAAAATCACATATAATCAACTAAATAATACGACTTGGAGGTGTTTGTCCATTTTTTGTGCAAACATTTTTGGTGCTTTCATTGAGAGCTGAACTCAAGCTTCATCTTCTCCCACTCAACCTTCTTCCCAACAACATCACCCGTTGCTTAGAAATCATGCCTTCCAAACAGAGAAGGGATGTTAACAAAGGAAAGAACATCGCAACTAGCAGCCTTCCAGATCCAGCAATCACAGATCAGCCCACTTCAACAGCAGTACCAGATGAAAATCAGGAGAATCCAACTGGTCCCGCAACGGAACAACCAATCACTAGGGCAGATCTGGACAGGGTTGTGGCTGAAGTAACTAACCGCTTCACATCCCAACAAGAAACTTTGGTGGACCAACTCATGTCACGCTTAAGGGATGCTGAAGAGTCCAACCGCAACACGGAATCATGGGGTGAATCCCAATCCGGAGGATCCCGGAGGCAACAAAGGTCTTCACTCTTCGAAGAAGCTATCAACAGAAACAACAATGATAGGGGCCGCGCCCGGACTCAGCCCGAATCCCGACTCGAGGAAGCCCTTGGTGCCGAGCCCAGCGGGGGAGGCACCAGGCGAGGGTCGGATGTAGCTGAGCCAGTCATGCCACCTAATCATAGAAACCCCGCTGAACGGAGCCGAGCTAGGACCCAGCCCGAAGTTGACCCCATGGATGTGCTCGAAACAGAACCCCACAGGGGAAGATCAAGGCAGGGGGCAACTGTAGCTGGTCCTAGCGTGCATCCAAGCAGCCAAAGACAACCACTGGATAATGCTCGAAGTGATAGATTGTACCATCCCTACAGGTCATCTGGACGAGATAGATCCCGCAGGGAAGAGCCAAGCTCATTTTTGTCCGCTCCAAATTCTGACGAACGAATGGCACGATTATTCAGAGAATGTGTCCAACGGGAGCAAAGGGACCGGGGAATAGGCGCTAGGGTCACCAGTCCCTTTACCCGAAATATCGAAACTGCCATCACTCCCCGGGAATGGAAAATGCCAACCATGGAACCTTACAAAGGAACTTCCGACCCCATCGTACACCTGCAGAGATACACCCAGCATATGCTCATGAGTGGAGCAACAGAAGGAGTATTATGTAAATGCTTTCCGCTATTCCTATCAGATCTAGCTACCTCCTGGTTCTGCCATCTACCCCAAGGATCCATCAGCTCATGGGAGATGTTAAAAGAAAGGTTTATTAGCCAGTTCCGCATCCATGTGGAACAACCCAAGGATGCTTATTCTCTATCCAATGTCAAACAGAAATCCGGAGAGACGCTGCAACAATATCTAACACGGTTCAACGCCGCAGCGGCAGCAGTTCAAGATGCCGATGAAAAACTCACTCTAATGGCCCTCTGTAGTGGTGTACATCCAGACACCAAGTTTGCCAGAAGATTAACTAAGGAAAAACCAGCTACCTTGCCTGATTTCTTCCATGAAGCTGGAAAGTATATGAGACTTGAGGACGCTGCTACGGAGAGGCAGTCAGGGCAACAAGGCAAGATAGTTCAGGACAAGGTTCCCACTGCAGCTAAGGACGCTCGAAGAAATGAATCTAGAGACAATGCTGGGGGCAGAAAGGTTGAGAAGCGCCAATATCGACCAGGGCCAAGATTTGACTCCTACACTCCTTTGAATGAAACAATCGAAAACATCTACCTAGCCACTCAGGGCGAACTCGGATACAAGCGCCCCCCGCACAAGAAAGAATCAGATAACGCACTCAAGTCCGGAAAGTTCTGTCGCTTCCACGAATCCCACGGACATGACACCAATGAATGCCACCATCTTCGGGACTTGATCGAAGAACACATTAGAAGAAGAAGACTGGAACGTTATGTGAAAAGTCAGAACAGGACTCCAACTCCTGCCAATGAGAGCTCAAAGCAACCCCTCCCAGAAGTAGGCGGAGGGAATCGCAACAATCACAACACCAGTGGCTCTAGTCAAGAGAAGATAGTGGTCCTTACCATCTCAGGAGGACCACACATCGCCGACAGAAGTTGGGCAGAGATGGAAAGGTACGGCAAGTCGCTTAGAAATGCAGAAGGCTATGTTAACTCCATCACGGAAGAACGCCACCCAAAACGAAAAGAGAACGACGACATCATATTCAGTAGGCGTGATTTGGAAGGAAGACAGTACCCACATATGGATCCTATGGTCATCTCTGCCTGGTTCGGTCCAGCTAAAGTTTTTCGGATTCTAATAGACACAGGAAGCTCCGTTAATATCCTGTTCAAACATGCTTTCGACAAAATGAAGTTATCAATGAAGGATGTATCCCCCTGTGACAAACCACTGCACGGTTTCACTGGAGATGCAAAGATGCCTCTCGGGCAACTTGACCTCTTCGTCGAAATAGGAAGTCATCCCCGCTCCGTTGTGCGAAAACAAACGTTCGTACTAATAGAAAACCACTCGGCTTACAACGCTTTCTTGGGAAGACCAGCCTTGTCTGACTTTCAGATTGTATTAGCCCCCTGGTGCCTGAAAATGAAATTTCCAACAGACAACGGAGTAGGAGAAGTAGAAGGAGATCAAGGTGCCGCCCGAGACTGCTACGTAACTGAACTTCGCAACAACCGCAGAAAGAATAAAGGAAAAGATGCAGAGACTACTCTCTGCATGAAAAGCTTGGAGGCATAGCAACTAAAGAAAGCCCCTCCTCTTCGATACACAAGCGATCCCTTCAATGAACTAGACCCCAGGGATAAAGAGGAGGAGGCTACCGCCGAGCCTGCAGAGGCTATGGAATTCGTATCGGTAGATAAGCATGATTCAAGTAGACTATTAAAAATCGGATCTCAGCTGAAAACGGAATTGAAGGATCGACTCATTGACTTTCTCCGCCACAACTTAGATGTATTTGCGTGGACCCATGCCGATATGACAGGAATCTCCCCAGACGTAGCATGCCACATGTTGAACATCGATCCCACCAAGGTACCAGTAAAGCAGAAAAAGAGGAGCATGGGGGCAGAGCGATCAGCAGCCCTTGATGAGGAAGTAAAAAATCTACTTGCTAATGACTTCATACGGGAAGCCATCTACCCAGAATGGATCGCTAACCCAGTGCTAGTAAAAAAGGCCAATGGAAAGTGGCGAACATGTATTGACTTCTCCAATCTGAATGACGCTTGCCCGAAAGACTGCTTCCCACTTCCCCGAATTGACCAACTCGTGGACAGCACAGCTGGGCACGAACTCCTATCTTTTATGGATGCATACTCCGGGTATAACCAGATCCCCATGCACGCTCCCGATCAGGACCACACTAGCTTCATCACCGACCACGGATTATATTGTTACAAAGTCATGCCTTTTGGACTCAAAAATGCTGGAGCTACCTATCAACGCCTCGTCAACAAAATGTTCGCAGGACTGATAGGACGAACTATGGAAGTATATGTGGATGACATGTTGGTAAAGTCCAGGAAAGCCAACGACCATGTAAGCCATCTGGACGATATGTTTCAGGTACTTCGCCGGTATGGAATGAAGCTGAATCCTCTAAAGTGCTCCTTCGGAGTTTCATCGGGAAAATTCTTAGGATTCATCGTCCACACCAGAGGAATCGAAGCAAACCCTGAACAAGTCCGGGCTTTAAAAGAAATAAGGATACCTTCCACTCGAAAAGAAATGCAGAGCCTAAACGGGAAGGTGGCCGCCCTAAGCAGATTCATTTCCAAGGCAACTGACAAGTGTGTCCCTTTCTTCGAAGCACTCAAGAAAGACAAAGGGAGGTTCGAGTGGACCGACGAATGCTTAAAAGCCTTCCTCAACCTAATCGAACACCTTCAGAGACCACCAGTACTCTCGACTCCAAATGAAGGTGAAGTGTTATACCTATACCTCGCTGTATCATCTCATGCTCTAAGCGCCGCCTTGGTAAGAGAAGAAGACCGCACACAACGCCCGGTTTACTTTGTAAGCAAGAGATTTATGGGGGCAGAAGCCAGATATCCTAAACTTGAGAAGTTAGCATATTGTTTATTGATCGCGTCACGGAAACTGCGACACTACTTCCAGTCTCACTCCATCAGGGTTCTAACCGATCAACCACTAAGACAAGTGCTCCATCGTCCTGACACTTCTGGGCGACTCCTCAAATGGTGCATCGAACTAAGTCAGTATGATATCACCTACCATCCCCGCACCGCTATCAAAGGACAAGCCATGGCTGATTTCATTGCCGAATTCACTACCAACGAAGGCAAGGAACAATCCGAAGTAGCAAAAAACATCAAGTGGAACCTCTTTGTAGACGGAGCATCGAACGAACAAGGCTCGGGGGCAGGTATTGTGATCGTCACCCCCAGGGGAAGAAAGTTGTACTATGCATTAAGATTGGAGTTCACGGCCACTAACAACGATGCTGAATATGAAGCAGTAATAGCGGGATTGGAACTGGCCCTAGAAATTGGGATCAATTCCTTATGTATTCATAGTGATTCTCAGCTTATCGTAAACCAGGTACTAGGAGAATTCCAGACTCGAGGAGAACGACTCACAGCATACCTAAAGAAAACCAAACTGCTGCTCGATCAATTGGACCATTATCTAATCAAACACATTCCTCGAGAAGAAAACCAAGAGGCAGATGAACTTGCAAAGCAAGCTAGTATGAAGGACAGCACCATTCCCGGAGCACCAGCAATCTCAAGGCAGCTAGCCCCAAGTTTCGAACAAGTAAATCTGATAACTGCAATCGAAGAAGGAACCTGGATGACTCCTATCCGGAAATATTTGCAAGATGGCATACTACCCGACAGGCGTGACGAAGCCAAGAAGATCTTGAGAAAAGTTCCCCACTACACAATACAAGAAGGCATCCTCTACCGGCGTGGCTTCTCTAGCCCCTTATTAAGATGCGTCGCCGGAAGGGAAGCCAAGGAGATATTAACAAACATCCATCAGGGAGGATGCGGAGATCACACCGGAGGACAGACTTTGGCAAGAAAGATACTCCGATATGGATATTACTGGCCCACACTAAACAAAGATACCCTAGACTTCGTTAAGAAATGCGACAGATGTCAGAAGTTCGCCAAGATCCCTCGACTGCCCACAAACGAAATTACTCAAATGACCAGCCCTTGGCCCTTTGCTGTATGGGGAATTGACTTAATTGGCGAACTGCCAACGGGCCGAGGCGGAGCCAAATATGCTATAGTGGCAGTCGATTATTTCACCAAATGGGTGGAAGCGGAACCTTTAAATAAAATATCTTCAGCAAAAATTATCAACTTCTTGATCAAAAACATTCTGTGCAGGTATGGAGTCCCCCTCAAGATCGTATCAGACAACGGACTCCAATTTGACAGCGAAGAGTTTGCCGACTGGTGCCAAGAGCATGGAATTCATAAAAGCTTCTCATCAGTAGCTTACCCTCAGGCAAACGGACAAGTTGAAGCTGTCAACAAAATTCTCAAAACCCTAATCAAGAAGAAACTTGAAAAGTCAAAAGGCGCTTGGGTGGACGAACTTCCTACGGCACTATGGGCATACCGCACATCTTTCAGAACATCAACGGGACATACTCCTTTCTCTTTGGCATATGGATCGGAGGCAATGCTCCCAGTTGAGACTATTGTGCCTTCCCACCGTAGGATCCACTACAACCCAGAAGAAAACGAAGAACTCCTCCTCATGTCTTTGGATCTGATTGAGGAAAGGAGAAACGATGCAGCACTCAAAGCAGCAGCTCACAAACAAAAAGTGGCAGCACTATACAATTCCAAAGTCAAGCATCGCAGCTTACAAGAAGGAGATCTTGTCCTCAGGCGAATCTTTCCGCGCCCCGGGGCACTGGACCCCATCTGGGACGGACCATATGTAATTCACAAAGATCTCCACAACGGAGCTTACATTTTGTCAACAGTGGACGGAGAGGTGTTCCAGAGGGCATGGAACATCCGACACCTCCGTCGATACTTTTCTTAACTTGTACTGCCCATATGAAGTGAATTAACAAAGAGAATCAGTGGACGTAGGCATTTTCGTGCCGAACCACTTTAAAAAATCTTGTCTCTTTTTAACTTGTTCCTTTATGTCTTGGCTACTTGTTAAGCGTTATCCCTTTCTGTTGAACAAAATTCTATGGCATCTCCACTCAAGACGCACCGCGGCCTCATCTGGACTAGGCCTAACAGGTACGCTACGATTCTATGCACTCGCCAATGAGACTCTTTTGCCCCAGCATCCCTCTGCTGCGGGTTAACTCATTGCGCGCCTGCCCTCAAAGCCAACTGTAATGAGCCGATTATAAGTCATCATAAAGGCCGACTATAGCCGATGGCAGCTCATTACGGCGTTCGGCTCGTCGGTAACTGTGAACCTACTTTAAGCCCCAACATAAGGTGTGGCCAGCCAGGGGTAGTTCAGGGCCAACGGCACCCACGCTAGCCGGCCACGGTAAATCGAATAATACCCACGATTACGGACCATAATGGTTCGGGTAGTTACCGTGCGCGATCTCGGCTCCGATGTGTCTTAAGTGCGGCTGTGGTAAAAAAGAAAACTCCCCGCGGAGGCGTAAGATGGGTGACAAATGTCTCCAAGACCCACAGCTAGGGAAAGTGACTACAAAACCCGTTTGCCACGAACTTAAGCACATCGACGGCCTTCCGTGACTGGAAGTTTTACTTTTACTATATTTCCATTCCATTTAAATATTTTTCTCCTATCCTGTATAACAAACTCTAAAGTACAGGAAACCAAATAGGAAGCATTCACTCATGAGGCTCTAAGCCTGCGTGCTGGGTAGCAGGGCGCCCGGCTATACCCGTGAACAGTTACACAAGACACTCAAAGCTAACGCCTGCGAATAAAACATAAAGGGCGGTACTCTCTTCTCTTGTACATAAATGCGTAACTATAACTTATTCATACACTGACATTGCAAAACGTGAAGTTATATTTCAAGCAAAAACTTAACATCAAACACAACTAGAATCACAGGCATATACATAATTATACTTCTCACACGGCACATAAAGATAGCAACAACATTTAAACATGACAAAATCAGCTTATATTATGAGATCACACGAAGTTATTCTTTACAAATAATTTTATTACAGTTGCATGTCAAAGACTAACATAAACAGTGATAAAAAAGAAACAAAAAAGATGGCAGATGCATCCACACTCCATCACCAACTCCCCCAGCCTACTTAGCCGCAGGATCAGAACCCCCAGCATGTGGATCTGAAGTCCCACCTGTCCAGATCAGAAGAGGAATTCATTAAACGAACGATCAAGTTATGAAAACACGAAAAGAAAAGAAAGGGAAAAGAATGACTCACCAGCATCCGCCGCTTGATCCTCATCATCCAACTGCACGCCCGCTTCCTCTGCAGCGAGCAGCCGCATCCCCTCTTTCACCGCCGCTTGCTCCTCCTTTGAGAACTGAGCAGTAACCGCACTCAAGTTGAAAGCCTCTCCGCCTTCCTTACCCGCGTTCACCCTGGCCTCCTCTAAAGCCTGGAGATACACCTTGGCCATGACCCGAGGGTAATCGTCCATCCAAGACAAGCCGCCCTCCTTCCAAGTGTGGAAGTACATATCCTGCAGCATCTCATCCATCATCCCCTCGTTTTCCTCAAACTCCCTCACCCGGGCCTCGGAAGCTTGCAACTTGGCGACGGCGACGTCCCTCTCTGACTGGTATCTCAAGCAGTCAGCCTGGAGTGACCTCCTCATTTCCTCTTCCTTCAACCTGAGGGACCTCCTCATCTCCTCCATCTCCTCCTTCAACTCGGCCTGAGCCATCTCCGCAGCCTCGAGCCTCCCTGACAACTCCTCTACTCGCTCGAGATCCGCATTTCGAACCTCATCCACCGTTGCGATAGCTATGTTAATCCGTTCCCTGCAAGCGACCTCCATCTTCCGTAATTCCGCCCTACTGGCCTTCTCCATGGTCTCTTTCAGACGCTTGGAGGCTTCCTCATGCTGGGAAATCTGGATGGCTTGGTCGGCGAGTTGCTTGGCTTGATCGGCAACCTTTAACCTCAACCGAATGTTACCACTCCCGATCTCTTCCCCGGCCTTGACCAACTTAGCATGATGCTCCATTAACTTCTTGGTCTCTGCGGCCACTCGGTCGATATTAGCCTTGGCCTCATCCCCCATAGTGACTACCCGTGTAGTAAGTAAATCAAGATCTAAAGATTTGGCCTCGTCCAACACTCTTACCATGGGGTTGCGGGGAAGGAGGTGCTCGCCCGTGGTCTCATCGAATGAAATGTCCCGAAAACTTGGGTTTAAATCAGGATGGCCGGCAAAAGGGTCACGAGGCACGGGGCGAGGCACATCGGGACGCCTTATATGAATGACAGTAGAACTCTTGGAAGGAGGAGGAGGGGGGCAGGGCTCCGTGCTCTCCTCCGTAGTATCACGAGGAGGCTGAGTAGGGGGAGGCAGAGTAGGAAGCTGCGAAGCAGAAGAAGACTCAAATAAGGAACGGCTCCGCTTCCTTTTCTGAATGCCCTCTTCGATGACCCCAAGAAGAGGGCGGTACTTGACTACGTCCCCAGGGCGATCAGTAGAAGGTTTCGCAGAAGCTCTCCTCGACTTAAATTGTTCAAGACGATGTCGAACATCCGACGTTTTAACTGCCGGGCCTGCCCCTGAAATAAAGGACAAGTGTTACGAACATACAATAATCCGCAATTCAAAAAATGTGCTAAGTTAAAAAGAAAGAAAAGTGAGGAGACACATCTATTATACAAACCCGGCGGAGGAGTGGGAAACTGCAATAAGTCCTGGATCTCATTCCAGGACGGAAGTGAACCGTAAAAAATTTCTAAGTCCCTATCGAAAATGGAATCGGCAGAAGACAAAAGTTCACCTTGCGTCGCCGGAGTCACCCTGGCTGAAGCCACAGCTTTGCCGGTTTCCTTTGCCTTCTCCGTTTCTTTCTCCTTTTCCTTCTCCGTTTCCGACTCTCCCTCCGACTCCCCGAAGGCCCGACGGAGAGCCTCATCCAGTTCGAGGTCTTGCTCAGAGGTTAGAGCGGCAACACCACTACCACCTTGACCGTCGCCATCTCCTCCACCCTCCGACCCTTCTCCAACTTCGCCTCCTTCCTCCTCTTCCACACCTTCCTCCTCCGGGACAGTCGGGCAAGTACTTGGAGAAGGGCCATCGGACTTCTTCAGTTTCTTCCCCCCAACCGCAGGACGTGCTGCGAAAGGCTCCCTCTTACCGCTCTTTACCGTAGCCCCCTCCTTAGCTTTAGTAGCCCTCTCCTCAGCCGTATCCCTTTGCTTAACCACGGACTGGCGCGGTAAGATCAAATTATACTCCAAGAGGGTTGCGTTCCTGATCAAGAAAGAGGCCGACCGGTCCCGTGCCGGAATAGCCTTTAGTTCAGCAGCCATTCGCACTAAGGAATCGTCCTCCACGACTGCAATACCACCTGTCGCTAGCCAGAAATAGAAGCATGTCAGAAAAAACACTACAGTCAAAACACATGAAAAATATAAATGAAATCAATCTTACAGCCGGAAGTGAAAAGGCGGAAAGAAACAGCATCGTCCTTGACGAAGAACCACTCCTTCTTGAACATGGTGAACTTGGAATACAAGTCCAGAACTGGTTTGAAGGGTACGGCCGCCTCCAGGCTAATGTATGGAGACCCCTTCTTATAGCCTCTCAGGTTGTACAAGTATCGGATTTCCCGGTTAGAAGGAGGACGCCCGTACCTCCTCTGGAAGATAACAAAAAGGCTCACCAGGATGGCATAAGAATTAGGCTGAAGCTGGAAGGGAGCCACCTTCAAATATGTGGTGAAGCTAATTATCCAAGCGTTGATGGGGGGGATAGCACCGCACATACAATGGTATCTGCTAAAAGCGAAGTAGCCCTCGGGAGGATTATATGGCATCACTCCATCTCCCGGCAGCAGCATAAGGGCCCTATCTATCCCAAAGGAACGGGATATGACGTCAAGTTGCTCCTCCTTTAGGGAGCTGGGAAAGCAATCCGGAGGAGAGATTAAAAGTTCCTGTGGACCATATCCATCCACTAGAGACCTCGGGATAGGTCGATGTTGCCCGGATCCTGGTTGGACTGGGGGCAAGGAAGAAGAAGGTTCTCCTGTGCCTCGAGACTTTTTTCTGTCTGATCGTGTTTCCGCTTTGCGAGACATTTTCTGCAACACAAGGAAAGCAAGGCATTAGGACAAGGAACATAGAAAAGTAAACAAACAAATGCGTGCAAGTGTGGGATTTCATTCGCAAACTAAAGTTTTCAAGTTCACAAGTTCATTCGGTTCCCAGTTCATTCGGTTTCCATCTCATTCGGTTTCCATCTCATTCGGTTTCCATCTCATTCGGTTTCCATCTCATTCGGTTACCATCTCCTTCGGTTCCCATCTCGTTCGGCCCCAAGGCCATAGTCCCATTCGGTAAAATGACAACTTTCGTATGTATTCGGCAAAAGGGAACATACCTGGTTCGGTACTAGATTGGTCCGGCGCTTGATCGATTCGGTATTTGTTTGATCCGGTACTTAACTGGTTCGGTGCTCAATATGGTTCGGCTCTACTCGATCGGTAAAGAAAAACAAGGGGGTACGGCCTCTATATATAGGCGAATTCACAACCACCGAACCAAACATTTTGCCCAACCGGACCAATAATACCGGACCACCATAAGCCGAATGAAAATAGCCGGACCAACCAAGAACTGAATGGAACTCTCTCTCTACCGTCCAAGACCAGAAACAGGGGGCATGCAGAGCGCCTCATGCAGGACATCAACAGGATATGAACATCCAGCCCATGGCATTACAAAACACGCCTTCTTGCCGCAGGGAAACAAAGCGCGACACATGCAAGCACGTGCCCCACTTTGGGGGGCAAATGTTGGGCGAATTCTCACCCAGAAGGTCTCGAGACCGAGAAGCGTAAATTTCACCCGGGCTGGCAACCCCCATTCCACCCAGTAAGGAGTTCATTCAACACTCATGTCCAAAGTTCCATTCGGCATCCCCACGCGAGGTTCATTCGGCATCTCCATGTACTCAAGTGCTAAAGCCCATCCAACATCCCCTTGGCAGCAGTTCCATTCGGCACGAAGGCCATCGGACCAACCCCCCACATCTCCATGCCGGTCCGAACCAAGGCCCAACTACCGAATGAAACCATGCCGAACCATAGCCTCGCCTCCACACCACCGAACCAGATGATGAGGTACCACTACCGGACCACCCCTCAGCCGAACCAAAGCTTCTCCTCCACTACCGGACGAGAACCAACACCGGTCCAAACTCCATCTCCACACTACCACCGGACCACATAGCACCACCGGACCAACTGCAAACCTCACCACCGAATGATCCACCATCCCACTCCATCACCGGTCCAAGCTCCACACCGAATAAAAGGCTCGCCGAACCAGAATGCTACCAGGCCAGATTGCTTCAGCCCGGGCCCACCAGCAGCTATATACTTCCAAGACCCCTGCCCCCTACCGCACTCTATAAATAGAGGGGCAGGGGTACAACAATGGCAGAAAAGGTTTGAGAGCTCAAGCAAGGAAGGAACTTTCAAACTACTTTCATACACTCGTATACAACGCATTGTACTTGTAACCTGAAAGAAAGAAGATAATAACATATAAAGTGGACGTAGGCACATTCTGGCCGAACCACTATAAATCTGTGTGTCTTTTACATTTCAGCCCCTACTTTTCTCATATTTACATACTCATCTAAAATCATTGAAAATCACATATAATCAACTAAATAATACGACTTGGAGGTGTTTGTCCATTTTTTGTGCAAACACAAATCATCATTCTCGATTCCGCTTTCATCTCTTCTAATCCATTCAGCTAGTATTGATCATCTCTCTACTTAAAAGCAATCTTTTCGATCATTACTGATTGAACTTCCAAACATGACAACATGGCAGTTTCTTGACTAGAACTAGCTGTCGATCTTAACTTCACACACAGGTAGTTAATGCTTCAATCTTTCCATTCGATTGACGTTGCTAACTTCGCATTCTAACGTTTCCTGCTAAGTGCATATGTGACTTTATTTCCTTTTCCTGGCATATACTCAGTTCCAAAATCATAAGCTGCTGTGAACTCTAACCATCTCCGCTGTCTCATATTCAACTCCTTCTAAGAGAATAAATATCTCAAAGACTTGTAATCCATAAGCCACTCGAATCTTTCTCCCAAAAGATAGCGTCCTGTTCAAAGCAAAGATTACATCTACCAACTCCAAATCAGGAGTCGGATATCTAACTTCATGCGGTCTAAGCTATCGAGAAGCATAGGCAATCACTTTACTCTTTGCAGCAACATAGCTCCTAATATTATTCTACATGCATCATTATACACCACCCAATCTCGATTTCCATCCAGAACAACTGTCACGGGCTCATTGATCAATAAATGTTTCGGCGTCATGAATGTCTCCTCACATTTATCGGTCCAAACATACTTTATCATTCCTTGTTAGTTTATTCATCGGTGCGGCTATACAAGAGAAATCCTTGATGAATCTCTTTTGATAGCTAGCTAATCCAAGAAAATTCTTTATCTTAGCCACAGTCTCGGGGATCTTCCAATTATTAACAGCTTCGATCTTAGCCAGATCTACTGATAACCCATTCTCCGAAACTACATGAGCAAGAAACTTTACTTCTTTCTTCCAAAAGCGACAACTCGAAAACTTGACTTTCATTTGATGCTGCCTCAACGTCTCAAACACTATTCTAAGACGAGTCTCGTAATCTTGCTCATTCCTAGAGTATATCAAAATGTCATCTACAAATACTAATATGAACTTATACAAGTGCTTTTTGAAATCTGGTTCATCAAATCCATAAAGAAAGCAGGTGCATTGGTCAACCCGAATGGCATAACTAACCACTCGTACGAACCATACCTTGTTTGAAACGTTGTCAAAGGAATACTGTCTTCTGGTATCCTCAATTGATGGAACCCTATCGCTAAATCCAACTGATAAATACTTTAGGTCCACTCAATTGATCAAACAAATCTTCTATTCTCAACAAAGGATACCGATTCTTTATCATCTTTTCATTAAACTTACGATAGTTGATACACGACCCAGCCAGTTTCTTTACAAATACCATGGCTGCTCTCCAAGGCGTAATGCTTGGTCTGATAAAATTATTTTCTTCCAAGTCCGTTAGTTGCACCTTTAACTCCTTTATCTTGGTAGGTGTCATCCTGCTAGATGGTGTACAAATAAGTTTAGCTCTAGGTACAAGATATATTCTAAACTCAATAGATCTTTTTGGTGGTAATCCCATAATAGGTCCAAAACATTTGTGAATTCTCTTACAAAAAAAACTCGATATATCTTGTTTTCCTCTTCCATTGCATCCAATAAAGCGCAAGCGTCGAAATTCGAGTTCTCTACTGAGTATATAATTCGATCATTTCTGTTAGGGTGTCTTGGTGATATTTTCCTATCTTGGCAAAATATCCTAACATCATATTTGCTTAACTAGTCCATAACAAAAATAATCCCAAAGCCTACAAAATCAAACATACACAAACCGCAAGCAAATATATGACCTAATAACTTAAACTGTAAACGGTCACATCTCACCCAAGAGTTGCATACCCTTCTATTAGATTCGCAACCCTTAAGAAAAGTAACAAGGTACAATGGTTCTAAATTTAGATATCTACCAAACAACCAAAGATAAAATAATGTAATGCACCGGTACCAAACAATACGCTAACGGTATTCCATGAATCAAAAGCGTACCTCCCATCATAGCTTTTTCCTTCTCTTTTGATGTTATCCTCGAAATAGATGGTTCTAAAGCAAATACTTTTCCATTTTGGGCTGTGCGAGTTCGCGACACTGGTTCTTATTATGCCCTATTTGGCCACAGTTGAAACATCTGACGTTCTTCCTTCTAATGACCTTCTTTCCATCTCCAGAACGACATTTGTTGGCAAAGTGACCTTTCTTGTCACATTTGAAGCAAACAACATTAGCTTTTCCTTTCTTGGTAGCTCCACCTTTTGAGTTCCCTTCTTTTGAAAGAGCGTTCTTTTCTAACTTTGACCACTCTTAGTCTCTGCTGGTTTGTTACTACCAAACAACGCAAGCATTTCTTCATCCCTCAGTGCCATCTCCACTACTACATCACATAGGTCTCTAAGATACGTTAGTGTTTCCCTGACAAGCTCTGGTTTCAACCCCATAATAAACTTCTTGTTCCTCTTTATCACCGTGTCCACATCAGCTTATTCATACCTAGACAGTTCTTTTAATCTAGTCGCATACTCAAGCACTGACATATCTCCTTGCTCCAATTCAGCAAACTTTATGAGTAAAGTTGACTCGGCTATTTCAGACATAAATTTCTCTTCAAATCTCCTTTTTAACTCAGTCCAAGTCAAGTTCTCTTCTGGTATTCCCACAATTACACTGTTCCACCAGTACAATGTAGCTCCTTGCAATTATCTGAATGTCAATTTCCTCTTCTGCTCATCATTCAAGCGTAAGTCTGCGAAAATCCTTTAACGATGCAATAACCAATTCCCCACATTGATAGCATCTTTGGTTATAATAAACGGCTTTCCTCTAAGTCTAGCATAATCCCGACTCAACACGGTGTAATTATTGATAACAGGAATTTCAGGATTTGCTCCTCCTACATTGGCAGCATTTCTACGAACTATTCCAGCTGTAGCTCTAACTTGCATCATATTAACAAAGAACCGATACATAGCTTCTACATCCACTGGTGGCGTTCCAACACCCACATTTGTAGCTGCTAATTGATCTGGATTTCTTCTAGCGTTGTGCTTGACATTTCCATTGGTTGTGGTGTTCATCTATCGAGATTCACTCTTCAACTTCCTGCCTCCATACCTTACTTTCCTTAAATCTACATTCGAACCTTAGTAAGATACGAAAGAATGGCCTAATAAAGAGGGAAGAATAGAGAATGGATATTACTTATATATAGAAAATACAAGTACGTTACTATAGCGTGATCCCATACCCCAGTCTTATTCTCTGATTTATTCAGATTATTTTTTCAAAACTCCTTTTAAGTTCAAAATTCTTTTAGTTTTACATAAATAATTGCTCTAATACAAAGTTGTAACATCCCTCATTATGAGGCCTGAAACTAAATGCTATGGATGTTGTCATCATCTCTAGTATTAATTTATGATGATAAAATACAGTCATGTTAATCATATCAACAACGTCAGAAGCATAGGAAATTGAAAATTTTCAAAACACATTTGATTAATAATTTCCATATTCATTATATAATCCCAAACGTTGCCTAGGTTCAGATAAAATATAATTATTACAAAATACTCCAAGAGCGACATATGTAGATGCACCCTCGATTTATCAGAGTTTACTACTTGACATATACATATTTTGCCATTATATACATTCAGACAAAATGAAACAATAGTATAGTGGACAAAATAACTCCTTAACATGGCTAACTTGCCTCATGCACATCTTCGGAAGCTTTATTCGTCAACCTAGAAACCTGCAAACCTTATTCTCGAATTACTCAAATGAGCACCCGAGGGTAAAAGTGGAAAACAAAAACATCGGGTTAGACAAAAAGTCTGGGGTAAATAATAATACGGCATCTCAAAAACAAATATCTAGGAAGACCATGTCAATAAGCGGAACGTGTTTCCCCTCACCAGTATCTTTCGAAAATATATCAACCAAAATAATGCTCCTGAAATCAAAATGGTTAAACAAACCTAAAATAATTATATGAATGCATGTCGTATAGTTAAATCTGACTAGTCTGTATAAATCAATAAACTATTTATTCCCACTTCATAGTTTTTCCAGGGTTACTACTAGCCTGTATGGATGACTCGGGCCTGCCAGATATACTAAATTCTCAAAATTACTTTTAGGAGGAAACTGGACTATCCCTTCGAACACAATCTTTTTATTGTAAACCTAACTATCCATTTGTCTCATAGTTTGCTAAGCTCACTATGAATTTAATGGTTTTATAATCCAACCAATAACCTATCAAATTTATAGATTTCCTTCTCTACGTAAACCTACTTTTAGTCTTTACATCAACAAAGCCCTGTGCACTAGAATTATGGACCAATATCAACCAAGCGCTAACAGCTGAAGCATAGGGCATGGCCCTATGCCAATCCTATTATCTGGCTTTCTAATATATAATCCTTGAGCCAAGATATCATATCATAATTTATCAATTGGTGATAACAGTAATTCTCAAGTATGACCAGGGACAGACTTGAGGCTGTTGGAATGGATGTTGTCAACATATGTGTCTTTTGCAATTCTGCACCTGAATCGGTTGATCATATTCTATTTGAGTGCAGTTACCTTATCAACTTATGGCTAACCCTCATGCAAAAGGTCGGGGTTGATGGGATTCGTGGTGTCACGTCTTTTGACTGGGATGTTCTTCGCAAAGCAACGCGTTGGAGAAAGAGCAGATAGGATATTGTATTCTATGTTGTGAAAATTTACATACGGAATGTTTGGATGGAAAGGAATAAGAGATGCTTTCATGCTGTGTCTCTTACTGGTTCAAAAATATGGGAGAAGATGATGAGAGAGATTAGGTATGGCATACGGGTTTCTGGTCATACCTTCGCCCCGCATCAGGTTGTTATATGGTGTTAGGTCTATGTTTATATTCCTGGGGCTTCTTTGTGCGCGGCCATTGCATGTTACTGTGGTGGGTTTTGTTCCCTGTTCCCTTTTCTCTCTTTCCACGCTGTTCTTTGTTTTTCTTTGTTTTGTTTTCCTGGTGTGTTTTGTTCTTGTTGTGTGTTTTTTCGTCGTGCTGCGTTTGTTCCTGTGTTTGATCTTTTTCCCGTCTCAATAAATCTGGTAGGGGTCCAGTCAACCTCGCTGTCTATTCCAAAAAAAAAAAGTAATTCTCAGGTAAAACCCTGGGATAAAATATCCTTTTTATTTCCTTAAAAACGTAAGTCTTTATAAATGATTTATCCCTTGAAATCTTATTTAAAACAAGGAAAATATAGCCCTTTTACTTACTTAAGGCATTATGCCAAAATACATCCTTCTTTGAAATAGCTTTCATTAATTCCGAAATCAACAAGAGATAGTTACACATTTAAAACCTTAAGCTATCAAGCCGTCAAATAAAGCTATTTAAATTGATAAAATGTGGCATCAATACGACCGATATAGGTTGTCTCCCCCATCAATATCAAAGTTATAATAAACCCATTTGATTTACAAACTTAAGGCTACAGGGTTGAAATCATTATTGTCGTATAATATAAGTTGTTGAACCTATGAAGCTTGTTATTGGGTTTGCGTAGTATAAAGGCTTTCGACTTAGAAAATAGGAATACTGAAATTGACAGCCTTTGACCTCAATATCTCAAAGGAATTGATGTCGTCCTACCTAAACTATAGCTACTATGCCGCCACTATTAAGTTGTCGAAATTGATAACTTATGGCTTCATTGCCTTAAAATATTGAATGTTGAAATCAGATACCTGCGACATCACCACCATAATATAATTAATATCGGAAGGATGACAAAATCAATGATATATTGGGTTTCCTACTTCAACCCGAGTTGATTCATTCCATACCAACATAAATATATATCATACGCATTCCCTCTGGTTGATGTCAAAATGCATGCCTGCAACATGGATTGGGATTTGACATTCTTGCCATATGAATTTTCATAAATAATTTAAAAACTATTTTATCCCCAGTTAAAGTAATTTTTTCACCAACTCTCAAACCCTATCAAATTTCTACTGGTTAAAACATACTTTACAAATATTCTTTTCAGAAAACAACTGTAAGATGTATTTATCACCCGAATTTTTTTGCAAACCATTTAACTTGTATTGTTATTTTGATATAAGCCTTTCTAGCTTAATAAATTTATGGAAATTTATAATCACTTGGGAAAATCCTCAAAAATCTCAAAAATAGAATTAATATATTCTTTCACATATAAAAATTCAGGACCAAATCCATTATTTATTTATTTTTAATAGTTAAAACCCAAAATAAATCCTTTTTCTTGCTTAGGAAATTCATAATATATATACGATCTTAGAAATTATGAAATAAAAAATTCATCTCCAAATTAATGTTCTAGAAATTATCCAAATTTCAATTCTATTTGAGGTTATAAACTAGGTTTGTACGCTTAAAACCTATCAAATAATTTCATAAATAATCCAATAAATTATCAAACATGCATATATTGCAACAATCATTTATAACTCAGCATAATATCATAGTATAAATTGGGTTTAAGCATAAAATCAAAACAAACAAGCAAAAGTATGATGGATAACTATTATTCACCTTGATTGGATAAAGAAATTTGAGATTAAGTGTTGATTAAATTCCTCTTAGCTTTTCTTTTGAGTTGCTTTACTTTTCTCCTCTTTTTTTCCTTAGCAATGGTCGACCTTAAGTTTGTTTTAGTTTACATAAAGTGAAATGGAATGATGATAATGAGAGAGGAAGAGTTATGGTTGGAAAATAAGCGATTATTCCTATTTTACCCCTCACATTATTCCCCCTTCTCCTAATGGTTTAATCACATTATTCCCCCTTCTTTTCATGATTTGGTGATTTGATTTCACCATTGACCTGATTTATTTTATGGATTTGATTTTTATATGACTTGATTAGTTGTTTTGTATGCTTGAATTTAATGCTTGTCATGATGATGTTCCCCATGTATATGTATTCATTCACACACACACCACACACACATGTATAACTACCTACTATTTTAATTTAACACACATACATACTCACATACTTGTATATATGTTTTATCATATCTACACATACATATATTTATTTCATCCAAAGTTAGGAGTTTATTATCATGAAGCTTTTACATTATATATATACTAGTATGGGCCCGTGCTTTGCAACGGGCTATTTGAGTTATTGTATACGTTGATATTTTGTTCGAACGTAAATATATAAACGGAAAGCAATGGCATTTTTGAAATTTCAAAAATACACCGAGTAAATTAGTTCAATGAATTTTCTTTATTAGTAGTAGAGATATATGATAACATATACACTATCTTTACCAAGAATACATTTATAAATATGTAAGTATGGATGCATATACGCTATACATACCTATTTTATCATATTTACATTTTATACATATCTACATTACTTCGCATATATTTGGCATCATATATATATATATATATATATATATATGTACATTTATATAAATTTTCATATTCATTACTTCATATGGGAATACACACACATATATATACTTATATACTTTATTTAAACATCATAAAGCTTGTATATATTTGTATATATACATACAAATATATGGATATTCTATCTTAATTTTTAGCGGTAGTGTTTATATACATTTATCTCTAAAATTTATCATATCCAGAAATTTATAATTTAAAATTAAATATAGTTTTATCAATTTATATATATAGATATTTTAAACATCAGAAAATTTATCTATTCGACTAATAAAAATTAATATTTAAAAATTAAAATTAGTTAATCATCCCAAAAATCAGGTAGCTAAAAATCTGGATCGTTACAGAAGTAGTGGGAAATGTTGTTAATAGAGGGTGGCGGAAGCAGTGAAATGGTTAGTGAAACGTGGGGAGGTTGTAGGATTATTTGAAGAGGTGCTTATGGTGACTATGGTAAGCTGACAATGTTGTATATGTAATGTGACAAGAAGTGTGGTGTTTTGCAAGATGGTATGTGGTATGAAGGTGCAAGGCCAAGGGATGAAAATGAAGTGGTGATATTGAGGTAACTGAAGTGGTAAGCAGAGGGATGAAAGTGGTTAATATGGCTGGTGTGGTCAGGGGAGTTTGATGATGACTGGTAGAAGAAGAGGGGAGTTGGTGCAGTAGCAAGGAGTGTTAGGCAGTTGGTGTTAAGGAGGTAAATGGTGAAATGTTGTGATCTGTAATTGTGATGTGGATGTAGTGGTTGATTGTGATGATATGTTTATGGTTTGTTTTGGTAGAGATGTAATGTAGTCAGTGGAGGAAGGGGCAGTGATATAATGTGCACTGTAACAGCAGAAATAATGCACGTGGTGATGAAAGAGGAGGAGCAGAGGTGAAGTGGAGGAAGTTAGGCACTATTTTGAGGAAGTGGAGGAATATGCAGGAGAGCACTTGTATGTTGACAGAGGGGATGGAGGCGGTGTACACTGTGTGTAGTGAACAGTATATTGTTTTTGTCACAAAAAATGAAACTTGTAAAACCAAGACAGAGAATGAAAATATAATAAAAAAATAAATTTGTTTGAAATTGTGTATCCTCCTTTTTTTTAAATAGAAACACAAATGCCAAATGAAACTATAAAACAAGAGATGCTTACAAAAAAAATGATAACATAAAAATCACACAAACAATATAATTTTAAATACAACTCAACACACAAAACAAAGACACAATAAAAATCAAACAAAAATAATTCGAAGAATAGAAATAAAATCAATGCAATTCCTCGGCAACGATGCCAAAAACTTGTTTGAACGGCAAATTCTTTATCGGATTAGAAAAATACTGATCAAATTTTAAATAAAAATAACCGCAAGCGCATGGCATACAATTTTAGCATATGGCAAGTACAGGTCAATCCGTAGGGAATTGTTTAGATTTAAAATTCTATTCAATCAAATTAAACCAAGAATTGAAGTTTTGTTAAGCAAGAAAATGTAAGAAAACTAAGAAAAAGAAATGGGCAAAAAATGAGAGTTTAAAGGCAATTTAGACGCAAATCCCTTCTCATGATCGTAAAAATCAACATGAAATTATGATCTCTCTTTTGATCATTAGTGAATTTATTGGTATGTTTATCAATAAGTATGGAATATTTG
Source organism: Allium cepa (assembly GCA_030765085.1). Lineage (NCBI taxonomy): Eukaryota > Viridiplantae > Streptophyta > Magnoliopsida > Asparagales > Amaryllidaceae > Allium > Allium cepa. Next base: position 26,763,475 of record CM060939.1, on the reverse strand, counting down.
TGCTATTAATTAGCCTAATATAAGCCATCAAACTTTAACATACCCACTAAACCACTTGCTAACTCTCGTGAAAATTGACAATGAATTTGAAAATAAAATCTATTCTAAGCATGATCTATTGACTATTGATTAGAAATATAGATCATCATATTTTGATTTTAAAATCACTTCATTACCAACATCATATGCAGATGAAGAGGTATGCATTTTATTTGTTTAAGCATAGCCTATTTGGTGTCAACAACATAGGCTATCAAATTTAAAGCTAAAACAACAAAATATTTACCAAACCAAACATTTCCATTAAGCACAAAAAGAGATAAAAAATTATAAAAATGTTGATTTTACATGATTAAGAGAGCTTCATTACCCATAAATTGAAAGGGTTTATCCTTTCATATTTGTTATCATTTCAACAAATGTAGCATAAGAAAATGAGAGCAAAGTAGCAAGAGAGCTAATTAAAATAAAATAAAACTAATCTACTTGCATAAATAAAAATATATACACTATTAACATTAAAGGAAAAAGCATGTAAATAAAAAGAGATCGAATCAAAACTGTATTAAAAGAAAATTACACAAAAGAAAATGGCTAAGTAGTCATGAAAGATAAAAGAGAGCTTTGTTTATTTTTAAGCATCAAATTAAACTAACTAAGATAGAGGCTAAAGAGGCTCCAAGGAGGCTAAGAGATTAATTTCATGAAAATATGGGGTATTTATACATGTTTCAAATCCCTACTCATGTTTTTGGAAACTACCCAAACTACCCCTCTAGAAAGTGTGACCATCAAGTTATCATTAGCATGAGATAATCCTCCATTTAAATGTGCATGAAACTTTAAGCTTCATTAGCATGTGCATTAGCTCCTAATAGGTGATCATGGTAAGTGGGTCGGTGGGGTTCTCCATGTTGCATGATTTGAATTATTTCCATCTTCATTCCTTTGTTTTCTCTTGTGCATGCATATTTTCCATGACAACCTCTTCCATTTGAATCTAAATTCCTATAAAATAACGTAAAGTGTCCAAATAAAAATTCTCAAGTTAATATATGCACAAAAATGATCATTTTGCTCCTATATGAAGATGAATAAATGATGATTTGAAAATAATTGAAATTTTGGTTTAAACATGTTAAAATACCCAGTATGACATTTATTTAAATTAAATTAGATTAAACATGGATGTAAAAATATGCATATTTGCGTGCATATCATAAGTCTAGGATCAAAATAACATGGAGCATCAAGTAAAATTCTGGTTCCTCCTAAAACAACAAATAGAGTAAACAAATATATTTGGTGGGTCTTGCAAATCAGAAAAACCCCAATCGCCCAACTTTAACCATAACCAATAATGTTTGAAAAATCACTTCACAAAAACTCTTTTTAAATACCTTGAAATAATACTACTTAACCAAAGTTTTTAAAATAATAATAATATTATTTCTTTCTCAAATTCTTTGGAAATTAATTTTTCCAAAAGCACGGGGATTTAAGTCCTAATGAACAATAACTTAAAAATCTTATATTTATAAAATTAGGCTTTATAAACCATACTATATAGAATTACACTATCAATCAAATCAAATTTCATAAAGGAATAAACTAACACTTAACATTATTTAAAATGTTAAATGACTAAAAAACAAGATTTTGAATTTTTTGCTCAGGTTTACAACTTTCTCGATTGTCCAAGAAGACCTTTCTCGATTGTCCAAGAATATAGATAATTTCATAAGCATACCAACACGCTCATCGGCCTTTGATTATTGCTTAGAAGATTATCTTAGCTCCTTCAAAAAAATTGAAATTCACTTCCCAAACTTTCCAAAGCTACATAATAAATCATACAAATATGCTTAAGGCATTATGATATACATAAATCATCCATATGCAATATCTGATCCAAGCACTTGCTTGGATACATAGACTTTGCTTTCGTACTAATATCACTCACTCAACCTCTCTATTGCGGACTTCGATTGGGTTCCTTTATTAGAAACTTCTGTTCTCCTTACATAGCCTTATATTATAATAGAAAACCTCAGTATCATATCAAGAATCTAAATCAAGTGTTCGCTATTAAGAATCAAGTGAGAAATCCTTTTCTGGACTACTGTGAATCACCTCAAAGTTATGTATTCGAATCCTATATCAAGAACCATGCGAATAGAATGATCTACATGTAACTTACGTACTTAATCCGATTGGGTTTCTTAAATATACCAATCTTTTTCTAAATCACTTTTATTTTCATTTATAGTATTTCATTCAGTACTAAGATTATTTATGAGTTACTCCATAAATTTTCACTTACGTTTACAAACATTTTAAAGAGACTCGTCTTCATAAAACATTAAATTAAAAACTTACTCCTCTTTTGTTTACCTATATAACACTCTTCTATAGCCTAAGAGTACATACAAAATGTTAATTTCATTTCAATTATTTATTATTTATTTTCATTTTTCAAAATTTAAATGGAGGCCCAAACAAATTATGGGTCTTAAAACCGAGTCGACTACTTTGACCTCTTTACCTTAGAGTTCTAAGGACAGGTGTTTATGGGATGGCCCAATAACATCAAATAGTTTATGAGACAAATGTTTAATGTAATGATTTGTCTTTTTGACCTTTAGAAATCGATACTAATATAACCACGATATTTATGTCTCGAGTATCCAAGTGACGGAAAGACAGATTGTTGGAGGGAAAAGAAAGAAAAGACAAAACAAAATCTCATGTTGTGACGAGTAACATATAGTATACAACAAATCTTTACACAAAGAAAGAACTATAATATACATACATCAACCAGAGTCAACAAATAAATCAACAGCCTGGACAGTTATAACAAGCTGTCCTCACAATTGCTGATACTATAAACAACCAATGTAGTGGAAATTAGAATATACATGAATACATCTTGAAGGCATCCATCTCATCTCCTGAAGCTCCAAAGCATCCAAAATAAATCTAAAAATATGATCGGTTTGACCTATGCATTATTAGAAAATAACACCCGGATCAGTCTGGTCAACCAGCGTGAGAAATACACCTCAAATGGATTTTTAATGTTACGAAGCTTTTCAAAATTAAAGGTATCACTCAAAACTATGTCGTACATAAACATGGATGGGTTTTTACCTTACGATAACCAAACCAATTATATGAGAAAATCCAACGATATTATAATAATGTCTAAGAGCAAAAATATCAATAATCAAGTAGCCACGATGCTCTTGAGTGTACATCACAACCTAGATATATAATTAAAAATAACTAAGGTGCGTTCACTAACTGTGTAAGATTCCACGGAGGTGCCCTAGGTAATTTGAGAATGATCCTCCTGCATAAGGATTAGAGTTATTCTTCCGAAGCAACAATACATCCCTAGTGATATGCAATAGGAAATAATACATCCAATACTCAAGTTTCACATAGATTGTAACGACCCACTTTTTTATACAGTTTAAGTTGACAATAAACCACACATGTCAACTCAAATTGAACAAAAATCCGGATTGTTAGGGGTAAAGAAAGGAGATAGAAGATAGAAGAAACTAAAAGCAAACGCAGAATCTCACAACACAATGAAATAACATATATTAGTCACATAATGTTTTACAAGGTCATCTCAAAACTGGTACATCAGAGTTACACCAATACATTTCTAGCCTAGGACAGTTATAACAGCCTGTCCTTATACATAAGATATAGAGTACATAATATAAAGTAGAAAAAAGTAATAACTATCTATCGTTGAAGCCTCCTGCTCCAAGCTCCTCCAAATGCATCCATAGAAAACCTGGACTGCTTGGCTACTCATAAAAATTTGAGCACCCAAGAGTTTTAGGGAAAGAGATAAAACTACGAGTTAGACATGGGTATGGTTTGAGTAAACTCAAAGCAACTGAATTATTACTTTTCAAAACCCTTTTAAAATCAAAGGTATTCTGTAAGACCACGCCGCACATAAACATGGACGGGTATTTACCTTACGATAATCAAAACCTCTTTTATATAAAAATCCTATGATATTATCATTGTGTATAAGTACAAATATTTATTAAAATAGCCAAAATTGTTACATTAATTAAATTCCAGCATACTAGGCTCTATAATCAAAACCGTAAAGTCACGTATTAGAGAATGGATTACATATAATGACTAGGCATAGGGGTACTACCTATTATAATACACGTTTAGAAAATGTACCGAGGACCTCACCTGGATCCCTTGCCAACGCAAGACCAGCCTACCCTTTACTGGATTTTACTGAATATGTCATCACCCCGGTTGCTTTGCAACCCTTTTAACTGAGATCTCATGCACAACCAATCCGTAAACATGTAGACGTATCTAGAAAGGTGACAACATACCTTTATAGTTGCGACCCACATAACCTTGCTGCATCTCCCCTAGTTTTCAGTCATTCCTGACTGATGAGGCTTGAAGCTACGTTATAGCTTTTGAATAGCAATCCCACTTGGAATGTTAACATTGCCCTCCAGGCATCAATGCAACGCTAGCATTCATCCATACAAGTTCATTCTAGGTCCGAACGAAATCGAAGACACTTCTTCTACTACATGCATTTTAGAATCACCCTCAAGATTAGTAGCAAGCAGCCCTTACACTTCAATGGCTTCATCTTCAATCCCATGCTTCAAGATGTCTTCATTTCAAAATGCTTGAGTTGGGTCGAAGTGGTTTTCAGATAACATATCTAATCCTGGTCACTTCGAAACAACTTTTGATATTTTCGGTAAACTCAACCCCGATTCTTTAGGAAATAAACAGGCAAAAGATAAGAGCAGAGTCACCCTCTAATCGTTTGTATATGATTTCCTTATCATTCATCTTAGAAGAACGAAACGAGTTTATACATACAGTATAGCACCATCGACGATAACTATACCATATAGTTCTTATGTTTCTCCTATATATTTCCAAAGTTACGTTTTGATCCATATTTGATACTCGGTTATTTAAATATCAAATAACAATCATTCAACATTGATTCGATTCCATACGGGATCCTCTAAGCCTTTATTAATTAATTTTTAATTAATAAAATCACTTATAAACTTGATCAAAAGATCCTTTCAAAACACTTCCCCAAATCCTTAACATTACTTTATACTTGAAAAAAAAACAATAGAGTATTTACCAAAACATTTTGGAAATTCATTTTCATTAAAATTCCATATAAAAAGGCCAAAAAATTCCCTTTCGAAAACATCACCACCTATGAAACATATATACGTATCCCTTATAATATTTCTTTTTTTTAAGTTCCCTTCACATTTCAAACCACTTAAAGTTTTCAAACTAGATTTAAAACTTCTTTCAAAAATATCCAAATTGATTTATAAAATCTCTTTCTATTTTTAAAACTATTTAAAAATCTTCCTCCATAATTCCTTTATATAATCTCCTATATAAAATATCATTTTCAAAATATCATTTGTAAATCACTTTAGGTAAACCCTTTTATTTAATAAACCCTTTTTAAAATAAACAAGATATTATTTAAAAGTAATTTTATAAAATAATAATAAAATTTAAAAATCATTTATAACCTTTAAACCCAAATTGATTAAAAAATTAAAGTTAAATCAAAAACGTACCTTAGTAATTCGAAAAGAGGCTTAACAATCCCAATGGTGCTAATTTAAGTTACCATTCAATTTTAATTCCAATTCACTTAACAATTATTTACATAGGTCAATATATATGTAAATACAACTCATATCTAAAATAGGGAATAACATGTCAATATGAACTAATTATCATATACATGTCCAAATAACACAATAACAGGATGGTGATTTGTTCTGCTAAACAAATATACAAACAATTCAATCAATTCATAACAGAATAGAGATTTATTCTGCCAACATATGTCCATATAAACAAACCAACAATCAAGTTATATCAGAACCGGGGTTTATTCTGCTAACCCATGTCCAAATGACCAAACAAACAAACAATAAATTTATAGTAGAATGAGGATTTATTCTGCTAATAGATGTCCACACAAACATAAACAATCACATCATAACTCCTTCACAGTCATTTGTCTACTTAATAATACCAACATTTTAATTCCTTGAGTTCAAAACCATCTTTGAAAGAAGAAGCACCTTTAAAACAATTTGATTCTTGGAGAACACAAAGTTTAAAACTTAAAACTCCTTTTTAAAATGATTAATTACAAGTTAAACTCTTTATAAAATCATTAGTAATCTTTATTAAATTTGAACTTAATTTAATTGTAAATTAATAAATAAACCTTAAAAAAATAATTTGTTCATAAATTAACCCTTAATTAATCCTTTATTAATTATTAAATAATAATTTAAACCCTTTGCTAATAATTAAATATTTATTGAGATAAATAAATAATCTTTAATTATAACTTAAATAATAAGTTATACCTTAATTAATCTTATTTAAGTCCTATAATTAATTTAAAATTGATTAAATAACTTAACTCTAATTAAATATTAATTATCATTAACTTAATTAATAATAATAATTAAATAAATTAGAAACTTGATTAGATAAAAATTTAAAACTTAATTATTTCGTTAATTAATTAATAATTAATTTAAAACATTTTTAATTAAACTAATCTTAATTAACTTGCTTAATTAATACTTAAGTATTAATTAGTTACTAACTACTCTTAATTATCATTAATAAATTAATTAATTATTATCCTTATCTTAAGCAAACTTTAATTAAATTTTATCTCAAATTAAAAGCTTGGAAAAATATAGTTTCACAAAGTTAAGTTTTTAAAAAACACTATACTTTAAAAATGTTGATTTTTCCTCGAAGTGCATCCATAGGAACTATCGCTATGGATGTAGTACCTTTGAATTTATTTCTAAGTTACTAACATTCAAAACTTTTTCTTTTATCTTTGTTTTAACATAAATTCAAGTAAAGGTTTTGAAAAGCAAACATACGGTTTAAAACTTTAATTTTAATAAGTTTAAACCAAATAAACAACATTTTCCAAAGGATTTAAAAACCTCACTTAACACCATATTTGTAAACTAGTTTTCATAAAAAAGTCAAGTACAAATTTTACCTACAACATCATAACCAAAAATCCACATACACATCATGCCTTAAGATCACACACAATATCACATCCAAGTTCATAAGTTCGAACCGCACTACGTAGATTTTATTTCAAGTCCACGTTTTCCATCTCATATCAACATATCCACGCATATCCAAACCTATAACCATCCAAACATAATCCAATATACACATATAGCCAGTTTATACAACGTATATTTCAAGCTAAAATTTTTGAACTTTAAACTAAAGTTTACTCACCAAAAGCTTGGAAATCACAAAAATCCACTGGAAAATAAGTCACCTTCTCGCTGAATTTTGATCATGTTACTTTCAAATTTTGGACAAGTCATAAAAGAAAATTTTTAGAAAATTTCTTTATCTTCAATTCGAGGAAAAGAATATCTTAATTTCGATTTGATTTGAAGAATTTATAATCAAAAGAAAAGGGTAATTTTCAGACTTGAAATTCTGGGTGAAAAATTGCTTTGCAAAGATTGGGTATTTTGACATAGCTATACGCGAAATTAGAAAAGATGGTCAAGTAGAATGTTGGAGCCACTGGAGTTTCAGGTGATATGAAAAAAATAATGTCACCTTTTGATGTCGGGGTGAAGAAGTTATGGAGGAAAGAAAACAGAGGAAAAATGGAGGATGAAAGGAATATTTTATAAGCAAGAAAACAAGTGAATTACCTAAACACCCTTGGTCCTTTACCATCCACACCCTCACTGCCACATCATCACCTTGTCCCCTCCTTTTACACATGCTAAGAAATGTGTTTAAACATATTTATACTTTGAGTTGCCAAAGTGTCAAATTTTGTTTATCCTGATGTAACTATTATTTATTTTTATTTTTTATTTTAGTTGCCAAAGTGTCACATCATCATTATCTTAATTAAACCTAATTATACTATCTTAACCCATATTATATAATTAGTTTATATGTGCATATATATAAGTAAGTGACAACATTTCACATGACTTTTATACGATGAAACGTCAAAAATTCGAAAAGCGGTTTCCGATCAAATTTTCAGTTTTTCATCGAACTATATATTTTTTTAAACAAATTTTAAAAACTATTTCACCATAATTATTATTATTAAAAAGAGTTTTATTATTATTATAAAACTTATATATTGAACATTTAAAATTAATTAAATATTAATAAATCAAAGTAGTGAAATTCCGGGTCGTTATATTCTTCCACCCTTAAAAGAATTTCATCCCTAAAGTTACACCTCAACCTATCCCAAAAAACACTTAACACTATACGTCAATCCATATGATGTACATATATCATTCTTATACCAAGTCTGATTCGATCATAACCCGAATACATAACTTCAATTCCGAACTAGTATCGCTCACCCGATTTTTTAGTGCAGACTCCGATCATGCCTTTTGATTTGGAACCTCCATCCTCCTTATATAGTTGTAATTATGAAAGAAAACCTTGGTCCCACACCAAAAACCTTCATCAAGTGCTCGCCATCAAAAGTCGAGTAATAGTTCCTTATTTAGAATGATGCAAACACCTCAAAGTCATGTACTTAATCTTACATCAAAACTCTATCGTAAGGAGAAATGATCTGCATCCACCCTTCGCACTTATTTAATTGGTTCTCCTTAATACCAATTATATTCCCACTAAATCATTTATGACAAAAAAAATTCATAAACAACTCTTTGTTTCCACGTTTATAATACCCCACTGCGACCTAAGAGTATATACCCCTATCTGATTCCACTATTCCATTTTGAATTTATCTCCCTAAGAAAACACAAGATCCACATACCTAGCTTTCATTTCAAAAACTTTTTTAAATGAAACCCTATATTTTAATCATATAACATAACATACATATAGCTCGAGTAACTCCAAAATGATACTAAGGAATTGGGTATCACCAAATAGTATCATACTTTCCCTTACCAAGAAGAGTAATACTCAAGAGAAATATTTACCATCCAAATACATCTCTTCTCCAATTTTAAGTTATTTTCGAGCCACTCGAACTAGTTAACTTAAGAATATTACTATTTCTATTTTCAAAATATCATTTTTGAAATAATTTTTTTATTCTTCCAACAAAACATTTATCACCAACTTACTTTGTGTTCGTTCGGGCTGAACTTGTTTCGATTATACAATGATAAAGAGAATGATTTACCAAGTACCCCATAGCATTTGCCTAGGCAAACATCCGATCATCACTTGGAAGATTGTTCAGATCATCACAAACAATCAAGACTCATTCTTCTAAACTAATCCAAAGAAAACACTTCTTACTTAACCTTTTCATTCCCAGAATCTTATACCTAAACCAAAAATATTTTCAAATAATACTATTATTATTTTTCCAATCCTTGAAATCCACTTTTCAAAAGTCTTGAGATTTTAGCCCTCAAGTTTCAACTTAAATTATTTTTTTATTAAAAGTCACCTTCTTATAAATTCATTATAAGATCAACTTTTATAAAAAAATTCAGATATTTATTTCAAATATTCTAGCTTTTAATAACATAATTTATTAAATAAAATTTTAATTCAATATTAACATCGAACGCTTAGTAGTCAAATCATGAAACTTAATTCATAAGGTGTTCGTTTCAATGTTTTCTCTATTTCTATTTACCCAACCCAAATCTTTAAAAGGGAAGTTACCTATACACACTAACAATAGTCAATGCTTATGTAACGAACTGAGTTTTCGACCCTCAAAAATCGACACTAATACTTCCAAGGTATTCCATGTCGACTAAATCGAATGTCGAAAAACCCGATTGTTAGGGTAAAAAGAAAGTAGGAAGAAGATAAAAACAAAACTAAACAACATAGAATCTCATAGTGGAACAAATAAACTATAATATGCCACAAATCTTTACACAAAAGCAAACTGTAATATATGTATATACAAACATCAGTTAGAGTATACTAACTTATTTCAGCCTGGACAATTATAACAACCTGTCCTCACAATTGCTGATAAACACAACCATGAATACAATACGTATCTGGCCTCCAACTCATCTCCAGAAGCTCCCAACATCCAAACTATCTGTAATATGTTCGGTCTGACCTCGAGCATTATAATAAAATAACACCCGAGTTAGTTTGGAAAACCAGCATGAGAAAACACACTCAATTGGATTTAAAGTTACAAGAAATTTAAGATTTTTCTTTTCTTTTATGGGGTCCCCTTCTTCCTTTTCAATTTCGTTTCCCGCCGACCCTAACCTGCCTTCCACTTCCCATTAACCTTGACCTTCGTCCTTACTCCTTGTACCTCCTGCCGTTGCCCCATCCTTGTCTGCTTTACCTACCTCTTCTGAAGCTTCTCCTATCCTTTCCATTCCTTCTACACCTGTCCTCTCTTCTCCTTTTCTACCCCCCTTTCCAATCCCCCCTGCTTGGAACTCCTTATTTAAAGCCAAACCCATTAGCGCAGGTAGTTATGTCCCTCGTGACATCCATCTTGTTTTTAATGGAGATGCAATTGTGGCCCCTGCTGAAGTTGTTCAGGCTGGAAATTCCATGTGGAAGGAATGCCTTGTTGGATTTTTTTAGATAACCCACTTCCTTATTTCATAGTCATATATTATCTAAAGAAGGCATGGAAATTAGAGGGCTCAATAAGTGTTAAAATCTGATGGTTTCCTGTTTTTATTCAAGTTTATAAATGAGGAAGACAGGAGAAGGATATCTGAATCTGATCCAATTGTGATGAAGAAAAAACTTTTTATTGTGAAGCCTTGGGATGAAAATGTAGGCAATAGCTGTGGTGGATTTAAAGCTGTTCCGGTATGGATTAAACTTTCAAACATACCCCTGTACGCTTGGTCTCCATTGGGCATCAATTGGCTGGCATCTAGGGTTTGAAAACTGCTGTGTATGGATGCTTCTACTAAGAAATTTGAAAGAATATTTGCTAAATGTTTAGTTGAAGTTAATCCAAATCAGGAGCTCCCAGATAACTTTGCTGTGAAATTACTTGATGGAACAGATCAGATGGTGCAAGTTGATTATTGTTGGAGACCCGAAATGTGTATGAGCTGTAAGGAGTTTGGGCATTCAGTGGAAAATTGCATGAAAGAATTCACGACTGAGGATGGAAATGTTAATGTTTGTGATAAAGATGAGAAACACAAAGTTAGTAAGGTGGATCAAAGCAAGGTGAAGGCAGTTAATAATGTAGTCAAAGAACTTAAAGTGAAATAAGTTTGACAAAAAGTGAATAACAATAGAGGTAAAAAAAAGAAACACAAGAGAAGCAGTTGAAGTGATTAACTTGAATTTGTCAAAGGCGAAAGAAAATATGTCTGCTGCATATGGTAACGAGGAAATCATTTCTAGTTTTGAAGTAGGAGACAAAACAAACAAGAATGCCCATGCTAGTTCTGTTCATGTTACAACTAATAACAAGTTTAATTTGCTTCAAACCGATGAGTATGAACAAAGCAACCCAGAAATCATAGTTTTGGAGGAAGGTGAAATTCATATTGCTGAAAAAATGATGAAATTGACAAGGGGTACACATTGAGTGATGGAAAGAATTTTGAAGTTAACGTCGATGGATATAAAGAAGCAAATGAAGTTTCTGTTGATGTGGAACAACGAATAACATTAAATGCAAATGATATATACAGTAATAAAGGAGTGGAAAAGGAAATAACCGTTGTGCATGAATTTGATGATACTCAAGTATCAGAAATTGACATAAACTGGTGCATGTCTTTTGAGTCTCAATTAAGGCAATTTATAGTATCCTTGCGTGCTAGTGAAATGGACAATTCTAAGCTATTTGTTGAACAACCTCACTATAATTTCTCAATTGATATACCAGGTTGGCCCCTAATCCTTCCTTCCCGTGCATCTCAAACTGTCCCACCATCTGATCCCACCACTTCTAATTCAACTCATATCTCTAATCCAACCACCCCCAATCCTTTGCCTGCTAGACAAATTGAAACAAGAGCTCTTTCAGCAAAGAGAGGAAATAAGCACCACCTACCTCTTTAATTTTCCCATGAATAAAAAAGTTGCTTCTTGGAATTTCTGAGGTGCCCATTGCAATTTAAAACTTGATCAAGTGAAAAATCTTATTTCCATGCATGACACTTGTGTTTTTGTCCTTCTTGAAACTAAACTCAATCTTCCCTTATCCCTTAAAGATGCTACTTAATTAATTCAGCCTGGGCATATCAACATAATCTTGATTCAGCTTCTTATGGAAGAATTCTTGTTCTTTATGATTCTACCGTGTTATCTTTAACTCCTATACTATCCACTAGACAATTCATACACTATCATGTCCTTGTATCTCAATCTAAAACTTCCTTCTACATTACTTTTATTTATGCAGACAACTCTCTTTCCAGAAATATCCTATTTAATTGCTTGCCCCCTCTAAGACAAAATTCACATCCTTGGGTTTTTTTGGAGACTTTAATTCTTGTTTTGAATTTGATGATAAAATAGGTGGATCTCCTCATCTTCCTAGAGATATTGCTCCACTTAATCTAGCTGTTTCTGATGCTGATCTAATCTTAATCAAGTATGGAGCCAAGTTTTCTTGGAACAACAGAAGTAGAAGTGGCGTTCGAACCTTCACAACAATTGACCATGCCTTTTGTAACATCCCTTCTCTCAATATCTGGCCTACCATATCTGTATTTTTTCCCCAACCCATTTTTTATGACCACTCTCCTTTGATTCTGTCTCTTGGTCCCCATTTTAAAAGAGAAAAGATAAGTTTTAAATTTTTCAATGCTTAGGCTTTGCATGAAAAGTTTAATATTTTAGTTTCTCAAGCTAATTCTAATTTTATTTGCTATGGTAACCCTATGTTCAAGTTTTACAAGAAATCAAAATGCATTAAACAATCTCTCAAGCAGTGGGCTTCTACTATTTTTGGTTCAGACAGCCTGCTATCTACCACTTTGAAGGAGCAACTAAAGAATTCTCAAGACTACATGATGGAGCATCCTGAAGATGAGAATGCCCTGCCATGTATTTCTTTGCATGAAGCTGCTGCTCTTATAAGGCCTGTCTTTGATGAAGAAATAAAGTTTGTCCTTTTTTCTATGAATCGGCAGTCTTTTGGTGGGCCTGATGGTCTCAATGTTATTTTTTTCATCTCTATTTGGAATGTGCTAGGTCAAGATTTCTGTCAAGCTATGCACAACTTCTTTAATAAATGCAAATTATCGGGAGAAGGTCAATTCCATAAACATAGCATTAATTCCTAAAGTTACTCCTCCAACCAGTGTGTCCTCTTTTAGACAAATATCCTGTTGTAATGTGGTCTATAAATGTATTTCCAAAAACCTAGCTTCTAGACTTGTTAATGTTCTCCCATCTGTTGTGTCTTACAATCAGGCTGCATTCATTCCTTCTAGGAATATTCTTGATAGTGTCTTACTTGCCCAAGAGTTATTAAAAGGTCATAGAAGAGGAAATGTATCTCCAGCCGCTGCACTTAAAATTGACATATCCAAAGCATATGATTCTGTTCATTGGGCTTCTGTTGTTAGGATAATGGCCATGATGGGATTCCCAAAAGTTTTTGTGTCTTGAGTTTATGTTTGCATATCCACTCCATCTTTCTCAGTTGTTATTAATGGAAAGCCTACTAGTTATTTCAAAAGTAAAAAAGGAATTCGTCAAGGAGATCTAACTTCTTATTTATTTATGTTGGTATTGGAAGTCTTCTCCATTCTTCTAAAAACTAAGTATTCTCAAAATCTAATCAAGTATCACCTTAAGTGCTCTCACCATCAAATTTCATCTATTATGTTTGCTGATGATGTTTTGTTGTTCACTAAGCGTGAGTCTAACTCTCTGAGCAGAATTTTAGAGGCTCTGCAGACCTTCAAAAGCATGACCGATCTTTCTATAAGCCATTCCAAATCTACCATGCTAGTTGTTGGAGTCAGTGATGAACATGCTGCTACATTGTATCAACATTTTGGTTTCTCATGTATGGATTTTGATATGAGATATCTCGGTCTTCCTTTAATTACTAAAAGAATTTCTAATGCTTATTGCTTTCCTCTGTTTAATAAAATTACTTCAGTCATGAATGGTTGGGCAAATAGACAACTTTCTCAAAGTGGTAGACTAGTTTTGATTAAATTGTTGTGTTTACGAAACTAGTCTATTGGGTACGCATTCTAATTCTTCCCGATAGGTTCTTGAAGCTTGTTAGGTCTGCCTATGAATAGATATTTTCAGACTGGGAGTATTCACAATAGGAAGTTGTTCCCTTGCTCCCTTTCTAAGTTTGAAACTTCTTTGAAAATGGATGGTCTTGGTATTATAAACATTAAGAAGTGGAATTTTGCAGCATTTAGTAAACATCTAGATGATTTATTGACTAAGAAGGACAGTTTATGGGTTAAACGGTCATAGCAATTCAATATAAAGAATAAGTATTTCTATGGAAATACCTCAACATAGCAGTTGGACTTGGAGAAATCTACTGAAGCTTAGGGATGTTTTCCTGCCAATGATTCAATAACATGTTAACCCTAATTCTGATGTTAGTTTTTGGCATGATCCTTGGGTGAGTAAAGGCAAGGTCCTGTCTAAAGTGTTAGATCATCCTAACATTGTTCAATCTGGTATTCACTATGATGCTAAAGCCTATGACTATATCTCTGAAAATAGCATGCAGTTACCCTATAACAGTAACCCTGCTCTGGGGTTTCATTCAGAGTTTACACTTCTCAAGTAACCCTCCATTCTCTATTTCTTGGAATCTAAAGCATCACTCTGTTGATATTATGTACAACCAGCTCTCTGCCAATGCTATGCTTCCTGCTGCTAAGTGGTATTCTGTTATATGGAGAGGAGATTCGACCCCTAAAGAAAATATGATGATGTGGAAGGTTTTTAAATCATGCTTTGTTTACTAGACAAGTGTTGAATAGTGATGGTATTTTTTGTTGCCCTGAGTGTGTTTTTTGTGAGTTGCATGAAGAAACTGTTGATCACCTGTATTTTGCATGCCTGGCTTTTTTATTCATGTTGGAAAGAATTGTTTGCAAAACTGGGAGAGTTGTATCTTCTGTTAATTCTATCATGGACAGGAACATAATGTAACGATCCATAATTTCAGTCATTTGAAATTCGTATATTTAATTAATTTTAAATACGCACAAGTAAATTTTATAAGCTGAATAAATTATATTTCGAATATCTCGATTTAATTGGATAATTAAATTGATAATTTAATATTTGAAATTGCTGAAATAATTGAAATTTGGATTTAATATGAATAAAAATGATTTATAAAGTTGAATTAAATTCTATTTGAATTAGAATGACACTGGAGAACTTTTAAAATTGAATTGAAAGATAAACTGTGGAAATTGAATATTTTAATATTTAATTAACGTGTACAAATAGCCATTTTTCAAACAGTCTCGGATTTCGACGAAACCAGTTTCATTGGATCCGTAATGTTATATTATTTTAAGATTTCAAATTTCGTGTCAATCGGATTTACGGTTTGTCCGGGGCAAGCTAAAACACGTAGGAAATCAGTTTAAGTGAATTTTTGAATTTAAATAGTCGATTTGAAAACCTATCTTCCAAATACGATCGAATTGGCTCCCGATATATATTCCATTGCGTTCGGAATAGGGGTAAAACCTTATAAACGCCAGGTGGCACGTTTTGTTTCGAGCTCGAATTTTTTTAGGTGAATAGTGTCGCGAAATTTTCTATAAAAGGACCTCATTTTCTCCATTTTGCACAAACCCTAGGGTTAGAAACCCTAGCCGCCACTTCCCTTTTCAATGGCCAGAAATTACGAATTTTATTCCTCCCCAATCCACAAACAATTAGCAAAAACGTTCAACTACAATATTGTAGAGATTGTCGAGAACTATAAATCCAACGGTGAAATCATTTTTTACAAAGCCGATCGACAACGATTTGCGTTTGAAGGGGCTGGGTTCATTCACGTTTTTCGAGATGGATCTCGAGCCGAGCATGACCATATTCACGGTGAAGGTGGAGCACATGGTGGGCTTCGAAACGGAGTAGCTTGATCGTTGCATAGCTCGTCGATGAAGGCGCGTCGATTAGGGTTTGGTAGCGGCCTATGGATTTGTTGTTGCGTACGTGAATAGGAAGGGAGGAAGAAAGCAACAACACGGCCAGATCTAGGGCTAAGCAAAATCAAGGGCCGAGATGAATTCTAGGGTAAAAATAAAAATAAACGTGTAAAGTTATATTATATAAATTCATACAAACTTTAAAAATGTGTAACTTCTTCATACGAGGTCCGTTTCGCACGAAATGAATTGCGTTGGGTCCGTATTGACAAGCACTACATTATGGAGCTAGATTGATATTTATTTTAGCTAGTAAAAATTTTGGTTGAAATTAAACGCTCATTTAATTTTAATCGGAATAAATCGCTATTGCGACGACTACAAGCAATGTGAGTACAACTCACTCTTTCTGACTCACTGATATTTTTATATAAGTGAGAAATAATTTATTTTATGATAATTGATGATTTTTTGGATGATATATGATATATTGATTGGTATTAGGATATATTCCTGCCTAGTGGAGCAGATGACCCTATACGTTTCCGTGTATGAGCGGATGACTCTTTGTACGCGCGTCTGCCTTGAAGCGGATATTGTACACATATTCTAATATGTATATTTGTTGCGGTGATAGGTTGAAGGAATCCAACTGGATTCCTCACCCGTATTGATTTATTTACAGATATTGCGATATATGCTGTTATCATATGATAAATGATGTTTAGGATGCCGTGATTTACGTATTTAGTGTTGTTGCAGTATTGGGCCTATTTTGGAGTTTTAAAAATGTTAAAGTAATGATTTTGAATTTAAAACAATTTTAAAGTGATTTTGAAAATAAATGTTTTATTGAATTTTTGAATCGTTAAGAATTGATTTATTTTGAATAAATAAATATTATAATTTTTATGTTATAAAAATTATAATATTTATTTTGATTAAATAAATATTATAATTTTTATGTTATAAAAATTATGATTTCTGTGAAATATAGTAAATTATGATTTTTGGAATATGAAATGAACTATTTTGTAAAATAGTTTGAATGGAGCTTTTTGAATTATTATAATAAACGGTATACATATAAGATTTATAGAATTGATATTTTATAAATCAAAGTGTTAGAATTATAAATGAGTTTTATAAATGTTAAAATGAAATTATATATGGATTTTATAAGTAAATAAAATTTACAGGTTTATAATTGTGAAGTTATAAAATAAATGGATTTTGTAAAATAAATGAATTATAAGTAATTAACTTATAATTTGGATTTTTGGCATATAAATGATATAAATGGATTTTGTTAATAAAGGGATTTTATAAGTTGAAGTTTTTATAAAATATGAATGGAATTTATAAACATTGTTTTATAAATCCGAAATTAGTTGAATTGGATAAGTTAAATATAGAAGTATTAAAGGAGATATATCCACGATTTTGGACAGTGGATAATTCTTTAATAAATGTGTAGAAAAGTTGGATTTGGTAAACGAAGTATATTCATGATTTTGGACAGTGAATAATATTTTAAATTAAATGAATATTTTGGGAAGTTATATTTTTAAATGGAGTTAAGCGATTTGAAGTTGTTTTAAAATTTGCTAAGTATTGAATACATTGATTTCAACGTTCATTGTTGAAATAGACATTTTCGAGAAGTAAGGAAATGATGGACTATAACACTGTTGTTATAGTAAATGATTTTCGAAAGGAAATATTTTGTATAGTATTGGGGTTTATATATATATCTTATTTTTCGAATCCCTATACTAGTGATTTTGGTTTGTATAACGATGTTTTAGCAACATTCGTTTTAACCCAAATTAATGTGTTTAAAGAATCTTTTCCTTAAAGAATAAAATATATACTCAATCGTGATTTAAGTATATGCAATATTTTCTAATTGTTGAAAATAAATTGATTTGTGAATTACTTATTATTAAATAAGTATATGGAAATGTTTTCCAATGTTGAAATATTGAAATGATTTTGAGAATATATATTTTTAAAGATAATCTGAAGTGAATATTTGACAAATGATTTAATTAATAGAAGATTGATTAAAAGGGCCTAGTGATTGTTATGGTGCTGAATATTTGTTTGTTTGTTTTGATAGTTAAAGAACCGACTATCAGAACTTGGCCAAATTTTAGTTCCTCGATTTGATGTGTGTTTGCGCTAAAATTGGTCACAAACACCCGATAGTTGATAATTCACAATCACAGATGTCAGATAAATAAAAGTAGGAATATCACTCAGAAAATCCAAAGCAACGCAGTAAACAACACGGAATTTATAGTGGTTCGGCGATCTGGCCTATGTCCACTCTGAATTTTATGATTTTGTTGATTCACTTGATGGTTTCAATCAGTTACAGCAAATTACAGTTGATAAGCGCTCTGATTTTCAAATACAATGATGGTAGTGAATTGCAGAATTGAATCCGGCAGAGTCTAGGAGTTCCAAAGTTGAAAAGATCCATTTTCTGAAGGTTCAGGGGCTATTTATAGGCGTAGGAGGCTGATATCGCGCTCAAACTTCGGGAGACATCTTCTGGCACGTGAGTGGGCCCACGCGACCGATCTCGGAAAGTTTCGACTCGATCCGTGATTGATACGAACCAATTTCGTATTGATCAAAAAATGATCCAATCGACCTAAAAATTGGCAGTATTGTTCTTTAGCTTATACGTAAGCCCCTGTGAAAATTTCGTCGCATTTGGAACTGTGATTTGTGAGATATGATCGATGCAAGGTTATGATTTTTGGAATGGTGTCCAGTTCGAATCCATGGTCTCGAATCGATGCTCTTCGAATCGATGGAGCACATGACAACGCGGCGACGTGGCGCGCAATCCTCGCATCGATCCGCCTTTTGCTCCGAGTTGACCGCGTCGCATCCATGAACTTTTCCTCATTTGTATCGACGAACGTTGCCTCATTCGATTCGATAGCCGTTGCCAATTCGTATTGATGGAAGTGGGTTTGTTCGCATCGATGTTTGGGGTGCTATTTCGTTTCGATCGCTAAAGGGAGTACTGCTCGTATCGATTGGCTTTGGATTTATTTCGTATCTATTAGCCGATCGATACTAAATAAAGGCTCCTATTGATCAATGCGAACAATAATCCACGATTTTTGGGGATCAATACGAAAGGCGTAGCTAGGATCGATGCAAGCAGGGCTTCCACAGGATCAAAACGAATAGATGACTATGATCAATTCGAACATGGGGATACGAACACTCTGATCGATGCAATCCTGATGGATTCGAACAGAGCGAGGCGAAGTCATTCTGATGGGTACGAAGCTGATGGATTCGAATAGTATGGCCAAGGATCGATTCGAGCCCGATCGATTCGAACAGATGCTGATCGAGTCGAATTCGATCAATTCGAAATTCAACCTCCCTCTATGGATACAAACAATGTGTTTCTTCTAACTTGTATCAATCATATCTTATTCATACAAACTTCGATTAACCTAAAATTTAAAACGTTGGCTTTTATGGCTTTGCTTGTCATGTCTGGTCAATTGTGGCCCGATCCGGACTCGGACAAAATTCATCGATATCCATAGCGAAGCAGTGCATAACTGATCTTCGGGACGAACTGTCTTTGGTTTTCGATTAATCTTTTGGTATCATGGCCTTGCCAAAAGGCGGGATAAAACTTGCCCCCCAAAACATGCCTTGCGATAGGAAGGTGTGTTTTGTAATGCTATAAGCTGGATGTTCATATCCTGTCCACGACCTGTAAAGAACTTGATAGTTTCATATGACCTTGAATGACTATCGTTCGGGATCGTATGCCATTTGAGGTGAAACAGGACCGTTCGCGGTCAAATGACGATCGTTCGGGATCGTATGCCATTTGAGGTGAGACGTGACCGTTCACGGTCGAATGTCATTCGCGGCAAATGGTGGAATGGGACCGTTCGCGGTCGAATGCCGCTTCAAACGAAGGGCAGTTGTTTGAGGTTGGATGTCGTTCTAGACGATTTTCGATCATTCGCGGTCGGACGTCGTTCTTGAAGAATAGTGACCGTTCGAGGTCGGGTGCCACACGAGACAAAGTGTGATCGTTCGCGATCAGATGCCGCACTAGGCAGAATGTGATCGTTCGCGATCGGATATCATATTGGGTGAATTGTGACCATTCGCGGTCGGGCACCGCACGAGGCAGAGTGTGATCGTTCGCGATCGAATGTTGAGGGGGGCTTAGCATTACTAGAGTCAGATATCACGTTCGGGTGAATTTCTGAGTTAGCGACTTTGGCAGTTCATCGCCATACAAGGTGTGCTTGTGGACCGTTCGCGATCCAACGGATATACAAGTAACTTCTTTTACAGAATTACAAATATCAAATTAATGCTCATATGAATTCTCTAATTGAAATGTCCAAACAAACCAAATTTAAACGTTCGGATCAAAACTAAACCGAAGCAAGACAAGGATGTCAAAGTGCAAATTCTTACTATGATACGGTCAATAGTCATTCAGAGCATGCCTGTGGATCGTTCGCGATGCCGTACATGTGTAAATGGTTTAACCGCGTAAGTGAGAAATTTACAACTTGTTCATCATTATTTCAATCAATTGATAACCACCCGGTGACCCGGTTCAGGGTCACCCCTAGCTGATGTGGATGGTGGTCATTCTGGCTCCGCTGCTGGAGCTCGCCTCCTCACATACTGAAGTAGCCTACCGTTCCAGATATGCCCTTCCACCTCATCCTTCAGATGTCTACAGTCGTTTGTGTTATGGCCGTTCAATTCATGGAATAAGCAATATTTGTCTGATTTCCTCTCGTTAGCTGTTGGATCCCTTCGCATTGGTCTACGATAGGGAACTTGCTCTTTGTTATCCTAATAAACTCGCTCCAAACTCTCATTCAGCTCCGAATAAGTGGTGAATCACGGCTCCCTCCGCGGCCGCTTTGACCTATCATCATTATGCTCAGCCTTTCGTTTCCCTTTTCCAATCTCTGCCCCTTTTCCAGATGGGTTTCCACCCTTGACAGCATAAACACGATTCCCTCCTCTTTCTGCACTAGCATCCTCCAATCGTAATTTCGGCCTCATGATAGAATTCTCCCAGATCCATAGACGGATCTTTATTTAACGAATTTTTGAACTCTGTGCCGTCAGCTATTCCGGATACAGCCGCCATCATAACCATGGATGGATCTAGTCGGTCCACCGACGCTGCTGCTGCATTGAATCCATCAGAAAACTCCTCAAAGACTCTCCATCTTTCTGCTTTAAAGTTGCTAAACTCAGCACATCTTGGGTCTCGCGATGTGAACCCTGAATTGCCTCATGAATTTCTCGGTTAAATCAGCCCATTTTCCTATGGTGCCGCTCTCCAGCTGCCTAAACCATAGTGTTGCGATATCCGTCAGATACAATTGAAAGCACCGGGCCATGACTTCTTGTAATGCCCCCAACACTTCCACGTGCCTCATATACTTTTTCAGATGGACCGAGGGGTCCGCCCTTCCCTCGTACATCTCCACTGATGGTAACTTGAATTCTGGTGGGTTCCTAGCCATCCTAATCGCAGGAGAAAAGGGACTCCTGTTCACATCTTCAAGATCTCTATTTACTAATCCGCCGCTCATGGCTCATCTGACCATCTCTGCCAATCTATCATTGTCTCCAAGCTGTAGCCCTCGTTCACTGCCTTCGATCTGCCCTCCGAGTCTGTGTGAGCCTTCACGAATTTTCCCCCCGGCTGATCGTTCATCGCTCTACCACCACCAGGTTGCTCGGATGCCCCTGTCTCTCTCCCCGGGATTGGATCAACATGCTCTAAGTGTGTGCCCCTAGTCCTGGTGCTACGCCAGATGGTCCTGCTCCATTCTGAACTCCGTCTGCTCCTCGATTTTGCGCTCCAAGTAGCTTAATCTGTTGAAACAAATTCTGGATCATTTCTTCTTGCTTTCTCATCATTGTCTCCATCTCATCCCTGGTGATAAAGACTGAAGCATGGTTCACTCCCGAGGAAGCCTCTTGACTCCCTTCATGTTGACTTCTCTCTGGTCTCTGCCTTCTACTTGATTGTCTTGTCATGACTCTTCGGATCTGAATCTCTAAACTTTCAAATTCAACTGACAGAACTCTTGAATCAGCGTTCTCAGTGAAAGCACCAAAATGTTTGTGTCAAAAGTGGTCACAAACATCCGATAGTTGATAATTCACAATCACAGATGTCAGATAAATAACAAGTAGGAATATCACTCAGAAAATCCAAAGCAACGCAGTAAACAACACAAAATTTATAGTGGTTCGGCGATCGGGCCTACGTCCACTCTTAATTTTATGATTTTATTGATTCACTTGATGGTTTCAATTAGTTATAGCAGGTTACAGTTGATAATCACTCTGATGTTCGAATACAATGATGGTAGTGAATTGCAGAATCGAATCCGGTAGAGTCTAGGCGTTCCAAATCTGAAAAGATCCTTTTCTGAAGGTTCCAGGGGATATTTATAGGCGTAGGAGGCTGATATCGCGCTCAAACTTCGGAAGATTTCTTCTGGCATGTGAGTGGGCCCATGCGACTGATCGCGGAAGTTTCGACTCGATCCATGATCGATACGAACCAATTTCGTATCGATCAAAAAATGATCCAATTGAGCTGGAAATTAGCAGTATTGTTCTTTAGCTTGTACGTAAGCCTGTGTGAAAATTTCGTAACATTTGGACCTGTGATTTGTGAGATATGATCGATGCAAGATTATGATTTTTGGAATGCTGTCCAGTTCGAATCCATGGTCTCGAATCGATGCTCTTTGAATCAATGGAGCACGTGACAACGCGACGACGTGGCGCGCACTCCTCGCATCGATCCGCCTTTTGCTCCGAGTTGACTGCGTCCCATCCATGAACTTCGCCTCGTTTGTATCGATGACTGTTGCCTCATTCGATTCGATAGTCGTTGCCAATTTGTATTGATGGAAGTGGGTTTGTTCGTATCGATGTTTGGGGTGCTATTTCATATCGATCGCTAAAGGGAGTACTGCTCGTATCGATTGGCTTTGGCTTTATTTCGTATCTATCAGCTGATCGATACTAAATAAAGGCTCTTATTGATCGATGCGAACAATAATCCACGATTTCTAGGGATCGATACGAAAGGCGTATCTAGGATCGATGCGAGCAAGGCTTCCACAGGATCGACACGAACATATGACTATGATCAATTTGAACATGGGGATACGAACACTCTGATTGATGCGATCCTGATGGATTCGAACAGAGCGAGGCGAAGTCATTCTAATGGGTACGAAGCTGATAGATTCGAATAGTATGGCCAAGGATCGATTCGAGCCCGATCATTTCGAACAGATGCTGATCGAGCCGAATGCGATCGATTCGAAATTCAACCTCCCTCTATGGATACGAACAGTGTGTTTCTTCTAACTTGTATTGATCATATCTCATTCATACGAACTCTGATTAACCTGAAATTTGAAACGATGGCTTTTATGGCTTTGCTTGTCATGTATGGTCAATTGTGGCCCGATCCAGATTCGGATAAAATTCATCGATACCCATAGCTAAGCAGTGTATAATCGATCTTCGGGACAAACTGTCTTTGGTTTTTGATTAATCTTTTGGTATCATGGCCTTGCCAAAAGGCGGGATAACAATATGGGAACTATTTAGTCGTACACTTAGTGCGTTGCCTTCTGTGTAGGCTTGACCATCATTTGTGTTGAGGATGTTGATTCGTATAGTGGGAGTATTACTTCAATCTATCGAGCTTCCTTCTTGGCCGAAGGATAGCAAGTTGAAAGTTGGAAACATGTAAGTCTATGAGACTTAGTTTCTATGTGAGGTTGAGAAACGCTTTTGCGTTGTTGGTGCGAAGAGACCGGGATCAGATTTATCTGAAAACCACTTCGGACCAACGTATATGCGGCGATTGTGCAAGTTGCTTGTGATGACATAGATATTCTGGATTTTCATAGTAAGGGACTACTAGTTGATCGTTTGGGGTTAAAATCCCAATATACATTCAGTACCACTGGTCTCTTCATTATGAAATGTCCAATGCAAGGACTATTCGCTACTAATCCTAGGGATTTCCCGACAGGATGTGGTAAGAAAGTACCTTCGGTTTGTCCCGTTCCTGGACAACTTGTATGGATGTTTGTCTGACATCGCATTTCTAAAGATTACGTACATTGGTTTTTACAAACGTACATCAGTGGCGGCGGAGAAGGAAACTTCTCTTAGCTTAACACCCTCCTTGAGACATATGAGCTTAAGGGTTGTATTTTTGTGGAAGACAATTATTAGTCAACGGAAATGGCCTTGTGTCATTCTAAGTGATGTGATATGTGATTATGAAAGGTAATCGTTACCTCGTCAGGCCTCATCAACCGAAAATGACCAAAACAAGGTTAGATGCGGCAAGGCTAAGTGGGTCATTCCCAAGTAGGATATGATCATCCTCTTCTAGATATGTCCCGCTATGACGTCGTGTATCTGATTATGTGGTCTGTATGCTTGGAGGGCCCTCGGTAAAGGTCGGTAATGACCAGAGGATGATATATTCGGTATCATCTAGTTATAGAGGTGGGCCGGTCTTGTGTTGGTAGAGGATCCTTTGTGATGGTCCTCGGTACATTCTTCTAGAGATGTACTGCCGGAAGGTAGTCCCTTCACCTGGTCATTTGTATGAAAATCCAAAACCCACTACGACCTGCGATTTTGTTTGTAAAGGCGTAATGAATAGCCTCGAAATGCTATATGGGTAACCATTTCGACTATGATTAATATTATTTGTATATACTAGACACTAGTATAATATAAGAGGATTTGATATGAAAGAAATGTTTTAGTTATCGTAAGGTAAAAACATGTCCGTGTTTATGTGTGGGCGTGTCTTACGAGATAATTTTGTTTGGATAAAGGAAAAGTTTTGGTAATTTAATAAATTCAGTTGAGTGTGTTTCTCACGCTGGTTTACCAGACTGATCCGGGCATTCTTCCCTTTCAATGCTCTGGTCAGACCGAGTATATTTACAGGTTATGATGCATTTGGAGCTTCAGCAGGAGAGCTGGAGATCTTCATTTCATATACACGTATCTGTTTTGATTATTGATTATCCGCCGTGCTTAGTTGTTGTTCTTATTAGCATTTGTAAGGACATGTTATTATAACTATTCAGGCTGATAACTATTGATTGATTGTTGAACTCCGATTGATGTGTATATATATACAGTTTCTGTTTTGTAAAGATCATTAAGATGATATTATATATTATCCGCTGCGATGTGAGATTCTGTATTGTTTTGTTTGGTTCTATCTTCTCACTTTCTTCTCTTTTCTTCCTCTCTCTTCTTTTCTTTCTCTTGAATTTCCGTCAGTCTGTGTTTTTTGGGTCGTACATGTGTGGATTATTGTCGATTCAAAGGGTATGGATTTGCGGGCCGTCACAGCTGGTATCAGAGCTTTGATTTTGTATATTCCTAAGCTTTGATTTGTACTCAGTATAGATAGGGACAGTAGCACCCTAGATTGAGTTTAAGTGTATTATCTATATAAGCACATATTTGTTAGTGATATAAAATGATTTATATTGTGTTTGCTTATCCGTTGAGCTGTCTGTGAATTCTGGTCGGTATATGGAATGTCATGTTATCGATAGGGATTTTCAAACACTTAAACGAGGCAAGTCGACATAGTATCATTTTAAATTGGGTAAATGAAATAATTTTACCTCGATTATATTTTATATATAAAAGAAATAATTTTTCAAAATTATTGAAGTATATATAAATGAATTGTTTGAAAATATAAAAAATTTATATATAAGTTATTAAAAGCTGTTTGAATAATCTAAATAAAAGCAACAATTGTAAGAGCATAAATTATATAAGCTAGTGAAATATAAAGTATGGAATTGTAATTAATATAATTTACAATTATGAAATAATCTTATATATAAGAAATGAAACAATATGTGTTTTAAATAAAAATGAATTTAAACTATGAATTCGAAAATTTGAATCCCGTTGATTTTGAAAGTTAGTTTTTCAAAGTTAAAGATGTTATATTGTTATAAATCTAAATAAGATAAAGAAGTTGGAATGAATCTTATATAAGTAAAGTGAAATAGTGAAATTATGTAGGTAAAAAGATTTATAAATTCGATTATAAATAAAAAGAAAATTTTAAAAGTATATAAAGCACTGAATTCACTACTGTTACTAGGGAATAATAAGGGTGATGACTGCGGCATCATTAGTATCATTTTCGAGTTTCTATGTGATGGATTTGCCACCAATAGTAAATTGAAAATTGAAGTTTTGTTTTGGATAAACAAATTTGATTTAAAATCCAAGTTAAAATTGATAAAAAATAAGTGAAACGAGTTTTGGACTTAGAATATGAAATAATAAAAATGTAACTTGGTAAAGTTGAAATAAAATTTAAGTTAGCATGTTAGATATATGATTTGAAATTAAACGTAAGTGGTTAAGTGATTATATAATTGAATTTAAAAGTTTAAATAAACCTAAGTTGTAAAGTGATTGCATAACCATGAATTGAAATAATAAAATGAGTTTTGTGAATGGAAATAAACTTAGGTAAATGTTTATGAAAGTTTAGATAATAAGTTGTATAACTTATAAAGTGAGAAAAATGGAAGCAAAAGCAAATATTAAAATGGTTAAACAATTTTGTTAAGCAAAACAAAATCTGTATTTGAATAGTGAGACGAAATTTGACTTTAGTAAAAGGTTAATGAAATAAATTAGAGAATGAACTTAAGTTGTATAATGAAAGTGAATGTAAATGAAGTCGAAATGAAATGTGAATGTTGAAAGTAAATTAAAAAATTTGGTAATGTTGGTTATGCATTGGTTGTTAGACGAATGCTAGTTGATTGAATAGAAATTCATTAAGTGTTAATGAAATTGAATTAATAAAATTGAAAGCTAAATAATTGAATTCAAATTGAAAGTGAAGTAAGAATAAATAGAAATGAAATTGATTTGATTTGGAAGTAAACAAACTTGAATGTAATTAGTGAATATTAACTAATTGGATATGAATAAATGAATGTTAGTAAAATCCAATGTTAATGAATCAAAATGTGATTAAATTGAAAATCACATCAATGAATGTTAATGGGAAGTGAATGAATATTGATTTGTTTATGGATTGATTAGATAGTTATTGGATGTTAGTTGGATGATAGTTGTTTGATGGATGGATTTGTTTCTTTTGGTTGCATTTGCTATATTGACATATATAATTGTTGGTATATGTTGTATATTGATATTGCTTTCATATATACATGTTTCCCATTTGTTTATTAAGTGTTTAGTAGGTGCGTATGGCGCTTGCTTCGCATTTGGAGCTCGCTTTCAAGCTATATTAGCCGTATATGCTCACTAATAATATATAAGGTACATATCTCGGATCACATATCGTACTTTTACACTTTTTTCCCTACGGGATGCCTCATTCTCGTAGATGAGATGTATATTTGTGATATATATATATATATATATATGTTGTGATCCTACTACGATCGAACAATGCAAAGGAGATGTTGGCAAAATTTTTTGAAAAGTTAAGGCGTTAGATTTTTTTTTGAGATTTTGGGATTTTTTTGATTTGTGAGTTGAAAGTTAAACGATATTAGTTGTTATTAAAAAGATAACTATAAATGTATTTGAAAGTTAGAAAAGTTTTTGTAAGTTTAACTATTGGCTTTTGGAAAAAGATAAAAGGGCTAAATAGATTTGGTAAATCTAATTTGAACGAATTGTTTTGAAAAGTTAATGGATTTTGTGACTTTTTCTTACTTGGTAATTTCGAGGACGAAACTCTTTTAAGTAGGAGAGAATGTAACGACCCAGAATTTCAGTCATTTGAAATTCATATATTTAATTTATTTTAAATATGCACAAGTAAATTTTATAAGCTGAATAAATTATATTTCGAATATCTGGATTTAATTGGATAATTAAATTGATAGTTTAATATTTGAAATTGCTGAAATAATTGAAATTTGGATTTAATATGAATAAAAATTATTTATAAGTTGAATTAAATTCTATTTGAATTAGAATGACACTGGAGAATTTCTAAAATTGAATTGAAAGATAAAATGTAGAAATTGAATATTTTAATATTTAATTAACGTGTAAAAATAGCCATTTTTCAAACAGTCTTGGATTTCGAGGAAATCAGTTTCATTGGATCCATAATGTTATATTATTGTAAGATTTCAAATTTCGTGTCAATCGGATTTACGGTTTTTTCGGAGCAAGCTAAAACGCGTAGGAAATCGGTTTAAGTGAATTTTTGAATTTAAACAGTCGATATGAAAACTTATCTTCCAAATACGATCGAATTGGCTCTCGATATCTATTCCATTGCGTTCGGAATAGGGGTAAAACCTTATAAACGCCAGGCGGTACGCTTTGTTTCGAGTTCAAATTTTTTTCGGGTGAATAGTGTCGCGAAATTTTCTATAGAAGGACCTCATTTTTTCCTTTTTGCACAAAACCTAGGGTTAGAAACCCTAGCCGCCACTTCCCTTTTCAATGGCCATATATTTCGAAATTTCTTCCTCCATTATCTCTCAATCCACAAACAACTAGCAAATTTTTTTAACTACAATATTGTAGAGATCGTCGAGAACTATAAATCCAACGGTGGAGATCATTTTTTTACAAAGCCTATCGACGGCGATTTGGGTTTGAAGGGTTGGGTTCCTTCACGTTTTTCGGGATGGATCTTGAGTCGACATGACCAGATTCACAGCGAAGGTGGAGCACACGGTGGGCTTCGAAACGGAGTAGCTTGATCGTTGCATAGCTCGTCGATGAAGGCGCGTCAATTGGGTTTGGTGGCGGCATATAGTTTTGTTGCTGCGTACGTGAATAGGAAAGGAGGAAGAAAGCAACGCACGACCCGATCTGGAGCTAAGCAAAATCAAGGGCCGAGATGAATTCTAGGGTAAAATAAAAATAAATAAACGTGTAAAGTTATATTATATAAATTCATATAAACTTTAAAAATGTATAAATTTTTCATACGAGGTCCGTTTCACACGAAACAAATTGCGTTGGGTCCGTATTGACGAGCACTACATTATGATGGATTGTGATTTATTTGAACTAGTGAAAATTTTGGTTGAAATTAAATGCTCGTTTAATTTTAATCGGAATAAATCGCTATTGCGACGACTACAAGCAATGTGAGTACAACTCACTCTTTCAGACTCATTGATATTTTTATATAAGTGAGAAATAATTTATTTTATGATGACTGATGATTGTTTGGATGATATATGATATATTGATTGGTATTTGGATATATTCCTGCCTAGTGGAGCAGATGACCCTATACGTTTCCGTGTATGAGCGGATGACCCTTTGTACGCGCATCTGCCTTGAAACGGACATTGTACACATATTCTAACATGTATATTTGTTGCAGGTGACAGATTGGAGGGATCCAACTGGATTCTTCATCCGTATTGATTTATTTACAGATATTGTGATATATGCTGTTATCATATGATATATGATGTTTTGAATGCCGTGATTGATGTATTTAGTGCTGTTGCAGTATTGGGCCTATTTGGAGTTTTAAAAATGTTAAAGTAACGATTTCGAATTTAAAAGAATTTTAAAGTGATTTTGAAAATAAATGTTTTATTGAATTTTTGAATCATTAAGAATTGATTTATTTTGAATAATAAATATTATAAATTTAATGTTATAAAAATTATGATTTCTGTGAAATATAGTAAATTATGATTTTTGGAATATGAAATGAACTATTTTGTAAAATAGTTTGAATGGAGATTTTTGAATTATTATAATAAACGGTATATATATAAGATTTATAAAATTGATATTTTATAAATCAAAGTGTTAGAATTATAAATGAGTTTGATAAATGTTAAAATGAAGTTATAAATGGATTTTATAAGTAAATAAGATTTACAGATTTATAATTGTGAAGTTATAAAATAAATGGATTTTGTAAAATATATGAATTATAAGTAATTAACTTGTAATTTGGATTTTTGGCATATAAATGATATTTGTTAAATAAAGGGATTTTATAAGTTGAAGTTTTTATAAAATATGAATGGAATTTATAAACATTATTTTATAAATCTGAAATCAATTGAATTGGATAAGTTAAATATAGAAGTATTAAAGGAGATATATCCACGATTTTGGACAGTAGATAATCCTTTAAATGAATATATAGAAAATGATTTGGTAAAAAGAACTATATCCATGATTTTGGACAATGGATAATTCTTTAATAAATGTGTAGAAATGTTGGATTTAGTAAATGAAGTATATTCATGATTTTGGATAGCGATTAATATTTTAAATTAAATGAATGTTTTGGGAAGTTATGTTTTTAAATAGAGTTAAACGATTTGAAGTTGTTTTAAAATGTATTAAGTATCGAATACATTGATTTCAACATTCATTGTTGAAATAGACATTTTCGAGAAGTAAGGAAATGATTGACTATAACACTGTTGTTATAGTAAATGATTTTCGAATGGAAATATTTTGTATAATATTGGGGTTTATATGTCTATCTTATTTTCGAATCTCTATACTAGTGATTTTGGGTTGTCGTAACAATGTTTTATGCAACATTCGTTTTAACCCAAATAAATGTGTTTAAAGAATCTTTTCCTTAAAGAATAAAATATATACTCAATCGTGATTTAAGTATATGCAATAATTTTTAAGTGTTGAAAATAAAATGATTTGTGAATTACTTATTATTAAATAAGTATATGGAAATGTTTTCCAATGTTGAAATATTGAAATGATTTTGAGAATATATATTTTTAAAGATAATTTGAAGTGAATATTTGGCAAATGATTTAATTAATAGAAGATTGATTAAAAGGGCCTAGTGATTGTTATGGTGCTGAATATTTGTTTGTTTGTTTTGATAGTTAAAGAACCGACTATCAGAACTTGGCTGTGATGACCCAGATTTTTGGACATTCGAAATGGTATATTTAATTGATTTTAAATATTTGGAGGTTAGTTTAACTTGAATTTCGAATATAAATATGAATTTGGCAATTAAATTACTGAATTTGATTTATTAACGATGGGTAAAAATTTGAATTTTCAATTTTTAACTTGTCAAAAATAATTCAAATGCTTAGGAAATTCATATTGATAATACCGAAGATAATGGAAGCCTCAGAATTGAATTTGGAAATAATTTATTCAGTTTTGAAATTTTATTGTTTATATCGATAATTAAAAAATAGCCTTCCGAGGCACAGTCTCGAAATTCGAAGAAACCAGTTTCATTGGATCCGTAATATTGTATTATTATCATATTTCAATTTTCGTAGTGTTTGGAGTGATCGTTTGGCCGTACGATAAGTAAATGCGCTGAAATCAAATCGAAATTTAATATAATAATTGGGTTTAAAAAGCTATCTTCTCCATACGATCGAATTAGGACTCGAAACCTTTTCCAAAGTGTTCGGAATAGGGGTATAACCTTATGAACGCCTGGCGGCACGTTTCGATTAGAAGTCAAATTTATGAGTTGCAGAATCGAGACAATTTAAATTTAAAATTAATTTTAAATAATATATATATATATATATATATATATATATATATATATATATATAAAACCCTTCAAATTTTTAGACCTCATCAAAACACTTGGCATTTAATTGGCAATACATGTTACATTTTTCTACAAGCGTTCAGGAGAAGATTTCTCTTGCCAAAAAAAATGAACGAAAAATCATTTCGTTCAAAAGTAAAAATCATGATAACCTCAACATCAATGGCTGCATTTTTCGATAAATTCAGAAATTAAATGACCGCGTCTTCTCCGAAATTCAAAGAAAAGGAGGGGCGGATCTTCGCAAGTGGGAATTCAAGCTCGAGCACGAGCAAGTGGAAATCGCGGCTGTTCAATTAGGGTTCAGTGGCATCAAGATCGTAATGGGAAGCTCGGTGCTTTGACTAGGGTCGCGAGTTCGACTCGAGGGCCATAATGGAGCACGGTGGTTGCGACGTGGAAGGGCCACGATTTCGTCAACAATTAGGGCTGAGTGTCGCGAGGCTAGATGGGCGGCGTGGCATTCGTGTCTCAACGAAGCGACTTCACATAGCTGAGCTCGAGTCGTGTGCGTCAGTGAGTCTCTGGAGCGCGCGAGCAAGGCGGTAGGAACTGGGGGTGCGACGAGGATCGCATGCGCGTGCGGCTGGTGGAGCATCGCGAGCACGGTGGTGCGACAGTGGGGTCGCTAATCGAGGCCATGGTTATGGTTTCGTCTTCGTAGAGTAAGGTATAATTTATTTTATTGAATTTTAAGCCTTTTTTTACAGTAAGGTTAATTACTGTTTAATTTGCAGAAAATAAAAAAAAAATTAGTAAAAGAAAATTTTAAACAGTTCTGTTCGTTTTATTTTAATTAATGCATGTATATAGGTTTGAAAAGGAAATTTATTTTTATTAAAATTTAATATATATATATATATATATATATATATATGGGTTATTTCTGGAATAAGTAGTTTCAAGGAAGAAAAATAGCATATATAAATATACATATTTTCATTTACTGGTCGAATTTTAAAAATAATGAATGATGGAGATAAATTTTTATAAACTTATTTAAATTATTTTGTTGCTAAAAGATATTTTAAAAGTGGAAATTGAGTTAAACTAAATTATTAGTTGAATTAAAATTTTAAAATGGCAAATTGAATTATTCGATTTATTTCGAATATGAATAATTGTATAAATTGTTTATACAAGGTCTATAAATCGAGAAAACGAGTCAGAATGGAAAATGGATTGCGTGCATAAGCAAAGGTGAGATCTTCTCACTCAATCAAATATTTTTCTGATTTAAGTTTTAAATAGTTAAATTTAAAATTTGTTGATGGTGCGGTTGGATGATTGATTCATTATTAGTTATATTAGTTTAGGCCCTATGCGTCGCATAATGGCGGATGATATTATATTTAAACCCATATACCGCGATATTCCACCTCGAAGTGGAATTGGTATTATATATGTATTTGGAGTTGTTTATTTCCTGCATTATATAGTGGATGAGACCCTATGCGCCGCATAATAGCGGATGATATTTTATAAATCCCATATACCGTGATATTGCACCTCGAAGTGGAATTGGTATTTAATTGTTGTGCTAACATCTGTGGATGCAGGGAAACAGGTAGGAGGGATCCAACTGGATTCCTTAAATAATTGAATTTATTTCAATATTGTGTGTTGATCATTTATAATCTGTGTGTGACTATTTGTGATTGAAACCGTTGAAGGATATAATTTAGCCAAATATATTTTTGGTATCGTAGGATACCAGAAATAATTAAATTTGATTTTTTAAATTTAATAGAAAATTTATAGTAATTAATTTTAAAAAATTAAATAAATTCAAAAGAAGGAATTTGTTTCAAACGATAATAAATTTGGTATTTGAAATAAATTTGAGAATCAATTTGAAATTTTATTTGGTGTTTTGAAAATAAATTAGAAAATAAATTTGATGTTGATTTGGTAAAAATAATAACTATTTGAAAATCGTATATCCGTAGATATTTGAAAATTAAAAATTCACGATGGGAATTTTATAAAAGAAAGGGAAGTTTGTTTTAAAAATAAATATTGTTTTATTTTTTTAAAAGTGTGGAAAGGACTTTACGGATTTGGAACATAAATTTAAAATAAATTCAAAAAAAAAAGATTTATAAGTTGATCTGAATGAACCATTTTAGAATGAAATGTGTATTTTCGCTGGAAAGCTAAGAATGTTTTCAATATAGTTTATAAATATAAATTGAATTTGTAAAGATAGTTTAAGGGAAAGAATGTTTTGGAAAATTATTTGCTTTGGTTATTTTGAAAATATTTAAAGTAAATATATATTTTAAACCATTATAGAAGTGATTATTTAAAGTTTTAAATTTATATTTATTTTAGGAATTGGATATTTAAATGGTTATATCCTATCTACTAATTTTATTTTAAAATTAGTTTGGACTTGCAATTTTATATAAGACATTTATATAATATTTTCATAACTAATATTTAAATAAATGTTTTAAAAAAGTTTTATCTAAATGTTTCCAAGTATATATTTTGAATAAGTGATTTAAAGTATTTTAAAGTATTTGAACTCGGTAGACTTTCAGTGGAAATAAATAATATCGGGAACCTTATTCCGCGAGTGAAAAGTGATTTGAAATTTGTTTTTCAAATGGTTGAAGTGTTAAAAATATATCTTGCGAAGATATTTTGAAAATAATAATTGGGAAAACTGTTTAAATCTGGTAATTGTTGTGAATGATGATTGGTAGTTAAATAACCGACTATTAATATTGGCCTTTTAATGTCATTTGAATTTCGATGCGACCGGGAGTCGAATTCCAAATGGACATTCGAAAACTACATCGAACCTTTGTGATTGTGATGGATCTTTTATTTAAAAGATCAAAGTGGAAATTTGTTGTGATTTGTTGAAATCTGACTGAACACTTATTTTTAAAAATAAGCGCTCATTATTCAGAATAGCCAGGAGAGGACCTTGTGTCATAAAATCCATTCCGAATAATGATACGACGATATGGGATTGCATTTGAAGACGGTGTTGAAGACCGGGTATTTTCGAAAATGAAAGGATTACCTGTCGAATGTCTCTGCATCGGGTTGCTCCGATATAGAGATTTTATCACCCTTTGTGATGGGAATTCCGGACGTGATTTGGGAATATCCGGATTTGCAAGGGTTTCTTTGAAGTGCCTTCGGTTCCGTTCGATCCCGAAACGGACTTTTATGGATGTGTCTGACTTTACACTTTGAGATATAAAGCTGGTTTCTATCAAATACATTTCTGTTGGTGGCGGAGAATTTATTCTCTTAGCTTAACACCCTTCTCTGAGACGTACGAGCTCAGAGGTTATGTAGTTGATGGTTACTAGTGATACATTCCTAAACTGGTAATGTGGCATACGAAGTGCTGCTGATCATTTGTTGATCAAAGCATGACTTGGTGAAAAGTGTAGCTTTGTGGACGAGACTTCGTCGGACCTCACACCCCGAAAATGGTCGAAACAAGAAAGATGTGGCAAGGTTATGAGGGTCGCGCCCTTTAGGATATGTTATTTCCTTCTGGAAAAGGGTAGTATCATGGTATGGAGCCCAGATATTTTACTTATGTTGTTGCTTCAAATTTATTATACTTTGGGGTTGTTGCTTTGTGGTTGAGGATCCTCGCATAAAGGGCACAAACGACCGGGGGATGGCATACTCGAGTAGTAATTACCTAGTTACAGAGGTAACCCGGCCTTGTGTTGGTAGAGATCCGGGTAGGTTCTCGGACGTCCCTCCAGAGGCGTACCCACGTGGCAATAGGAAGTCCCTTAGCCTGACCATTTGTTGGAAATCCAAAGAAATAATCGATCCCTTTACGATTGCAATTGCATAACCTGCGTCCTCAGGAGGTAGCCATAGAAGGCATAATATAATGGTACCTATGCTGGCTAAGATTAATATTATACTTTCGAAATGTTTTCCACACTATGCACTAATGATAATATTAAAAAGATTTTTACGTATTAAGCATTTTGACTATCATAAGGAGAAATCTCCCCCAAGTCTACGATTGCATTGTGTGTGTGCCGGGATGCCTTATGGTAGTTTCATTTTCCAAAAAGCATAGCGGATTTCTTTTCCTTTTCTTTGTGAAAATAACTGTTTTTAAGATCTCACACCAGTCGCACGACTGACCTGGAGTTTATTGTTCCCTTTCTAAACTCTAGGTGCCTATAATTTTCCACACGGGCAGCCTAGAGTCAGGTTATCAGTTATTCGGGAGAGAAGTCAAGAAGTTGCGGTGGAAATCAGGAGCAAGCTGAATGGCAAAGCGTATCCCTAGTATATGTTATATTCTTTTCTGCTGTTTATTGTTGTAACACTCTGATAATGTAATGTGATGTAATGTAACAACTGATATAGTTCATTGTTTTAAAGATATTCATTTATCCATTATATGTTGTTCCGCTTCGAAATGTGGGATTCTGTTATTGTTTTCTTTTCTTCTTCTTCTACCTCTTTCTTCTTTAAACCCGAAGACTCGTACATTTGTTCCACTTTGGGATGAATTGTTGTGGAATTTTGCCAGCTCAAAAGGGGTACGGATTTGCGGGCCTTCACATTTGGTATCAGAGCATTTGGTTAAGCGACAGCCTTGGCTCTGTTGGGTGTTACTCATTAGAGATAGAGTCATTAGTACTCTATAATGAGTTTGAGTGTAATAATAGATATGAGAGCGTATTTGTTAGTATATATATAATTGTTTTATATTGTGATGATTGGTTTGTTCAGTGGTATATGGATTCTGGTCGGTATAGTTCGTACAACTCTATCGATAGGGATCTCTAAACACTCATACAGAACAATTCGACACGATATTGTTTTAAAATAGGGTGAATGAAATAATTTTACCAGTAACTATTTTCGTAAATAAAGGAAATAATATTTGTAAATTATTATAGTATATGGTTGCTTGATTGTTAGGAAGTGATAATTTTATTATCATTTGAAAAGGAAATTGAAATCGTAACTCCAAAATTAAGAAATAAATTCACATACAAATGGAATTTGAGAATATAAATTGTAAATGTGATTTGTAATTTGAAAATAGAATTCCAGAGAATCTTTTTGAAAGGATATGGAATTTGAAAATTTTGAAAATTTGGAAAGTTTAAATCCCTTTTGATTTTAAAGATGATTTTCAAAGGTTTTGGAAAAATGTTTTAAAGGGATAAAAGCTCTAAAGTCTTTTCGGTCGCTGGAAAATAACTTCGATGATGACTGCAGCATCATCGATGTTCATTTTCAAGTTTCCAAGAGAGGAACTGCTGTCGGATTATTTTAAATGGAAGTTGTTTGCAAACTGGATTGGTTTTAGAAATTTAAAGGGATAATTTGAATTGATTTCAAAAATGGTTTTGAAATGTTGAAAAGACTCTGGAATCTTATTAAAAATAGACATATATGGAATAAAATTTATTAAGGTGGAAAATAAAATTTGAATGTATAAATAAATTTACAATTGCAAGTAAATGAAAGTGAAATTGAATGTTGAAATTCATTTCGAATTTGTAAGTAAATAGATCTGGAATTGGAATTGAATTTGATTTTTGATAAACAAACCGAAGTATTGAAATGAAATTAGTAAGTGAAATTAATTGAAGGAATGACAAATTAATATGGTTTGAAATGAATCGAGTTCAATAATTATAAATGAAAGGTGAATTAAATTCAAATGGAATTTGAAATCCAGTTTAAATATAAGTGATTGTAAACCAAACGGTGAATTGAAATTGAATTGTGTTTGGGGATGAACAAAAGAATAAAAACGGGAATTGAAACCAAACAGAATTGAAAGTTAAATAACCAAACCGTTTTTACAATTTCAATTCTGTTTGGATGAATTGATAGTCGATTGTGAATGATGATTGATAGTTAAATAACCGACTATCAATATTGGCCTTTTAATGTCATTTGAATTTCGATGCGACCGGGAGTCGGATTCCAAATGGATATTCGTAAACCACATCGAACCTTTGTGATTGTGATGGATCTTTTGTTTAAAAGATCAAAGTGGAAATTTGTTGTGATTTGTTGAAATCTGATTGAACACTTATTTTTAAAAATAAGCGCTCATTATTCGGATTAGCCGGGAGAGGACCTTGTGTCATAAAACCCATTCCGGATAATGATACGACGAAATGGGACTGCATTTGAAGATGGTGTTGAAGACCGGGTATTTTCGAAAATGAAAGGATTACCTGTCGAATGTCTCTGCACCGGGTTGCGCCGGTATAGAGATTTTATCACCCTTTGTGATCGGAATTTCGGACGTGATTTGTGAATTTCTGGATTTGCAAGGGCTTCTTTGAAGTGCCTTTGGTTCCGTTCGATCCTGGAACGGGCTTGTATGGATGTGTGTCTGACATTACACTTTGAGATATAAAGCTGGTTTCTATCAAATACATTTCTGTTTGTGGCGGAGAATTTATTCTCTTAGAAACACCGTTCTCTGAGACGTACGAGCTTAGAGGTTATGTAGTTGATGGTTACTAGTGATATATTCCCAAACTGGTAATGTGGCATACGAAGTGCTGGTGATCATTTGTTGATCAAAGCATGACTTTGTGAAAAGTGTAGCTTTGTGGACGAGATTTCGTCGGACCTCACACCCCGAAAATGGTCAAAACAGGAAAGATGCGGCAAGGCTATGAGGGTCGCGCCCTTTAGGGTACGTCATTTCCTTCTGGAAAAGGGTAGTATCATGGTATGGAGTCCAGATATTTTACCTATGTTGTTGTCGCAAATTTATTATACCTTGGGGTTGTTGCTTTGTGGTTGAGGATCCTCGGATAAAGGTCGCAAACGACCAGGGGATGGCATACTCGAGTAGTAATTACCTAGTTACAGAGGTAACCCGGCCTTGTGTTGGCAGAGATCCGGGTAGGTTCTCGGGACGTCCCTCCAGAGGCGTACCCATGTGGCAATAGGAAGTTCCTTAGCCTGACCATTTGTTGGAAATCCAAAGAAACATTACGAGCCCTTTACGATTGCAATTGTATAACCTGCCTCCTCAGTAGGTAGCTATAGCAGACATAATACAATGGTACCTATGCTGGCTAAGATTAATATTATACTTTCGAAATGTTTTCCACACTATGCACTAATGATAATATTAAAAAGATTTTTGCGTATTAAGCATGTTTGACTATCATAAGATGAAATCTCCCCCATGTCTACGATTGTTGTGTGTGCGCCGGGAGGCCTTATGGTAGTTTCATTTTCCAAAATGCATAGCGGATTTCTTTTCCTTTTCTTTGTGAAAATAACTGTTTTTAAGATCTCACACCAGTCGCACGATTGACCTGGAGTTTATTGTTCCCTTTCTAAACTCTAGGTGCCCATAATTTTCCATACGGGAAGCCTAGAGTCAGGTTATCAGTTATTCGGGAGCGAAGTCAAGAAGTTGCTGCGGAAATCAGGAGCAAGCTGGATGGCGAAGCGTATCCCTAGTATATGTTATATTCTTTTCCGCTGTTTATTGTTGTAACACTCTGATAATGTACTGTGATGTAATGTAACAACTGATATAGTTCTTTGTTTTAAAGATATTCATTTATCCATTATATGTTATTCTTCTTTGAAATGTGAGATTCTGTTATTGTTTTCTTTTCTTCTTCTTCTACCTCTTTCTTCTTTAAACCCGAAGACTCATACATGAGTTCCACTTTGGGCTGAATTGTTGTGGAATTTTGCCAGCTCAAAAGGGGTATGGATTTGCAGGCCTTCCCATTGGCCAAATTTTAGTTCCTCGATTTGATGTGGGAACTATTTAGTCGTACACTTAGTGCGTTGCCTTATGTGTAGGCTTGATCATCATTCGTGTTGAGGATGTTGATTCGTATAGTGCGGAGTATTACTCTAATCTATCGAGCTTCCTTCTTGGCCGAAGGATAGCAAGTTGAAAATTGGAAATGTGATAAGTCTATGAGACTTAGTTCCTATGTGAGGTTGAGAAATGCTTTTGCGTTGCTAGTGCGAAGAGACCGGGATCTGATTTATCTGAAAACCACTTCGGACCAACGTATATGCGACGATTGTGCAGGTTGCTTGTGATGATATTATTCTGGATTTTCATAGTGGGGGACTGCTTGTTGATCGTTTGGGGTTAAAATCCCAATATACATTCAGTAGCAGTGATCTCTTCATTATGAAATATCTAATGCAAGGACTATTCGCTACTAATCCTAGGGATTTCCCGACAGGATGTGGTAGGAAAGTACCTTCCGTTTGTCCTGTTCCTGGGCAACTTGTATGGATGTTTGTCTGACATTGCATTTCTAATTACGTACATTGATTTTTACAAACGTACATCAGTGATGGCGGAGAAGGCAACTTCTCTTGGCTTAACACCCTCCTTGAGACGTATGAGCTTAAGGGTTGTATTTTTGTGGAAGACAATTGGTAGTCAACGGAAATGGCCGTGTGGCATTCTAAGTGATGTGATATATGATTATGAAAGGTAATCATTACCTCGTCAGGCCTCATCAACCGAAAATGACCAAAATAGGGTTAGATGTAGCAAGGCTAAGTGGGCCATTTTCAAGTAGGATATGATCATCCTCTTCTAGATATATCTTTACACGCTATGACGTCGTGTATCTGATTATGTGGTTTGTATGCTTAGAGGGCCCTCGGTAAAGGTCGGTAACGACCGGAGGATGATATGTTCGATACCATCTAGTTATAGAGGTGGGCCGGTCTTGTGTTGGTGGAGGATTCTTTGTGATGATCCTCGGTACATTCTTCTAGAGATGTACTGTCGGAAGGTAGTCCCTTCACCTGGTCATTTGTATGAAAATCCAAAACCCACTACGAGCTGCGATTTTGTTTGTAAAGGCGTAATGAATAGCCTCGAAATGCTATATGGGCAACTCTTTCGACTATGATGAATATTATTTGTATATACTAGACACTAGTATAATATAAGATGATTTGATATGAAAGAATTTTTTTAATTATCGTAAGGTAAAAACATGTCCGTGTTTATGTGTGGGCGTGTCTTACGAGATACTTTTGTCTTGATAAAGGAAAAGTTTTGGTAATTTAATAAATTCAGTTGAGTATGTTTCTTATGCTGGTTTATCAGACTGATCCGGGCGTTCTTCCCTTTCAATGCTCGGGTCAGACCGAGTATATTTACAGGTTATGATTTGATGCTTTTGGAGCGTCAACAGGAGAGCTGGAGATCTTCATTTCGTATACACGTATCTATTTTGATTATTGATTATCCGCTGTGCTTAGTTGTTGTTATTATCAGCATTTGTAAGGACATGTTATTATAACTATTCAAGCGATAACTATTGATTGATTGTTGGACTCTGATTGATGTGTATATATATACAGTTTATGTTTTGTAAAGATCAATAAGATAATATTATATATTTCGCGTTGCGATGTGAGATTCTGTATTGTTCTGTTTGGTTCTATCTTCTCTCTTTCTTCTCTTCTCTTCTCTTCTTTTCTTTCTCTTGACTTTCCGTCAGTCTATGCTTTTTGGGTCGGACATGTGTGGATTATTGTCGATTCAAAGGGTACTGATATGCAGGTCGTCACACATGATTTATAAGGCTACGAGGTGGAGGAATGAAAGAGCTAGAGAGTTGGTAGTGAGCATGAAAATATATATGGAAGTAATTTGGAGAGAAAGAAACCCAATAGTGTTTGAAAATCAAAGAAGGAATTTAGATATTGTTTGGCACGAGGTTAGGAAAAGGACTCACATGAATTGAAGAGGAGTGCTAGTCATTTCCGAGATGTCTTGGTTCTTGGATTAGCACAATAATTCTTCTATTTTACTTTAGTTCTTTTTGCTTTTTTTCCTCTTGTTGCTCTTTTTTTTGTTTTTTTATCTTGTTGTTTGCATGATTCAAAGCTTGTTTTGAATCAAATTTTTTTATTGTTCTGCAATAAAATCTGGAAGGGGCCCAGTCAACCCTGCTGGCTTTGCCAAAAAAAAGTTATAAGTCTTTGAAATCAAAAGGAATCTCGTAAGTCCATGCGACACATAAATACGATGGGTATTTACCTTACGATAACCAAAACACTTTTATAGAAAATCCAGTGATATTATAATAGTGTCTAAGACAAATGCTTATTAAAATAGTCGAAATTGTAACATTATATAAATTCCAGCATACTAGGATCTACAATCAAAATCGCAAAGGCATGTATTGGAGAATGGGTTCCATTCTATGACCAGGTAAGGAACTACCACCGATGGGTGCATCTCAAGATCAATGCACCCGGGTCTGACAAGACATCTTGTACCTTGCCACATAGAATTGGCCTACCACTTGACTAGTAGTATCGAATTTGTCATCATCCTAGTCTACCTACCTTAATCGAGATCTCTCATGCACAACCAAATCCATCAAAATAGGGTAATCTAGAAAGATGATGACATACCCTAATGGGAGCGACCCACTTAGCCCTGCTGCATGCCTTCTTTTAGTTATTTCTCGGTTGATGAGGCTTGAAGCTATATTTACTTTTTTGAACAACAATCCCACTTGGAATGCTAACACTGCCTTCGAGGCAACAATGCAATGATAACATTCATCCATACAAGTTGTTTTGGGTCGGAACAAATCGAAGATCACTGTAACAATCCTGATTTGTAGATTACCTGTCAATATTAAATTATAATTAGGGTTGTTACAATCACTGTCTTCTTATAGGATTTCATGATTCGTAGCGCTCAAATCGAATCGAAGTGGTTTTCGAATAATTAAATCTGATCTTGGTATCTTCCAAACGATCAAAGAATTTAGCCAGATTTTATAGTCAGTTATTAACTATCAAATTACATACATAAGCAATCACTAGGCCCATATTACAAATCTTCAAAACATTTATTTCAAAATATCTTTGCAAAAATATAGTTTCAAATCTCTAGCAATATTTCAATACTTGGAAACAATTCTGAATACTTATATCCATAACGGGATATTTTCAAACCATATAAGTACTTAGAAATATTTCCAAGTTCAATTTATAATCCATTACTTAGAAAAATATTTCTGTATAAATCCTTTCGTATTTAAAATATTTCCAAAACCTTCCACTCCAATACTTAGGAAAATATTACAAGTTTATTTTTCCAAAACCAATTCTAATATCAACACTTAGGAAAATTTCATAGCTTATCCCGATTTATGAGTATAATTATAAAACAAAAGAGGATTTCCCCTTCTACCCACTTAATAAAACATTTACAAATTCATTTGCAAATTCTCAACCCATTATAGCTCATTTTATAAATTCCTAGAATTCATTTCCAATCCTTTTTACAATTTCCAAAAAGAATCGATCATACTTATTCATAATCCCGTCTAAAAATTTATAACT
The DNA here is from genome assembly GCA_030765085.1 of Allium cepa. Classification (NCBI taxonomy): domain Eukaryota; kingdom Viridiplantae; phylum Streptophyta; class Magnoliopsida; order Asparagales; family Amaryllidaceae; genus Allium; species Allium cepa. Next base: position 26,720,263 of record CM060939.1, on the reverse strand, counting down.
TCTTTTATGAATTCAAGTCATTTCTGAAGTTTCCGTATCCACTATTTTGGAAATTTCTTAAGTTTCCAGAAATCCCATTATAAGATTCTCTTATAAAATCACATCCGTTCAATAAAATCCGGTTTACAGACCTCAAGAGTATTTATAAATAAATTCCATTTACTTATTTTTAAATTCTATGTAAAATAATAAGTAATTTTAAAGAATAATCAATTATTTTGAAAAACACGTTTAAGTAATTATTTAAAATATCAAAACCCTTTAAAATAATCAACGATAACTCATTTTCAATTCATTTTTAGATAAAACTAATCGATTTACAAAGCTTATTATAAAAATTAAAATTTATTTCCATTAATATTAAATATTTGAAAACCCAACTTCTTGAAATATTTTAATATAGATAACATTTTTAAAACTACATAGTTTAATAAATAGTTATATCAAACAAAGCCGTTGGAATAATATAATGATATTCGTTTTTATTTGATTTGATATATTGTAGTTGGTAACGATGGTGAATTAACAGAAACGGAAAGAGAGGGATTCGAACCCTCGGTAAACAAAAAAGTTCGTAAATGGTTCAGAATATGCTATAGACTCCTATCTTTGGACTATTGGAGATGGAGTCACTTCACTAGTTTGTATAAGTATTCTTTTTTCACTAATTACTACTATCGCAGATACGTCATCCCTTTTCAAATAAAATTAACTCCTCGATAAACTTATATTTTTAAAATTTCAATATAACCAATTTTATATTTATAAATCTCTCTTGATTTATCACAAATCGACTTACGTTTCCAATTTCATAACCTTTTCCAAATTCTAAAATGGAATCCACTATTTCTTCTAAACCAATTTCCATGTCTCATTTTAAATTCTCACTATGAATTTATATTTCCAGTTTATCAAATGATAATCATTTCACTTCATTGTTTATAAATTTTATAAACTCATTTCTAGTTTGTAACAGGTTTATATTACTAAAATCCATTCATAAATCGATTTCTAATTAAAATTCCATTTGTAAATCTATTTCTTAAATAATTCAAACCATATTCCACAACCATTCAAATCTCGATTTCGACTTCCATTTTGTATTTTAAGAATCTCATTTAAAATCAGTTTTTTAAAAATCCTTAATTTTAAATCCTCTATTTGAAACCATTTTAGCTAAATAAGTATCCAGAATCCAATTATTTACTTTATCCAAATCAATTCCTTTCTAAATAATCCCAAAACTCAATATAAATATTTTCATTCCCAAAATCGCCTTGAATTTCCTTTTTAAATCGAAAAATATTATTTATGGTGTTTATAATAACAAAATTAAGGCCAGTGCTACTATAACATCCAATAAATTCAAATCACATCATAATCTATAACGGATTATTCAAAACACATCATAGATCACTATATATGAAATTAAAATCAACAATTTTAAGGAATCCTATTGGATCCCTCCGATGTATTTCCCTGCAACCATAGATGTCATATAATCACAAATATAATCACCAATTCAAGGCGGGGTATCACAATAAAAAGGGTTACCGCTATTATGCGGGGAGCATAGTGTCTCATCTGCTCCAATAGACGGGAATATATCCAAGCAAACCGATAAATATAATAATCCATCCAAACAATCATTCAATAATTTTTATCAATGATAAATCAAACTTGTTATCCAAAAAGGTGAGTTGAACTCACCAAAATTTTCTATTGTCGCAGAGGTGTTCCAGTTTGGAACTAAAACTGGACGACATCCGATTTTACCTCAAATTTCAATAGTCTCTAAGCTTGTCCAAACTTGTTCCATTGTGAAGCATTCGTCATCATGAGTGTAATGGAAAAGTTTCATTCCAATCGAACCTCGTATAAAGGAGTTATAAATTTTATAAGTTATCGATTTAATTATATATTTAATATACTCAAATTTCAGTTGATTACAAAAATACCCTTCCTCTATTACATCTTCCCCAAATTACCTTGCTCTTCCCTATGCACGCGCGAAACCATCCAGACTGTGGATGATATTTAGATATACAGAGCTCGGCTTTATGATCCGCCTTCACCAACTAAATTCTCATCCCGAACCACATAGACCGACCCAACAAACTCGACTCCGCCTACCTTTTCCAAAATGTGTCATAGTAGTAACGTCCCTCCCTATCAGGTCACGAACCACCCCAAGGCCACCGATCTTCACTAAATTCTGTCTTCGAGTGCTAAACGATCCTCTAAACCCAAATCGAATCTCCATTTTGCAAATCGTTCACTACAAAACCCTTAAAATCTAACCCTAGCCGCATACTCATGTCTGTTCCCAAAATCCAACCGTTCATCTTAAGAAGTACACCAAGTCGAAGGTTATGGCCTAAGGATCTCAAAGACATATGTTTTGGATTTTATCATTGAGTATAACCTTTTATTTTATTTTATTAAATCTCATTTTTTTTCATTCTAGAGACGGTTAAATAGGAGAAGATGGATGGGAGATAATGCAAGGGCAAGGTGGGGTTGCTCAGGGTAGGTCGGCTGATAAGAATGAACATGTTAAATCGAAGATAATATATTATTTAAAATTACAAAATATCTAGCTATATAATTACGGACCCCAATCAAGATGTGCCGCCTGGCGTTCATAATGTTATGCCCATATTCCAAACGCAATGGAACAAGTTTCGAGACCTAATTCGATCGTATGTAGAAGATAGCTTTTTGAACCCAATTATTATATTAAATTTCGATTTTAATTTCAACACATTTCTATCCCATACGACCAAATGGTGCATCTGATCGCTATGAAATTTGAAGGCTGTTATAATTCATTATTACATATCCAATGGTACTTGTTTCGTCAAAATCCTAGACAGTGCCCCGGCTATTTTTATATGTTAATTAAAACGAGTTATTCCCAAAATCGAGTAAATCACTTTTAAATCCAATTTAAAAGTTTTATTACCTTCATTATAGTTAAATAGTCATTAAATAAGTTTTAAAATTATTTTTATCCAAATAAAAATCCAAGATTCAATTATTTAAATGATTTCAATTACTAAATTCAATAATTAAACTATCTAATAAATCGTTATATTTGGAATTTAACTTATTTAACCTATAAAATTAACTTTTCAATATTTAAAACTAATTAAATATTCCAAATTTAGATAACTAAAATTCTGGATCATTACACTCTTCCCCCTTAAAAGCCTTAAAATTTGCCAAGGTAGGACAAATGCCCAAACCTATTACTTTTTCTAAAACAAATTAGTTGAAATAAGCTCCCAAACTCATTTAAGCCTTTAACTTTCCAAAATCAATTTGTTGAAACCTTGTTATTACATTACTAAATTCCTAAATTCATCCATATGTTCCAAATAATATCATCTCATTCAATTATTTCAGGTTATAATACAAAAATCCAATTTTTAGTTAAAATTTTCTTCAAAATTTCTAACTCTTTAAATTTTCGAAAAATTTCGTCAGCGTCTCCTTTGCATGGCTAGATCAGAATAATTACAAATCGCCACTACGGGCCCAGACCAATAAAAGAAACAAAAGCCAAGTGGCTCAACCATAAAACCATCAAATCAAGAATGTTTTAAACATGCATCTTTTTGTTGGGCAACCCAATTTTCTTATGAAATCAAAGGCATCAAATTAGCTGTTGTATACCTGCATCTTATTCGACAATGCTATCCAATCATATAGTTCATAATCATATTATTCTGCATTTTCAATTTCCAACATTTTCTTTACTAAATCCGTACGATGTACATATATCATTCGTACGCAATATCAAATCTGACCGCTCGCTCGATCACACAATTTCACTTCCGAACTAGTATCGTTTACACGACAACACTAGTGCGGACTCAGATCCTATTCCTTGATTAGAAACCGACATTATCCTTGCATAGCCCTATACTATGATAGAGAATTACAGAATCAATCAAAAATCTATATCCAATGTTCGCCGTCAAGAATCGAGCGAAAAAACCTAACTCGAATCTATGTATACCATCGAAATCCTACACTCGAATCGGGATCAAACCGTCATGAAAATAAAATAATATACGTACAACTTACGTATTTATTTCGATTGATTCCTAGCTACACAAAATTCCTTTTATTTCCCTGCATCCCGTCTACATTCAATTATTCACAACCATTATTCCATTGCTTTATTTACGTTCATTATTTTCTTAATATATCCTTTCCATACTGATATCATTTAAGAATTATTCCACCAAATTCAATGTTCAACATATTTCACTTTATACTTACTTCATTTATTAATTATTCCATAAAATTTCCATAAATTTATAAACATTATATACAACTTCTTCTGGTTACTACCACTTCATAATTTAAGTCCTTAACCATTTCTAACCAAATTCAATTTCATTTTCCAATTTCAACATTCAATTTTATCAATCAACATTCCAAACCATATCCAAATAACTAATTAATTTAATTAGCTCACTTCAATAATTTACTTCAAATCTCAATCAATTCCATTTCCAAATTTTTTTCATTTAGCCTAACTTAGGCTAAATTTTCACATTTTATAAGTTATCAAACTTATTCTCTCATATTTTCAATAAAACAATTTAAATGAAAATCCTAGAGTTTAAACACCTTGTTCTAATTTCAAATTAGTTTTGAAATAATACACACACACAAAATCCCTTGTATATCAAATTACCTTTTTGAATTTCAAAATCAAAATCAGTTACCAAAGAAACTCTAATGGTAGCAATTCCTGCCTTGAAAACTCGAAAATGAATGTCGGTGATGCTGCAGTCATCAGCGAAATTATTTTCCAGCGACCGAAGTGAGTTCAATGCTTTTATTTCCTTTAAAATCCCTTTAAAATTATTTCCAATATTTTCATTCAAAAACATTTTCCAAATAATGCTATTATTATTTTTCGAAATTTTTAAAACATTTTCAAAACCAACGGGATTTAAATTCCCAAATTTCCATCTTTAAGATCCTTTGTAAATCGTTTTTATAACCCATATTTATATAATATACTTCATAAATTTCATTTCCTTTCAATTTATAAATCATATTTATAAATCATATTTATATAATCTTACTTTGGTTATATGAAATTATTTCTTAACCTTTAATCTTGCTTATATTATAATATCAACATTTATTCGATCACCAACAACAACCAACAAATGATAAAGTATAACATTATCATTTCCTAACAATCAAGCACACCATATATGCCTTAATAATTTTTTGAAAAATTATCCCTTCATATATAAAATAATTTGGATAAAACTATTCCATTTACCCAATTTTTAAAACATTACCATGTTGAACTGCTCTGTTCAAGTGTTTAAGGATCCCTATCAATAACGTTAATTACCCATATTGACCAGACTCCATATGCCACTCAACAAATCAACCAATACAATATAAAACATTTTTATACCACTAACAAATATGCGCTTATATATATACACACTCAAACTCATTCTAGGGTGCTACCGACCCTATCTCTAATGAGTTGCCCTGTGACGCCCCACCTCTATGCCCACGCTAGCCAAGAACACTACGGTGTAGTGCTGTCGACTAGCACGGAGAATAAGGCTGTTGAGGAGCGACCATCCGTGTAATTGCCTTGTGCGAGCACCGATATGTCAGATAGTAAAAACGTGCATTTTATTTCAGGAGGAAATCCGACATGCCGATGCAAACTCAAAGCTACTACACAGTGGCTATAATAGTCTAGGACAAAATATAAACTAATAACACAGATAATATAAATGTGGAACACAGATGAAACAGAAAGTCTCATATATATATATATAACTGATGTCAGTTACAATACATTTGACACGGTACATGTGATACAACTACAACAGTCGACTCAGGAAGCTGTATATACAAGTAGATTATCGACTAGTATACATGAATACATATCAACGAATACTATGACTCGACAACTCCAAAAGATATGAAAAGTCTTCATAGCTCAAGCAGCATCCCAAAGCAGAATATGTACAACCTGAAAATACTCGGTCTGACCCGAGTATTAAATTCAAAAGAAAATAGTACTCGGGTCAGTCTAATTCAAACTCAGTTATTAGTGCACAGAAGCAATAATAATTAAATAACGAATAGGCGACAATTACAATAAATCTCGTCTCTCCAATCACTAGTAAGGATGAATTGGACAAAGGAATCAAGTGATTGGAAACATCAATTAAGACGTCAACTCGAGTAGGGCTGCAGTATACGCAAGCGTGTACTGCCACGCCACTACAACATATGGAATACGAAATAGTTCCATAAATCAAAAGCAAAAGAAATAACAATAAAACCAATACCGTGTGGCTGCAGTTCACGCTTGCGTGCACTTCCCTGCCACTACAGTGACGATGTACCTAATGAATACCGTGTGGCTGCAGTTCACGCTTGCGTGCACTGCCTTACCACTACAATGATAATGTACACAACCGGGCACAAGGTCAAACCCAAATAAATTACGGTTCAACTCAGGGGCAACATGAGTGTACAAGGTCAAATAATCAAATATACAACAGAGCTCCATGCAACAATACTTTTGAATGGAGGCAGTGTAACAACACAAAACAAAGAAGATGGTCAACACTTATGAATACATCTACAACAACAATGAATGCAGACTGGCCAGAAAGAAGCCCAACTAAGTACACATGAACCAGATATGAAACGACAATTTTGACAAAACAGTTTCACGAATGCAAAGGCCAGAAAAATGAGCAATGCACTAAGCAAATGAAGCAACGTACATATATATGTACACATAACGGCACAATGAATTAGAGTGGACAGGGATGGCAACTGCAAAAATCAAGTCAGATGCACAAAGGCAGATGATACAAACTACATGAAGGCAGTAGAATGAAGGTGAGGGCACCAAAATTATGGCACCACAGCACACAAACAAAAGAAGACAGTCAAAACAATGCTCAGGTAACCCAAAGCAGTGAACAACACTGTCCCAGACTCAAAAACCCAATACAATACATCACAGTCCAATATGATATGGACAGTGGAAAATATGACACCAAGCTCAAGAAATGCAAGTGAATTAATTGCCACAAATCAATGCCAACAACATGAAATGGAGAACATCATTGCAACAAAGTGGATATGCAACTGATTTTAAGTAACTGGCAACAAGTATATGAAATATGCTTGTAAAAATACTGGGCAGGGCACTTATGATAAGGCAACACAATGCAAACTGAGTTGCACACCAAATCGAAAACGATCCTGAGGCAATAACTCAAAGGAATGAAACACTACAGGCAAAAATCTCAAAAATACAACTGAAATGCAAGCTGCATAAACATGTAAACATATGCATACTATCAGCAATTACAAAAGGCAAAGGTCAAATCACAACTATCATGATTCAACACAACTGCCAAGCCACTCGATAACATGGAAAAATAGCATATGCAGTGATACATGAAGAACATGCATCACTACAGCAACTAAAAGTGAACTAGGCATATGTACCCAAACCAAAAGAACTCAGTAACAAGCAAAATGAAATGCCCAGAAGCAATTCCCAGTTTTGTACCAAGATAACTGCAGAGTAAAATAAGGCATGCCGAAGTCACCAGTAACAACTACATGATACAGGACAATGCAACCCAAGTAGAAAATATGTGGGAACGTGAACCAGTAACAAATGTTCAAGCATCACAATAAACCCAATACAGTGATACGCGACAACAACAAAGTGAAGTTTGGGTGCCTAAAAAGTCAGAGGCAAGGTAACTGCAGACTAGTCATAAATGAAGACTACACGAGCTCGATGCATCTGAAAAACAAACTCGAGACTGGTGGTGACAAGTTCGACCAAGAAACTGTTGCCAAAAGCAGTTATAAAAATAGTGTGAGAAAAGTAAACGAAGACACAATCATGTATCAACCAAAGTCAGAGACCAAAATCAAGCATCACATGGATAGGTCAGTGAACACAATTAAGTGAAAGTCGAAGCCAATCAGAAATTCACGAAATCAAAGAAATAGGCGAAGTCAAAGGAAATCATCAATACAATCAAGTCGAAGACGAAGACCACGAAGACAGAATGAGCAAACGAATTCAACTAAATTCTAATTAGATGTGAGTAAGTATAAATTACTCACCTTAGGTTGAAGTGGCCGAGACCCAAGCAAGGAGAAGGCATCGAAGTAGCCACGAGCAAGTTGAAGTTGGCGCCTTCGAGTGCAAGAAGAGAACGATTGTAGAAGCCCTAGTTTCAATTTGGGGACGATAAGGAAGAGACGAGATGAAGCCTCCATTTTCAATTTTCTTCAATCGATTTTTATTTAGGGTTGAGAATGAAAAAAAAGGAAAGAGGATTGAACGGTTTATTTGCCTTAGTTAATTTTCATGGCCACGATAAAAATATGGGCCACAAACTTTAATTTTTAAAGCCCTTTAATTTTACTAAAAATTTGTAAAAGAATTTTAAATTCAAATTTAAAAACTTCAAATGGCAGTTTGCAACAATATTTATCGTTTAAACGTCGATTATTAATTGATGCGAAAAAACCGGGTTGTTACATACCCACCAAAGCCAAGGTTCTCGATTAACCTTCTGCTTTGATACCAAGTGTAATGAACTAGGTTTTCGACCCTCGAAAATCGACAATAATACGTCCATTGTATTCTATGCCAAGAAATCGAATGCCGAAAAAACACGATTGTTAGGGGAAAAAGAAAGAAGGAAGAAGATAAGAAGAAAACTAAATGACATAGAATCCCACAGCGGAACGAATAAACTACAATATACCACAAATCTTTACACAAAAGCATAACTATAATATGTGTACATGCAAATATCAATCAGAGTATGCTAACCTATTTCAGTCTGGACAGTTATAACAACCTGTCCTCACATGATAAACACAATCATGAATATAGCGAAAAATAACCATCTATATTAATACGTCTCTAGCCTCCAACTCATCTCCTGAAGCTACCAACATTCAAACTATCTGTAATATGCTCGGTCTGACCCGAGCATTGTAATAAAATAACACCTGAGTCAGTCTCGAAAACCAGCATGAGACAACATACCCAATTGGATTTAAAGTTACAAGAAAATCTTTGAAATCAAAAGGTATCTCGTAATACAACATAACACATAAACACGATGGGTTTTTACCTTACAATAACCAAAACACTTTTGTAGAAAATCCAGTGATATTATAATAGTGTCTAAGTATAAATACTTATTAAAATAGCTGAAATTGTTACAATAATTAAATTCCAACATACCAGGCCTTACAATCAAAACCGTAAAGGCACGTATTGAATGATGGATTCCATGCTATGACAGGTAAGGAACTACTTTCGATGGGTGCACCTCTAGATCAATGCACCCGGGTCTGCCAAGAACATCTTGTACCTGCCACACAGAATCGACCTACTACTTGGCTAGTAGTACCGAATATGTCATCTTCCCGATCTTCCAACCTTAATCGAGATCTCCCATGCATAACTAAATCCATAAAAATAAGGTAATCTAGAAAGATGATGACATACCCTAATGGGAGCGACCCACTTAGCCCCACTGCATGCCTTGTTTTAGTCATTTCCAAATTGAGGCTTGAGGCTACGTTACATTTTTAAAAAGCAATCCCACTTGGAATGCTAACGCTGCCTTTCAGGAAACAATGCAGTGATATCATTCATCCACACAAGTTGTTCTAGGTCTAAACAAACCAATCTCTTCAAAGATCACCGTCTTCATTACCCTTAAGATTTCATAATTTGTCACACTCAAATCAGATCGAAGTGGTTTTTCGATAATTAAATTTGATGCGGTCTCTTCGGAACGATCAACGAATTTAGCCAAATTTGATAGTCGGTTATTTAACTATCAAATAACACACATAAGTAGTCACTAGGCCCATATTATAAATCTTCAAAACATTTATTTCAAAACATATATATTCAAATCTCTCTCAATATTTCAATATATGGAAAGAATTCTGAATATTTATATCCATAACAGGATATTTTCAAACCATATCAATACTTATAAATATTTCCAAGTTCAATTTATAATTCATTACTTAGAGAAATGTTTCTATATAAATCCATTTAGTTAAAATATTTCCAAAACCTTCCACTCTAATACTTAGGAAAATATTACGAGTTCATTTTTCCAAAACCAATTCTAATATCAACACTTAGGAAATTTTCATAGCTTATCCCGATTGTATGAGTATAATTACAAAACAAAAGAGGATTTCCCCTTCTACCGACTTAATAAAACATTTGCAAATTCATTTGCAAATTCTCAACCCATTATAGCTCATTTTGAAAATTCCTGAAATTTATTTCCAATCCTTTTTACAATTTCCCAAAAAAAACCAACCATACTTATTCATAATCCCATCTAACAATTTATAACTTCTTTTATAAATCAATTCATTTCTCAAGTTTCTATATATAACTATTTTGGAAATTTCTTAAGTTTCTAGAAATCAATTATAAGATTTCTCTTATAAAATCATATCCATTCAACAAAATCCGGTTTACCATATTATTTATAAATAAATTCCAATTACTTATTTTTAAATTCTATGTAAAATAATAAGTATTTTTAAAGAATAATAATTGGTTTTCAAAAACACATTTAAGTAATTATTTAAAATACCAAAACCCTATAAAATAATTAACATTAACTCATTTCCTATTCATTTTTATATAAAACTAATTGATTATGAAGCTTATTATTAAAGTTAAAATTCATTTCCACTAATATTAAATATTTGAAAACCCAACTTCCTAAAATATTTTAATACAGATAACAATTTTTATACTACGTATTTTAATATATAAAAAATCCCTTTTCAAACAAACTTAAATCCTCGATAAACATAGATTTTTAAAACTCCAATATAACCAATTTTATATTTATAAATCTCTCTTGATTTATCACAAATCGACTTACGTTTCCAATTTCATAACCTTTTCTAAATTCTAAAATAGAATCCACTATTTCTTCTAAACCGATTTCCATATTTCATTTTAAATTCTCACTATGAATTTATATTTCCAATTTACTAAATGATAATCATTTCACTTCGTTGTTTATAAATTTTATAAACTCATTTCCAGTTTATAACAGGTTTGTATTACTAAAACCATTTATAAATCGATTTCTAATTAAAATTCCATTTGTAAATCTATTTCTTAACTAATCTAAACTTTATTCCACAACCATTCAAATCTCGATTTCGACTTCCATTTCGTATTTTAAGAATCTCATTTAAAAATCCATTGTTTAAAAATCCTCAATTTAAAATTCTCTATTTGAAACCATTTTACGAAATAGCTAAATAAAGATCCAAAATCCAATCATTTATTTTATCCAAATCAATTCATTTTTAAATAATTCCAAAATTCAATATAAATATTTTCATTCCCAAAATCGCCTTTGAATTTCCTTTTTAAATTCAAAAATATTATTTATGGTATTTATAATACTAAAATTAAGGCCAGTGATACTATAACATCTAGTAAATTCAAATCACATCATGACCTATAACAGATTATTCAAAACACATCATATAACACTATATATGAAATTAAAATCAACAATTTTGAGAAATCCAATTGGATCCCTCCAACGTGTTTCCCTGCAACCACAAATGTCATATAATCACAAAAATATAATCATGGCTTCGAGGCGGGATGCGGCAATAAAAAGGGTCATCTGCTGTTATGCAGGGCACATAGTATCTCATCCTCTCCAATAGGCCGGAATATATCCAAACAAACAGATAAATATAATAATTCATCCAAACATTCATTCAACATTTTTTATCAAATATAAATCATACTAGTTATTCAAAAAGGTGAGTTGAACTCACCGAAATTTTCTATTGTCGCCAAGTCGTTCCAGTTTGAAACTAAAACTGGACGGCTCTAATTTTCCCCAAATTTCAAATGTCTCCAACTCGTCTAAACTAGTTCCATTCCGAAGCATTCAATGTCACGAGTGCAACACAAAAAGTTTTGTTCCAATCGGACCTCGTATGAAGGAGTTATAAATTTTATAAGTTATCGATTTAGTTATATATTTAATATACTCAAATTTTCAAGTAATTACAAAAATACCCTACCCCTGTTACATCTTCCCTAAATTACCTTGCTCTTCCCTACACGCGCCCTAAACCATCCATGCTGTGCACAACATTTAAAGATACGGAGCTCGACTTCATGAAACTTTAATCCGCCTTCACCAATGAAAATCTCATCCGGAACCACACTCGACAACCCCCAATGAACTCGAGTTCGCCTACCTCATCCAAAACACCTCATAGCAGCACCGCCCCCTCGTTAGGTTGTGAACCACCCCATGGCCACCGAGCTTCACTAAATTCTGTCTCCACGTACTAAACGATCCTCTAAACCCAAAACGAAGCTCCATGTTGCAAATCGTTCACCACAAAACCCTTAAAATCTAACCCTAGCCACACACTCATGTTTGTAAAACTGTCAAACATCCCAAAATCCCATCGCTCATCTCAAGAAGCACACCATATCGAAGATTATAACCTAAGGATCTCAAAGGCATATGTTTTGGATTTTATATTGAGTGCAACCTTTTATTTTATTTTTTTGAATCTCGTTTTTTCCCATTATGGAGATGGTTAAATAGGAGAAGATGGATGGGAGATAATGCAAGGGGTAGTGTGGGCTTGCTCAAGGTTGGTCGGCTGATAAGAATCAACATGTTAAATCGAAGATAATATATTATCTAAAATTCCAAAATATCAAGTTATACAATTACGGACCCCAATCAAGATGTGCCACATGGCTGCCTAATGTTATACCCATATTACAAATGCAATGGAATAAGTTTCGAGACCTAATTCGATCGTATGCAGAATATAGCTTTTTGAACCCAATTATTATATTAAATTTTCAATATTAATTTCAATGCATTTCTATCCCGTACGACCAAACGGTGCATCTGATCGCTATGAAATTTAATGGTGTATTAATATTCATGATTATGGATTCAATGACATTGGTTTTGTCGAAATCCGAGACAATACCTTAGAAGGCTATTTTTATATGTTTATTAAAACGAGTTATTCTAAAAACCGAGTAAATCACTTTTAAATCCAATTTAAAAGTTTATTACCTTTATTCTTGTTAAATAGTTTAAAATTATTTTTATCTAAATAAAAAATCCAAGATTCAATTATTTAAATGATTTCAATTATTAGCTTAAATAATTAAACTATCCAATAAATCGCTATATTTGGAATTTAAGTTATTTAACCTATAAAATTAACTTTTCAATATTTAATACTAATTAAATATTCCAAATTCAAATAACAAAAATTTTGGGTCGTTACAGCTTAACTGGATAAGCATGACTAAACAAACCTTAAATTAGAAAACAACATCTCAAAATACTATACTATTTTGAAAATCATTCTTTAGATATAAAATATATTCTGGGTAAAATTATTTCACTTATGTCGATTTGCCTAGTTCAAGGGTTTAGAAACCCTTATCGATACGGCTATACCTTCCGTATAGACCAGAATTTATATGCCACTCAATCGATAAATCAACATAATACAAAATGTTTTATATCACTAACAAATACATGGTCTTATATAATATACTCAAACTCATTCTAGGGTATTACTAACCCTATCTCTAATGAGTCTACCCCACCTAAGTCAAGGTTCTCGCTTAACCTTCAGCTCTGATGCTACGTTGTAACGACCCACTTTTCTGTAAAGTTTAAGTTGGCAATAAACCACACATGTTGTAATGACTCGAATTTTTTCAACAATTTAAAATGAGAATTTTAATGAAGATTTTGAAATAAAATTTATTTTTAACATTAAAATCTATGGCATTGAAAACTAGATATCTAAAACGCATCCATTGAAATGAGGCCAACGAAATTTATTTTTCATCAAAATTTGTTCGAAACTCGGTCAGCGTATTTTTCAATATGAATTATCAAATTTTGAAATATAAATTGGATTTGTATAATTCATATGAAAATCGAAATAAGAACTATATAAATGTGTAAGATTATATATGATAGGAATTTTAAATGTTTTTAAGAGTTTATATAAAGTTAGATTTCAAAACTATAGATGAGATTTTTGAAATAAGAGTCGTATTAAAAATTGGATTTTTGAGTTTATATAAAATCATTTTTTATGCATGCACGTAAATTACTTTTTAACTTTTTATATATATATATATATGCAGAAATATTTTGAAAATATATAGGAATTTTAAAATGGTCGAAGGTTTATATAAATTAGATTTTTATGAAATCTATATAGCTAATTTTTATAAAATATATTGTAGTTTTAAAGTGGAAAGAAATAAAGATACATATTTTCAATCACTAGTCTATTTTATAATAATGTATTATGGAGATTAATCTATTTAATTGTTTTAGTTATTAAGAGTTATTTATTATAGGAATCAGGTTAAAATTTTATATTTAGTTTAAACCCAAATTATTAGTTTATATTAAAAATAATAATTAATTGTTCGATAAATTCAAATATTAATAAATCATATAATGCTTATACAAGGTCAAAAATCGAGAAACAAGCCGGAATTGAAATGGATTGCAAAATCAAAGGTGTGTTAATCTCACTCATCTGGATTACTGTTAATTTAGAATAATGGTTGATTGTTTGAATTTTCTGGATGTGATATTATATAGTAGTGTGTGTGTGTGTGTGTGTGTATTGGAGTGATTTATTTTCCGCATTATATAGTGGGTGAGACCCTAGGCGTCCTGCATAATAGCGGATGACTCCATATACCGCGATATTCCACCTCGAAGTGAAATTGGTATTTTATATTGTGCTAACATCTGTGGATGCAGGGAAATGGGTTGGAGGGATCCAACTGGATTCCTCAAAACGTTGAATTTATTTTATATTTAGCGATATGATTTATGTGATAATCTATGATGATTATATTGATTTTATTGGTAATTGAAATTGTTGAATGCTATGGTTTGGCTGAATATATTGAATATTTGAAGGTATGTAAATATAAATGATTTGATTTTGAAAGAGACATAAGGGAGAAATATTAAGTAAAATAATTTTAGATAAATTAAAGAATGAATTCGAAAAGAATAAAGGTTTGATTTTAAATTATATTAAATAAATGCGGGGCATGGAAAAGAAAAATATAGAGATTTTAAATAAATGAAATTAAAGGAGTTTTGGAGACTTAAGTGATATTGCTTAAGAATTAAAGGATTTTATTTTAAATTTTAAGATTTAAAATGATTGGAAAGAATTAAAAGGGAGTATTTTGAATAAAGAATGAAATGGACATTTTCAGTTTAAAATAAGATTTTGAATCATAAATAAAGAAGTGAGTTTGAAATTAATAGATTTTGAAATAAATTTGGATAAGTAAAGGAGTATTTTTTTAAATACCAACAGAGCAATATATAATAGATAAATGACTAATCTTTAAAAAAGAACTAAATCTGTTTATACATTACATCATCAGAGCCAATATACAACACAACAACGGAATACAACATAGTGGCGAAAACAAAACATCATATACGTGTGGTACGTCTCGCCATCCAGCTTGTCTCCGGATCTCCACGACATAGTTTCCTGACTTAGCTCCAGAACTTACTGATAACTTTACTCTAGGCTGTCCGTGTGGAAAATTAAAGGCACCCAGAGTTTAGAAAAGGGAATAATAAACTCCGAGTCAGTCATGGGACTGGTGTGAGAACTTAAAACAGTTATTTGTACAAAAAGAAATCCGTTCATGCTTTTGGAAAATCAAACTATCATAAGGTCTCCCGGCACACACTCAAATGCAATCGCACACATGGGGGAGGTTTCTCCTTATAGTAGTCAAACATGCTTGATACGCGAAAATCTTTTTGATATTATTATTAGTGCATAGTGTGGAAAAACATTTGCAAGTATAATATTAATCTTTGCCAGCATATGTACCATTATAGTATGCCTACTATAGCTACCATGTTAAATGGCAGGTTCTACAACTAAAACCGTAAAGGGCTCGTATTGTTTTGTTTGGATTTCCAACAAATGGTCAAGGCTAAGGAACTTCCTTTATCCGAATGGGTATGCCTCTGGAGGAACATCCCGAGAATCTAACCGGATCACTGCCAACACAAGGCCAGATTACCTCTGTAACTAGGTAACTAACTGTCACGAGTATGCCATCCCCCGGTCGTAACCGACCTTTACGGAGACGCCTCAAATTCCAACAGCCACATAAGTAAAATATCTAGGCTCCATACCAGAATACCACTTTTTTATCCACATAAGTAAAATATCTGGGCTCCATACCAGAATTCCACTTTTTATCCAAAAGGAAATGTACATACCCTTAGGGTCGCAAACCCCATAACCTTGCTGCATCCTTCCTGTTTCGACCATTTCCCGAGGTGTGAAGTTCGATGAAGTCTCGTCCCACAAAGCTACGCTTTACACAAAAGCCATGCTTCGATCAACTAATGCTCAACACTTAGCATGCCACATCACCAAATTAGGAATATATCACTAATAACTGTCAACTACATAACCTCTGAGCTCGTACATCTCAGAGAAAGGTGTTAAGCCAAGAGAATAAATTCTCCGCCACCTAACAGAAATGTATTTGATAGAAACCAGCTTTATATCTCAAAATGTAATGTCAGA
Source organism: Allium cepa (assembly GCA_030765085.1). Taxonomy (NCBI): domain Eukaryota; kingdom Viridiplantae; phylum Streptophyta; class Magnoliopsida; order Asparagales; family Amaryllidaceae; genus Allium; species Allium cepa. The sequence goes on along the minus strand of CM060939.1, from coordinate 26,703,520 downwards.
CATACATCCATACAAGTCCATCCTAGGTCTGAATGGAACCGAAGGCACTTCGTCCAATTAAGGAAAGAAGTCCTTGCAAATCCGGATATCCCCTAATCACGTCCGGACTCCCCATCACATAGGGCAATCTCTATACCAAAGCAACTCGGGGCAGAGACAATCAACAGGCAATCCTTTCGTTTTCGAAAATACCCGGTCTTCAACCACCGTCTATAAATGCAATTCCATTCCGTCGTATCATTACTCGAAATGGGTATTCGACTTAATGCCCTCCCCCGGCTTGTCCGAATAATGAGCGCTTATTTAAAACATGTTGATACAAATTTCCACTTGTAATCTTTTAAACAAAAGATCCACCTTAAGATCCGATGTAGTTTTCGGATAACAATTTGGAATCTGATCCCGGTCTCATCAAAATTCAAATGCCATCTTAAAGGCCAATATTGATAGTCGGTTATTTAACTATCAAATAACATCCATAAACAACCATCAAATTTAAATAATTTCCTAAATTATTTATTTCAAAATATCTTTGCAAACTATTTTCTACCCTTCAACTCTTTGAAACAGTTTTCAAACCATCCTTTTCTCTCGCAGAATAATTACCATCAGACATTAATAATTTCCTAAAATTATTTATTTATTTATAAATATCTTCGCAAGATATATTTCCACACTTCAACCCTTTGAAAACAATTTTCAAACTACTTTTCTCTCGCGAAATAAATTTCCAAACATTGTGTATTTCCACTGAAAAATTTGCCAAGTCCTAATTCTTTTAGTTTTTTTAAAATAATTTAAATCACTTATCCAAAAATATATACTTTGAAACACTTTAAATAAAAAATATTTTAAATACTTTATTTAAAATACTAGTTATGAAATTTTATACTAATATCTCATGTAAAACATAAACCCAAACTAATTTTTAAAATAAAATTATTAGATAGAGTATAATTATTTAAATAACCATCTTCTAAATCAAATACTAGTTAAATATTTAACACTTCTGTAATTAATTTAATAAATATTTACTTTAAAAATTTTAAAACAATTTAAGAAAATAATTTCCCCAAAAACATTTTTTTTAAAACCAACTTTAGAACTTTTAATTTATACTTAAAAGCTACTTTGAAAACATACTCGGCTTTCCAGGGAAAATACACTTTCCATTCCAAAATAGTCCATTTAAATCAATTAATAAATCCTTCTCGATTTATCTCAATTTATATCCCAAATTCATAAATTTTCTTTCCACGCTTTTAAAAATAAACCACCATTTATTTTTAAGACAAATTACCCCTTCCTTTATAAATTCCCACCGTGAATTTAAACTTCCAAATATCCACTGATATCTTATTTCACTTTATAAACGTAGTTTATAAATTCCATAGTCTCATTCCCTTTTAAAAAAAAACACAGTTTCGACACTAAATCAATTTTTAAATCGTTTTTCAAAACAACTCCATTTTAAAACAAATCCCTTTACTTATTCATATTTATTTCAAAACCCATTAATTCCATTTTCACTCCTTTATTTAGATTTAAAATCTTATTTAGAAACTAAAATATTAATTTCATACTAAAATTTTAAAATTCTCCCTTTATTTCTCCCAAACCATTTAAAATCTGAATTTTAAATAAATTCTTCAACCTTTAAACAATACTGCTTAAGTTCTCAAAATCCATTTATTTCCATTTATTAAAATATTTTCCCCATACTTTGAATTTATTTGATAGGATTTCAAAAATCAACTTTAATCCTTTTCCAAATTCCTTCTTATAATTTATCCAATTCTCTAAAATTATTCTACTTAAAATTCTCTACTTTAATTTCCTTTAAAAAATCAAATTTTTATATTTCTGGTATCTTAAAATACCAAAACATATTCGGCCAAACCATAGCCTTTAATTATTTCAATTGCCAATATAATCAATCACATATTACCAATAAATCATATCACAACATATGAAATTAATTCAAACATTTGAGGAATCCTGTTGGATCTCTCCAACCTGTTTCCTTGTATCCAGAGTTATTAGCATAATATAAAATACCAATTCCACTTCAAGGTGGAATATCGCGGTATATGGGGTCATCCGCTATTATGCGGGGCGCATAGGATCTCATCCGCTATATAATGCGGGAAATCAATCGCTCTAACATATATATACTATCATATATAATATCACATCCAAACAATCAATCAATAATTTAAGTTCTAACTATTTAAATTAAAATAAGTAATACGATTGAGTGAGAAGATCTCACCTTTTCTTTTTGTTTGTGATCCACTTCAACCTTGCCTTGGCTCACGATTTCAGACCTTGTATAAATATTATATAATTTATTAATATTTGAGTTGATTGAACAATTAATTACTATTTATCAATTTAAACTAATAATTTGGTTTTTAAACTAATAATTCTCCCTTTAAAAATCTTTTTGTAACCATAATGGATTAAAAAGTTAATTTAACAAATAACTCTCCATAACACACTAATTTAAAATAGACTATAAGATATAAATATAATATACACACGCACACACATACACATATACATATACATATACATATATTTATTAAACTAAACAGAACTTCCTTACTGTAAACTCCCTTTTTCTCCTTTACTATATATATTCATATATATAAATTTTAAATCTGAATAATAAATAGATATACATATATACCTTACTATAAATTATATACTGTTATCAATATATATAAATTTTTCTATTAATACATCATTTCTATTTATCTATATTATATAATTAAATTAATTTCAGCTAAAAAATTAAAACAAAAGCCAAAACTAAATTTATAAATTTTCAATCAGATGATATATATAAGTCAAGTTATAATCGAAAATAAATTCAAACCTTCGCATGCAATCGATTAGGAGAGAAAACGACCCCATAGCGAAACCCAGCCTCACGATTTTCATACTGAAAATATATAAATTGGATTATGAAGATTAAATTGTTTAAAAAGTTTTGAACTCTTACTTGAACCTAGAAATAAGTTAAGTAAAGGTAATTTAAAATGAATATTTAAAATTTAGACTCAGTTAAGACTTAGGCTATTAAATTAAAAGTAAAGGTTAATTTGATTTAAGGGATTAAATCTACATTTAAAAACTTAACTCGAATTTATATAATTCGAGATGGTTTAAAGTTGAGATCGGAATTAAATTAGTACAAATTGAATTTGATTTGAATTATTTGGATTTGTGATTGGAGTTGAATAAATTTAATTTGAATGCGAAATAATTTGAATTTAGGAAAAAAATTGAAGCTAATTCAAATTAAATTGAAATTGAATCAATTTAATGAAAGTGGAAATTAGTAAGTGATTGAAATGAGAAATTGGAAAATTGAAGCAGTTTGACTCTGAGACTATTTTTCAAATAAATCATTTTAATATAAACTGTTTAAATCTATTTTTCTAGCTATTTACTGTACAAAATTTCTTTTAAAAAACCAAGCTATCTTATACTTATTTTACAATTATTTTGAAAACTAATTACTGTTTTATCTTTTTTATAAACTAATTAGTATTTCATAACTATTTTGCAACTATTTAACTATTTTACAACTATTTTATAATTACTTAACTATTCTACTACTATTTACAACTAATAACTATTTTACAACTACTTATTTATTTTAAACTTTTCATGCTATTTTCTAAATTCAAGTAGGTCAGAGTGCAAACTGTTTACAATTGAAGTGATAACCCAAATGGAAACTGAAGCAATTGTGAATAAATGAATAGAATCAAAATGAATGTGAAGCAAAGGAAAATTGATTTAGTTAATAATCAATGAAGATAGATACATAGGATGTACTTATATATTTTATTCGCATAATGATTTGATCCAGATTCGAACATAGAATTTTAAGATAGTATATCTATCTGAGTTGGGATTTTTCACTCGATTTTCGATGGCAAACCCTGGATATGGATTTTTGATTGATTCTGGAAATTCTCTATCATAGTTATGGCTATGCAAGGAGAATGACGGTTTTTGATCAAGAAACCAGATCTGAGTCCGTACTAGGAAGTCGGGTGGACGATGCTAGATCGAAAGTGAAATTATATGACCGAGTGAGCGATCGAATTTGATATTGCGTACGGATGATATATGTACTTTGTACACGCTTGAATGAAATAGATATTGATAATCTTGTAAAGAAGTGTAAAAATAATTTTTGAAACAGAATAACATATTTTGAAATAGATGATGAATAATAGTGGAAATTGGATATCACTATAACTGAAATTCGTTTTATAAAAGGTAAGAAATGTGGCAGGTAACTTAATAAAAGAAATCAAACTTGAATATTTAAGTAACATGACCATTTGAACTGAGTAACGGTTCTTAAATATTATCTTGGAATAAACGATTGACTATAACATCGGTAGACTACGATCTATGAAGACCTAGCGAAAGTCGTGTGGCAGTGAGTGCCTACATGCTACATTGGGACTCGACTGATGTAGTCTGCAATCTATGTGATCTGTGTGGAGGAGTTTCATTTGGCAGCGAAATTCGAGGGCACTGATGCCTATAGTTACATGGATTTTTGATGTGATGGCGACGTAACCTTGGGTGTAGCTGCAATCTGTGGCAGATTCCATGGTGTAATCGAGGGGCGCGGAGGATGACAGTTTTCTATGGTTTTGCTGGGATGGCGACGTAATCATCGGGTTAACTACGACCATGGAGGGGGTGATGATTTCTAGAGCATTCTTACCAAAAATGATTTCTGTATTTAAAAAAAAAGTTTTCTGTATTTTCACAAAAATATTTTTCAAGTATTTTCACTGGGTGTTGAAAACGGGTTTACCAAGTACTTATAGATTTTCAGTCCTACGCTTGATCAACCTATGACCAAATTTCCATGAGAACAAGGATGGACTTGTTGATACATCGAGTTATAAAAAGTATTTTTGTTATATTATGTAGATTTCTAAAGTGTTTTGAAAATTTAAATAAAAAGAGTTAAGAGTTAAAATGTTTAAGGATAATTTAACTGATAATTCACATTATAAATTCTGGTTTCGTTCCTTTTCGGGGACGTAAAGTTCTAAAGGGGAAATCAGATTTGCTTCATTACCGCATGATAGGGGGTTCTCACTTCATGTTTGGTGGCGAGCAGGAGAGTCTTACCCCTACATGTAATGATACATAATTTTTGGTAATTAAAAATAGTTGATTTAATAAGATTTTTGTAATCAAATATTAAAAGAAATGGGAATTACTTATTTAATGAGGATGCAATAACTAAAGTGAATGGTAAGGAAGTAATCTAAGCTAAATTATGGATAGACTGAATGAGATTGCGATAAATTGAGATAATGTAAATGTTGTAACTTTGGTCTGTAAACAACAAACTTATAAATGTAGTTAAAAGTAAATGGTGACAATAGTTATGTATTGCCCTTCTATTTAGTCAATTAATTGGAATGAGAAATCAAATTTTAATAGATATAAACAAAAGTTACATTAATGTGATAAGTAATACAATGTTTAAAAGTTGTTAAATTGGAGTATATTAAGAAATAGAAATTGAATTATAATCAATTGCAATAAATCTAAATAAAATATTACGTTAATGTTAATTAAGGTAATATTTGGAAATAATGTTATTTATAGTTAATTATTTACAACTTGAATGGGATTCCAATTAGTTGAAATAAGGTAAATGTATATTTGGTAATAAATTTAATATAAGAAAACAAACGTAAATATTGAATTAATTAATGAATTAATAATAATAAATAGTAACTGAATGAAATCAACGTTCTGTAAGTAATTGTTGGAAATGATAACTTAGATAAATATGATTAAGAGTTAGGGGCAACAATTATTATAAGTTAATTATTTATTTAGTCCATTAAATCAAAATTTGAAATCAATTGTAATGAATCTCAATTCAATATTATGTTAGTATAAATCAGGAAAATAATTGGAAAAAATGTTAATTTTATCCATAATATGACAATTGGTTGAATGAAAATAATGGATACCAAATTTTATTAATTTATTGGAATTTAAACTTAATGATTGGATAAATTGCAATTAAATGAAATTGAAATTAAACACTGCAATTGATGGATTAATCAACTTTAAATTTACATTTTTTTTAAATTACTGTAATCGTTTAAGAAATAAAAAATGATAAGATTTGTTAATTATGGAATTGGAATTGGAAAAAGTGATTTAATTAATTAATTCTTAAATTATTTAATTAACTGGAAAATAGCCATTTTCCCCACTAACTCGGATTTAAAAAAAACCAGTTTCATCGGATCCGTAATGGTGAATGATTATAGGACTTCAAGTTTCATAACGATCGGGCTTGTTGTTTGATCGTGCGGGTTAAAACGCCTTGAAATCAATTTAATTGAAATAACTTGATTTTAGCATAACTTCTTCATACGATGGTATTTGGACTTGAAACCTATTCCATTGATTTTAAAATATTTAAAAACATATGTTTCGATATATGGATTGACTCAATTTCGTTCCGAAGTCAAAACAAGCTTTTTGGGCCATTTTATCGTTCAACGTGTAAATAAATCGTGTCCATCTATTCCATTCTCAACTTTGTCTATAAATACTCTATTATAAACCCTAGCAGCCTTTTTATTTCTCATTTCTGTACGTACAAAACTTCTGTTGCTCCTCTTTCTCAATGACAGACAAACCCTACATTTCACAATCCAATTACAATTCAGAATCAAATCAAAAAATTCAAACTCCACAAACTATATCGAATTATATATGGATTTGAAGCTCTCGACGAGCGCAAGTCAAATATATTATTCGTTTTCTGATCTAAGTCTCCGTATAGCTGGAACTGGTGAAACATTATCGGCCGTTCATCATGTTTCGATGAACGTCGTTGGATCGTCAAATCGATTGTACTATCGTGTAGAGGAGATGGAAAGTAGTCCATCGGCGTTGTTCTTTCGTGGAGTTAGCGGCTATATCGACGGAAATTCGTCGATTAGGGTTCGAAACCCATGTGGCGGCGCGGTGATGGGCTTGACCGGAGGCATTATCGGGGTAGGCAGTGGGCGTGGCTCATTCAGGCGTGGAGGACGGGGTCGGTCGGCCGGCCTTTGATGGACATAGGCGAGAGGAATCGATGGTCAAACGACGCGGTCAACGACGAATATGGGTTCAGTTTATCGCGTACGTTCGTGCATGTAGTTCTCTGGAAAAACAGTGATGTGGCAGACCTTATGAGTATAGGTTGTTATTTTTTTGATTTCAAATCTTCTAATTTTAATATCTTTCGCATACGAGGTCCAATTCACACGCGATTTTCTCCGCTAGGTTCGTATTGGAATTCCGGACATTTTGACGCTGGTCTAGATGAATTTTGAGACCGTTTAAATTTTCGATTTAAATTGTATTTAAATTCAATTTAAATTCAAAAGGTGAGTGTTTTAACCCACTCACAACTTCTAAAATCTCTTATGTGTGTTAAGTTAACTTTTGATGTGATTAGAAATTTATTTATGACTGTTTGACATATTTTAATCATCATCCCAGTTAAATTGAGTTTATTGAAGTAAATTGTTATTTAATTTATTATTGCATATAAACTGCTAGTTAAATTGTTATTTAATTAATTTTTGAATAAAAACTGCCTGTAAACACCTTTTATTTATTATCTGTTCTATATTGATGTTATTGATTAAATCAGATGATTATTGTGATAAATGTTTGATGATGTGATATTGGATGAATGGATGTTGTATTTATATTATTATAAATTGCAAGTTTTTATGGATTTTAATTCATTTGGGATTGCAGTTTGAAATGATATATAACCGTATTTATATTTTAAATTACGGAGTGAAATGATAAATATCAGTATCACTTGACCATATGATAGAAAATTGTATACAGACACCGTGGTCTAAATATAAAAATATTTTGAAATGATTTCTATGGTTTGTAAACAAAATATGGGTTATATAAATATTTATTTTAGATGTTATATAAATGTTATTTTATTATTGATTTTAGCTATGTATAAAATTGTTTTGCAATATAAAATAAGTTAAATAATAAAGTTTGATTGTTTTTATATAATATGGTTAAGTATCTGTTTAAAATTATATTGTATATAGAGTTTATAATGACTTAATAAAATTAAGTTTGGAAGATAAATATGAAATTGATTTGAATCAAATTATTTAAGAATTATGCTCAAATGAATTTGATTTGAACTTTTAATAAAATTGAGATTTTAACAGGTATGATTTTTATAACTTGATCTTGGTTTAGAGTGGTTTAAATGAATATCAAGTTGATTTAAATGAATATATCAAGTTAAATAAGTTGAAAGAATATCCAGTTAATTGAAGTTTAAAGGTTTTACTTAAATGATATTGGATTTATTAAGTAAACATTTAAATCTAAATAATAGTAATTGAATTTTTTATATATGGATTTGTCAAAAAATTAGTTTTGAAATGGTGGAATATTTAAAGCTTGGAAATATATGAAAATTGAAATGGTTTATTTGGGGGTTCAAATCTGTATTTGAGATTGATTTAGGAAATTGAAGAAGCTATTTTATTATATAAAGTATTCTAATATTCAAACCATTTGAGTGGTGGAAGTTATATTTCAAGTGTTTTGTTTTCGAAATGTTATAACTTTGAAGTACTATGATTTTGGAAAAAAGATATATTTGGAATAAAAATGATATTATATTGATTTGGGTCTTTATAAAAATGATATCATAATGGTTTGGTTTTTGAAATGGAAATGATATCGTATTTATATGGTTTTGAAATGGATATTATGTTCTGATTTTGAAGTATAAATTATTTTTAAATGATCACGGTGTTATAATAACGTTTGGTTGTTAAAGTGACCGGGATTGGAAGTTGTCATACTCTCTGCCAACTCCGTAAACCACTTTAACAACCGTGTATGCGGTAGAGATTGCAGAATGAAGTAGGATGGTGGCGAAGTTCTATTAAGGTATATACGTGGACCCGACTCCCGTGAGTTGGCTTAAGGTGGCTAAAATAGGTGTGATTCTCGGGCTAAGGAGGTAGCCCCCCTTATCGGACACATCCATTCGATATTATACTATGACTTTTGGATTGAGACGGTGGCCACTTTTGATTTTTGATTTTAGGGGTGTGGGTCGAGGTAGGCGGTAGTAGCTGCTACGCGTTACCATCAGCCCGGATGCGTAATTGGTATATTTACCCTGGCATTGCCTTGTGTGCCGTGTCACCTACCCTAGCGCGCCTTGTACGAGTTTGGTTTTCTCCCGTAGCCCGTGTGGTATCCTCTGGTGGCTTCCCGATCAGGAGGAACCATTATATTGGATGGACTACTGGGACTATTACGTGGTAAGGGCAATATGGGTAACCGTTTAACGCTATTTAAAAGTAAGTTTATTTTACTATAGATGCTATTATAATAGCAAAATATTACTACATAGTAAATAGTTTAACGGATCCTTAGGAGATGTGAATCCCGAGCATCTCTTAAGCTACTGCACTCACGCTAGACACTGGATAGGAGATGTCAAATCCCGTAAACATCTCTTACGCTGTTCCACTCATATTATTTACAGTTGATTCAACTTACATAAGATCTTTTAGTTCTGACTCGAGTGTTTTGTCTTTTCAATTCGCTCGGGTCAGTCCGAGCATTTCAGAATTCGAAGACTTTATTTCTGGAGGACGAAGACGGAGATTTCATTACTATTATTTATTGTATTATTCCACTGCATTCATATTATTCCGCTGCATTATTTAATATTCTATAGTATGTGTAACTCTGATATGTGTTGTATAAGTATAATCAAATGTTTTGTAAAATAGCTTCATGAACTATTATTTGATTATTATATTTTGTCATTTCGCTGTGAGATTCTGTTTTGTTTTATTTCTTTCTTCCTTTTACTTATTCACCCCAATAACAATTCGCCTTTTGTATGGTTTGAGTATGACGTGTGTGGTTTATCGTCGATTTAAAGCGTACAAAAAGGCTGGATGTTACACCTGGATCAGAGCTTTGGTTTAGCGATAAACCTTAGCTTTGTGGGGTTTGACTCTTTATTAATAGGGTAGTATACCCTTTGATGAGAGATCGTGTTTGTTAATGTTATAAAAGGGTTTTGATATTCTGTTAATTTGTTCCGTTTTGTATTTATGAATTTTGGTTGGTGCATAGGACGCTATGACATCAATAGGGATTTCTAAACACTTAATAAGACAGACCGACACAATATTTGTTTTGAATGTAGGTAAATGAAATAATTTTGCCTTTTATATTTTCTATATATATAAAATTTTAGAAATGATATATATTTGGTTGTAATATAATATAATAGTTATTAGGTAGTGAAATTTATGAGTATAGGTTGGAAATAATACTTGAAAAGTAAAATAAATGAGAATAAACTGGAAATTTAAAACCTAAATTCCAGGGTTTCTGAAAATTTCTTTCGAATGATTTTTGGAATATAATAATAAAATTGTTCGAAGTATTTTCTGATATGAATATTTCAATATAATTTGAAAGAATTGCTTTAAAGAAACTTTGGAAAGAAATAAGCCATGTACTCCCCTCTCTGTCACTGGAAAATAATTTCGGTGATGAGTGCACGCATCATCGACATTCATTTTCGAGTTTCAAAGTAGGAAGGCCACTGTATAGTTTTACTGCAGATTTGTTTTGAAAAACAAATCTGAATTTCAAATCGTTTTAAATATAAACGGATATATAAATATAAGTGTATACATCTATCTATTATTTTTAAAATGATTTGAAATTTAACCCGGTATTTAGTTCTTAAGTTTCCGTTAATTAATAGTTTCAATTATTGTAGTGAAATGGAATGTAACTAATTAATAATTGAAACCTCTAATTAAAATAAGAGATTAAATGCTAAGTTATAAATGGAATTAAATGAAACTTGAAATTTGTAACCTATAAAACAAAGGATATGACTATTAAACATTAAATTTGTTAAAAGAAATGAGAAAAACTTGTATAACTTTCAATTACATTCTTAAAGGCATATATATATATATATATATAACTTACCAAAAGATGTAAAAAGTTGAAATGTTAATAAGAAAATGTAATAGGATATTATACTAGTAAACTTGAAGTAATGAAAAAATTTCAATGAAATTCTTTGATAAATAAGAATTTGATGTTGTAGTTGTTATAAACTTATGTTATAATTGAAATATTACTATAATAAATTTTGATAGAAAGTAAGTATTATAAGGAAATAATTAAAAACTTAAGTAGATGAATTGATATGCTAAGAAATTGAATTGAACATAAATATTATAGACAAATGAATGTAATGCAATAAAAAAGAAAATGAATTTATGTAAATATAGGTGTAAATAAGTGAAATAAACATTGAATCAATGGATGGAAATGAAAATTTGCAAGAAATAAATGTAAATTAAAAAGACAAATCATTATATGAATGAAAAGGAAATCAAACAACAAAGGTTGTGAAATGAAATTAATAAGAATGAACTTGGTCTATTGTTTGAAGTTGTTGTTTGTTTTGGTTTATGGTTGTTTGGGCAAGGATACTTTAAATTTGTTTGGATGGATGAATAATCTATTTAGTTTCATCTAAGACTGTTGAGTAAATGGTGCACTTAATGGTTTATTTTTCATTCTATACAATTTGAAGTTTTCGAACCCGAATAACTATTAGTTTTGTTTGATATGAATGGACAATTGATTTTGTTGATTTTCGATTGTATATGTGTTGCAAGTGATAGTTGTTTATATTGATTTGTTTGATATTGACTGAAACCACTTTAAATATTTCATTTTATATAATCATTAACCAATGTGGATTATATAAGGGAAATACAGGTTATGAAAGCAACTGCTACTGCTTTTGGTTTCATTAAATAAGTGTTAATTGCCCGACAAGTAGGCACGTTCTCGGATTACGGTTTTATAGAGTTATTATATTAATTTTCCCATGGTGGGATGTATATTATTTTGGAAAATATTGTGATATATTGTTATATTTGATATTATATTTTCTCCCGAGCCTCTCCGTACAAAGGAGACTCTGTTGAAATTTTTCGAAAATTTTGGACTTAGAAATTTTTTGAAAGTGTTTTCCAAACTTTATTAATTTAATTATAAAAAGATTTAATGGTTATAAATTGGTATATTTTATTAAATTATTTTATCTTGTAAATTTGTTTGTTTATAACGTTGATATTTTGAATAAGATATATTGATTTCTAAACTCTTCTTTTCCCTTCTTTTTCCTTTTCGGGGACGAAAAGTTTTGAGTGGGGGAGAGTGCAACGACCCGTAATTTTTGGTAATTAAAAATAGTTGATTTAATAAGATTATTGTAATAAAATATTGAAAGAAATGGGAATTAGTTATTTACTGAGGATGTAATAACTAAAGTGAATGGTAAGGATGTAATCTAAGCTAAATTATGGATAGACTGAATGAGATTACGATAAATTGAAATAATGTAAATGTTGTAACTTTGGTATGTAAACAATAAACTTATAAATGTGGTTAAAAGTAAACGGTGACAATAGTTATGTGTTGCCCGTCTATTTAGTCTATTAATTGGAATGAGAATTCAAAATTTAATAAATATAAACAAAAGTTACATTAATGTGAGAAGTAATACAATGTTTAAAAATTATTAAATTGGAGTATATTAAGAAATAGAAATTGAATTGGAATCAATTGCAATAAATCTAAATAAAATATTGCGTTAATGTTAATTAAGGTAATATTTGGAAAGAATGTTATTTATAGTTAATTATTTACAACTTGAATGGGATTCCAATTAGTTGAAATAAGGTAAATGTATATTTGGTAATAAATTTAATATAAGAAAACAAACGTAAATATTGAATTAATTAATGAATTAATAATAATAAATAGTAATTGAATGAAATCAACGTTCTGTAAGTAATTGTTGGAAATGATAACTTAGACAAATATGATTAAGAGTTAGGGGCAACAATTATTATAAGTTAATCATTTATTTAGTCCATTAAATCAAAATTTGAAATCAATTGCAATGAATCTCAATTCAATATTATGTTAGTATAAATCTGGGAAATAATTGGAAAAAAATGTTAGTTCTATCCATAATATGACAATTGGTTAAATGAAAATAATGGATACCAAATTTTATTAATTTATTGGAATTTAAACTTAACGATTGTATAAATTGCAATTAAATAAAATTGAAATTGAACACTGCAACTGATGGATTAATCCTCTTTAAATTTACATCTAAATTAGTTTAAATTACTGTAATCGTTTAAGAAATCAAAAATGATAAGATTTTGTTAATTATGGAATTCGAATTGGAAAAAGTGATTTAATTAATTAATTGATTATTAAGTTATTTAATTAACTGGAAAATAGCCATTTTTGCCACTGACTTGGATTTCGACGAAACCAGTTTCATTAGATCCGTAACGGTGAATTATTGTAGTTCTATAAGTTTCACAACGATTGGGCTTGTCATTCGATCGTACGGGCTTGACACGCCTTGAAATTAATTTAATTGAAATCAATTGAAATCAATTCGAAATAACTTGATTTTAGCATAACTTCTTCATACGATGGAATTTGGCCTTGAGACCTATTCCATTGATTTTAAAATATCTAAAAACATCTGTTTTGATATATGAATTGACCTAATTTCGTTCCGGAGTCGAAACGGGCTTTTTGGGCCATTTTATCGTTCGACGTGTAAATAAATCGTGTCCATTTATTCCATTCTCAACTTTGTCTATAAATACTCTGTTATAAACCCTAACAGCCTTTTTATTTCTCATTTCTGTATGTACAAAACTTCTGTTGCTCCTCTTTCTCAATGGCAGACAAACCCTACATTCCACAATCCAATTGCAATTCAAAATCAAGTCAAAAATTTCAAACTCCACAAACTATATCGAATTATATATGGATTTGAAGCTCTCGACGAGCGCAAGTCAAATATATAATTCATTTTCTGATCTAAGTCTCCATGTGGCTGGAAATGGGTGAAACATTATCGGCTGTTCATCACATTCCGATGAACGTCGTTGGATCGTCAAATCGATTGTACTATCGTGTAGAGGAGATGGAACGTAGTCCATCGGCGTTGTTCGTTCGTGGAGTTAGCGGCTAGATCGACGACCATTCGTCGATTATGGTTCGAAACCCATACGGCGGCGTGGCGATTGGCTTGGCTGGAGGTGTTATCGGGGTAGGCAGTGGGCGCGGCTCATTCAGGCGTGGAGGATGGGGTCGGTCGGCCGGCCTCTGATGGACGTAGGTGAGAGGAATCGATGGTCAAACGATGCGGTCAATGGAGAATATGGGTTTAGTTTATCGCGTTCGTTCGTGCGTGCAGTTCTCTGGAAGAACGATGACGTGGAAAACCTTGTGAGTATAGGTTATTCTTTTTTTTTGATTTCAAATCTTCTAATTCGAAAATCTTTCGCGTACGAGGTCCAATTCAAGCGCGGTTTTCTCCGCTACGTTCGTATTGGAATTCCAAACATTTTGACGCAGGTTTGGACGAATTCTGAGACCGTTCAAATTTTGGATTTAAATTGGATTTAAATTCAATTTAAATTCAAAAGGTGGGTTTTTAACCCACTCACAACTTCTAAAATCTCTTGTGTGTGTTAAGTTAATTTTTGATGTGATTAGAAATTTATTTATGACTGTTTGGCATATTTTAATCATCATCCTAGTCAAATTGAATTTATTGAATTAAATTGTTATTTAATTCATTATTGCATATAAACTGCCAGTTAAATTGTTATTTAATTAATTTTTGAATACAACCCATTAAACACCTGTTATTTATTATCTTTTCTATATTGATGTTATTGATTAAATCGGATGATTATTGTGATAAATGTTTGATGATGTGATATTGGATGAATGGATGTTGTATTTATATTGTTACAAACCGCAAGTTGTTATGGATTTTAATTCATTCGGGATTGCAGTTTGAAATGATATATAACCGTGTTTACATTTTAAATTACGGATTGAAATGATAAATATCCGTATCACTTGACCATAGGATAAAAATTATATACAGACACCGTGGTCTATATATAAAAATATTTTGAAATGATTTCTATGGTTGTAAAGTAAATATGGGTTATATAAATATTGATTTTAGATGTTATATAAATGTTATTTTATTATTGATTTTAGCTATGTACAAAACTGTTTTGAAATATAAAATAAGTTAAATAATAAAGTTTGATTATTTTTATATAATATGGTTAAGTATCTGTTTAAAATTATATTGTATATAGAGTTTATAATGACTTAAATAAAATTAAAGTTGGAAGATAAATATGAAATTGATTTGAATTAAATTATTTAAGAATTATGCTCAAATAAATTTGATTTGAACTTTTAATAAATTTGAGATTTTAACGGGTATGATTTTTATGACTTGATCTTGGTTTAGAGTGATTTAAATGAATATCAAGTTGATTTAAATGAATATATCAAGTTAAATAAGTTGAAATAATATCCACTTAATTGAAGTTTAAAGGTTTTACTTAAATGATATTGGATTTATTAAGTAAACATTTAAATCTAAATAATAGTAATTGAATTTGATATATATGGATTTATCAAAGAATTTGTTTTGAAATGGTGGAATATTTAAAGCTTGGAAATATATGAAAATTGAAATGGTTTATTTGGGGGTTCAAATCTGTATTTGGAAATTGATTTGTCAAATTGAAGAAGCTATTTTATTATATAAAATATTCTAATATTCAAACCATTTGAGTGGTGAAAGTTATATTTCAAATGTTTTGTTTTCGAAGTGTTATAACTTTGAAGTACTATGATTTTGGAAAAAGGATATATTTGGAATAAAAATGATATTATATTTATTTAGGTCTTTATAAAAATGATATCACAATGGTTTGGTTTTTGAAATGGAAATGATATTGTATTTATATGGTTTTGAAATGGATATTATATTTTGATTTTGAAGTATAAATTATTTTGAAATGACCGCGGTGTTATAATAACCTTTGGTTGTTAAAGAGACTGGGATCGAAAGTTGTCATACTCTCTGCCAATTCCAAAAACCACTTTAACAACCATGTACGCAGTGGAGATTCTAGAATGAAGTAGGATGGTGGCGACGTTCTATTAAGGTATATACGTGGACCCGACTTCCGTGAGTTGGCTTAAGGTGGCTAAAACAGGAGCGATTCTCGGGCCAAGGAGATTGCCCTCTTATCGGACACATCCCTTCGATATTATACTCTGACTTTCGGATTGGTTAGGTGGCCACTTTTGATTTTTGATTTTGGGGGTGTGGCTCGAGGTGGGCAGTAGTAGCTGCTACTAGTTACCACCAGCCTGGATGCGTAATTGGTATATCTATCCTGGCATTGCTTGTGTGCCATGTCACCTGCCCTAGCGTGCCTTGTACGATTTTGGTTTTCTTCCATAGCCCGTGTGGTATCCTCTGGTGGCTTCTCGATCAGGAGGAACCATGATACTGGATGGACTACTGGGACTATTACGTGGTAAGGGCTATATGGGTAACCCCTTAACGCTATTTAAAAGTAAGTTTATTTTACTATAGACACTATTATAATAGTGAAATATTAGTTAATAGTAAATAGTTTAACGGATCCTTAGGAGATGTGAATCTTGAGCATCTCTTAAGCTACTACACTCACGCTAGACACCGGATAGGAGATGTCAAATCCCGTAAACATCTCTGACGCTATTCCACTCATATTATTTACAGTTGATTTAACTTACATAAGATCTTTTAGTTCTGACTCGAGTGTTTTGTCTTTTCAATTCGCTCGGGTTAGTCCGAGCATTTCAGGATTCGAAGACTTTATTTCTGAAGGATGAAGACGGAGATTTCATTACTATTATTTATTGTATTATTCCACTGCATTCATATTATTCCGCTGCATTATTTAATATTCTTTGGTACGTGTAACTCTAATATGTGTTGTATAAGTATAATCAAATGTTTTGTAAAACAGCTTCATGAACTGTTATTTGATTATTATATTTTGTCATTCTGTTGTGAAATTCTGTTTTTTTTTCTTTTTTCTTTTTTCCCTTTTCTTATTCACTTCAATAAAAATTCGCCCTTTTGTATGGTTTGAGTCTGACATGTGTGGTTTATCGTCGATTTAAAGTGTACAAAAAGGCTGGATGTTACACTAGATGTCCCGGGGTAGGTTGGTTACGAATCAAGAGGCTGATCGTAAAAGCAAATTCGAGGTACCAATGTGTGTCCCGGTGGAGTGTGGCCGCTCTCGATGGTTGTAAAGCCTAGACCGTGACATTTTAGATGTGATGATTTGGATTCCGATGTCCGAAAATCGGCATCCAACATCACCCGTATTCGAATGTCGGAGATTCAAACGTTGGAATCCGGTTTGTTGGAACTATGACACATTAGATGATAAAAATACAGCGGAAACAAAGATAACTTTTATTGATACACCAAATGCATCATCAGAGTCAAAAATATACAATAGAATACAGCGGAAACAACACAACAGTGGAAAAATATCAACAAGGCCTTCCAAAAGAGAGAGAGAGAGAGAGCGAGTCCAACATACCGCGTCTTCTTTCGAAAGCTCCAAAGACTTCCAAACCAAAAAGCTCAAAACCCGAAAGCTTCCAAACCAAAGACTTCCAAATCTACATCTACTCTCCAGAACCTACTAATAACCTGACTCTAGGCTGTCCGTGTGGAAAATTAGAGGCACCTAGAGTTTAGAAAAGGGAACAATAAACTCTGAGTCAGTCATGAGACCAGTGTAAGCAAACATAAAATAGTTATTTGTACAAAAAGAAATTACAAAAAGAAATCCATTCACGCTTTTTGGAAAATGAAACTACCATAAGGTCTCCCGACACACACTCAATGCAATCACACACATAGGGGAGGTTTCTCCTTATAGTAGTCAAACATGCTTGATACAGGAAAATCCATTTGATATTATTATCAGTGCATAGTGTGAAAAAAATTTCGATGGTATAATATTAATCTTAGCTAGCATACGTACCATTATAGTATGCCTACTATAGCTACCATGTTAAATGGCAGGTTCTACAACTAAAACCATAAAGGGCTCATGTTGATTGTTTGGATTTCCAACAAATGGCCAAGGCTAAGGAACTTCCTTTATCCGAATAGGTACGCCTCCGGAGGGATGTCCCGAGAACCTAACCGGATCTCTGCCAATACAAGACCGGGCTACCTCTATAACTAGGTAACTAACTATCATGAGTATGCCATCCCCTGGTTGTAACCGACCTTTATTTGGGGCCCCATAAATTACAACAACCACGTAAGTAAAATATCTGGACTCTATACCAAAATATCACTTTTTATCTAGAAGGAAATGCACATACCCTGAGGGTCGTGAACCCCATAACCTTGCCGCATCCTTCCTGTTTCAACCATTTTCGAGGTGTGAGGTTCGATGAAGTCTCGTCCCACAAAGCTACGCTTTTCACAAAAGCCATGCTTCGATCAACCAGTGCTCAGCACTTAGCATGCCACATTACCAAATTTGGAATATACCACTAATAACCATCAACTACATAGCCTGTGAGATCATACGTCTCAGAGAAGGGTGTAATGCTAAGAGAATAAATTCTCCACCACCAAACAGAAATGTATTTGGTAGAAACCAGCTTTATATCTCAAAGTTTAGTGTCAGACATACATCCATACAAGTCCATCCTAGGTCTGAATGGAACCGAAGTCATTTTATCCAATTAAGGAAAAAGTCCTTGCAAATCCAGATATCCCTAATCCCGACCGGACTCCCCATCACATAGGGTAATCTCTATACCAGAGCAACTCGGTGTAGAGACAATCAATAGACAATCCTTTCATTTTTGAAAATACCTGGTCTCCAACCACCGTCTTCAAATGCAATTCCATTCCACCATATCATTATTCGGAATGGGTTTAATGACTTAATGTCCTCCCCCGACCTTTCTGAATAATAAGCGCTTATTTTTAAAATACGTGGGTACAAATTTCCATTTTTAATCTTTTAAACATAAGATCCACCTTTAAAATTCGGTGTGGTTTTCTGATAACCATTTGGAATCCGATTCCCGGTTTCATCGAAATTAAAATGCCATCTTAGAGGCCAAGTCGTTTACGTAAACAATTTTAATCCAATTCAAAAGTTCACATTCACACAGCAATTCATCACAGATAAATAACCTATATTATCACAGTTCAATCCAGGCATTTCATATCAAAGAACATCACATATCAGAGATATCAAACAATTCAAGGCATTCAATATAATCCAATCATTCATAAGCAAGATTAATTAGTTGTTCAATTCCTAATTAAATTCAATTTAATCTCCAAATAAATTAAATTAATTACTTTAATTACTTTTACACCTAACTTAATTAACATTAATTAATTACAAATCATTTGTTATTGTCTTAATTAATTAATGAAATTAATTAATTATTCTTAATCACTTAAATTAAGTAATTACCATATAATTCCTGATTAATTACCCTTTAATTATTAATTAATTATCCTTAATCATTATTTAACTAACCTTTTAATAATTGATTAATTATCCTTCAATTACTTACATTCAGTAATTATCCTTTAAGTAATTAATTATCCCTTAATTACTTTCATTAATTAATTAATCTTCAATTACTTAAGACCTTAATTAATTTAAGATCAACCATTAATTTTTCTTTAATTACTTACATTAATCAATTAATCTATAATTACCAAGACCTTAATTAATTAAAGATAAACCCTTTATCTTAATTAATTACTTTAATTATCAATTAAATCTTATTTAATAAACTATGAAAATAATTTATCATTAACATATGAATTAATTTTAGACCTTAAGTTTAATTAATGATCAAAAACATTTTACTTTCTTAATCAACTTCTTAATTGCCATTTAATTTATTTTAAATAAACTTAAGAATTAATTAAAATAAAGGATATATATATATATTAAAACACTTTAAACTTAATTAATTAAAATAATTTAATTTAAAACCTTTAATTAATCCCAAACTTAAATAAACACATCTTAGATCAAAGAATTAGTTTACGAAAATTGTTAAAACTTGATTCATTAAATTTTTTACACCTTGTTTTATTTCAAAACTTTAAAACTGTTTCAACACATACTCGAGACTAACCTGAGTTCCACCCGAGCTAAGTACAGATTTTCCCGAGCTCTTCCCCAAGCCACTTTTTTTTCCTTTTGTTTTGATTTAAAATTTTAAAACCTGTTAATCATATTAACCCGCGAAAATACACCCCAGATCATACCCGAGCTCTAATTAGATCTCCTCGAGTTCAAACTCGAGTCTCTACCTTCTCCTCAAACTCTCTAACACATAGACAACTATGTTGGTGCACGTTCGATCGCCTGCGCTCCGATCACCGCTGCCATCGCCGGCAAGTCATCGTTGACCCTCTTAACCCAAATGACCACCCAGAACCTCGACCAAATTTGAAAATCGAATTCAAGCAACCTCGACAACCACTTGGAACAAACTCGACACCCCAAAACCACCTCGACGCGCCGCCTCAGGTCTTCACCGATCGACCAGAACCTCCGACAGAGTCCTATGCTTCGATCCCTCCACCACCGATCGACTCCGATGCAACCTCGATGGCGCAATTGCCTGGAAACCCATGTTAACTAAAGCCGGACCTTAAAACCTAGTTCACCGTCGACTAGCCACTCCGGTGAGTTAAAAAATCCCCGACCATTTTTCCATGAATCCCCATCACTCAGGCTTCCTCCAGCAATGACCACAACGTCCCTCTCCTCGTCGATCACCAAAAATCGAGGAAAGTCCCAATTTCGTTCAACACGAAATATCTCAATAATTTCAAACTTAAAAATTATGATATTATTATCAAAATTCATCGTTTTTTAAAACAAATATGATTATATAAACAAAATATGGAAACTGAACAATCAAATTTTTGACTTTAATTGATCCTCACTGTTCTTTCCCGTTTTCTAAATAATTACTCATCATATTTACTAGAAAATATTTTTAAAACTTAGGTCTTGATAATACAAACATATTTTGTTTATACTTTAAAGCCTAAAAAGGATTAGTGGAAGAGATTTTGGTTTTTGAATAGGTTATGAAACTTGTAATCAAGAATAGAGGCAATATTTGCCTGTTCCTAGAGATGCACATAAATTCTTCATAAATACAGACATGCAAGCACATTTTTACATCCATACAAATATTTTTCACACATACTTTCAAGTATTTATCTCATACAAACAAGATATAACAGGTTTAAGATTTTATAAAGGTAGTTTACACACTTTAATTTTGAAACAGAGAAGCCTGGAACTTAGTTTTAAACTAGAAATGCTTTGATTTTGAATTTTGATCTGTAACTTGATATTTGATCTTGAACTGCTTGTTGTTTTGAGATGATCTTTGCTTCTTTGGTTATGATTATTTCAAGTTTGAAGTTTGTAACAGATTTGTTTGCTGTAGATTTTTAAATCTCTGGTTTGAGTTACTCAGGTTTTTATATTTGATTTTCTTTTAGTCTATAGTTTTTGAAATGAAAAGAAAAATGGGAAGAGAAGAGTGATGATGTGTATATATATTATTGTTTACTTATGTTTTAAAAATAAAAGAAAATCATGACACTTGTAATTATGCATGATAAAATAGTTACACTTGTTAAACTTCATGTTATAATAGTTACATTTATAAATTTGCATGTTAATAATATTTTATATGATTTATATGTATTATATTATATTTAGTTATATATATATATATATGTTTTTTATATAATCTATATTATATTTTCAATTTTAATAAATACATTATCTTTAATTAATATTTGTATAACTTTAAAGAAAATGATTTAAAAATAATTATACACTAGTTAAAAATCATATATATACACTAGTTTTTAAATTCAATTTATTTTTAAGATATATATATATATATATATTTTTGAATTTCAAACCAAAATTTTATTTACAATATACACACACACACACACACACACACATATATATAAACAAATACATATCTTATTTGTTTTTGAAAAATTCAAATTAATTCACAATTAAATTATAAAAATTATATTAATTACTAAATTAAATTTTGTTTAAAAAGGGATCGTTACAAATTCCCCCTTAAGAAAATTTCATATTCGAAATTTGATAGATAAGGAGACAAACAAAGAACGTATGAACACATAAAAGATACAGAAATAGCTTACCAGATCAAGCCGAATTATCTACTCTACACTTGGGATAGGACTTCTGCATGCTTTCCTTTGTTTCTCAAGTAAAATCATTTAGATTTCCACTCCATTGTACTTCCATTAATTTCACCACTTTATTCCTTAATAGCTTTTCATCTTGACCAATAATCTTCAATGGTTCTCTTTTCGCTGCCAAGTTAGGTGTGATATCCAAATCCTGTTAAGCGGCCTCCTCAATGATATGATCTGGGTCATGCACATACTTTCGAAGGTGTGACACATGGAACACAATATGCACACCAGCTAACCAATTAGGTAACTACACTCGATAAGCCAAAGGACCAATCTTCTCAAGTATAGGAAAATGACCTATATATCGCGGTGCTGGCTTACCCTTTTTTCCAAATCTCAAAACTCCACACATTGGAGAAACCTTTAAGAAAACTGAATCTCCAATCTGGAACTCTAAATTTCTTCTCTCGTGGTCGGCATAAATTTTCTGTCGACTCTAGGCAGTTTTCAACTTCTTCCAAATGAAATCAACCTTCTCAATAGCTTCCCTTATCATGTCTGGATCAAGAACAAGCCTGTCACCCGACTCAATCCAACACGCAGGTGATCTACAAGGACGACAATACAATGCTTCCAAAAGGAGCCATTCTAATACTAGCCCGATAATTATTATTATACGAAAACTCAACCAAATGAAAATGGTCCTCCCATGAACCTCCAAAATCAAGAATACAAGCACGTAAAAGATCTTTCAAGATTCGATTTATTCTCTCAGTTTTCCTATCAGACTACGGTTGGTAAGCAGTTGAAGTTCAACTTCGTTCCCAGTGCAGCTTGAAATGCCTCCCAAAATCTGCTAGTGAACATCGGGTCACGATCACTCACTATATTACTTGGTATTCCATGGAGTCGAACAATCTCCCTCACATATAACTCTGCCAAACTCGCTGCCATTCGGGTTTATTTAACTGGGATAAAGTGGACAGTCTTGGTCAGACGATCCACAATAACCCAAATCACCTCATTACCCTTCCGAGTTCGTGGCAAACCATATATGAAATCTACAGACACTTGGTCCCGTTTCCATTTGGGCACTTCCAGCAGTTGGAGTAATCCCGCCATCTTCATTTGATCACTCTTTATTTGTTAGCACGTCGCGCATCGACTAACATAAATAGATATATCCCTCTTCATCATTTTCCACCAGAAAGTCCTCTTAATATCTTGATACATTTTGTTAACCCCTGGATGGATACTAAATTTGGAATTCTGACATTCATCCAATACTTCTCGTTTGAGATCTAGGATGTCTGGGACACAAATCCTCCCTCTCAACCTTACAATTCCACTATTATTGATTTCAAAGTTGGAATCTTCGCATCGACGATTTGTAGTGGTACTCCCCCTTCCCCTACCTCGTCCTCTTCTTGCACTAAATTGACTTAGGCATACGGAAAAGATATTTTAGGGATACTCATTCTAGGTCATTTCTAACCCTATCTCTAATGAGTCACCTAATGAGTTATACTCCAAAGCTAAAGTTCTTACTCAACCTTTAGCTCTGATACCAGATGTGACAGTCTAGGCTTTACAACCATTGACAACGGCCACACTCCGCCGTGGCATACATTGGTACCTCGAATTTGCTTTTACGACTAGCCTCTCAACTCACAACCAACACACCCCGGGACATGTAGGGGTAATAGTTTCCTGCTCTCCACCAAACGCGAAGCGAGAACCCCATATCATGCTGTAATGAAGTTAATCTGATTCCCCCTTTAGAACTTTTCGTCCCTGAAAAGGAACGAAGCCAGAATTTATAATGTGAATTATCAGTTAAATTATCCTTAAATATTTTAACTCTAAACTCTTTCTATTTAAATTTTCAAAACACTTTAAAAATCTACATAATATAACAAAAATAGTTTTTATATAGAAATACTTTTTATAACTCGATGTCTCAACAAGTGCATCCTTGTTCTTATAGAAATTCGGTCATACGTTGATCAGGCATAGGACTGAAAATCTATAAGTACTTGATAAACCCGTTTTCAACACCTAGTGAAAATACTTGGAAAATATTTTTGTGAAAATATAGAAAACATTTTTCTTAAATACAAAAATTATTTTTGGTGAGAATGATATGGAAATCATCACCCCCTCCATGGTTGCAAGTGAACGTGGTTGGCTTTAGGCATTGAGTGGTACGCGCGCCTAGGAAAGAGGGATGAGGGGTTCGAGGTGAATGTGGGAACAAAATCTGATAAGTGACGTAGGCGTGTGGTGATGGAATGAGGCAGATGGAGGTGGATGATTTCGTCGAAGTTTGGGGCCATGCTCGAATTTTGATTCGAGGCAGAGTTGAGGGAATCTGGGTGGCCAGTAAGTTGCAGAGGTCGGGGTTGGTGTGTGGAAGCTGTCGGCAGTGAGCGGTGACACCTCGCTGACATGTACACGTGCACGATGAAGGTCTGTGCAGGTTGGAGGAAAATGAGCGTAGATAGGAAATTAGAGGAAGAAGGAAGGGAGGGAGGAAAAAAGTTAGGTCGGATTGATCAAGATGGGCCGAAGTAAGAATAGTAAAGATAAAGGGAAATGGAAAAAAAGGATAAGGAAAGATAAAGGAAAATAAATGAAGAAAAGTGGAAAATAAGGTAAGAGATAGGTTAAGAGAAGGAAAGAATAGAGAAGAGAGGGATGTTTTTAGGGATTCGATTTGGGCCTTGGGCCTTGTGAATTTATATAAGTTGGAAACAAGTGTAAAATTTTGTAATAGTAAGCCAAGTTAGTTATGGTTAACATAACTAGAGTAATTTTAAACTTTAAAATTTACCCAATCCTTAGATAATGAATGGCCAAGGCAAATAACAGTGATTAAGCCTAAATTAGTTAAGCTTTAAACAATTATATATGGTAATTATAGATTACTAAAGTTTATTGATGTAAAATGAACAATTATAATTAGTTAATGGTTAAGGTAAAATAAGTGTTTTACACTTTTAATTAATCAAGAGTCTTAGGGTAATTATATAAGATAATTAGTTCAAAATATTAGATTAAAATAAATAACATAGTTTGAGATCAGTTAACAATAATTTAATAGGATTTGTAAGTAATTAATTAAAATTGTTTTTAATTAATTAGATGATTGTGGGACTAGTTAAGCTAGACTATAGACGAATTGAATTGGATTGAATACTCTGGATTGCTTAAATTTCTTTGGTATGTTATTCCAAGTCATTCTGTGGTATGTAATAACCTGAAATAAACAATTAAATATAAAATATGTCATTTGGATTAAAAGGGACCGGGGTCGGATATCGACGATATCCGAAACCTCTTCGATTAAATAAGAGCCATAATTCTTTATAGATTTGATTATAGAATCTAACAGGCTGGAATGGAATAAATTAGGTAAACTTATCTATTTAACTAGGTAATGGAACTGTAACGGCCCGCTATTTTGGACCATTCAAATCGACAATAAAACCATAGATATCCGACTTGAATAATTCAAAATACTGAATTGTTAATTTAAATTTGGAAAAACTTAAACATATACAGTAAATAAATCCATCATGGAATCACAGATACAAAGTAGTACAATAATATGCAGCGGAATAAATGAATAGTAGTTCATGAAGCTACTATATAAACATCAGAGTTAGAAATAAAGTACATCCGAATATCTCAAATACAGTGAGGTCTTTAGTACGAACCAATGACTCCTCTGAAACAATCAACTGGAAAAGCTGAAAGCTGAATCGATAGTTGGACCTCTAACGAAGCTCCAAACTCCAAAGGTAAGTCTCTAATGCCGTGTCACTCAGTCTGACCCGAGCATAAAGCAAAACACAAAACACTCGAGTCAGGATTAACATTCTTATATCTATAAAGCCAACTCAAGTGAAGTATCAACTGAAATATAATTAACTTAGAGGATGTTTGGGATATCCATCCTCTAAGGATCCAAGGAACTATCTACAGGGTAGAAATATACACTATAACACCGTGGTCATTTCAATTTTATTTATATTTCAAAACTAAAATATCATTTTCATTTCAAATATCTCTATTTTACAAAGCAGTATATATATATATATCCAATAATTTATGAAGTAAAGTATTTTTAATTCCTCAAACTTCACAAATCGCTTCAAAAATCAACTCGACCTTCCCGTTCAAATTTAATTAAATCAAAATTCATCAATTTCCATTCAATTTAGTTTCTGACTAAACTAATTCAAATTTTATCTATTTTAAATACGGATTTGAACCACAAAATAAACCATTTAAATTTCAATATATTTCGAAGTTAATATGTTTCGGAGCTTTAAATATTCAACATTTCAAAGACTGAACTTTGATAGTTGCGTTTATCTCCCAACTTGACTTCACTATTATTTAGTTTTGAAATATTCACTTAATAAATTAAATATTATTTATATGACCTTAAATTTACATTTTCTATATATTACCTTCGATTTCTTTAGACATGAATCATCCAATAAATTTCTTAAATAAAAATTCAAGCTATAGGATCATATGTTCAAGTTTCGAATTTAATAGTTTCAAATTTATTTAACTAAATAAAATCCTTAATTAACGACAAATTCAAATAAGTCCCAAATATATCTTCAAACCTTAGCTTATAAAATTTATTCCACAAATCTATTTCAGAAATACAAATTTAATAAATCCTTAAACATATTTCATATTAATAAAATCTATCTTAATTAAATTATCTTAATATTAAATCTATATAGAAAAAAACCTTTATATATAATACTTTAAATCAATATTCATTAAAATTATATATTTCTTTTCAAGACCATAGAAATTATTTCCAAAACATTCATATAGACCACGGCGTCGATGTAAAATTTTCTATTCTATGGATAAGGGATACATATATTTATCATTTCAATCCGTAAGTTAAATATATACGGGTGGATATCATTTCAACCCGTAATCCCAAATTAAATTCAAATGAAAATCGCTTGGGTTTATCATTTCAACCTATAACGAAATTCTCCTATTCTAAAATCCGTTCGGGTATATATCGTTTCAACCCATAGTGATTTCTATACTAACAGGGAACTTGCAGAGTGATAACAGATATGAAAATAATAATAACAACAGGCATATATCATCAAAATAAATATAAACAATAGGATATGGTATCATATCCCATAAGCGAACAGTTATAGATAATAGCATATATAACAATTTAAATAACTACAGCATCATATTTCAATTGTCGTTTCAATTTAATCAAATTTAAAAAATAAAAGAATGTTAATCATAAGTGATTGCTCACCGTTCGAGGCTAGAGAATACAGAAGATGACATGGATACGCATACTGATACAGACACTGAAATTTGAATTATAAATCCGAGCACGAATTTCAAAGCAAAGTAGGATTGGCACGAATTGGACGAACGAGGCTAATAATCAAGAATTTATGAATTGAATCAGAATCAGTCCGATATATACAGAAATTTTTGCTATTTTAATAAAAATCAAAATTGCATCCCTAAGAAAAATTTAAAGTCGAATCACACACATATATATAATTTACCTTTTTTTCATACATAAACCAATAGTTTTAACATTTGAAATAAAACATATATGTCAAATAAAAATCCTTATAATTTTTCCAAACCATTTTAATTTTTACACATAGATCAAAATTTCTATTTACAAATATAAGACCCAAACACCCCATACGACCTATGTATATAATATCATTAAGATTTATATTTTAAAATAAGATTAATATATAAAACTTCAACAAATTACACTGTTCAAATCTCATTTATAAACTACTATATACATATGGTACAAAATCCACTTCGCAATACAATTATAAATTTTAAACACTTTACCTATATATATAAACTAATATATAACTGCCCATACATAAACAGTAAAGCCTATACACAGACGTATATAAAATTTTAGACAACGGATGTACGAATTACTTATATAACTTATATTATAACTTATTTTATAAATATATATAATACTGTAACCTGTGCAGACCGAAAGTATAAGTTAGAATGTAAACTTTATACAATATATATAAATAGCAACTAATATAACTTTTTTTTTGCAAAAGCAACTGGTCTACACTAAAATACATATACACCCTTAACTTTTATGCAAACATGCATGCCAACTGAAATGAAAACTTATATATTAGAAAACTAACTCCATACATAAGTGTATGCAAAGTATATAGATATATATATAGGGCCATAAAGATATATCTATAATTATTATAACTTTATATAAATATATGTCATATACGAACTTAGGATAATAAACAACTTCAAAAATCCTATACAACTTCCATAATAATAATAAGATGTAAATTGACCTTCAAATAAAAGTTATATACCCGTTTATTATAAAACTATATATATATGACGGATTTACAAAACTTATAAAATAAATCATACAATATGGTTTGTAAAATATACATATATGGACTCAAAGTTAAAACAAAATGAATATAAATCTACTTGCTAAATATGGAGACTCCATTTGCAGATCCAACACAACTCACACATATTAAATATGCATACACTTCTAGAAACAAAACAAACTTTTCAAAAAAAAATAGAAACCACGTTTGGTATATATATATGTATTCAAATCCAACAACTTTATATAAACCACTATATGTATGCATCTTATATTTTTATACCACTATCAGTCTATCATAACTATACTCCATATAAACAAATATGCGTACCAACTTTGAATGCTAGAATATGCATCAACATCACGTATAGGGGACATGTATTGATAAAATCATCCATATCATAGCTAAATATAAAACTAT
This sequence comes from Allium cepa, assembly GCA_030765085.1. Lineage (NCBI taxonomy): Eukaryota > Viridiplantae > Streptophyta > Magnoliopsida > Asparagales > Amaryllidaceae > Allium > Allium cepa. Next base: position 26,674,339 of record CM060939.1, on the reverse strand, counting down.
ATATATATATATATATATATAGATAACACTTGCAAATATAAACTTAACTTACCTATGCCTGGTTATGCGAACAGTAGAGGAAACAGGGGAGGGTCACTGCGTCTTCGATGGATATTGCGCAAGGGGAAGAGTGGGTTCGGTGGAGGAGCGGAGTTTGGAAAAGGTGAAGGAGAGGCCGAAATTTGTAGTGCCAGGCAAGTTTATATAGAAAAGGAAGAAACAATAGAGAGGGAAAGACGAGAAATCTGGGAAGAAGCAATAAAAAAGGGAAGAAAATACGAACAGAAGTAAATGGAAACGACTAAATAAAAGTAACGAAAGAAATAGCACAATCACGTGCTATGATTCAGTTGAGGATTTAAGGCAAAATATTCACGTTGATTCAGGAAAATAGTCAAAGCAAATAAATGGTAGCACGTTTCAAATTTGAACGGAAGGAAAGAGAAAAGTCACAATTCCGAAAAAATATCAAAGTAATAGCTACACATTGATTCAAGAGCTATTAAAACAATTTTTTAAATTGTGAAGGCAACGTTACTCTGCGTTATATTTTTAAAATAACAACGCTGAACGAAAATCAACAGTCAAATATGGTGCGGTGTAAATGGCAAGAGTCACGCTGATTACTGAATAAAGTAAAACAAATAACCATTTATTTATTTTTTTAGATGGTGGAAAAATGACTAAATAAAAGGTCAACGAAAGTAGGAATGAATATATTAGAAAAGTAACGATTCTAGTAGCAACGGTCATCTTTGATTAAGTTGAAAATTTTATAATAATTTATTACCGTGGCTATGGTTCAAATTTTTTTGAAAGTAAGGAAACCAAAAGGTCACAATTAAAGGTAAGTTTTAAATTTTTAATAAATACAAAACGTATCTAAGTTTATACGTTTATAACTTTCCAGCTGTAGTGTATATATATAATGAACGGTCATAATGAAAGAAGTGGAAACTTGGTGCGTAGGAAAGGAAAGGTTAGAAAAATAAAATTTTCACCCTTAAATTCCGGAGATTAATAAGGTAACGTACCTCTTTAATGAAATGTACAACAACGCTTACAAGCTAAAATTTAGCTGAAAGTTTTAAGAAATGAGGGGAAGATGAGTTTTTTTAAATTAACCACTTCCCAGAATTAACATGTCAATGAAAAAAGGAAAGGAGATGAATCAAGAAAACGTATTATAACTTATATATAACTATTAAACGGATAGATGGAAGAAAAGGTGAGTAGGTGAGTAAAAGTGGAAACTGATTTATGAGCGAAATGGAATGTGAGCTGTTGCCTGGGAAGAAAATGGAACAGTTTAAAAATTAAAGGCAGTGGACTACTGAAATTAAATGAGTATAAAACGTGTAAAAGTTATATACTGAAACGACTATAAATTTCAATTATTATTATAAAACAGAGAATAACGAAAGGCAAGGACGATGATTTCAAAGTTTATTAATGGCTAGGAATGGAGAAGTCTATCTGTGAATTGGAAAAATTATTAAGCAATTGAAATCGTTAGAAAAAGTAACAGCTACACACTGTTTTAGAAACAACCAAAGCAATTAATTGCTTGATTGGACAGCAAGAATAAATATGAAAGGACACATTATAAAGGCAAAATGAACCGTTCGAAAATAGATAAAAGAGATGATGGCAAATAAAACAGCCGTGTCTTGAATTTTCCAAAATAAATTATTTTATGAACATCAATTATTACTGGCTTATATTGAACAGAATCACACCCTAAAATATACTTTCTTATTTTTTGATGAAAATTTATCATTTGCCACATTTAACTATACGTAATCCAAATGTAAGATTTTATTTCAAAATATTATTATTTAAAATTTCTCAAAAATCAAATTAAATACTCTAAATAAAACCATTAAAAATTAACAAAATTTTACGGGTCGTTACACTCTCCCCTACTCAAAGCTTTTCGTCCCCGAAAAGGAAGAAGGTAGGAGAATAGAAACAACCAGAAAGATAAATAGATTGAAAGACAAGGATAAACAATTAATTGAAGACCATATAAATTTTACTTGAAATATTCATTTGAAATTAAATTTTCTTTAATACTTAAAAAAAATTTCAAACCCATTTGTAAATTTTTTTGCTTCCTTTATAAATACCATCTATAAGTTTTAAATAACTCCTTTATAAATATATATGAAAACTATTTGGAAACAGTTATTCACATCCTTGGTTATATTTTCAAGGAAGTTATTTGACAACATTAAATCCATAGTTTATAAATTTACTAATTTATCTTAAGACACTTTCAACATTATAGATAAATTAATACTCATTTCTTAAATATGTTATATTAAATTAATAACTTTTGAAATATTAATGACACTAATGATTTACTATAAACCATGTAGTATATAAATAAACAATATTTTAAAGATTATATTCAAAAAGGAAAGGAGGGTAGATTCGGAAAAACGGAATATAGGTGAATAAATAAAGCTGAGCAGATAAGGTAGGTTCAAAGGGATAGTATCGGGCTCGAATAATTAAATCAAACCATAAAATTTTAATCTCAAATATTAATACAAAATTTCTTTGTTGGAAATACCTTTATAATAAAATACCTTTATATCGAAACGAATTTTTCCTTTCAAAAATAATTTTATAACTCGATGTTTCAACAAGTTTATCCTCGTTCTTGCAGACTCTGGCCATGCGTTGATCAGGCGCAAAGCTAGAATTCTTCAAGTACTTAGTAGACCTGTTTCAACATCCAGTGAAAATACTTGAAAAACCTTAAAGAAACAGATATGGAAAGTACAATCCAAACAAAACAATCAAACCAAAACCTTTGTCCAACCATGGTTCGCAGATACACAATGGTTACGCCTGGATCCCCCAGGAAACAATCCGTATCCGTAAGCTTTCTCAGCCCTGCGAGTTACGCCATGATGACTAGTAGGGTGCAGGATACACAATGGTTACGCCTGGGTTCCCCAGGAAACAATCCGTACCCCTAGGCCATCTCAGCCAGGCAGTTTCGCTGCTAATGCGACCTACACAGATTGCAGGATACACAATGGTTACGCCTGGATCCCCCATGAAACAATCCGTACCCCTAAGCCAGACTCAGCAAGGCAGTTGCGCTATGCAATCACGAGAGAGAAAAAACTATAGGTTACGCCACGATGGGAACACTCGAGTATCACATCCGAAAAACCAAAAATCATAGAGAATAATATCGATAGAATGAATCTACAATGTGGCCACAAAGCGGATATTAAGCAGAAGGCACTTTCCATATCTTTACTTCGAGAAATATATATCATATAATACCTTTCCAAATACTTTCAAATATCATACTTATATAAAGTCCATTATATATAGGATTCCTTTTCCAAATCGAATACTTTCCAAATCAACAGTATATCAAATCATACTTATATAGACTTCGATTATAAAAAAAATTCACTTTCCAAATTGAGTATCTTTCAAATCAATAGATTTCAAATCAACTTCATACTTATACAAATCCATTTTATATAAGTTCGACCGCTCCCGAATCAAGTATTTAGTAAATCAAGGTTCTCAAAAATTTTCTCGTTTCAATAACATTTCAGTTTCAAGATCATATATGATTTCACCAAATTTTCTTCCAAATTAAATATATTCAGTTTCAAAGTTTCTTAAATAATGGGTTTAGAAAATAATCCAAATTTCCAAATCAACAAAATTTAGGTCAAACAAATTTCATTTTCAAAATCACCATATAAGTACTGGTTTTAGTTCCCATCTAATTTCAAAACCAAATATTCTTTTGAAAATCAATTATACTCAAAATGGTTTCTAAATTTATAATTATCCCTTTAAAAGCTTTAACTATTTATTTATATATGAAAAATCCAATTTTCCTTTTTCAAATTATTTATTTAACAAAAGTTTCAAATTTGCTTAAGTCATACTCTTCATACTTTAAACATACAAAACTAAACTTATGTTCTTTATCAAATATTTTATACTCTTCGAAATTTCTTAGTTTTAAAATTTTAAACCTTGATTTGGAAGTGCTCGAACCTTCAAAATAGTTGGTGAAATCAAATCCAAGGGTTGGAAATCAACAACAAATCAGTAAATCAAATTTTTATAAATAGAGTTATACTAAATCAAATCGAAAAGTAGAGGATTGAACACCAGTTTTCTTTAAATCATTTTAAATATATATACATATATCTTTCGAATATCGAATTCTACTTCGGAATATGAAATAAAAAATTATTTCACAGCATCACTCGCATAGCAAAGCTACTAGAGTGGCCTCTCCCCCACTCTGAAACTCGAAAATCAATGTCGATGACGCGTGCACTCATCACCAAAATTATTTTCCAGCGACAAAGTGAGTTCTGGACTTATATTTTTTTTTAACTTCTTTGAATTTTTTTTCGAAATCCTTGGAACTCATTTGAAGTCATTTGAAACATTTCTTATTCAGAAAATACTTTCAAATCTTATTATTATATATTTCAAAATCTTAAACCAATTTTCAAAAATACCGGAGTCCAATCTCTCGAATTTCAAATTCGAAACCTTTCAGTTATAAATCATTTTTATATAAATAACTTTTCTTATAATATTTTCAACATTTCAAATCTTTTCGAAACTTCAAATTCGCGTTTTTTTAAAGGTATATAATCCTTATTGAAAACATTCCACTTTTATATATAGGTTAAAATCATACTTATCAAAATAATAATTTCGATATATAAAATAATTTCAAAAATGCAAACATACCCGATTTTCAAAGGGTGATTCACGGATGGATTTCGAAACAAAGCTAGAGGTTCAAACTAGAGGGACTCTAATCAAATAGAATTCTGATTCGAAGATAGGCTCGATCGACGATTAGAGCATTAAATTACAGAAATAGAAGATGGATATACTTATATAAATCGCGGGTGGCCTTAACCGGGTCAACCGTGACTTCAGGAATATTATCGATGCGGAATTCTAAGGCAAATCGACATTCGATTGCCAGAGATAGAATTCGGCATATCAAGATATAGCAGCATCGTAAACCGAGGATACAAAAATCTTCGGTGAATCGATGCCAATTGTAAAGGAGTTTTCACCCCCTTTACAAAACATTCAGTGGAGTTATGGGATACTCCAGATTCAAACTAATATAAATAGAAAGAGACAAGAATGAATTTCGGAACCGAGGGACATTCCAAAATTCAAAGGAAATCGAGTCAAAAAGGAAGAGATTCAACTCGAACGAAAGTGATTCTGTAATTAAATTTACCATATATGCTAAGTTCTGCCTAAGCCATAGCTCTGATACCAACTGTAACGGCCCGCTATTTTGGACCATTCAAATCGACAATAAAAACATACATGTCCGACTTGAATAATTCAAAATACCGAATTATTAATTTAAATTTGGCAAACTTAAACATATACAGTAAATAAATCCATCACAGAATCACAGATACAAAGTAGTACAATAATATGCAGCGGAATAAATGAATAGTAGTTCATGAAGCTACTATATAAACATCAGAGTTAGAAATAAAGTACATCCGAATATCTCAAATACAGTGAGGTCTTTAGTACGAACCAATGACTCCTCTGAAATAATCAACTGGAAAAGCTGAAAGCTGAATCGATAGTTGGACCTCTAACGAAGCTCCAAACTCCAAAGGTAAGTCTCTAATGCCGTGTCACTCAGTCTGACCCGAGCATAAAGCAAAACACAAAACACTCGAGTCAGGATTAACATTCTTATATCTATAAATCCAACTCAAGTGAAGTATCAACTGAAATATAATTAACTTAGAGGATGTTTGGGATACCCATCCTCTAAGGATCCAAGGAACTATCTACAGGGTAGAAATATACACTATAACACCATGGTCATTTCAATTTTATTTATATTTCAAAACTAAAATATCATTTTCATTTCAAATATCTCTATTTTCCAAAGTAGTATATATATATCCAATAATTTATGAAGTAAAGTATTTTTAATTCCTCAAACTTCACAAATCGCTTCAAAAATCAACTCGACCTTCCCGTTCAAATTTAGTTAAATCAAAATTCATCAATTTCCATTCAATTTAGTTTCTGACTAAACTAATTCAAATTTTATCTATTTTAAATACGGATTTGAACCACAAAATAAACCATTTAAATTTCAATATAATTCGAAGTTAATATGTTTCGGAGCTTTAAATATTCAACATTTCAAAGAATAAACTTTGATAGTTGCGTTTATCTCCCAACTTGACTTCACTATTATTTAGTTTTGAAATATTCACTTAATAAATTAAATATTATTTATATGACCTTAAATTTACATTTTCTATATATTACCTTCGATTTCTTTAGACATGAATCATCCATTAAATTTCTTAAATAAAAATTCAAGTTATAGGATCATATGTTCAAGTTTTGAATTTAATAGTTTCAAATTTATTTAAATAAATAAAATCCTTAATTAATGACAAATTCAAATAAGTCCCAAATATATCTTTAAAGGTTAGCTTATAAAATTTATTCCACAAATCTATTTCAGAAATACAAATTTAATAAATCCTTAAACATATTTCATATTAATAAAATCAATCTTAATTAAATTATCTTAATATCAAATCTATATATAAAACAACCTTTATATATAATACTTTAAATCAATATTCATTAAAACCATATATTTCTTTTCAAGACTATAGAAATTATTTTCAAAACATTCATATAGACCACGGCGTCGATGTAAAATTTTCTATTCTATGGACAAGGGATACGAATATTTATCATTTCAATCCGTAAGTTAAATATATACGGATGGATATCATTTCAACCCGTGATCCCAAATTCAATTCAAATGAAAATCGCTTGGGTTTATCATTTCAACCCATAACGAAATTCTCCTATTCTAAAATCCTTACGGATATGTATCATTTCAACCCATAGTGATTTCTATACTAACAGGGAACTTGCAGAGTGGTAACAGATATGAAAATAATAATAACAACAGGCATATATCATCAAAAATAAATATAAACAATAGGATATGGTGTCATATCCCATAAGCGAACAGTTACAGATAATAGCATATATAACAATTTAAATAACTACAACATCATATTTCAATTGTCGTTTCAATTTAATCAAATTTAACAAATAAAAGAATGTTAATCGTGAGTGATTGCTCACCTTTCAAGGCTAGAGAATACATAAGATGACATGGATACGCACACTGATACGGACACTGAAATTTGAATTATAAATCCGAGCACGAATTTCAAAGCAAAGTAGGATTGACACGAATTGGACGAACGAGGCTGATAATCAAGAATTTATGAATTGAATCAGAATCAATCTGATATATACTGAAATTTTTGCTATTTTAATAAAAATCAAAATTTCATCCCTAAGAAAAATATAAAGTCGAATCACACACACATACACACACACACACACACACACACACACAGATATATATATATATATATATAATTTACCTTTTTTTTTCATACATAAACCAATAGTTTTAACATTTGAAATAAAACATATATGTTAAATAAAAATTCTTATAATTTTTCCAAACCATTTTAATTTTTACACATAGATCAAAATTTCTATTTACAAATCTAAGACCCAAACCACCCCATACGACCTATGTATATAATATCATTAAGATTTATATTTTGAAATAAGATTAATATATAAAATTTCAACAAATTACACTGTTCAAATCTCATTTATAAACTACTATATACATATGGTACAAAATCCACTTCGCAATACAATTATAAATTTTAAACACTTTACCTCTATATATAAACTAATATATAACTACCCATACATAAACAGTAAAGCCTATACACAGACTTATATAAAATTTTAGACAACGGATGTACGAATTACTTATATAACTTATATTATAACTTATTTTATAAATATATATAATACTGTAACCTGTGCAGACCGAAAGTATAAGTTAGAATGTAAACTTTATACAATATTTATAAATAACAACTAATATAACTTTTTTTTTTGCGAAAGCAACTGGTCTACACTAAAACACATATACACCCTTAACTTTTATGCAAACATGCATGCCAACTGAAATGAAAACTTATATATTAGAAAACTAACTCCATACATAAGTGTATGCAAAGTATATATATATATATATATATATATATATATATATATATATATATATATATAAGGCCGTAAAGATATATCTATAATTATTATAACTTTATATAAATATATGTCATATACGAACTTAGGAAAATAAACAAATTCAAAAATCCTATACAACTTCCATAATAATAAGATGTAAATTGACCTTCAAATAAAAGTTATAAACCTGTTTATTATAAAACTATATATATAATGACGGATTTACAAAACTTATAAAATAAATCATACAATATGGTTTGTAAAATATACATATATGGACTCAAAGTTAAAACAAAATGAATATAAATCTACTTGCTAAATACGCAGACTCCATTTGTAGATCCAACACAACTCACACATATTAAATATGCATACACTTCTAGAAACAAAACAAATTTTCAAAAAAAATGGAAACCACGTTTGGTATATATATGTATTCAAATCCAACAACTTTATATAAACCACTATATGTATGCATCTTATATTTTTATACCACTATCAGTGTATTATAACTATACTCCATATAAACAAATATGCGTACAAACTTTGAATGCTAGAATATGCATCAACAGCACGTATAGGGGACGTGCATTGATAAAATCATCCATATCATAGCTAAATATAAAACTATATATATAATATATATATATAACACTTGCAAATATAAACTTAACTTACCTATGCCTGGTTATGCGAACAGTAGAGGAAACATGGGAGGGTCGCTGCGTCTTCGATGGATATTGCGCAAGGGGAAGAGTGGGTTCGGTGGAGGAGCGGAGTTTGGAAAAGGTGAAGGAGAGGCCGAAATTTGTAGTGCCAGGCAAGTTTATATAGAAGAGGAAGAAACAATAGGGAGGGAAAGAAGAGAAATCTGGGAAGAAGCAATAAAAAAGGGAAGAAAATACGAACAGAAGTAAATGGAAACGACTAAATAAAAGTAATCAAAGAAATAGCACAATCACATGTTATGATTCAGTTGAGGATTTAAGGCAAAATATTCACGTTGATTCAGGAAAATAATCAAAGCAAATAAATGGTAGCATGTTTCAGATTTGAACGGAAGGAAAGAGAAAAGTCACAATTCCGGAAAAATATCAAAGTAACAGCTACACAATGATTCAAGAGCTATTAAAGCAATTTTTTAAATTGTGAAGGCAACATTACTCTGCGTTATATTTTTAAAATAAGAATGCTGAACGAAAATCAACAGTCAAATATGGTGCGGTGTAAATGGCAAGAGTCACGCAGATTACTGAATAAAATAAAACGAATAACCATTTATTTATTTTTTTAGACGGTGGAAAAATGAAGAAATAAAAGGTCAGTGAAAGTAGGAATGAATATATTAGAAAAGTAACGATTCTAGTAGCAACGGTCATCTTAGATTAAGTTGAAAAATATATAATAATTTATTACCGTGGATATGGTTCAAATTTTTTTGAAAGCAAGGAAACCAAAAGGTCACAATTAAAGGTAAGCTTTAAATTTTTAGTAAACACAAAACGAATCTAAGTTTATACGTTTATAAATTTCCAGCTGTAGTGTATATATATAATGAACGGTCATAATGAAAGAAGTGGAAACAGGGAGCGTAGGAAAGGAAAGGTTAGAAAAATAAAGTTTTCACCCTTAAATTCCGGAGATTAATAAGGTAACGTATCTCTTCAATGAAATGTACAGCAACGATTACAAGCTAAAATTTAGCTGAAAGTTTAAATTTATGAGGGGAAGATGGGTTTTTTTTAAATTAATCACTTCCCAGAATTAACATGTCAATGAAAAAAGGAAAGGAGATGGGAAACGTATTATAACTTATACATAACTATTAAACAGATAGATGGAAGAAAAGGTGAGCAGGTGAGTAAAAGTGGAAACTGATTTATGAGCGAAATGGAATGTGAGCTGTTGCCTGGGAAGAAAATGAAACAGTTTAAAAATTAAAGGCAATGGACTGCTGAAATTAAATGAGTATAAAATGTGTAAAAGTTATATACTGAAACGGCTATAAATTTCAATTATTATTATAAAACGGGGAATAACGAAAGGCAAGGATGATGATTTCAAAGTATATTAATGGCTAGGAATGGGGAAGTCTATCTGTAAATTGGAAAAATTATTAAGCAATTGAAATCAGTAGAAAAAGTAACAGCTACACACTGTTTTAGAAACAATCAAAGCAATTAATAGCTTGATTGGACAGCAAGAATAAATATGGAAAGACATGTTATAAAGGCAAAATAAACCATTTGAAAATAAATAAAAGAAATGATGGCAAATAAAACAGCTGTGCCTTGAATTTTCCAAAATAAATTATTTTATGAACATCAATTATTACTGACTTATATTGAACAGAATCACACCCTAAAATATACTTTCTTATTTTTTGATGAAAATTTATCATTTGCCACATTTAACTATACGTAATCCAAATGTAAGATTTTATTTCAAAATATTATTATTTAAAATTTCTCAAAAATCAAATTAAATACGCTAAATAAAACCATTAAAAATTAACAAAATTTTACGGGTCATTACAGGTACTTAGACATTATTGTGTGAAATAAGTATTTGACTATGGAAAGATTAAAACTCATATTGGTGTATGAGTTACGCTGGTATTCAAATAAGTTTTAAGCTTAGTATTTATATTATTTGGGTTTACTCACGCTGGTTTCCAACATGATCCGGATGTTACTTTAATGTAATGATCAGGTCAGAACAAGTATTACAGATTTTCAGTTGGATCGTTCTGGAGTTCAAAGGACGAGCGAGATGGCAAGAATGTATGGAGTATATTCCGCTGTGTATTGGAGTTATATTTCTTGTTTTCTGGGACAAGTTAATTATAACTGTCCAGTTTATGTGTGAATGGTTTTACTCTGATGTATTGTATGTAAATTGACATCTACAGCTTTCTTTGTATAAATGCTATTATTTGATATTATATTTTAATCCATTGCGAATGTGAGATTCTATGCTGTTGTTTTCTGTTTCTTCTTCTACCCCTTTTCTTCTTTTCCCTAACAATCTGGAAATTCCGGCATTCGATTGCTCGACACTTCCATCATAAGCGTATTAGTGTCGAATTTTCGAGGTCGAAAATTTCGGGTAGCTACATTTTTTCATAGAAAAGATCTAAAAAATTTCTGATTAAAATGGCAAAGTTCGATCTGTGCAATTCAGACCTTCGTAGCTCCATTTATCAAGAATTGTCATTGTCGTTCAAATTCGAAGCGATATAAGTGGCGACATATGAAATTTTGTTACGAATATCGTAACATAGATTTTAGTTCATCGTTGGATTTGTATCGCCGCGCTGATCTTTGGGCTATATTTATTTTCTTATTTTGGCTTCTATAGTAAAATGCTAAGTGGTCGAGATAGCGGTCCATGCCCATGCGCTGATGAATATTGACCCATCACCATTTTATTTTACTTCGTTTCTTTCGGTTCTGTTCCTAGTCGACTAACTTTGCTAGCGCAGCCTCAAGAATTAAATGCTGCATTAATTACCATCATGCATTCCTCCCTCCATTTATTTATACATGCATGCTCTCCTTCTGCTCCTCCCGTACTGATCTTCTCTGTGAACATTTGCTTGAGAAGTAAATATATACTATATATATAAATGTATATATGTATATGTATATGTGTGTGTGTATTACACCACTCACGTAGCCCCCTTCCCTCTTTCCTTATTTCGCCTTCCCTTGCTAAGCCTCGCACGCAACTTTGAACCGAAGTCCACCCAACCTCTTCCATGCTCCGCCCCGCGCCCTGAACCCGTCACCGAGCCTCCAACCGAACCGAACCGAAACCAATAGCCCGAACCCACGACCAAACCAGAACACGCTCGCCAAATTTCGAACGCCTAGTCCACCTAGCCGAAGCTTTGCTCTGCACGTTGTCTACTTCATCAAACCCGTACACGACAACATTTCTAAAAAGGAGCGGCTCACTCTCTAGTGCATGCACGCGTGTCCGTTTTGTCGTGTCCGTTCCTGCTTTTCTAATCCACGAAGGTGAGTGTATAACTCATGAAATTTATTTTTATGCAAGTTAAATTTTCAGTTTAAAATTGTTATGTTATAAATTAGTTTAGTTTACATTAATTTGGCTGATTTTAAATAGTTTTCTTTTTATATTTTTTTTCTACTAAAAGTCTGCATGACCGGTAGTGTTTGTTGTGTGTAGTGTGTATGAACTTGGAGGCTTGTATACGTGGATACAAAATTGATTGGAGAGGAAGATGCATATATATGTGCATTGATATGGGAGAGTGGCAGGCTTGTATTGCAAATAGGGAGGTAACGGGTTCATTTGGGTACAGGCAGCAAAGAAAAGAGAAGTGGGAAATGGAAGAGAAAGGGATATGCGGTGGTATTGCTGTTTGCAAAGGAAAGTGCATTTGAGCCCATTTGAATGTAGATAATTGCAAACAAAAAAAAGGTAAAAATATACAAGAAGGGGAGTTGTTCTCGTGATTTGGTTATAGGGGTGGTGGACCGAAGCATGTTTGGTTTAGTTCATGGTTGGGTGAGATTTTATTGAATAGTTTAGTTAAGTAATTTTTTTAGATATCTGATTAGTTAGATTAGTTAATAATTAAATTAGTTTATAAAATGTTTAACATTGGATTTGGGAAGAGGATAGAGTAGCAGCCGCTTTCTTATTTGATTTAGGAAGAATGTTGTAGCTGCGTTTTAGGCTATTGGGCTTTGTGGGTGGTAAAGGTTATTTAGTTTAATAATTAGTTTTAATTAAAATGTGTAAATTTAGGAAATTAATAACTTCTCCATACGAAGTCCGTTTAATCCACGGTCTTTGAATTTAGATTTGTATTGACGAATAGAACACATTAGTGTAAAGTATTGACATATTTAACGTAGTATAATTTAGTGGTGAATAAAAACCCATTGAATTTAATTATGGTTAACATAATGAAATAACTATATTTCATTAGTGATATTTATTCAACAGAATAAACCCCGGTTTTGTTATTATATTTATTTATTTATTGATATAGTGAGTATTTGTATTTATTGTTACCGTTGATTGATTGTTTGGTTGTTTGAATTGTGTTCGACCAATTATAAGCAATTACCCTTTTTATTTAGCATGGATTGGGTAAAAGATAAATTTTAAGTTAACATCTTGTAATTTATTTTCCAATTTAACTATAAGGTGTTTAGCAACATTATGAGTTCATTTAATTATGATAATTAATTAGAACAATTTTGACTTGAATAAGATTGTTTTGAAACAGGATTTTCATAATTTTTTTTTTTGAAAGGTTAATTGAAAGACGGTATTTACAAATGAAATGTTAGAAAATAAAAGATATTTTATCTTTTAAATAAAATGGTTGTGTGAAATGAAATTGAGAATTCGATCGAAGAGATTATTTCCTAAAATGAGTATATTACTAATAAGTTTAATATGGATTCATAAATCAAAATGTGAAAACTGAATTCCAACTTGAATTTGATTGCTCATACGAAGTCGATGCAACTTGTTTAGTCTGTTAAATTACTGTACTTATATTGTTTGATTTGAATTTACTTACATAAAAATATGTAGTCCTGACTCGAGAGTATTGTCTTTTCATTACGCTCGGGTCAGCCCGAGTTGTTTCAGTTCTTGAAGACATTAGTTACTTGAAGACGAAGATGGAGATTGAAAGACCATACTTACTACTATTACCTCGCTGCATTATATTGGTATGTTCAGTTAAATGTACAACTATGATAATATTGAGATGGAACTAAACGTATATTGATAAACAACTTTGTAATTATGTTACTATTATATTTTATCCTTTCGTTGTGAGATTATATATTGTTCTTTTCTATTATTCTTTTTTTGATATTAATAAATGGAATAATTTTAATTTGGATTTTATATAGAATATAAAAAAATGAATTCTATAAATTGATAAAATCAATCGTGACTGTTGATGATGATTGAATGTTATCTCTTTGTTAATTGATTGTTCGATTAATATGGATGTGCATATTGTTGCTTGTTGATCGATAGGTCGTGCTCGGCCAGTTTATGAGCATCGAAAATTGACCGTCGACTTGAACATTTGATTATGGTTGGAAAATTTTGGTTTTTGAAAATATTTAACCAATTGAGAAACTGCATGTTTAACATGGATTATGAAGTGAATATATAATTGAATTTCCCCTTGTATCATTTTAAAGAGTAATGGATACCATTTGAAAGTGTTATATGAAATATGGTTTATCTAGACATGGTTAATAAATAAACAAAAGTTATTCAAATTGAAAATTTTAGAGTTTGGATTCTGGGATTTTTGAAATTGGTTTTAAGATTTGGAAAATGCATAATAGCATAATATGAAATTATTTTCCGAATGAAACAGTTATAAATGATTTCAAAGTGATTTCAAAAAAAAGATTTTCAAAAGATTTAAAAAATGAAGTCCGAAACTCACTTCTATCGCTAGAAAATAAATTTTGATGATGACTACAACATCATCGGCATTCATTTTCGAGTTTCAAAGTGGAGGAGGCCACTTTAGTAGTTTTGCTACTTGTTTGTTTAATGAAACTGATTTGATTCAGATCGCTGAAGTATGATTTGATATTTGAAAAAAAAAATGTATAATTATTTCAAACGATTTGGAATAAAAAACCGGTGTTCAGTTCTCGAATTTTGGATTGAATCATATTATAAACACATGTATCTTATGCATTAGGATTGATTGATGATTATGCATCTTGTTAAGATGCTTGCCGATTTCCAATTTTTTGAATTAGAGTTTGATTTTTCCGACGATTTTAAACAGTTGAACACTTCCAAATTGATATTTAGTTTATAGTTTAGTATTTTGAAAAAGTACATACAAGTTTAGCTTATAACTCTTTAACTAATAATAATAATAATAATTTAAACAAGTTTTTAAACATTAAATATTTTGGTAAACAAAATGAATAAGACTATTTTGTATTATATGATTATGAAATTTGTTTTGGATTGTTTTAAATGAAATTTTGTTTTAAGAAATATTCCTGAATAATATAGAGATTTACAATTTTTTTTTTATTCATTTTACAAATTTATTTTAAAAGTAATTTTGATTTATAAACTCTTATTTATTTACAAAATGATTTTAGAAAGAAAATTTGAATTTATATAAATATGACTATAAAATAAGAAATTGAAATAAAATTT
This sequence comes from Allium cepa, assembly GCA_030765085.1. Taxonomy (NCBI): domain Eukaryota; kingdom Viridiplantae; phylum Streptophyta; class Magnoliopsida; order Asparagales; family Amaryllidaceae; genus Allium; species Allium cepa. The sequence goes on along the minus strand of CM060939.1, from coordinate 26,658,979 downwards.
CGAAACTATTGATTTGAAATTATGATATTTTGAATTTGAATGATATCCGATTCGAGGAAAATGATTGTTGAAATCATATATGAATTTGAAGCCGAACCGATATTTGAAAGTGATTTATTTCGAGAACCTTTGAGTATATAAAAATATTGATTTGGAAGTTTTCAAACTTATATAAAAATGATTTGTATAAGTATGAAGTTAATTCAAAAGCTGTTGATTTGAAAGATACTTGATCTTGAAAGTGATAATCTTATATATAACAGAATTTATATAAGTATGATTTTGAGGTGATGATTTGAAAACGTACTATGTATAATATGATATACATTTTGAAATTGTAGATAAGGAAAGTACCTTCTACTTGATTATCTGATTTGTGGCCACATTGTGGATACATTCTATTGATTCTTTAATTTGATCCCAGACGGATTTTATAATGCCTTCGGTATTCCAGGATGACTTATTTGCAGGAAATAGGAAATACATAAGATAGTCCTAGATAAAGTAACAACGCAGCGATTCGTTGTTCCAAGCAAAGGGAACTTGGATACCATCAACGGTTGTTCATTTGAATGTGTTATCACTTAGCTTCTAGCAGATCACATAGGGCCCTTCCCAATTTGTTTTGAATGTTCCGGGTACAAGGTAGACCTGTTTGAGGACAAGGTCTATATCTTCAAAAGTGCAATTATAGACTATGGAATTAAATATCGTGTGGCCCTTTTTCGGTGTGCAACGGTCCTTAACTCGACTTCTTCCCTCTTCCCATCGACCAATGATGTGCACATAAAAGTGCATATTTTTACTTCCATATTTAATCTACTTTTATTTAAATAAATGAGCATATTAGGGTATTTTACATTTTCAAACCAAAATTTAAATTGTTTTCAAATCATCATTTATTCATCTTCATTTGTGGGGTAAAATGGTTATTTTGTGTATCATTTAATTTGAGAAAATTTATTTGCACATTTTTATTTTTATTTGTAGGAAATGAAGTGCAAATATGAAGAGATTTCATGGATGTATGCATGGATATATGCTTAAGGCAAATGGAGAATGGAAATAAATAAATACATGCAACATGGAGGAGCCCACATACCCACTACCATATGGTCCATAATCAAAATCACGTGCACATATTAATGGAGACTTAAAGACATGTTAGTGGGGATTAATTTTTTCCCTAATGATTACTTCGAGATTACGCTTTATCAAAGGCATTTTAGGCAGTCCTTTAAAATAAGAATTAGGGTTCTAAGCATATATAAATATCTCTTATATTTCATGTAATCTTCTTCCTTTCATTCAAGTTGTAGCCACAAATTCAATGATAAATAAAAACGACTTTTTAATGGCTTCTTATCCTTCTCCTTATTAGCTTCTGTTTACATGCTCATTTCTTTTATGCAACTTTCTTTTATGCTCTTTTATTGTTTTATGCTCTCTTTTAACTTATGCAATTAGTTTGGATTTATTTTATGCAAGTAGTAAGTTCTCTCTTCTTTTAGTTAGCACTTCTCTTCATTTATGTTTATGTTGAAACCACTTTATTTTAACAGATTTTCAAATATGAGTAGCTAAACTCCTTCAATTTAGGGGTAATGAAGCTCTCATGAAACATATTAAATTAACATAATGATTGCACTCGTGATCTCTCATATGTGCTTAATGGAAAATATGAATGATGGTGATTTATGTTTCTTTTCTATTGAAATTTGATAGCCTCTATTAACATCTCAAATAGGCTATGCTTAACTCCATTTAAAACATAAACTATTTGATCATTTGCCTAAGTGATTTTGATAATTAAAGTCAAACTATAATCAAAATTTGATGATCAATGTTACTAATTAATAGTAAATAGATCATACTTAAAATAGATTTTATTTATAATTTTCATCATTTTCATAAGTGTTGATAAGTGGGTTTGAATGGTGTGTTAGAGTTTGATGATTTATGTTGTGTTAATTATTAGCACAAATAATTCATACTTATAATAATCACATCTATCATCTCAACTTAATATTTTAATGAGAGATTAAACGTGAATTTTATGTTAATTTATATGAATAATTGAAAGTGGATTTGCCTCTAAATTGCTTCCTATTATCATAGTTTTATTCACTTTTTCTCTACTCATTTTCGTCAATTTTCTAGTTTAAAAAAAATTTCAAAAACTTTGGTTAATTTGATTGAGTATTATTAGAATTTAATTCATACCCTGTGGATTGACCCGTACTAGCATACATACTACAATTATACGTCGTACGTTTGTGGTTTTATAACGATAATATTTTTAATGATGGTTTTCTAATCGATAGTAATTTCCGCCGTTGTCGTTATCAACAAGTTTTTGGCGCCGTTACCGAAAAATTGCAATTTGATTTAATTTTACTCGTCAAATTATTTTTTTATTTTTTATTTTCATTTTAAATGTTGAGTTGTATTTAAAAAAATAATTATTGTTGTGTGTTTGTATGCAATTTTTGTTTTCATTCTGTTTGTGTGCATCTCTTGTTTCCTTTGCATTTGCACTCTATAAAAAAAAGCAGCATACACAATTTCATTTCAAAATAAAAATAGTTCATTTTGTTTGCATTACCTTTTCATTTCTACTTCTCTACTCTGTGCTTCTGTTTTACATTTGAAAATAAAAAAAATTACATTGCATTCTCTGTTTTACACAATCACACCATATGCTATTCACGAACCGAAACTCCATAACATCATCATTTCAATCTGCACTTACACAAAAAATGCCGACCAATTCCACCACCTACCTCAATCACTTCACCATCCAATTCAACCCACCATATTCAGCTTCCTCTCTGCTCCAACCAGGGCCGGCTTGGGGGCTAGGGCAAGCAGGCGGCCGTCTAGGGCAACCCCACTCGACGGGGGCAACAATCGAAAAAAAATAGGTCAGTAATGAATGATGAATTTTATATAAATATGTATTTATGTCGAAAATTTTGTAAAGAAGTATTGGTTTGGTTGGTTGTGTGTATGAGTGTTCATTATGAGGTTGGTACTTCAATCCCCCATGGGCAATTTTTGCCCTTTCATTATTTTTTCTAAAATTGAAACATGTTTTGCTTCCAACTGTATTTTCGAGTGTCAATTACCTGTATCAGTTTCAACAATTGTTTTCAAAACATTCCGTGACATCAAATTTGCTTAATTTTTTGCAGAATTTTTTCGCCTCGCCTTTTCTGTTGTTCCAAGAATATATATATATATATATATATATATATATATATTCAAAAGATCAAAAATTGTATACGTTTATTTTATGTTTTGTTAACATTGAGTACTTAGCACATCGAAAGTTTTCATAATTGTAAATTCATAGGTTCAACATTCAATATTGGCACATTCAAACTATAAGCCTTAGAAATCTAACTAGTGGAGTTTTTGGTAGTTTATAATGAATGTTCAAATACATTACATTCTGAATTTGTTTGATTGTAAGTTGTGAATGTTTCTGTAAACTCATATTTGCAACAAGTCATTATATCATTTATAATGAATACCAACTCTTGGAAACACTAATATGCATGTAATTATCAAAAATTCATATGCTCTGAGACCATATTATTGATATTTATAATGGACATGTTCATTTGGAAATTGATAACCCATATACATTGATTCTCAACTTCGGTTATTTTATTTAAAAAGGTGACACAGTATATTCTCGGCCATGGCAACCCAAAGCTTTGAACCGGCCCTGGCTCCACCTCTACTGCACCTCAACCAAGCCTTCAACCACCTGAAACAGTTCACCACCCTTCTGCCTTTCAACTTCCAGCATAAGTAAAAAGAAACTACCCACTGTCATACACATATACAACCACTGTCGTCACACACAACCTCCATTTCCTTTGCCACCATCCTCCTTATATCACCACAACAGCAAATTGTTCCTCAACATTCACCTATCATCATCTTCCAAACCGCCACTTTCTTCCAACCACTACAGCACATTCACTGCTAACATCACAGTGCACATCACTGCTAACTTCCCACTGCCACCATCTCCTCCATTACTTCACCAGTAACCTGACTTCCACCTCTTAAATCATCCAAATAACCCCAATCTTCATCACATTAACCACCGAGCAAACCAGAAGTCTGCACTACTTCAACAGCCTCACTAACCATCGTCTACAAACTATCACCCTCCACCGATCACACTTCTCGGTCACAAATCAACATACTTCAACTTCAATTCAATCGCACCCACCATCCATCCTGCAACCACCACCGCTTTCTACTGCACACACCCAATTCACCAAAATCGTACCTCCGTCTCCTCTCAAACCACAACAATCGATCGCCGCAAACCCTCCACTGCCACCAGCCTCCTACTTCCAACCCCGATTGCGATTTCAGAACCGTGATTTCCAGATCGTGTTTATTACAGGTCGCGTTTTTATTTCAATTTTTCTTCTTTTTGACTTCATTTTTTTAATAAACAGAGAAGGAAGGAAAATCATATTAGGGTATGTGTAAAAGGATAGGGCAGCGGGCTCTTGGGTTTTTTATTCGGCCGACCTAACTTCTTTTTTCTTAGCCTTTATTATCTGTAAGTTTTCTTCTCTTTTAAAGGGAGGAAAAAAAAAAAAAAAATCTGAAAAATTTTGCTTTCGTTTTTTGCTTAGGTAATTCGGGTTGATTTTTTTTTTTTTTAAGGTGCTTTGTTGTTCAAACTTTCATTCTTCTTAAAAACCAAAAAACAACAATTTTTGTGTAAATTCAATTATCTTTTTTTAGAAAAACAACAATTATCTTTGGGTTTGACTTTTGAATTTCCATTCTCCTTAAAAATAAAAAATAAAATAAAATCATTTTCAACACTTGTACAGGTTGCAAATTGCAGGAAATCAAAAGAAAAAAACTGCTCTGCTTTGCTTTGCCAAATCTACGCCAACAAAATATCGCTGCTTTAAAAATAAATTTTTCAATAACTCTGCACGCTCTGATATCGTGTTCTTAACTATTGTTTTATTTAATTGCATAGTTAGTTGCTTGCATTTAAAAAAAACAAAAAAATAATATAAAATATCATTCGTAGATGCATTGTTAAATCACGTTTAATTTCTGCTTTGCATTTATTTCATCTTGTTTTTATTTTCTAAAGGCAACACCAAAACCCACATAATGTGGTGGATTTCATCACCCCTTCCTTGGCTTACGATTTGCATAAGTCGTTGGACTTAAGGATGTTGCGAGCTCATCTAGGGCTTAATTGTATCTTGACAAGTTATCTTCTTTCGACAATCTAATTTCTCGGTGTCTGGGCTACGGCAGAGCAATAATCATATATAAATATTATGATGATTCATAAATATTATAGTAATTTTTTTAAAGGTACTTAAACCTTCGGCTGCATTGCTATGGTGATTTTTGATGCACCGATAACACATGTCTGTTACCTGGCTAAGAACTATTTTCTTGGATTAAGACAAAGTGTGATTATACAATTTTGAGTTAGGAGCTACTAAGGACAAGAAATTTGTAATTAAGTCCTTGCATTCATTTAGTTGCATTAGTTCATACACATATAAAAAAAAATCCAAAAATAAAAAATTTGTACATTTTACTTAACTTAGTTTTTTTAAATACAATTCAAAATAAAAAAATCATTTCAAATCTTTTCCTTTGAAAAAATTAAACAAAATCATAAATCCAAAAACGAGTATTTTTTAAGTTCGTTGTTTTTAGAAAAAAACAAAAAAAAACATATTTTCAAAAACTAAAACTAAAAAAGAAAAGCAAAAACATATAAAAAAGAAAAAAATTGAAAATCCAAAAAACAAAACAAAAATCAAATCTCTCTTTTGAAAAATAAATTCTCTTTGGTAAATACTTTTTCTTCTAATTTTTTTTATAAAAAAAACAATTATTCACTTCATTTCATCTTCTAAACCATGTTTCATTTTCTTAAATTTGATTCTCACTTCTTTCTCTCCTTGACCTTTTTACTTGTGCTTGAGTATCTGAACTCGTGACATAACAACAAATCGTTTAAATCGGACAAACGATCCTCCAATAATGGTGAACAAAAACGCCTCTCGAAATCTTATGGATAGAATCTTTCCCGATAGAGTTTCTATTCCTTCTTATATCAGATTACCCGTCCAACGGGTAAGCATTTCAAAATTCAGTCCAATCATATTGCCACGCTCCCAAAATTTGACAATTATGAACACGATGACCCATACATCTTAACAAAATTCAAACAAGTAGCGCAACCATTAACCTCCAACAATTATGTGATGATGGAATCTCGATTAACTCATTTTGCTCCTACCGATTATGTTGAAAAATGGTTGTACAGCTTACCATTAAACTCAACCAAAACTTGAGAAGAATCTGTTAGTTTTCTTAAAAAAGTTCTACTCCTTGGAAAAAACAACCAAAATCCAAAAACGAAATTATCGATTTTCATCAATTCAGGGGTGAACAATTCAAAAAATATTTTTAAAGATTTAAAGAGCGTTTGATAAAATGTCCATACCATAATTTTGAAAAATGGACTCTTTGCCAAATCTTATACGATGGACTTGAAAACAGCTCATGAACCATGCTTGAATCTATGTGCCAAGACAATTTTCTCGCTCAACATCATGACGATGCTTGGCTATTCCTTGGAAACTAGGCCGAAAAGTCATCCAAATAGGAATTCTAACGAAAAATCCATTTATTCACAGTCGAGCGCACACTCGACGGGATCATCTTTAGCTCTAGAAGCTAGAATCAATGTAATGATCAATAAATTCGATAATATTTTCTTATCCAACCTAATGAACCAAGCTTCCCAACCAATGTGTTATAAATGCAACGATATGAATCACGTAGCCGGTCAGTGCCCTAATTTGATTGAAAAAATGAATGCTTTTAATAAGGTTAAAAATGACCCGTTTTCTCCAAAGTACAATCCTGGTTGGAGAAATCATCCTAATTTTGCTTGGAACCAAAATAATTCCAACATGAATTTGGTTCGTCCCAACTTTCAAGCATTTCCGAATAATGCTTCGAACCGTCCCTTTCAACCTAATCATTTTCAACAAAATTTTGCAGGTCCATTTCAAAATCAACTGAAACAATCTTTTGCTCCCCAAGACGATAAACGATTGACTTTACTTGAGAAAAGTCTTGAAACTTTGGCTAAGGCAACTACTCAAAGTCTCTAATCAAATAGCAATTTGTAAAATTTGTTAACTTCGTACAATGGGAATACGAGTCAATCGATTGCTAAACTTGAAATGAAAATGAGTCAATTAGACACGTTTGTGAGTGAACATGAACGAGGCATGCTCCCAAGTCAGATAGTTTCGAATCCTAGAAATCAAAACACGAATTCGAACCAAGCCTATGTTGTTCAAGTTAGCAATGTCAACCAAATTAATTCTATCATGACTTTGCTTCTGGTAAACAAATCGATAATCAAGTTGTTAATCCAAACGATTTACCGAAAGCCCCTCTTGACACTTCAAAAACAAGCGAATCTAAACAAAACATTGAGCCAAAACTTTGAATCAAATGCAAATCCAAATTCTTCTTCTACTCAAGTAGACCGACCTACTGAGTATCATGTTCCACTTCCACATCACCTTCAACCTAAGAAACATTCCGATCAAATGGAAAAGATGTTGGAAATTTTAAACAAGTGAAAGTAAACATTCCTCTTCTTGATATCGTTCAACAAGTCCCAACTTACGCTAAGTTTCTAAAGGACTTATGTACTCAGAAACGACACACTCATGCTACGAAGAAAGTTTTCTTAGCTTTCGTACTTAGCGAAGTTTTGTCTCAATCAATCCCTGTTAAATACAAAGATCCTGGATGTTCGACGATCTCGTGCATGAAAGGAGACAAGACGATTAATAAGTGCTTACTAGACTTGGATGCTTGTGTCAATTTGATTCCTTACTTAGTTTACTATCAACTTGGCTTGGGTGAACTAAAACCAACAAAAGTAACTCTTCAATTTTTCGATCATTTGATAAAGAAAACCATAGGATAAATTGAGGACGTACTCATCCAAATCGGGCAATTCATATTCCCCGTCGACTCATCGTCCTTGAAACATAGCCCATGAACAATTCGATAAGTCAAATTCCATTGATTTTAGGCCGACCTTTCTTGGCTACTTCAAATTCTCTAATCAACTGTCGAAACGGTTTGATAAAATTTCATTTGGAAACATGACTTTAAATCTTAACATTTCAGTCTCGAAAACCAATCGAACGAGCCACGTGACCAAACTCTAGAAGTTAACTCCATTCAAGAAAATTTGGATAATGAAATGGTTGATCCTAAACCATGAATGCGAGACCGAATACTAACAATTCTTTCAAGATGAGCCCAACGAAATTAAAAACGCGCTCCCGTTTGAACCTCTCACTGTTGATTCAGTTCTTCAATCAAATTCTTTGATTAAGCAATCCCCGAGGTTGGAACTCAAACCCCTTTCTGATCACCTTAAGTACGCCGACTTAGGTGACAATGAAACGTTTCTTATCATAATATCTTCAACTCTCTCTTGATCAAGAAGCTTTCCTTCTTTCAATTTTGCCGAAAAACAAAGAAGCAATTGCATGGTTGATCATCTATATAAAGGGAATTAGTGCTGCTCTTGTTCAACATCGCATCCACTTAGTTGACGAAGCCAAGCCTATTCGTGACGCGCAACGAAGGCTTAATCCAAAAATAAAGGATGTGGTTCATGAAGAAATTCTTAAACTCCCCGATAACATAATCATATACCCCATTTCTTATAGTTTGTGGGTTAGCCCAGTTCATGTCGTGCCTAAAATGTCCAGACTTACCGTTATCAAGAATGATGCTAACGAACTCATTCCTTCTCGTACTCAAACAGGTTGGCATGTTTGCATTGATTATCAAAAACTAAATGTTGCAACATGCAAAGATCACTTCCATCTTCATTTGATCGACCAAATGCTTGAATGTTTAGTCGGTCATGAATCCTATTGCTTTCTTGATGGTTACTCCGGTTATAACCAAATTCCAACCGCTCTTGAAGATTAAGAGGAAACGAATTTCATGTACCCCTTTGGCACCTTCGCATATAGACATATGCCTTATGGCCTTTGCAAGATCCAGCTACTATTCAAAGATGCATGGTCGGCATCTTTTCCAACATGATCGAACGCTTTTTTGAAGTGTTTATGGATGATTTTTACATCTTTGGATATTTTTTTTCTGCGTGCTTACGCCATCTTGAGTTGGTTCTGAATTGATGTAAGGACAAACAGTTAACGTTAAATTGGAAAAAATGTCACTTCATGGTCAAACATGGCATTGTCCTTGGGCATGTCATTTCAAACAAAGTCATTCAGGTAGATAAAGTGAAAATTGATGTAACTGCGAATCTACCGTTTACCAAATCTATCAAGAATATTCATTCATTTCTTGGACACGCTGTTTCTTATCGGTGCTTTATGAACGAACTTAGTAAAATTGCTTGACCACTAACAACTCTTATTGGAAAAGACGTTCCATTTGACTTTAATTCTGAGTGTGTTTCTACTTTCGAACGTCTCAAAAACGAACTCATTTCTGCTCCCATCATTTTCTCATCCACTTGGGCTCTTCCTTTCGTAATAATGTGCGACGCTTCTAACTTTGCAGTTGGTGCTGTCTTAAGACAACGCATCAATAAGATTCTTCATTCTATCTACTACGCTAGTATGACTCTAAACGATGCTTAGTTCAATTATACGACCACTGAAAAAGAGCTTTCAGTGGTAGTCTTCATGCTCGAAATTCTGACTTATTTGATTGGTTCACACATTATTGTTTACACTGACCATTTCACTCTTAGGTTCCCTTTCGCTAAAAAGGACGCTAAGTCTCGTTTGATCTATTGGATCCTATTATTTCAAGAATTTGACCTTACAATCAAAGACAAAAAAGGATCCGACAATGTCATTGCTGATCATCTGTCATGTCTTCCAAACGCACCACCTACTTTATCGATCAACGAAAACTTTCCTGATGAACAACTTCTTTCCCTTTCCATCAATCCATGGTGTGCGATATAGTGAACTATCTAGTCATTAAGGAATCTCCTTCATTTTGGTCGAAACAAGATAAATATAAATTTCTTTCCCAAGTCAAGTACTTCTATTGGGATGATCCATACTTTTTTAAGTACCATTTCGACCAAATCATTCGATGTTGCATCCCGGATTACGAAGTCAAAAGTGTTCTTTCGTTTTGTCATGACCAAGCTTGTGGTGGTCAATTTGGTCCTAAGAAAACAATGAAAAAGGCGATTAAATGTGGTTTTTACTAGCCTACGCTTTTCAAAGATGCATTTGAGTATTGTAAAACTAGCGATCACAACCAAATTTTGGAGAAGATCTCTCAACGAAACATGATGCCTTTGACACACATTCTTATAATTGAAATCTTTGATGTTTGGGGTATTGAATTTATGGGACCGTTTCCAATTCTTTCATAAATATGTACATTATTCTTGTTGTTGATTACGTCTCTAAATGGATTGAAGCCAATCGTTATTAGAAAAATGACCACAAAGTTGTTGTGAAATTCATAAAAAAACATATTTTCGAGGTTTGGAATAACCTGCACAATAATAAGCGATAATGGAACCCGTTTCTATAATCGTTCATTTGAATCTTTAACGAAGAAATACTTGATAACCCATAAGTTATCCACTCCTTATCATCCTCAAACTTGCGGTCAAGTTGAAGTTTCAAATCGCCAAATTAAACAAATTTTTGAAAAAATTGTGAATAAAAATCGAAAAGATTGGTCACAAAAATTGATAGATGCGCTTTGGGCTTACAGATCTTCATATAAAACCAACCTTGGGATGTCTCCTTTTAGGCTTGTATATGGTAAAGCGTGCCACATACCTATTGAACTTGAACGTAAACCGTTGTGGGCGATTAAGAACATAAATTTTGATCTTGAAAAAGATGGCGAAAATAGAAAACTGCAACTCAATGAATTAGAGGAAATTAGGAACGAAGCGTATGAAAATGAGAAAATTAACAAAGAAAGAACAAAAGTTTTTCATAACAAGTCGATCCTAAGGAAAACATTTTCGCCAAAGGAAAAAGTTCTTTTGTATGACTCTTAACTTCATTTATGCCTTGAGAAATTAAAATCAAGCTGGACAGGACCATACATAGTACGTACTATTTTTCCACACGATGCCATAGAGATAGAAAACCCAAGGATGGATCGATTTTTAAGTCAATGGTCATCGTTTGAAACTTTATTTGGAGTTGACGAATGATCGAGAAGAGGAGCTCATCATTCTTCATAGGCCATACTACGTCTAATAAGAAATGTTAACCCTCTCTTGTAAATATGTACATATTTTCCTCCGTTTCACTCATTATATCATGTATTAACTGTGGGGACATAGTCAAAATTAAGCGTGGGAGGAGTCTTATGTTCATTTTTTATTTTTTTTATGTTTTATTTTTTTGAATTTTCTTTCCAAAACAAAAAAAATCCAAATAAAACGTTCCTTTTATCATATTGATTTACTTTTGAAGAAACATTATAGGATAAGTATATGTTTTTGGTTATTAAAAATTTTTGAAAATTTATTTGCCTGAACAAAAATAAAATAAAGTTTGATTATAAGTAACTGTGGTTTACCGGTATATAAGAAGGTTCATGGGTGATAATTATCAAGTATACCCTAATTGTAATCTTTGTTTAAAAGAGTGGTTGATTTAAAGTAAAGGCGATAATTTTTTTAAATTTCTAAGTTAAGCGGTGCTAAGTTGATTTTGTGTAACTCTCTCTTTTAAAAAAAGAGTTTTTATAAAAATAAGAAACACCTATAGTCGGGTGCTCACGTGTAAGTGTGCATACTCGCCACGCTCTGTACCCTTCTCACGTAAGCCTGAAAGGCAGTGCATGATCGATATATTTGGCCTTAGTTTATCTAAGTTAGATGTACATGAATAAATTTTAAAATAATAATAATAAACACCTAGAGTCATGTGTTCATATGCAAGTGTGTACACTTTCCATGCTATGTACTCTTCTCTCGTAAGCCTAAAAGACAGGGCATGATCGGTATATCTTGCCTCGGTTTATCTGAGTTAGGTGTGTAAATAATAATAACGTTAATATTTTTCAAAATAAAGAGAGCAAGCAATTGAAATCCAAGCACTATTTTCACTTATTTGATTCGATTTGTATTCAAAAGAAATAAAAATACCACTTCGCAAAACTTTGATAATCAACTAAAGAATCCATTTCATAGTTGCACTATGTTATCAACTGAAATAACTAGCCAAACTAGAGTCTAATTATGATGATAACTTAATTTTTATTGGAAGTTTTGATGATCAAAAAGACTAAAATTTCTTGATAATGATCAAAATTTATATTTAACTTACTTGTGTCAATTTAAAAGTAAATTCTTCATTTGTATATATTTTAAAAAACTTGCATAATGTAGTCTCAATAGAATTTGCATTTGGATTTTGTGAGTAGTATCCACTGAAAACCCTCATGAGACAACACTCGTCCTACCAGGAACACCTAGAAATTTAATGGCTTGTTTCATACACTTAATGCAATCATGTTTCCTACGACGTAAATAGAATTATCTTAGTTTAAGTTTATTCGATGACGAACAAAAAGACAAGTGAGAGGGTATTTGATGTGCACGTAAAAAAGCATATTTTTACTTCCATATTTAACCAACTTCTATTTAAATAAATTAGATATTTGGGTATTTTACATGTTTAAACCAATTTTTTTTTTCAAATCATCATTTATTCATCTTTATTTGGGGATAAAATGGTAATTTTGTATATGATTTAATTTAAGAAAATTTATTTGCACATTTTTATTTTTATTCGTAGGAAATGAAGTGCAAATATGAAGAGATTTAATGGATGTATGCATGTATATATGTTGAAGGCAAATGGAGAATGGAAATAAATGAATTCATGCAACATGGAGGAGTCCACGTACCCACTACAATATGGTCCATAATTAAAAGCACATACATATGTTAATGCAGGCTTAAAAACATGTTAGTGGGGATTAATTATTTCCCTAATGATTACTTGGAGGTTACACTTTCTTAATGGAGTTTTAAGTAGTCCCCTAAAATATGAATTAGGGTTTTAAGTGTGTATAAATACCCCTTATGTTTCATGTAATCTTCTTCCTTTCATGCAAGTTGTAGCTATAGAGTCACTGATAAATAAAATGTCTTTTTAATGGCTTCTTAGCCTTCTCCTTATTAGTTTTTATTTACATATTCATTTCTTTTGTGCAACTTTCTTTTATGCCCTTTTATTATCTTATGCTCCCTTTTAATTCATACAATTAGTTTAGATTTATTTTATGCAAGTAGTTAGTTTTCTCTTCATTTAATTAGCACTTCTCTTCATTTACGTTTATGTTGAAATCATTTTATATTAACATGTTTTCAAATATGAGTAGCTAAACCCCTTCAATTTAGAGGTAATGAAGCTCTCATGAAATATATTAAATTAGCATAATGATTTCACTTGTAATCTCTCATATATGCTTAATGTAAAATATGAATGATGGTGGTTTATGTTTCTTTTTTATTTAATTTTGAAAGTCTATGTTGACATCTCAAATAGGCTATGCTTAACTCCATTTAAAGCATAAAGTATTTGATTATTTGCCTAAGTGATTTTGATAATGAAAGTCAAATTAGAATTCAAATTTGATGGTCTATGTTACTAATTAATAGTAAATAGGTCATACTCAAAATAGATTTTAATTTTATTTTTCATGTCATTTTCCTAAGTGTTGATAAGTGGGTTTGAATGGTGTGTTACAGTTTAATGATTTAAGTTGTGCTAATTAATAACGCAAATAAATCATATTTATAATAAGCACATCTATCATCTCTACTTAATATTTTAATGAGAGGTTATAAGTGAGTTTTATGTTGATTTATATGAATGATTGGAAGTAGATTTGCCTCTGAATTGCTCCGCATTATCATAGTTTTATTCACTTTTTCTCTTGCTCATATTCTACAATTTTCTAGTTTAAAACAAATTTCAAAAACTTTGGATTAATTTTTTAAGTATTATTAGAATTTAATTTATTCCCTAGGGATCGACCCGTACTCGCATACGCACTACAATTGTACGCCGTCCGCTTGTGGTTTTATAATGATATAATTTTAACGATGGTTTTTTAATTGATAGGAATTTCAGTTGTTATCAACAACCATTCGAGCGACTTGAGTAGAAGCTGCTTGTTTTGCCTTTGGTTGAAGTTTTTCCTTCGGTGAGAAGGGACTTCTAGCTCGATTGAGATAAATGCTGTTAGGAAATCAAATCTAAGGTTTCGATGACAACAACTATACAATGGAAATCGAATATACATACATATTTCTATATACAGGTAATTGCTAAAGTAACATCACTAGGGAGACAAGAACAAGACTCAAAGAATGTTGTAAAAGACTACAAGTCGATAGGATCAATGGAGCAATGACACAGAAGCACAAAAACAACATGCACATGGATCAGACGTCTGGATGCACTAGCCAGACGTCTGAAGAAATCCTCTGGATTATAAACCAGACAAGATCAGACGTCTGGTTAGTGTACTCAGACGTTTGAAAGGCTACTGTATATAAAAAATATATAAAGCCAGATGTCTGAAACATATACCAGACGTTTGGAACTGAACTCGGATTTTGAAATTCAAATAACAATTGCTGCACTTGAAAAGACATCTTCGCTTCTCTTCACTGCAACTCTTCATCACCATCAGAAGCGACCATAGAACACTTGTTAATGGATGCAACTACTCAAGGAATCTCTCTATCACTATAAATAGCATCAAGAATCAAAGAGAAGAACTCACCTTACTTGCTCTCTTTACTCTTATACTGTGATATATTCTTGATCTCTAGCAATCATATACTTGTATTTCACTCCTCCATATATTCAAGAACTTCTCAATCAATATTCTCTAGATATATATTGGAAGGATTTGTACTTAATAGTCAATATCTGTGTTATAGAACACATACTTGACAAGAACAAGCTATTGTAACCAAGGCTATTCCTTCGAACGAAGTCGGGGTCTTTGATAGTCGAATTTCAAAGGGGAGCTTCAGGACTGGACGTAGGATGGGAGGTCCGAACCAGTATAAAATCCTGGTATGCTTAATTTATATTTTACTAAATTAACTTTATATTATTTACATCATATAGTTAGTATCATATACTTGCATATACATTACACGATCCATCCTATAGACTTTCAATTGGTATCAGAGCAAGGTTTGATCAAAGTACAGTAAAACATTTTTGAATCATTTTAATATGGTAAGTATTTTTCAAGAAGGACAATCCACAGCACGACTGTAACGACCCAGAACTTCTGTCAATTAAAATTTGTATATTTAATTAATTTTAAATATTAACAAGTGAAATTTATAAGTCGAATAAATTTTATTTCGAAAATCTGGATTTAATTGCATAATTAAATCGATAATTTAATATTTGAAAATACAGAAATAATTGGAAATTGGGTTTAATGTGTATAAAAATGATTTATAAAGTTATATTAAATCATATTGGAGTTAGAACAATGTTTGTGAACTTTTAAAATAGAATTAAAAGTTAATTTGTGAAACTGAATATTTTTATATTTAATTGACGAGTTAAAATAGGCATTTTTCAAACAGTCTCGGATTTCGACGAAACCAGTTTCATCGGATCCGTAATGTCAAATTATTATATGGTTTCAAATTTCGTGTCAATCGGATTTACGGTTTGTCCAGGGCAAGCTAAAACGCATAAAAATTAGTTTAAATCGATTTAATTTAAATTTGATCGTTTATTTCCGTAACTCGCACATATGATCGAATTAGCCTCCGAAACATGTTCCATTATGTTCGGAACGCGGGGTAAACCTTAGAAACGCCAACTGACATGCTTCGTTTGGAGTTCGAAATTTTTTGGATGAATAGTGTTTTGGGCAATTTTCTATATAAGCACCTCTAATTTCACAAATTGCAAAAGAAAACAAAAACTAGGGTTTCAAGGTTACATTCGCCTTCTACAGTATCAATGGCCGAAATTCTCTTATTATCTTCTTCAATTATTTCACAATCCACACATCTCTTTGCAAAACTTCCTAAAGCAAAAACGTAGAGCTACGTGAGATCCACAGATCCAACGGTGGAGATCGCATTTGGAGCTACGGATCATCATCAAAGTAGTCGCGTTCGCCTAGGGTTGTGCACATGTTTTAACGCAAAGGAGGGGGCGAGCTTACTGATATGGCGGCCGAAGATGGCTTGCGCGTGGGGCTTCAACGTGGCGTAGGCCGATCGTCTTGAAAGTCGTTGTGGTGGCCGCGATAATTCCTTGATGTTGGCGGCTATGGGTTTCATTTGCATACGTAAATGAACGAAGGGGAGGAAGAAAGTGTGCACGGTTCAGATGCTAGGGTTCAGGATCCAACGGCTGAGATTTAGGGTCTGAAAATAAAATAAAATTTGTAATTTAATTATATTATAAATTCGTATGAACTTTAACAATGCATAACTTTTTCATACGAGGTCAAAAACGCACGAAACGACTTGCATTGGCTTCGTTTTGTTGAGCACTACGCAATGGAGTTGGATTAGAGTTAATTGGAGCTAGTGAAAATTT
Source organism: Allium cepa (assembly GCA_030765085.1). Classification (NCBI taxonomy): domain Eukaryota; kingdom Viridiplantae; phylum Streptophyta; class Magnoliopsida; order Asparagales; family Amaryllidaceae; genus Allium; species Allium cepa. The sequence goes on along the minus strand of CM060939.1, from coordinate 26,642,279 downwards.
CAGGTAAAATTAAACGCGCGTTTAATTTTATTCGGAACAAACGCTCCGACTATTATTGGAACCAAGGTGAGAACTTCTCACTCAATCGAACTGTTTCGATTTAAATTTCAAATAGTTAGATTTAAAATTTCTTGATTGTATGATTGAACGATAAATTATTATCTGTTGGATAGTAATAGACCCTATATGTCGTATATTAAGCGGATGTTATTCGTTAAAAACAGATACCGCGATAATTCATCTTGATTGGAATTGGTATTATATATGTACTTGGAGTTGATTTTCCCACATTATATAGCGGATGAGACCCTATTGCGCCGCATAATAGCGGATAATATTTTATAAATCCCATATATCGCGATATTCCATATTGGAACGGAATTGGTATTGTGCTAACATCCGTGGATGCAGGGAAATAGGTTGGAGGGATCCAACTGGATTCCTCACCAGTATTTATTTGATTACAGATATTGTGATATTTGTTGATTATCATATGATGATGTATGATGTTTGGATGCCGTGATTGATATATTGTTGCTATTGCAGCATTGGCCTATTTTTGGAGTTTTAAAAATATTAAAGTAGCAATTTTGAATTTAAAAGGATTTTAAAATGATTTTTGAAGGTATACGTTTATTAAATTTTGAATTGTTAAAATAAATAAACGTTATAATTATCATTGTTATAAAAGTTATATTTTTGGAAAATAATACTTAAGTATGATTTTGGAGATATGTATAAGCTTTAATAACGATTTGCAAATTATTAAAAAAATGGTTTAAATTGGGATTTTTGAATTATTATAAACGATTTATATAAAGGATTTATAAAATTGATATTTATAAATTAAAATATAGGAATTATGAAACGAGTTTTATTAATGTTAAAATGAAGTATAAATGGATTTCATAAGTGAATGAAATTTATAGATTTATAAATTGTGAAGTTATAAAATGAATGAATTTGTAGAATAAAAGATTTATAAGGAATTAACTTATAAATTGGGTTTTGGCATTTAAGTGGGATATAAATAGAATTTGTTAATAATGTGATTTTATAAGTTGAAGTTGTTATAAAATATAAATAGGATTTATAAACATTGTTTTATAAATCCGAAACCGACTTATTTTGACAAGTCAATTATTTTAGATTTTTAAAGGAGATACATTCACGATTTTGGATAATGGATAATCCTTTAAATAAAATGTGTAGAAAAATGTTGAATTTGGTCAACGAAGAATATTCACGATTTTGGACAGTGAATATATCATTAACTAAAATAGATATGTTTTGGGGGAGTGATATTACAAAATGAAGTTAATTGTTTTAAAGATATATTAAAATGGATTAACTATCGAAACCAAAGATTTCAACATTTATTGTTGAAATAGACGTTTTCGAGAAATAGAAGGAAATAGTGGACAATAACATTGTTGTTATAGTAAATGATTTCCAAAAGGAAATGTTTTATATAGCATTGGGATTTATATATCTATCTAAAATTTCGAATCGCTATACTAGTGATTTTGGGTTGTCGTAACGATGTTTTACACAACATTCGTTTTGACTCAAATAAAGGTGTTTAAGCGCACGTTTTCTTTAAAGAATGAAATATATACTTAATTTCGATTTAAGTATATTGAATATTTTCCAAGTATTGAAAATAAATGGATTTGTGAATTACTTATTATTAAATAAGTATGGAAATGTTTCCAATATGAAGTGAATATTTTGAGATTTTATCTTTTAAAGATAAATTGAAAATGAATATTAGAAATCTATTTGGAAATCGTATATTCATAGATATTTTGGAATTGTAAATTCACTATGGAATTTATAAAAGAAAGGGAAATTTGTTTAAAAATAAACGTTGATTTATTTTTGAAGTGTGGAAATTAATTTACGGATTTAGAATGTAAATATAAAGTAAATCGGTAAGGATTTATTTAATTGGTTTAAATGAACCATTTTGAAATGAAAATGAATAAAGATTTGTGAATATATCCCGTGTAGGGAAACGATTTGAAATTTGTTTGTCAAAAGTTGTAAAGGTGAAAAGTGATTTGAAATTTGTTTTCAAATGGTTGAAGTGTGGAAAATATATATCTTGTAAGGATATTTTTGGAAAATAAATAATTTAGGAAATTATTTGGAATTTGATAATGTTGTGCATGTCTATTGATAGTTAAATAACCGACTATCAATATTTACCTTTAAATAGGTATTTGTTGTGATTTGCTTGAATTTAAATGCTACACTTATTTTTAAAATAAGCGCTCACTATTCGGGTTAGCCGGGAAAGGACCTTTGGGTCGTATAACCCATTCCGAATATGTGATACGTCGTTATGGACTGTATTTGAAGACCGGTGTTGAAGATCAGATATTTTTGAAAACGGAAGGATTACCGTCGAATGACTCTGCATCGGCCGATCTCCCATATAGTGGTTTTATCACCCTTAGTGACGGAAAGTCCAGACATGATTAGTGAATATCTGGATTGTAAGGACTTCTTTGGAAGTGCCTTCGGTTTCGTTCGATCCCGGAACGGACTTGTATGGATGTGTGTCTGACGTTACAATTTGAGATGTAAAGCTGGTTTCTATCAAATATATTTCTGTTGGTGGCAGAGAATTTATTCTCTTAGCTTAACACCCTTCTCTGAGACGTACGAGCTTAGAGGTTATGTAGTTGATGGTTACTAGTGATACATTCCCAAATTGGTAATGTGGCATACGAAGTGCTGTTGAGCATTGGTTAAACTAAGCACAACTTTTGTGTAAAGCGTGGCTTTGTGGACGAGACTTCGTCAGACCTCACACCCCGGAAATGGTCAAAACAGGAAGGATGCAGCAAGGTTATTAGGGGGTAGCGTCCCTTTAGTGTATGCCATTCCTTCTGGATAGAGGTGGTATCATGGTATGAAGCCCAGATATTTAACCTATGTTGTTGCTGCAAATTTATTACTTTGTGGTTGTTGGAATCGAGGATCCTCGGATATAGATCGGTTACGATCGGGGAATGGCATATTCGTGTCAGTAGTTACCCAGTTAGGGGTAACCCAGCCTTGTGTTGGCAGAGATCCGGTTAGGTTCTCGGGTCGTCTTTCCAGAGGCGTACCCATGCGGCAATGGGAAGTTCCTTGGCCTGACCATTTATTGGAAATCCAAATAAATAATACGATCTTGTACGGTTTTAGTTGTAGAACCTACCATTTACTTATGGTGGTCACCACTGTTTAGATGGTAGCTATAGTAGGCATAAGTGCGGAATGCCTATGCTGGTTAAGATTTATATCTTTATTTTCGAAATAATTTTTCACACACTATGCACTAGTAATAATATCAAATGTTTCTTTTAATGCGTATAAAGCATCTTTGACTATCATAAGGAGAAATCTCCTCCGATTCTGTGTTTGCATTGTGTGTGTGTGTGCGGGAGGCCTTATGGTAGTCTCATTTTCTAAAAAGCATTGCGAATCTATTTTAAAATTATCCTGTTCTTTGTTTTAAAGATAAACTGTTTTAAGTTCTCACACCAGTCCCATGACTGACCTGGAGTTTATTGTTTTCCTTCCTAAACTCAGGGTGCCCACCAATTTCCACACTGGCAGTCTAGAGTCAGGTTATCAGGTCATTCTGGAATTCGGGAGTTGCTGTAGAGATTTGGAGGCAAGCTGGAGGGCATGGCGTATATTACTAGTATATGTTGTATTTCTTTTCCGCTGTTGTTGCTGTAAACTCTGATAATGTAATGTAATGTAATGTGATGTAATGTAATAACTGATATAGTTCTTCGTTTTAAAGAATATTCATTTATCTATTATATGTTGTTCCGCTGCGATTGTGAGATTCTGATATTGTTCTGTTGTTTCTTTCTATTCTGTTCTATCTTTTCCTCTCTTCTTCTATCTTTTTCTTCTTCTTTAAACATAACATTTCGGTTTTCCGGCATTCGATTGCTCGACAGTCGATACAGTGGACTTATTGATCAGTTTTCGAGCGTCGAAAAATCGCAAACGTTACATTTGGTATCAGAGCATATGGTTAAGCGAAAACCATGGCTCTGTTGGGAATTACTCATTAGAGATAGGGTAAACGAAATAATTTTACCTCGATTATATTTTATATACAAAGGAATAATTTTTCAACATTATTAAAGTGTATATGAATTGATTGTTTGGTTGCTGAGTAAGTTAAATAAAAACAACAGCCGTAAAAGAATAAATTATATATGCAAATGAATTATAAGTATGAAGTTATAATTAAAATGATTTACACTTGTGAAATAATCTTATATATAAGAAGTGAAATTATATAAGTAAAAGATTTATAAATGTGATGTATAATCTAAAAACAAAATTCCAGCGAAGTGTTTTGAAAGGATTTGATATTTTGGAAAATTGTTTTAGAGAAATTAAAGCTCTAAACTCTTTTCGGTCGTTGGAAAATAATTTCGATGATGATTGCAACATCATCGATGTTCATTTTCGGGTTTCCAAAAGAGGGATTGCTGCCAAATTGTTTTAAATGAAAGTTGTTTGGAAAATTTGGGTTTGGGCTTTGAAATTCGAAAGATAAATTGAATTGATTTTCAAAAAATGGTTTTGAAAGATTGAAAAGACCCTGGAATGTTATATATAAAATGATTGGAATACAATTATTAAGTTGTAAAATAAATTGTGAATGAATAAATAAAATTTGCAAGTGCAAGGAAATGAAATTGAAATCCATTTCGAATTGGTAAGTAAATAGAACTGGAATTGGAATCAGAATTGGATTTATATGTGGAATATAACTTAAGTGAAGTTGAATAAAGTTGATTTTGGTATCGAAGTAAATTAATCAAGAGAAGTGATGAATATGAACTTGAGTTATATAAATGAAATTCAACTTTATATTGTTAAAGGAATTAGCAATTGAATTGATAAATGGATGAAATATTAATCAATCGAATGTAAAAGAATTGATTAGGGATAATGAATGTAAGTGTAAATTCATTAGAAGCTAATGAAGTTGAGAAATTGAATAATTGAATGGAAGTCAATTTAATATCAACCAATTGGAATTAAAAGTGTTAAACCAAATTAAATGAATGTAAGCGAAGTAAATAAATTTGGTAATGTTGGATATACATTGTTTGTTAGATGATGATTTGTTGATTTTATATAACTCATTAAGTGTTAAATGAAAATGAATTAATGAAACGGAAAACTATAAATCATTGAAATCAAATTGGAAGATAAGTGAATCTTAAATAGGATTGAATTTGATTTGTAAGTGAACCAACTTGAATATGAATTAGTGAATGATTACTAATTGAATATGATTAAATGAAAAAAAACCAATTCATTGAATATTAATGAGAATATGGATGAATATTTATTTGGTTAGTTGGATGATAGTTGGATGATGGTTGGATTGTTGTTTTGATTTCATTTGCTATATTGGCATATATAGTTGTTGATATATGTTGTATATTGATGTTACTTTCATATATACATGTTACTCATTTGTTTGTTGAGTGTATAGTAAGTGCGGATTGCGCTTGGTTCGCATTTGGAGCTCGCTTTCGCGCTATATTATCCGTATATGCTCGCTAATAATATATAAGGTACATATCTCGGATTACATACCGTACTTTTACACCTTTTTCCCTGCGGGATGCCTCATCACTTGATGAGATGTATATTTGTGATATATATACATTCATTTTTTTTTTCGGATCGAGCCGCGCAAAGGATACTCTGGCGAATTTTCACGAAAATTTAAGACGTTGGATTTTTTTTGGGAATTTTGGAAAATTTTGAAAACTATAACTAAGTTGGATTTGGAAACTTAGTAAAGTGGTTGTAAGAGGTTTAACTATTGGATTTTGGGAAAGTTAAATACTTAAATCAATTTGAAATTTAATTCGAACGAATTGTTTTGGAAAGTTAATGGATTCTGTAACTTTTTCTTATTTTGTAATTTCGAGGATGAAATTCTTTTAAGGGGGGAAGTTTGTAACGACCCAGAATTTCTGTCAATTAAAATTTATATATTTAATTGATTTTAAATATTAACAAGTGAAATTTATAAGTCGAATAAATTTTATTTCGAAAATCTGGATTTAATTGCATAATTAAATCGATAATTTAATATTTGAAAATACAGAAATAATTGGAAATTGGGTTTAATGTGTAAAAAATGATTTATAAAGTTATATTAAATCATATTGGAGTTAGAACAATGTTTGTGAACTTTTAAAATCGAATTAAAAGTTAATTTGTGAAAATTGAATATTTTAATATTTAATTGACGAGTTAAAATAGCCATTTTTCAAATAGTCTCGGATTTCGATAAAACTAGTTTCATCGGATCCGTAATGTCAAATTATTGTATGGTTTCAAATTTCGTGTCAATCGGATTTACGGTTTGTCCGGGGCACGCTAAAACGCATATAAATGAGTTTAAATCAATTTAATTTAAATTTGATCGTTTATTTCCGTAACTCGCACATATGATCGAATTAGCCTCCGAAACACATTCCATTGTGTTTGGAACGAGGGGTAAACCTTAGAAACGCCAGCCGGCACGCTTCGTTTGGAGTTCGGAAAATTTTGGATGAATAGTGTTTTGGGCAATTTTCTATATAAGCACCTCTAATTTCACAAATTGCAAAAGAAAACAGAAACTAGGGTTTCAAGGTTACAGCCGCCTTTTATAGTATTAATGGCCGAAATTCTCTTATTTTCTTCTTCAATTATTTCACAATCCACACATCTATTTGCAAAACTTCCTAAAGCAAAAACGTAGAGCTACGTGAGATCCACAGATCCAACGGTGGAGATCGCATTTGGAGATACGGATCATCATCAAAGTAGCCACGTTCGCCTAGGGTTGTGCATGTGTTTTCACGCAAAGGGGGGGGGGGGGGCGAGCTTACTGATATAGCGGCCGAAGATGGCTCGCGCGTGGGGCTTCAACGTGGCGTAGGCCGATCGTCTTGAAAGTCGTTGTGGTGGCCGCGATAATTCCTTGATGTTGGCGGCTATGGGTTTCATTTGCATACGTAAATGAACGAAGGGGAGGAAGAAAGTGTGCACGGTTCAGATGCTAGGGTTCAGGATCCAACGGCTGAGATTTAGGGTCTGAAAATAAAATAAAATTTGTAATTTAATTATATTATAAATTCGTATGAACTTTAACAATGCATAACTTTTTCATACGAGGTCAAAAACGCACGAAACGACTTGCATTGGCTTCGTTTTGTTGAGCACTACGCAATGGAGTTGGATTAGAGTTAATTGGAGCTAGTGAAAATTTTAGGTAAAATTAAACGCGCGTTTAATTTTATTCGGAACAAACGCTCCGACTATTATTGGAACCAAGGTGAGAACTTCTCACTCAATCGAACTGTTTCGATTTAAATTTCAAATAGTTAGATTTAAAATTTCTTGATTGTATGATTGAACGATAAATTATTATCTGTTGGATAGTAATAGACCCTATATGTCGTATATTAAGCGGATGTTATTTGTTAAAAACAGATACCGCGATAATTCATCTTGATTGGAATTGGTATTATATATGTACTTGGAGTTGATTTTCTGGCATTATATAGCGGATGAGACCCTATTGCGCCGCATAATAGCGGATAATATTTTATAAATCCCATATATCGCGATATTCCATATTGGAACGGAATTGGTATTGTGCTAACATCCGTGGATGCAGGGAAATAGGTTGGAGGGATCCAACTGGATTCCTCACCAGTATTTATTTGATTACAGATATTGTGATATTTGTTGATTATCATATGATGATGTATGATGTTTGGATGCCGTGATTGATATATTGTTGCTATTGCAGCATTGGCCTATTTTTGGAGTTTTAAAAATATTAAAGTAACAATTTTGAATTTAAAAGGATTTTAAAGTGATTTTTGAAGGTATACGTTTATTAAATTTTGAATTGTTAAAATAAATAAACGTTATAATTATTATTATTATAAAAGTTATATTTTTGGAAAATAATACTTAAGTATGATTTTGGAGATATGTACAAGCTTTAATAACGATTTGTAAATTATTAAAAAGAATGGTTTAAATTGGGATTTTTGAATTATTATAAATGATTTATATAAAGGATTTATAAAATTGATATTTATAAGTTAAAATATAGGAATTATGAAACAAGTTTTATTAAGTGTTAAAATGAAGTATAAATGGATTTCATAAGTGAATGAAATTTATAGATTTATAAATTGTGAATTTATAAAATGAATGAATTTGTAGAATAAAAGATTTGAAATTTGTTTGTTTGTAGAATAAGTGTAGGGAAACGATTTGGAATTTGTTTGTCAAAAGTTGTAAAGGTGAAAAGTGATTTGAAATTTGTTTTCAAATGGTTGAAGTGTGGAAAATATATATCTTGTAAGGATATTTTTGGAAAATAAATAATTTAGGAAATTATTTGGAATTTGATAATGTTGTGCATGTCTATTGATAGTTAAATAACCGACTATCAATATTTACCTTTAAATAGGTATTTGTTGTGATTTGCTTGAATTTAAATGCTACACTTATTTTTAAAATAAGCGCTCACTATTCGGGTTAGCCGGGAAAGGACCTTTGGGTCGTATAACCCATTCCGAATATGTGATACGTCGTTATGGACTGTATTTGAAGACCGGTGTTGAAGATCGGATATTTTTGAAAACGGAAGGATTACCGTCGAATGACTCTGCATCGGCTGATCTCCCATATAGTGGTTTTATCACCCTTAGTGACGGAAAGTCCAGACATGATTAGTGAATATCTGGATTGTAAGGACTTCTTTGGAAGTGCCTTCGGTTTCGTTCGATCCCGGAACGGACTTGTATGGATGTGTGTCTGACGTTACAATTTGAGATGTAAAGCTGGTTTCTATCAAATATATTTCTGTTGGTGGCAAAGAATTTATTCTCTTAGCTTAACACCATTCTCTGAGACGTACGAGCTTAGAGGTTATGTAGTTGATGGTTACTAGTGATACATTCCCAAATTGGTAATGTGGCATACAAAGTGCTGTTGAGCATTGGTTAAACTAAGCACAACTTTTGTATAAAGCGTGGCTTTGTGGACGAGACTTCGTCGGACCTCACACCCCGGAAATGGTCAAAACAGGAAGGATGCAGCAAGGTTATTAGGGGGTAGCGTCCCTTTAGTGTATGTCATTCCTTCTGGATAGAGGTGGTATCATGGTATGGAGCCCATATATTTAACCTATGTTGTTGCTGCAAATTTATTACTTTGTGGTTGTTGGAATCGAGGATCCTCGGATATAGATCGGTTACGATCGGGGAATGACATATTCGTGTCAGTAGTTACCCAGTTAGGGGTAACCCAGCCTTGTGTTGGCAGAGATCCGGTTAGGTTCTCGGGTCGTCTTTCCAGAGGCGTACCCATGTGGCAATGGGAAGTTCCTTGGCCTGACCATTTATTTGGAAATCCAAATAAACAATACGATCTTGTACGGTTTTAGTTGTAGAACCTACCATTTACTTATGGTGGTCACCACTGTTTAGATGGTAGCTATAGTAGGCATAAGTGCGGAATGCCTATGCTGGCTAAGATTTATATCTTTATTTTCGAAATGATTTTTCCTACACTATGCACTAGTAATAATATCAAATGTTTCTTTTAATGCGTATCAAGCTTCTTTGACTATCATAAGGAGAAATCTCCTCCGATTCTGCGTTTGCATTGTGTGTGTGCGTGCGGGAGGCCTTATGGTAGTCTCATTTTCTAAAAAGCATTGCGAATCTATTTTAAAATTATCCTGTTCTTTGTTTTAAAGATAAACTATTTTAAGTTCTCACACCAGTCCCATGACTGACCTGGAGTTTATTGTTTTCCTTCCTAAACTCAGGGTGCCCACCAATTTCCACACGGGCAGTCTAGAGTCAGGTTATCAGGTCGTTCTGGAATTCGGGAGTTGCTGTAGAGATTTGGAGGCAAGCTGGAGGGCATGGCGTATATTACTAGCATATGTTGTATTTCTTTTCCGCTGTTGTTGCTGTAAACTCTGATAATGTAATGTAATGTGATGTAATGTAATAACCGATATAGTTCTTCGTTTTAAAGAATATTCATTTATCTATTATATGTTGTTCCGCTGCGATTGTGAGATTCTGATATTGTTCTGTTGTTTCTTTCTGTTCTATTCTATCTTTTCCTCTCTTCTTCTATCTTTTTCTTTTTCTTTAAACATAACATTTCGGTTTTTCGGCATTCGATTGCTCGACAGTCGATACAGTGGACTTATTGATGTCGATTTTCGAGCGTCGAAAAATCGCAAACGTTACATTTGGTATCAGAGCATATGGTTAAGCGACAACCATGGCTCTGTTGGGAATTACTCATTAGAGATAGAGTCAGCAGTACTCTAAAATGAGTTTGAGCGTAATAATAGATACGAGCGCGTATTTGTTAGTGAATATGAAATTGTTTTATATTGTGATGATTGGTTTGTTAAGTGGTATATGGATTCTGGTCAACACGAGTAATTAACGTTGTTGATAGGGATCTTACACACTTGTACAGAACAATTTGACACGATATCGTTTTAAAATAGGGTAAACGAAATAATTTTACCTCGATTATATTTTATATACAAAGGAATAATTTTTCAACATTATTAAAGTGTATATGAATTGATTGTTTGGTTGCTGAGTAAGTTAAATAAAAACAACAGCCGTAAAAGAATAAATTATATAAGCAAATGAATTATAAGTATGAAGTTATAATTAAAATGATTTACACTTGTGAAATAATCTTATATATAAGAAGTGAAATTATATAAGTAAAAGATTTATAAATGTGATGTATAATCTAAAAACAAAATTCCAGTGAAGTGTTTTGAAAGGATTTGATATTTTGGAAAATTGTTTTAGAGAAATTAAAGCTCTAAACTCTTTTCGGTCGTTGGAAAATAATTCCGATGATGATTGCAACATCATCGATGTTCATTTTCGGGTTTCCAAAAGAGGGATTACTACCAAATTGTTTTAAATGAAAGTTGTTTGGAAAATTTGGGTTTGGGTTTTGAAATTCAAAAGATAAATTGAATTGATTTTCAAAAAATGGTTTTGAAAGATTGAAAAGACTCTGGAATGTTATATATAAAATGATTGAAATATAATTATTAAGTTGTAAAATAAATTGTGAATGAATAAATAAAATTTGCAAGTGCAAGGAAATGAAATTGAAATCCATTTCGAATTGGTAAGTAAATAGAACTAGAATTGGAATCTGAATTGGATTTATATGTGGAATATAACTTAAGTGAAGTTGAATAAAGTTGATTTTGGTATCGAAGTAAATTAATCAAGAGAAGTGATGAATATGAACTTGAGTTATATAAATGAAATTCAACTTTATATTGTTAAAGGAATTAGCAATTGAATTGATAAATGGATGAAATATTAATCAATCGAATGTAAAAGAATTGATAAGGGATAATGAATGTAAGTGTAAATTCATTAGAAGCTAATGAAGTTGAGAAATTGAATAATTGAATGGAAGTCAATTTAATATCAACCAATTGGAATTAAAAGTGTTAAACCAAATTAAATGAATGTAAGCGAAGTAAATAAATTTGGTAATGTTGGATATACATTGTTTGTTAGATGATGATTTGTTGATTTTATATAACTCATTAAGTGTTAAATGAAAATGAATTAATGAAATGGAAAGCTATAAATCATTGAAATCAAATTGGAAGATAAGTGAATCTTAAATAGGATTGAATTTGATTTGTAAGTGAACCAACTTGAATATGAATTAGTGAATGATTACTAATTGAATATGATTAAATGAAAAAAAAACAATTCATTGAATATTAATGAGAATATGGATGAATATTTATTTGGTTAGTTGGATGATGGTTGGATTGTTGTTTTGATTTCATTTGCTATATTGGCATATATAGTTGTTGATATATGTTGTATACTGATGTTACTTTCATATATACATGTTACTCATTTGTTTGTTGAGTGTATAGTAAGTGCGGATTGCGCTTGGTTCGCATTTGGAGCTCGCTTTCGCGCTATATTAGCCGTATATGCTCGCTAATAATATATAAGGTACATATCTCGGATTACATACCGTACTTTTACACTTTTTTCCCTACGGGATGCCTCATCACTTGATGAGATGTATATTTGTGATATATATACAGCCATTTTTTTCTTCGGATCGAGCCACGCAAAGGAGACTCTGGCGAATTTTTCCGAAAATTTAAGGCGTTAGATTTTTTTTGGGAATTTTGAAAATTTTGAAAACTATAACTAAGTTGGATTTGGAAACTTAGTAAAGTGGTTGTAAGAGGTTTAACTATTGGATTTTGGGAAAGTTAAACACTTAAATCAATTTGAAATTTAATTCGAACGAATTGTTTTGGAAAGTTAATGGATTCTGTAACTTTTTCTTATTTTGTAATTTCGAGGACGAAATTCTTTTAAGGGGGGAAGTTTGTAACGACCCAGAATTTCTGTCAACTAAAATTTGTATATTTAATTGATTTTAAATATTAACAAGTGAAATTTATAAGTCGAATAAATTTTATTTCGAAAATCTAGATTTAATTGCATAATTAAATCGATAATTTAGTATTTGAAAATACAGAAATAATTGGAAATTGGGTTTAATGTGTAAAAAATGATTTATAAAGTTATATTAAATCATATTGGAGTTAGAACAATGTTTGTGAACTTTTAAAATCGAATTAAAAGTTAATTTGTGAAAATTGAATATTTTAATATTTAATTGACGAGTTAAAATAGCCATTTTTCAAATAGTCTCGGATTTCGAAGAAACTAGTTTCATCGGATCCGTAATGTCAAATTATTGTATGGTTTCAATTTTCGTGTCAATCGGATTTACGGTTTGTCCGGGGCAAGCTAAAACGCATATAAATTAGTTTAAATCAATTTAATTTAAATTTGATCATTTATTTCCGTAACTCGCACATATGATCGAATTAGCCTTCGAAACACGTTCCATTGTGTTTGGAATGAGGGGTAAACCTTAGAAACGCCAGCCGGCACGCTTCGTTTGGAGTTCGGAAAATTTTGGATGAATAGTGTTTTGGGCAATTTTCTATATAAGCACCTCTAATTTCACAAATTGCAAAAGAAAACAGAAACTAGGGTTTCAAGGTTACAGCCGCCTTCTATAGTATTAATGGCCGAAATTCTCTTATTTTCTTCTTCAATTATTTCACAATTCACACATCTATTTGCAAAACTTCCTAAAGCAAAAACGTAGAGCTACGTGAGATCCACAGATCGAGGTGGAGATCGCATTTGGAGATACGGATCATCATCAAAGTAGCCGCGTTCGCCAAGGGTTGTGCATGTGTTTTCACGCAAAGGAGGGGGGCGAGCTTACTGATATGGCGGCCGAAGATGGCTCGCGCGTGGGGCTTCAACGTGGCGTAGGCCGATCGTCTTGAAAGTCGTTGTGGTGGCCGCGATAATTCCTTGATGTTGGCGGCTATGGGTTTCATTTGCATACGTAAATGAACGAAGGGGAGGAAGAAAGTGTGCACGGTTCAGATGCTAGGGTTCAGGATCCAACGGCTGAGATTTAGGGTCTGAAAATAAAATAAAATTTGTAATTTAATTATATTATAAATTCGTATGAACTTTAAAAATGCATAACTTTTTCATACGAGGTCGAAAACGCACGAAACGACTTGCATTGGCTTCATTTTGTCGAGCACTACGCAATGGAGTTGGATTAGAGTTGATTGGATCTAGTGAAAATTTTGGGTAAAATTAAACGCGCGTTTAATTTTATTCGGAACAAACGCTCCGACTATTATTGGAACCAAGGTGAGAACTTCTCACTCAATCGAACTGTTTCGATTTAAATTTCAAATAGTTAGATTTAAAATTTCTTGATTGTATGATTGAATGATAAATTATTATCTGTTGGATAGTAATAGACCCTATATGTCGTATATTAAGCGGATGTTATTTGTTGAAAACATATACCACGATAATTCATCTTGATTGGAATTGGTATTATATATGTACTTGGAGTTGATTTTCTGGCATTATATAGCGGATGAGACCCTATTGCGCCGCATAATAGCGGATAATATTTTATAAATCCCAAATACCGCGATATTCCATATTGGAACGGAATTGGTATTGTGCTAACATCTGTGGATGCAGGGAAATAGGTTGGAGGGATCCAACTGGATTCCTCACCAGTATTTATTTGATTACAGATATTGTGATATTTGTTGATTATCATATGATGATATATGATGTTTGGATGCCGTGATTGATATATTGTTGCTATTGCAGCATTGGCCTATTTTTGGAGTTTTAAAAATATTAAAGTAACAATTTTGAATTTAAAAGTATTTTAAAGTGATTTTTGAAGGTATACGTTTATTAAATTTTGAATTGTTAAAATAAATAAATGTTATAATAATTGTTATTATAAAAGTTATATTTTTGGAAAATAATACTTAAGTATGATTTTGGAGATATGTACAAGCTTTAATAACGATTTGTAAATTATTAAAAAGAATGGTTTAAATTGGGATTTTTGAATTATTATAAATGATTTATATAAAGGATTTATAAAATTGATATTTATAAGTTAAAATATAGGAATTATGAAACAAGTTTTATTAAGTGTTAAAATGAAGTATAAATGGATTTCATAAGTGAATGAAATTTATAGATTTATAAATTGTGAAGTTATAAAATGAATGAATTTGTAGAATAAAAGATTTATAAGGAATTAACTTATAAATTGGGTTTTGGCATTTAAGTGGGATATAAATAGAATTTGTTAATAAAGTGATTTTATAAGTTGAAGTTGTTATAAAATATAAATGGGATTTATAAACATTGTTTTATAAATCCAAAACCGACTTATTTTGACAAGTCAATTATTTTAGATTTTTAAAGGAGATATATTCACGATTTTAGATAGTGGATAATCCTTTAAATAAAATGTGTAGAAAAATGTTGAATTTGGTCAACGAAGAATATTCACGATTTTGGACAGTGAATATATTATTAAATAAAATGGATATGTTTTGGGGGAGTGATATTACAAAATGAAGTTAATTGTTTTAAAGATATATTAAAATGGATTAACTATCGAAACCATAGATTTCAACATTTATTGTTGAAATAGACGTTTTCGAGAAATAAAAGGAAATAGTGGACTATAACACTGTTGTTATAGTAAATGATTTTCGAAAGGAAATGTTTTATATAGCATTGGGATTTATATGTCTATCTAAAATTTCGAATCCCTATACTAGTGATTTTGGGTTGTCGTAACGATGTTTTACACAACATTCGTTCTGACTCAAATAAAGGTGTTTAAGCGCACGTTTTCTTTAAAGAATGAAATATATACTTAATTTCGATTTAAGTATATTGAATATTTTCCAAGTATTGAAAATAAATGGATTTGTGAATTAATTATTATTAAATAAGTATGGAAATTTTCCAATATGAAGTGAATATTTTGAGATTTTATCTTTTAAAGATAAACTGAAAATGAATATTGGAAATTGATTTGGAAATCGTATATTCATAGATATTTTGGAATTGTAAATTCACTATGGAATTTATAAAAGAAAGGGAAATTTGTTTAAAAATAAACATTGATTTATTTTTGAAGTGTGGAAATAAATTTACGGATTTGGAACGTAAATATAAAGTAAATCGGTAAGGATTTATTTAATTGGTCTAAATGAACCATTTTGAAATGAAAATGAATAAAGATTTGTGAATATATCCCGTGTAGGGAAACGATTTGAAATTTGTTTGCCAAAAGTTGTAAAGGTGAAAAGTGATTTAAAATTTGTTTTCAAATGGTTGAAGTGTGGAAAATATATATCTTGTAAAGATATTTTTGGAAAATAAATAATTTGGGAAATTATTTGGAATTTGATGATGTTGTGCATGTCTATTGATAGTTAAATAACCGACTATCAATATTTACCTTTAAATAGGTATTTGTTGTGATTTGCTTGAATTTGAATGCTACACTTATTTTTAAAATAAGCGCTCACTATTCGGGTTAGCCGGGAAAGGACCTTTGGATCGTATAACCCATTCCGATCATGTGATACGTCGTTATGGATTGCATTTGAAGACCGGTGTTGAAGACCGAATATTTTTGAAAACGTAAGGATTACCGTCAAATGACTCTCCATCGGCTGATCTCCGATATAGAGGTTTTATCACCCTTAGTGACGGGAAGTCCAGACGTGATTAGTGAATATTCGGATTACAAGGACTTCTTGCCTTCAGTTCCGTTCGATCCCGGAACGGACTTGTATGGATGTGTGTCTGACGTTACAATTTGAGATGTAAAGCTGGTTTCTATCAAATATATTTCTGTTGGCGGCGGAGAATTTATTCTCTTAGCTTAACACCCTTCTCTGAGACGTACGAGCTCATAGGTTATGTAGTTGATGGTTACTAGTGATACATTTCCAAATTGGTAACGTGGCATACGAAGTGCTGTTGAGCATTGGTTAAACAAAGCACAGCTTTTGTATAAAGCGTGGCTTTGTGGACGAGACTTCGTCGGACCTCACACCCCGAAAATGGTCAAAACAGGAAGGATGCAGCAAGGTTATTTGGGGGTAGCGCCCCTTTAGTGTATGTCATTCCTTCTGGATAGAGGTGGTATCATGGTATGGAGCCCAGATATTTAACCTATGTTGTTGCTGCAAATTTATTACTTTATGGTTGTTGGAATCGAGGATCCTTGGATATAGATCGGTTACGATCGGGGAATGGTATATTCGTTTCAGTAGTTACCCAGTTAGGGGTAACCCGGCCTTGTGTTGGCAGAGATCCGGTTAGCTTCTCGGGTCGTCTTTCCAGAGGCGTACCCATGTGGCAATGGAAAGTTCCTTGGCCTGACCATTTGTTGGAAATCCAAAGAAACAATACGATCTTGTACGGTTTTAGTTGTAGAACCTACCATTTACTTATGGTGGTTACCACCGTTTAGATGGTAGCTATAGTAGGCATAAGTGCAGAATGCCTACGCTGGCTAAGATTTATATCTTTATTTTCGAAATGATTTTTCCTACACTATGCACTAGTAATAATATCAAATGTTTCTTTTAATGCGTATCAAGCATCTTTGACTATCATAAGGAGAAATCTCCTCCGATTCTGCGTTTGCATTGTGTGTGTGTGTGCGGGAGGCCTTATGGTAGTCTCATTTTCTAAAAAGCATTGCGAATCTATTTTAAAATTATCCTGTTCTTTGTTTTGAAGATAAACTGTTTTAAGTTCTCACACCAGTCCCATGACTGACCTGGAGTTTATTGTTTTCCTTCCTAAACTCTAGGTGCCCATCAATTTCCACACGGGCAGTCTAGAGTCAGGTTATCAGGTCATTCTGGAATTCGGGAGTTGCTGTAGAGATTTGGAGGCAAGCTGAAGGGCATGGCGTATATTACTAGTATATGTTGTATTTCTTTTCCGTTGTTGTTGTTGTAAACTCTGATAATGTAATGTAATAACTGATATAGTTCTTTGTTTTAAAGAATATTCATTTATCTATTATATGTTGTTCCGCTGCGATTGTGAGATTCTGATATTGTTCTGTTGTTTCTTTCCGTTCTGTTCTATCTTTTCCTCTCTTCTTCTATCTTTTTCTTCTTCTTTAACCATAACATTTCGGTTTTCCGGCATTCGATTGTTCGACAGTCGATACAGTGGACGTATTGATGTCGGTTTTCGAGCGTCAATAAATCGCAAACTTTACAACGACTCCCACTTTTTATGGCTCTAATAATGCATATTGGTCAACACGTATGAGAATTTTATGGAAGCTAATGGTTTAGAAATTTGGTCAGCCACTCAAGATAAATATGAAGCACCTACTACTACTATGAACACATGGACCGATGCACAAAAAACAACAGCTTCTAATAATGCCAAAGCTATGAATGTTTTATTTTGCTCATTAGATAAAAATGAATTCTCACGTGTCATGTTATGTAACACTGCATTTGATATTTGGTGTACTTTACAAGTCACACACGAAGGCACAAACAAAGTTAAACAAACCAAGATTTCAATTTTACAAAATCAATTTTCATCATTTAAAATGAAACAAAATGAATCTATAGTAGATATATACTCTAGATTTCAAACCATTCAACATGATTTAATGGCACTTAGAGTCAAATTCATAGATTTTGATTTAGTATCTAGAATACTCAATTCTTTAACTCTAGAGTGTGAAAGAAAAGTATTAGCTATCGAAGAAGCTAATGATCTCTCACTACTCTTAGTTGAAGAATTGATAGGAAATTTGATGTCCTATGAAGCTAATTTGTAGGCACGAAAAGAACTAAATTCGAAAAAGAAGAACATAGCATTCCCAGCAACAAATGAAGACTCCGACTTAGACGAAGAAGAAACTGTATTAATTTCCAAAAATTACAACATATTCAATAACTTTAGGAAAATGACTAAATTTCAGAAAGGAGGCTCAACGAATTAATCATCAATCAAATGTTATGAATGTGATCAATTTGGACATATGAAGAAAGACTGCCCCAAGCTCAATAATGATAAAAAGAGGAACAAATTTGAAAAGTTCAAAAAGAAGAAGGCTTTCAATGTAACATGGGATAACTCGGATTCTTCATCATCTGAAAGTGATAGCGATAGTGATGGAGAACAAGCTAATATGTGTTTTATGGCACAAACTGATGAGGTATGTCCTGAACTTAGCTATGACGAATTATTAGAACTTAGCATGGAATTAGATGATAAATTTAGACAAATTAAAAAATTGAACAAAGAACATATAGCCAAAATAAATAGATTAGAACTTGAAGTAGGAATGTTAAAAAATGAAAAAATTATCTTAGAACAAGAACTAGAATTATCTTAAGAAAAAATTAAAAATAATTTTGTAGAAAGTGAGGCTATTGCTATTGATTTTGATAAAACTAAAATAGAAAAGGATAATTTGTTAAAAGAAAATGTCAACTTGAAGAGCAATATTAAAATATTGAAAATTGAAACTTTAGAATTAAAAGAAAAATTTAATAAAATTACAAATAATGTTTCAAAATTTAATAAAGGAAAACAAGATTTGAAAAATCTTATCGAAACCTCAAAACCATCCGGAAATAGAAATGGAATAGGATTTAAAAATACTCCTAAACAAAAAGGAAATGATGTTAATAATTATAGTTATAAAAGACTAAAAGTTCACCTAAGTCTAATATGAATACCGAAAATATGAAAATTTGAATTCCTAAGACAAATAATAATTTGAGTAGACAAAAACATATTAATAATTTCTTAGAGAATGTAGTCTATAATAAAAATTGTATTTATAAAGGTACCAAACCATCTGGGGTATGACTACCTTCTTCTAACATCTAGGACCCTAACAAAGTATATGGGTACTAATTAAAACATCTTTAATTTTGCAGGTACCCAAAATAAAAAATAAAGAGAAATGGATACTAGATAGCGGATGCTCCAAGCATATGACCGAAAATTTAAAAATGTTATCAAATATAACATACATCGATGGAGGAACGGTAACCTTTGGAGATAATTCAAAAGGATATGTCGTGGGCATTGGAGAAGTCATCTACTCTGATATTTCTAATTCTCCTATTATTACAAATGTTTTATTGGTAGAAATTCTAAAACGCAACCTACTAAGTATTAGTCAATTATGCGATAAAGGTTTTCAAATCAATTTCAAAAAAGATAGGTATAATATTTTCAACAATAACAAACAACTTATATTTGAAGGTTTTACAAGCAAAAATATTTATGTTCTAAACATGAATATAAATTAAAATTAAAATTTATATTTAATCGCCAGACATGATGATCCATGGTTATGGCATAAACGATTTTGTCATATCAATTTTAAATATATTAATAAATTAGCAAAATATAGGCTAGTTAGAGGTTTACCCAAAATAAATTACAAAGTAGAACATTTGTGTGATGATTATCAAATTGGAACTAAAGAAAAATTCTTTTAAATCTAAAGTTAATATTTCTACTAAAAACCATTAGAATTATTACATTTAGATTTATTTGGTCCAACGCAAGTACGATCTATAAATCACAACAAATATGCTTTGTAATAATTGATGATTTTTCGAGATATACGTGGACTTTGTTTATAAAACATAAAATCGATACCTTTGGTATGTTTAAAATATTTTCTAAAAGAATTAAAACACAAATGGACTTGAAAATTAAACTTATATATAAACAGTTATACAACAAAAAAATATACAATTTTTTTCAAGAAACAAAATATAGTCATGACTTCTGAAAATTCTTATATATCCATCTCGACACCTACAACGGATAGCTCGGCGGATACACCACAACGACTTCCTACACCCACACCAAATCAGTAACCGATGTATAGATGGTCCTCATGTCACACGGGATTCACTCACGATAGCAAGAAGTCCAAAAGATCCTTATTTGTTTCTCCTAACACAAAGGAGAAAATTGATGAAATACATCACTATCAAAAAAAAACAAATTGATCTTCAACAAGAACTATATTTTGAACAAAAAGTCACGACACATTGACTAAGCTTTTTGGAACAAGTAGTAATGAAGTTTTGTACTTCATGGAAGAAAGATGTCCATGAACTACTTCCGGTGCCTTGCAGTTCCTTGGATCCCTCTTCCTATATCATACACCTTCGGATCCTTCATTAAGATGATTCTCTGGCTCCCCGAGAACCCAAGAACGTGGAAATATATGGTCTCCACTTAAACCATGGAGGGAAAACAAGTCAGAAGATCGTAAAACTCCATCGCCATCTAAATAGGTTATATTTTTGTATGTGTATCTATGTTTATTTGTTATTTTGATTTACATAAATAATACTACATTTTGTTTTATAGAAATAGAAAATCGAGAAATAAGCAAAACTATTAAATTTTAGGATATTATTAGAAAAATTGCCTATTTCAGACGTCTGGTTATGGACCTCAGACGTCTGACACTCTGATATACCTTGAATTTCTTAGCACTGTGCATATGCCAGATGTCTGTTGTACCCCCTAGACGTCTGAAAATTTGCTCTGCCTCCTAGAAATTGAAATTAGACTATTTCAGACGTTTGAACTTCGATCCAGACGTCTAAGTTATGTCTCTGCCACCAAGCTTTAAAAACTTGGCCTACTTCAGGCATTTGATATTTTACCCAAACGTCTGGAAAAACTCTCTGACTATCAACTTTTTACAATTCGATAAAACCAAACATCTAGTAGATAAACCAGACGTCTTAAGTTATCTACTGTATTCGAATTAGGGCAAACCAGACGTCTGATTTCGCTTCTTGACATCTGAAATTCAATCGACACTATAAAATCGTCCAGATAACGTCGTTTTTTAACTTTCATTTGTATTTTCAACTACAAAATATCTCCAAGCGATTTTTTCCTCTTTACTCCAAAAAAAATTCGTTTTATCTTACAATTGTTCGATCAAGATGCCTCCTAGAACTAAAAATCCTAAAATATCCAAACGAAAACAAGGCCAACCAACATCATACTCAAATCCTCAAGTATGGTCGGATGATCAAACCGAAAGATGGATGAATAGAGCACCATACTCAATCAAGAGATATGAGGATATACAAAAGAAAAAGCTTCACACGTGTCCACTTTATAACCTTCTTAAATTTGCAATGTATGATTTGGATGAAATGTGTGAGAATGCCGGACTAGAAACATTGATATCGTTCACTCCCATTGACATCCAAATCGATCAATTGACAATATTTCTCTTTTATGCAAATTTGGATAGCACTTCAGTACGGAACACTGAAGATGAAGGTAATTGGCTATGGTCTAGCGTGTATGGAAACACGATTAGACTCACTCCTGGCATAATAGGTAGAACTCTAGGATGTTCTGACACAGGCGAAGATTTATACAATATTCTCGATATGCGCTTCAAACCAAGGAATAGTATAACACATCAAATTTGAGAGGATGAAATGCCAACATTTGCCTCTAAATATCTACATCCAAAAGCACGACTTCTTACTCGAATGATAATCAGTATCGTCGTTCCACGAATGGAAAGTCATGAGCAAATAACCAAGTTAGAGCACAAAGCTTTATGTGCTCTATTTAGCGGAACAATGGTGAATTGGGCCAAATTTATCTTTGACGAGCCCAAACATTTTTGGACTCGATCACAGCCATCAATTATCTACTCCACATACATCTTGCGACTTCTACGTGCACACAACATTCCTTCCTACCTATCAACTTTGGAAGAAATTTCTCCAAAATATGCTTCCACCAAGTTTTTTTCACTAATGCACTTATCGGAGAATCCCCCAGAATTTATGTCCTTTGAAGATTGGATGCACAATCGTCAAACCAAATAAGTTGAGCCTCTACCTCAACCACATAATGAACCATCTCAAGAGGAGGAACAACATTGTGAAGCAACTCCACCTCCTCCTGCACCATTTGATTATCCAGGTCAGGATGAGATTGTGGAGACTCAAATAAAAACTAATCCTAATAAAAGCATTCGTGATCTCACCCTCAAAAATCAACATATATTGTCTCAAAACCAAAAGTTTTAGCAAAGCGAATTGATAGCTTTGAATCTTCTTTTGCCACATGCCTAGCAACAGTTGAAGAATCACTTTCAACTGTTCTATCGGTTTTCAAAGAAGTACTTTAACGGGTTTGCGGTCCGACACCTCCTTCTGAAGATTGGACAACCCCGGTACCTTCTCCTCCCGCGAAACATTCCAAACTTTATTGAGGATGAACCTCTAAAACAAGCTTCGACATCTCCTACAAAGCCTAGCTCTTCCCAAAAAGAAGAAAAAGAAGATGATCAAGAAAAAGCTTCTCCGAAGGAATCACAGATTTTAGGATTTTCGAATTTCAACTTTTGTATAATTGACAAAATCTATGAATGTAATCAATTTTGAATTATTAACGAAAATTTCTTTTGTGTATTATCTTTGACGATTGGCTAAATTTTCTTAATTCGTTTTGATAATGCCAAAGGGGGAGAAATATAAGTATAATTATAAAACATTAGAAATAAGCACATACTCAGGGGGAGATTGATAAATTATATATAAGTACATTGTATAGTTGTCATCATCAAAAAGGGGGAGACTGTTAGGAAATCAAATATATGGTTTCGATGACAACAACTATATAATGGAAATCGAATATGCATATATATTTCTATTTACAAGTAATTGCTAAAGTAACATCACTAAAGAGACAAGAACAAGGCTCAAAGAATGTTACAAAAGACTACATGTCGATAGGATCAATGGAGCAATGACACAAAAGCACAAAAACAACATGCAAAGGGATTCGACGCCTGGGTGCACTAGCCAAACGCCTGAAGAAATCCTCTGGATTATAAACCAAACAAGATCAGACGTCTGGTTAGTGTAGTCAGTCATCTGAAAGGCTACTGTATACAAAAAATATATAGAGCCAGACATCTGAAACATATACCAGACGTTTGGAACTGAGCTTGGATTTTGAAATTCAAATAACAACTGCCACACTTGAAAAGACATCTTCGCTTCTCTTCGCTGCAACTCTTCATCACCATCAGAAGCGACCACAGAACACTTGTTAATGGATGCAACTACTCAAGGAATTTCTCCACCACTATAAATAGCATCAAGAATCAAAGAGAAGAACTCATCTTACTTACTTGCACTTTTACTCTTATACTATGATATATTCTTGAACTCTAGTAATCATATACTTGTATTCACTCTTCCATATATTCAAGAACTCCTCAGTTAATATTCTCTAGATATATATATTGGAAGCATTTGTACTTAATAGTCAATATCCGTGCTATAGAACACATACTTGACAAAAACAAGCTATTGTAACCAAGCCTATTCATCCGGGAGAAGTGAGGGTATTTGATAGCCGAATTCCGAAGGGGGGCTTCGGGACTGGACGTAGGACGTGAGCTCTGAACCAGTACAAAATCCTAGTGTGCTTAGTCTATATTTTACTAGATTAACTTTATATTAGTTACATCATATAGTTAGTAGCATCTACTTGCATATATATTACACGATCCATCCTATAGACTTTCAAATGCTTCTAAACCATATGCCCAGGCCAATGCGGAGTGCCCAGTTGTAGATTTATGTGTTGTCCGTAAGCCTATAGTGCGAGTGGAAGTTTGTCAACCCAATTTCCTTTATCTTTAGTTAGCCTCTTTTGATGATGGACTTGATGATCTTGTTCACTGCTTCCACTTGCTCGTTTCCATGTGGATGTGCAACAGCAAAAAAGCTTTCCTTGATTCAGAAGCATTTGCAAAAGTCTTTGAACTCAGCGCTTTCGAATTGAGTCTCGTTGTCCGTGATGATTTTTTATGACACTCCAAACCTGCAAATAATGTTTTTAGTAACAAAATTAATAACCTTCTTTGTGGTAATAGCAGCCGGCGGTTCCGCACCGGACCAGTGGTGAAATAATCAACAGCAACTATAGCATATCTGGCTCCTCCTTTAGCCATTAGTAATACACCAATCAGATTGATTCCCAAGAACGACCATGGGCTGACCATCTGTGTCAGCTCCTTCGAAGGAGTTCTTTTGATCTTGCTGAATCTTTGGCATTGGTCGCATCATCTAGCAAATCTTCTGCATCTCGGTTTACCATTGGCCAAAAATATCCATATCAGAGAACTTCCTTTGCAAAGTTCTGCCCTCTAATGTGATCCTCGTGGTTGCCTTCATGAACTTCCCCAAGGATTCTTTGGGCTTCTTCATTGGTCACACACCTAAGAGAGGGGGTAGAGAACCCCCTTCGGTAGAGCATCCCATCATGTACTATGAACCGTGATGCCATCCGAAGGCTCTTTTTCTGTTGATTCTTACCTATAGGGAGTGTTCCCCTGAGCAGGTAGTCCTTAATCAATGTCATCCACGTTTCTTGGTTCTTGGTTGTTTCAAAAATTCAATCGATATCCATCTCGCTTATGCTTGGAGAGGTCAGAGTTTCGACTAGGACTAGCCCCAAGGAGTGAGCTTCTCCGAAACTGGCCATTTTGGCCAGATAGTCTGCCTGCGTGTTTTTTTCCCTCAGGATATGAGTTATGGTGTAATGTTCGATGTCATTCAACAATTCATGCACCTTAGATAGATACGGGGTGAGGTTCTCTCCCCGAGCTTGGTGTTCGCCTTTCACTTGGCAAACAACTAGCTGACAGTCACTATAGATGTGTACAGACTTTATTTTTAGTTCCTTCACAACTTTCAGCCTGGCTATCAATGCTTGTATTCCGCTTCATTATTCTTTTTAAAGAATTCCAAGCATAAGGCATAGCAAACGGATCGTCCTTCAAGGGTTTCGAGCACTACTCCTTCCCTCGAGCAGAAGTTGTTAGATGCACTATCGACGAACAACTTCCAACGTATCTCCACTTTCGAAGTAATTCCTTTTTTGTCATCTTGTATTGTGAACTCGGAAATGAAGTCAGCCATCATCTGCCTGTTGATCACCTTTTGAGGATGTAAGTAATTTCATATTAACTCAATGAGGTTTCAGAGTGGTATAAACTTGCTTCAAGGGTTGATCTGTTAGCAATTTGATCAGGTGTGCCTGAAAGTATGGTCGTAACTTTCTAGATGTGATCAAGAGGCAATATGTAATTATTTCCAATTTTGGATAGTTCTTCTCGGCTCTAGTGAATCATTTACTGATATAACATATGGGTTGCTGGATCTTAGCTTTTTCTCATATGAGCACGGCGCTTAATGCATGGGGCAAGAATGCTATGTAGATAAACAAATCTTCTCCGTCTACCGGCTTGAATAAGATTGGCGGGGTTTCCATATGTCGCAGCAGCTCTTCGAACGTAGTTTGACAAGCTTGATTCCATTCGAAGTTCTTCTTTCCCTTCTTTAGTGCGTCAAAGAACGGTATACATTTTCTAGTTGCTTTTGAGATGAACCATCTTATTGCTGCAACTTTTCCATTCAAGCTTTGTAACTCCTTCTTGATCCCTGGGGCCTCGACTTCCCGTTGGGATATTCTTTGATGCCTCTGGCGCTTACAATGAATCCCAAAAACTTTCCAGTGGCTATCCCAAAGTGACATTTAAGTGGGCCGAATTTCATTCCATATTTGCTGAGTATTTCAATTTTTTTAGAGAAGTTGTCCAAGTAATTTGCAGATATGCATGACTTAACCAACATATTGTCTACATAGATTTTCATAGTCTACCTGATCAACCATTTGAACATGGCATTCACTAGTCGTTGGTAGGTTTCCCCAGGATTCTTCAAGCCGAATAACATTACTTTGTAGTAGTATAATCCTAGATCGGTAATGAAACTGGTATTTTGCTGGTCAGGTTCATGCAACATGATCTGGTTGTACCCCGAGTAAGCATCCATAAATGATAGTGATTCATGTCCAGCTGTCCCATCCACAAGTTGGTTGATTCTAGGTAGAGGAAAGTTGTCTTTTGGGCAAGCATTGTTTAGGTCCAAATAGTCGATATAAGTTCGCCATTTTTCATTGGACTTCTTGACTAAAACCGGGTTGAATACCCATTCGGGATAGGTTGCATCACGGATAAACTATTCGCCATCAGCTTATCCACTTCTAATCTCTGCGCTTCAGACCGTTCAGATCCTAGGCTGCGTTTCTTCTGCTTCACTGGTGTATACTTGGGATTAATATTAAGTGCATGGCATGCAATCTCCGATGAAACCCTGCACATATTGGAATATGTCCAAGTGATTACATTCAGGTTTGTGTGAAGAAATTAGATAAGTTCCGGTCATATCTTCTTTCCAAGATGTCATCCAATTTTTAGGACCTGTATTGGGTCATCCATGTCTACTTTGACAGATGCCGTCAATTCTGAAGGTGCTGTCCGTTCCTCCTCGAACTCTTCTTTCTTGGGTCCAAAGCCTTGTTAAATCGTCTATTGTCCCTAAGCCGAGGGTGGCTCTGTAATTGCTATTCATTAGGTTCACGAATATGGAGAGTTCTTCCCACATTCTTCCCTTTTCATTTCTTCTAGACTCGCGTAGCTCTCTGATGTAGCATTCTCTAGTGGTACTTTAGTCTCCTTTGATTACCCCAACTTCAATCTCTTTCGAAAATTTCATGGTTAGATACCACTGAGCTAAAACAATCCTAAAATCTGCCAAAGGGGGCTGACCCAAGAAACCGTTATAGATGGATATTTCATCTACAATCACAAAGGTTTGGATGAGGATGACTCTTCAGTCATCTTCTCCTAGTTCTATGGGTAAATTGTTTTTTCCGATGGGTTTTGGTGGCTTTATCTTGGCTAGCCAATATTCCCCTCTTTTGGGAGCTTAGGCTCACCGATTAATCCATTGATCTTCGTTCGGCAAGCGGATATGTCTTTCATACCGAACTTCATCTTATCAAACGTGTGTTTGAAAGGATATTCATAGGACTGCCATTGTCCACCAATACTCGTCGTACCATGGCTGGTCCGATTCCTACTGTCATGACCATGGGGTCATAGGTCGAAGCTTTTATTCCTTTAGAGTCTCGATTTCAGAATACTATATCATCGTTCAAGGTTCTCTACGACTTGGAAGGAGTTCCACATTTAATTACGAAGCATGAATCGTTCGGAGCATATCTCGGTAAGCTTACATATCACTTCATTTCTCCCCAAATCCTCTGCACGGGATGAGGTTCTCTAGATATTGTTCCGATGATAAGTCTCTGGCCGGTCCGTCTAGATCCCTCTTTACTAGTTCCAACTTGGTTTCCCCGATCTTTGGGAGCTTGGAGTGCTGCAAGCTGGTTAGGATTTTGTGGATTCCTCACATAACACTGAAGCTAGTTTTCCTAAATCAGTTCTTCGGTCAGGTTCTTGAAGTAACAACACTCATTCGTGTTGTGGCCATGTCTTCCATGAAAGCGGTAGTACTTTTCGGAATGCTTTTGTTGTTCAGTCGCTTCCTTTTTAGGAGGATTCTTGTACTCCTCCATCCCTTTTGTCACAAGGTAGATGTTCTCTGGAGTATCATTGAGCGTGGTGTAGTCGTTGAGCCTCAAACCTTTAAGTTGATTGTTACTTCCGTTTCACTTGTTGGAATTATGATTCTTCCTTTTTGTGATTCTCGTTTTTTCCAGCATTTCCTGTAGTGGCCCTAGAGTTATTTTCATCTTGGTTCGCCACCAAACCATTCTTCCCAACGTTGGTTGGTTGTAGGTTAGCAAGTTTCCCATATAGCTCATCCGCCTCTTCCAATCTCAGGTACTGCCTCATGTGTCGATTAAAGTCCTTCCTAGTGGCAGGTCGTTTCATTTTGATCCATTTTCTGAATTCTGTGTCGGGATGGATGGTGCGGACCAGGGCCACAAAGACCATATCATTTTTTCGGTTACTTACTTCAGTAACAGTGGTGTTAAACCAACTCACTAAGGATTTAAAAGATTCATTTCATCCCTGGAATAGGCCTGATAAGGACATCACGTCTTTTGGTTGTGCCATGTAAAGCCTAAACCGATCAAGGAATCTTGTTGTTGCTCATTCACCGAAAGTGGAGATGGATTTAGGTAGGAGCCTCGTGAACCGTATGGAAGCGATTCCCTCTAGAAATATTGAAAAACATCTACATCGAACAGCATTTGAAGCATTCATTCCATCCATGTAGCAACTGTACTTATACAAGTGTGGTTACTGGTCCTTAGTTCCATCGTAGGATGAAATAGTTAGCATAATGAACTTTTTAGGATATCGTTCATTCAGAATGTCATCAGCAAATGGATTCCGGCTTGGAGCGTACCCATATTCATCATCACTCTTATTCTTAATTTCATCCATTAGGCACTTGATCATGTCCGTGATATATGCCTCAGATGTTCGGTAATCCGAGTGCTGGCTGTCGGTGACTTTACCAAGTGTTTGATTTTGCAAATGTTCTTGGTATGTGGGATGAAGCCTATGCTCTCCTGTCTTTGGGAGAGCCGCTTCCTCGGAGTTCCGTTGGCTCATGGTTGGTCTTATAGGGGTAGTTTGGACCTCTCTGCTAGTATTGAATGCGTTAGTGTTTTCTTTTAACTCGTCATCGTCAAGTTGTTCTCCACATTTAGAGTCGCAAAAATCCACTGCTATATCTTCCCATGGGGTTTTCATTCCCAGATTCAAGTTCATGGTAGGCTGGTTTGCAGTTGGTGGAGTGATTGCATTTCCTTCTATGGTGATTCCTGTAGCTCCACGTATTGCTCCTTTTTGTTGCTACTTTCCGTTTCTCCTGTTTAAGCCATAAATGGAAGAGATTTTATGCTCTATGGCAACTGCGTGCTCTGGCATGCTTCTCGGAGCAGCACGTGATTACAAGGCTGGGAGGGCATTTAATTTTTCTATAAGAGCTTTTTGGCTGTTCTCCATCTTTTGATTGATTTCACCAACCATCTTGTTTAACTCACCTCTAGTGATAACTTCATGCAGGATAGAAGATCCTGGCACCTGATCTCCTGTGTTAGTGTCATTGACTTCAACTTGTTGAGGATTGGTTTCCCCTCTAGCTATTACAGCTCCTATTGATCTTCCAAAAGCAGTTCTCTTTCCTCCTAGTGCCATTGATTCTCAACAGCTAATTTTTTAAGCAAAGATTGAGGATCTAACTTCTGAACCTATCTAATTCAAAGTAGATAGCTAGATCTTGTCTTAAGTTGGGTTCTTAGTGAAAGCACCAAAATGTTATCCCAAGAAATAGATCAACCCTAGATTAATTGTGAAAGCACCAGCCCTGCTCATATAGAGCAATAATATAGAAAACAAATGTAAAAGGGCAGAATTGGAAAAAAGACAAGAAGATTTTTATAGTGGTTCGGCGGTTAATGAAGCCTACGTCCACTTTATAACTTTCTATTAACTGACTGCTATTACAAGTGGAATCATACTACAATGTGATTGAACTCCTAAGTTAGATTAAGTCACAAGTGCAAGAGTTCACTAAAGATCACAGTGAACGCCTAGATGACTGTTGTATGGGAAAAGAAGAGTGAAGGATAGTTTCTGCAAAGTTCCAGTAGCCAGTCCAGAAGATTCCCTTTATGTTGCAGATAGATGAGTATTTATATGGATTAGAGAGCTACTAGGCTAGGCAGCTTTGCCAAAGACCTAATCTTAATAATATGAAGGTGGTCCAAAAGTTTCACGGTGATCTGACTTGAATTGACGGGTCGCTAGCGATCCATAGGGCATGGATCACTAGCGATCCCTGTAGTTAGAATATTCTTGGATCATTTCACTTGGATTGCATTCCTTACCTCATGTTGATGCTCTCTATGTAATTCGTTAACTAGTTGCCTTGTTTTGATAGTAATTTGTATACAAGTTGCATTGAACTATGATTGGAATCGGATGAATGCTTACTTCTCGAACTAGTTTGCCTGCAATACCATGAAACTTGGCAGACATCCTTAGAAAAGATATTGGATCAAGATGCAAGAAGTTAGGAGTGTCCATGAGCAAGCCTTATGGATTGTTAGCGATCCATAGGTGATGGATCGCTAGTGATCCATCCCCTTAGCTTATTTTGGCATTTTTCCTCTTGGGTCATTTTCTTCTTTTCCTTCTGGTACTTTTGGATGATTCTTGAGATATTTCAACTTGTCTTAGATGTTCTAACTTTCTTTGAATCCTATTGGGTTAAAAACCCGATTAACATTAAGTGAGACTACACCGCTCAGTAGAACGGGTTTCCCTTCACTAATATCCATTTAAATTCATATCTTTTGTAAATCAAAATCTTACAATCAAACTGATTATAACAACAATAGCAATAACATATATGCATATAAATCACATAATCAATGGACTATAAATCCGAACATCGTAGTTTTATAAAGCTAACCATTAATCAGTGGCTGACTCGGGCCTACCTGATGTAATAAAAATTCTAACTTCTATTAGACACCATACTGGACGGTCTGTCCTTAAATTACTTCTCCTAGGATCAACTGATCCTAATGGTTTTTTGGATCACCAATAACCTATCTCTATTCTGTGTACTCCTTTCTATATGTAACATTATTTTAGTCTTACCTGTGATAAAGCCCTACAAACTAGAATTTTGGACTTATATTAGCTAGGGGCTATTAACTAAAGTATAGAGTGCGACCCCACACCTGTCTCATCTAGTATTATAAGGTAAGAG
This sequence comes from Allium cepa, assembly GCA_030765085.1. Lineage (NCBI taxonomy): Eukaryota > Viridiplantae > Streptophyta > Magnoliopsida > Asparagales > Amaryllidaceae > Allium > Allium cepa. Next base: position 26,611,045 of record CM060939.1, on the reverse strand, counting down.
TCATTTTTTTAGCAAATATCTTAGCCAACCACCCTATTCAATTTTTTTTACCTTGAAAACATTCTTTGCAAACGATTTACCCTTGAAATCATATCTTTATAAAATAAGGAAATTATACTCTTTGCTTTACTCAAAATACTTATGCCATGATATATGCTTTATAAAACAATGTTAATGAAAACCTAAAACCAAAAAGGTTATCTATCTCTTCAAAACAAGTTAAATACTTTATCCTTGAAAACATTAGGCTGAAAGGCAAAAACCTTCCTTTCGAATGCATTGGAAATAGACCTTTCGAAATCAGTACTTAAAATCTTAAAAATCCTCTATCGATACCAGTAAATATATCTTTCGAAACACTTGGAAACATTCCTTTCGAAACACTTAAAAACATATCTTTCGAAAGCATTGGGTTCAAGTAAAAAATTATGGAACCATAGCTTCGAAACCAATTAAAAGTACTTCTTTCGAAACCATAGTTTGAAAACGAAAAAAACTACAAAGTATAAAAAGAGACACATTCAAAAGCTACCCTTTCGAAAGACCTAGGGTAACGACAACATGCTTCCGCATGCATACTTATATCTTAAAGCAAAGCAGTCTTAACCATATCGGAAGCATAGGTGCGACACCTTCTCTTTCGCATGTATGGGTTAAGAGGAAAGTGGCTCAATGCTTGCGGAGGGGTATTGGTTCGAAACCTACCTTCCGCACTCATTGATCTAAGGGTTATAGAAGCGGCCTCTACCTAAGGTAAAAATAATGGTGCTGCGGCTAGTGTATCGAAGGGGTTTAAAGCGGCAACCCTTTTGAAACACTATTTTAAACAAAGGTAGGTCAATAGGTTCGAAAGCTTTGAAAGACAACTTCAACCGTTTCGAATGCATGTCTACAACACCATCTTACCTTCCGCCTATCTCTAACACACAACATACCAATGGATTGATACCATGTATATTGATTTCGAATGGGTACAGAAGGGGGTTTTGTGTGGGTGCATGAAGTGGGAAGCTAGCAAGGGTAGTGGTGAAGGTGTAATCTTAATAAAAACTACGTTTTAACCTTTTAAAGAAATTCCTTTTTTACCTACCACTAATATTGTCAAAATCTTATTGGTTTATAAAACTTTCTCAATTCCCTTTTTTAGAATTTGCTGCCAAAATCAAACTTGGGTTATTAGAAACAATTAACACTCAAACCCTTCTCCTTAATAAAACATTTAAAACATTAAATTCCTCTAACTTAAATATTTATTAACCATAGTAAAACATTTAGAAAAATTCTCCAAAAATCACAATAATCCACATTAAATATGTTTTCAAACATCTATAAATTTCAGACTCGAAAACAATATTTAATTGCCTTAAATAATTTAAACCCAAAATCAACTATTTTCTCTCATAGAAAATTCATAATAAATCGATAATTACTTAGAAAATTATGAAACTAGAAACCTATTTCTAAAATAATTTTTTTGACCATATATAAAAACGCAACTCATTTGGATGTCATATGCTAGGTCTTCTAATCTAAACATACCATAAAATTCATATTAAATGTCTATAAATCATCAACTTAAAGCATATAACCATTTAATCACTATAACATGGTATATAACTTGCAAATAAACGAATTATCCTTTAAACCGAAATCATTATCAAAACATGAGATGGTAGTTATTATTCACCTTGGCTTTATGTTAAGAAAGTTGAGATTTGCCCTTAGATTGATTTCTTCAAGCTTTCTACTTGAATCCTGGCTTATCTTACCTTTAAATCTTCTTAATGGTAGCCGACCAAAGCTTAGTATTATTTTTGTTTAGTTTGCGAATGAAGAATGAATGAGGAAGTAGGGAGAATGGAAGGGTTTAGGGTATGGGAAAAAAAGGCTATTCATATTTTACCCTCATCATATTCCTCCTTCTTAGTTATGTTTAGTTTCCCTTTTATTAACACATTCATTAAGACATGGCTCTTCCTTAACATACAAATTTCAATCCCTTAATTTTCTACATTATTTTGTTTAATTTACCCAATTAATATTCTGAATAATGTGAGCTAAAATTTGGGTCATTATTGTAACATCCCCCACTTGGAGGCCCAAAACTAACGGCCACGAATGTTGTAGTCATCCATAGTTATTAATCATCGGTGACTAAATACGGTAATGTTAGATAAATTGATATACCAGAAACACATGCATATGAAAAAAGTTTAAAATTTCAAAACAATTTTCACATTCATTCCAAAATCATTTCAACATTCTTTACATAATCTCACAACGTTAACCACGTTCAGAAAAATATAATTATTACAATATACCCCAAGAGCGGCATATGAAGATGCCCCTTGGTGATCAGAGTGTATAGTAGGCAATAAACAACTTTGCCTTAACAAAATAATACAACGGAATCACATGAGAAAGAATTTAAATAATTACATGCCTCTTACATAACTTCGGAAGCTTTTTGGTCTTAAGAGGTACCTTAAAACCTCAAACTACTCAAAATCAATCGAGTACCCGAGAGTTTAAGGGAAAAAATAAAATTCGAGTCAGACATAAATCCTGGTATGAATAATAATATACCATCTCAAATCATTTAGATATCTACCGAGACTACGCCACATAGCGGAATGAGTTTCCCCTCAGTAGTATCTTAAAAACCTTTATAAACCAATTTTTGTGCCCCTGCATCCACAATGGTTAATTCAATTCATAACATTATTATGTGATGATATGCAAACAATTGGATCAATTCTGGATTACCCATCCCCAATTCATTTTGACTATCTATCATAATTATAGTTTCTAGGATTACTATTAACCTAATAGTTTTCATGGACTGACTAATAACCAGTTAAACTTTTAAGAACTCCTTGTCCAATTATATAGTTTTCAAGGGATTGCTATACACCTTTGGTAATTCAATATCATTTCTTTTATCATAGTTTTCATGGGCTGACGAGGAACCTATGGACTAAATGTCAATATATGTTTCTTTTATCCTAGTTTTCATGGGCTGACTAGGAACCTATTGACTAACTATCAACATCTCTCTTTTCCCCTAGTTTTCATGGGCTAACTAGGAACCTATTAACTACCTATCAATATCATTTTCCTTACACAGTTTTCATGGGATTACCGTTAACCTATTGGCCCATGGTAATATCTCTTATTTATATTCACTACTAGGTCAACCTAATTGGTTTCTACCCTTTTTCCAAAGTATAGTTTTTTGATTAGTTATAAAGCGAATATATACATATATGAAGAAGAAAACAATATAACTTGGTTACTTTTAATCCATTAAGGCTTCTTTATAAATTCCATTTCAAACTACTTTGTTTGTTAATATGCCATGGTTTTGCTTTTAAATAAGATTGGGTTATTTGTTTTGAAAACTATTCTTTTGAAATCTTCGAAACCTTGCTTTCAACGTTACTGGGTAACCTTCTTCGAAAGAAATCTCTTTTCAAAACATTAGACTTCTGCTTGTAAAACACTTCAAAAAAATTTCTTTTGACACCTTTCGAATATAATAGAGTGTTGCTTATTAAATATTAGAAGCATAGCTTCGAAACCACTAGAAGTATCTCTTCCCAAAGAATTGATAGTTCCCCTTTCGACATCATTGGGTTTACCATATTAAAATATCATTTGTATCCAAGAAATTTTATAAGCGAAAGTATCTCTTTCGAAATCATTCTTTGTCATAAAAATATTGGGGAATTTATGACGGCATCGAAACCATCCCTTTCAACAGAGTCAAAAGCTTACCTTTAAAATATTGAAGGATAGCTTCGAAACCCTTTTCGAAATCATTGCCTTCAAAATCCATAACCTAGTCGAAAACATTTAGAAAGTGGCTTAATATGGCTTTAAAACAAACAATACATTTCGACAGTATTGATGACTTCAATACACTCGAAAGGGAAAAGGTCGGCGGCAAGGCTTCGACTAGGTTGGAACCCCTTCTTTTGAAAGCATTGATTTATAATTAAAGGAACTCCTTCGAAACCCCTTTTCCTTTTAAAACAAAAATGGCAACCCCTTCGAAATCCATTATAAAACTCCTTTTGAAAATATACGTATCGACTAAATCAAAAGTTTAGTAAAATAAAAGGCAGCGCTTTTCCTTTTAAAACAAATTGAGATAACGACTCTACCGGAAGCTATGCTTTCGAAACCATACCTTTCGTCTTTCTCCAATCCACTACCTATCACCTAGACGATACAATGAGTGTTGAATTTAACTTAATGGGATTTTGACATAGTCGAAGGCGAAAGAAAAGGGGCGAATGGTACTCTGAATAGAGGCGAAACCTGTTTTTCAGGGTTAAATACTAAATTAAACGACTTACATAAACTAACCTATCTATGTGTGAATTTCTTATTGGTTGCCTTAACTTTTCCCATGCTTTTTCAAAACTAACCGCCTTTTTATTTTGGATAAGTATCAAACTTAAACTTTGCAAATAAAACCTTCCTTTTTATTTACACGTAACTCTTTCTGATCCTTTTCTCAAAATAGTTTATTTTTCTATCAAATCACTTAAGAAAAATCCCCAAAATTCATAGAAATTCACTTTTATCGTGTTATCTAACATATCAAAATTTCAAATCCAAATTCTCAATATATTTCCTGAAATGAATTATTAAACCCATCGTGCTATATTTTCAATCAAAAATTCATAATAACCTTTCCAAAGCTTAGAAAATTATCAAACTTAAAACTCAACTCTAAAGTCATGTTTTGCATGACATATAATTTTTCCATGGCATTTAAACATCAATATCACATGGTTTTGATCTAAAACCATATGAATCATCATTTAAACAATCTTTTTTAAATTTAAGCAAACCATAATTCAAGCATATCATCATCAAAACATCATATAACACGAATTTAAACTTAAATCCAAAACATATATTTAGCAAATAGAGATGGAAATTATCATTCATCTTAATCTTTGATAAGGAAAATGGATTGAGATGAGTTTGGTCCCCTTTTTTACTTTCTCTTCTTTTTCTTTGAATTTCCTCTTCTTTTTTATTTTTAATGGATAACCCGATCTTCTTTACCTACGTTTTTATTTTTGTAAGAAAATGAATATAAGTGTGAATGGATTAAGTATAAACATATATACATATATAAATTTTAGGTTAGGTGTAGTTAAATCCCATTATACCTTTCATAATTCAATTAGTCTATAAACCATTCTTTAGCCCAACTAACTAATAAGCACGACCACTTATATTTATTCAAATCTCAATCACCTTATCACTTAACATTTACATTATTCTATTTGATTTATCTAATCAAATATCCTGAATAATGTTATTTGAAATTAGGGGTGTTACAGGCTCCCTTTCTTAAAGAATTTCGTCCTCGAAATTCAATAAGGACTAAATACTAATCATAGCAATCAACTGTAACCACTCCTAACAACTATACTTTTTTATCTAACCGACGATCATCTAAATATAAATCTAATATAGACATACCATTTAAAATAGATCAGGATAAGTATCTCGAATCTTGTCTTATGCCACCTAAGTACAGTCCTTCTCGTTGTCGCTCCACTGAACTTTCACGGATTTGACTATCTTGGACCTTACTCCTTTCTCATCTCTCGCCACAACCCGAGCTGGTTGCTTAACAACTATCAAATTAGGCTCTACTACTAACTCATTTAACCCTATTGGAGGAATAGTAGTCTCCGGATCATGGACATACTTGCGAAGATGGGACACATGAAATACATTATAGACACCTGCCACATTTCTCAACAATTCTACTCTGTACGTGAGCTTTCCAATCCTTTCTATAATCTGGAATGGACCAATATATTTTGGTGCCAGCTTCCCTGACTTTCTAAATCATATCACTCCTTTCATCGGTGACACCTTAATAAAAACCCTATCTCCAACTGGGAATTCTATGTCTTTACGCCTTTTATCGGCGTAACTCTTTTATCAAGACTAAGCTTCCTCCATCCGATCTCAGATCAACTCAGTCTTCTCTGACGCCTCTCTAACCATATCTGGACGTAAGACTAATCTGTCTCCAATCTCTAACCAACATGCTGGTGATTTGCATAGCCTTCCATATAATGCTTCAAAAGGCGCCATTCCTATACTAGTCTGAAAACTATTATTATTGGAAAACTCAATCAAATGTAGATGATCTTCCAAGGATCCACCGAAGTCTAGTACACAAGCCCTCAACAAATCTTTGAGTACCTTATTGACTCTCTCAGTAGAGCCATCCGTCTGTGGGTGACATGATGTACTCATCTTTAGCTTGGTACCTAATACTCTCTATAGACTTTCCCAAAAACCCGCTAGTGAATAGTGCGTCTCTATCACTGACTATGCTACTAGGAATTCCATGAAGTCCAACTATGTTCTTTACGAACAACTTTGCTAAAAATGGTGTCGTCCTGGTTGACTTTAGTGGAATGAAATAGGCGCTCTTGATCAGTCTATCCACTATGACCATATACTTTCATTTCCCCTGTTCAACCTTAACAACCCATGTATAAAATCCATGGATGTGGAATCCCACTTCCAAAATGGAATCTCTAAAGGCTGAAGCAACCCGCTCGGCTTCTGGTGTTCAGCTTTCTCTTATTGATGGTTAGCACATTGTCTGACCCACAAACCAGTCCCTCTTTATGCCTTTCCAAAAGAAGCTTCTCTTTATGTCTTGATACATCTCGGTTGCCCCATGATGAACCGTAAACTTGGATCGATGACATGCATCTAGAACTTCTCTTCTCAAGTTCTCTATATTTGGAACAAATAATCGTTCCTTCTTCCTCAACCATCCTCTCTCGTTGATGCCAAAATATTTAAGATCATCGATCTCGGATCTCATCTCGGGTCTTCCAATTTTCTTGGCTAACTCTAGATCCTCTTTCGGTTTAGAAGCTATCCTCTCCATCGTCATTGGTCGAACCTCTATACAGGCCAACATAGCAGTACTCTGACTAGAATCAGCATTCGATCTCGATTTTATACTACATGTAGCCAAAACTTCTAAATCCTTCCATTCTGCCAACATAGCTAACACCACATTCTGATATTTCCTGCTAAGGGTGTCCGCTACCTTATTTCCATTCCCAGAGGTATATTCTATACCAAAATCATAAGCTGCCAGAAACTCCAGCCACATTTGTTGTCGCATCTTCAACTCTTTCTGAGAGAATAAATATCTTAAGGACTTATGATCAGTGTATAACTCAAATCTCTTTCCTAAGAGATAATGTCTCCAAATTTTCAATGCAAAGATCACCGCTGCTAACTCTAAATCATGAGTAAGATATCTCACCTCGTGCGGTTTAAGCTATTGAGAAGCGTAGGCAATAACTTTACCATTTTGCATCAACACAGCTCCCAATCTCGTTCCACATGCATCGGTGTACACCGTCAATCCTTGGTCTCCATCTAGAGCAACAAACACTGGAGTGTTGGTCAATAATTTTTTAACTTAAGGAACCCTTCCTCACATTTGTCGACCAAATGAACTTCACATCCTTCATGGTCAACTTAGTCAAAGGTGCTGCTATCCACGAAAAATCTCCAATGAATCTTCAATAATAGCCAGCAAGTCTAAGGAAACTTCTGATCTCGGTTACCGTCTCTGGTCTTTTCCAATTATTGACAGCTTCGATCTTAATTGTATCTACTGCCAAACCTTCCTTTGAAACTACATGACTAAGAAAATTGACCTCTTTCTTCCAAAAATGAAATTTGGAAAATCTTGCCTTTAGCCGATGCTGCTTCAGTGTTTCAAGCACCACTCTCAGATGATCCTCATGCTCTTTTTCATCTTTCAAGCACACCAAAATGCCATCTATGAATACCAACACGAACCTATCCAAGTGTTCTCGAAAAACCTGGTTCATCAAGTCCACGAAGAAAGCGGGTGCATTCGTTAATCCGAATGGCATCATTAACCACTTATACAAACCATAGCTAATCCGAAATGCTGTTAAGGGAATATTGCCCTTTTCCACTCTCATCTGGAGGAAACCGATTGCCAAATCTAATTTGAAAAACACTCTGGCTCCACTCAACTGATCAAAACAGATCATCAATTCACAACAATTGAGATCTATTCTTGATCGTCCTTTCGTTAAGCTTACGGTAGTCGATGCACATCCGCAATGACCTATCTGACTTCTTCACGAAAACCGCAGCCGCATCCTGAGGCGAATTGCTTGGTCTCATAAAATTTCTTCCTTCTAGATCCACTAGCTGTATGATATCCCGGAATTTTGACCCTATTATTATAATAAGTTTTTAATTTAATTTAAATAAAATACAATATTTTCATTTATAAATAAATAAGATTTTGGACATTATTTGTTGTATATGTGTTATAAAGGAAATTTTAATTTCAAAATTTAAAATAGACTCTTTTAACAATATTTAGAATAAAATCTATTTTATGCAATTAAATTAAAAGTTATATATTAATGACATTTAATATCAAAAATATAAATGTAGTCGATAATAATAATATTTACAATAGCACAATTATATTCATATTAAATATAAATATAAAGTATACAAATACAAATATAAGTTACAAATCAAATATTGGAAAGATTTAACTTTAAATAAAAATAAGATCAAGAAGTGTTTCTAACAACAACTTTTATAATTAAAATAAAATAAGCTTATAAATATTTAGTTTAAGTATAACATAAAAATATGGTTACAAACATAAGTACAAAACTTTGATATGAATATAAGTTATAAATAAAAATGTTAGCTATGTAAATACAAATATATAGAATACATGACATATAGGGTTATTCAAGCAATGAAGTCAAAATGAAAAACCTGCAAGCAAACTTTATATGCATAGGTAAGATAAGTATTCACATCAAAAATAAGACAAAACATCTTAGTTCACACACAAAATCTGCAAATATCTTTATACATATTGTAGTGTCAGCCAATACTAATTAGTGTATACAAATACAAAGACATAAACATTTAATTAGCACACCTTTCTGTCTGAAACAATCTTCCATCCGAAATATTCATATCATCTCAGGTTTTAGTACATAAAAAAATAAAGCAAAATATTATATCAAGGTAAAGCTTGTTCCAGAAAACATATTTGTTCAAAGTTATGTATATATGTATATTCATCATTCTACTTGTTTTAATATTTAGTTCAGTCATAAAACTTAAGAAGAAAATTCTGAGGAAAAATAAACTAACATCATACTTCCAAGCTCAAACAAAAAATTCAGGAAGCAAGAAAAGTCTACAGGAATTCACACTTCAAACAGCAGTCTTCTTTTTCCATCAACAAACATCCTCTGTTCAACAGTATATTGTGAGTAAACTTATTTAAAATCTAACTTTTAATAAGTAATTCGTGATGAATTGATATGTTGATGTTTAATGTTCTGGAATGTTTTGCTATTTACTGTAAGTTCTGCATATAGTTGTTCTTCCAGGTTTCAAATTTTTGCTGAGGCAAAGAAAAACAGAGAATATATCATACTTTTTATATAAAATCCTTTTCTTCAATTAGTAACTTAACTAAATAAATTTGTTTAAGTTTAAGATTAAGGTTTGGAATAATTTTTTAGTAGCTGTGAAATATAAGCACTGTAAACACAAAATTTACAGTAAAAATAAAAATAAAGGCCAAAAATAGAATAACTCGAATTGTAAACTAGAATTAATATATTGAAACTACATACGAAAGTATGATTTTTAAGACAAAATTTATAATTTTTAGTTAACTATTCTTAGAGCAGTTTGATAGTAAACCAGAAATGTTTTTTCATGAAATTATGATGATTCCTTCAATTATAATTGTTGTAATTTAACATGAAGCTTGAATATGGATTAAGGAACACTAGAAAATTGTTAAAAAAAATTTCGAATGCAAGATTTTTGGGTAATGATGGAAAGTAGGGTTTATGGGTTCAACGTTTTTGGGTTCGGTTCATTCGATGCTCGTGTCGCCATGGCACAACCGAGTGCCGTGAAACTTGGATAGGTGATAGAGAGTGTTGTCGGCGAGGTACGGCCGAAGCCATGTCGTTTCAGGTGGTCGCGATCGTGAGAGCGTGGCGAATGTATCTAACGTGTTTGAGTAGCTGTTTGAACTTTTCATGCTTATTTTGATTTCATCCTTATTGCGTTGATCCGAGCTGTGCATTCGAGTGAGATATTAATTTGGGGTTTGCTGGAGTGCCGTGGGTCGCCTGAATCGTTGGCGAACCACCGTGCATGTGCACGGTGGCGTCGTGTCGGCCGATAAGAAATTCTGGGCCGTCGCGTGTTTACTCGAGAAATTTCGAGGTTAGCTTCGGGTTTTCGTTCTCTGGGTCAGGGTTGAGCACGTGTGTGAGTTTGTTTACAGTAGTGTAGAACTTAAACTTAAAAAAAACAGAAGAAAGAACAGAGGAAGAAGAAAAGGAAGGCAGGGAAGGACGCGAGAAAAGTACTGAGTAATCTCGAGTTCGACCCGATTGCGTTGTTATCTTCGGTTTCTAATTCCTGGAATTTGCTAATTGTAATATTAAGTTAAAGGTATATAAGTTAAATATTAATTAAGTTAAGGATGTTGACAAATTGATTTAAACTAAGATTAACTTTAATTTTACTAAGGAAGTTTTGCAGAAAACAAAATGAGTAATTGATTTAAATCGAAGTTAATTATGAACGTAATAAATTTTATAATTGTAATTTAATAAGTAGTTCAAAAATTTAATTAAATTTGTAATTAAAGATTTTAATAATGATCTTGTGTAAACCCATTTGTAATTGAGAACTTAATTAATCATTGAAAGTTAATAACTTAACAAATCGTAGTTAACTGATTAAATAACTAATTAAGGATTAAATGATTAAGTTAATTAATAATTAATGATTAATTAAGCAATTAGTAATAATTAGATATGTAATTGAGTTTTATAAATCAATAATTAAGGTTATTGATTAATAATTAATTAATTAATTAAGCGAATAATAATAAGTAATTAATCAATTGAAATAAGTTAATTAATTAGTAATTGATTAAGCAAGAATAAAATATAATTTATTCTTAAGCAAGTATATAAGTTTAAAATAAATCAAACTAAATGTTGATATGAATCGATGATTCTATTTGATTGCCTCTAATGTTTATTTATATCCTGTGATGTTCTGTGATATTCTGGATATTTCTGTGATGACTGTGTATGATTTATCTGTGATAAATTGCTACGTGAATTCACTTGTTGAATTTAAACTGTATAAGTTAATTAGACAACTTGGCCTTTAAAATGGCGTTTGGATTTCGATGAGACCGGGATCGGGTATCGATTTGATATTCCGAAAACCACATCGATCCAAATTAAACGTTAGGTCGTGTAATCTCAAGTGAAGATCGTGATGGTGTTTTCAGAATGCAAGGGTTATCGTCGCTCTGAGGGTGATTCCAAAACGAGTGTAATGAGGTAATGCCTTCGGTTTCGTTCGAACCCGGAACGAACTTGTATGGATTGAATGCTTTCAGCACATCGTCAGGCGGACGATGAGCATTCTAAGAGATATGTTCTATAAAGGTAAACGCAGCCTCAAGCCTCATCAATCGGGAATGGCTAAAACAGGGGATGTGCAGCAAGGTTAGGTGGGTCATGCCCAAGCAAGACGAGGTATATCCCTGTCTAGATGTCCCTTTTATTCAGCTGTGTGGGCGGTTGGTCTGCAGCCAACTGTAGGGTTATCTTGTTCGGGACTATTCAGTAAGGAATGGTTCCGGCCTTGTATTGCAAGGGAGTTAGGGTGGCTCCTCGGTACGGTGATCTAAGCCACATACTGTGACGGGAGGTACCCCAGTAGGTCTGCCATTGTATGGGATCCAATTTCCAATAAGAGCCGTACGTTTTGATTGTGCCCAACTACGTTGGAATGTGAGATGTAAGCATTTCAGCTATTTCTGTATTTTACTTGAAAACCCTAGACACTATTATAATATCACTGAATGTCCTATAAAATGTTTTGGTTAGCGTAAGGTAAAAAATTACCCGTATTTATGTGTGGGAAGTCTTACGTGATACCTTTATTTCAAATGATTTTCAAAGTTAAACAACTTTAACCCGTTTACTCATACCAGACCCATGTCTGACCCGGAGTTTATATTTTGTTTTTCATAAACTCTTGGGTACTCAAATTTTTATGAGTAGCCAAGTGACAGGTGATCGGAGTATAGAGTTTTCTGGAGGAGTTGGAGCAGAAGACCAGACGTATGTATCTATCTATATAGTTCCGCTGTGTTAGTTAGTATATGATGTATTTGGGATGAATGTTCTGACAGACATGTATATGATAGTCATGTTGTATGATATTGTATAACTCTTATATATATATATAACTATGTAAAAGTTATGTTGATGTATTATATTTTGTTCCATTCCGCTGTGAGATTCTGATGTTGTTATTCTTTCTTTCTATTCTTTTCTATTTCTACCCCTTTCTTTCTTATTGATGACACGTCTTTCTGGAGTTAGAAAGCCGGGTCGTCACAAGCTGCACCTTCACTTCTTTCATTTCAATCGGTGCCATTTTGTTAGGTGGTCGACTGATAGGATCAGCTCCTGGCACAAGATCTATCTGAAGCTCAATAGCTCGTTTTGGTGGTAGTCCTATGATCGGCTCAAATACATCCGCAAACTCTCTCGCAACTCGAACCTAACTTAGCCCCTCCGCTATTTCCAAAGAACTTAACACAACACAAACGCTTCAATCAAAACACTTTCCTATGAAGATGATTCGGTTCTGACTATTTGGTTGCCTTAATGATATTTCCCTATCCTGGCAAAATATCTTAGTCTCATATCTACCCAAACAATCCATACCCAAAACTATCCTAACATCTACGAAATCATAAACATACAAATTGCATGCTAACATATGACCTAATAAATCCAGTTCTAACCGGTCACATCTCATTCCTAGAGTTGCATACCCTTCTATTAGATTCACAACCCTTAAGGAAGAAACAGGGTAAGTAGGTTCTAAGCATAACTTTTAACCAAATTCTGTGATATAAATAAATGTGATGCACCAGTATTAAACAATGTCCTAACTGGTATACTTTGAATCAAAAATGTATCTTCCATCACAGTCTTTTCCTTATCTGCTGTAGTTGTTTTGGAGGAGAACAGTGGTCCAATAGCAAAAACCTTTCCTTTTTTGCTCTAACTGGCTTTGGATACTGATTCTTGTAATGCCTAACTTGATCACAGTTGTAGAACTTAATATGCTCCTTATCTGTAGTCTTCTTTTGCCCCTTGCCTGACCAGCACTCGTTTACAAAATGACCCTTCTTCTCACATTTGTAGCAGACTAAATCTGCTTTTGACTAGTTGGCTGAATCTCCCTTCTGGGCTCCTTTCTTTTTGAAGAACTTCCTCTTCTTACCCTATAGACCCTGTGATTCAACTGGCTTCTCTCTAGTATAAATATCAAGCATTTCTTTATGGCAAATGGCCATCTCCACCACCATATTACAGGGATCATGGATATAGGTCAAGGCCGCCCTAGTAAGCTCGAGCCTCATTCCTCGATTGAATCTTTCATTCCTTCTAATGTCAGTGTCTATAATTGCGTATCCATATTGAGATAGCCCATCAAATTTATTTGCATACTCGAATACAGACATGTCTCCCTTAACTAAGTCCATAAATTTTCTCATTAATGCTGACTTGGAAACTTCAAAAATAAATCTCTATTCAAATCTCCTTCGAAAATCAGCCCAAGTCAACTCTTCTTCTAGAGCTCCGACAGTCACACCATTCCACAAATAAAGTGCTGACCCATGCAATAGTCTAGAAGCCAACCTTCTTTTTTGTTCATCTTCTAAACCCAAGTTAGATAAAATCCTTTCACAGTGTAACAACCAATTCTCCACTTTTATAGCATCTTTCGTTCTTATAAGTGGCTTTCCAACCAAATTGGTGTAGTCTCGGTTTAGCTTGGCATGATTATTCCCATCGAGAACCACTAGATTTGTTCCTCCAATATTTCCATCCACTCCAGCAGTTCTTGCTTGCATCAAATTAGCAAGGAACTGATACATTATCCCCATATCTACTAGCAGATTTCCAGCACTCACATTGGCTTTCACATTTTGATTTGTGTTAGCCTATCGACCTTGGTTCTGGTGTTAAGTCGAGCATTTCCATCATTTGTGGTGCTTCCTCCACCTATATTTCCTCTTCCGTTTCCTGCTTCCATATCTTCTTTCTCGTAAATCTGCATACGAGCCTTAGTAAGACACACAAAATGGTCTAAGATAAAGGGAAATTATGTACTTATATATAGACACACACCTATATATGTCAAATACAAGTATGTTACAATTGCGATAACCCAAACCCCAATCGTATTTCTGATTCATTGGATTATGTTTTTGAAATCTTTTTAGGTTTAAATTACTTAAGAACTCATAAATCTGTGCTCTGATACCAACTATAACTTACCCCACTTGGAGGCCCAAAACTAACGGCTACGAATGTTGTGCTCATCCATAATTATTAATCCTTGGTGATCAAATATGGTAATGTTGGATAAATTGATATACCAGAAACATCTGGATATGAAAAAGTTCAAAATTTCAAAACAACTTTCACATTCCATTCCAAAATCATTTCAACATTCTTTGTATAATCCCACAATGTTAACCACGTTTAGAAAAATATGATTATTACAATATACCCCAAGAGAGACATATGAAGATGCCTTCTTGGTGAACAGAGTGTATAATAGGCAATAAACAACTTTTCTTTAATAAATAACACAGCGGAATCACATGAGAAAGAACTTAAATAACTACATGCCTCCTTCATGACTCTAGAAGCTTTTTCGTTTTAAGAGGTACCTAAAAACCTCAAATCTCAAACTACTCAAAATCAATTGAGTACCCAGAGTTTAAGGGGAAAACATAAACTTCAAGTCAGACATAAAGCCTGGTATGAATAATAATATACCATCTCAAATCATTTAGAAGTCTAGTGAGACCACGTCGCTTAGCGGAACGGATTTCCCTCATAGTATCTTAAAAACCTTTATAAACCAATATCCGTGCTCCTGCATCCACAATGGTTAATTCAATTTATAAATTATTATGTGATGATATGCAAAAAAATTGAATCAATTCTGGATTACCCATCCGCAATTCATTTTGACCATCTGTCATAATTATAGTTTCTAGGATTGCTATTAACCTAATAGTTTTCATGGACCGACTAATAACCGGTTAAACTTTTAAGAACTCCCTATCCAATTTTATAGTTTTCATGGGATTACTATAAATCTATTGGTAATTCCAATATCATTCTTTTATCCTAGTTTTCATGGGATGACTAGGAACCTATTAGCTAACTATCAATATCAGTTTCTTTTATCCTAGTTTTCAAGGGTTGACTAGGAGCCTATTGACTAACTATCAATATCTTTCGTTTTCCCTTTCACGGGTTAACTAGGAACCTATGGACTATCAATCAATATCATTTTCCTTATACGGTTTTCATAGGCTTGCTGTTAACCTATTTTCCTCTGCCAATATCTTATATTTATATTCACACCAGGTCAACTTAACTGGTTTTCTACCCTTTTTCCAAAGTACAATTTTTGGATTCTTTATAAAGTGAATACATACATATACGAAGAAGAAAACAATATAACTTGGTTAATTCTTTTAACCCATTAAGACTTCTTCGTAAATTCCATTTCAAATTACTTTGTTTTTTTTAATATGCCATGGTTTTCCTTTTAAATAAGATTGGGTTATTTGTTTTGAAAACTATTGTTTTGAAATCTTCGAATTCTTGCTTTCGACCTTACTGGATAACCTTCTTCGAAAGCATATATCTATTTTCAAAACATTAAACTTCTGCTTTTAAAAAAACTTCAAAAAATATCTTTTGACGCCTTTGAATATAAAAGATTGTTCTTTATTAAATATGATAGCTTTAAAACCATTGGAAGTATCTCTTCCCAAAGAATTGATAGTCTCCCTTTCGACATCATTGGGTTTACCTTATTAAAATATCATTTGGGTCCAAGCAATTTTGTAAGTGAAATTATCTCTTTTTAAAAAATTCTTTATCATAAAAAAGTTTGGGGAATTTATGATGGCGTCGAAACCATCCATTTCGATTGAGTCGAAAGCTTACCTTTAAAATATTGAAGGATAGCTTCGAATCCTCTTTCGAAACCATTGCCTTTGAAACCCATAACTTTTTCAAAAGCATTTAGAAAGTGGCTTGATATGGCTTTAAAACAAACAATACCTTTCAATAGTATTGATGACTTCAATACACTCGAAAATCAAAAGAATCGGCGAAGGAATTCCTTCGAAACCCCTTTTTCTTTTAAAAAAAAATGGCAACCTCTTCGAAAACCATTATAAAACTCCTTTTGAAAACATATGTATTGACTAAATCGGAAGCCTAGTAAAACAAAGGCATACGCTTATCTTTTTAAAACAAACTGAGGTAACGACTCCATCGGAAGCTATGCTTTTGACACCATACCTTTCGTCTATCTCCAATCCACTACGTGTCACCTAGATGATACCATGTATATTGAATTTAACTTAATGGGGTTTCGACATAGTTGAAGGTGAAAGGAAAGGAGCAAATGGTACTCTGAATAAAGGCGAAACCTGTTTTTTGGGTTAAACACTAAGTTAAACGACTTTTATAAATTAACCTGCCTATATGTAAATTTCCTATTGGTTGCCTTAACTTTTCCCATTCTTTTCAAAACTAACCTCCTTTTTACTTTGGATAAGTATCAAACTTAAACTTTTGCAAATAAAACCTTCCTTTTTATTTACACATAAATCTTTTTGATCCTTTTCTCAAAACGATTTATTTTGTACATCAAATCACTTAAGAAACATCCCCAAAATTCATAAAAATTTACTTTGATCATGTTATCTAACATATCAAAGTTTCAAATCAAAATTCTCAATATATTTTCTGAAATAAATTATTAAATCCAACGTGCTATATTTTCATTCAAAAATTCATAATAACCTTTTCAAAGCTTGGAAAATTATCAAACTTAAAACCCAACTCTATAATCATGTTTTGCATGACATATAATTTTTCCATGGTATTTAAACATCAATATCACAAGGTTTTGGTTTAAAACCATATGAGCCATTATTTAAACAATCTTGTTTTAATTTAAACGAACCATAATTCAATCTTATCATCATCAAACATCATATATACGAATTTAAACTTAAATTTGAAACATATATTTAACAAGTAGAGATGGAAATTATCGTTCTCCTTAATCTTTGATAAGGAAAATGGATTGAGATGAGTTTGATTCCCCTTTTTACTCTCTCTTATTTTTCTTTGAATTTCCTCTTCTTCTTTTCTTTTTAATGGTCGGCCTGATCTTCTTTACTTATGTTTTTATCTTTGTAAGAAAATGAATATGAGTGTGAGTGGCTTAAGGATATATATATATATATATATATATATATAAAGGTAAGGTTAGGTGTAGTTAAATCCCAATATACCCTTTCATAATTTAATTAGTATGTAAACCATTCTTTTGCCCAATTAATAAGCACAGCTACTTATATTTATCCAAATCTCAATCTCCTTATCACTTAACATTTACATTATTCTATTTAATTTATCTAATCAAATATCCTGAATAATGTTATTTAAAGTTAGGGGTGTTACAATTGCACCATCAACGTCGGCAAGAGTTAAGCATCTATGGGATAGTTCTACTATGGGTACATGTGCTAAGGGATAAATGGACAACTCTATGGTTGTGATGCTCGTTGTTGAGATAGGATTGTCTGCATGTACCTAGGGTAGTCTACATGTACCCATATTTTTGACATCTGCGTGTGTCCAGTCCTTTACCATTTGCATGGGCAATGATTTGAGCATCCAAAATAGTTATCTTACATATGAAGCACTTGAGTGAGAGATGTGAGGCTACGTAATGGATGATATGTTTACTCTATACTTGGTATGTTGTGTGATACCCCTATACCCGATATCTTCCATTTGTGATAGTAGTGTAGCATATGTTATGTTATGTGCTAACTCTTTGGATGAAGGGACATGTCAGGTATGGTTGTTCATACCCTATACCCTATTTACCGTATATAATTTTTGTAGCAATTTTGAGATGATGTATCACCCACAGCAGACCATTCTTTGAACCAAGGTTTTATGTTTTGCTTCTTATTGCCTCAAGTACTCTTAAATGAGTAAATTAGGAGTAACAAGTTTGGATAGTGCATGGAGTTATACAGAATACGAGCAGGAGGCTACGCTTTCATATATCTATACTTGGAGCTTACTATCACTTATATTCCACTGTGCAGTACTGTGGAGCTATGTTAGTACTTGTATGATTGGGGATAGTGATAGAGTTTATAATGGAGATTAGGGATGTATAAATTCTTTATTTCAATTTTGTATAGTCTGTGAACCTAATGCACTCGGACTTATTTTCGGTTCATTTAATTATATCGCTGTCTCACCTATTTTGCATCTACTTGTTATATTATATTTTATATGTGCGCTGTGAGATGTTCTATAGGTTTCATGTTTGGATTTTCTCTTCTTTATATTCCTATCATCCTGCATCATCCGGGTACCTCCATGGCACATCAGGTATATTGGGTACCAAAGGTATAAGTTCACATTTTGTATCAGAGCTTAGGTTGCTAGATGACTTAGGTTGGTGCTTGGATCCATTAGAGATAAGGAAGGAGCTATCGTCTTGGAATGGATCCAGCCATATATGAGAGAGCGTACTTATTGTATTTTGGTTTCAAAACTATGTAGTATTATATATAGTATATAAGTTGCATTGCATTCATGGACACCACTTGTTCCTTTTAATATAGCTTGTAAGAACGAGCTGGTTAATAAGAAATGCTGCTAAGAACTCCATCTCTGGAGTTTAGGAAAGGGTAGGATTAGAGGCTGCTAACGTTGACTTGCAGAACATGTTCACTGAAAAGGTGCGAAAGTTGGTTCAGAATCCCTAAGTTGCTCCTACTGCAGCAATAGATGGTGGTGCTCCAGTGCAAGCGTTGAGGGATGACATCCCCAAATTGATCAAGGATTTCTTTACTCTGCATGGTAAACCGTTTCTTGGAATAGAATCAGCCATTTAAGTGTAAGATTGGTTAGACGCCTGATAACGCATCTTCGAGGATATGGAGTTAGAAGATGCGATGAAGTGGAAGTTGGCCTATAGACAGCTTCAGGGAAGGGCTATGAGGTGGTGGAATGCCATCAAGATTACTACACTTAAGGACCTGATTACTTGGGAGATATTCAAGGTGAGATTTGAAGAGAAGTATATTGCCCGCTCAGACGTCGGTGCTCTTTCAAAAGTTTGTTGACTTGAGATGGGGGATATGTTCGTGTCGAAGTACGTGGCTGAGTTCGACATGCTGTCAAAGTACGGTCTATCTTTTGTCGATAATCCGCTCAAGAAGATCGATAAGTTTATTATGGGATTGGATGATTACCTTGGATAGAGCTTGTCGGGTATATTATTGAGCTGTTTGAGAGGTTGGTAGAGAAGGCACTTCAATATGAGAGTCTGTACCCTGAGCCTAAGTTGGTTTTTGCTCATAAGGATGAGTCGAAGCCGCAAGCTAATGGGTGAGTCAAAAGGAAGTGGGACAACAACAAGAAAAAGAAGAAGCGGCTTCAAAAGGATGACCAAAAGAAGGGAAAGTGAGAGCCTACATGTTATAACCATGAACACAGGGGCCATCTTAGCAAAGATTGCATGAATGAGAAGAAAATATGTTTCAACTACAATAAGCCAGGGCATATCAAGAAGGATTGCCCAAAACGGCCAGGGAATAAGCAGGTTGTATTTGCTTACAGTTGAAACACTATTCCAGCTTCATCGAGTGCTCTGCTGGCGAAGGAGAAGAGGTAGAGTATCGTTATACATGGTATGCTTTCTATTTTTGATATAGATGTTTTATTCGATACAGGGCTTCACATTCCTTCATATCTGGTGATTCGGAAGATGGATTAGGATTGAAACCCAAAACTGTTGATCAACCCTTAATTGTGACGAATCTAGTTAAAGGGTCTACTAGCCTTTGTATGGTTTGTCAATATTAGCCTTATGGACTCATGGATGCTCATTTTCTGTTGATTACTTTGTTTTGGGTTTTGTAGGGTTCGGTGTTATACCAAGGATGAACTGGTTGAGAAGGTATGTGATAGTAGTGCATGTGAGAGGTTGTTGTTGACAATTGGGGCCGTAGAGGGGTGGATGGTAGTGATTAGTTTCCTACCAGAGGATGGAGTTATGGTTAGCTTTCCATATTCTCTTGAGTCTCCATAGGATGATTGTCATCAGTGCTTATAGTAAGAGAGTATCCACACATATTCGAGGAGGTGATCAGATTACCGCCGCACGAGTACCGCATAGACTTAGTGAAGGATGCCAGACTAATAACTATGCCTTTAGGCGTATGGCACCTAGGGATCAGAAGGATTTGGAGGTGCAAATGAATGATTTGTTGAGGCAAGGGTTTATTCATAGGAATATATCTGAGTGTGGTGAACCTGTAGCGTTCACCACTAAGGTGGATTGCTCATTGAGGTTGTGTGTAGATTACCGTGAGCTGAATAATGTGATGAAGAAGAACAACTATCCACTTCCACATGTTGATGACTTGTTCGATTAGCTCTATGATACTAGGGTGTTCTCTCAGTTGGAACCTACGATGGGGTTTCATCAATTGAGAATGGCGAAGGAGAGTGTGCCGATTGCGGTGTTCCATATGCCATCTGGATTCTATGAGTGGTTGGTTATGCAGTTTGGGTTAACCTATGCGCCAACATACTTTGTTGATCTTATGAACCTGTTTTTAAGGATCAACTAAATAGGATTGTACTTGTGTTTGTGGTTGACATCTTTGTTTATTCAAGGATGAAGGAAGAACACAATGAGAATTTAAAATTCAATAGCTTTATATTTCAAAAAGAAGAAGTTTAACAGAGAAATTTGGAGTGGGTGCGAATCAAATCCAAAGGAAGATAGGCAAATTCTCTATAAGTGGAAATATTAGCTTTTCACATTTTATTATTTGTTAGTAGAAGTTTGGATTTGTATTATGTAGTATGGAATGTTGTTCATGAAAATCCTAAAACTAAAACCTCAAAATTCCCCCAACGAAATGTCAATTCTAAAGTTTATTGGAATCTCAATTATTTTATACTAAAATAGAAGAATTTGTTTTTTTTTACTGCAATTTGAATATTTTATATTATATTCCACTTCCAACTTTTCTCTATTGTTGTGCTAAAGGGTTCTAAAAAGGAAATAGGTTAGGAAATGGTGTGTAAAGTATGAATTCTCCTATTCGTAGTTTGCAATGCCTATTTTCGTAACTTAAAAATGAATTGCTTTTTCATTGTATACGTAAAAGTTGAATAAAATTTAAAAGGTTGTTTTATTCCTTGGAATAGAACGCTGAATCTACTATCTCAGCGTAAAATAAGTTTTTCTACTATATTAATATCAAATAAGTTTGGCATTTGATTCTATTTTATTAATGCAATTTTATTTGTTTCGCTAAGGATATTAGTTGTTTTGTAAGTTATTAAATGTAATTAGATTTGTATAAATTTGGAAGTTTTGGCATTTTAAAGGATTAGTATAGGAAGCAAAAATCTATGCATGGTTGGGAATATTTAGTTAGCCTAAATTACGTATGTATAAATATAGTATTAGCATATATTCAATGACGTATTAACCACATAGAATAAACTGGTTAGTAAATAGCATTAAAATCCATAGAAAATACGTTAAGGATAATTATGGAAACTAATCCATAATCAAAGGTGGAATAAGGAGTTTATATGGCATTAGTGCAAAATGCGATGAGGTAAATATATGGTAGCATATTTGCGGAGTGGAGTTATGACTAAGTTATAAGGATTCGAGGTTAGTCAAAAGCATATAGACGTCCGACTGCTAATCTGGCTACCAGTAGTGTAATTTTGGGACTGATGTTAAACAACGCCTATAATAAGCACCCACACTGAATGCGAGGTTAATCTCGATTTTGTAGGGTAAGTATGCCCAGTTAATCTAACTACCGTGCCTATGAATAGTCGGACTAATGTGAGACGTCATGGTTTGGGTTACGGATCATAATACGTTGGACGTGCTTTTGGGTCAGGGGTATTAAGTGGCTTTTGTAGGATCCTCCTCCTTCCCAATTAAGAAGTATTAAATGGTCAAGATTATCATTTAG
This sequence comes from Allium cepa, assembly GCA_030765085.1. Lineage (NCBI taxonomy): Eukaryota > Viridiplantae > Streptophyta > Magnoliopsida > Asparagales > Amaryllidaceae > Allium > Allium cepa. The sequence goes on along the minus strand of CM060939.1, from coordinate 26,588,733 downwards.
GTGCGATAGGGGGAAACCTTGGAAAGGGCCTGCTTCAGGGTTAAGGTTTAAGTGGCTATGGTAGGGTCTGCCTCTTCCAATAAATGAAGTATTAAGTGGCTGTATGGGGATTTCTCATAATGTCAGTTAGGAAGTATTAAAGAAGGATACACCTCGTGTTAGGTATTAAATGATGGGGATCTGCCTAGAGTATACGTATTGGATGGTCATAATCTACCTACTTTTAGTTAAAAAGGCATTAAGTGGCTTAGATACTTACTCTCACATTGTTAGAACATGGCTGACGGTAGTTGCATTAGACTAGGAAGGGCCTTTGGCCTATAGTTGGAGGTATATTATGGAGTTGGACTGGATGGGCCTTTGGGCTTATAACTATAGGTATATTTGGTTGGATATAGTTCAGAATGCATAAGACATATTTCTTATCAAAATGATATTGCCCAAATACTATTATGGTAAGACCTGAGAGTTTCATTCACCAGACATTATTGTTATAACCCTCTCCTTGTTGCAACACACAAGCTAGGAGAGACGATGCTGATTTAGAAGATGAAGGTGGAGGTGGAGTCTGTTGGCAGTTTACATATCTATTTATGTTTCCGTTATATTATTTTGTACCCAGATTCAGACATGTTATTACCGTTTTTGGGATATTGTATTCTGAATATTTAGGATGATATGTTGTATTTCTGAGATTTGGACTTTTTATGAAAAAGGTACTTATTTCTGATATTTTATTTTATTTTTTCCGCTGTAAGATTCTAATAGCATAGATAGATGGCTTTGTATATTGTTTATTGTACCAAATTTACCAACCAATAGCCAGCTTTGAATAGGCTAAATTTTGATAGGCTTTTATTGGGTCGATAATTAGGCCCACTTTGAGTAGGGTTGTTAAAGATCCAGTATATAACTTATGTGCTCATGGAGTAGGCGAATAGCCATTAGCTTCACATGTTGATATAAGACCCTACTGGGACCTTGTATCTGTAGCACATTCATTTCTTGTCACCAATAGATTAGGATTCTTATACATGTGATTTATTTTTATTTGGATATATGGTTGTGATTATGGATAGATTAATCGACATAAGGCATTTTACTCCACTCTATAAACTAGTTGGATGGTATAATACCCTATAACATTAATAAGAAATTAATTAATTAATAACAAGGTTAAAAATCAAAACTTTGCGAATTTCATAATTTGACCACGAAAGTTACACCATTGTGTTCGTGACGATTTTTTGATCAACTTTCCATATATAAAGTTTTGTAATCGGAGCTCAAACCGAAAACTTATTGACGCTTGAAGTTTTCGAACGTAAAATAATTTGAATGGAATTCAAATTTAAAAATCAAATAACATTAATATTTGAAATAAATATGGTAATAAATAATTTGACGTTAGGGTAAATTAATGTTAAAAATAAATTGTTAGCGATAAAGTTAAAATAGGGAAAGAAATTAATTTAAATCGATAACAATTATTGTGTTCCCAAAAAAGCTAAGATCAATGGACCGCCTTCCTAAGATCGGTCGACCGGTAGGAGGGTGGAGGATAGGATTAATTTAGGTCGAGGACGGCTTGGATTTTATTATTTCAAATTCAATTAAATTAGACAGTTCTGGTGCATTCTAACCACTATAAATAGGTGGCTAGCCCCTCACTTTTATTCACAAATTATTTGGGAATGCTAGCGAAGCTTTGTTGGTCTTCTTCTACCATATGATTCAGAATCGCTTGGGATTTCCAAGTAAGGGATTATGGATATTTAAATTTTCAATTTCGAATTTTACTTTTCCCTAATCCCTGACTCTAAATCTAATTTATATACAATCCAATTGTTGTATATTCCAATAAGAATAGATCTAAAGGAGAAACTAGGAGCGGACGTGAATCAAATCCAAAAAGGGAGCATGCAAATTCTCTATGAGTGGAGATCTTAGGATTTCACATATTAGTATTTGTTAGTAGAAGTTTGCATTTGTTTTATACCTTGGGGAATATTGTTCATGAAAACCCTAAAACCTAAACCCCAAAATTCCCCTAAACAAAATCTCAATTCTTGCGTTTATTAGAATCTTAAAATATTTTGTATTAAAATAGTAGAATTTGTTTTGTTATTGCAATTTGAAAATTTCATATTCTATTCCACTTCAAACTCTTCTTTAATGTTATGTTAAAGGGTTCAAAAAGAAATTTAACTTAGGAAATGGTGTGTAAAGTATGAATTCTCCAACTCGTAGTTTGAACTGCTTATTTCCATAATTTAGACAAAAAGGAATCTCGTTTCACTTTTGGTTCATATATGGAAAAGCTGAATAAAATACAAAAGATTTAAATTGTAAGTCTTGTTTCCTTGAAATAGAGGTGTTATTCTACTATATTAATATAGAATTAGTTGGGTGCATGATTCTATTTAATTCATGCAAGTCTATTTTTGGGCTAAGGATATTGGTTATTTTGAAAGAATGGTATAGAGTTAGACCGGTATATGGAAGTCTTGACATTTAACGATTAGTATAAGGCGCGAATTTTAGAATAGGAATATCGTTTGCATGCTTAGAAATATATATATATATATATATTAGTTATTGTGTAAATATAAATATATTATGTAAATATAAATATATTATTAATAGCGTATAATTAATACCATATTAATCACGTAGTATAAATAGGTTATAGATTTGCATTAAACCCCTTAGGAAGGAAGTTAAGGATAATCATGGAAATCCATCCATAATTAAAAGCAAAATAATGAGTTCTCCTTATATGGACTTAGTACGTAAATGCAGGTGAGGTATTATGGTAGTATATTAAGGGAGTGGAATCATGACAAAGTTATAGGAATGCAAGGTCAGTCAAAAGCACAAGAAGTCTGTCCAGCTAATCTGGCTACAAACAGTATGACTTTTGGACTGATGTGAGACATCTCTTATAATAAGTACCTATGGGGGACGCGAGATTAGTCCTAATTATGTAGGGTAAATCTGCCTGATTAATCTGGCTGTCCGGTTAATCTGGCTACTAGTACCTATGAATACTTGGACTAATGTGAGACGTCGTGATTTGGGTTATAGGTTATAAGGCGTAGAACCTAATTCTGGGTTGGAGGTATTAAGTGGCTATTTTAGGGTCTGCCACCTTCCCACTTAAGAAGTATTAAATGGTCGAGATTATCGTTTAGGTGTGGTAGTGAGAAATCTCAGAAGGGGTTCGCTTCGGGGTTTAGGTATTAAGTGGCTATTGTAGGGCCCATCTCTTCCCATAAAGAAGTGTTAACTAACCTGATGAGATTTCGAACGATGTCAGCTAGGGAGTACCAAAGAGGGGTCCACCTTGGGTTTAGGAAATAATAATGGGGATCTACCTAGGTTATAATATTAAATGTTCAGAGTCGGCCTAATTCCCATTAAAGAAATACTAAGTGGCTCAAGTACATTCTCTCATGTTGTTAGGACTACGGTTGTTGAAGAATGGACTGGAAAGACCTTGAGGCTTACAATTGGAGGTATTCTTGGTAGGATATAGTATAGGATGCGTAAGACATATTATTATCTAAATGATACGCCCAAATACTATTACGGTAGGACTTAAGATTTTCATTTACCAAACATTGCTGTTTTGACCCTCTCCTCATTAGAACACGCAGGTTAGGTGAAATTATGCTAATTGAGAGGAAGAAGGCGGAGGCGAGGACTTGTAGTAGTTATCTTTACATTTTGATGTACCTATTTAACACATGATGTTGTTGTTTTGAGATATTGTATTTTGAATATTGGAATTATGTTATGTTTTTTAGATTTGATTTTTTTTAAACTGGGTACTTATTTATGATATTATATTTTGTTGCTTTCGCTATCAGATTCTGATAGCATAGATAGAAATTTATATATTGTTCATCATATCAATATTACCAACCAACGTTCAGCTTTAAAATAAGTCTAAGATTCGATGGTTTTTTTTGGTCGAAAATTATGCCCATTTGGAGGTGGATTGTTACATTTGGTATTAAAGCATAGGTTACTCGATCAACATGGATATGTATACATAAGAGTGCGTATTTATTATATTTGAAAGTATTTTTCAAAACCTGTTTGCAACTAAATTGGTCACAAACACCCAAAAATAGTTTTTATAGAGAAGCAAGTGAAGAAAAACAAAATTAAACTAAGTGGATAGATTAACAAGTAATAGAAAATCAACTATAATCAGAGACATAGAATTTTTAGTGGTTCGGTGTTGTATGTTTACGTCCACTTTGAAGATCATCCTTTATTAATTGCTTATAAATCTGATTACAACAATAGAAAATAGCTAGTACTTGATTACAATAGAGTCTAGAGTAACAACCAGCGTAAAGATCCTTAGAATGACTCATCAAGCCAGTATTTATAGGAGAAGACGACCATGTATCTCTCTGAAATTTTGGCCGAAGGACCTTCTAATCCACATGGCCCAACTAGAGGGATCGCTGGGCCTAAGTCTCAAATAGGAGGGATCGGTAAAGATCCCTTCTTTGGTCGAATTTTGGGGAGTGATCCCTGTGGTGGCTTCCTTATGCAAAAACATGCTTAGCTTCCAATTTTCATGTCATTCGGATCACTTGAACTCGAGTTGTTGCTTTATTTCTGATTCAACATGACTTGATTTCTGCCTTTTTCCGATCCCTCCCAAGGAATGTATATCGATCCCTCAAATTTCATCCTTTTAATGTGTTATCCCTAGGGTAGGTTCCCTAGAGTCCTCATATCTTGCACCTCAAATTTCATATGCTTTAGAGTTGTAGATCTCGAGATATTGATTATTTTCCGTAAGAATGCTCTTGTACTCTGGTGCATGTCGATCCCTCCCGCTGGTGCTAAATTATGTTGATCCCTCCTATGCACTGAACCATACCCCATGCTTTGAACATTCTACGTTGCGCATCTACCAATTTCATTCAATCCTAACTTTATATTACCACCTATATTCGACTTCTGGGCCCTGCAATCATCACTCTTGAGTCGTCGGCTTAAATGTCTGTCAAAGCTAACTTGTGTAATCAGGTCAATATAGCCAGGATAGAATGTCTGATAACACTTGCCCCTCAAAGCATGTCTTGTAATGAACATGACGTGCTTTGAATCGTCAAGAAGAGATCCATCTAGCTTTCTGAATGGTTGCAATTTCCTTGTCAAAAAGGGTCCTAATTTCTCACTAATTGTCATGATGCTTGGTCAATTTCCCTTTGTATAAATCCAGGGCAATTTTTCGTCAGTTGATATATAAATCCGGTTCCATGAGAATAAGTAGCTTTTGCTATCTAGTCCAGCCTCAAACTTAGAAGTTTCAGGTTTTATTTCAATTCTTGTTGACTTAAGCAATGGAACTTTCGGGTCACACACCTGCATGCCCATATACACGTTTTAGTTGCTGGCTGTCGGACGTGTTCGTACACTCGCGAGTCGTCACCAATTTTCATGGGATTTTGTATGTACATGCTTTCAATAATTTCGATGCCTATATTTTTATGTATATGCCAATAGCTAATCCATATTATTCATCATTTTTTTCTTAAAAAGGTGTTTGCAGGGAACGATATACGTTGTGCTAATTCCTATATTTCTTATATTTATAGGGATTGGCATATCCTTAGCTGACCCCTCTCTTTATATGCATAAGCTCGTGTGCATAGGGTTCGACATCTTTGTGGCCGATCCCCTCCTTTTTGTCTTCTTCTCTCTTCTCTCCATTTTTTTTGAAGAAAAAAAACACTTATAGGGATTGGTGTAGGTTCAACCGATCCCTCCTCTTTCTTTTATGGTTTACAGAGAGCGGCATATATCTCTACTGATCCCTTCCAACTCACACGTGCCGACCCCTAGTTCCCATATATAAGCCTGCATTTCCTTTTCTTTTCAATTCACTTATCCAACTTCTTAACTTCCAACTTTACACTGAACCCTTCTCCCTCCACTCGCAAAACCGAACCCTCCAATCCTTGGCTTGAAATTCATTTGCAATCTCGCTTATCCCACGAACTTATCTCTTCTCTCCTTTCACTTTGTTCATCCCCAAATATTCATCTACATCCTAACTCAAATACTTATATAGGTAAGCCTTCTCGCTTTTATCTTTTGGTTATATGATGAGGTAAAGGATTATGGAGTATGGAATAATGGTTGAATTTGTTTTAGAGAGATGAAATATTGGATATGGAGGGATTCTGTAGAGAAAAGAAGGAGGAAGGAAGAAGAAAATAGGGTAGAGGATGGGTTGGTGTTATAGGCTTGGATCTATACCGATCCCTTGGCATAGAGGCTTGATGTTGGAGGGATTGGCAGTTTTTAGTGTGAGAGAGGGTAGGATTAGAGATCGGTAGTCTTTGGTGTGAGAGAGGGATCATTGGGGTTTATAGAGGTGAAGGGATCAGTATGATTATGTTATGGAGAGGAATCGGCAGAATAACTTTAGGATAGAGATTGTTATAGAGGGTTCGACATATAGTGATTGGACAATCACTACTAATTCCTTTCAACGAACTTAAAATATGATAACAATGAAAAATAGAACTTGCATATCCACTATCAAATTTAAGATTCAAGTAATCAAATCCTTGGAACTTTCATCATGAACCTATACGTAGCACATGGACTTGAATGATAGATTTTGCACTTTGATAAGCTGATAGTCGATCCTAGAACTTTTACAATCGATCAATCTCCTTGCTATTTGAGACGGTCAGCGATGACGGTCACTCTGGTTGGAATCCAAAGTTTCAACATTTAACGTAATTCTTATTTAAAGTTATTTATCTCTGTTATACACAACACTACACTGCATTAGTTCACACTTAGCATGGGGGAACGTGTAATTTTTTTCTAATCTCGATTGTCTGCTAAGTATAGCTAATATGGAGTTCAGACGCTTGGAATGTTTATCTGCAATGTCCTCTGAACTGGCTCCTCAACATAGAGACCCTAAAGCAAAATCTAGCTCCGTGACTATATCTGGCAGGCTTTCTCCTAGTCAACAAGCCAAACAAATGGAATTTTCTAGCCCGTCTATCAACCTTTATTTAGATGTTTTGGTCCTTTTGATAGAGGATGTAAGCCCTGCTTCTGACGCAATAGAGCATGCCAGTCTCTTAGATAACTCAGTAGGTTCTCAAGCTTTCCGAATTGGTAAGGCTGCTCTTCATGGGTTGTATTCCGTACATGAAATCCCATTCATTGACGTCCTGGTTCCTTTGATAAACGACAGGCCTCACTGCCCCCGAAGGTGTACACAGTGTGCAACAAAATTTATGTTCTGGGCCGGATGAGTACGCCCTACAATTCATTTATCCGAGAGATGTTAGGACATCTTGGAATAGCTCCCACTCAACTCCACCCAAACAACTATGCCTTCCTCCATGGAACTTTTCTACTATTCATGAGCATTCTGTTTTGGCCACCAACTCTCGAGGACATCAGATTCATTTACAACTTTAAACGAAGATCAGGAAATCCTTCCTACGTCTTCCTTGAACCTTCGCCTAACTGCCAAGTCTTAATAGGTTCTTGGAATAAACTTTCTCTATTCAAACTAGAGTGGTTCTATGTTCGGTGTTCACCGAGCTTTGCAAGGCGATGGCTGGAAGGATGTAAGTGTTTCCTTCACTTCATTGTTAAGTTAGTCAATCTAACTCATACTTTGAATCCACTAACATCCTGAATTTCTACAGGTGTCCGCCCACATCTTGAGGGCAATAATTTTTCAAGAGCGATCTCCGCTATTCCCGCTACCCCTGTTAGAGATAGGGATATCAAACTTCTCATGACCGATGAGTTATTATCTCTATTCGGGCTGTTGGAAGAGGGTCGTAGCATTAGGCTTCCCGAAAGCGCAACATTACCGAGAAACATTGCAGAGCAAGAAAGAATGTTAATAAACCTTTCGTGCCCCCAGCCGAAGGGACTTGGGATGACATTAAAGAGGGTGAAATTAGGGATGCCGGACCAATAAACCCGATGATGCTGATGCTGATGCAGGCCCAGGGAAAGGCGCCTGTGGTTGAACCGCCACAAGGTGCGCAATCCCAAACGCCAACCAAGAGAAAGAAGAAGTTGGCATATACACTTCGCAGCTATAGATCCAGAATTTGTCAATACTTCTATTGATGAAAATCATCTTCCCAACACATGGAAAGATCACTGAAAGGATTTTCAAATCTCTAGATTCCCGATGATATTATGACCTTCGACTTTCCAAACATCAATATCGAGAGGTTCAATTCTCCTACTATGAGTGGTGAAGGCATTTTTTCCTACCGATAGAGGAGAGAAAACACCCGTAAGTAAGGCTATAGCTACTGGTCTGTCAGGAGGAACACTAGGACACTCACAACCACATGCACTTCACTACACGCTCTTTATCAATCCTTTACATAATAGTTACTTACATATTCTCATTTGGTCTTTGCAGGTGCAATGACTCAATCTTGGGGTTTTGATTGCCTAAGGGGCTCCTCAATGCATTATGGATGTAGCCGTGGCTCAGAATCTGGTAGGCGCAGGGAAAAAGACGATGGACGGTAGTAAAGCTATCTTTCAAGGGAATCTTCTTCTTCCAAGTGTAAGTCCCAGTCTTAGTCGTCTCGCCAGGGAGACTAGCCCATTCTTCCTGTTTACAACGGAGACCTACCTTCCTTCTGCGGCCCTCAAATCTCCACATCACATGAGCAGCACTTTGGTTCTTCTAATTTTGGGCAATCTCGCGACCGCAAATTGAGCAAGCATCAAATTGCCACTTTCGATCCACCTTGCCGACCGCTGCTCTCAACACTTCCACAGTGAAGAAATTGGCTAAACTTAAGGCCACTTTCTCGAAAATTTATTTCGACGAGCTTAAATTCCCTCCTACAGTACATATGATCCTAGGGAGTGCCAAACCAAGCTCTCTCGCATGTGTTAATGACACATTCGTGCGGTATGAATCGTTTCAACACTTGGTCGATAAAATATTCAAAGTGTCAATTGAGCGACAATATCAATAGATCGTCTCAAGGAAGAGACGATCCACAATAAAGACATAGTCAAGCATCAAGATAATGAACTACCGAGTTGACAACAAAACTTGTTGAGGCCAAAAAAAGGCCAAGGAAACATCGGAGGTAGTGAGTCATTTAGAAGCTTCCCATAAGAAAGAACTCGATGATGCCTTCAATTGCAGTGCCGCACTTGCTCTGGGAAATGATTCCTTGCAAAGGAGAAAGATGTCTTAGCCCACCACATCGAGGAACTTGAAGAGCACCATAAGAAAGAAAGGGAAGAGAAAATCAGGGACCAAGAAGAATAAAAAAGGTACTACGAAGAGGCGATTGAAACTAGAGGCTTGAAAATTAAACCTGACAAGCAATTAGCAAAATATAATCCCTTGAAGAAGAGGAATGAGATGAAGGCCGCAAGGAGATGATGGAACAAATTGAAACCCGAGTAGAAGATGCTAAGGAGTCCGGTCGGAATAAGATCAAGGATTTGTCTGATCCACTAATCATCGAATACAACGCCAAAGTCCTCATCCACCACAACTTAAGTTTTCTTGACGAAGGTTATCCCGAGTCACTTATTGAAGCCTGGGAGTACATTATTGAGATGAAAATGAGGAGCTGGGAAATGCTGAGTTAGATGAAGAGAAATTGGTGCGGGGGATCCTCCATGGAAATGAATTCCTAGATCTTGTCGCCGTGAGACTATGGTATTTCGATATTTCAACACCCTTCGATAAAGGGAAACATGTTGTTAGATCCTTGGAAGCCGATTCTAAGGTCCCCTCCTCTTTTCGAGTGGCTAGAGCATCGATTTCCTTTGACCCGGGGCAAGACTTAAGCTATGATCAAGATAAGTCTAGTTATCAATCCAAAGTGTTGACCGCTATTTTGGAAGGGGGCACTCCAGCAATAACCGAGAGCCAACCGAATACAGGTATTCCACTTTATTCTCCACTCTATGAGAGGTTTTGTTCTTCATGCCCAATGGTTTTTGGCTTATCTCCTTGTTTTAACAGATTCACAGGTCTTTCGAGTCCCGGCAAAACTCCTAAAAGCGACGTTGTTATGGAGCAACAAGAGAAATTAATAGAGATTCTACTGGCTATTAATTTATCATGGCCTGATGCTCAAGTCAACGGAGCACTCGACGATGATAAAGCTGAAGATCCGCTGCCAGTGGATGAATCCGATGATGTTGCGATTACCAGCACTTTCAAACGCAGTAATGAGGTCAGCTTGAAGGAGCATATTGAGAAGGAGGAGTTGCTGAAGAAAAAGGCAAAAGTTGAGCCCACCGAGGTGGAAATTGATGATCCATACCTTATCCCAATAAAAGTCATTCCACTTGGTGGGTCAATTCCCAGAGAACTCCCTCTAAGCTTCGAACGCTCTACCGCCAAAGGCGGTAAGTGATCAAGGAAGAGAACTAGCGGAAGTTCAGAAAGCACCACTCTTAGAAAATCCACAAAGGAGAGGAGATTGAAGAAATAACCATCACTTTGACTCGGGGTGTACATAGTTTTCATAGCTGTTTGTTCGTCGTTTTCTTTTATTAGCTGCGGTTGTATGGGTATGACTCTCGATTTTTTGAAATAACCTATACCACAACTTTGAAACTTATCGTGCAAATAAAAGTTATTTTTTCTGTTGAGCTCTCGTGTGAACCGTTATTTAAGTAGTTGAACTATTACTTTCCATTTAATGTACTTTTAATTCATTGTTCATTAATTCCGGTAATAATCCATTAGCTCTATCCTATGGCCTCCATGTGGTTGTGGCCTTGATTCGCATTAAACATTAGGCACAAGCCTTAGTGTTAAGCCATCAAATTCATCGGTTTTGAGTAATTATACTTTTGCCCCCGGTCTTAGGTTAGCGGGGTTAGATGTTGGATGGTCAAACTCCATCCTTAGTGAGTTTATACTCTTCCTGTTGATATCAGGCCGGAGATCATAGAATAGTGAATGGTCGAAACTCGCTCATCTATCTGTTTATACTCATACTTGCACTCTATGGATAAGAGTTAATTGATGGGTGGTCAAATTGCACCCAATTTATGTTTGTACTCTAGTCCGTACTCTGAGACTTAGAGTTATTTTGCTGGTGGTCGATCACACCCCAATTTATATTTATACTCTATTCCGCAATCTGGGTACTTAGTGTTATTTCAGAGAGCAGTTGGATAGTAATTTCCTTAATTGATTGATTGGCCCCCAAGGTCTGGGGTTTGATTTTGCAAGCAATCGGTCATGTCATGATCACTGTTATTTTGTTTTAGTCCCATCGTTTGGCAAGATTTATTTAATCATCAGATGGTCAAGTCACATCCATTCCTCACTATGTATCACGTCCATTGGACTTAAACGGGTGTTTTCAAATGAACAATCGGACTAAACCCATCTTGTTTAGTCCCATTAGGAACTAGCGTAATTGATTAATTTCAAACTCCGGGAACCTGTTCGGACATATCGACATCAATTAGTTTCACCATGTAACTAATACATACTGCTACAGTAAACATAAATATAAAGGAAGTCCAAAACTTTGTTTGCTAAATAGAAAGGAATGACATAATCTGTCTTATTACGTATCTGGAAAATCAAATGATAAAGGAAATTTTGAAATTAAATACAACTAAACGAAAAAGAAATAAACTAAATGAAATAGCATCATAAATGCTAGTTATTCCACGCCCTTGGGAGTGTGATGCCATCGACAGTCGCTAGCTTGTAAGTTTCCTCTCCATGCCTCTGTTCAATGACATATGGTCCTGCCTAGACTGGATTCATGTGCGATAGGGTAGGAAAAACCTGTTTTAGAACGACATCATCGATTTCAAAGGTTCTACGTCGGACTTTAACATTATAATATCAGGCGACTCGATGTTGATATTTAGCTTCCCTTGGATCAGCTTCCTCGCGCTTCACATGTATAAAGTCGAGAGATTCCAACAGGAGATCTATATTCATTTTAGGATCGAAGTAAGTCACTTGATGAGAAGGAACTTCGAGCTTAACAGGAATGATGGCTTCGGAACCGTAAGCAAGGACGAATGGAATATGGCCAGTCACAGACTTGTGAGTGGTCCTTTAAGCCCACAGTATTGTAGGGAGTTCATCCATCCACTTGCCTCCAGCCTTTTCCAAACGCTTCTTCATAATGGACTTTATGGTTTTGTTTATAGCTTTTAACCTATCCATTTGCTTGAGGGTGAGTGACTGCTGCAAACCACTTTTCAATATGATACTTATGATAGAAGTTTTTGAGTTCCGCACTTTCGAATTAAGTCCCACTATCTGTTACAATAGTTTATGGATGACTGAAATGACATATGATGTTCTTGACAATGAAGTTGATCACTTTCTTGGTTGTGATCGTGGCTAAAGCCTCTATTTAGGCCCATTTGGTGAAGTAATCAACTACGACAATAGCGTATATGCCCCACCTTTAGAGATCGGTAAGGAACAGATAAGATATATACCCATATGGCAAACGACCATGGGTTGCCCATTTGTGTGATTTCCGTCGGTGGAGCTCTTGGAACTTTTGCATATATCTGGCACTTATCACATCATCTTACATAGCCAGTGGTGTCTCGATTGATACTTGCCAATAATACACGTAACGGAGTATTTTCTTTGCTAGAGTTTGCCTCCTAGTATGATCACCACATTCTCCTTCATTATCTTCTTTTAGAACACATTTTATCTCATCATAAGCGGCACACCGAAATAAGGGAACATAAACCTTTTCTGTACATAATTCCTCCTTGCATGACATATCGAAGCATTACAAAGGACTTGTCGCTTTTCATTTCTTTGATCTGGTAGGACTCCATGTAGCAAATAGTCTTGATCAGAGTCATCCATGATTCCCTCTTAGGCTCCGCTTCTAGTATCCGATTGATTTTTGTCATGTTTATACTCGGGCCATTAAATACTTCGACCGAAACCAAGCCCATTTGCTATGCGTCGCTGGTGCTAGCTAAATTTTCCAATTAGTCTGCCTCTGTATGTTGATCCCATGGAATATGCGAAATGCCATGGTACTCAAGTTCAGTCAACAACAATTGGACTTAGGTAAGGTATGGAGCAAGCCATTGTCCTTTAGCTTGATAATATCCCTTGACTTGGCGCACTAACAACTGTGAGTCACAAAAGATTTCAAGAGACTTTATTCCTAGTTCTCTAGCGAGTTTAAGTCCAACAATCAAAGCATTGTACTCAGCTTCATTGTTTGTCTCTGGGAAATCAAGCTTTAAAGCATAACAAGTTGACCAATCTTTTGGAATTACAAGCACAATTCCAGCTCCAGAACAATGATTATTGGATGATCCATCAGTGTACAATTTCCACTGTATGGTAAGGATTTCGCTTCCCTTCGTGGAATCATCCTACTCAGTGAACTCTGGTATAAAATCTGCCCGTGCGTGACCCTGGATAGCCCTCCAAGGAGATAAGTGATATCTAATTGACTGAGCTCGATATTCCACTTGAGTAACCTCCTAGACGTCTTAGGTCGTTGTAAAACCTGTCACAACGGCTGGTCGGTGTAAACATTGATCGGGTGTGCCTGGAAGTATGGACGAAGCTTTCATGATGCAACCAACAAGCAGTATGCTAGTTTCTCTATTTTCAGATAGTTCCTTTTGGCTCCCATCAATCGTTTACTGACATAAGACACTGGCCTCTGGATTCGATCCTACTCGCGAAGCAATTCGGCACTTATAGCATGTGCCGGCACGGCCAAATAAATGTACAAATCTTCATGATCCACCGACTTTGACAAGATGGAGGTCTCACCAAATGATTCACCAAATATTGAAATGCGTCTTCACAATCCTGTGTCCATTTAAAATTTCTTTTCCCTTTCCTAACCAAGTCAAAAAGGAATGCATTTGTCTGTAGCTCCAGAAATAAATCAGCTTAAGGTAGCAACTTTCCCATTCATATTTTGTACTTGTTTAATGGACTTGGCACTTGGACATCGCGAATAGACTAATCTTCTCAGGATTAGCTTCTAATCCACGGGCGTTAACAATAATGCCCAAGAATTTTCCTGATGCAACGCCAAAAGAACACTACAAAGGTTTAATTTTCATCTTGTAATGTCGGAAGACGTCGAACATTTCTACCAAGTCTTTTATATGGTTGCTTGATCATTGTGACTTCATGAGCATATCATCCATATATACTTCCATTATCTTTCCAATCTGATCTTTAAACATCCTTTTGACTAGGCTCTAGCAAGTAGCTCCTGCATTCTTTAGTCCAAATGGCGTCACCACATAGCAATATAGTCCAACATCAGTAATGAAACTGGTGTGCTCTTGATCGAGAATGTGCATCAGGATTTGATTATATCCCGAGTACGCATCCATAAAAGATAGAAATTCGTGTCCCTCGGTTGAATCCACCAGCTAGTCGATACTTAGAAGGGGAAAACTGCCTTTTTGACACGCCTTGTTGAAATTTGAGTAATTAATGCATGTTCTCCATTTTCCATTTGCCTTTTTCACAAGTATAGGGTTAGATACCCACTTAGGGTAGAGGGTGTCGTGGATAAATCCGTTGTCTTTGAGTCTGTCCACCTCCTCTTTGGGAGAAACAAATCTCTCCAGATCCATACCATATCATATTTACTTCATCGAGACATGCCTCGAGTTGATATCCAATGCATGGCTCGCAATGGCAGGTAAGATTACACATGTCAAAGTGAGTCCAAGCGAACACATCTTGATTCGCTCATAGAAAAACAACAAGTTCTTTCATCATCGAGGGGCTGAGCTGTGATTCGAACTTTAGGACCCATGACGGGTTGTCGTGGCTAACCATGATATTAACCGTCAGCTCAGTCGATGCATCCTTAGTCTCTTTAGGCTCCTACTCATCATCTCTCAGATCTACGACTTTAACGAACCGACTGTGGCACCCAAGCCAAGGCTCGGGCGCTAGTTGTCAATCTTTTGTAGCTTGGATGTGGATAGTCTTGTCATACCCTCACCTTTTTCTTTGCGTTGACAATCCCTCAACTCATCTACATAACAGGCACATCCAGTCGCCTGATCACCATAAACATCTCCTATACCATTATCTATTGGAAACTTCAAAGTCAAACACCATAGGACAAGAGCTGCTTGGAATTCGACTAGGGTCGGTCGACTAGAAAAACATTGTAAGGAGACTCAACATCCAAAACAACAAATGGCAAAATTCTCACCCTCCTATGGTCATTTTCTCCCAACTCTAAAGTTAATTCCACATAAACCACAACTTTAATTGCAACATCGGTAAAACCATGTATGCAGGTTTTAAACAGCTTTAAATCCTTAGCATCCATTTTCATCTGATCATAGGCTTTTTCGAAAATTATATTTACTGAACTTCCACAATTAATCAATATTCCTCTCACCAAAATGAGGCTGATCATAATCGAAATGACCATTAGGTCGGTCGTCGGAGCCTCTATCTTAACCATATCTCTATTTCTAAATATGATATCATCTGTCATTGTATGCTGCTATTTTTTTGTAGCTCCATCTTCTGTATTATAACAATATTCAAAATCCACATGCCTAATCGCAATAGCATAGTTTTCCATCTCTTGCCAACTATTATCTGCTAGGTGCTGTCCTCCGACTATCATATTTATCACCAGTCTTGTGCCAGTTCGTGCAGGCTCCTCGGCCTTGCGCGATACTTATCCTCGGTTGGGGTCAGATGTCCCGTGTCCACCATTCTTTAGGTTTTTACAAATTAGTGCAATTTCCTTTCTCAGAACAGCTTTTCGATAATGTGCTGGAGATGACTGCATTCATTCGTTCCATGTCCATAGCATTTGCGGAATCGATAATATTTTTCGGTGTGTTTCTACTTCTCAGTCGATTCTTTTGAAGGTGGCTTTGCATGGTATTTCAAGTAGATAAATCGATATTCTCCAAGGATGTATCTAATGGTGTAAGTATCGAACATTGGAATCCTAGGCTTCCCTCTTCCAGAATCCCTCTTTCTATCTTCGCTTATCTTTTGCTGATTCGACTTGTTTTGGACATTCACTTGAACTTTTCCTGGGCTATCATCAGACTTCTCTACTACAATGTTACTTTGTACTCCCTCTCCACTTGATCCCACGACATTGTTTTTCCATGAGGACTTGGCTTCCCCCTTTCTCAAATATTGAGCCACTTTCGTGTAAAAGCACTCCAGCACTGCGAGCGGCTTGTTAGCTAACCTACCATCGAAATCAGATTCTTGATCTATCCCTCTCGTCACAGCCATCAATATCATATGGTCATTTAGATTATTGATTTTCGTAACTGCTGTATGAAATCTCTCCAAACAATCCTTCAATGATTCTCGTGGAGCCTGAATCACATTAGACAGGGACAAAACATCTTTGGGACGAGTTGCGTGCATCTGGAACCATTCCACAAACTATGTTGCCAAATCATCGATTCTAGAAATTAATCGTGGGAGTAATCTTATGAACCACATCGTTGCTATCACAGAGAGAATTATGGGAAAGCACCTACACCCGGTTGCATCATCCATTCGTGCAGAATCCATCAGCTATTCGTATCTCACGATATGCTGCCTGGGATCAGTTTTTCCCCTGTATGCGGGCATTAATGGTCGGTTGAACCTCCTTCAATACTCTTTATGTAGAATAATATCAATGAATGGGGTATGGCTTCTTGAGATTTCCCGGTCATCATTAGTCAAGCCTTGGCTCTCTCACTAACTGTCTGACCATTGCCGATAAGTCTGGTGTTTGGATGGCTGTTGCTAAGTGGTGGTCGCGCTTCACCGCAAGTGAATGGTACGGCCAATGTCTTTGAGCCATTTCATGCCTTCTTGGTTCACCATATTCCTAATGTGTATCTAGTAAATTCACTTCATTGTCATTCCAAGTAAGAGCTTAGTCAATATCTAATTGAACTTCAGCATCCAAACCAATCATAGCAGCTCCAACTTGATTGTCATATGGCATGGATGGATTTTCCCTTCTAATGGAGGGATCGACATCCATCAATCCTGGCTGAAAACGACGGTCTACTAGTTGATGATCCAAAGTTTCTACACGATATATGTCTGTTCTGCAATGCGTATGCCTGTGGTACTCGTCTGTTAAGCTAGATATCTCCGATGCCGAATAAGAAGTGAGGTCTCTTCAAGCTTTCCCCTGCCGTTGCTGATTGAGTTAATTCATCAAGTTGATATTGGTCTGAATTTGTTAATTTAATTATCGATGGCTCTCCATCAGCTCTCTCATTAAATTATGAAATTCAGCTCTTGTAATAGAATCAATGGGATTCTAAAGTTCAACCGGTTCAGCATTCACGTTCTTTGGTTGATTGCTTGGGTCTCATTGCTAGATGCTAGTATTCTCATTTCCTTCCACATTTTGAGAAGTAGATCTAGTATTCCTCACCATTATTAACAGCTTTGCCCAAATTTCTAAAAATACGAGTAGTATGAGAAATTTCTTAAAGATAACTATAGATCTCCTTTGGGGGATTTATCTAATCGAGTAGCAACAAAGGGACTTTAATGAATTGAGAACCAAGTTTCTCAGTAAAAGTACAAAAATGTTTGCAACTAAATTAGTCCTAAACACCCAAGAATAGTTTTTGTAGAGAAATAAGTAAAGGAAAAAAATTAAACCGAGTTGATAAATTAACAAGTAAATCAACTACAATCAGAGACACAAAAATTTATAGTGGTTCGACGTTGTATGCCTACCTCCACTTTGAAGATTACCCTTTATTCATCATTTATAAATCTGATTACAGCAGTAGAAAATAGCTAGTGCTTGATAACAATAGAATCTGGCATAAAAAGCAGCCTAAAGATCCTCAGAATGACCCATCAGGCCAGTATTATAGGAGAAGACGACCGTGTATCTCTTCGAAATTTTAGCTGAGGGACCTTCTAATCCACATGGACCCACTAGAGGGATCGTTGAGCCCAATTCCCAAAGACAAGGGATCTGTACCGATCCTTTCTTTGGTCGAATTTTAGGGAGTGATCCATATGGTGGCTTTCTTATGCAAAAACATGCTCAGACTCCAAATTTCATGTCATTTGGATCATTTGAACTGAAGTTGTTGCTTGATTTCTGATTCAATTCTACCGATCTCTCTCAAGGGGGTAACGATCCCTCCAATTTCGTCCTTTGGATGTGCGATCCCTAAGGTAGGTTCCTTGGGGTCCTCATATCTTTTTCCTCAAATTTCATATGCTTTGGACTTGTAGATCTCGAGATATTGATTGTTTTCTGCAAGAATGCTATTGTACCCTGATGCATGTCAATCCTTCCTGTTGGAGCCAAACTATATCGATTCCTCATATGCATCGAACCATATCTCATGCTTTTAACATTTCACGTTGTGAATCTACCAATTCCATTCAACCTTGACTTCATATCACCATCTATACTCGACTTCTGGGCCTTACAATCATCACTTTGGAGTCGTCGGCCTTAACGGCCGTCAAAGCTTACTCGTGCAATTAGTTTGATATAGCTGGCTAGAATGCCGGATAACAAAACCCTATTATATATACACACACTTATTTCAACATACGAAAACACATTAGGAAAATCTTTTATTTCTGTAAATAATACTATCTTGGGGAGTTGTAACTAAAAGTTTAAACCTACATATAGTTGATTATGGCTAAAACATTAATCTGAGGCTGGGAATCCCTCCATCTAAGGGATACCCACTATCCAAGGGATGCCAGAACAGTTTAAGCAATACCTAAGGCATGTAGGGAAAGTTCCCATTCCCAACAAGCTACATCAACAGCACTCGCCGACCGCTTGTTGAAGCAAAAAACCGCCCTATAAACTTCTTTAAAATATGCAAGGACTTACAGAACATGGGAGGACAGTCATATATAGGGGCCGAAAATTTTGTTGAGGCAAAGGCCTAGATTAATTACTGTGATCGTATATTCCGGGAGCTGGGATAGGAAGACTAAATCAAGAGAAGGATGGATGCATGGCATTTAAATGGAGAAGAATTGGATTAGTGGACCATAGTAGTTAAGATAATGCCGAGGAAAAAATAACTTGGGCTGGGATTAAAACTCGGTTTGAGTCTCGATTCATGTCCAAAGCAGAAGTAAGTTTGCAGTGGGAGAAGTTTATATAGTTGAGGCAAGAAGACTCGATGTTGAAGGAGTATATCAATAAATTCAAGAAATTAGCTAAGTTTGGACTGAGACTGATTGACCCCACCATGAAGAATGCTATGAAGTTTGTCAAGGACCTAAATTTTCCACTTAGGGAGCTAATTTTGACACAAATTTCCACGGGCAGAACTTATGAGATGATATTGAGATGGCTTAATTCAGACTATTGGCTTAAAGGAGAAGGGGAAGGAGAAAGAGAAGGAAAAGATTGGACAACCACAAAACCAAGGTGGAGCTAAGAAGGGAGTATTTTGGGCGAACATGAAGGCTAAGGGGAAGATCAAGAAAGAAGGTATGACATGTCGTAGATGCCATAAGAAAGGACACGTTGTTAAGGACTATAAGGTGACTTTGATGAGGGAGGAATTCAAAGGGAAGTTTTATTACTCACATGAGTAGGGACACTACGAGAACCGGTGTTTGATACTAACAAGGGAACAACGGTGCGGGCAAACTTATGCCATAAAACTTGTACTTATCTCGAGTAGACCTCCTTCTAGAGATCAAGGAAAAGCTGCATTGGAAGGTACAACTGTTAGTTCAGAGAATACTATTCGTACCTTATTTGACTCAGGAGCATCACATTTATTCATATCTAGAAATGTAGTTACCCCCTTAAGTCTAAAAACCCAAGTTGTCACTGACCCAATAGTCATATCAAATCTTATCGGGGGATTGACATCCCTTTCTTCAATTCGTAAAGGCCTAGTTGTGAATATTGTAACGTCGATTTTACATATAACATATATGTACTTTATTTTGAGGGATACAAACTTATCCTTGGAATGAATTTGTTATCATACTAACGGGTTATCATAGATTGTGATAGGAGAATTATATGGTTAAGGAGTCGCAAGGGGCGAGATATAGATGTTCGTTATACACCCCAGTACTATGTCGAGCTAGGATAATTATATTCTCTTAGCCTATCATTAGATGATCTCCCATCTATGCCCATAGTTTAAAAATTTCATGACGTTCTTATAGAAGTCTCGGGTCTCCCATCCCGAAGGGGGAGAGAGTTTAGAATCGATTTAGAGAAGTAGAATTTAGAATCAATTTAGAGAAGGAGGCTAGGTCTATCGCTCTGCTATTAAGGCACATGGCCTCCTTGGAAAGGCGAGAAATGAATAAGCAGATTTTGAAGCTATTGCAAAATGGATTTATTCGCCGAAGTACTTCAAAATTGGGAGCTCCTGTTGTCTTCGCCACTAAGATAGATGACTCTTAAGCCCATGTGTTGGCTATAGAGAGCTCAATAAGCTGACCAAGAAGAATAGGTATCCCTTACATAGAATAGTTGACTTATTTGACCAGCTTGTTGGAGTCAAAATCTATTCCCAGTTAGACATAGCCACGGGATTCCATCAATTGAGGATAGTTGAGGATAACAAATAGAAGACTGCATTTCATACTCCGAATGGACTATATGAATGGAAAACATTGCCTTTTGGGCTGATGAATGTCGCCATATACTTTGTAGAATTGATGAATAGAGTCTTTAGAGGATAGCTAAATATGTTCTTTGTAGTATATATGGATGGTATTCTAGTATCCTTTGAAAGTGAAGGCAAGCATGAAAATCACTTAAGTAAGGTACTAAGGACCTTGAGAATGCACCAACTTAAAGCCAAATTCTCAATTTGTCACTTTTGGAAAAAGAAATTAAGATTTCTCAAACACATTATTAACGAGAAGGGATTTTATGTGGACACCATGAAGGTTACTATAGAAAGTTCATCAAGGACTTTGCAAAGATAACAGTCCCACTAACTCTTTAACTAAGAAAAATCTAGTTTTTGCTTGGGATAAGAAATGCACATAACATTCAAGAAGCTAAAGGAGTTGTTGACTAGTGCACCGGTACTTACCATTCCAGATGGGACAAAGCCTTTTACTCTTTACATTGACGCTTATGGTATATGATTAAGAGCTGTTCTTATGCAAGCGGGTAGAGTGAAAGCCTAGGCAAGTAGGTAGTTGAAGGAACAAGAAAAGAGGAACCCAACTCTTTACTTGGAGTTAGCAACCATTGTCTTTGCTTCGAAGATGTGGAGGCACTATATTTTGGGAAAGAAATTTGAGTCTTTTACTGACCAAAAATCCCTTAAATACCCATTCTTCTAAAAAGATTTGAATCTTAGGCAGCAGAGGTGGATGAAACTTATAGCATCATATGAACTTGAGACACAGTACACCCTCGATAAAGGGAATGTTGTTTTCGACACCCTTAGCCAGAGGCATGCTACTCTTGGTGCTATATATAAGTAGAGAGGATTTTCTCTCTAATTTAGATTTCCAACCACATCGAAACCTACTTTAGGCTATCTTGCAACGATGGAAATTAGGCCTGCGTTGATGAACTGCGTTAGGCAAGAGAAAAAGAAAGATGTGATGATAGTAGATAATTTGGATGAGATAAGTAGAGGACAACATTTCCGCTGTGTTAGTAGATATGTAGTTAACGAGTAAGGATGTTTGAGAAGAGACGGACATATATATGTCCCTATGGTAGAGGATATTTTGGAGGAAGTGATAGCGGAGTGTCTCCATTCTAGGATGACTATCCATCCCGATGGAGATAATATGTATAGGGATATGAAGCGAATTTTCTATTGGCTGGATGAAGAGGATAGTGGATTTTATTTCTTGGCGCTTGACTTTCCCAAAGATAAAGGCAGAAAGAGAGAAACTCGAAGAACTATTTTTACTTTCAGAGGTATCAACTTGAAAATAGAAGCACATATAGATGTACTTTACAAATGGGTTGCCTAGAAGTCAAAGGGGCAATGAAGCTACTTAGGTTATAGTGGATAGACTCGCTAAAAGCGTCTACTTTATTTAATAGGATTGTGGCATCTCTAGTGTAAATTTATATTAAGGAGTTGGTAGGATTGCATAAATTTCTGATCAGCATTGTTAGTGATAGAGACCATTTGTTCACTAGCGAATTTTGGTGGAGTTTTCAATCCGTTTTAGGAATAACATTTAATATTAGCATCGCTTACCTCCAGTAGATAGACAGTTAGACTAAAAGGGTGAATAGAATTTTGAAATATTTATTAAGAGCTTGCATTATGGATTTCAGAGGATATTGGGAGCAACACTTACCCTTACTAGAGCTCGCTTACAATAATAGTTACCAAGCGACGATTAGCATGGCACCATTAGAACCGCTATGTGGGAGACCATGCAAATTGCCTAATTGTTGGTGGGAAACCACTCACAAAATTCTACTTGGACCAGATTTGATTCGCATGACCTCGAAAAAGATAGAGATGATTAGATAGAAAATGAAGGTTGTGACGACCTCCCTACATCATCCGCCCCAATATAACTGTATAGTGCGTTGTTACTGTGCTTGACCGATGTAGAACGACCTTCAAGGGTTGTAAAGTAAGTAAAACAACACATAACATGTCGTATATCTCACAGCACATCGTATAAATGATATTAATAAACATCTCATTTATAAAATAGGCGAGACAGTAAATAACTAAATGAATCACCAAATCAGAATGCACAGAACCATTTAGTATACAACATAGGAAATAGAGTTATACATCAAATAATAACTCATATAGCAAGCTCCATGGTGTTGTGCAACGGAATAACAAATAAGTAAATGTAGTAATACAATAGTACAGCCTCCTGCACTCTACCTATCCAGCTCCACGTGCTCACCATACCCGATATCCCTAATCTACTCATTTAAGAGTACCCAGAGTAATAGAAAACAAAGCATAAAGCCCTAGATCAAACAACGGTCTAGCATGAGTGGTAGTAAATCTCTAAATACTATTATACCACTAAAATAGGACAAATGGTTTGAAGGATCATACCTAATATGTCCCTACATCCACAGAGTTAGCACGTATACAAAATATACGTTACTCTACATCATAGTCATTATGGGTGTACTGCACATCAAAGTATTAAGGGTTGTCCAAATATATACATCAATAATATCGACATCAGGTGATAAACAAGCAAACAAACATAGCATCCATCAGTCATCCTCATAATCACTCATTCGGTACATTGGATATATGATAGTGGTATGACCTCGCAATATAGTCAAGGACTACTCAACGTTTCGGTTTCTCGGTACTCAAATCCATGTCACTAAGTAGGCCAGAAACTAGACTATGATCGCACTAAGTCCAGGGTAAGGAAAGTTCTAGCGTTAACGAATTCTGCCTCCTCATCACAAGGTCCTAATGTCAAATTACTCCAGTAGCATATGTGATCTAGGTCCTAATGTCAATGGACACTGATCAAGTCATCATATACCCTTGCTTTATGAGTACCCATCAAAACATACAAATACCAACGATCCTTTTGCATATGTTATCCATTGCAGAGCTCATCCTGGAACTTCCTTACAACTCTCGTCTGAAGTCATTGTGGTTGGAAACTATTCTAGAAAACCATCGTTTTCCATAGAATGTCTATAATGACCCAATTTTTTGACTTTCGAAAGTCGAAATCAATACGTCCACTGTATCAAATATCGCACAATCGAATGCCAAAAACCGAACTATTAGGGTTAAAGAAGAAGAAGATAGAAGAAGAAACAGAACAATAACAGAATCTCACATTTCACAGTGGAACAATATATAATAGATAAACAAATAATTTTTAAAACAAAGAATCATATTTGTTTATACATCACATTATCAGAGTTTACAACAACACAATAGTGGAAAAGAAGTATTATATACTAGTGATACGCCTCGCCATCTAGCTTGCTTCCATATCTCCACATCATATCTTTTCTGACTTCGCTTCAGAATAACGATAACCTGACTCTAGACAGTCCGTATGGAAAATTATGGGCACCAGAGTATAAAAAGGGAACAAACTCCATGTCAGTCATGGGACTGGTGTGAGATCTTAAAAACAGTTATTTTCACAAAGAAAATTAAAAGAAATCTGCTATGCTTTTGGAAAATGGAATTACCATAAGGCCTCCCGCCACACACACAATGCAAACGCAGAATTGGAGGAGATTTCTTCTTATGTAGTCAAATATGTTTGATACGCAGAATCTTTTTAATATTATCATTAGTGCATAGTGCAGAAATTATTTCGAGTATAATATTAATCTTAGCCAGCATAGACATTTCGAACTATGCCTACTATAGCTACCAATTAAACAGCAGGTCACTGCCATATGTAAATAGCAGGTTATACAACTAAAACCGTACAGGGCTCGTATTGTTTCTTTGGATTTCTAACAAATGGTCAGGCTAAGGTACTTCCTATTTCCAAATGGGTAGGCCTATGGAGGGACGCCCCGAGAACTTAACCAGCTCTCTGCCAATACAAGGTCGGGTTTCCTCTGTAACTAGGTAACTACTGACACGAGTATGCCATCCCTCGTGTCATTAGCGACCTTTATCCAAGGATCCTCAACCACAAAGTAATAAATTTGCAGCAACCATATAGGTTAAATATCTGGGCTCCATACCATGATACCACCCTTTTCCAGAAGGAAATGACATACCCTAAAGGGCGCGACCCTCGTAACCTTGCTGCATTCTTCCTGTTTCGACCATTTCCGGGTTGTGAGGTCCGACGAGGTCTCGTCCACAAAACTATGCTTTACATAAAAGCCAGGCTTCGATCAACAAATGATCAGCTGCACTTCGTATGCCACATTACCAAATTGGGAATGTATCACTAGTAACCATCAACTACATAACCTCTAAGCTCATACGTCTCAGAGAAGGTTGTTAAGCTAAGAGAATAAATTCTCTGCCACCAACAGAAATGTGGTGACCTGCTGTTTAATTGGTAGCTATAGTAGGTATACTGTAATGGTGGTATGCTGTCTAAGATTAATATTATACCTTAGAAATGTTTTCTACACTACGCGCTAATGATAATACCAAAAAGAGTTTTCTCGTATCAAGCATGTTTGACTATCATAAGAAGAAATCTCCTCCAATTGTGCGATTGCATTATGTATGTGGCGGGAGGTCTTATGGTAGTTTCATTTTCCAAAAGCATATCGAATTTCTTTTTAAATTGTTTCTTTTACAAACAACTGTTTTTGTTTACTCATACCAGTCCCATGACTGACCCGAAGTTTATTGTTTCCTTCCAAATCTCTGGGTGCCCTTAATTTCCACACGGGCTGCCTAGAAGCAGGTTATCCGTGTTTTGGAGCTAGCTTGGATAGTAGATTTGGAGCAAGGAATCTTTGAAGTCTTTGGTTTTGGAAATTTTTTGGAAGCTTTTGAAGCTTGGAAGAAGGTGCTTATGCTGGATTTTTGCTCTCGGTCGTTTTCTTTTGGAAAACTCTATTGAAGTCATTATAGCCTTGATGTTGTTTCTCCGCTATGGTGTTTAGTTGTTGTAATCAAATATTTTTATGATGTTGTATCTATGTTATGATCAACAATAATTCATTTGTTTCCGCTGTTTTATATGCATCTGATATACGATTTTCAAATTGATTCCCAAACATTTACTTTTCAACACCAAACCAAATTCCAAATCGATTTTCCAACATTTTCCAAACACCAAATTAATTTTCCAGATTTATTTCTCAAAGATTTATTGTAAAACACCAAATTAATTTCCTTTTAAAACAAATTCCTTTATTTCTTCCAAATTATTTAAAATCGGAATTTTAAATAAATTCTCCAACTTTTAATCCATTTATTAAAAACTTTTCCCATATTTTGGAATTAATTCAATAAGATTTCAAAATCAATCTTTACCCATTCAAATTCCTTCTTTTAAATTCACCAATTCTAAAAAATGAATTTACTTACACTTGTATTCGACTACCAGAGATTCAAATGTTGAACTCCAGTTCGGACGGAGCTTATAACAACAGTAGATGAATATAAAGAAGCAGAAACAAAACATGATTTCATTAATCACAACACAGATACAACAATGATACACATGGATATCAATACATTATCAGAGATACAAGACAACGACGGAAAGATAACTTCAACATATTCTTCAAGAGAGAATGAATCCCAAACTCATCCCAAATCCAAAGCTCCAAAACTCTAAATTGAAAGTCGAACCACCATCAAGTTGACTTAAGCAAACTAGGCAACTGATGAACAAATGCGATCGCCAAATCCAAAGGCTGGATGCTATCGAATCGACACCTACTATTTGATTATCTGAAAAATCCAACTCTAGACTGGCCATGTGGAAAATTGTGGGCACCTAGAGTTTAGGAAGGGAACAATAAAATCCGAGTCAGTCAGGGAACTGGTGTGAGATCTTAAAAATAGTTATTTTCACAAAGAAAATAAAAGGAAATTCGCTATGCTTTTGGAAAATGAAACTACCATAAGGCCTCCCGCCACACACACAATGCAAATGTAGAATTGGAGGAGATATCTCCTTATGATAGTCAAACATGATTGATATGCAAATCTCTTTGATACTATTATTATTGCATAGTGTAGAAAACATTTCAAAAGTATAATATTAATCTTAGCCAAAATAGACATTTCGTACTATGCCTACTATAGCTATCAATTAAACAATATATCATCGGTCCGAGGCTCAAAATTTAAAGACACAAACAACCCAAATTTATTTAATAATTTACTTAACAATATTTTACTTACAAATAAACAATATAAATTTTCTAAATTTATTTCCAAACGTCAAATCAAATTCCAAATTGATTTATAAATTTATTTCAAACACCAAACTAAATTTTTGAATCAATATTTAATTGATGTTAAATATTTGATAGTTGATTTAACTTGAATTTCATATATAACTATGGATTTGGCAATTAAATTATTGAATTTAATTTATTGAAGTTGAGTAAAAATTTGAATCTTCAATTTTAAGATGATTAAAAATAATTTAAAAGCTTAGAAAATTTATATTGACAATACTGAAGATAATGGAAGCTTCATAATTGGATTTGAAAGTGATTTGTTCAGTTTTGAAATTTTATCGTATAAATCGATATTTAAAAATAGCCTTTCAAGTCATAGTCTCGGATTTCGATGAATACAGTTCCATTGGATCTATAATAGTGTATTATTATCGGGTTTCAAATTTTCGCAGTATTTGGAGTGACTGTTTGGCCGTACGGGTGGCAAACGCGCTGAAATCTATATCGAAATTTAAAATAAATAGCTGGTCCAAAACGCTATCTTCTCCATACGGTCGAATTTGGCCTTGAAACCTTTTCCATTGCGTTCGGAATAGGCATATAACATTATAAACGCCTGGCGGCATGTCTCGATTGGAGAACGAGATTGGGAGTTGCAAAGAAAATTGATTCGATTTGAATTTGAATTTAAAATAAATAAAAAAATATGTTTATTTTAATATAACTTCACAAGGCAAATGAGACGTTGCATATCTCTTCGAATACCTGGCCTCTCTTCTCTGTTTTCTTTTTACATGCGTTGAAGGAAAAAAAAATTCTCCTTCGAAGGATAAAAGAAGAAAAAACAAACAACAAAACAAATGAAAACATTTTCGTTTAACATAGAAATCATGGCCGAATAATCATCTTTATCCCTCAGTCGAAATTCGAATGAAATCGAGATTTATTTTAGTTTCAATCCATGAAAATTTCCCTCCTCCATCTCAAAACAAAACAGATCCAAACTAAAAAAGGGTAAATCGATTTCGTTCGAGCGAAGGGGAGAGAGGCATTTGATTTCTCGAGTGGAGCGTCATGGCCGTAGTTGAGACGGGGGCGATCGTCGATAGATCGACGGCGAGTCAATCAAGGTCAGCAAGGATCGAGCGACGGCAATAATCGATGAAGCTGGTTGTCTTGTTTGCTCGAGCTCGAGGCGTGGCAGTGTCTACGGCGTTGTTTCGAGCAGCAGAGCGTGGGTTTATCAAAGTAACAGTCAAAAGAGGTATGCACACTCGCGAGTGGGTGACGATCATCAAAGCTCGGGGATGCATAATGGCGACACTGGTAGCTTGGGACAGGCCGAAGTCGCGTTGGATCCAGGATTCGTGGGTGGGACCTTGAAGTCGATGGCAGTATGGTATTAAATCTTTTGATTTTAGATTTAGCTTGAATACATACAGATATATATATTTTATAGTAAGTAAATTTTGTTTCACCGTTTACAGAAAAATGTATTTACATGTATAAATTAGAAAAATGGAAAACAAATACAAATTACAATTTATTTATTTATTTAGTGATTAATTTGTTTAGTAACTTGTGTAATTATTGTGGTAACTCGGAATTTTTTTTATTAAAAAGAATTAGTTTAAAACTAATTTTTAGTTAAATTAAATAAATGGTAATTAATTGTTCGTTTAATTCAAATGATTAATAAAATCGTGAATGTTTATACAAGGTAAAAATCTGAAAGAAAACGAGCTAGAATTGTAATGGGTTACATGCAAGGGCAAAAGTGAGATCTTGTCACTCAAACTGAAATTAAAATTGCAGTTATTGATTGATATCTGTTTGTGATAGTGGGTGTGTCTATTTGGAGTGACTGATTTCCCACATTATATAGCGGATGAGACCCTATACGCCGCATAATAGCGGATGATATTATTTAATCCCGTAAACCATGATATTCCACCTCGAAGTGGCATTGGTATTTAATTGTCGCGCTAACATCTGTGGATGTAGGGAAACATGTTGGAGGGATCCAACTGGATTCCTCAAATATTTGAATTTGTTTCAACGTTATGTATTGGTTTATTTATAATCCGTGGATGATTATTTTTGTGATTGAAATCGTTGAAGGCTGTGGTTTAGCCAAATATATTTTTGGTATCATAGGATACCAGAAATAAAAAATTGGATTTTTGGAAATTAAGTAAATTCATTTTAAAGAATTGAACAAATTTAAAATAAGGAATTTAAAAGTATAAAAGATTGATTTTTGTAATTCTATTGAATAAATTACAAAAATATGGGAAAAGTTTTTAATAAATGGATTAAAACTTAGAGAATTTATTTTAAATTCAGATTCAAATCGAATTAATTTTCTTTGCAACTCACAATCTCGATCTCTAATCGAGACGTGCCGTCAGGCGTTTATAATGTTATACGCCTATTCCGAACGCAATGGAAAAAGTTTCAAAGCCAAATTCGATCGTATGGAGAAGATAACTTTTTAGACCAATTATTTATTTTAAATTTCGACATAGATTTCAGCGCGTTTGCCATCCGTACGGCCAAACGGTCACTCTAAGTACTACGAAAATTTGAAATTCGATAATAATACACTATTACGGATCAAATGGAACTAGTTTTATCGAAATACGAGACTATGCCTCGGAAGGCTATTTTTACATATCGATTTAGACGATAAAATTTCAAACCTGAACAAATCACTTTCAAATCCAATTATGAAGCTTCCATAATCTTCAGTATCGTCAATGTAAACTTTCTAAGCCTTTAAATTGTTTTTAATCAGCTTAAAACCGAAGATTCAAATTTTTACCCAACTTCAATAAATTAAATTCAATAATTTAATTGCCAAATCCATTGTTATATCTGAAATTTAAGTTAAAATCAACTTCCAAATATTTAAAATCTATTAAATATTTCAATTTCAAATGTTTAAAATTCTGGGTCGTCACAATGTCATCATTCATCTCATAACCTTTCTCCAATAGTTCCTTCAATCCGACCCGTAGTCATCGAATCTGCATCTCGAAGTACGACTATCCATTATAGAAGCCATCACTTCACATCAAGGAATCATCATCGTCATGTCATGAATTGTCATCATAAAAAAAATCATCGAAAAAGTCGTCGAAAAACTCAACTCAGGATATGCCTAGTTGCTGGCCCAATGTAGAGCCCACGAATTCCTAGGTTTTTCCCGAAACTAACCTTAGCCCAAATTTATGCCCGTGTAATTATAAAAATGCCCAAAACATGGCCCACATTGATTGAACTTTATGGTTTGGTACTGATCCATGAGTATGGATCGGTTTCGATCCATAACTTAACTCATTTTTCTCTTGCCTTCACCAATTTGAAAATTCCCTAAGTCAGCCCAAAGTTTCTGGCTTGCTGGCCCAAAGCACACCTCACATCAATCCATGGTTTAACTTATTTTTCTCTTGCCTACATCGGTCTAAGAATGCCTTAGGTCAAGCGCGAAGTTTCTACCTTACTGGCCCGAAGCACACCCCACACCGATTCATCAATACCGAGCCATCTTCTTTTGCCCATAACTCGATCATATGAACTTCGAATGACTTGAAATTTGAAACGTTGCTTTAAGGGTTCCTTCTTGACCTACCTTATGGATTACATGTCATTTGTACAATGTGACCTTTATGGGTCATCATCGATACATCAAAACTGATCCATCTTCAATCGACCATAACTTGAGAAAACGAACTTCAAACGACTTGAAATTTGAAACATACTTTAAGGTGTCCTTTATGGCCTACACTATAGATCGCATGTCATTTTGAAATGTGACCATTATGGGTCATCACCCATACATTAACACTTATCCATCTTCAATCGACCATAACTCGAGTAGATGAACTCCAAACGACTTGAAATTTGAAAGGGGATCTTATGGGGCCTTGCTTGTTACCCCATATCAATCGCACATGATTTGAGTCGATATTTATGGATTGGTACCGATCCCTACACACCAATCCCTAAGTTACTTCTAAAACTAAATCATCATTTGATAAATGTTTTTAACTATTCAAATATTAAACAATCATACATACATCATATACATGCAATAACAATAACCATATATCCAGTACATTCGTTTATAATAATCTAAGTCTATGATTGAAGTTCAAGTACCAATAATAACACATTTTAACAAATTACCAAATTGTTTAAAATTCACATATAAATAATTTTTAAAATGTCGTTTAGGGTGTATAATGACCTAATTAGCAAGTGAGAGATCTAATCACTCATTTAAACCCAAGCAATCCAAAGAAAATCCAAATAGGCACAAATCCAAAAATGAACAACAGCTCTAAGTGATCCTTAATAGCAAATCTTCAAATCCAAATGCAAATCTCTCCTTAATGACAAGATTTGGCTAATTACAGTAAGGGTTATGAGTGGTTTAAGGCTAGAGAATGATAATAATGACTCTCTATCTATTTTATGAAGTGTGTAAGTGAGAAGGAGAAGTCCCAAAATGAGCCTTGGGTTTAGCCATTAATCTCCTTAATTACCCACTAAGCTGTTCAAAATCGAGTGAAACTTCAAACATCCATAAACAATAAGTCTATTTTCCTATTATTACTACTCCACGAAAGGAAAATATGTCATCCCGATCTAATGGGAGTAGTTTCAGACCCTAATTTGGCTCCTATCAAAAGTTATAGGCCACAACTAGATTTTCAGGGTCAAAATCATCTGACAAAAATCCAAAAGATTGAAAATGATTCTAATAGTCATTTTCTGAAGTTATAGAATCACATAACCCTACTTAAAAATAATATTAATATTCAACGATCCTCCAATGCATAGAATACAGGTCGTTACGTTCTCTATCCTTTAGGAATTTCGCCCTTGAAATTCCATAAATAAGTCAATAGGGTCATCCCGCATGCCTAACAATCATATATAAGTATAAGCAACCATCACACATCAAACACGCATACATAGCAACAAATGAAAAAGGAAATATCTAAGCCTATCCAAGCATACAAGATACCTCACCACGGTATATTTCATGATATTATTAGTGAAAGTAAAAGCAATAAATAGAAAATCTCACCACGTAAAGAGCTCTGGATAAGTTGTTCTCATGCTCTTCATGGTCTCCCAAGTGCAATCGCCTTCACGTTCGCTTCATTGAACCTTCAGTAACTTCACCGCCTTCCTCCTAAGCTGCATCATATCATATCCACTGATATGAATAGGCTTATGGGGTCTCGAAGTCTTTGGTTCAATCCTGATATCATATGGTTGATTCAAAGCGATAGTTACATCTGAGTCATACACAAACTTCCGCAAGTGAGAAACGTGGAAGACATTGTGCATTCCCGCAATTTTAAAGGTAAGTCAACCCTATAAACAAGGTTCCCAATCTTCTCTAGTATCGGGAAAAGGATTACAAATTTAGGTGCCAACTTCCCTTTACTACTGACCCGAATTACATTCTTCAATGGAAAGACCTTGACAAATACCATATCGTCGACAGAGAACTCTAGATCTCCACGTCTCTTATCAGCTTAGCTCTTGTGTCTTTCTTGAGCAGTTTTCATTCACTTCAAATGATCTCAATCTTATTTTCTCTAATCGTATGTGGCCCAAGTATTAGTTTCTTGTACGCTTCCCACCTATAAGATGAAGTGTTGCACGATCATCCATATAATGCCTTAAGTGTGCGATATTGGTATTGGACTGATAATTTTTGTTATATGCGAATTCAGCAAGATGTAAGTGATCATTCCATGAGCCTCCAATGTTGAGTATACAAGCCCATGAGAGATCCTCTAAGATACGATTCACTCTCGCAGTTTAGCTATCAGTTTTAGGGCGATAATCCATTCTTAGGTGCAGCTCTGTCCCTATATCCTCCTGTAAGCTCTTCCAAAACCCACTATTGAACAATGAGTCTTGGTTACTCATGGTGCTCTTTGGCACACTGTAGAGTCGTACTATGCACTTCACATACAACTCATCCAATTTGGCTCCCATTCTACTTGACATGACGGGTATAAATCTGGACTGTTAGTCAATCAATCAACTATGACTCTAATGTTATCATACCATGCTCGAGTCCTCGACGGTCCATCAGTGAAATTCCATCAAACCATGTTTCCATTTTCACTCGGGAACCTATAGTTATTGCATCAAAACACCGGGCTTCCTCTACGCTGCTTTAACCAATTGGCAATTCATACATATCGAGATGAATGTCCCAATGTCTTTCTTCATCTCTTTCCAATAAAAGGTCTGCCTCATATCACGATACAATCTTATTACCATCGGGGTGTATAGTCAATCTCGAATGATGGCACTCTCATAGCACATCATCCCTCAACCCATCAACATTATAAACAAACAATCTCCCATCCTTACGGAGCCAACCGTCTTGGTCAAGTCCATTTTGTCTCATCTCTTCAAACTCTATCCTAGCTTCAACCATAGCAATAATCTCGGCTAATTTGGCATCATGCCTCTGACTAGTACCAATCCGCTCAATCAGAGTAGGCCTGATAGTCAAGCTTGCCAATATCTCTGACTCTAACTCACATCTCGGTTGGAAATCATAACCAACAATATACTCTAACAGCGTCCACGCTAGGAACATAGCTCCCAAGCTGGCATGTCCCTTACTCAATACATCGGCAACTACATTCCGCTTCCCCGGTATATATGCAATATCAAAGCCATAGGTGGCTAGGAACTCTAACCAGCATTGTTGATGAAGGTTGAGGTCCTTTTGTGAAAAGAGGTAACTCAATGGTTTGTGGTTGGTTAATAACTCGAACCTCTCTTCTAAAGATAGTGCCACCAAATCTTTAGCGCAAACGCAATCGGTACTAACTCTAAATCATGGGTTTGTATTTCTTCTCATGTGGCTTCAGTTTTCGACTAGCAAATGCAATAATTTTGCACATCTGCCTCAGTACCACGCCCAATCTAGTACCACAAGCATAGTGTATACCATCATCTCTTTATTCCCCCTCGGAATTATTAATACTGGTGCACTTGTCAACTTTTCGTTCAGACTTACGAATACCTGCTCGCATCTCGCATTCTAAATAAAAGTCTGATTCTCTTTTGTCAAGCGAGTTAATGATGCGTTTACTTAGGAGAAGTCCTGGATGAATCGTCTTTAATATCCATCTAACCCAATGAAACTTCTGACATCCGTAGCATTTTTGGTTCTAGTCCAACCTTGGACTGCTGTTGATATTATAGGGTCATGGCAATGCCCTGCTTAGAAATAACATGACCCAGGAATCGCAGTTCCCTCCTCCAGAAGTGACACCTAGAAAATTTCACTTCAGTCAGTGCTCACTCAACACCTTAAGCATGATCCTCGAATGTTTCTTATATTCTTCCTCTATCCATGAGTAGATAAAAGTATCATCGACGAACATAAAAAAGAATTTAGTTGATCCTTGAAAACATGGCTCATGAGATCAACAAAATATGTCAGTGCATTGGTTAGCCCGAACAACGTAACCAACCACTTATAGAAACCAGATGACGCATGAAATGTTGTACTTGGCACACTCTCTTTTGCTACTCTTAGT
The DNA here is from genome assembly GCA_030765085.1 of Allium cepa. NCBI lineage: Eukaryota > Viridiplantae > Streptophyta > Magnoliopsida > Asparagales > Amaryllidaceae > Allium > Allium cepa. The sequence continues at coordinate 26,554,313 of CM060939.1, read as the reverse complement.
TGGTGAAATCCCTTTACATGATCCAACAAAGAAAATACTCTAGCACCATAAAGTTGATCGAACAAGTCATCAATACGTGGAAGTAGATACTTGCTCTTCCTTGTAACTTTATTTAGCTCACGATAGTAAACACACAATCTAAGGGAACCATTTTCCTTTGTGGAAAATACTATAGGTGATCCTCACTCAAATATACTTTTGCAAATGAACCCCTTTCGCAAAAGGTCATTCACTTGCACTTCGTGTTCTCTCTACTCTCTAGGAGCCATCCTCCTTAACAAAATCATCATCGATCTGGCATCTTTATGAAATCAATATGGAACTCAATCTCTCTATGTAGTGGAAGTCTAGTCACTTCCTTGAATATGTTCGGATACTCTCTAGTATAGGCATAGATGAGAACTCACAATAAGGGATCTCGAGTTAATACCAAAAAAAGCTAATCATCACCAAATCGTTAGATAGACAACCGATCTCCAATCTACGCCAATCATCCATCCATATCATCATCAAAAACCACTCGCAGTCCACCACTATTCTTTATCATTCATCCAATCCATATCCAAAATAACATTAAACCCAACAAAACCTAATTAAAAGCAATAATAAACAAAAGAACATCCATGAGTCGATAACAATAGGTCTCGACCTACTATATATAGGCTGGTTGGGCCCCCAACAAGAATTGTTGCAATTTAAGGTCGATCAACAATCTCGGATCTCAATCCCAATCTATCTATCAAATCACTATATACGAAGGAATATGAAGCTCTGATATCAAACAAAAGACGTATGGGAATAACGTGAAAGAAAAGCATACCTTGAATAACGATGCATTTCCCTTCCCTTCCATCGATGGAGCATTCGATGTAGACGAAATGGCATTGATAGCATATATTTTCACAATCTGGTTCTACTTTAATGGCTCTGGATGGTCCTTCTGAATACGCCCAAGCTTATTGCAATTGTAACACTTTTTGCCCCCCTCCTTACAACTTTAGCAAAATGGCCATTCCCCCTACAATCATAGCAAATAGGCTTCAGTGTGCTCTTACTGAACCATCCTTTGTTTGGGGATGAACCACCTTAACTGGCTCTAGACAATCTACCTTAACATGCCCAGTCGTACCGTAGTTGAAGCACCTCTTCTCGCCACCTTTTGGGTCCTTATAATCCGTACAAATGTGATTCGTATCATTGCAATTAAAGCACTTCAACCCCTTTTTCCCTTCTTTCGGCCATCTTTGTTCTGGGACTGTTTTACTTATTTATTGCCCAAAGAGGATCCTGAGCAATGATACCAAATGTAACGACTGCCCTACACCTCCGATACCCATTGTACCTGTATAGTGCACTATAACAGTGCCCAATCGATGCAAGACGACTGTCAAGGGTTGTAAAGTAAATAAAATAACACAGAATCTATCGTATATCTCGCAACGCAGCGCATCGAATAAAATATAATAGTAAACATCTTAGATATAAACTAGGCAAGACAGTAAATAACTAACTAAATCACAGAATCAGAGTGCACAAATTCGTACAGTATACAACATAAAAATAGAGTAATACATCAAATAATAACTCACATATGACCATCTCTTAGTAATAAAGGCACTAGCTAGCTCCATAGTGCTGTGTAGGGGAATAGAAAATAAGTAAATATAGTAATATGAGAGTAAATCCTTTTTTTGCCACCTTTCCAGCTCCACGTACTCACCATACCCGATATCCTTAATCTACCCATTTAATAGTACGTAGAGTAATAGAAAGCAAAGCATAAAACCTCTAGTCAGGTAACAATCTGGTGTGAGCAGTAGTAAATGTATAAATACTAATATACCACTAAAATATGACAAATGGCATGAAATATTATACCAAACATGTCCCTGCATCCACATAGTTAGAACATATACAAAATATATGCTACTCTACATCACAGTCATCGTGTGCATACTACGTATCAAAGTACTAAGGGGTGTCTAAATATATATATCAATAATGATTGCATCAGGTGACATCCCCAAGGTGATAAACAGTCAAGAAAACATAGCATCCATCAACCATCCTCACATTCACTCACCCAGTGCATTGGATATATGATAGTTGTATGACCTGCTGTATAGTCAAGGACTATTCAATGTCTCGGTTTCTCAGTACTCAATTCCATGCCACTCAGTAGGCCAGGACTAGACTTCCATTACACTCAGTCTAGGGTAAGGTAAGTTATAGCATCAAAAAATCTACCTCCTTGTCATTAGGTCCTAATATCAGCGAACTCTAGTAGCATATGTGATCCAGGTCCTAACGTCAACGGATTCTAATCGCACAATCATATACCCTTGCTTTACGAATACCCATCCAAACCAATGAATATCAGTTGTCTCTTTTCACATGTAATCCATAACAGAGCTCAACCTTGCAACTCTTCTCTGAAGTCCTCATGGTTGGAAACTATTCTAGATGGCCATCGTTAACCATAGAATATCATCATTCGTTTAGTAACCTTTTTCCAATGGTTCCTTCAATCAGACTCCTAATCTCCTACTCTACATCTCAAAGTACAATTATCCATCATCGAAGCCATCATTTCACATTACAGAATCATTATCGTCATGTCATTAATCATCATCATTGAAAACCATTGAAAATCTCAACTCGGAGTTTGCCTAGGTTCTGGCCCAAAGCAGAGCATGAGAATTCCTGGGTTCTACCCGAAACAATCCTTGGCCCAAAGTCATGCTCGAGTAATTTTAGAAAATGCCCAATGCATGCCCCATGTTAATTGAATTTCATGTTTCAGTACCGATACATTAGTAGGGATCGGTTCTGATCCATAACTTAGGCTATTTTTCTCTTGCCTTCCGATTTGAGAATGCCCTAAATCAAGCTCAAAGTTTCTGCCTTGCTGGCCTGAAGCATACTCCACACTGATCTATGACTTAACTCATTTTTCTCTTCTCTTCATCAATCAGAGAATGCCCTTAGTCAAGCCCGAAGTTTCCTCCTTGCTGGCCCGAAGCACACCCCACACCAATCCATCAACACCGAGCCATCTTCTTTTTCCATAACTTGAGTATACAAACTCCAAAGGAATAGAAATTTGAAATGTAGCTTTAGGGGGTCCTTCTCAATCTACCCTATGGATCGCATGTCATTTTAACAATGTGACCTTTATGGGTCATCACCGATCCATCAACAGCGATCCATCTTCAATCGATCATAACTTGATCAAACAAACTCCTAATAAATTGAAATTTTAAATGTAGCTATAGACGGTCCTTCTTGACCTATCCTATTGATCACATGTCATTTGGATAGTGTGATCTTTATGGGTCATCAACGATCTGTAAAGACCCGATTCTTCGACTTTCGAAAATCGACATCAATACGTCCACTGTATCAACTGCCGAACAATCGAATGCCGGAAAATCGAATTCTTAGGGTTTAAGAAGAAGAAAAAGATAGAAGAAGAGAGAAAGAAAAGCAACAGAAACAAAAACAGAATCTCACAGTCACAGTGGAACAACATATAATAGATAAATGAATATCATTAAAACAAAAGAACTATATCAGTTATTACATCACATCACATCACATTACATTATCAAAGTTTACAAAAACAAATAGCGGAAAAGAAATACTATATACTAGTTGATATGTCACGCCATCCAGCTTACCCCCAGATCTCTACAGCAACTCTCGAATTCCAGAATATCCTGATAACCTGACCCTAGACCGCCCGTGTGGAAAATTATGGGCACCCAGAGTTTAGAAAGAGAACAATAAACTCCAGGTCAGTCATGGGACTGGTGTGAGAACTTAAAACAGTTATTTAACTTTTAAAACAACAACAACAACAAGGGGAAGTGAAAAAAATATCCGCAATGCTTTTGGAAAATGAAACTACCATAAGGCCTCCCCGCACACACACAATGAAAACGCAGAATTGGAGGAGATTTCTCCTTATGATAGTCAAAGATGCTTACTACGCAATACAAATCATTTTTGATATTATCATTAGTGCATAGTGATGAAAGCATTTCGAAAGTATAATATAAATCTTAGCCAGCATAGGTACCATTTATGTTATGTGTGCTATAGCTACCTCCTGAGGAGGCAGGTTATACAATTGCAATCGTAAAAGGCTCGTATTGTTTCTTTGGATTTCCAACTAATGGTCAGGCTAAGGAACTTCCTACTGTCAATGGGATCGCCTCTGGCGGAACGTCCCGAGAACCTAACGTTACGGTTAGATCTGTGCGAACACAAGGCCGGGTTACCTTTGTAACTACGTAACTACTACACAAATATGTCATCCCTCGGTCCCTTTGGACCTTTATCCGAGCGCTCGATAACCAACATCACACAGTAATAAATATAGTGTGTCAACATGAGTAAGTATCTGGGCTCCATACCATGATACCACCCTTTCCAGAAGGAAATGACATACCCTAAAGGGCGCGACCCTCATAACCTTGCCGCATATTCCTGTTTTGACCATTTCCAGGGTGTGAGGTCTGACGAAGTCTCGTCCACAAAGCTATGCTTTTTCACAAAGCCACGCTTTGATCAACAAATGATCAATAAATAATCATCACACAGCAACACTCAGCATGCCACATTAATAAATTGGGAATATATCGCTGATAACCTTCAACTACATAACCTCTAAGGGTGTTAAGCTAAGGGAATAAATTCTCCGCCACCAACGGAAATGTATTTGAAAGAAATCTGCTTTATATCTCAAAATGTAATGTCAGACATGTAACCATACAAGTCTGTTCCGGGTTCGAGCAAAACCGAAGGCACTTCCAAAGAAGCCCTTGCAATCCGGGTATTCCATACCATAGCTAACGGTGCAGAGACAATCGATAGGTCATCCTATCGTTTTCACAAATACCCGGTCTTCACCACCGGTCTTCAATGCTATCCATTACGTCGTATCACTATTCGGAATGGGTAATCCAAATAACGAGCAATAATTTAAAAATAAGTGTAGCATTCAATTTCAACCAATTCATAACAAATAACCACTCAAGGGTCAATATTGATAGTCGGTTATTTAACTATCAATCCATATTCACAACATCACCCGATTTCAAATAATTTCCCAAATTATTTATTTTCCAAAATATCTTTACAAGATATACTTTCCACACTTTAACCATTTGAAAACCAATTCCAAATCAATTTACACCCTTACAACTTTCATTTCAAAATGGTTCATTTAAACCAATCAAATAAATCCTTACCGATTTAATAAATTTACGTTCCAAATCCGTAAATTTATTTCCACGCTTTTTAAAAATAAATAAATGTTTGTTTTTAAACAAATTTCCCTTTCTTTTATAAATTCCATAGTGAATTTACCTTTCCAAAATATCTATGAATATACGATTTCCAAATCGATTTCCAATATCATTTTCAATTTATCTTTAAAAGATAAAATCACAAAACATTCACTTCATGTTGGAAAAACATTTCCATACTTACTTAATAATAAGTAACACAAACCTATTTATTTTCAACACTTGAAAAATATTCAATATACTTTAATCACAATTAAGTATATAATTTATTCTTTAAGGAAAACATTGTCTTAAACACATTTATTTGAGTCAAAACGAATGTTGCGTAAAACATCGTTACGACAACCCAAAATCATTAGTATAGGGATTCGAACTTAAAATAGATATATAAATCCCAATACTATATAAAACATTTCCTTTCGAAAATCATTTACTATAACAACAATGTTATAGTCCATCATTTCCTTATATTTCTTGAAAACGTCTATTTCAACAATGAATGTTGAAATCTATGGTTTCGATATTTAATACCTTTTAAAACATCTTCAAAACAATTAACTTCATCTTATAATATCACTTCCCCAAAACATATCCATTTTATTTAATAATATATTCACTGTCCAAAATCGTGAATATGCTTTCCAACCAAACTCTTATTATTACAACATTTAACTTAAAGGATAATTCGTTGTCCAAAATCACGAATATATCTCCTTTAATAAACTTCTATGTTTAATTTATCAAATTCAATTGATTTCGGATTTATAAAATGATGTTTATAAATTCACACACACACATATATCTATATATATTTTATAAAAACTCCAACCTATAAAAATCCCTTAATCAACAAATTTTATTTATACATCATTTAAACGCAAAAATCTAATTTATACGTTAATTACTTATAAATCTTATTTTTTACAAAATCTATTCATTTTATAACTTCACAATTTATAAATCTATAAATTTCATTCACTTATGAAATCCATTTTTATTTCATTTTAATACTTATAAAAACTTGTTTTATAATTCCAATATTTTAATTTATAAATATCAATTTTATAAATCTTTTATATAAATCATTTATAATAATTCAAAAATATCAATTTAAACCATTTTTATAAATTAATCAACTACTTATTTCGAAAATCACATTTTGGTTATATTTCACAAAAATCATAATTTTTATAACATAAAAATTACAAAGTTTATTTATTTAAAATGAATAAATTCCAAAATTAAATTTTATTATGAATTCTCAACTTAAATTTTCAAAAATCCAATTTTATTGATTTTCGGCATCTAACGATACCAAAAATATATTCAGCTAAAATTTAGCCTTTAACGATTCCAATCACAAAGATAATCATGCAAATTATAAATAGATCAATAAATAGATCAACACACAACATTGAAAAAAATTCAAATGTTTGAGGAATCCCGTTGGATCCCTCCAACCTGTTTCCCTGCATCCAAAGATATTAGCACAATACCAATTCCGCTTCGAGACGGAATATCGCAGTATATGGGATTTATAAAACACTATCCGCTATTATGCAGAGCAATAGGGTCTCATCCACTATATAATGCGGGAAATCAACTCCAAGTACATAATACCAATTCCATACAAGTTGGAATTATCGCGGTATATGTTTTTAATAAATAACATCTGCTTAATATACGGCGTATAGGGTCTATTTCAATACAACAGATAACAATTTATCATCCAATCACACAATCAAGGAATTTTAAATCTAACTATTTAAAATTTAAATCGAAACAATTTGATTGAGTGAGAAGTTCTCACCTTGAGTTTCCGATAATAGTTGTAGCGTTTTGTTTCGAATAAAATTAAACGTGCGTTTAATTTTACCCGAAATTATCACTAGCTCCAAACCACTCCAAACCAGCTCCATTACGTAGTGCTCGACAAAATGAAGCTAACGCAAGTCGTTTCGCGCAATTCCGACCTCGTATGAACAAGATATCGCATTTTAAACATTATACAAATTTTAATATAATAATTTTACAATTTCTTTTATTTTTTTTAACCTAAAACAATTTTGGGCCGTTAGATCTGCCTTGCTTGGATCCAGGCCATGCAACTGCTTCTTCCCTCTCATCACGTACACGTTCCAGTGGAAACAAACCCAAAGCCGACCTTTTTGCCCTAATAACGCGACCCACAACGAACACCTTCACGTTGATCAGAGGCTACCACGCTGAAGAGCATTGCGAGCTCCATCTTCAGGCCAGATAGCATCGAGCTCGGTCGTGAGTATCTCTCGAAAAAATGTGAAAGAATGCACGTGTTCAAGCTACAATTGCCGTTGATCTATAGCTTAGAAAACGATCACAACCGTTGATTTGATAGAACTCACTACCCTCTACGAATCTCTAGTTGAAGATTTCTCAAATCGATTCACGGATTGAGAGTGATTAATGGAAGAATTTTCATGCTTTTTTGGCCTTTGAATGATAGCTGGCAGCTAGGGTTTTCTGACCTAGGGTTTTAAGTTGTTGTGCAAAAGAGAACATAGCAAGTCCTTTTATAGAAAAATTTCCAAAACACTATTCATCCAAAAAATTTCGAACTTCAAATCTCGCGCGGCGACTGGCGTGTCTAGGGTTTACCCTGCGTTCCGAACACAATGGAATATGTTTCGGAAGTTAATTCGATCATTTGTGCGAGTTACGGAAAAAACGATCAAATTTAATTTAAATCGATTAAACCAATTTCTATGCGTTTTGGCTTGCCTCGGATAAACCGTAAATCCGATTGACACGAAATTTGAAATCTTACAATAATTTGACATTACGGATCCGATGAAACTAGTTTCGTCGAAATCCGAGACTGTTTGAAAAATGGCTATTTTAACTCGTCAATTAAATATTAAAATATTCAATTTTCACAAATTAACTTTTAATTCAATTTTAAAAGTACACAAACATTGTTCTAACTCCAATATGATTTAATATAACCTTATAAATCATTTTTAATCACATTAAACCCGATTTTCAACTATTTCTGGAATTTCAGTTATTAAATTATCAATTAAATTACCCAGTTAAATCCAGATATTCGAAAAATAAATTATTCGACTTATAAATTTCACTTATTAATATTTAAAATTAATTAAATATATGGATTTTAATTGACAGAAATTCTGGGTCGTTACAATCCATCTTCAATCGACCATAACTCGAGAAAAAGAACTCCAAATGACTTAAAATTTGAAACGTGGCCTTATGGGGCCTTCCTTGTTACCCCATATCGATCACACATGATTTGGGTAAATAATTATGGTTTTGTATCGATCCCAACATAATGATCCCTAAGTTATACCTAAAAATAAATTGACATTCGATCTGCATTTTTAACCATTCAAACACAAACAATCATACATACATCATATACAAGCAATAACAACATCCATACATCCAAATATATTCATTTATAATAATCTAAGTTTAAGGGTGAAAGTCAAGTATCCAAAAGGACACGTTTTCAAGAATTAAGGCCAAATCATCTAAAATTCACATAGATGGTTTATTATGGTATAAAAACATTTTTAGTATTTTTAAATAATTTTTAAAACATCGTTTCAGGCGTATAATAACCAAATTAGCAAGTGAGAGATCTAGTCACTCACCTAAAACCTAAGCAATCCAAAGAAAATCCAATTAGGCACGAATCCTAAGATGAACAGTAGCTCCAAGCGATCCTCAATAATGAATCTTCAAATCCAAGTGCTAATCTTGCTAATCTCTCCTTAATGACAAGATTTAGCTAATAAAGTAAGGGTAACGAGCGGCTTAAATCTAGAGAACGATAATGGTGGCTCTCTAACTTTTTTGGGAATGTGTAAGTGAAAAGGAGAAATCCCATCCCCTCCTTTGGGGTAATCCCGAAATAGGCCTTGGGCTTAGCCACAAATCTCCTTAGTTACTCACTAAGCTATTCAAAATCGAGTGAGCTTCATATAGCCATACCTTCCAAACAGTAAATCCATTTTTCTGTTATGACTGCTCTACGGAAAAAAAAACCATTATCCAATCTAATGGAAGTGGTTTTAGACCCTAACTCGGCTCATATCAATAGTTATAGGCCATACTAAATTTCCAGGGTCAAAATCGTTTGATAAAAATCTTAAGAATGGAAATTGTCTCTAGTAGTCACTTTCTAAAGTTATAGGATCATACAGCCCTATATAAAAATAATATTAATATTTTATGATTCTCTAATATGTAGAATACAGGTCATTACAAATGCCGCAAAATACCTTCTGATGTCCTATTCTAATAAGCAAAGGAAAGAATTGGAGTTTGAGGTAGGAAGTATGGTGTTCGTTAAGGTGTCCCCTTTTAAAAAAGTGATGAGTTGGGAAAATTGGCACTAAGATTCGTTAGGCCTTTACCGATCTTAGAAAGAATAGGAAAACTTGTTGTAACGACCGGAAATTTTCAACCATTCGCATCCGCAATGCCGGACTTGAATTGCCCAAAATATCATATTTTTAATTTATATTTGGAAAAACTCAGCATATACAATAAATAAATCAATCACAGAATCACAGACACAGAGTACAGAGTAATAAATGCAGCAGAATAGATAGATAGTAGTTCATGAAGCTACTATAAAAACAACAGGGTTGGAAATAAAATATAACAGAATATCTCAAATACTGACCGATGACATCTCTGAACAGATCAACTGGAAAGGCTGAAAGCTGAATCGATAGTTGGATCTTCAAACGAAGCTCCAAACTCCAAAGGTGAGTCTTAAATGTTGTATCACTCAGTCTGACCCGAGCGCAAAGCAAAACAAAAAACACTCGAGTCAGGATTAACATTCTTATATCAATAAATCCAACTCAAGTGAAATATCAATTGAAATACAAGTAACTTAGAGGATGTTGGGATAGCCATCCTCTGATGATCCGTGGAACTATCTACAATCTATAAATATAAGCTATCAACAACCAACCGTCATTACAACACCATGGTCCTTTCAAAATATATACTTCAAACCCAAAGTACCATTTCCATTTCGATTATATATATATTTCCTCAATTTCAAAATTTTGATTCAAATCAACTCGAGTTCCAAATTCAATTTAATTCAATCTAAAATTTTCCATTTTAATTCAATTCAGTTTCTAAATAACAAATTCAAATTATATTGATTTCAAATACAGATCTGAATCACAAAATAACCATTTAAATTCCGATATATTACAACGCTTTAATATTTAACATTTCAAAGTTAAATTTAATAGTTTCGTATAGATCTCGATTTAACCTCATTATTATTTAGTCTTGAAATATTCACTTAATAAATTCAGTATTATTTAAATAACCTAAATTTACCTTTAAACTAAACATTACTTGCAATTTATTTAACTTGAAATATCCATTTAATCACTTTGAATCAAAACCAAGTTATAAAGATCAAGTCTTAAACTTCGAATTCAATAGTTCAAATCGATTTAATTTAGTAGAATTCTTAATTAAATACCATTTCCATTAATTCCACTTTATCTTCTCAACCTTAACTTATTCAAATTATTACAACAATCTATTTTTAAATATAGATTTATTATATGTATTAAATCAATCTCAATAATATTATTATTAAATCCATATATAAAATTTCCATTTATACATAATATTTTAAGAACCAATATTTAATAAAACCATATATTTCTTTCCAAACCATAGAAATCATTTTCAAAATAATTATATATAGACCAACGATGTCTGCACAAAATTTCCTATCCTACGGATATTTATCATTTCAATCCGTAGTTTAAATATACACGGGTAGATATCATTTCAACCCGTAATCCCAAATTCAATTCAAATGAATATCGCTTGGGTCTACCATTTCAACCCATAACGATTTTCTCATATTCTAAAGTCCGTTCGCGTATGTATCATTTCAACCCATAGTAAATTCTATACTAACAGGGAACTTGCAGAGTGATAGCAGATAATATAATAACATAACATGCATATATCGTCAATAACAATATAATATAAAGACCAGGATATGGTGTCATGTCCCACAGGTGAACAATTACAGATACTAAAAATTTAAATTTCTATAGCAGTATATTTCAATTGTCGTTTCAATTGAAATCAAATTTAATAAATATAAGACGTTAATCGTGAATGATTGCTTACTTTTCGAGGCTAGAGATATTTGACGATGAAATGGGTTACGAATCCAGGCATGAATTTCAAAGCGAAGCACGATGGATATGATTGGATGAAGAAAATAGGCACGATAGGAGAGCTGATAAATGGTAAATCGATGAGAACTCATCATAATCAATTTTGATATAAACAGAAAATGGGTACATTATTATTATATTTAAAGTCAAAATCAAAAACCCAAGTTACAACAGGTATAACCATTCTTTGAACCCACTTATTAATTTATTAAATCCAAAATTCATATACACCATAATACATATAGATATAGACTAGCCTATATAGAATATATACAAAATAGAAAATCTATAACAATTCTTTATTTAAAGAAACCATAAATTACATTTAAACCAATATATATAAACTAGTATCATACATACATACATACATACATACATACATACATATATATATATATATAACAGAAGACTGTAAACAAAACTGTTCATATAAGAAACTTCATAAATATAATCACAGGTCATAAAAGTCATATACAAACTTAAATAAATATATATGCAGGTCATATATATTTATACCTTTAAATTTATCCTTTTCCAATGTAGATTTTTTATTTTATTTTATTTTATTTTTAAGACTAGTGCTTGTATCCAAATCAAGATAACCTTATATACTTAGTTTAAAGTAACCTACTTACATATTACATTCAAACCTATACTGTCAATATATATATATATATATATATATATATATATATATATGAAAACAGATTGGGTACAACTATTCATAGCTTATAAAAGTTATATATACGTACAACTGAAAGGTGTAGAATAATAAACAAGCAACGTGAGTTACAATCGCCTATATAAACGTATATATGCGTCTAACATATACATGTCTCATATAAATATATATAACACATAGATAGTATAAATGTTCTTTGCAACATACATATATAGGAAGATCTATACTTATATAAAGGCTATCAAGTAAATAAATGAATTTGACAAAACTGATGTACCCAAGTGAGCAACGAAGGAGATGGGATGCGTGCCTGGTGAAGTTTGGGTCAGCTTGGGGTTACGGTAGAGGCCGTGACTTCGGTGGGAGGCGAGGTCGAGTGAGAGAGGGAGGAAAGAGGAGCGGATCTGGGAAGAAGGCGGAGGTTGCTTTGGCTGGAGTGGCCAGCCGTGGAAGGGGGAGGACATCGTGTTGTGGCTGCTCGCATGGAGGAAAGAGGGTGAAAGGACGGTGGAGATGAGACTTGCGGCTGCTTGGGGTGTTTGGTGGTGAAGGGGTCTGCTGCCATGATGGGTGAAGGAGGAAGAAGAATCGTGAGAAATGAAAAGGAGCAGGTGAACGAAGTAAAATGAACAGGCTTGAAAATATATATATATATATATATATATATATATATATATATATATACACTTTATTTATGAGTCAATTAAAACAGTACCCAAAATTAAAATGTACCAGAGAAGAATATAGATTAAACCATGCAAAACGCAAAAGCCAGCTGTTGAATTCAGAAAGTAATAGTTGCTGCTGGCTGACAGCTTGTTGCCGAGGGAAATAAAAGGACAAAAAGGAACACCAAAGGTTAAAATTAAGTACCGATACGACGCACCGATTAAAGTTTCTGTCACGTTTCAGACCTCAAAACACAAAAATAAATATACCTTAGAGATCAACACAACGAGACGATCAAAACGGTATATAGATATCAATGCTACGATCATCCGATCAAAAGTCGATATCGGACACTGATATACGTTGCTATTCCGTACGGAAAAATCTAAACGGGGCTAGAGATTTTCGAATTTCATGAAACGAATTTTGAAATCTGATTCAGAGCGTTCTAAATAAATTTCCTCATGTTGACATATTTAGGTTTCGGAATACTTTTAAATTCAACTGTTATTTCGTCGAAAATAAGATCGACGGAGCAATAACAGTCAAAATTTGGAGAAACGAAGTATGACGTCTTGCTAAGAAGATGATTTATAATTTTTCTATAGAAAATATTCAGGTTTGGAAAACATTTTATTATTCTCAAATATAAACTGATATAAATTTAAATTAAATTACATAATAAAAATGAACTTCCATATGATCTGATGAAAATTTACCAGTTTCTATGTTTAAATAAACGTATTTCAAATATCAAATTTATATTTCAAACTTTTATTATTTGAAATTTCACAAAATTCCAATCAAATATATTATTAAAACAATTAAAATTTTACGGGCGGTTACACTCTCCCCCACTCAAAACTTTTCGTCCCCAAAAAGAAAGTAGGTAGGAGAATAGAAACAACCAGAAGAAAAATAGATTGAAAGTCAAGATTAAACAATAAATTTGAAACTATATAAAATTTACTTGGAATGTGTATTTGAAAACATCATTTGCAAATAAATTATCTTCAATACATTAATACTTTTCAAATGTCATTAATAAATCGATAATCGTTTACTTTAATATTAATTAATAATTCTAAAATATTCGTAACACTAATAACTATCTATTAAACCATGCAGTATATAAATAAACAGTATTTTAAAAGGGATATACTCAAAAAGGAAAAGAAGGTAGATTCCAAAACAGAATATAGGTGAATAAATAAAGCTGTGTAGATAAGGTAGATTCAAAAGAATAGTATCGGGCATGAAGAGTTAATTCACCATAAGAATTTCAATTTCAAATATTAATACAAAATTTCTTTGTTGGAATTACTTTTATAATAAAATACTTTTATAACTCGATGTTTCAACTAGTTTATCCTTGTTCTTGAAGACTCTGGCCATGCGTTGATCAGGCGAAAAGCTAGAATTCTTCAAGTACTTAGTGGACCTGTTTCAGCACCCAATGAAAATACTTGAAAAACATTCAAAACTGATATGGAAAGTGCAATCCAAATAAATCACCTGGATCGTAGATACACAATGGTTACGCCTGCATCCCTCAGGAAACATCCGTACCTTTAGGCAATCACTGCCTTGCGAATTACGCCATGATAACGAAAACTGTGGACCGTAGGATACATAACAATGGTTACGCCTGGATCCCCCAGGAAAATCCATAACCTTTAAGCAATCTCTGCGTTGCGGATTAAGCCACGACAACAAACCGGTAGACCGCAAGATACATAACAATGGTTACGCCTGGATCCCCAAGGAAACATCTGTACCCTTTAAGCAAACTCTACCTTGCGGATTACGCTACCCAAAAAAATGACCATTGGTTACGCCATGGAAGGACACTTGAGTATCACATCCAAAAAACCAAAATCAGAGAGAATAATATCGATAAAATGAATCCACAATGTGGCCACAAAGCAGATATCAAGCAGAAGGCACTTTTCCATATCTTTACTTCGAAAATATGTATCATATAGTACCTTTTCAAATCACTTTCAAATATCATACTTATATGAAGTCCATTATATAAGATTTCATTTTCAAATCGAATACTTTCCATAACAATAGTATATCAAATCACACTTATAAAGACTTCGATTATATAAGATTTCACTTTTCAAATTGGGTACCTTTCCAAATCAATAGTTTCAAATCAACTTCATACTCATACAAATCAATTTTATATAAGTTCGATAACTCCCAAATCAAAGTATTCAGTAAAACAAGGTTCTCATTTCAATTCCTTTCCATACCAGTTCAGTTTCAAAATCATAAGTGATTTCACCAAATCATTTCTTCCAAATTTAATATCTTCAGTTTCAAAGTTTCCAAATAACGGGCTTAGAAAATAATCCTAGCTTCCAAATCACATAATTTACGTCCAACAAATTCATTTCCAAAATCCGCATATTAATACTAGGTTTTAAATTCCAATCTATTTCTGAAACCAAATATTTTTCTCAAAATCAATTATACCCAAAATTTATAATCATCCCTTTGAAATCTTTAAACTATTTATTTCTATATGGAAGATCCAATTTACCTTTTGAAAATTACCTAGCTTTGGAAATTAAACCTTGATTTGGAAGTGTTCGAACATTCAAAATAGTCGGAGAAATCAAATATTCTAATCCAAGAGTTGGAAATCAGCAACAAATCAGTAAATCAATTTCAATAGATAATATTATACCAAAACAAATCTGAAACTCGTGGACTGAACACCGGCTTACTTTAAATCATTTCAAATACACACACACACACACACACACATGAATACATGCATGTATCTTTTGAATATCAAACCATACTCCGGAATCTGAAATCAAAATTGGTTTCACAAAATCATTCGCATAGCGAAGCTACTAGAGTGGCCTCTCCCCCACTCTAAAACACGAAAATAAATGTCGACGATGCGTGCACTCATCACCGAAATTATTTTCCAGCGACACAAGTGAGTTCTGGACTTCTATTTTCTTGAAAACTTCTTTGAAATTTCTTCGAAATCATTGGAATTCATTTGAACTCATTTGAAACATTTCTTATTCAGAAAATACTTTCAAATCATATTATTATATATTCCAAAATCTTAAAACCAATTTTCAAAATACCGGAGTTCAATCTCTCGAATTTCAAATTCAAATCCCTTTAGTTATAAATCATTTTCATATAAATCAAATTTCTTATGAAAATTTTAAAATTTCAAATCCTTTCGAAATTTCAAATTCTACTTTTTAAAAGGTATATAATCCTTATCGAAAACATTTTCTCTTTTATATATAGAATATAATCATACTTATCAAAATAATAATTTCGATATATAAAACAATTTCTAAAATACAAACAAACCCGATTTTTCAAAGGATGATTCAAGAACGGATTTCAAAAAAAGATAGGCTCGATCGAAGATGAGATAATCAAATTTCAAAATAGGAGATGGATATACTTACATAAATCATGGACGATCTTAACTAGTCAACCGTGATTTCAAAATAAGATCGGTGCAGAACTCTGAGGCAAATCGACATTCGATCGCCAGAGATAGAATTCGGCATAACAAGAGATAACAGCATCTAAACCGAGGATACAGATATCTCTGGTGAATCAATGTCTATTACAAAGGAGTTTCACCCCTTTACATATCATACAGTGGAGTTATGGGATACTCCAGGACCAAGAACCACGAATAGGGAGAGAAGATAATGGATTTTGGAACTACAGGGAACGTGCCAAAGTCCAAAGGAAAATCAAATCAAAGAGGAAGAAATTCAAGCTCGAACGAAAGTGATTCTACAAATAAATTTACCATATGTGCTAAGTTTTGCCTAGAGCCAAAGCTTTGTTACCAACTGTAACGACCGGATATTTTCAACCATTCGCATCCACAATGCCGGACTTGAATTGCCAAAAATATCAGATTGTTAATTTATATTTGGCAAAACTTAGCATATACAGTAAATAAATCAATCATAGAATCACAGGCACAGAGTATATAGTAATATAATGCAGCGGAATAGATAGATAGTAGTTCACGAAGATGCTATAATAACAACAGGGTTGGAAATAAAATACAACAGAATATCTCAAATACAGACCGATGACATCTCTGAACAAATCAACTGGAAAGGCTGAAAGCTGAATCGATAGTTGGATCTTCAAACGAACCTCCAAACTCCAGAGTTGAGTCTCAAATGCTGTATCACTCAGTCTGACTCGAGCGTAAAGCAAAACACAAAACACTCGAGTCAGGATTAACATTCTCATATCAATAAATCCAACTCAAGTGAAATATCAACTGAAATACAAGTAACTTAGAGGATGTTGGGATAACCATCCTTTAAGGATCCGTGGAACTATCTACAATGTAGAAATATAAGCTATCAACAACCAACCGTTGTTACAACACCGTGGTCTTTTCAAAATATTTTATGCTTCAAACCCAAAGTATCATTTCCATTTCGATTATATATATTTCCTCAATTTCAAAATTTTGATTCAAATCAACTCGAGTTCCTAATTCCAATTTAATTCAATCTAAATTTTTCCATTTTAATTCAATTCAGTTTCTAAATAACAAATTCAAATTATATTGATTTCAAATACAAATCTGAATCATAAAATAACCACTTAAATTCCGGTATATTACAACGCTTTAATATTCAACATTTCAAAGTTAAATTTAATAGTTTCGTATGGATCTCGATTTAACCTCATTATTATTTAGTCTTGAAATTTTCACTTAATAAATTTAGTATTATTTAAATAACCTAAATTTACCTTTAAACTAAACATTCCTTGTGATTTATTTAACTTGAAATATCCATTTAATTACTTTGAATCAAATTCAAGTTATAATGATCAAGTCTTAAACTTCGAATTCAATAGTCCAAATCGATTTAATTTAGTAGAATTCTTTATTAAATACCATTTCCATTAATTCCACTTTATCTTCTCAACCTTAACTTATTTAAATTATTACAACAATCTATTTTTAAATATAGATTTACATAAACACTTAAACATATTATATGTATTAAATCAATCTCAATAATATTATCATTAAATCCGTATGTAAAATTTCCAATTATATATAATATTTGATGAATCAATATTTAGTAAAACCATATATTTCTTTCCAAACCATAGAAATCATTTTCAAAATAATTATATATAGATCAACGGTGTCTGCATAAAATTTCCTATCCTACGGATATTTATCATTTCAATCCGCATTTTAAATATATATGGGTAGATATCATTTCTACCCGTAATCCCAAATTCAATTCAAATGAAAATCGCTTGGGTCTATCATTTCAACCCATAATGATTTTCTCCTATTCTAAAGTCCGTTCGGGTATGTATCTTTTTAGCCCATAGTGAATTCTATACGAACGGAGAACTTGCAGAGTGATAATAGATAATATAATAACATAACAAGCATATATCATCAATAACAATATAATATAAGCATCAGGATATGGTGTCATATCCCACAGGTGAACAATTACAGATACTGACAATTTAAATTTCTGCAGCAGTATATTTCAATTGTCGTTTCAATTGAAATCAAATTTAATAAATATAAGACGTTAATCATGAGTGATTGCTCACTTTTCGAGGCTAGAGATATTTGACGATGAAATAGGTTACGAATCCAAGCATGAATTTCAAAGCGAAGCACGATGGACAAGATTCGATGAAGAAAACAGGCACGACAAGAGAGCTGATAAATGGAAAATCGATGAGAACTCATCAGAATCAAAGTTGATATAATTTGAAAATGGGTACATTATTATTATATTTAAAGTCAAAAATCAAAAACCCAAGTTACAACAGGTATAACCATTCTTTGAACCCACTTATTTATTTATTAAAATCCAAATTCATGTACACCATAAGACATATAGATATAGACTAGCCTACGCAGAATATATACAAAATAGCATATCTATAACAATTCTTTATTTAAAGAAACCATAAATTACATTTAAACCAATATATATAAACTAGCATCACACACACACACACACACACACACACACACACACACACAGATATATATATATATAACAGAAGACCGTAAACAAAGCTGTTCATATAAGAAACTTCATATACATAATCACAGGTCACAAAAGTCATATACAAACTTATATAAATATATATATGCAGGTCAGATATATTTATACCTTTAAATTTATCCTTTTCCAGTGCAGATTTTTTATATATTTTAGTTTATTTTATTTTTAAGACCAGTGCTTGTATCCAAATCTAGGTAACCTTATATACTTAGTTTAAAGTAACCTACTTATGTATTACATTCAAACCTGTACTGTCAATATATATCTATGAAAACAGATTGGGTACAACTATTCGTAGCTTATAAAAGTTATATATACGTACAACTGAAAGGTGTAGAACAATAAACAAGCAATGTGAGTTATAATCACCTATATAAACGTATAAATGCGTCTAGCGTATACACGTCTCATATAAATATATATAACACATGGACAGTACAAATGTTCTTTGCAACATACATATACAAGAAGATCCATATTTATATAAAGGCTATCAAGTAAATAAATGAATTTGACAAAACTGCTATACCCAAGTGAGCAACGAAGGAGATGGGATGCGTGCTTGGTGAAGTTTGAGTCAGCTTGGGGTTACGGTGGAGGTCGTGACTTTGTTGGGAGGCGAGGTCGAGTGAGAGAGGAAGGAAAGAGGAGCGGATCTGGGAAGAAGGCGTAGGTTGCTTTGGCCGGAGTGGCTTGCCGTGGAAGGGGGAGGACATGGTGCTGTGGCTGCTTGCATGGAGGAGAGAGGGGAAAGGGATGGTGGAGATGAGACTTGCGACTGCTTGGGGTGTTCGGTGGTGAAGGGATCTGCTGCCATGATGGGTGAAGGAGGAAGAAGAATCGTGAGAAATGAAAAGGAGCAGTTGAGCGAAGTAAAATGAACAGGCTCGAAAATATATATATACACTTTATTTATGAGTCAATTGAAACAGTACCCAAAATTAAAATGTACCAGAGAAGAATATAGATTAAACCACGGGAAACGCAAAAGCCAGCTGTTGAATTCAGAAAGTAATAATTGCTGCTGGCTGACAGGTTTGTTACCGAGGGAAATAAAAGGACAAAAAGGAACACCAAAGGTTAAAATTGAGTATCGGTACGACGCACAGATTAAAGTTTCTGTCGCGTAACGGACCTCAAAACACAGAAATAAATATACCATAGAGATAAACACGACGAGACGATGAAAACGGTATATAGATTTCAGTGGTACGATCATCCGATCAAAAGTCGATAACGAACACTGATATACGTTGCTATTTCATATGGAAAAATCCAAACGGAGCTAGAGACGTCCGAATTTCGTGAAATGAGTTTCGCAATCTGATTCAGAATGTTCTAAATAAATTTTCCCATGTTGACATATTTAGGTTTCGGAACACTTTTAAATTTAACTGTTATTTCGCCGAAAATAAGATCGACGGAGCAAAAACAATCAAAATTTGGAGAAACGAAGTATGACGTCTTGCTCAGAAGACGATTTACAATTTTTCTATAGAAAATATTCAGGTTTGGAAAACATTTTATTATCTCAAATATTAGCTGATATAAATTTAAATAAAATTGCACAATAAAAATAAACTTCCATATTATCTGATGAAAATTTACCAGTTGCTATGTTTAAATAGACGTATTTCAAATATCAAATTTATATTTCAAACTTCTATTATTTAAAATTTCACAAAATTCCAGTTAAATATATTAATAAAACAATTAAAATTTTATGGGCCGTTACACTTGCATATAAGTGGAGCTGGAGGATAGAGTCCATGATGTTTTTCATGTTTTGCACCTGAGAAGATGCCTTCATGGCACCACCACTATATTAAAGCCAGATCATTTAGCAGATATTAAGACGAAGTAGATAGCACCTAGATCCTCCACACGCATAGTGGAGCACGAAACTAGGAAGCTCTGTAATAAAAAAATTAAGTTGGTCCATGTAAAATAGGAGCTAATTTGGCACAAAGCATATAGGAAACCGAAGACAAGATGAAGGCTATGCATCCAGAGCTTTTTTCGAGTAAACTTTCACTCTCCAAATTTAGGTTTTTGGTTGCATCATGTGTAACATCCCAATTCTTGAGACCCAAAGCTAATATATAATAGCCGTAATTAATTTTAAACCTAATTTAACTGTTTATTTCACTAGAAATTTATAATAAAGCGATAATAATTCATAAAACTATGAAACTTAAAACATATCTCCAAAATATTATTTCTGACATTATATCAAAATCGCAAGGCATTTGGATGTCATTTGATGGATTTTTTAAATTAAAACTTATCATACAATCTATATGAACACACAAAATTTATCGACAAGCATATATACCTATTTAACATTCAAAACATGGCATATACTTTTGCAAAACATATTCGAATCTGATTTAGAATCAAAAATAATAAATATGAGATGTAATCTATTATTTACCTTAGCTTGTCGTTAAGGAGTTGAGATTTGCTCTTGAATTAACTTGATTAAGCTTCTTCCTCTTGTTTTAGTTTATCCTCCTCTTGCTTTCCCCTAATGGTGGATGACCTCTCCTGAATTTAGTTTTGTTTGTGAACCTGAAAATGAAAGTGGCATGAGCGTTTAGGGTATAAGAATATAACTTATTCCTATTTTTCCCTTATCTATTACCTTTACTTATTTCATTTTAATTCCCTTTATATTCATTATTTAATTAGGCACGGCTACCCTCTAATATTCAAATCTTAATTCCCTTAACCTTCTACATTATTTCATTTAATTTATCTAATTAAATGTCCTAAATAATGTTAGTCAAAATTAGGGTCGTTACATCATAGTTGCTAGATTGGATGGCAAGGGATGGTTGCCACACTTTTGACCGTCATTTTGCACTCACGTAGAATTTTATGCATATTTAGGATGCTTTAATAGGTACATATATGTCACAATCTTACATTTACGCTAGGACTGAGCTCCCCTATAGTATATTACATAAATAATCACATTGCATTTTTGGTTGAGTAGATTGTTGTGTAGATAACTTAGTTGTACAACATGGATGTTGAGTGCGCGTTACACATTCATCCCTTAGGGGTTTCGAGGATGAAATCCTTTTTAAGGGGAAATGTGATGCCCCGTAAAATTAGTAATAGATTAATTAATTAATAATAAGGTTAAAAATGGAAATTTTATGAATGTTGAAATTTAACCATGAAAGTTATAACATTGTGTTCGTAGCGATTTTTTGATCAACTTTCATACATAAAGTTTTGCAATTGGAGATCAAATGGAAAATTTTAAAATAATTCGAATGGAATTCAAATTTTAAAAATCAAATAACGTTAACATTTTAAGTAAAGATGGTAATAAATAATTTAACGTTAGGGTAAATTAATGTTAAAAGAAAACATTAACGGTAGAGCTAAAATAGGGAAAGAAGTTAACTTAAACAACAAACAGTTATTGCATTCCCAAAAACGCTAAGATTGATTGGCCGCCTTCCTAAGGCCGGCCGACTGTCTAGGGAGCAATAGTCGACCGATAGGAAGGTGGCAGCTAGGGTCAGTTTAGGCTAGGAATGGCTCGGATTTTGTTATTTTAAACTAACTTAAATATGACGGTTCTGGTGCATTCTAACTACTATAAATAAGAATCTAGGCCCTCACTTCTATTCATAAATTATTTGGGAAGGCTAGCGAAGCTCTACCAGTCTTCTTCTCCTCCGTGATTCAGAATCACTTAGAATTTCCAAGTAAAGGATTTTAAATTTTTAAATATTTGATTTCTAATTCTATTCTTCCCTAATCACTAATTTTGAATCTAATTTATATACAATCCAATTGTTGTATATTCCAAAAAGAAGAGATCTAAAGGAGAAATTAGGAGTGGGAGTGAAGCAAATCCAAAATTAGAGCAGACAAATTCTATGTGAGCGTAAATATTAGTTTTTGACATTTTAGTATTTGTATAGTAGAAGTTTGGATTTTTTCTATGCCTAAGGGAATTTTGTTCACGAATACCCTAGAACAAAAATCTTGAAATTCTCCCAAACGAAATGTCAATTTTTGTATTTTTTGGATTCTTAATTATTTTGTACTAAAATAGTTTTTTATTTGTTATTGCAATCTGAATATTTCTATATTCCACTTCCAACTCTTCTCTAATGTTGTGTTAAAGGGTTTGAAAAGAAAATTAAGTTAGAAAATGGTGTGTAAAGTATGAATTCTCCTATTTGTGGTTTGCACCACTTATTTCCATAATTTAGACAAAAAGGAATCCCTTTTTCACTTCAGGTTCGTATATGGAAAAGTTGAATAGAATATAAAATATTTAAACTGTAAGTCTCATTTTTTTGAAATAGAGGCGTTAATTCTACTATATTAATAAATATAAAGTAAGTTTGGTGTATGATTCTATTTTATTTATGCAAGTCTATTGTCTGGCTAAGGATATTAGCTATTTTAAAAGTATAGTATAGAGTTAGACTTGTATATGCAAGTCTTGACATTTAACAATTAATATAAGATGCAAATTTTAAAACAGGATTACCGTTCGCACACTTAGGAATATTTATATATATTAGTTATTGCATAAATATGAATATATTATTAATAGTGTATAGTTAATAATGTATAAATCACATAGTATGAATAGGTTATTGATCCTTAGGAAGGAAGTTAAAGATAATTATGAAAATTAGTTCATAACTAAAGGTAGAATTAGGAGTTCTCCTTATATGGCCTTAGTATGTAATTGCGGGTGAGGTTTATGTGATAATATATTAGGAGAGTGGAATTATTTCTAAATTACAAGGATGTGAGGTCAGTCAAAAGCATACAAAAGTCTGTCTAGCTAATTTGGCTACCAATAGTGCGACTTTGGGAGCGATGTGAAATATCGTCTGTAATAAGTACCCAGGAGGAAGCAAGGTTAGTTCAAATTATTAACATAAGGTATAGGACCTAGTTCTGGGTTGGATATAGCACCCCCACCTCTATACCTATACTACCCAATAGAATAACAAAGTAATACTGGTGAGTAATACAGAGAATGAAGCTATATGGGGTACACACATGAATATTCCATTGGACAAACACTGGTAGGTATTTTAAATATCAAATAACTCACCATAAAACATAATCGAAACAAAGCAATAAATACGTGTGCTTTCAAGATAGATCAGTACACAATATATAGTAAATATCAGAGATCATAGAGTCAATCACATCGATAACATCTAATGCATAATAAACAACATATGTCTAATATACATCACAAAGATATACACATCAGAGACTATAATACAGAATGATAATCTATAATATTAAATATGTAGTCTCCTCCATGCCTAGAAAAACAAATTGGTCCCACTGTTCATGTACCTAAAAAGTCTCGTACTAACCAAAGTATTATATAAATAATAAACGGGTCAGACTATACCTAAATCTAATGTCAATAAACATTATGGAACTATGTATACACTGGGTACAATATAATATTATTATTTCAAAAAACCCCAAATATCATATAATGTAGAACACCACAAAACCAAACATAAAAATGCCATTACCCTTATAAAACTCATCAAATCAGAAATCATGAAACAACATCAAATGGGTGAATCATCCATATCCAAAAATCATCATCTAAATGCAGATAATATCCACAAAAATATATTGCCATGAATAATAAGGCTAAAACATAAGTATATTGATCAATCTCAATAACAAAATATCCTCAATATCAATATAAATAATCATCTATAAGCAAAACATAGTAACGGCGACACATGCCAGAAAAATTATAATTGGCGACATATGGCTATAAAGGATAATTAACGACACACGCTTGAGAAAGATTAATAGTCAACACAAAGTCAAATAGGCAACATATATCAATTAATAGTAGTTGGCGACATACGCCAATAAGAATGATATTCGGCGACACATGCCTGAGAAGGATACAGGGATTGATCATATTCAAAACATAGTCACAGGTATAATCGTAGTTCATCGTCTCAAATATATATAAGTTTATGTCTATATCACACACACTAGAACTAGATAGGAGACTAACAGACACACCTGCTCTATGAGACTACACATGTGACTGGCAAACCCGACACATGTATTCCACCAACCTGACTCCTACAGAATTAGTTACCTCGACAGACATCATGACTCATGTCCGTCGCATGTCATAAACAGGCTGTATGACTATGCTATGCATTGGTCATGACCCAACACATGCCTCCAAATGGTAACAGGCCGCTAGCTTCGGTGACACGTAGGGGGTTTACATTGTAGACATATGGCTATATGTTATCGACACACGACTATATAGAGTGTTGACAAACTGCTATGGTGTCACAAATCCGGGACATGACCACAACAATCAGACCGCTATGATGGATACTAGCCAATCTGGTTCATCTTCTGCATTATAAAGAAAGTCGGACAGTGAATAGACAAATACTAAATATATATATAATATAATATAATTAATAGCAGACACACGGTTACATATTCATGACTTAGTGCAGCAAGCCTCGGTATACATAATAAATCCCCATATGAGTGTCATCCGCAAGCATAGAATAACCAAATAAATAAAACAATGGTGTCCCGTACCACTGCGTGTTACTCGTTCGTTTATACAGTGCTCACACATCACACTAGCTCCTTCGGTATTCTATATAACGAATCCAAAGAATAACTGGAGAAATATTAACAAATGCCCCATCCCAAATGGTATTATAACTTCATTTATTCTATTTCCTTGTTGCACATAAATATAAGTCAATCAAAACATCCAATTCTATTATTTATTGATTCGGGAGGGATTTATTATAAAATACTCTTTTCCAAAATCTCCAAAACAAATTCAAATATCAATATTCAGTTGAAAGGAAATCAAATAATAAAATTCACATTCTTTCCCAAAATCTTTGTATGGTTCCAAAAATATTTCTTTTCATATCTCTTATTTAGTTACAAGGAAATATATATATTAATCATTCATTCAATCCAAAATTCCTTAAACTACCTTTAAAACTAATTCATAACTTTGAAATTCTTTTTAGATAATCTAAGATATTATACCAAAGAAGATCAATTTCCTTTAAACAATGAATTTAAATAACCTCATTTTCCAAATAAGGATTTACAGTATAAATGTTTCATAGAGCCATAAAACAAAATTCCAAAACCGATGTATTTAAAACTCGCATTTACATTCCAATTCCCTTTTAAACTATAAGAGAATGATGATTAATCAAGCAAAAGTTCTCTTTTATATAAAATCTTCCAATTTTTAGCATTCAGATATTGTTTTACATAATTTATTTGCATACCAAAATACCAAAAAAAATCTATTATTTAAAATAATTAAATAAAAAAGACAATACTTCCCAAATTATCCATAAAAAAATTCAACATAGATTTTTTTTCATCATAATTTCCATTCAATAAATAAAACACATTTGAACTTATTATTGTCCCAAAATATCATTTGATAAATTTTTAATCTATTGAATCCAAAAAAAACATAACTTAACACTAGAAATATTAAATTACCTCATATAAAATCTTTCAAATGTTTTTATAGTCATTGAAAAGTACAAAGACATATTCAAAAATTCACTTATAATTGATTCTCGGGAATAATCACTTTCCAAATAATTTATATTCAAATAATTCTCTAAATTATTCATACTTATACATTTTCTATTAATAATAATACTTTCAATATTAAATGCAACTTGTTCCAAAAATCACTATTTCTTTTTTAAAAGATTTTACTTCATTCAAACTTCACATTTTATTTATTCATACCCTTTCGATAAATTTCAAATTTCATTTTCGATTATTTTCAAACATCAATCCTTTACTCAACCAATGTATAATCAATGATCGTCCAATATTTCATCTCAACAATAAGCATACAAAGATATGCAGCTCAATTTCCAATCAATTCAACCAATATTAACCATAGTTCATCAACCATCATAAAAGAAAATTGTAGAAAAATGTATCTAGATATAGATGTGAGTTACAAAGATAAGTCAGCTCCTTGAAGTTCTCTCTTCTTATAAACATGCAATCAAAATCCTTGAATAAAAGATTGTTCTAACCTTAGTCGCGCAACCTCTGCCCTAGCCACCACTCATCATACTACTGTTCGATTGGCGGCTACTCTCGTCATCTTGCCAATGTCAAGGTCGCATGCCACCTCCATTCAATCATGCGTTGAACCATTGCGTCGCCCTCATCACGGTCAAACATGTCGCCAAGCAACAGCCCCCTCGACTACATCTCCCTAAGTCGAGTCGCCTACTGACTAGCGATCGTATATGCTTCGTTTTTTATGAATATGGTCACGATTGCTTTAGAAGAATTCTAAGGTTAGGGTGTTAGTGGGTTCGGGTTTTGTGTAATGTTAACCAAGTTTTCAAATTACAAAAGAATGGGCGTTTAATTTGTCTTGGGCTCGAACTTCTATTCAATCTAGTTATAGTTTACTTTCTTTACATTCAAATTTAAATTTAAATTCTTCACATTTATATACAAATATATTTCAATGTAGTTTAAATTAATATACACTTCATAATTTTTTATATTCAATTTATAACATTTTATTTAATTCAATAAATTGTTTAAAATGAATTTATCAATTAATTCAATTTATTAAATCAAAATCTTTTACTAAATTGAACTTTATTAACTAAAATTTATTTTAAAAACATAAATTGTCAAATATCATATTCGAAGATTTTATTTAATTAGATTTATTCATTTATACGACCTAGAAAGCACTTATTACAGACTCCCCTTTTAAGAAAATGCGTTCTTGCAATTTCTAACGGGAAAACGTCGCATAAAACTCATGACCAGACTTTCTACATGTTGTGCAAGCTTCTAAAATCTTGCATAGTCCTCGATGTGGCCCTCACAATCCGACTCATCTTATTATATGATATGATTTAAAATAGATTCAAATAATGACTTTCTAATCTTCGCATACGATAAAATTTTGAAAATATTCTAAGTGTCGGATTTTCTGTAAAATTTCGGTAGGGTCCCCTTTGTATAGAGAGCATTTTGAAAAATCAAAACACAATATATATACATCTCAACACGCAGCATCCCGAAACACGGAGAAACAACATAATATCACTGTATATCTCGTTATAACGTAAATATATACCTTTTTATTAGTATATTAAGTAGGTTTAGTTATTATTTAGCAAGCCAACATTGCCAATAAGCCTAAAGATGCTTCATATGTACTTAATATCAACTCAAGTTGGGTAAAAGCTTTTTTTTTTTTAATGGCCTCTGTTCTCACCTTCCCACCTCCCCCGTACTTTCAAACATCTCTCCCATACTTTCAAACATCCCCTCGTACTTTCAAACATCCCGCCTTCTGTTCATCACCAGTCCCCTCAATGTCCTCCTAACCCTCTCCTGCCTAACCCATCCCCACCTTTGACGACTGTGACCTCATCTCCACCCACTGCTCCCCTTGGTCATTCACCTAATGTCCTCTCTCTGAACTGCCATTCTTCTTTGGTAGTTCCTCCTGTCCAATGGAATTCCCTTTTTAAAGTTAAACCACGTAATGCAGGGCAGCATTCCCCTATTCAAGTGCCTCTGGTCTATGAAGGACATGTCCTGGTTCCACCGGAGAATGTTATTAAGGCAGGCAATGAAATTTGGGGTGACTACTTGGTAGGTTTTTTTTCTTGATAAACCTCTTTCGTATCTTACGGTATTAGCTCATCTTAAAAGAGTATGGAAATTAAAGGGTTATATTAAAGTTAAATCGGATGGATTTCTATTCCTTTTCAATCTATCTTGTGAGGAAGATAGAAGGAAAATAATTGCTTCAGATCCAATTATCATAAGGAATAAATTATTCATAGTTAAGCAATGGGATCCAAATGTTGGAAATAGCTGTAGTACGATAAGATCTATTCCTGTATGGATTAGGCTCTCTAATATCCCATTATATGCTTGGTCTCATCTGGGAATTAATTGGCTTGCATCACGTGTTGGAACCTTCATGTGTATGGATGAGAAAACTGAAAGGTTGGAAAGAATTGGTTATGCAAAATGTATGGTAGAAATTACTCCATCGGTGGATTTATTGGATGACTTTGCAGTGAGGTTACTTGATGGAGCAGAGCAGATTGTTAAAGTAGAATACTTGTGGAAACCAGAAATATGCATAGGGTGCAATGAGTTTGGTCATATGACTGATAAGTGTATTAAATTGAAATCAAATCATGAAGAGAAGGCAAGAGCAGAAGAGGAAACAAGAAAGGAAAGCAGGGTGAATGAAGTGGAGAATGAAAAAATAATAAGGGTCACAAAAAAAAGCAGGAGTGGAGAAGGGTTGATAGTAGAGGAACAAAAATGAAAAGAGATAAGGGGAAAAATATGCTAACTGAAAATCAAAAAATTAGAGTAGGAAATTTAGTAGATGATGCCAGTAGTATAACCTGTAACACTTTCTAGCGCAGCGAAAATAGGCAATCCAAAAGAAACAAATGAAGAAATTAATAGAGAAACCAATAGATTTAATGTTTTGATGGAAGAAAATGAGACTGAGACATGCTATGCAATAAGTGATAATAATCTAGGCTATGTAAACTGTGAAAATCAAGTGCAAGTGGAGGAAGGAGAAATATTAGGTAATATGCAGGCTGATCTTATGGTTTATGTTGAACAAGTGCCTTCAAATTTAATGATGCAAAATGAGATAGAGGTCCAGGAAAACAATAAATCTAGGAGAGAAACATCAAAAACAAAAATAGGTCCAATAGCACAGTACAATAAGAACCCTGATAAAATTTTACATGAAATTGCCAGTACTAGTGGAGGAAATTCTCAGCAAACAAGTGACATTCAGGATATAAATGATAAATATGGAGGAACAAAATCAAATTCATTGCATGCTGAAACTCAGTTTAGAGAAGCACTAGAAAATGAAAATTTTAACTTGATCATGTCAGTACAAAAAGAAAGCACCATCCCCACTACTAGTTTTTACTCTTACTCTGGCACCTTGCCTGGATGGATTTCTCTGCCAACCTCTCCAACAAACACACCAATTAACCCTATGGCAGGAAAGAAAAGTGATAAAGGTCAAAACCTTAACAAAAACAACAAAGTTGATATAAACTCTGGACAAAGGGATTCTCCTGCAACTAGGAGCATGAAAAATGTAGTTCATCAATCTTTGAAGTATACCAAATGATGCAGACCTATGCAATATGGAATATTAGAAGAGCACATTCCTTAACAAAGTTAGATCAAGTAAAACATCTCATTAACCATCACAAAGTGTCTCTCTTTACTATTCTGGAAACAAAATTGAATGAAACCCTAACTATTAAAGCTGCAAAACACATAAATCCTAACTGGACTCTTAACCATAATCTGAACCAAGCTACTTATGGTAGAATCATGGTTATTCATGATCCATCTGTTTTGTCTCTTTCAACAGTTCTAAGTACTGATCAAGTAATGCACTTCCAAGCCAAACGGAATGATTCTTCCTCTTCTTTCTTTTTATCTATAGTTTATGCCCACTACTCTATGAACTCAAGACAAACTTTTCTTGATCTTCTTCCAGGGTTTAGGCAAAATTCCCATCCCTGGCTTGTCTTTGGGGATTTTAACTGCTACTTATCATTGCATGACAAACATGGTGGCCCCCCTTCTTCCAAAAGACATTTATCCCCTCAATAAGGCTATTGAGGATTCAAATTTGCTTTCTATTCCCTCAACTGGTGCTGAGTTCACTTGGAATAACAGGAGTAGATCTGGAGTCAGAACCTTAACCAAAATTGATCACTCTTTTGCTAACCTCAAAGCCTTAACCACTTGGCCAACAATGTCTACCTTTATCCCCCATCCTGTTTTATCTGACCATTCACCTATAATTTTCTCCTCGGGGCATAAGTTGTTAAAAGAAAAAAAGCTTCAAATTTTATAATACTTGGGTCCTTGAACCTGAGTATACTAGTATAATAAATAAAGCATGGTCTGAAATTTTTATGGAAATCCTATGTTTATTTTTTGCAGTAAATTAAGAGCTACAAAATATGCTTTAAGAGAGTGGGCAAGGAACAAATTTGGTGATGGTACATTTAAAACAACTATGCTAAGAAAGAAACTCAAGCAAGTACAGGAACTAATGATGAACAATCCAGATAATATAGAAGAAGCTGAAACTGAGAGAAATTACTTTGATCAATTAAGTGAAGCATTGAAAACCGAAGGGAATATGAAGTGGCAGCAGCTGAGGCAAAGATGGGCAACTGAAGGAGACAACAATACTGCTTATTTTCATGCAGCCATAAAGGTTAAACAAGCTAAGGAGCATATCACTACTATTTATGATGAGTTTGGGGACTTGCACTCTAATCCAACTGATGTTGACAAAGCTCTTCTTAGCTATTTCAAGAATATGTTAGGAAACAAAGATGATTTCAATCCCCTAATTGAAGATCTAACCCAAATGCAATTACTAGTAGTGCAGCCTGAGGAAGCTGACAATCTTGTCATAAAGGTAAATGATAAGGAAATTAAAGATACTCTATTTTTCATGAATAGACATTCAAGTGGAGGGTCGGATGGGTTCAATGTCAAATTCTTTATCCATAGTTGGGATATAATCAAGAAAGATTTTTTAAAGGCAGTTCATAATTTTTTCACCACTTTCAAACTGTTAAATCAAGTGAATGTAACTAATTTGGTTCTTATTCCCAAGGTCCTTCCTCCCTCTTCAGTTGCATCCTTTAGACCAATTTCTTGTTGTAATGTTATGTATAAGTTTATATCTCAAATCTTAGCCTCTAGACTTGTTGTTGTACTTAGCAGAATTATATCCAGGAATCAGTCTGCTTTTCTTCACAAGAGGAATATCCTTGACAACATATTGTTATCATATGAATTATTAAAAGGATATGGTCGTGCTCAAGCTACCAAAAATGCTATGTCAAAACTGGACTTAATGAAGGCATATGATAGTATATACTGGACATCAATTGTGAGAATAATGGCTCTGATGAAATTTCCTAAAGTTTATGTGGCTTGGATATACAGCTGTATCTCAACTCCTACATACTCAATAAAATATAATGGTTTCACTTCTGGATTTTTCAACAGTAAACAGGGGATCAGGCAAGGGAACCCTATCTCATCTTATTTATTTATACTAGTTATGGAAGTATTAATAACCATGTTGTCAAAAAGTTATGTGCAGAAGGATATTATGTTTCATTCTAAATGTAAATCCCTGCAAATAACATCTCTCTTATTTGCCGATGATATCATGATTTTTACTAAGCCTGATCAGAGATCAATAGAGAATATTATAGCTACTCTTCACAAATTATACCTTATGACTGGATTGAAACTTAATACAAATAAATCTCATATTATCACATCTGGTATATCTACTGAGGAAACTAATTGTTTAATTGCTATAATTGGATTGCAAACTATGGATAATAACATGAATTATTTGGGACTACCACTTTGCACATCATGAATTACTACAGCACAATGCCTGCCTTTGTATGATAAAATCTGTAACTTAATGAACTGCTGGGCTAATAGATTTCTCTCACAAGCAGGAAGACTTGTGCTCATCAAGTCTGTTATTACTTCAATGATGGTTTACTGGTCTAGGGTGTTCATTCTTCCCATAAAGCTGGTTAAAATGGTAAGAAATGCCATGCTGAGGTTTTTCTAGACAGGTTCAATTCATTCTAAAAAAATCATCCCCTGCTCATTTGCCAAAATGGAATTGCCAAAAAAGAAAGGTGGTCTAGGAATATTTAACTTGCAAACATGGAATAAAGCAGCATTAGTTCACACTTAAATGCTTTGCTAAGTGGTGTTGAATCCTTATGGGTTGAATGGACCAGAAAATATAACTTGGGTAGAAGGAATTTCTGGACAATGCCTGTGCCCTAGAATTGTAGCTGGACTTGGAGGAATTTACTGAGATTAAGATCTCCTTTCTCTCCATATATAAAGTTTGTGCTCTCTCAATCCAGTGCTATCAAATTCTGGAATGGCCCGTGGATGGATGAAGGCTTATTGCTTGGCAAATTGTTTACCCTCCACCAGATTGAACAGGCTGGCATAAGTAGGGATGATCAAGCTATTGATTACTTGTATGATGCAAGCTGTTGCTGCCATACACCAGTAATCAGGCTATTAGGGCTGTTTGGAATATATATCAGGGTCATTACTACCATATAGCACCTAATGATGAAATTCTGTGGAATGGAAAGCCTCACTCTACCTCTGTTGTATATGATTTACTTGAAAATGTGACAAGAAGCTCTGATATTGTTTGGCATAAGGTTTTATGGTCCAGACACTCTCCTGCCAGGGACAACCTGATGATGTGGAAGGTTATGATGAATGCATTGTTGACTAAGAGAAAAATGATGAGCTATGGAATGAATGTTGATCCACTGTGTGTCTTTTGCAAGTTGTAGTATGAATCTTTGGCACACATTTACTTTGAATGCACTGAGCCAATGAGCCTCTGGGGTAGACTGGTGAGAAGAATAAATATTGATCATATTCATGGTTTGTCTGATGTGGAGTGGGACCTGATTAGTAAGTCAATAAGGTGGAGGAATGACGACAGAACTGTTTACTTCTTCGTTTTTAAGAAGTACTTGAAATTGGTTTGGGAGGAAAGAAATTTAAGATGTTTTGAAAATAAAAGTAGGAGCATGCAACAGCTATGGGAAGCCCTAAAGAATGTTATAATTACTGGAATGAAGGAAAGCCTATTTGACTTCAGTTCTCAGTTGGCTGAAGTTTGGCCTTAGTTCATTTTTGTGTTTTGCTTCTCTTTCTCTTTCATATTGTCTTGTTTCCCTGTGTGTTTTTCGTTGTAGCTTACCTATGTGTGGTTTTCATGTGTATTATTTCTATTACTGGTGATTATGAGCATGTTCATAGTCATTTTCTTTTTTCTTAATAAACTGGTAGGGGCCCAGTTAACCCCGCTTGCCTTGCAAAAAAAAAAATATCAACTCAAGTTTGAATATTAGCTTTATTTAAAAAAAGATAATAGATAAGAATTTATTTAATTACAAGGAAAAATAATGTTCAAATTTTAGTCACATTTTGAAAAAAATTCAACAACTCAAAACATAAAATTAGGCAATAACATCAGAAGGTGATTTATTGTATAATGTGTTGGCCATAGCCTAAGTGACATGCATAGGCTTTTCATTGCCAACACATGACTATATATGTTGTTGAGACATAGCTATATAGATTGCCAACACATGTCTATAGTGTCACAAATCCAGGGCATGACCACACGATCAGGCTGCTAGGATGGATACTAGCCAATTTGGTTCATCTTCTGAATTATAAAGGAAGTCGGACAGTGAATATACAAATACTAAATATATATAATATAATATAATAGTTGACACACAGCTACATATTTATGACTCACTACAGCGAGCCTCGTCATACATAATAAATCTCCATGTGAGTGTCATCCACCAGCATAGAATAATTGAATAAATATGTCATAGCCTGCCTCGAAATAGACCTAAATTCCGACCTAGAAATAAAAAGAACTGTACAAAGCTATTTATCTACACATTCAGAACCTCACGGCGAAAAGATAAACTATAATAACAACAGTATCCATTTTATTCAACTTCAAAATGTCCTAAAATACATAACACAATACATTTCCATAGTATAATATCTTCAAAATACATCATTACATTTTAATGAATACATCAAAAAATAATATAAGTAGATAAATAGGTAAACTGCCATAAGTTTTCTCCACGCCTTCGCCTTCCATATCATCATCTTTCCAAACTTGTGTTATAATAAGGAGGGATTCACAACAACATATGTCTAGTTAATAAAAATCTCGAGCCTTATGATATCTGCACTTGGGCAATATAATTTAAGAAGAAATATGTCTTATGTTTAGTATAACTTACATAAGTCTTTTCAATACAAGCCTAAAAGCTACATAAAAAGGCTTTCCAAATATAAGCCCATATCTAACTTGCTATCATCCCAATAACTCATATCCTCCGTCAATAATGTCCTATCAATGAAAGAGATAGTACCGAAGTTACTTAATAACATTTAATGGGAATTATGCAGACTTCGATCATTTACTACCTTATATAAGGTAGTCCATGTCATTTACGACCTATAATCCCAAGGCAGACTCCTCATTAGTAACTATCTAGTTAACATTGCACGAAATCCTTTCAGCCACTTAATACTTCATATTGAAGCAGGCCTTCCACTATGATATCCTCTACCAAGCCTTTACCCATAACCTCGATCGTTTACTACTTCCTACATAGAGAAGAAGAAGGCCTTGCACAACCACTTAATACCTTCAATTTTTGAAGCAAGTTCTTCATATTATGACCCATAACCACGGTGATGTCTCACATTAGTCCGACATTCGTAGGTACCAACAGCTAGATTAGTTGGTAGATTTACCTTATAATATTAAGGACTAACTTTGTATCCTCATAATTATTTATTATATAAGATGTCTCACATAATCCACAAAGTCACACTGATGGTAGCTAAATTAGCTAGGCAGACTTCCATGTTCATTTGATTGACCTCTCATCCAAATAACTTAGTCAAAATCTTTATCCACTCTACATATATTATCACACATCTCACCGTTTCCATAATAAAAGCCTTATAAAAAATCTTTCTTATTACGCATTTTAACATTATTTACCTTCATAAGGGGGATTTATTAAGATTAATTACGTATTCAACTACGCATTTAAACATTATGATTATACGTTAATTACATTAATGTGTATCTATATATATATACACACACACACGCACCTAGTAATTTCTAAGTGTGCAATATATACGCCCTAAATTAGTGTTTAAATGTCAACTCTTTAAACAGTTATACTACTTATTTCATATTATCAAAATACAAAAATTTCAATATTCATACCAAAATATCCAATAAACAACTTGTGTAAAATAAAAAACTAAACTCAATTTATTACATCAAAATAATGGAATATTTTGATAAAAGAAACATACAATTTTAACTTTTACACTCTATTTAACTCCTTTGTCACAAGAAATAAATAAAAGAATTTCTATTTAATTCATGAGAATAAGCTGTGCAAACGACGAATAAAATACATACCTTACGCACTATTCCTTACTCAATTTTTTTAATTAGATTCAAAGAAAAAGAATAAGGAGTGTAATAGAAGGTAAAATAATAAAAAAAGCAAATCTACATTATTTCCATTATTTAAATATAAACAATTGAAATTTCAACCTAGAATTGAAGTTTCGCATTGAAGGAGTTTAGGGGTTTATAATATGATGTGTTCGCAAACAAAAACTACCCAAGATATATTCAAACCCAAATTACACTAATCAATTACTAAAATAGAAAAGCTAAGATTTCCACTTACAATAAATTTTTAGCTTTGCCTCCTTGGATTTGACAAGCCTTTGACAATCTCTATTAGATCTTTTCTTCTAGATATATACACAACAAGGAATTACCCACTAAAGGTATGTGCTGCTCCCAATGTCCATGATGCATGCTCTCAATAAGTCCTCCAAGATCCTATTTACTCTATTAGTTTGTCCGTTGGTCTATGGGTGGTGGTGTTAAGATTCAACGAAGCTCTAAAAGCTTTCTACAAATTCCTCCAAAACTCGTTAGCAAATAATGGGTTCCTATCACTAACAATGCTAACCATAATACAATGGAGCCGAATCACCTCCTTGATATAGATATATGCTAGAGATGTCGCGGTCTTACTGCTTTTAATGGATAATTCTGCTACCTTCCTTTTCATCCTTGTCCAATAGAAAATTCTCTTCACATCCTCATTCATTATATCTCTTTCTCGAATGGTGACATTCTACAATCTAAAATTTATTTTTCCCAAAATCCTTAAATTTCTAGGATTAAAGCATTCTTTTTTTCTAGTTGTTTAACCCAATTTTATTATTAACTTTCAGCCTTACCTATGGTATATTGCTAGTTAAGTGTCACAATAAAATTTCCTTATTTGCATTACTTCTTAATATATATTTATCAAGCAGTTCAGTCCCATCCAAAAACCAACACAGTGGTAATACTGGGATATATCTTATACCATATCTTACACCTTTCCAATAACTAAAGGAGACAACTAGCGACTACAATACAAAAATTCTAAAAGAAAATTTTGTTGCAAGCTGTCATTTATCATCAAATGGAGTAAATGGCATTGAGTTCCTTACACTTCTTACTAAATCAACATAGGCATTCCTAATATGTCATTCCACTTAATTATTCATCTTCCTTAATCTTCCTTCTTGGTTTTTAATAAATGCGGTCCACTATTACTTTAGTTAATATACCCATGATTATTGATCATTATTATCAAAATTGGACCATCTCTAGTCAATCCTTAAATAAATCCCTTTAATCTTTTACAAATTTAAAATCCATATATTGCTCCGATTTAATTCCTCCATAATTTCATATTAAATTTCCCTAATCAGTCCGCGTTTACTTCCTTTCAACGCTTATTAATTACAAATTTATTGCCTATTAAATTTGTAACTAATATCCATGAATCCTAACCCGTTAATTACTAACTGATTTGTATTTGATTGTAAACTATGACATGTATGTGTATATATATACGTACATATGCACAAACATTAGGCACGGTTATATATGTGTATATGTGTTAATTCTTAAACTAGAACATTCCTTTCCACATTTAATCTGTTAAAACTATCCTTCTAAAATGGATCACCATTATTATTTTCTATAAATTGATCAAAGTGAGATTTTTGCTTCGTTTGAAATTATAAGTAATTATTTCATTTTCTTTTATTGAAATAGATAGTGTAAGCTATGAAAAAAACCTTATCTTACAGATTACTTTCCCACTTTGGTATATTCCTGAGTACATTAAAACGCCGCACTTTCATACATATTTTGGAATTGAAAATTTATGGAATATGGAGACCACTCCAAATAAATCAAAGAAAGGAAATTTGCATTCCAAGTCAACTAGGGTAACCTAGCTTACAACCCAATTATAAATATGAAATATTTTCACAAATTTACCAATATTCTACAATTAATATTTGGGACCGATTTCAAATTTTTTGATCAGGTTATATATACTATTCCTATTTTATTCATGTCTTAAAACATTTACACTACTTTACCTAGGTAGTGATCCCTATCTACTTTATAAAAAAAATTAGTTTAGTTATCACCATTTTTAAAACTAAAATTTCACAACTAAAATGTACCATATCCGAAAACTTTATCCTTAAATATATAATATTGGAAACCCTTTTTGCCAATTTTCAAAAATTGCATAGTTGCCAAAATGAGCCATGAAAAATTTCCTTTTTCTAACCAACTTTTCCTGTTAAAGAATTTCATAGATTTACTTCTTTAAAAGTTGGACTTTTAATTTAAAACATTTAAAACTCAATTATTAACCTAAACTGCTATCAAAAATTGAAAATTCCTTAATTCCATAAAGATGCAAAATAATTTCTTCTCAAAAATCTTCTACAACTTACAAAATAAATTCAATAATTTGTTTTCATACCAAACTTATTACATTAAGTTTAAAATAAGTATTTATTACTCAATGAAATTATGGCCTCAATTTATGAAAAGTTCATTGATAATGTTAAAAATGAATTCTAAATAGAATAATGAACATGTAAAATTCTCATCCTTACCTAAATACTTTTCCTTATAACATTCACAAAATTATCCCAACTCATTTATTAATTATCATCCAAAAATTTTCAAAAACCATTACTATAACTTTAAACAATAAAAAGTGAGGAAGACAAGGATAAATTTAGCTATTTTTTTCCATATTTTGCTTATATGCAAATATTCCTCCTACTCTAGTTATTTTTATCCTTCTATTCTCTATCCCTTAATTTAATTAAGTTCCATTTCCATTTTTTTTCCTTTTTTAGAAGGAATTAAAAAAAGGACTTCCAAATTTATGAAATAGAAGAAAAATCATATAGTCCAGCCTACGCTCTATCTTACATTTATTAAAAAACGAATAATCCCTTTCTATAAAAATCAAAAACTTTTTAACTCAACCTATTTTGAACTAGAATTTCAAAAATATAATCCCTTTAACCAAATACCTTTTTATTTAGAAACTTTTGATTCAACAAATTTTTAAATCATGAGTTTCTAAAGTTCCTTACTTTTTCAAAATAATTTCTCAATAAATCCTTTGAAAAATTATTCAAAATATTTCAAGAAATTTTCCCAGATTCTTTTATCAAATTCTTTTCCATGGGGTTGGATTTAGAAATTGACTTTAATTGTCATTCCTATTGAACTTTCCTTCTTCCCTACTCAATCTTCATAATAATCAGATTCTCCTTGTGGAGATTAATGTACAACTTCTTGTGAGAACTTGCTCCACTCCTTCTTTACATCTTGGTCCATTCCTTACTTCCGGTTATTTACAACACATAGATTCTTATCTCTCATATATTCCAGTGTATTGGGCTAGGCCCACTCATCTTTGTCTGTATAATTTAGGCTACATAATTTACCAAAATGACGATTATACTGCCTTATAATATTTAACTACTACCTAACAAGTTTATTTGCTATCTCTATAAATTTCAATTGTTTGTAATAAATGATTATTTTTCTAATGGAATTTTTTTTAAAGGCACTTGTCTATTCATTCTAATTTTTCCTATTAGGCCTCCCTTACCTTTCCATAATTACTCTAATAATCTCTTTAATTGGTCAATTTATATCTTTATTAAATTCGTATAACTCTTTATTGCATATTTATTGCCTTATTAATTTTGGAGTTACGGTCCTTTCCATTTACATTTCCTAAGATAGTACTATATGTCGAGGTAAAGATTTGCCTACTGTTTTGTGTACGTTCAAAATAAGTATATATATTTATATATAGAAGGACTTTTGAAAAACGTTTTCGCAAATAACAAGTATACCTCTCATATGTATATCTATCCCTATTGAATGGGTAACCTAAGCTCTGATGCCAAATGTAATAACCCGCTCAAAAACGGATCTAAATTCCGATCTAGAAAAGGCCCATCAAAACTAAGACTCATCTTCAAGTTGGTTATTGTTTGGTAAAACAAACAATACAGAGCTGTTTATCAACAGTTTTAGAATCTTATAGTGAAAGGATAAAAAATAATAATAACGGTACCCATTTTATTCAACTTCAAAATGCCATGAAATAGACAACACAATACATTTTTATAGTATAACATTTTCAAAATACATCATTATACTTTAATGGGTACATCAAAAAATAACATAACTAGATAAATAGGTAAACTCCACAAGTTTTCTCCACACCTTCCACACCAGCATCTTTCCAAACCTGTGTTGTAATGAGGAGAGAGTCAAAACAACATATGTCCGACGAATAAAAATCTCGAGCCTTACTATATAAGTACTTGAACGGTATAATTTAAATAGGAATATGTCTTATGTTTAATATAATATACACAAGTCTTTCCAAATACAAGTCTAACGACTTACATAAAATGGCTTTCCAAATATAAGCCCATAGCTAACTTGTTATCATTCCAATAACCTATATTTGTCATTGATAATGTCCTACCAATGTAAGAGACAGTACCCAAGTCACTAAATACCTTTTAATGAAAATTATTAAACTCCAACCATTTACAACCTTATATAAGGCAGGTCTATGAAATTTACGACCTATATTCCCAAGGCGGAATCCTCACTAGTAACTATCTAGCTGACATTGCATGGAATCTTTTCACCAACTTAATACTTCCTATTGAAGTGGGCCTTCTACTAGGATATCCTCTACCATACCTAACCCATAACCTCGATCATTACATAGAGAAGAGGAGGGTCCTCACACAACCACTTAAAACCTTCAATCTCTAAAGCAAGTCCTTCATATTATAACCCATAACTTTGGTGATGCCTCACAGTAGCCCAATTATTCGTAGGTGTTAGAACCTCCACTCTATGGTTTCTGTGATGACCCAAAATTTTGGACATTTGAAATTGGATTATTTAATTGATTTTAAATATTTTAAATGTTAATTTTTAACTTGAATTCCAAATATCACCGATTTTGGATAATTTTATTATTAGATTAATAACTGGGAATTGGTTATAATATGAAATTTGGAGTTTCAAGCTTGTTAAAAATAGTTTAAAGGCTTGAAAAATTTATATTAACAATACTGAAGGTAATAGAATTTTCAAAAGTAAATCTAAGAGTAGTTTGTTCATTTTTAAAAATATATCGTTTAAATCGATATTTGAAAATAGCCTTCCGAGGCATAGTCTCAGAATTCGACGAAACCAGTTCCATTGGATCCGTAATACAGTATTATTATCGAATTTCAAATTTTGTAGCATTCGGGGTTGTCGTGTGATCATACAATATATAAAAGCGCTGAAACTTATATCGAAAATTCAATTTAATAACTGGGTCAAAAGGCTATCTTCTCCATATGATCGAATTAGGACTCGAAACCTTTTCCATTGTGCTCGAAATAGGGGTATAACGTTATAAACGTCTAGCGGCACGCATCGATAGGAGATCGGGATTTTTAGTTGCGTAATTTGAAACGATTTAAAATTTAAATTTAAATATAATATTTGACCAAATTCACATCCACTTCCATTTTTTATTTTCTCCATCCACCCTACTACCTACCTTGTCTTCAAACACGTATCCTGTTTTTTCAACACGTCTCTTGCATTTTCTAACACGTGCATCTTTCTTGTTTCCTTTATACTTTTTAAAAAAAGTAAAACAGTCGAAAATATACAAAAAAAGAAGATTATTGGCCGATCAAATTGTAGTTCTCTCTTGCCTCAAATCGAATTCATTACCCAACGAAACTGTTTTCATTCGAAATTTAGGAAATGGCTGATATATAAAAAAAGACGGGGAAGGTGAATCGCACAAGGGAGGTAGGGCTCGGCATTGTGGTTCACGCACGTCAAAGCAATGGGAGGAGGCAACGTAGAGGGTTGCAATGGCTTGAGGCTCGAGTGTTATCCCGGTTTTTGGCAAAACCGTGATACCAAAAGATCGATCGAAAACAAAGGACAGTTCGTCTCAGAGATTGGTCATTCGTTGCTTCACTATGGATATCGCTGAATTTTGTCCGTGTCCAAATTGATCTACAATTGATAGGACATGACAAGCAAAGCCATAGAAGACAACAACTGAAATTTCAAGTCAATCTGAGTTCATACGCTCGAGTTAAAATCGATTCAATTTGAAGGGAAAAGCACCGGTTTCGTATCGATCACTTTCGTATCGATCAGGCTCTAGTGACTTCGTATCCATCGAAGTGCCACCCTTCGTACCGATCAACTTTGAATCCATCAAAG
This sequence comes from Allium cepa, assembly GCA_030765085.1. NCBI lineage: Eukaryota > Viridiplantae > Streptophyta > Magnoliopsida > Asparagales > Amaryllidaceae > Allium > Allium cepa. The sequence continues at coordinate 26,511,879 of CM060939.1, read as the reverse complement.
TGTCTTGGTTTGTATCGATTAGTTCGAATCCATAGAAGTACCTCGGTTCGACTCGGTCTCATTAGAATCCATTGGCAGATCACCTACTTTATATCGGTCAACTCCCATGAGTTCGTATCGATCAGGAGCGACCGTGTTCGAATCCATCAAGTTCGTATCGATGGATTTCGTACCCATCAGCAGATGATTCACTTCATAACCATCGGCCATTGTCTTCTTCGTATCCACCATGGAAGCATCCCTTCGAATCCATCTGGTCAAAACACTTCGCATCCATCATATTACCCTGCTTCGTATCCATCAGTGATTCGTATACACGAACAGTTGCAGTTCGTATCCATGAATAAGGCACCATTCGAACCCATCGAGTCAACTAGCCTTGGTGACATGTCATCCATCGATGCGAACGCGCCGAGATATATGGAGTCGACACGGTCGACTCGGAGTGAAGACCGGATCGAGTCGAAGATTGCGCTCCACGTCATCACAAAGGCGCGTGCCACCATCGATTCGAAACCATCGGTTCGAAGAGATGGATTCGAACCAAACAGCCACTCGAGGAACCCCATTTCGTATCCACGATAACTCGAGATCTACTGATCCAAATGCCATGAAATTTTCATAGGAGCTTGCACACATGCTGAGGAACGTCTCCACCAAATTTCAGCCCAATTGAACATCATCTTGATCGATACGAAATGACTTCGTATCGATCACAGATCGACTCGAAACTTCCTGAGGTTGGTCATGTGGGCCCACTCACATGCCAGAAAAAGTATCCCAAGATTTGAGCGTGATCTCAGCCTCCTACGCCTATAAATAGAGCCCCAGAGCCAATAGAAAAGGGATCTTTTGACTCTCAAGCGCCAAGACTCTGCCGGATTGAGATCTCCATCTTCTTACATCATTATACTACTGTTGAATTCGAGTTTCAAGTTGTAACTTGCTGTTGATCGCTGTAACAACTAGTAATCATTGAAAGAGAATCAATAAAACTGCAAAAACTTCACAGTGGGCGTAGGAAACACGCCGAACCACTATAAATCGCTTGTCTACGCATTTACTTTACTGTTATTTGGAGGTTTTGTTAGATAATCCTCATTTTCAATTTACGTTCTTTATTATTATCTCTTCAAAGACTCCCGAAGAGTGTTGTGACCAATTTTGGTGCAAACACTTTGGTGCTTTAATTGAGAGAACCCAGATTTTCTCCTGCTCTTTGGATCTGTCATCGATACCAGATTGAATAAATCTAAGATAGAGATCCAGATCAAAAATCCAAGTTCCTTCCCTTCTATTCAGATTTTCATAAAGTCTAGGAAAGGAATTCAACTTTCAAGATGGTTAGCACAAGGACTACCTCTAACGCTATCAATCAAGAGGAACAGGATAGACAGAATCCTACGCCACTACCTCCCTCTAACCAAGAACCATTGGACACTCAGAACCATCAGGTCTGGTTACCAGACAAGAGTTCCGGTTGCTACTCCAAGAGTTGACCCAGAGTCGGCAACAACTAGCAGAACAGCTACACGCTAACGCCGAGCTGATCAACCAGCTGGATCACCAGAAGCGAAAGGGATTCAAGAGAGACCATGCTTCTCACTCATCCAGCGAAAGCTCCTCCTCCTCTGATTATCATAATCGATCTCCACGACCCCGGCTAGATGGGAGTCACATGCCAGCTGCTGGAGATCAACCGGCAATGACCGTTAGACAACTGAGAGTTTGTCCATCAGTCAGTTTCCAAACCGGACCCTCCTCCTGAGGAGGTGTCGTTCCTCACCACACCGCAGATTATTGCACCACTAATGTCGCGGTTGAACCAATAGTCGATGCCCAAGATCAGCCGAACCTGGACCGTCGTCATAGCAGACGTACTCCTGAACCATACGTCCTAGAGGACTACAAGCCAAGAAGGCAAGATTTGGACCGCCAACCGCATCTGGTCCAACTCCAAGATGTGGGATTCAATCACACCCCGGCACAAGCCGCACAGAACATACAAATGCCGGATTTTCCGACCATGATACGTCAGATGATCCGTGAGAGTCAGGGTCTCACCAATGACGATTGGGGAATTTCCCGAAGTCACACTCCTTTTACTGACAATATTCTTACTATTGAATCCCCACGGCGATTCAGGATGCCAACTCTACCCATGTACGAGGGAAACTCTGACCCCAACCAACATATTCTAAAATATAAGTGGTCGATGACCGCTGCCAGAGCTGACGATGCAGTGAAGTGTCGTAGTTTCACCATATCCTTGGGGGACATTGCTACCATGTGGTTCACTCGACTGCCACCACGATCCATCTCTTCATTTGACCAGTTGGCCACAAAATTTGTTGAGCAATTCCGCATGCACGTTACAAGGCCAAAAGATGTCAACACTCTATCTAACGTCACCCAAGCTCCTGGAGAGACGCTCAGACACTACTTAGAGAGATTCCATACTACATGTGCGGAGATCAGCAATCTGAACGATAACTCCATCCTTATGGCGTTGACTAAGGGGATTGACCCCGATTCTGAGTTTGGCAACTGGTTAGCCGAAAAACCGCCTGCATCATTGGACCGTTTCCACGCCAAGGCGGCTTAATTTCTAAGAAGGGAAGATGCGAAACAGTATAGGAAGCAAACTGATGCATGACCAAGCACGGAAGGAATCCAAAGCAATGTCGCAATCAAACAGTCCGGTGAGAGCTCCGGAAAAGTTCAGTTGAACGAGTGTCGTCACTTACAAGATCTCGTTGAAAAACTGATCAGAGAAAGGAAGTTGGAACAGTTTGTTCGAGCACCGCAGCCTGGAGAAGCGGGCCCATCGAATCGAAGTAATGAACCCAATCGACCGAGGCAGGAAGACCCCACTTGCCCCCGCGGAAGATTGGTGATAAATGCCATCAGTGGCGGACCAACTTTCTCAGGAGCCTGGAACGACAAGGATCTTCATCACTGTTACACATGACAGGCTCTATTAAATCTATGAATACGTTGCAATTTCCTTTACATCCTGAAATTTGAATTTGTAATAAGGCACTGACTTTGCCATGTTTTTCCTTTCCAGCAATAAATTACTATCTCTTCAAGCTAGAGTTGTGATTCACCGAATGCAACATTCAACAATCACGACACACGGAGAGCTAAGTTCCATCGAACAATGGAATTTATTCAAATAGCGAGTGACTGTGATACAACTGGCCACTCGCTAAGTGAAACCTCAGCTCGGGGGCAAGCCATCACATCAAAGGCTGAACTGGACCGACACACGACAGTCCTACAACTAACTCCAAATTTCCAGAGTGCGAATTGGAGTATAAACATCAAACAAATCGTTCCTAGAGTGCGAACGGACTCCAAATTCCCAAAGTGTGAATTGGAGTATAAACATCAAACAAATCGTTCCCAGAGTGCGAACGGACTCCAAATTCCCAGAGTGCGAATTGGAGTATAAACATCAAATAAATCGTTCCCAGAGCGCGAACGGACTCCAAATTCCCATAGTGCGAATTGGAGTATAATAATCAAATAAATCTTCCCAGAGCGCGAACGGACTCCAAATTCCCATAGTGCGAATTGGAGTATAAACATCAAATAAATCCTTCCCAGAGTGCGAACGGACTCCAAATTCCCAGAGTGCGAATTGGAGTATAAACAACAAATCCATCATTCCCAGAGTGTGAACGAATTCCTAAAAGGCCCAAATAGGTGTGACTGACCATCTATCGGCTAACTCCAACTTCCCAGAGTGTGAATTGGAGTATAAACATCAATTCCAGGTTCCCGGAGTGCAAACCGACCCATCAATGCAAACTCCAACTTCCCAGAGTGTGAATTAGAGTATAAACATCAATTCCAGGTTCGCGCAGTGCGAACCGACCCATCAATGCAAACTCTAACTTCCCAGAGTGAGAATTGGAGTATAAACATCAATTCTAGGTTCCCGGAGCATGAACCGAAACATCCGTGCTAACTCCAAGCTCCCAAAGTGTGAATTGGAGCACAAATACCAAGTTAAAGTTCCCGGAGTGTGAACCGAAATATCAATACTAACTCCAAGTTCCCAGAGCATGAAGTGGAGTATAAACATCAATTCCAGGTTCCCGGAGCGCGGACCATATTACAAACATCGATAACTCTCAAATTTCCAGAGTGCGAACCAGATTATCGATCTCAAATTATCCTAAGTCCCCAGAGTGCGGACAGGTGCTTAAGATTTGCAATAAGTGCGATCGACTATTGAAATACAAATGTTGTTCCCCGAGACTAGGGGCAAAAAGTTAAGTGTTAATCAATTACCAAAGTGAAACAATGTCTGAAGTTCAACTCATTCATCAATCACGACATGTGATCAAGTTTTTCAGACTTGGCAAAAAAACGAACCCGTCAAAGCAAATTTCAGGAAATTCTTTCCTCAGTTGAGAAAGCCTAGCCGTTCCTTCCCCCGAAGGCTCTGTCAATGTCTGTTCTGTTGACGGGGAGGCCGCGATCTCCGTTCTGCGATGAGTATCAGATCTCGATGGTTGGGAAGACGGCTTGGGCCGTGAAGTTTCTGGAGGCCTCGAAACATGAACCGGAGGCGGTGCAGGAGCTCTAGGAGGTGGCGTGCGAGATCGAGACCGACGCCTGTAATCTTTGTCTTTGTCAGAGCGCTCATGACTCGAGCGCCCATAGTCGTAGTCTCTATCTCCTTCCCTCCTGTGTGTTTCATAATATGAAGAAGACTGGCGTTTCTTACGGAGACTCCCAAGCATCGAACCTCTACCAGACATAGTATCTGCGAAGCAAAAACATAAAGAAAAATTAGTAATCTCTCACAGTGAACGTATTACACTTAGAAATCGTGTAGTGCCGTGAAGTGTGAATGTGGGTGCAACCCCCCGACCAACCAGATGTGTCAACCGCACTAGTGGGCAGAGACTCGCTCAAAACTAAGGCTTCTGAAATTTTTTCCAATCCGACATCATGCTGCGAGGACACATCGTCCGGAATTTGAATATCGACGAGCCCTTCATAAAGATTCTCAGTTCTCGGAGGAGACATCTCCGAAATTCTAACTCCGGGAGCGGATCGGGCCGTGACAACCGATTTCCATCTTCCCTTTTTAGGTGGCTTAACAACGGATGCCTTGCCTTTTCTTTGTTCTTCGGTATCTTGGGCTACATCCATAGATTCACCTCATGGTTCTTCATCAGTATGAGTTCTCTCCAAGTCAGCCTCCTCAATTACGATAAATTTGGGCTTTCTTCGTTTAACTCGTTCTTTCGAGGCAGTCCTTAAGACACCATCGAGCATTATGCTTTGTCTTCGTTCAATCAGTCCAAGAATTCTGAGATTCCTGTCTGTCAATAGCAAATCAATATTCCTCTCTTCACTTAGGATTTCTTGAAAAACCCGAACTATCTCTTTGAAACGATCACCTTAGGGTCGCTGAATTACGGCTGAAAAGGAAAAGAGATGTGAGTTCAACTTCAAATACATCAGTTTTATCAACTACTTGAAAAAATAGCAATACTCACGTCTGAATAGCCATCGCCGAGCGAACCCTGGTGGGCACCTAACATAAAACCATTCCGTCCTGAAGTAACTCAATCTTCTCCAAGCCCCCGTGATCACTTGGCAATTTCTCACCGCCTCCAAGAATGTGAAAGATGGACTATCGGCCCGACTCTTGATGTTAAACAAGTATCTGATCTCAATCGGGAGTGGCGGTCGATAGAGATACTCCATAAATGCAATGAACAAGCTATTGAGTGACGTGTATCCGTTCGGATGCATTTGAGATGGGGTGATCCTCAAAAACGACAATACTTCTCTTATATACTGGTTAAACGAAGGGAGTGTCCCAGCTGCGCACGCGTGGCAATTGAATGCGGTGTATCCCTCCGGTGGATTGTGCGGTCTATCATTTGTCCCCGGCAGCAGCACGTCATCCATCGACAAACCATGCCTTAAACATATTCTTCCTAGCGTGTCTTCTGAAATATTGGACGGGACAGAGTCTAATGGGTCATTAATGAAGGATGCGTCAGGTAACTCGTCCGGAGCTGGACCGATAACTTCATTCTCAATCTCCGGTACTTCAAGCACGGGAGGGACTGAACTCTGAGTTTCTTGTGGCTGCGAACTTGAAGTTTCCATAACTAGCTAACTCACGAGAAATCATCATTAGATGCTAAAACGCCCGCGCATTCCCCGGTGTAAAGTGCATGAATGTGTCGTGCAATGCTATGTATTACTTGAGCAAATTCTATAGAATAAACTGAAATACATGAACGACAAAACTCCGAAAATCAAACCGGAAATGACCGGCATCGCTGACCGTCACAACCGTGCCATCCAAACGCAAGCGGTCGATCCAAGTTAAAGTTCGTTATATTTTTTTAAGTTACGGTTCCATCGACGAGCTTCGAAAGGTATTCCAATATGCAGTTCTACGGTCAAGTTCAGTCATGCAAGGCAGAAGCTCGTCGGAGTCAAATAATTTTATTTGCAAACGTTCTCTAAATTTGTCTAATTTCAACTTGGAATCGGTCGCTGCAGTCCAAATTCATATTGAGTCGAAGAAATATCATCAACCACATTCGAACCGATACGTTTCGTATCGATCATGTTCGAATCGATACGTTTCGTATCGATCACGTTCGAATCGATACGTTTCGTATCGATCAGGTTCGAATCGATACGCTTCGTATCGATCAAGTTCGACTCGATACGTTTCGTATCGATCCAGTTCGAAACGATGCGTTTCGTATCAATCAAGGGCATACCATTTCGCATCGATCCGAGAACACTGGCTTCGCATCGATCGCCGCTCTCACATTCATATCGATATGAAATCGCATACTCTCCTTCAATTGAAAACTCCACAACTCCTTCTTCTCCAAAAAGGCCTTAACTCCATGGTCGTGCTCCATCCCCAATCTTGCTCTCGCGCCAGGATCTTAAATCCATCGAAGTCGATCGTAAAAGCAAGAAGGATGGATTGAGATTTCGATTTGCATCGTTCTAATCATGATTCTGTCCATAAATTACCTGAGTTTAATGTTTAAGTTTGAAGAATTAAAGGACTGAATCGATTCAAAGGCTAAACGGTTCTTTCTCTTGAACTCTCTATCGATACGAAGTAAAAGGCAACAGTAAAGTAAAAAGTGGCAAAGTGCGAAGTATTTATATGAGGCCATAGAAGAACCGAGTCGATTCGCCTCCCAGTCAACTTGACCGGTCGCAACCAGTCAAAACACAGATCATTTCGAAAGCTCCGTTCGAATCCATATGCCTGAGACCTTATCGATGCGAAATTACCCACATACTTCATCAATACGAAGTACACGACTAAGGCTGTACTGAAGACCTTGAATTCCATCGATGCGAAACGGACAGTGAGCGCATTGACTCGAGGCCCTCGTTCACATCAACAAGTTCACAACTCCATCCACTGCATATCGATACGAACAATGATTTCGTATCCGTCAAAACCTATCGATACAAACAAATGTTTCGTATCCATCCAAACTCATCGATACGAACGGATGTTTCATATCCATCCAAGCTCATCGATACGAACAACGATTTCGTATCCATCAAAACCTATCAATACGAACAGATGTTTCGTATCCATCCAAACTCATCGATACGAACGGATGTTTCGTATCCATCTAAGCTCATCGATACGAACTATCATTTCGTATCCATCATGACTCGCATCGATATGAAAAACTACTTTTCAACCTTTTACATCGATTCAGGAGAGGATTGATACAAGAGGATAGTCAAAAACAACCATCAAGCGTTGTTTCAACTCAAATTACCAAATCGGTTCAGGAGAGAATCGATACAAAATTCAATAACAAACAAAACTGATAACGACTCGTGAACACACAACGTTAACGAGAGTCAAATTAACATATGTGCATATATGTCGGACTAATATTCGATTTTAAACATTCACAGGGTTCGAACACTCATCTTGTTACGATTACAACAACCAACAGCTAAGCACTATTCAACAGCAATCAATCATATCAACGCAAGGTTACAGCCTTCGACAAGAGAGCAATGATTGTTTAGAGAGAAATCGCAGCTTTTCAAAGCACGTCTTGTTTCCACAAGACGTACTTTGGGGGGCAAATGTTATCCCGCTTTTTGGCAAAGCCGTGATACCAAAAGATCGATCGAAAAAAAAGGACAGTTCGTCTCATAGATTGGTCATTCCTTGCTTCACTAGGATATCGCTGAATTTTGTCCGAGTCCAGATTGATCTACAATTGATAGGACATGAAAAGCAAAGCCATAGAAGACAACACCTCAAATTTCAAGTCAATCTGAGTTCATACGCTCGAGTTATGATCGATTCAATTTCAAGGGAAAAGCACCGGTTTCGTATCGATCACTTTCGTATCGATCAGGCTCCAGTGACTTCGTATCCATCGAAGTGCTTCCCTTCGTACCGATCAACTTCGAATCCATCAAAGTGTCTCGGTTTGTATCGATCAGTTCGAATCCATAGAAGTACCTCGGTTCGACTCGGTCTCAGTCGAATCCATCGGCAGATCACCTACTTCATATCGGTCAACTCCCATGAGTTCGTATCGATCAGGAGCGACCGTGTTCGAATCCATCGAGTTCGTATCGATGGACTTCGTACCCATCAGCAAATGATGCACTTCATAATGATCGGCCAATGTCTTCTTCGTATCCACAATGGAAGCATCCCTTCGAATCCATCTGGTCAAAACACTTCGCATCCATCAGATTACCCTGCTTCGTATCCATCAGTGATTCGTAACCACGAACAGTTGCAGTTCGTATCCATGAATAAGGCACCATTCGAACCCATCGAGTCAACTAGCCTTGGTGACGTGTCATCCATCGATGCGAACGCGCTGAGATATATGGGTCGACGCGATCGACTCGGAGTGAAGATCGGATCGAGTCAAAGATTGCGCTCCACGTCATCACAAAGGCGTGTGCCACCATCGATTCGAAACCATCGGTTCGAAGAGATGGATTCGAACCAAACAGCCACTCGAGGAACCCCATTTCGTATCCACGATAACTCGAGATCTACTGATCCAAATGCCATGAAATTTTCATAGGAGCTTGCACACATGCTGAGGAACGTCTCCACCAAATTTTAGCCCAATTGGACATCATCTTGATCGATACGAAATGACTTCGTATCGATCAAAGATCGACTTGAAACTTCCTGAGGTTGGTCGCGTGGGCCCACTCACGTGCTAGAAAAAGTCTCCCGAGATTTGAGCGCGGTCTCAGCCTCCTACGCCTATAAATAGAGCCCCAGAGCCAACAGAAAAGGGATTTTTTGACTCTTAAGCGCCAAGACTCTGCCGGATTGAGATCTCCATCATCTTACATCATTATACTACTGTTGAATTCGAGTTTCCAGTTGTAACTTGCTGTTGATCGTTGTAACCACTTGTAATCATTGAAAGAGAATCAATAAAACTGCAAAAACTTCACAGTGGACGTAGGCAACACGCCGAACCACTATAAATCGCTTGTCTACGCATTTACTTTAATCTTATTTGATGTTTTTGTTAGATAATCCTCATTTTCAATTTACGTTCTTTATTATTATCTCTTCAAAGACTCCCGAAGAGTGTTGTGACCAATTTTGGTGCAAACATCGAGCTCGAGCATGGCGAATTCGTGAGGTTTGGAGTGGCGACAGTCTCATACTTGTTCGATGGAGTGGGGCTCAATGTATACGACTCACGACACTGGAGGAGGGGCGAGATTCGGTGACAAATTTGAGGCGGCGGTAGCCGTTGACTTTGGGGGTCGCAATCAAGAGGTTGGGTCAGCTCAAAACAGTTGATAGGGTATTTCTTTCTTCTTCTTCTTTTATTTTTATTTCTATTCATTTATGTAATCAAGGTTAGATAGTTAATTTAAAAACTATTCAGTTGTTAAAAAAATAACAGAAGTGATGAAGCAGTTTATTGCAGAAAAAATATTTACAGTAAAGGTAAAATAATTCTGTTTTGATCAGAATAAATATATATAGGTGAAACAAGAAATACACACATATATATAAGGTTTTGAAAAAAAATAGGAATTTTAAAATGTTGAAAGAATTTATATAAGTTAGATTTTTATGAAATCTATATAAGTAAATATATGTAATTTCAAAAGAAAAATATATATACATATATACATTTTTAATTTACTAGATTATTTTTAAAATATGTATTTGGGATGATTAATTTATTTAACAAACTTATTTAGCTATTTAGTTACTAAGAATACTTTATTAAAAGGAATATTAGTTCAAAATTAAATTATTAGTTTAAATTAAATTAATATATTGTAATTTATTCTTCATTACTTCAAATGTTAATAAACCATATAACGTTTAGACAAGGCCTAAAATCAGGGAGAAACGAGCTGGTTTGGATCGGATTGCAAATTGAAGGCGAAAGGTGAGCTAATCTCTGTAACAGCCCGCAAATCCATACCCCTTGAGTTAACACTATTCTACAACAATCAACTCAAGTTGTATAGAAATATGAACCATTTGGGTTAAAGAAGAAGAGGGAGAAGAAGAAAATAGAAAACAACATCAGAATCTAACCATCGCAGCGAAATAAAATATAATAGATAATAAATGATCGTTACTCAAAATCAAATATATCTGTTTATATATTACATCATCAGAGTACATCAATCAACAGCTCAACAACGACATACAAATGGATACACAGCAACTCAATCACAGCGGAATATATATAGAACAAATACGGATATACGTATCGTCATCCAGCTCGTCTCCTGAGCTCCACAACATCATATCCTATATCCTATAATACTCGGTCTGACCCGAGCATTACAGTTAAATAACACCCGAGTCAGTCTGGAATACCGACGTGAGAAAATCACACCCAATTGATTATTAAAGTTTCAAAAATCCTTTGAAAACAAAAGCATCTCGTAAGACCACGCCACAAATAAACATGTCGGGTTTTTACCTTACGATAGCTAAAACAATTTTTATAGAAATCCTCTAATGTTATAATAGGGTCTATATACAAATACTTATAAAATAGCCGAAATTGTTACATCTATTAAATTCCAGCTACTAGCCACAGAGTGGGTAATACAAACAAAACTCGTACAAGGCTCATAGGGAGAATGGATTTCCAACTAATGACTAGGCACTGGGTACCACCTGTCACAGTACGGGGCCTAGATCACCGTACCGAGGAGTACGCCCGCTCCCCTGCAACACAAGGCCGGGACTACCCCTTACTGGATAATCCCGAGTGAGATTACCCCGCGGTTGGGATCAGCAACCGCCCACTAAGCCGAAATAAAAAGGGGCATCTAGACTAGAATGACCTCACCCTGCTTGGGTGCTACCCACCTAGCCTTGCTGCATAACCCCTGATTTTCAGTCATTCCCATTTGATGAGGCTTGAGGCTAAGCGTTACCTTTTTATGAATATATCCCTTAGAATGCCCATCGTCCACCCGACGATGTTTCGCAAGCATTCATCCATACAAGTCCGTCCCGGGTTCGAACGGAACCAAAGGCAATATTCCTACTACATCCATTTTGGAAATATCCTCAGGATTAGTAGCGATTAGCCCTTGCACTTCACTACTCCATCTTCGAATCCAAAATCGTTTTTCACGAAAACCTATAAACCGGATCGAAGTGGTTTTCGAGAAATAAATCTCGATCCTGGTCTCTTCGAAACGATCAACGTATTTGTCCAATATTGATAGTCGGTTATTTAACTATCAATTTATATTCACAAACATCCATCAAACAATAAATAATTTCCCAAATTATTTATTTATCTCAAAAATATCTTTACAAGATATATTCACTTTTCAAATTTCTTTGAAAATAGTTTTCAAAACTATCGGCCTTTCTCAGAATAAATTCCAAGTATTTCTATTTCCACTAGAACCACCAAGCACAAAACTAGATTTTCTAAATTAATTTAAAACACTTTACTTTTAAAAATATACTTTAAAACATTCAATTTAAAATTACTTTAATATTTTGTTAATAATATATACTATAAGAATATTTGAAAATAAGGTTACTTAATAAAATATAAAACTAGGTTTCTACTTTTTAAAACAAAATACTAAGTTACTTCTTAATAATTACTGCTGAAATAGAGTAAAAGAAAATACTTACTTTAGACTTTAAATATTAGAAATAATAAATTTTACAAAACTTGCTTTCTTTAAAAACAACTTTAAAACATTTAATTTATATTTAAAAATTTACTTTAAAACGTACTTGATAATCCAGAGAAAATTTCTAACTTCAATCACTTAAATCAATTTTCCAATTGATTTCCAATTTATTCCATTTGAAATAAATTTCTTTACTTACTCAGTTCATTTCAAAATTCATTAATTATGGATTTTATTATTATTGTTATTATCTTTCGTTTGATTTTAAATCCTTTAAGTAAATATACAAATTTCAGATTTTTCCAATTTCTTCCTTATTCTTTTCAATAATTTAAATCTTAAATTTTAAATAAATGTTTTCTTCTTTTAATTAATATCACTAAAGATTTAATATTCATCAACTTTCTGTTTATTCAATCCTTTCTATACTCAAGATCTATTTATTAGAATTTTACAGTCACTTCATTCCTTTTCCAATTCATTTTTTTATAATTATTTTATATACAAATTCACTTCTTTTAATTTCTTTCCAAAGTCTAATTTATATATTTTGGAAATTCATTATACCCAATCGTACCAATCGAACCATAGCATTCAATATTCCAATAAAGTTCATCATAGAAAAGCAAATAATCACAACAGAGGGTATAGAATAATTTAAATAAATGTTGAGGGATCCAGTTGGATCCCTCCAACCTGTTTCCCTGCATCCACAGATGTTAGCACGATATAATATGCCAATTTCAAAATATCTCATACTATCGCACATCAATCAATTCAACCATTCAAACAATTATTTAAATTTTATCATTTAAATTTAAATTTTACTGAGTGAGATTAACTCACCTTCGATTTTATTTGCACTCCACTTCAACATTGGCTTGGTTTCACGATTTTTGACCTTGAATAAGCATTATATGGTTTTATTAATATTTGAAGAAATCGAGCAAATCAATTTACTTTTAATTAACTTAATTAACACTTGAATTAAACAATTTATTAACATTCACTTATTTAATTTAACTTATAACTTGACTTAAATTCTTAACTAAACATTTCCTTAACCCAATTATTTTTTAGTTCAAAAATTTATATAAGTTACTTTAAACAGTTTAACCACCACATCTATCATTTTCCCATTTAAATCCTTATATTTTTAAAATCCGTAGTAACTTCTATTACATAAATATGTATATACATTACACAAATTCATATAAACTTTATAATATCTAAAATACTATGTTTTTCTCTGTCTTATCCACATCTATATTTCAGAATAAACCTGATAATTTTTCAAAATCCAAACTCCCATGTATATATACTTTATTTTCCTATAAACAGTTTATGTTTTACTGTTAACAACATTTTGTTTTAAATACACAATAATAATGTACCTTAGAGATTACCCCAGCCCTACCCTCCTTTTCCTTACGAGCTTCAGACGTCACCACTCGAACGAACACTTCCACCGGCCCATACTCCAGGCGAGCCACCACTTCACAACGTCGCCGCTTCGATAGGTACTCGCGACAAGAAACTCTACCGCGAGCGAGTCCAGGCAGTCGCCCACGCGACTTCGAAATCTCGACGTCGTTGCCAAACGAACTCGAGCTCCTTTCGACTCAGACCCCTCGTCCCCAGTCTCAACACCAAGTCGCGAAATACCCTCAGATTAAAATTGAAGAGACTCGATGCGGAAAACGTGGCCGAAACCAAGGCGCGGCGGCCATTAATTGTGTAGAAATAAAATTCGAGATGTTTATCATGATTTTAATTTGAAAGAAAGGGGAAAGGTTTCAGCTGTTTTTAAAAAACAAGGGAAGTTTTCGATTACCGAAAGAAGGAATAAGGGCTTGTTATACGAGATGATATCGACTTGGGGAAAAAAGAACTCGCTCGGCTTTCAGAAGAAGGAACGAGAAGTGTACGATGGAAGATAAGGGTAGCGTGTTAAAACGAATATGAGATGGCGTATACAAGAAGCTTGACCGGTTAAATTAAATTTCATTAGATTATTATCAATTAAATTTTCAGCGCGTTTATATATCGTACACCCACACACTAACTCCAATTAATACGAAATTTGAAATCCGATAATAATTCAATATTACGGACCCAATGGACTGGTTTCGTCGAATTCCGAGACTGCCCCTCGGAAGGCTATTTTTAAATTCAATTTAAACGATGAAATTTCAAAACTGAATAAATCACTATTAAATTTAATTTTAAAACTTCTATTATCTTCAATATTATCAATATAAATTTTATAAGCCTTCTAATTATTTTTAACGGGCTTAAAACTCTAGATTCAATAATTTTCCCAACTTCGAATTATTTAATTCAATAATTAAATTATCGAATAAATTGTGATATTCGTAATTCAAGTTAAAATTTCTCTATTGAATACTTAAAATCAATTAAATATTCCCGATTTTAAATGCTTGAAAATTCCGGGTCGTCACATTCCTCCCCCCTTAAAAGAATTTCGTCCCCGAAATTACTAGTTAGGAAGAATGGTCCAATACCCGTTTTACTTTTTCCCCGAAACCAAACGGTTTCTAACAATTCAACATCTTACCAACTATCTTTTATAAAAGTCCAATTATTATTTTTATTAACTTTCCAAACTTTTCCAAAACCTTCCATAGTTTTCAAATAACTTACATGTCCAGCTATTCAAATTATAATTCAAAACTAAAATTTGAATTATCAAAATTTTCCCAAAAATTTTCTAACTCTCTTAATATTGAAAAATTTCGCCAGCGTCTCCTTTGCGCGGCTAGCTCGGTACAACTACAAAAGGCCTCTACGGGCTCCCAAATTCCAAAAGAAAACAAAAGGCCAAGTGGCTCAATCCAAAAACCCAATCAAATTTCACACCAAATTTAAATACATACCTTTTTGTCGAGCATTTCAAATTTACCTTCTAAAATCAAAATCAACTCTCTTTACCTTTATATTACCTGCACATCTTACACAGCAATATGTCCAATCACAATATTCAAAAACATTTTATCGACTCTCTTACAGATGTCAATATCTATTAACTCAAATACTAACTTAGATTATATTTGAAATGTCAATTTCCAATTGAGAATGCCTCATTCCTTACTTAAGCTAGTATAAGTATTTATGTGTTTTCTTATATTTATTGTCATCTTACCACTTTAGTTTATATCCACTCCTATTCAAATTGATTCTTCCATTTCCATATGAATTCAATTTATCATCAACTCTAAATTTTCAATTTTAATTTTCATTTATACTGATTCATGTCATTATTTTAATTAGTTTCATTTACTAACTTATTTCATCGTTTTGTCGTTATTAAAAATTTTCAAAATCTTCAAAAAAATTCTAACTCCCAAAATTTCTGATTTTTTTTGGCAGAGTCTCCTTTGTACGGAGGAGCTTTTACAATTTGACAAAAGATATAAATATATATACATCGACCCACACGGTTGGAAAAACTAAAAACAGTTCATATTTCCTATTTTTATTGCGTAGGCGTACCTTATTTAGCATTTTTAAGCAAGTAGCTTATTTATTTAGCCGTTAGCGCAACCAAATCCAGCTACACGGCTTCCAGGTACCTGTACTTACTCAATTTAAACATGTAAGTGTCAAATATAAGAAGTTTTAACACATTTCACTTACTTGCAACAGTTAAAACATACGAATTCTAAAAGAAATTCACACCAAACATTTTTCCGTAAGCAATTTATATAGTTTCCATGCTAATTCAACTGTTTCAATTTATTCATAAACCATTTTCATTCAATTTGAATGGTTTTCAATCCATTCGTATACTTCATCAATTCGAATGGTTTAAAACTCAATCGGTTACATTTAATTTATTTTTAAGCAAACCGTACTCATAACTAATTCAATCGCTCTCAAAATCAATTTATTTAAATCCCATCGATACATAGAATTTTAATTACTTCCATTTACATCTGACAATTTATTCTATGCAATTTGACGAGATCCGTGTGAATAAATAAGTACTTATGTTTTATAACCAATTTCAAATTGATTTCAACTCAATTTATACTTAATTCTATTCCATTTTCAAACTTATTCACAACCCATATATTTTCATTTTCATTGCATTTTAAATTCGAACCCATTCACTTGCATTTTATTTTATTAACCAAACTAGTTTCATTATTCAAATAAGTTTCATTCAAAACCACTTGATCTAGCTCGACACATTCTATTAAATTCTATCACATTCCAATTTATCCACGGTCCATTCATTTACATTTCATTCCATATTCGTTTATTCCAAACTATTTTATTCAGCTCGAAGATAATCCAGGCTATTTTATTCAATGACCATTTCAATTTTATTCATGATCTATTTATTTACGATTCATTTCTTACCCGCATTCATTTAAAACCATTCTATTAAACTTGAAACATTCTATTTTTCTTACTGTCTCAAGTTACTTCAATTCCTTAACAATTTAAATGGTTTACAATTATTTATTTCAGAATTTTCATTCCATTAAATATTATCTAAAACTTACCAAATTTATTTCGATTAAAATTTATTTTCATTCGATTTCAGACTAATCCAATATCATTAAATTTAATTTAAGTTGAATTAAATTCAACTCTCTTCCCTCTATTCAGCTTAACTTAATTTACTTCAATTTATTCATATTTTTATACTTAAGCTCATTTAAATATCCATATTCGAGTAACTGTCTCAAACTACATTGGATTCCTGTGTTGACCAAAGTGAGAAGATTTAACCCTTGCTTTTCAATAGCTGCCTGCTCACTTAGTTTAACACCATCCACCCAATCCATTGTTAATACTTTAACACTCGTGTAGTCCCAAAATATATCTGGAATTAGTATGTCTGCTTGTCAGCAAACAACTTTTTAAATCTTCGAGGATTTGGCCCTTCCTGTTCAAATTTTGGCAATCATAGGCAGGTCAGAGGTCAGGGCAATAGCTAAACTAGTTCAGGAATATGGATGATATGATAAAGTATTAAGGTTTTGCATAGAGAAACGAATTAAATTCAGTATGTGTATTTGTTATTAAAGTGGAAATTTTCATCCAATAAATATCTAAATGTAAGAGAATGAACGCATGAGTAATGCACGTACCTGTACATAATTGAGTTCTTGATAGACCCTAAATGCAAATTCATCAATTTGGGCAACAATATCACTTGTAACAAAATCCACATATTTATTTATGAGAAAACCCAAACCCCAAAGAAGGTAAAAGTCAAGGCCCGTAGATTCTTCAATGCCTGGACGTTCCACTTTCACAGCGACTAATTGATCAGAATATTTGAGTCGTGCTTTGTAGACCTGACCTAAACTTGCTGCAGCAATCAGAGATGGGGATATGTATGAGTATGTAGAGTCAAGAGGTGCACCAAGTTCTCTCGCTTAATTCCATTTCAATCCAATCTCGTTTTAAATCTACAATCCCATTTGATTTTTTATTTATTCCATCCATTATGAATTTTTCGTTTCCTTACTCAATTCATCCAAAATTATTTTATTAATAACCAGGCCATTTCCAATTTATTTCCACTTGTTTGGATTTTATTTGCAATTCATACCATTACTATTTTAATCTATTTCATTTTCCTTTATTCGACACATTTCCAATTTTATATAATTTATTAACGTTTCAAGTTGAATTTTAATTAATAACTCAAGTTCTGCTTCCACCATTCACTTTACTTTACCATCAAATTTTATTGACTCACAATTCAATTTCATTTACTTTACTGACAATTTAAATCGAATTAAATCTATAACTTGAGTATTAATTCCAACTTTCATCATAAATTCACAATTCAGCTTCTATTAAGCTATATTACGTTCCCATTTACACATTTCATTAACTAATTTATTATAAAATTAGTTCTCTCTTATTTATAGTTCAATACTTGATTTTTAATTCCAAATACCACTTCATTTTATTTTTCTTAGTTCAATTTTATTATATAATTCAAGTTTAGATTTCCGTTTCATTATCCAAAACATCAAACAATATTTATTTTGGATTTTCTATTCCACTTTCAAAATTTATAAGTCACAACTTATTATTTTCACAATCCCATTCATCATAGGCTTGAATATGTTCATCATTTATTTTTAACTCAAGCCTTCTATTTATTTATAGCCCAAGCATATTTTTATTACCCTGGATTTTTAATTCTTTTATATGTTATTCTGGTTTATTTACTTCAATTCCAATCCTTATTCAATTTATTTCCCATTCGTTCAGGTAAGAATTTAATTCCATTCATTAATTCAATTGAATTCTTATTCCAATCCAATTTTATTTTAACTCAGTTTTATTTAACTCAATTTGATTCCAACCTGATTCGAATATAACTGGATATTATTTTCAGCCTATCCAATTAATGTCAATCCAGTCAAATTTTTATTTTCCATCCAAGTTAATTTCATTTTTAACTTTTCTCTTTAAATTTGAATTCAACATTCAAAGCTTATATTCCCTTCCTGATTTAAAAATCATCTCAATTTATAAGCTTTACAACTATACCATCAGGATTTTTAAACACCTGGCTTTGGTTTCAAATTATTTTGAAATCTCCTACATCTCAAATCACATTTCTCAAAAGTCAATCCAATCCTGGTTTTATTCTCAACAAACTTCCTTTGAAAATTTTCAAAAACAACTAGTTTTTCCTGAACAAATCAATTTGGCAGCAATCCGTCACTTAGGAATTCGAAAGTGAATACTGATGATGCGGCCGTCATTATCAGAATTATTTTCCAATAATCCAATTTATTTCAATGCTATATCACTTTCAAAATCCATTTAAAACAAATTTCCTTTTTAGAAATATCTCTAAAACAATAATGCTATTATTTATCTTCAAATACTTCGATAAACACTTCCAAAGTCTCGGGATTTTAAATTTCCGAATCATGCTTAAATAAATTTTACTATAATTCATTTGCACGGTTTATGCTTGTACAAATTTCCATTTGATTGTATTTCAATTCATACATTACCTTTATAATTCATATTTATAAATTTCATTTTATAATGAATTTATTTCCTTAAACTTTAGTTATATTTCAATTTCTAGTTAAATTTTCACTTAACAATGATAATACTTTAATATTATCATTTCTAAAATCCAAGCAACCATATATTAGCTAAATAGTTTTCAAAAACTATTCTTTATATCAAAATATGTTTTTGGGTAAAATTATTTCATTTACCCATATTTAAAACAATACCATGTCGATCATTCTATTCAAGTGTTTAGAAACCCCTTCAATACAGTTGCACAGACTTGTCGACGAAGGTTCATATGCCACTCAATAAATCAATCAACACAATATTAAAACAATTTATATTCACTGACAAATACGCGCTCATATCTATTAATACGCTCAAACTCATTCTAGAGTACTATAGACTCTATTTTATGAGTAATTCCCAATAGAGCCAAGGTTATCTCCAACCTATGCTCTGATACCAAGTGTAACAGCCCGTAAATCCGTACCCCTTGAGTTAACAGTATTCTACAACAATCAACTCAAGTTGTACAGAAATACGAACCATTTGGGTTAAAGAAGAAGAGGGAGAAGAAGAAAATAGAAAACAACATCATAATCTAACCATCGCAGCGAAATAAAATATAATAGATAATAAATGATCTTTACTCAAAATCAAATATATCTGTTTATATATTACATCATCAGAGTACATCAATCAACAGCTCAACAACAACATACAAATGGATACACAGCAACTCAATCACAGCGGAATATATATAGAACAAAT
The DNA here is from genome assembly GCA_030765085.1 of Allium cepa. Classification (NCBI taxonomy): domain Eukaryota; kingdom Viridiplantae; phylum Streptophyta; class Magnoliopsida; order Asparagales; family Amaryllidaceae; genus Allium; species Allium cepa. Next base: position 26,491,896 of record CM060939.1, on the reverse strand, counting down.
ACGGATATATGTATCGTCATCCAGCTCGTCTCCTGAGCTCCACAGCATAATATCCTGTATCCTATAATACTCGGTCTGACCCGAGCATTACAGTTAAATAACACCCGAGTCGGTCTGGAATACCAGCGTGAGAAAATCACACCCAATTGATTATTAAAGTTTCAAAAATCCTTTGAAAACAAAAGCATCTCGTAAGACCACGCCACAAATAAACATGTGGGTTTTTACCTTACGATAGCTAAAACAATTTTTATAGAAATCCTCTAATATTATAATAGGGTCTATATACAAATACTTATAAAATAGCCGAAATTGTTACATCTATTAAATTCCAGCTACTAGCCACAGAGTGGGTAATACAAACAAAACTCGTACAAGGCTCGTAGGGAGAATGGATTTCCAACTAATGACTAGGCACTGGGGTACCACCTGCCACAGTACGGGGACTAGATCACCGTACTGAGGAGTACGCCCGCTCCCCTGCAACACAAGGCCGGGACTACCCCTTACTGGATAATCCCGAGTGTGATCACCCCGCGGTTCGGATCAACAACCGCCCACTAAGCCGAAATAAAAAGGGACATCTAGACTGGAATGACCTCACCCTGCTTGGGTGCTACCCACCTAGCCTTGCTGCATAACCCCTGATTTTCAGTCATTCCCATTTGATGAGGCTTGAGGCTAAGCGTTACCTTTTTATGAATATATCCCTTAGAATGCCCATCGTCCACCTGACGATGTTTCGCAAGCATTCATCCATACAAGTCCGTCCCAGGTTCGAATGGAACCGAAGGCACTATTCCTACTACATCCATTTTGGAAATATCCTCAGGATTAGTAGCGACTAGCCCTTGCACTTCACTGCTCCATCTTCGAATCCAAAATCGTTTTCCACGAAAACGTACAAACCGGATCGAAGTGGTTTTCGAGAAATAAATCTCGATCCCGGTCTCTTCGAAATGATAAACATATTTGTCCAATATTGATAGTCGGTTATTTAACTATCAATTTATATTCACAAACATCCATCAAGCAATAAATAATTTCTCAAATTATTTATTTATCTCAAAAATATCTTCACAAGATATATTCACTTTTCAAATTTCTTTGAAAATAGTTTTTAAAACTATCTGCCTTTCTCAGAATAAATTCCAAGTATTTCTATTTCCACTGGAACCACTAAGCACAAAACTAGATTTTCTAAATTAATTTGAAACACTTTACTTTTAAAAATATACTTTAAAACATTCAAGTTAAAATTACTTTAATATTTTGTTAATAATATATACTATTAGAGTATTTGAAAATAAGGTTACTTAATAAAATATAAAACTAGGTTTCTACTTTTTAAAACAAAATACTAAGTTACTTCTTAATAATTACTGCTGAAATAGAATAAAAGAAAATACTTACTTTAGACTTTAAATATTAGAAATAATAAATTTTACAAAACTTGCTTTCTTTAAAAACAACTTTAAATCATTTAATTTATATTTAAAAATTTACTTTAAAACGTACTTGATTATCCAGAGAAAATTTCTAACTTCAATCACTTAAATCAATTTTCCAAATTGATTTCCAATTTATTCCATTTGAAATAAATTTCTTTACTTACTCAGTTCATTTCAAAATTCATTAATTATGGATTTTATTATTATTGTTATTATCTTTCGTTTGATTTTAAATCCTTTAAGGAAATATACAAATTTCAGATTTTTCCAATTTCTTTCTTATTCTTTTCAATAATTTAAATCTTAAATTTTAAATAAATGTTTTCTTCTTTTAATTAATATCACTGAAGATTTAATATTCATCAACTTTCTGTTTATTCAATCCTTTCTATACTCAAGATCTATTTATTAGAATTTTACAGTCACTTCATTCCTTTTCCAATTCATTTTTTTATAATTATTTTATATACAAATTCACTTCTTTTAATTTCTTTCCAAAGTCTAATTTATATATTTTTGGAAATTCATTATACCCAATCGTACCAATCGAACCATAGCATTCAATATTCCAATAAAGTTCATCATAGAAAAGCAAATAATCACAACAGAGGGTATAGAATAATTTAAATAAATGTTGAGGGATCCAGTTGGATCCCTCCAACCTGTTTCCCTGCATCCACAGATGTTAGCACGATATAATATGCCAATTTCAAAATAGCTCATACTATCGCACATCAATCAATTCAACCATTCAAACAATTATTTAAATTTTATCATTTAAATTTAATTTTACTGAGTGAGATTAACTCACCTTCGATTTTATTTGCACTCCACTTCAACATTGGCTTGGTTTCACGATTTTTGACCTTGAATAAGCATTATATGGTTTTATTAATATTTGAAGAAATCGAGCAAATCAATTTACTTTTAATTAACTTAATTAACACTTGAATTAAACAATTTATTAACATTCACTTATTTAATTTAACTTATAACTTGACTTAAATTCTTAACTAAACATTTCCTTAACCCAATTATTTTTTAGTTCAAAAATTTATATAAGTTACTTTAAACAGTTTAACCACCACATCTATCATTTTCCCATTTAAATCCTTATATTTTTCAAATCCTTAGTAACTTCTGTTACATAAATATGTATATACATTATACAAATTCATATAAACTCTATAATATCCAAAATCCTATGTTTTTCTATCTTATCCACATCTATATTTCAGATTAAACCTGATAATTTTTCAAAATCCAAACCCCGTATATATATACTTTATTTTCCTATAAACAGTTTATGTTTTACTGTTAACAACATTTTGTTTTAAATACACAATAATAATATACCTTAGAGATTACCCCAGCCCTACCCTCCGTTTCCTTACGAGCTTCGGACGTCACCACTCGAACGAACACTTCCACCGGCCCATACTCCAGGCGAGCCACCACTTCACAACGTCGCCGCTTCGATAGGTACTCGCGACAAGAAACTCTACCGCGAGCGAGTTCAGGCAGTCGCCCACGCGACTTCGAAATCTCGACGTCGTTGCCAAACGAACTCGAGCTCCTCTCGACTCAGACCCCTCGTCCACAGTCTCAACACCAAGTCGCGACATACCCTCCGATTAAAATTGAAGAGACTCGATGCGGAAAACGTGGCCGAAACCAAGGCGCGGCGGCCATTAATTGTGTAGAAATAAAATTCGAAATGTTTATCATGATTTTGATTTGAAAGAAAGGGGAAAGGTTTCGGCTGTTTTTAAAAAACAAGGGAAGTTTTCGATTACTAGAAGAAGGAATAAGGGCTTGTTATACGAGATGATATCGACTTGGGGAAAAAAGAACTCGCTCGGCTTTCAGAAGAAGGAACGAGAAGTGTACGATGGAAGATAAGGGTAGCGTGTTAAAACGAATATGAGATGGCGTATACAAGAAGCTTGACCGACTAAATTAAATTTCATTAGATTATTATCAATTAAATTTTCAGCGCGTTTATATATCATACACCCACACACTAACTCCGATTAATACCAAATTTGAAATACGATAGTAATTCTATATTACGAACCCAATGGACTGGTTTCGTCGAATTCTGAGACTGCCCCTCGGAAGGCTATTTTTAAATTCAATTTAAACGATGAAATTTCAAAACTGAATAAATCACTATTAAATTTAATTTTAAAACTTCTATTATCTTCAGTATTATCAATATAAATTTTATAAGTCTTCTAATTATTTTTAACCGGCTTAAAACTCTAGATTCAATAATTTTCCCAACTACGAATTATTTGATTCAATAATTAAATTATCGAATAAATTGTGATATTCGTAGTTCAAGTTAAAATTGCTCTATTGAATATTTAAAATCAATTAAATATTTCCGATTTTAAATGCTTGAAAATTCCGGGTCGTCACAATCTCACTCATTTGGATTACCATTAATTTAAATAGTTTAAATTTAAATTACTGGATTGATTACTTGAATTGATGATTTATTATCTGTCTGGATGTGATATTATATATAGTAGTATATATATTAGAGTGACTGATATTCCCGCATTATATAGCGGATGAGACCCTATGCGCCCTGCATAATAGCGGATGACCCCATGTACCGCGATATCCAGCCTTGAAGAGGGATTGATATTTTATTTGTTGACTAACATCTGTGGATGCAGGGAAACAGGTTGGAGGGATCCAACTGGATTCCTCAAAATGTTAAATTGATTTTCATATTCAGTTATATGAAATGTTGATATCCTATGATAGATTGTATTGGAATTTAAGTTATTTAGTGTTATGGTTTGAATGAATCTGTTTTTGTACTTTAAATATAAAATATAATGAATTGGGTTCTTAAAGGAAATGAGAGGAGAATTTTTGGATTAAAGAATGAAATTGATGTTTCAGATTACAATAAGGATTTTAAATCGTAATAATGGGTGAATTGGTGTTAATGGATTTCGGAATTGATTTTGGATAAATAAAGAGATAAATTTTAAAGGGAATTTAACTTAGGAAATGGGTTTGAAATCGATTAAGTGCTTTGGAAACTGTGATTTAAAGGACAATGAGGAATGAAAATTTATAAACTGGGTTTATAAATAAAGTGAAATGTTTATTAGTGGAAAATTTTGAAAGTATAAATTCACGGTGGGAATTTATAAGGAGATGGGAAATGTTTTTTAAAAATAAAAAGTGGTTTTATTTTTAAAGTGTTAAAAGAAATTTACAGGATTGGGACGTAAATTAAATTAGGATAAATCGAGCAGGATTTATAAAGGATTAGATGAGCTATATTGAAATGGAAGTGTATTTCCCTGTAAAGCCAAATATATTTTCAAAGGAGATTTTTATGTATAAGTTGGAAGTTTTAAAGTTGTTTTAAAAAGAATGTTTTATAGAAATTATTATTTAATCGATTTAATATTTTTAAGTAAATATTTATTAAATTAACATAGAAGTGATTATTTTAAGTTTAACTAGTATTATGATTTAAAAAGAAAATTATTAAATATTTTACTTTATATAATAATTTTATTTTTAAGTGGTTTTGGCTAAAGTTTTACTTGGAAATTATTATAGAATTTCATAACTATTGTTTGAATCAAGTGACTTAAGTAGTTTAATTTAAAATATTTTAAGTATATATTTTTGGGTAAAGTCGCCTAAATTATTAAAACCTAATTTTTATAAGACTGGGTGTTTTCAGTGGAAATAAAATAATCGGTTGAATTGATTGTTTATTTGGTAGTTAAATAACCGACTATCCAATCTGGACCCAAAATATAACTTTGAAAATATCTAGAAGAGGTATGGGAATTATATGGTACAGTTATCGTTCGAGGTGCTATACACTACGTATAAGCTCATTCGTTCTTCTAAGATGTTTATAAGAAAATCCATCCACTAACGGTTAGGAGGTGAACTCCAATCTTATATTCGTCTGTGTATTTCCTATAAAACCAGGGTTGAGTTTACCGAGAAATAGCGAACGTTGTTTCGAAGAGACCGGGATCGGATTTATGATCCAAAAACCTCTTCGATCCAATAAGTACGTTTCTGAAAGGAAGACAAGAATTTGGAGTCGAAGATGGAGTAGTGAAGTGCAAGGGCTAATCGCTACTAATTCTGAGGGTGATTCCAAAATGGATGTAGTAGGAGTAGTGCCTTCAGTTTCATTCGAACTGGGAACGGACTTGTATGGACGAATGCTTTTAGAATATTGTCATTGGACGACAATGAGCATTCTAAGTGAGATGTGTTCTAGAAAGATAATGCTCAGCCTCGAGCCTCATCAACAGGGAATGACTGAAAATCAGGGGTTATGCAGCAAGGCTAAGTGGCTAGCAACCAATTAGGGTAAGGTCATCCCTGTCTAGATGTCCCTTTTTATTCGGCTGTGTGGGCGGTTGCTGATATCAACCAAGAGGTGATCTTATTCGGACTATCCAGTAAGGGGTAGCTCCGATCTTGTATTGCATAGGATCAGGAGGGATCCTCGGTATGCTGATCTAGACCATGTACTGTGACAGGTGGTAACCCAGTGCCTAGTCATTAGTTGGAAATCCATTCTCCCTACGTGCCATTTACGGTTTTGATTGTAGAGCCTAGTATTGCTGGAATTTAGTGAATGTAACAATTTCAGCTATTTGAATAAGTATTTGTACATAGACACTATTATAATATCATAGGATTTTGATAAGAAATGTTTTGGTTATCGTAAGGTAAAAACCCGACATGTTTATTTATGGCGTGGTCTTACAAGATACCTTTGATTTTCAAAGGATTGTGGAAACTTTAACAATTAATTTGAGTGTATTTTCTCACGCTGGTTTTCCAGACTGACTCGGATGTTATTTTATTATAATGCTCGGGTCAGACCGAGTATTATAAATACAGGATAGTATACTGTAGAGCTCAGGAGACGGGCTGGATGGCGAGACGTATCACACGTACTTGATGTATATTCCGCTGTGCAGTATAAGCTGTGTATTCAGTTTGTAGGGACAAGTTAATATAACTGTACAGTATTTTGCTATTGATTGTGTTGTACTCTGATGATGTAATGTATAAACTGATATAGTTTCTTTTCATATAAAGATCAGCCATTTATCTATTATACATTGTTCCATCGCGATTATGAGATTCTGATATTATTTTGTTTTCTCTTCTTCTACCTCCTTCTTTATTTCCACAACAATCTGTCTTTTCCGACACTCGATAGTCGGCATATTATATAGTGGCATATTTGTGTCGATTTTCGAGGGTCGAAAAGGGTGGGTCGTGACATGTGGTATCAGAGCTAGGCGATAACCTAGGCTTTGGTGGGGAAATTACTCATTAGAGATAGAGTCAGTAGTACTCTAGAATGAGTTTGAATGTATTAATTGCCGTGAGCATGTAATTGTTAGTGAATATAAAAACTATTTTTATATTGTGTTGACTTATCGGTTGTGAGTTTATGAATTCTGGTCTGTACTGGAAGTACAACCGTATCGATAGGCGTTTTAAACTCTTAAACAAGGTAAACCGACATAGTATTGCTTAAAAGTGGGTAAATGAAATAATTGTACCCAAAATTATATTTTGATATAAGAGAAATAATTATATAACAGAATGGAATTTGTAAATGTGAATTATAAATGTGATTTATGATTGAAATGAGATAAAGTTCCAGAGTAATGTTTGAATATAGATTGGAAGGATTTGAAATTTGAAATTTTGGGAAAGGTTTAGATTCCTTTGGGTTTGAAAATGATTTTCAAAGGCTTAAGGAGGAAGAATAGTGATATTATTCGAAAATATTTTTGAATATAATATGAAATTTGGGGAGATTTGAAATTAAAAAAATATTTGAAAATAATTTTGAAAAGAATAAAAGAACTGAACTCACTTCGGTCGCTGGAGAATAACTTCGGTGATGACTGCAGCATCATCGATGTTCATTTTTGAATTTTCAAAAGAGGAATTGCTGCCTGGATGTTTTGAATTGGGATTTGCTTGCGAAATTAGGTTTTCTTTTTAAATAAATTGATTTGGATATATATGTTTTCAAAATTGACTTTTAATGTTTAAGTAATAACTTAAACTCTGGAATCTTATTTTAAAAAATTTGTGAAGAAAAATGAGTTTGGTAAGTAATATGATTTGAAATTTGTTGTAATAGAAAATTTTAACTTAAAGAAGAGTAAAATTAAAGTTGGTGTGAAAATGAAATAAGCCAGAAAGAAATCCAATTGGATGAAGTAAAATTAAAAGGATTAGTGAATAAAATGTAAATAAGTGGAGAACTTATAGAAGTTTAAAAATTTAATGACAATGGAATTTAACTGAATTAAGTTAAATAAACGCAAATTTTAAGGAAAAAGACTAAGTAGGCTAAATGAAAAGGGCATTGAAATAAAGTTTAATAGTTGGGAATAAATTTGTGAATGAACAAATGAATTTACATTTATAAGTAAATGGAATTGGAACTGGATATTGAAATTTAAATTGAATCGTGTGAAATGGGAAATTAGTCAATTTGGACTATGTAAAACAAAGTTTTGAAATTAAAATTAGTAAGTAAATTAATTGATTTAAATGGTAAGCAAGTGAATGGAAATTGAATATTGGGATGATATTTACTTTAAATTGGGTAAAGTAAAGTGAAGTTGTAGATTTAGTTCGAAGTGGACTAAAAATAATAAGACTTTGGAAATAAAATCCATTAGGATTTAAAATAAATTAGTAAGTGGAAGTAATTAAAGAAATGGCTAATTAAATATGGTTTGAGATAAAATGAATAGAATTCAATATTGAAAAAAAATTGGACGGTAAATTGAATTCAGAATGGAATTAAAAATTCAAGTTGAATGAAAATAAATATAGGAAGTGTATAAAATATTTATATTGAACTTAAGAAGAAAATGGTGGATTCTTAACTAAAATTGGTATTGAGGAAAAGATACGAAGCTAATATTTGAAATGAAGATTGAGTAAAGACATGCTAAATAATAAATTGTGATTAAGTGAATGAGAACCAAAATAAATGTGAATAAAGGAAAATTGATATAGCTAATAATCAATCGAAAATAAATACGTAGGATGTATGTATATTATTTTATTCGCATAACAATTTGATCCAGATTCGAGCACAGAATTTTGAGATAGTTATATCGATCCGAGTTGAGATTTTTCACTTGATTTTCGACAGCGAACCCTGGATATGGATTTTTGATTGATTCTGAAAATTCTCTATCATAATTACGACTATGCAAGGAGAATGAAGGTTTCCGATCAAGAAATCATATTTGAGTCCGCACTAGGAAATCGGGTGGATGATACTAGTTCAGAAGTGAAATTGTGTGATCGAGTGAGCAATCAGATTTGATATTGAGTACGGATAATATGTGTGCATCGTACGGCTTAAATAAAGAAAATATTGAAACTTTTGAAATGAATAAAATGATTTTGAATTCTGTGATTAGATATTATTGCTAAGTAGAATACAGGTTTTTAAAAGCAGAGGATAAATTGATGTTTTCAAATTCAGAAGATAAATATGAATTGCTTGACGAAAGGTATGTATTTAAATTTCTATATGAAATTTGATGGTTTTCTGGTCTAGCCACTTGGTTTTTGTTTTCTTTTGAAATTTGGGGTCCCGAAGAGGCATTTTGTAGTTGTTCTGAGCTAGTCGTGCAAAGGAGACGCTGGCGAAATTTTTCGAAAATCTAGAGAGTTAGAAAATTTTTTAGAAAATTTTATAATTTATAATTTGGTTTTGAATTATAATTCGGATGGTTGAGTAAGTAATGTTGTTTGGAAACCATGGAAGCATTTGAAAAGTTAGTACGAGTTATAGTGTGACTTTAATAAAAAGATTGTTTTGGGGAGTCGTTGAAAAAAAAAACCTGTTTGGATTGGAAAAATAGTTAACGGGTTATGGATCATTCTTCTTAACAAGTAATTTCGTGGACGAAATTCTTTTACGGGGGGAGGAATGTGATGATCCGAAATTTTGGATATTTTAAATTGGAATATTTAATTGATTTTAAATATTTAAAAAGTTAATGTTTAACTTGCATTTTAAATATCACTAATTTTGGATAATTTTATTATTGGATTAATAAATGGGAATTGGGTACAATATGAAATTTGGAGTTTCAAGCTTGTTAAAAATATTTTGAAGGCTTGTAAATTTATGTTAATAATATTGAAGGTAATAGAACTTTTAAAAGTAAATCTAAGAGTAGTTTGTTCAGTTTTAAAAATATATCATTTAAATCGATATTTAACAATAGCCTTCCGAAGCACAGTCTCGGAATTCGACGAAACCAGTTCCATTGGATCCTCATATAGTATTATGATCAGATTTCAAATTTCATAGCATTCGGAGTTGTCGTGTGATCGTACGATATATAAATGTGCTGAAACTTATATCGAAAATTCAATTTAATAACTGTGTTCAAAAGGCTATCTTCTCCATACGATCGAATTAGGACTCGAAAACTTTTCCATTATGCTTGGAATAGGGGTATAACATTACAAACGCCTAGAGGCACGCATTGATAGAAGGTCGGGGTTTTTAGTTGCGTAATTTGAAACGATTTAAAATTTAAATTTACATTTAAATATGATATTTGACCAAATTCACATCCACTTTCTTTCTTTCCTCCAGCCATCCTGCTACCTTTCATCTCTTCAAACACGTATCCTATTTTTTCAACACGTCTCCTGCATCTTCTAACACGTGCATTTTTCTTGTTTCCTTTATATTTTTAAAAAAAACATAAAACAGTCGAAAATATACAGAAAAAAAAGAAGGTTAATGGCCGACTAAATTGCAGTTCTCTCCTTGCCTCAAATCAAATTCATTACCCAACGAAACTGTTTTTATTCGAAATCAAGGAAATGGTCGATATATAAAAAACGGGGAGGGGGAAGGTGAATCGCTCAAGGGAGGGAGGGCTCGGCATTATGGTTCATGCACGTCGAAGCAATGGAAGTAGGCAACGCAGAGGGTCATGATGGCTTGAGGCTCGACCTCGAGCATGGCGAGTTCGCAATGTTTGTAGTGGCAACTATCCCGTATTTTTTCGATGGAGTGGGGCTCGATGTATATGACTCACGACACTGGAGGAGGGGCGAGATTCGACGGCAAATCTGAGGCGGCGGTAGCCATTGACTTTAGGGGTTGCAATCTAGAGTGTGCGCCGGCTCGTTACAGTTGATAGGGTATTTCTTTCTTCTTCTTCTTCTTTTATTTCTATTTCTATTCATTTCTGTAATCAAGGTTAGCTTGTTAATTTAAAAACTATTCGGTTGTTAAAAAAATAAAAAAAATAATAGAAGTGATGAAGCAGTTTTGTTACGACCTGTAAATTTTAATTGGTTTTAATAACGTAATTAACTGAACTTTTGCGAAATTTTAAATAATTGAATTTGGAAACAAAAATTTGATATTTGGATTACGTTTATTTAAACATAGCAAATGGTAATTTTTCATCAAATAATTTGGAAGTTTATTTTATTGCGTAATTTTATTCGAATTCCAATTCAAATCAGTCAATATTTGATGATAATAGACTATTTTCCAAACCTGAATATTTTTATACAATAAATTTGTAAAGCATCTTCTTAGTGAGATATCATAATTCGTTTCTTCAAATTTGGACCCCTCTAGCCCCGTTTATCTTATTTCTGGAAAATTAGCAACATTTCTGGTACCGACTGTCGACTTTTGATGGACGATCGTACCACTGATATATGTATACCGTTTTATTCGCCTCGTCGTGCTGGTATCAGCGATATATTCGTTTCTGTATTTTGAGATCTTATACGTGACGGCAATAAACTGTTGGTCGTAACGGCACCTTCAACTGTGACGTTAACTTTCCTTCGGTTTCACATATTGAAACGTGCTGCACACAGAAATATTAATTGCTTTAAATTTTCTAACTGTATCAGTGCGTGAACATTATTCCATCAAATCATTGTATAATTCAAAAGCCTATTCCTATTCTAGCTACCGTATATAATAAAAGTATTGTTTATATTTTTGCTGTGACTTCATTTCTTCTTCCATTCATTTTGCCTGCTACTCCTCTTCCTTGGCCGAAAGCGTATTCTTCGTCCTAACTTTATTCCCTGCCACCTGTACAAATGTTTTTCCTCTCCAGGTTTTTTTCCTTTCCCACGTCTGAAGCAAAAGCCAACCCCCACCCTCTCATCGTTCGCCTCCACACGCCAAAACCTCGAGACCCAAGCCGAACACCCGACGAAATCTCACCACGAGCAGCTTCCCTCTCCCCAGCTGCTCAGTGGTTGACCTCGCCAGAACCGCCACACGTAGCAAGCACCCATGCGCGCAGGCTCCAACAACCCACCACATCATCTCCGCCTATCATAGCATCCACACCCGAGATCAACAAACGTGCTTCCTTTTCTTTCTTTTGCTTATGCGTGAACCTTCCTTGTTATATATAGGTGATATATATATATATATATATATATATATTATAAAGCCTACCATTTATATACTCCATAACATATATAGTCTTCGGTCTGCATTTATATATATGTATGATATACATACAGAGCTTTCAAAAATTTTGTGCGTTTATACTTTATACTTGTCAGTTTAAATATTGATTTGGTAAAGTGTGTGTATATATATATGTATTGTTATAAATTATATATTTGTGAGCAAACCTACTTATAATTTTGTATATACATATTTAACGTCTGCAGTAATATACATTTATTTAACTAGCAAGTCTGCACAATATTTTATATTATGGTTACATGAGTTTACATGATGATTGTTACAGTTAATATATATAATTTGTTAGTATATGTATTTAATTAGTCTTACTTGTTTGCTACAGTAGTATATGTTAGTTTATAATAGATTTATATATATACACACACACACACACAAGCTATAGATTTTATTTTATACTCGGTTGGTTATATATGTATGTTGTTAGTAGGTAAGCTATATATGATGAATACATAGATATTAAAAAAATTCAATTACTGTTAGGTTATATATGTATGTAAAGTTATATATTGGATCTATATAATAGTATATATATTATCCTATTATGTTTTAATGTAAAGATTTATAATAGTTTATTTTATATATAGAGGCTATTTACGTATTTCTTTGTAAGTGTGTGTATATATATCTATTCCAAATTTCATTTTGTAATATAAAACAATGATTTTATTTACATATGTATTTTGTTTTGATATTTGTCTTAAAATGTAATAGTGATTTAATAAGAAAATAATAATGTTATATTTTCAGTTTATATCAAAACTGATTGGGGTTTTGTTCTCGTTAAATTTCCGTTATCAGCTCTATCCGTCGAATTCGTGTCAGTCTTGCTTTATTTTGAAAACCTTCATACGGATTTTGTCAATTTCGCAATTCAAATCGTAGGCTGTTGTGTTGTCTAATCTCTCTAGCCTCGAAAGATGAGTAATCACTCACGATTAACGTTCTTATATTTATTAAATTTGATTTTAATTGAAACGACAATTGAAATATGCTGCTGTAGTTATTTAAATTGTTATATATGCTATTATCTGTAACTATTCACCTATGGGATATGACATCATATCCTATCGTTTATATTATATTGTTATTGTGATATATGCCTATTATTATTATTATCATATGTGTTATCACTCTGCAAGTTCTCTGTTAGTTAGAATTCCCTATGGATTGAAATGATACATACCCGAATGATCTATAGAATATGAGAAAATCATTATGGGTTGAAATGATAAACCCAAGTGATTTTCATTTGAATTGAATTTGGGATTGCGGGTTGAAATGATATATACCCGTATATTATTTAAATTGTGGATTGAAATCCGTATCACTTGACCATAGGATAGGAAATTATATACAGACACCATTGCTCTATATATAAATATTCTGAAAATAAGTTCTATGGTTTTGGTAAGAAATATATGGTTTTAATAAATATTCATTCTTAAAATATTATATATAAATGTTATTTTATACATAGATTTAATGATAATATTTAATTTAATTAAGATTGATTAAATATATACATAATATGCTTAAGTATTTAATTAAAATTTTATTTTAAAAATGCATTTTTATAATGATTTTATAAGTTAAGGTTGGGAAGATAAATTAGAATTTATTTGAAATTATATTAAATTAAGAATTTTATTTAATTAAATCGATTTGAAACTTATTGAAATTGAGATTTAAGATATGATTTTATAACTTGGTTTTGATTTAAGTAATTTAACGAATATTTCACGTTTAAATAAATTGAAGGAAGTATTTAGAAAATGTAATTTAAGGTTATTTAAATAATATAGAATTTATTAAGTGAATATTTCAAAACTAAATAATAATGAAGTTAAAATAATATATATATATATATATGAAATTATCAATTTAGCTTTGAAATGTTGAATATATTAAGCTTTAAAATATATTAGAATTTAAATGGTTTATTTTATGGTTCAGATCTGTATTAGAAATCGATATAATTTGAAATTGTTTATTTAGAAACTGAATTGAATTGAAATTGATAAATTGAGATTTAATTAAATTTGAATTTGGAATTTTAGTTGATTTGAATCGATTTGTGAAATTTGAGGAAGTTATAAATATTGTACTTTATAAATTATTTAATATATATACTATTTTAATATAAAACTATTTTAATATAAACTATTTTAATATACTAATTATTTTAATATAAACCTTATTTTATATACTATTATTAAACTGTTTATGTGGTGGAAGTTATGATTTCAAAGTTATGGTTTTCTAAAGAATTATAATCTCAAAGTGTTTTGGTTTCGAAAGTGTTGTAAATTTGGAAGTGCTATTATTTGAAATAGATATATTTGAAATGGAAACGATATTTTAGTTTTGAAGTATAAATTATTTTTAAATGACCACGGTGTTATAGTGATGTTTAGTTGTTAATAGCGTATATTTCTACATAGTAGATAGTTCTACGGACTCTTAGAGGATGGTTATCCCAAACATCCTTTGAGATACTTGTATTTCAGTTGATATTTCACTTGAGCTGGATTTATTGACATAAGAATGTTAATCCCGACTCGAGTGTTTCGTGTTTTGCTTTACACTCGGGTCAGACTGAGTGACACAACATTTGAGACTCACCTTTGGAATTTGAAGCTTCGCTTGGAGATCCAACTATCGATTCCGCTTTCAGCTTTTCCATTTGATTTTTTCAGAGATGTCTTCAGTCTGTATATGATATATTCTGTTGCATTTTATTTCAAACTCTATTGTTTATATAGTAGTTTCATGAACTACTATTTATCTATTCCGTTGCATTATTGTTATAATACTCTGTGTTTGTGACTCTGTGATCATTTTATTTACTGTATATGCTGAGTTTTGCTAAATTTAAATTAACAATCTGATATTTTGAGTAATCCAAGTCCGACATGTGTGGATGCGAATGGTTGAAAATACCGGGATGTTACAGTTGGTATTAGAGCTCTGGTTTTAGGCAAAACTTAGCATATGTAGTAGATCTAATCATAGAATTACTTTCATTCGTTCTTGAATCTCTTCCTATTTGATTCATTTTCCTTTGATTTTTGGAATGCTTCCACTTGTTCTGAAATCCATTCGTGTCTCCCTTATTTGTATTCTTTTGATTCTGGAGCATCCCATAACTCCACTTCGAATGACCTCTATATAAAAAAATCGACGATCCCGCCAATCCTTGAATGATTTGCAAAGGGGTGAAACTCCTTTACAATTGGCATTGATTCACCGAAGATTTTTATACCCTCGGTTTTGATGCTGCTGTCTCTTGATATGTCGAATTCTATCTTTGGCGATCGAATGTCGATTTGCCTTAGAATTCCGCATCGATCATATTCCTGAAGTCACGACTGACCTGGTTTAGGTCGCCCACGATTTATATAAGTATATCCATCTTCTATTTTGTAATTTAATTATCTCATCTTCATTCGAGCCTATCTTCGAATCAGAATTATTTTTGATTAGAGTTCCTCTAATTTGAAATCTCTATCTTTGTTTTGGAATCCATTCTTGAATCATCCTTTGAAAAATCGTGTTTGTTTGTATTTTAGAAATTGTTTTATATATCGAAATTATTTCTTTGATAAGTATGATTATATTCTGTATATAAAAGTGAAAATGTTTTCGATAAGGATTATATACCTTTTAAAAGCGAGAATTTGAAGTTTCGAAAGGATTAGAAATTTTGAAAATTATATAAGAAATGATTTATACAAAAATGACTTATAACTGAAGGGTTTTTAATTTGGAATTTGAGAAATTGAACTCTGGCACTTTGAAATTGGTTTTAAGATTTTGAAAATATATAATAATACGATTAGAAAGTATTTTTCGAATAAGAAACGTTTCAAATGACTTCAAACGAGTTCCAATGATTTCGAAGAAATTTCAAAGAAGTTTTTACGAAAATAGAAGTCCAGAACTCAGTTATGTCGCTGGAGAATAATTTCGATGATGAGTGCACGCATCATCGATGTTGATTTTCGAGTTTCAGAGTGGGGGAGAGGCCACTTTTGTAGCTTTGCTATGCGACTGATTTTGTGAAAACAAATCTTGATTTCAAATTCCGAAGTATGATTTGATATTCGAAAGATATATGTATATATATTTGAAACGATTTGAAGTGAGCCGGTGCTCAGTCCTCGAATTTCGAATTTGATTTGGTATAACCATATCTATTAAAATTGATTTACTGAATGGTTGCTGATTTCCAACTCTTGGATTGGAAATTTGATTTCTCCGAATATTTTGAATGTTCGAACACTTCCAAATCGAGGTTTAAAATTCAAAGATAAGTAATTTCGAAAGGTATAAATTATTTGATAAAGTATATAAGTTAGTTTTGTATGTTTAAGTATGAAGTAATGTGATTTAAATAAGTTTAAAACTGTTTTGTTAAGTAAATGAATAAGACTATTTTGAATTATACTAGTATGGAATTTAGTTTTGAAATGTTTTGAATAAAATTTAGTTTTAAATGTTTTTAACTTAGTAACATCTTTTATAAAACTATATATATATATATATAGAATAATAATTTTCAAAAGGTAAATTGGATCTTTCAAAGAAATAAATAGTTTAAAGGTTTCAAAGGGGTGATTATAAATTTGATAATTATTTTTGGGTGTAGTTGATTTTGAGAAAAATATTTGGTTTCGAAAATAGATTGGAATTTAAAACCCAGTATTTATATGATGATTTTGGAAATGAATTTGTTTGACCTAAATTTTGTTGATTTGGAAACTAGGATTATTTTCTAAACCTATTATTTTGGAAACTTTGAAACTGAAGATATTAAATTTGGTAGAAATAATTTGGTGAAACCGTATATGATTTTGAAACTGAACTGATATTGAAACGAATTGAAATTGAGAACCTTTTTTTACTAAATATTTGATTTGGGAGTTATCGAACTTATATAAAATTGATTTGTATAAGTATGAAGTTGATTCGATAACTATTGATTTGGAAAGGTACTCAATTTGAAAAGCGAAATCTTATATAATCGAAGTCTATATAAGTGTGATTTGATATACTATTGATTTTGGAAAGTATTCGATTTGAAAATGAAATCCTATATATAATCGACTTTATATAAGTATGATACTTGAAATTGATTTGAAAAGGTACTATATGATACATATTTTCAAAGTAAAGATATGGAAAGTGTCTTCTGCTTGATATCCTCTTTGTGTCCACATTGTGGATTCATTCTATCGATATTATTCTCTCTGATTTGGGTTTTCCGGATATGATGCTCGAGTGTCCTTCGAATTCCATGGCGTTACCATGGTCTTACGAACTCGACTGTATATCGTAATTCGCAAGGCAGTGATTGCTTAAAAGGTACAGATGTTTCCTGGGGGATCCAGGTGTTACCATTGTGTATCTACGATCTATGGTTGTTTTAGTAGCGTAATCCGCAAGGCAGAGATTGCTTAAAGGGTACGGATGTTTCCTAGGAGATCCAGGCGTAACCATTGTGTATCCGCGGTTTAAAAGTTTTGTTGTCATAGTGTAATCCGTAAGGCAGAGACTGCTTAAAGGGTATAGATGTTTCCTGGGGGATCCAGGCATAACCATTGTGTATACGCGGTCTACAGTTTTTTTGGTTATCATGGCGAAATTCGTAAGGCAGTGATTGCTTAAAAGGTACGGATGTTTTTTGGGGGATCCAGGCGTAACTATTGTGTATCTGCGATCCCTGATTCGATTTGGTTGATTTGTTTGCATTGTACATTCCATATCGGCTTTGAAGGTTTTTCGAGTATTTTCCCTGGGTGTTGAAACAGGTCTACTAAATACTTGGAGAAATCTAGCTTTGCGCCTGATCAACGCATGGCCAGAGTTTGCAAGAATGAAGATAAACTTGTTAAGACATTGAGTTATAATAGTATTTTGATAAAAGTATTATATAAAGAATTTTTTTTATCATTTTTTTCTCTCTTTGTTTTTCCTTTTTCTCTTTCTTTCTAAGTAATTTAAAATGTTTAAAATACTGTTTATTTATATACTACATGATTTAATAGTAAATTATTAGTGTTTTATATAAGTGATTGATTTTTATATAAATAACTGAAACTGAAAATCTTAAAGTTTTATATTAATAAATGGTTTCAATTATTGAAATAAAGTGAAGTATTTAAATAATTGGAATATCTGAAATGATAAATAGAATCAAGCCAACCTAAAATAATGAATTTAAACAAACTTATTTGTATAACACTAAATTACATTCTAATATATGACTTTCTTAGAATATTCAAAAGTCAAAATGTTAGGATATAATAAAGGGTTGTACAAGAAGAAAACTTATGTAATAAATTGATCAAACTAAAATCGGCTTAGTATAAAGGTCGTAGATAGAAGGAAAATTTGTGTAGTATTTAATTACACTCAGGACATTAATATAACTTACCTAGAAAATTTTAAATGTAATTAGAATGTAAATTAGATAGTATATACCAGGATAAGAAATAGAATATCAAAGATGATATTTCTTAAGGCAATTTACTAATAATAAATTGAGAAAAAATGGAAAAATTTATTTGTTGAATATTATATAGTTATAAGATGTCTACACACGTAATATATGTTGTAAAATGTATGTAACGTGGAATAAATTAAATAAATAAAGGAGGACGATAGTTAAGCAAATAAATATGAACTTAAGAATAGTGAAATTGAAATTTTAAGTGAAAGCAACTTAACTTTGGTCAAATAGATTTAATAAATGGGAAAATAAATGAGCTAAATCAAATAAATTTTGTTTTGAAAAGGAAATTTTGTAATAGATGCTAATAAATTGAAATCAAATCTATTGATTTAGTACATTAAAATCGAATCAATAAAATATGGATATAATAAATAGTTACTGAATTTATAAAATGGATTAAACCAAATTGTTGGATAATAATTTATCTAAATTTTAAATCTGTATGATTTTGAATAGTTGTAGTAAAATGTTGGGATGTTACATGTGGTATAAAATTAATTACTTATATGGTTTTAAATTAATCGCTTGGTTTTGCATTCAGTCTATCTTTTCTTTTTGGATGGTCCTATCTTCCTACCTCGTTCCTTTTCGAGGACGAAAAGTTTTGAGTGGAGGAGAGTGCAACGACCCATAAATTTTAATTGGTTTTAATAACGTAATTAACTGAAATTTTGTGAAATGTTAAATAATTGGATTCAGAAATAAAAATTTGATATTTGGATTACGACTGTTTAAACATACCAAATGGTAAATTTTCATCAAAAAAATTGGAAGTTTATTTTATTGTGTAATTTTATTCCAATTCCAATTCAAATCAGACAATATTTGATGATAATAACTTATTTTCCAAACCTGAATATATTTATACAATAAATTTGTAAAGTATCTTCTGAGTGAGACGTCATAGTTCGTTTCTTCAAATTTGGACCTCTCTAGCCCCGTTTATCTTATTTCTGGCAAATTAGCAGCATTTCCGGTGCCGATTGTCGACTTTTGATCAAATGATCGCACCACTGATATTTGTATATCATTCTGTTCGCCTCATCGTGCTGATCTCAGCGATATATTCATTTCTGTATTTTGAGATCCGATACACGACGGAAACAATAAACTATTGGTCGTAACGGCACCTTCAATTGTGACGGTTAACTTTCCTTCAGTTTCAAATATTGAAACATGCTGCACACACAAATATTAATTGCTTTAAATTATTTAGTTGTGTAAGTGCGTGACCATTATTACATCAAACCGTTGTATAATTCAAAAGCCTATTCTAGCTACCGTATATAATAAAAGTATTGTTTATATTTTTGCCGTGACTTCATTTCTTGTTCCATTCATTTTGCCTACTACTCCTCTCCCCTGGCCGAAAGCCTATTCTTCTTCCTAACTTTATTCCCTGCCACCTGTACAAATGTTTTTCCTCTCAGGGTTTTTTCTTTCCCACGTCTGAAGCAAACGCCGACCCCCTCCCTCTCATCATTCGCCTCCACACACCAAAACCTCGAGATCCAAGCCGAACACCCGACGAAATCTCACCACAAGCAGCTTCCCTCTCCCCAACTGCGCAGTGGTTGACTTCGCCAGAACCGCCACACGCAGCAAGCACCCATGTGCGCAGGCTCCAACAACCCACCACGTCATCTCCGTTTATTGTAGCATCCACACCTGAGATCAACAAACGTGCTTCCCCTTCTTTCTTTTGCATGTGCATGAACCTTCCCTGTTATGTAGGAAATATATATATATATATATATTATAAAGCCTATTGTTTATATACTACATAACATATATTGTCTTTGGTCTGCATTTATATGTATGATATATATACTGAGCTTTCAAAAATTTTGTGCGTTTATACTTTATACTTGTTGGTTTAAATATTGATTTGGTAAAGTGTGTATATATATATATTGTTATAAAGTTTATATTTATGAGCAAACCTACTTATAATTTTGTATATACATATTTAACGTCTGCAGTAATATACATTTATTTAACTAGTGAGTCTGCACATATAAAATGTATATTAATATTTTATATTATGGTTACATGAGTTTACATGATGATTATTATAGTTAGTATATATAAGTTATTAGTATATGTATTTTATTAGTCTTACTTGTTTGCTACAGTAGTGTATGTTAGTTTATAATAGATTTATATATATATATATAGACACACACACAAGCTACAGATTTTCTTTTATACTCGCTTGGTTATATATGTACGTTGTTAGTAGGTAAGCTATATATGATGAATACATGGATTTTAAAAAAATTCAATTACTGTTAGGTTATATATGTATGTAAAGTTATATATTGGATCTATATAATCTATACTATTATATTATTAGTGAGTTGGATTTCAAGAGCCCCCAAGCCTCTTGGCTATTTTGGAAAATGAACAGTCCGGTATTTTATTTTATTTTTTCTAACATCTCGCGCTCCTTTTCCTCCTTTTTCCCGAGCTCCCATTTCCTTCTTTCCCCATACCCGCGCGATAATGTCCCCATCAAAATTCTCTTCTTCTAGCCCTAAAACAGATTGCGGCTGCGGATTCCCACAAATATTCGACCCTATGATCAGAGCCAGCGATCAAAGCTCCGCTTATCAACGCTGGTTTTTCCTACCGTTCTTCGACATCCTCTTTGTGCGACGCTTCTATATTTTTTCATCGTTCCTCCAAGATGCGACATAGAAGAGTGAATTTCACGGCAGTCTTCCTCTACTGCCGTAGAAGCGGTGGACAGTTGTTGAGTCGCATGGTGTCTTCCCAATTGCCCTGTCTTCCTCGAATGCAAGTACATCCTTTTATCTTCGATTATTGCCTTTTCACAGATTCAATTTAGATTTCCTGTATTTTCTCCATATTATTGCTACTACTGGCGGTGAAACTTGATCTCTTTGTTTTCTTCCATTGCTCTTTATAGCAAGCCGATTCAAAATCCACTTCTTCCCTTATATCTAGGACGCTCCTTCTTTGTCTTCCATTTCCACCTTTATGTTGAGTTTTGATTTTGTTTTAGGTAACTTCAACCACCGAAACTTCACCTCCTTTTGTATATTGTATTCGTTGCAATTTTTTCTAACTCTCCATCGTTTTACTTATTTGAACTTATTTGTGCTGACCTAATGTTGCACAACCTTATGATTTTCACATGCTGCTGTCTTTTGTTTTAATCGGAGCTACATTTCAGGTATGACCTAGGCTTTATAATTGCATGTTACCTTTGTTTTCTCATTTATAATATGTGGTTTTAATTTCCACCGTGCTTGCTTCAATCTGATGCTTCATCACATTTATCGTGCCTTGGATTTCTCTTTAGGATTTGAGATTTGATATTAATTAATCCACATCTACTATTTACCTAATTTTTCTTCAATCTGTGTCCTAAATGTTTCATGCTATCTGCAGGTAAAGACACCAACTGAACCAAATATTCAATTAAAAGGTGTTGCAAATTGAGAAGGTTTGCATTTATGCTTAACTATTATATCCTCCTTTTTAAAATAATAATAAATTTATATGTTTTTTTTATTTTGCTTCAAATCTTTGGTCATACTTTCATGCTACTAATCTTGGTCTATCCTATTATTTGTCTTATAAAAGGAAATAAATATTATGTTCATTTATATATTTAGATAGTTATGCAATTTGGAAAATTTTCCTTCAATGTTCAATGCATTTATTTATGCGGATAATTCTTTTGGATTACAATGTTCACTCAAGCATTAGGTCATACCTTTAAGGATAATAAATCACTTTCCTAAGAAGAATGACGGCACCAATCTAATAATATACTAATTTTTTTCAGTAATATTTGGAAGAGTAAATTCTTTATGGCTAAATACACATTGAATTGCTTTTTTACCCTTAAGAGTATACATATTATACTTGAGATTTGTTGATATTGACATTCGTACAAAACATTACCAAAAATTAACATGTTTATAGGTAAAATGGTGTGGCCTTACAAGCAGGCTACCATGTATTTTTATGATTTTGTACTCGCATATGAAATATTTATTCACTAAAAGTTTTAACTGTATTCTTGGTTTCAAAATTCACAATCCAACATCCATATTAGGTAAGTAAAACAGTTTACTGCCCATTCAATGTAAGTAAAAAAAATCCTTTCCAAAGAAAAATGAGAGATTCATACTAGGCAATCTAATGGATCATTTCAATCAGATCTAGAAGAATATATTATTATTTTTAAGATTATGCGGATTGAATTATTATTGGGGTCTTAACAATTGGACCAAAATGTAAGTTTCTATGAAGTACTATCGAATGATATGTTTAAAATAATATGATGTGGCTTATTGTAGGTCTAAAATATATATTTGATAATCTGCAGTTAACTATTTATATGAGATATTTATCCATAAAAAGTATCCATTGTTTTTTCTTTTGTCTTTAAATTCACAATTCAATAAAAAAATGAGTTAACATGTGCTCATGTATAAACTTTAAGTATAAATTTTTTGTACTTTGATTTTCTTTGTAGAATTTCATATTTATAATCTTAATCCATGCTAACATTTGGTTTTTGAAAAATACTGTATAATCATATGTTTAAACTAAAATTGCGTGGCTTACTTTACATCTAAAATATGTGCTTTGGAAGATGCACTCTACTCTTTGTATGGAATGTTTTTTCAACCTTGATGTTTAGACAAATTCAATATTCTAACAGTTTCTGCTACAATACTGACTTGATATCTATTCGTGTATGAACTTTAAATATTTTGGATTTGGGATAATTTAAGTTTACACTTCTCTTTACTTGAATTTTGTTTATAGTATTTTCATGTTAGTTCCTTTTTATTATATGAAATTGATTTTTTTTTACAAAATTCTTTTGAGTAATATACTTAACCCCTGCATGTTTTCTTTTTCTATGATATTGAAGCTTTTGTATGTAATGGGTGCATGTTTAATTATTTGATTTCTATCTATAATTTTCATCTTGAATTTAAGCACATTAATATTTCATTTTAGTTACTACTAATAATAGTTTATGTCTGTTGTTATTTCCTGCATTCACTCACTGTATATTTTAAGGTTTACCACTGTACGAAATATTACATATTTTTTTACTTCCCATAATAGCAAGAATAGATATTTTGAATTATTTAGTAAATATACTTTATTTGTTCTACAATTTTTATTAATTATCAATCAATATAAGCACAAACCACGTGTTACGATGTCCATTGGAAGGTTATGGACAAGTTTCTTATACAAAAAATTCAGTGCAGCTCAAAAGTGTCCAGCTTGAAATTTGAAAATTTTCATCAATAGGTGCAAGCGGTAGTAGTTTGTTATTGCTGGCATTGGCTACTTCATGCATGAAAGTGCTGCAAATGATGGTTACAGCCAACCTAAACCTAAAATTACAATAACAAACTGTTGGTATCGTCTGTTGATTACTATGCCAAAATAATTTGAATAATAAACAAGCTCAGATTTCTAGATTATAAACTTATCGCAATCATTGCTTTATTCATACTGATATAACAACCATTTCATGCTTGATGTCATTCTATACGAAGGTTAAAATAAAAGGGTGAGCAATGAGGAAGGCATTGATAGCTCAGATTGCATGATAGTTCTTTCTTTTATAAAGGATGTCAATGTGTATTCTCAAACTAAATGGTGCGATGATGTCGGGTAATGTATCTTTCTAATGAGTGGTACCCTTTCTGATATTTAGTCCTCTAAACATTTGGTTATCATTTAGTTTCCATTTACTTACGTTCCTTTCATTACTGGAAATATTTACGACAATTCTATCTAATAGAATTGGCTATGCTTTTCTTTCTATATGACAGACATAAAAATTATCAAGTAATCTTAACTTTTTTAGCTGTTGCATTTCTTCCTAATTATTGTTGAGAAAATGGGTTATTTCTATTTACGTATTGTAGATAATAATGTATTTGATTAAGATTTGTGTTTCGGTTAATAATTAGATAATTCATTTTTTTATCAACTATACATATTGAAATATCAATTGGTTCATTGGCACAAAAGTACAGTGTGTATCAGTTTGTATTAAATATTTCTTATAATGTAAAAGTTAATTCAAATCAGTCATGAACCAATGTTTATACTAGCATGTTTCACTGTATCACCATATTTGATTTGTTAAATACGGAAACAAAATAGTGAAGAGGTCTGTTTGGATAAAAAGATGATTAAAGGATGACCCAAAAGATGACATTTTTTGTTAGTAGAAAATATTAAATTGGTTATGCTATTCCTATATTATTTATTGATAAAAATAACCTTATGATATTTCTCTATATATAATCTGAACAGAAAAGGAAAACTTTGAATTTATGGATTAATAATTAAAAGCTATAAGATTAAAATTATAGAAAACCAATTATTAAAATCTAAAATCTAAAATTCAAAAAATCAATTTTCATTTAACTTTCAAATTTTGAAACGTCAAGAATAAAATTTGACATTTAAACAGTTGACAAAATCTATAGATTCATCTGTAATATCTCTAAATTGTCTACAATTTTTCAAAACTACAAATTTGAATATTTATTTATTAGAATGTTTTTCTTTCAAATTAGTAGAAAGGGTCAATTATAATATTTATTGCTTTTAACAAAAGAAAAATACATTTTGTTCATTTTCCTTATCAAATTATTATTTCTTGCTTGATTTTGTATTAATTTTTTGATTTTCTTGATTTTTTTTTTGCAAATGAGAAGAGAAGGAAATTAGGGAAAACATAGTCAATATGAGAGTATTGTCCACTACTAAGGATCAATGCAACTACTAAGAGTGCTGGAAGATATGGTGTGATTAATTTGCACTGAAATAAGTTCTCAGAATATTTCTTTTGTAATGATTTGTAAAGAACAACCTAAAGTCTAAGATATATCTCCAATGAATACAATATCCAAATATGATACAACATTGCCCAACATATATTAGAGCACAAATACAATGCTATAGCATAATAAATAACTTGAACTTGAACCACCAAGTGAGAACTCCAATATCTGTAACTCCATCTCCATTCCAAAGCAAGCTCGAACCCCCATCAAGTTGGACTTAAGCAAGGTCAGTCATATAGTCAGCAATGCGATCGCCAAGATCCAAAAGCTGAAAGCTATCGACTCTACACCTACTATTTGACTATCTGAAAAACCCAACTCTAGACTGCCCGTGCGGAAAATTGTGAGCACCCAGAGTTTAGATAGCGAACAATAAAATCCAGCTCTGTCATGGGACTGGTGTGAGTAAACAAAAACAGTTTATCTTTATCAAAAGCAAAACAAAAGATTTTTAAAGAAATTTGCAATGCTTTCTGGAAAATGAAACTACCATAAGACCTCCCACCACACACACAATGCAAGCGCACAATTGGAGGAGATTTCTCCTTATGTTAGTGAAACATTCTTGATACGCAAAAAATCTTTTGATATTACTATTACTGCATAGTGGAAATCATTTGCAAGTATAATATTAATCTTAGCCAGCATAGACATTTTGAACTATGCCTATTATAGATACCATCTAAATAGTGGGGGGCCACCATAAGTAAATGGCAGGTTATTCAGAATTAGTTATATGACACAAAGTCCTCTCCCGGCTAAACCGAATAATGAGCGCAATATTTAAAAACATATGGATATTGGGATCTCTTAGTTAGGTCATAACTTAAAGCCTAAACCTTTCTTTAAATGGTTTTAAAAAATTACCATTTTAATCTTTTAAACTAAAAGATTCACTTCACAATGTTCATCAATCTTCCACAAAGATTCATTCGTGGCCTTTCTAAACAATTTCCCTTTTAGACTAACTCATCCAATCTTTAAATTGAAGATTCAATTCATAGCTTTCAAAATAATTCTATTTCAAATCTTTTATACAAAAGATATACCTTTCAGATCCTCTTCAATTTCAAAAAAAGTTCAACAATCTTTCACAAAGATTTATTCATAGCTTCCAAAACAATTCTATTTCAAACTTGAAATCTTTTCAACATGAATTAGAAATCCTTTCTTTATACGAAAGCTATTATTATTTGAAAAACAATCCTTTTCGTTTTGGAGAAATCCGATTACATTTGCACAAGTTAAAGCCCTTCAAGTATAAAACTTGGGTTAAATTCAAATTCCCAAAACAATACTTTTAAAATGGTTTTAAAACCCATATGAACACATTTATAACTTGCATAACCTTTTTAAACCATAATTTTTCAAATATAGAATTCAATTTCAAATCTTGAATTCAATTTCAAATCATATTATTTAAATTTCAAAATTTTATCAAGTTATTCAAAATAACTTTTATCTTCAAAACTCCTTTTCAAAAGCTTTTCATATTTAACCCAATTCCATTTCCAAAATGATTTGGATTCAAACTTCAACTTTTAAAACCATATAAAATACAAATTATCAGTGACTTAACCAATTTCTCGTGAAATCCATATTTGTGTGTATATGGTGTAGTCGAGGAGTTTTACACAATAGTGCAACATCATCAATCATCACAGATTAAATCATATCAATTCAATAAGCAGTATAATCTGCAACGCTTATTCTCCATTGATAGATTCACAGACAAATAATATACACTCAATACAGATAAATATATTACATTCATCACAGCTCAAATTAAAACAGACACACATCAGGGATATCAAACAATTCAACATTTAACGGAATCCAAACATCCATAAGTAAGATCAATTAATTATCTGATTAATTTAATCAGAATTATTAATTATGAATAAATTTCTTATCCCAGTTAAATAATATTAATTAATTACAAACCTTAATCATTAATTAACCTTTAATCATTTATTAATTAACCTTTAATAAATTAATTAATCAACTTTAATTAATAAATTAATCAACCTTTAATCATTAATTATCCTTTAGATTGATTACCCTTAATTAATTAATTAAATAAATTAATTAACCCTTAATTACTTACCATTAAATTAATTATCCTTAGTAGATGATTATCCCTAATACTTTCATTAAATAAATCTTTAATTAATTAATTACCTTAAATTAATTAATTAATCACACAAATTAATTATCCTTAATTAATTATAATAAGTAATTATCCCTAATTACTTAATTAACTTTAACCATTCATTAATTACTTTTAACTAAGTAATTAATTACCTCTAATTACTTATATTAATTAATCTTCTAATTAATTAATTATCCTTAATCAATCTTTGGTTAAGTAATTATACTTTAAAATGATTATCCTTTAATTATTTTCATTAAGTAATTATCCTTTAATTACTTATATTAAATAATCACCTTAATTAATGAATTAAGTAATTAATCCTTAATTATTATTTAAACTTTATTTAATAACCTTTGAAAATAAATTATCGTTTATATATAAATTAACTTAATACCTTTAAGTTAATTACTAATCAAAATATTATTTTTAAGATAAACCATTTAACTTCTTAATTAAACTATAAAATTTTATTTCAAAATAGACTTAAGAAAACAAAGCTTAATTAATTTTAAGTTAAAATAACTATAGAATTTTATCAAACCAAAAATTAAATAAACTATTAATATGTAAAAGAAATTTGTTTTAAGAATAAAATTCTAAAACTTGTTTTATTTTAAAATTTAAAACTCAGACTTTCTTTACTTTCAAAACCTATGCCAAGTTACTTTAAATTTTTAGCCTGAAAACATGTTTTCCTTTAAAATTTCAAAACCTGATATTAGTTTCAAACAGACCCGAGCCAAAACACTAGAAACCCGAGCTAGCTTCGTGACACTCGCTAAACACAGCTACTTCGAGTCGCCCTACAATTCGCACGAGCACAACACCGAGTAACACTCAATCTTCCCTAACATAACACAGCCAGATGCACAGAGGTGCATGGTGCACGTACACCGATGAACTGTGATGCTCCGACCATCAATGCTGGTCTTAACACATCACCGACGTCACTCGCAACCAAGCACGACTACCCTACTTCCTCGATTCGACGAAAATTGAAATCGACCCAAAATTTCAACTCCAGGAACCACCACCACGTCAAATTCTCCCCGCTCCGATGATCCCATCACTTGGATGTCCGCCGCATCGTCCAGAGCATCTTCACGACATCCAGCGTCGTTATCCCCATATGCGCAAGATTCCGGTTCAACGATGGCGATGCAACAATCCCGACTACCTCCACAATCGAAATCCAACTTCGAACCCTAGTTCGACTCTGGCCAGCCACAACGGCCATCAGTAAATTACCACACTATTTTTCGAGAGATCACTGCACCACCCCCTTCCTCCAGACCAAAGCTTGACATCCATACCTTTCCCGTTCGTCGACAATCGTCAAATATCCAATTTCTAAACAACTTAGTATATCTCAACATTTCCAAACTATAAAATCATAAAACTTATATCAAAATTCATGATTTTCTAAGATGAAACAGATTGTGAAACCAAAACACAATTCCCAGATTTTGGATTTTTGACCAATATTTGATTTCTACTGCAAAATCTTATTTTTGAAATAATTTAACAATATTTCTTTTTAAAACTATTTTTAAAAATATAATCTGGTTGATACTAACATATTCCTTTTAAAGATCAGGTTCTAAAGCAGTTTGGAGGAAGGGGAATTTGATTTTAAATCAAATTTGGTCTGTAATAAAACAAAACGACACTGAAGAATTAATATATCTTGATATGCACACATCATATTCAATGTACATATAAACATTCATGCATATATAATAATTAGACAAACACTTTTCATAATATATTCAAGTGTTAACCACAAATATCAAGGCATAAAGGCAGATTTAGGGAGTTTGCTCACCTTAGAAATGGAAATAGAGAAGCTTTTCATTTGAAAAACTGGGAACAGTTGTTGTCTTTGATCTGGATTTCTACTTTGAACTGAAGCTTGCTTATTTGATTTAGTTGCCTCTGATCTTGAACTTTGATTTTTTTTATGAATCCATGTTGATCTGATCCACAAGCTTCAGGCTTGAATTCTTTTTACAGTTGTTTCCATATTTTGGTTTTAGTTTGATTTAGTTCTTCTGAAATCTTGATGTTGAATTGAATCTGCTCCAGGTTTTTGAATTTAGCTTTGTTGTTTGTTTTTGTTTTGTTTTCTGTTCTGAGATGATCTAGAGTTTGATCAGGTCTTACAATATGAAGAAATTGTTTGATTTAGCTTTAAATTTTCTTGTTTGAAGTTTCTTTTTAGCTTTGAACCAAACGAGAAAAAAAGGAATTCGTGATATATATATATATATATATGTAAACTTGTTTTACATTTTTTATTATAATTTGGAAAACCAAGGGACACTTATATTTTGCATGGTGACATTGTTAACACTTGTTTAATTTTCATAATAAAATGCTTACACTTGTTTAAACAAATAAATTTATGTTTAGCCCTTTGTTTTAATTAATTTATATATTAAGTTTTAAACCTTATCATTTTATAATTTTGTAAATCGCATTTTATACATTTTCAAACTATTATTTAAACTTGCATAACTTATAAAGAAAATGATTTAAAGACTAATTTCTATATTAATCCCAAAGTA
This sequence comes from Allium cepa, assembly GCA_030765085.1. Taxonomy (NCBI): domain Eukaryota; kingdom Viridiplantae; phylum Streptophyta; class Magnoliopsida; order Asparagales; family Amaryllidaceae; genus Allium; species Allium cepa. Next base: position 26,461,782 of record CM060939.1, on the reverse strand, counting down.
AAAATCCAATTTGTTTTCCATATATTTATTAAAGAATTTCACAATCCTTTCTGCAATCTATATACATAAATATGTATACAAACACACTTTATTGGATTTCCAAATCAATTTCTTTGTTTACAATCCAATTCTATTTAAAAACATTTATTTTGAGCTACAAATTAAAATTTTCAAATTTTATTCATATAAATAAACAAGTATATGTCTTATTAAATTTGAAAAATTCAAATTAATCCACAATTTAATTAAAAAATTATTTTAATCATTAATTTAAGTTCAACTCAAAAACGGGATCGTTACAGATTCCCCCTTAAGAAAATTTCATCCTCGAAATTTGCAAAACAGGGAGACAAAAAAAGAACAGATGGGGAATGTTTTACCAGATCGAATTGAATATCTGTTCTGCATTTGGTTTTCCAAATCAGAATATCATCAATAGATACGAGAATAAATTATTCAACATTTTAAGAAATACTCGTGTCATTCGGCCTATAGATATGCAGGGCATTGGTTAGTTCGAATGGATAACAAACCGTTCGTAGAGTATATCTTGACCAAAAGAACAAATAAATGGATTCAACCTTCCGCAATTCTCAAACCCTAGATATGGATTCCAAACTCAGGTCGGAATACCCCAAAGAACATATTAACTAGTCCCACTTCCGACTTCGATCCAAACAAGAAGTCACAACAAAAATTTCAAATTTGGTTTTGATCGAAATTGTTTTATCGATACAATCAAATTCAATTCCATATTTTATTAACCAATTTATTTCAATTTCAAATTTATTAAAGTTGAAATAGAAAGCTGAGGGAAACTGATAATTAGAATACGAAATAGGAACTTATCTTCACGATTCACAGTGCCATCACCTCACCAAAGCTTCTTCTCGTAGCTGTCATCAAGAAATCAAAGAATTGAAATTGAATGAGCAACAAAGAAGATTGATAGAGAAAAGATTGTTTTCATTGTTGTAGGTATTGACCATTTGTAGTTGTAATCACATGTCCCCTACCTCGTCCTCTTCTTGTACTCATACTCACTATCAATGGATAGTAAAAGAATTTACTGAGGCATACGAACAAGATATCTTAGGGATATACTCATTCTAGGGTATACTTCACCCTATCTCTAATGAGTTACCTAATGTGTTATACTCTTAAGCTAAAGTTCCAACCTTCAGCTCTGATACCAAAATGTCACGACCCAAATTTCAGTGTTCGAAAATCGACACCCGTACTTCACTTGTACTCGAATGCCGCAGATCCAACCATTGAAATCTGATTTGTGTTGGAGCTTATAACACATTAAGTACAATAGAACACAGCGGAAAAAAGAATGAATATATCGTATATCTCCAGTGAATACAATATCCAAATATGATACAACATTGCCCAACATATATAAGAGCACAAATACAATGCTATAGCAGAATAAATAACTTGAACTTGAACCACCAAGTGAGAACTCCAATATCTGCAACTCCATCTCCAATCCAAAGCTAGCTCAAACCCCCATCAAGTTGGACTTAAGCAAGGTCAGGCATACAGTCAGCAATGCAATCGCCAAGATCCGAAAGCTGAAAGCTATCGACTCTACACCTACTATTTGATTATCTGAAAAACCCAACTCTAGACTGCCCGTGTGGAAAATTGTAGGCACCCAGAGTTTAGATAGGGAACGATAAACTCCAGGTCAGTCATGGGACTGGTGTGAGCAAAAAAAAGCAGTTTATCTTTATCAAAAGCAAAACAAAAGATTTTTAAAGAAATTCGCAATGCTTTATGGAAAATGAAACTACCATAAGGCCTCCCGCCACACACACAATGCAAGCGCACAACTGGAGGAGATTTCTCCTTATGTTAGTCAAACATGCTTGATACGCAAAAAATCTTTTGATACTATTATTAGTGCATCGTGGAAAATATTTACAAGTATAATATTAATCTTAGCCAGCATAGACATTTCGAACTATGCCTACTGTAGGTACCATCTAAACAGTGGGGCACCACTATAAGTAAATGGCAGGTTATACAACTAAAACCGTACAGGGCGCGTATTGTTTCTTTGGATTTCTAACAAATGGTCAGACCGAGGAACTTCCCACACCGAATGGGAAGCCTCTGGAGGGACGCCCCCGAGAACCTAACCAGATCTCTGCCAACACAAGGTCGGGTTACAGAGGTAACTAGGCAACTACTAACACGAGCATGCCATCCCCCGGTCGTTACCAACCTTTATCTGAGGCACCTCTACATCAACAAACACAAAGCAATAAGTTTGCAGAAACCACATAGGTAAATATCTGGGCTCCATACCATGGTACCACCTTTTATCCAGAAGGAAATGGACATACCCTTAGGGGGTGCTACCCCCGAATAACATTACTGCAACGATTCCTGTTTCGACCATTACCGGGTTGTGAGGCTCGACGAAGTCACGTCCACAAAGCTACGCTTTACACAAAAGCCATGCTTCGATCAAAAATGATCAGCAGCACTTCGTATGCCACATTACCAAATTGGGAATGTATCACTAGTAACCATCAACTACATAACATCTGAGCTCGTACGTATCAGAGAAGGGCGTTAAGCTAAGAGAATAAATTCTCTGCCACCTAACAGAAATGTATTTGATAGAAATCAGCTTTACATCTCAAAGTGTAATGTCAGACACACATCCATAAAAGTCTGTTCCGGGTTCGAACAGAACCGAAGGCACTTCACAAAGAAGCCCTTGCAAATCCGGATAATCCCTAATCACGTCCGGACTCCCCATCACAAAGGTTGATCAAATCTCTATACCGGGGATCAGCCGGTGCAGAGACATTCGACGAGTTATCCTTTCGCTTTCAAAAATATATGATCTTCACCATCGGTCTTCAAATTCTCTCTATAATGTCGTATCATTATTCGAAATTGTTTATTTGACGCAAAGTCCTCTCCCGGCTAAACCGAATAATGAGCGCAGTATTTAAAAACATATGGATATTGGGATCTCAGTTAAGTCACAACTTAAAGCCCAAAACCTTTCTTTAAATGGTTTAAAAAAATTACCATTTTAATCTTTTAAACAAAAAGATTCACTTCACAAAGTTCACCAATCTTCCACAAAGATTCATTCGTAGCCTTTCTAAACAATTTCCCTTTCAGACTAACTCATCCAATCTTTAAATTGAAGATTTAATTCATAGTTTTCAAAACAATTCTATTTCAAATCTTTTATACAAAAGATATACCTTTCAGAGCCTCTTCAATTTCAAAACAAAGTTCAACAATCTTTCACAAAGATTTATTCATAGCTTCCAAAACAATTCTTTTTCAAACTTAAAATCTTTTCAACATGAATTGGAAATCCTTTCTTTATATGAAAGCTATTACTATTTGAAAAACAATCCTTTTCGTTTCGGAGAAATCCGATTACATTTGCACAAGTTAAAGCCCTTCAAGTATAAAACTTGGGTTAAATTCAAATTCCCAAAACAATACTTTTAAAATAGTTTTAAAACCCATATAAACACATTTATAACTTGCATAACCTTTTTAAACCATAATTTCCAAATATAGAATTCAACTTCAAATCTTGAATTCAAATTCAAATCAAATTATTTAAATTACAAAACTTTATCAAGTTATTCAAAATAACTTTTATCTTCAAAACTCCTTTTCAAAAGCTTTTCATATTTAACCTAATTCCATTTCCAAAACCATTTGGATTCAAACTTCAACTTTTAAAACCATATAAAATACAAATTATCTGTTACTTAACCGATTTTTCGTGAAATCCATATTTGTGTGTTTATGATGTAGTCCAGAGGTTTTACACAATAGTGCAACATCATCAATCATCACAGATTCAATCATATCAATATGGATAAGCGGTATAATCTATAACGCTTATTCTCCATTCACAGATTCACAGACAAATAATATACATTCAACACAGATAAATAAATTACATTCATCACAGCTCAAATTAAAACAGAGCATCACACATCAGGGATATCAAACAATTCAACATTCAATAGAATCCAAACATCCATAAGTAAGATCAATTAATTATCTGATTAATTTAAATCGGATTAATTACCTATGAATAAATTTCTAATCTCGGTGAATTAATATTAATTATTGCAAACCTTAATCACTAATTAACCTTTAATCATTTATTAATTAACCTTTAATAAATTAATTAATCAATTTTAATTAATAAATTAATCAACCTTTAATCATTAATTATCCTTTAAATTAATTACCTTTGTTAATTAAATAAATTAATTAACCCTTAATTAATTACCATTAAATTAATTATCCTTAATAGGTGATTATCCCTAATCACTTTCATTAAATAAATCTTTGATTAATTAATTATCCTCAAATTAATTAATAATCCTCAAATTCATTAATAAATCACACAAATTAATTATCCTTAGTTAATTATAATAAGTAATTATCCCTAATTACTTAATTAACTTTAACCATTCATTAATTACTTTTAACCAAGCAATTATCTTTAAGTAATTAATTACCTCTAATCACTTATATCAATTAATCTTCTAATTAATTAATTATCCTTAATTATGAAATTAATTAGCCTTAATCAATCTTTGATTAAGTAATTATACTTTAAAATAATTATCCTTTAATTATTTTCATTAAGTAATTATCCTTTAATTACTTATATTAAATAATCGCCTTAATTAGTGACATTAAGTAATTAATCCTTAATTATTATTTAAAAATTTATTTAATAACCTTTGAAAATAAATTAGCATTTATACATAAATTAACTTAATACCTTTAAGTTAATTATTAGTCAAAATATTATTTTTAAGATAAACCATTTAACTTCTTAGTTGAGCAATAAATTTTTATTTCAACACAGAATTAAGAAAACAAAGCTTAGTTAATTTTAAGTTAAAATAACTATAGAATTTTATCAACCCAAAAATTAAATAAACTATTAATATATAAAAGAAATTTGTTTTAAGAATAAAATTGTAAAACTTGTTTTATTTTAAAATTTAAAACTCGGGCTTTCTTTACATTCAAAACATATGCCAGTTACTTCTAAATTTTTAACTTGAAAACTTTTTTCCTTTAAAATTTGAAAATTTGATATTAGTTTCAAACAGACCCGAGCCAAAACACTAGAAACCCGAGCCAGCTTCATGGCACTCGCTAAACACAGCTACTTCGAGTCGCCCTTCAATTCGCACGAGCACAACACGGAGAAACACTCAATCTTTCGTAACACAACACAGCCAGACACACAGAGGTGCACGTACACTGACGAACTGCGATGCTTCGACCATCAACGTTGGTCTCAACACATCACCGACGTCACTCGCAACCAAGCATGACCACCCTACTTCCTTGATTCGACGTAAATTGAAATCGACCCAAAATTTCAACTCCAGGAATCATCACAATGTCAAATTCGCCTCACTCCGACGATCCCATCCACCTAGACCTCCGTCACTTCGTCCAAAGCATCTTCATGGCATCCAGCATCCTTACCCCCATACGCGTAAGATCCCGATTCAACAATGGAAATGCAACAATCCCGACTACCTCCACAATCGAAATCCATCTTCGAACCCTAATTCGACTCTGGCCGGCCACAACGGCCATCAGTAAATTACCACACTATTTTTCCAGAGATCACTGCGCCACCCCCTTCCTCCAGACCAAAGCTCGACATCCATACCTTTCCCGTTCGTCGGCAATCGTCAAATATCCAATTTCTGATCAACTCAGTATATCTCAAAGTTTCCAATTTATAAAATCATAAAGCTTATATCAAAATTCATGATTTTCTAAGATGAAATAGATTGTGAAACCAAAATACAATTCCCAAATTTTAGTTTTTTGACCAATATTTGGTTTCTACTGTAAAATCTTATTTATTGATATAATTTCACATATTTCTTTTTTAAATTATTTTCAAAAATATAATCTGGTTGATATTAACATATTCTTTTTAAAGATCAGGTTCTAAAGCACATTGGAGGAAAGGGAATTTGATTTTAAATCAAATTTGGTCTGTAATAAAACAAACGGAGATTGAAGAATTAATATATCCTAATAGGCACACATCATATTCAATGTACATTTAAACATGCAAGCATATATAATAATTAGACAAACACTTTTCATAATATATTCAAGTGTCAACCACAAATATCAAGACATAAAGGCAGATTTAGGGAGTTTGCTCACCTGAGAAATGGAAACAGAGAAGCTTTTCATTTGAAAAATTAGGAATAGTTGTTGTCTTTGATCTACAATTCTAATTTGAACTGAAGCTTGCATATTTGATTTAGTTGCCTCTGGTCTTGAACTTTGATTTTTTTTATGAATCCATGCTGATCTGATCCACAAGCTTCAGGCTTGAATTCTTTTTACAGTTGTTTCTAGATTTTGGTTTTAGTTTGATTCATTTTTTATGAAATCTTGATGTTGAATTGAATATGCTCCAGGTTTTTGAATTTAGCTTTGCTGTTTGTTTTTGTTTTGTTTTCTGATCTAAGATGATCTAGAGTTTGATCAAGTCTTACAATATGAAGAAATTGTTTGATTTAGTTTTAAATTTTCTGGTTTGAATTTTCTTTTTAGCTTTGAACCAAATGAGAAAAAAAGGAATTCATGATATATATATATATATATATATATATATATATATATATAAACTTGTTTTACATTTTATTATTATTATTTTGAAAACTAAGGGACACTTGTATTTTGCATGGTGACATTGTTAACACTCGTTTAATTTTCATAATAAAATGCTTACACTTGTTTAAACAAATAAATTTATGTTTAGCCCTTTGTTTTAATTAATTTATAAATTAAGTTTTAAACCTTATCATTTTATACATTTTCAAACTATTATTTATACTTGCATAACTTATAAAGAAAATGATTTAAAAACTAATTTCTATATTAATTCCAAAGTAAAAATCCAATCTGTTTTCCATATATGTATTAAAGAATTTCAAAATTCTTTCTACAATCTATATATATAAATATATATACAAACACACTTTATTGGATTTCCAAATCAATTTCTTTATTTACAATCCAATTCTATTTAAAAACATTTATTTTGAGTTTCAAATTTCAAATTTCAAATTTTAAAAATTTATTTATATAAATAAACAAGTGTATATCTTATTAAATTTGAAAAATTCAAATTAATCCACAATTTAATTAAAAAATTATTTTAATCATTAATTTAAATTCGAGTCAAAAAGGGGATCGTTATAGATTCCCCCTTAAGAAAATTTCGTTCTCGAAATCTGCAAAACAGGGAGACAACAAAGAACAGATGGAGAATGTTTTACCATATCAAATTGAATATCTATTCTGCATTTGGCTTTCCAAATCAGAATATCATCAATAGATACGAGAATAAATTGTTCAACATTTTACGAAATACTTGGGTCATTTGGTCTATGAATATGCAGGGCATTGGTTAGTTCGAAGAGATAACTAACCATTCGTAGAATATATCTAGACCCAAAAGAACAAATAAATGGATTCAACCTTACACAATTCTCAAACACAAGATATTGATTCCAAACTCAGGTAGGAATACCCCAAAGAACATATTAACTTGTCCCTCTTTCGACTTCGATCCACACAAGAAATCACAACAAAAATTTCAAATTTGGTTTTGATCCAAATCGTTTTATCGATACAATCAAATTCAGTTCCATATTTTATTAACCAATTTATTTCAATTTAAAATTTCAAATTTATTAAAGTTGAAACAGAAAGCTAAGGGAAACTGATGATTAGAATATGAAATAGGAACTTATCTACACGATTCGCAGGGCCATCACCACACCAAAGCTTCTTCTCGTAATTGCCATCAAGAACTCAAAGAATTGAAATTGGATGATCAACAAAGAAGACTGATAGAGAAAAGATTGTTTACGTTGTTGCAGGTATTGAACATTTGTAGTTGTACTCTCCTGCCCCCTACATCGTCCTCTTCTTGCACTCATACTCACTGTCAGTGGATAGTAAGAGAATTTACCGAGGCATACGAACAAGATATCTTAGGGATATACTCATTCTAGGGTATACTTCACCCTATCTCTAATGAGTCACCTAATGTGTTATACTCTTGTGCTAAAGTTTCAACCTTTAGCTCTGATACCAAAATGCCACGATCCGAATTCCAGTGTTCGAAAATCGACACCCGTACTTCACTTGTACTCGAATGCCGCAGATCCAACCATTGAAATCCAATTCGTGCCGGAGCTTATAACACATTAAGTACAACAGAACACAGCAGAAAAAAGAATGAATATATCATATATCTCCAATGAATAAAATATCCAAATATGATACAACATTGCCCAACATATATCAGAGCACAAATACAATACTATAGCAGAATAAATAACTTTAACTTGAACTACCAAGTGAGAACTCCAATATCTGAAACTCCGCCTCCAATCCAAAGCTAGCTCGAACCCCCATCAAGTTGGACTTAAGCAAGGTCAGTCATACAGTCAACAATGCGATCGCCAAGATCCAAAAGCTGAAAGCTATCGACTCTACACCTACTATTTGATTATCTGAAAAACACTACTCTAGACTGCCAGACTGCCCATGTGGAAAATTGTGGGCACCCAAAATTTACATAGGGAACAATAAACTCCAGCTCAGTAATGGGACTAGTGTGAGTAAACAAAAACAGTTTGTCTTTATCAAAAGAAAAAATAAATATTTTTAAAGAAATTCGCAATGCTTTTTGGAAAATGAAACTACCATACGGCTTCCGACCACATACACAATGCGAGCACACAATTGGAGGAGATTTCTCCTTATGTTAGTCAAACATGCTTGATACGCAAAAAATGTTTTGATATTATTATTAGAGCATAATGGAAAATATTTGCAAGTATAATATTAATCTTAGCCAGCATTGACATTTCAAACTATGCCTAATATAGCTACCATCTAAACAGTGGGACGCCACCATAAGTAAATGGCAGGTTATACAATTAAAACCTACAGGGCCTGATTGTTTCTTTGGATTTCCAACAAATTGTCAGGCTAAGGAACTTCCCACACTGAATGGGACGCCTCTGGAGGGACGCCCCCAGGAACCTAACCGGATCTCTCCAACACAAGGCCGGGTTACCTCTGTAACTAGGCAACTACTGACACGAGCACGCCATCCCTCGGTCATTACCAACCTTTATCTGAGGTACCTCTACACCAACAACCACAAAGCAAAAAGTTTGCAGCAACCACACAGGTAAATATCTGGGCTCCAAACCATGATACCACCTTTTATCCAGAAGGGCATGGACATACCCTCAAGGAGCGGTACCCCCAAATAACCATGCTGCAACGATTCTTGTTTCAACCATTACCGGATTGTGAGGCTCGACGAAGTCACGTCCACAAAGCTACGCTTTACACAAAAGCCATGCTTCGATCAACAAATGATCAGCATCACTGCGTATGCCACATTACCAAATTGGGAATGTATCACTAGTAACCATCAAATACATAACCTCTGAGCTCATACGTCTCAGAGAAGGGTGTTAAGCTAAGAGAATAAATTCTCCGCCACCAAATAGAAATGTATTTGATAGAAACCAACTTTACATCTCAAAGTGTAATGTCAAACACACATCCATACACGTCTGTTCCGGGTTCAAACAGAACCGAAGGTACTTCACAAAGAAGCCTTTGCAAATTCGGATAATCCCTAATCACGTCCGGACTCCCTATCACAAAGGGTGATCAAATCTCTATACAAGGGATCAGCCGATGCAGAGACATTCGACGAATTATCCTTTCGCTTTCGAAAATATCTGGTCTTCACCACCGGTCTTCAAATGCTATCCATAACGTTGTATCATTATTCAGAATGGGTTATATGACACAAAGTCCCCTCTCGGCTAAACCGAATAATGAGCACAGTATTTAAAAACATATGGATATTGGGATCTTAATTAAATAACAACTTAAATCCCAATACCTTTCTTTAAATGGTTTAAACAAATTACCATTTTAATCTTTTAAACAAAAAGATTTACCTCACAAAGTTCACCAATCTTCCACAAAGATTCAATCATAGCCTTTCTAAACAATTTCCCTTTCAAATTAACTCATCCAATCTTTAAATCAAAGATTCAATTCATAGCTTTCAAAACAATTCTATTTCAAATCTTTTATACAAAAGATATACCTTTTAGATCCTATTTAATTTCAAAACAAAGTTCAACAATCCTTCATAAAGATTTATTCATAGCTTCCAACACAATTCTATTTCAACTTGAAATATTTTCAATATGAATTAGAAATCCTTTCTTTATATGAAAGCTATTATTATTTGGAAAAAAAATCCTTTTCGTTTCAGAGAAATCCGATTATATTTGCCCAAGTTAAAGCCCTTCAAGTATAAAACTTGGGTAAAATTCAAATTCCCAAAACAATACTTTTAAAATGGTTTTAAAACCCATATAAACACATTTATAACTTGCGTAACCTTTTTAAACCATAATTTCCAAATATAAATTCAATTTCAAATCTTGAATTCAAATTTAAATCAAATTATTTAATTTCAAAACTTTATCAAGTTATTCAAAATAACATTTATCTTCAAAACTCCTTTTCAAAAGCTTTTCATATTTAACCCAATTCCTTTTCCAAAACCATTTGGATTCAAACTTCAACTTTTAATACCATATAAAATACAAATTATCTGAGACTTAACTGATTTCTCGTGAAATCCATATTTGTGTGTATATGGTGTAGTCCAGGATTTTGCACAATAGTGCAACATCATCAATCATCACAGATTCAATCATATTAATATCGATGAGCGGTATAATATATAACGCTTATTCTCCATTCATAGATTCACGGACAAATAATATACATTCAACACAGATAAATAAATTACATTCATCATAGCTCAAATTAAAATAGAGCATCACACATCAGGGATATCAAACAATTCAACATTCAATACAATCCAAACATCCATAAGTAAGATCAATTAATTATCTGATTAATTTAAATCAGATTAATTACTTATGAATAAATTTCTAATCCCGTTTAATTAATATTAATTAATTACAAACCTTAATCATTAATTAACCTTTAATCATTTATTAATTAACCTTTGATAAATTAACTAATCAACTTTAATTAATAAATTAATCAACCTTTAATCATTAATTATCCTTTAAAATAATTACCCTTAATTAGTTAAATAAATAAATTAATTAACCCTTAATTAATTACCATTAAATTAATTATCCTTAATAGGTGATTATCCCTAATCACTTTCATTAAGTAAATCTTTAATTAATTAATTATGCTCAAATTAATTAATAAATCACACAAATTAATTATCCTTAATTAATTATAATACAAAATTATCCCTAATTACTTAATTAACTTTAACCACTCACTAATTACTTTTAACTAAGTAATTATCTTTAAGTAATTAATTACCTCTAAATATTTATATTGATTAATCTTCTAATTAATTAATTATCCTTAATTACTAAATTAATTAACCTTAATAAATCTTTGATTAAGTAATTATACTTTAAAACAATCATCCTTCAATTATTTTCATTAAGTAATTATCCTTTAATTACTTATATTAAATAATCACCTTAATTAATGACATTAAGTAATTAATCCTTAATTAGTATTTAAAACTTTATTTAATAACCTTTGAAAATAAATTATCATTTATATATAAATTAACTTAATACCTTTAAGTTAATTGCTAATCAAAATATTATTTTTAAGATAAACCGTTAACTTCTTAATTAAGCTATAAAATTTTATTTCAAAACAGACTTAAGAAAACAAAGCTTAATTAACTTTAAGTTAAAATAACTATAGAATTTTATCAACCCGAAAATTAAATAGACTATTAATATATAAAATAAATTTGTTTTAAGAATAAAATTCTAAAACTTGTTTGATTTTAAAATTTAAAACTCAGACTTTCTTTACTTTCAAAACCTATGCCAAGTTACTTTTAAATTTTTAACTTGAAAACATGTTTTCCTTTAAAATTTGAAAACCTGATATTAGTTTCAAACAGACCCGAGCCAAAACACTAGAAACCCGAGCCAGCTTCGTGACACTCGCTAAACACAACTACTTCGAGTCGCCCAATTCGCACGAGCACAACACCGAGAAACACTCAGTCTTCCCTAACATAACACAGGCAGATACACAGAGGTGCATGGTGCACATACACTGACGAACTAAGATGTTCCGACCATCAACACTGGTCTCAACATATCACCGACGCCACTCGCAACCAAGCACGACCAACCTACTTCCTTCATTCGACGTAAATTGAAATCGACCCAAAATTTCAACTCCAAAAACCATCACCACGTCAAATTTGCCTCGCTCCGACGATCCCATCCACCTGGACCTCCGCCGCTTCGTCTAGAGCATCTTCACGACATTCAGCGTCGTTACCCCCATATGCGCAAGATTCTGATTCAATAATGGCGATGGAACAATCCCGACTACCTTCACAATCGAAATCTAACTTTGAAACCTAGTTCGACTCTGGCCGGCCACAACGGCCATCAGTAAATTACCACATAATTTTCCAGAGATCGCCGCGCCACCTCCTTCCTCCAGACCAAAGCTCGACATCCATACCTTTCTCGTTCGTCAACAATCGTCAAATATCCTATTTCTGGTCAACTCATTACATCTCAACATTTCCAAACTATAAAATCATAAAACTTATATCAAAATTCATGATTTTCTAAGATGAAATAGATTATGAAACCAAAACACAATTTCCAAATTTTTGATTTTTGACCAATATTTGATTTCTACTGTAAAATATTATTTTTTGAAATAATTTCACAATATTTCTTTTTGAAACTATTTTAAAAATATAATCTGGTTGATATTAACTTATTCCTTTTAAAGATCAGGTTCTAAAGCAGATTGGACTAAGGGAAACTTGATTTTAAATCAAATTTGGTCAACCACAAATATCAAGACATAAAGGCAGATTTAGGGAGTTTGCTCACTTGAGAAATGGAAACAGAGAAGCTTTTCATTTGAAAAACTGGGAACACTTGTTGTCTTTGATCTGGAATTCTAATTTGAACTGAAGCTTGCATATTTGATTTAGTTGCCTCTGATCTTGAACTTTGATTTTTTAATGAATCCATGCTGATCTGATCCACAAGCTTCAGGCTTGAATTCATTTTACAGTTGTTTCTAGATTCTGGTTTTAGTTTGATTCGGTTTTTTTGAAATCTTGATGTTGAATTGAATCCGCTCTAGGTTTTTGAATTTAGCTTTTCTGTTTGTTTTTTTTGTTTTCTGATCTGAGATGATCTAGAGTTTGATCAGGTCTTACAATATGAAGAAATTATTTGATTTAGTTTTAAATTTTCTGGTTTTAATTTTCTTTTTAGCTTTGAACCAAATGAAAAAAAAAACGAATTCATGATATATATATATATATAAACTTGTTTTCCATTTTTTTATTATTATTTTGAAAACTATGGGACACTTGTAATTTGCATGGTGACATTGTTAACACTTGTTTAATTTTCATAATAAAATGCTTACACTTGTTTAAACAAATAAATTTATGTTTAGCCCTTTGTTTTAAATAATTTATAAATTAAGTTTTAAACCTTATCATTTTATAATTTTGTAAATCACATTTTAAACGTTTTTAAACTATTATTTATACTTGCATAATTTATAAAGAAAATGATTTAAAAACTAATTTCTATATTAATTCCAAAGTAAAAACCAATTTGTTTTCCATATATTTATTAAAGAATTTCAGAATTCTTTCTACAATCTATATAAATATATATACACAAATGCACTTTATTGGATTTCCAAATCAATTTCTTTATTTACAATCCAATTCTATGTAAAAACATTTAGTTTGAGTTTCAAATTTAAAAAATTTATTTACATAAATAAACAAGTATATATATCTTATTAAATTTGAAAAATTCAAATTAATCCACAATTTAATTAAAAATTTATTTTAATCATTAATTTAAATTCGACTCAAAAGTGGGATCGTTACAGTTTCCCCCTTAAGAAAATTTCGTCCTTGAAATTTGCAAACAGGGAGACAACAAAGAACAAATGGAGAATGTTTTACCAGATCGAATTGAATATATATTCTGCATTTGGCTTTCAAATCAGAATATCATCAATTGATACGAGAATAAATTGTTCAACATTTTACGAAATACTAGGGTCATTCGGTCTATGAATATGCAAGGCATTGGTTAGTTCGAAGGGATAACTAACCATTCGTAGAATATATCTAGACCCAAAAGAACAAATAAATGGATTAAACCTTCCACAATTCTCAAACACTAGATATTGATTCCAAACTCAGGTCGGAATACCCCAAAGAACATATTAAATTGTCCCTCTTCGGACTTCGATCCACACAAGAAATCACAATAAAAATTTCAAATCTGGTTTTGACCGAAATCGTTTTATCGACACAATAAAATTCAGTTCCATATTTTATTAACCAATTTATTTCAATTTAAAATTTCAAATTTATTAAAGTCGAAATAGAAAGCTGAGGGAAACTGATGATTAGAATATGAAATAGGAACTTATCTACACGATTCGCAGGGCCATCACCACACCAAAGCTTCTTCTCGTAGCTGCCATCAAGAAATGAAAGAATTGAAATTGGATGATCAATAAAGAAGATTGTTAGAGAAAAGATTGTTTCCGTTGTTGCAGGTATTGACTATAAAGACACAATTTTACGACGCCTGAAAGTCGACATCGATACGTCCACTGTATCCAACGTCGCACAGTTGAATGCCGGAAAACCGAACCGTTAGGGTTTAAGAAGAAGAAGATAGAACAAGAAAATAGAACAATAACAGAATCTCACAATTCGCAGCAGAAAAAATATAATAGATAACTGAATATCTTTAAAACAAAGAACTATATCAGTTATTACATTACATCACATTACATTATCAGAGTGTTACAACAACAAACAGCGGAAAAGAAATATTACATATATAAGTGATACACCTCGCCATCCAGTTTCAACTCCTGATCTCTACAGCAACTTCTTGATAGACTTCGCTCCCGAATAATGATAACCTGACTCTAGGCTGCCCGTGTGGAAAATTATGGACTTGAAATCCGACCCCCGGTCGCATCGAAATTCTAATACCATTAAAAGGCTAATATTGATAGTCGGTTATCAACATTCACAACAATTACCAGATTTAAATAATTTTCCCAAAATATTTATTTTCAAAATATTTCCGCAAGATATATTTCACATTTCGACCATTTGAAACCAATTTCAAATTACTTTCACATTTCAATACTTTGAAAACAAATTTCAAATCACTTTTCCTTACCCGGAATACATTTCCAAATATTTATTCATTTCCACTGGAAATCTGCCGAGTTAAAATAATTCAAATCACTTATCCAAAAATATTCTTGGAACATTTAAAATAAAACCATCTTAAAAACTTACTTAAAATATTGGTTATGAAAACATTATACTAATTTTCACATATAAGATTTTAAGTCCCAACTAATTTTTAAAATAAAATTAGTAGATAAGGTATAACTATTTAAATAACCACTTCCTAAAACAAATATCAATTTTAATCTTTAAAATAATCACTTCTATAAGTAATTAAATAAATCCGTACTTTAAGGATTTGAAACCAGTTAAGAAAATAATTTATACAAGGTATCCTTTCTAAAACCATCCTTAAAATTTTTAGTTTATATTTATAGGCTACTTCAAAATCATACTTAGCTTTCCAAGGAAAATACATTTTCCATTTCAAAATGGTTCGTTCAAATCAATTAATAAATCTTTCTTGATTTATTTTAAATTTACGTTCCGAATCCGTAAATTCCTTTCACACTTTCTGTTATCCCATTTTTAGGTCAAAACTGGAATATCAACAAATTGGCAAGGAATTATGAATATCAGGAGTGGAGGTCGGTTGAAATCAAGGCTACGATCGATATCGTCAAAATTTTATTGAACTCCGATCGGGACAAAATTGGTTGGAGATGATGATAAGGACTAGGAAAGGCTATGTTTCAAATTTCAAGTTAATCGGAGTTCGTATGGAGGAAATATGATGGATTCAAGGTGGGAATGCATGTTGTTCGAATCCATCAAAAGGGACGAAATGGTGCTCAGTTCGAATCGATCAGATTCGAACCCACCTGGATGGATTCGAACTCAACAGGTTCGCATCGATCAAGAGGCTTTGCGCAAGGACAGTTCGAATCGATACACTTCGTATCGAATGACATGGTTTCGGCTTGGTACAGTTCGCATCGATGGTTCTTCGAATCGATGGACTTCGACTCGATGGAGAGGCATAAAGGTGTATACTGGTTAGTTCGCATCGATGGTGGTTCGAATCCATGGGAACTCTATGGATTCGAAGGAGAGGGACTCGAAGATATTGGATTCGAAGATGGTGGATACGAAGCACTAGACATGGATTCGAACAATGGACATGGACTCGAAGATGATGGATACGAAGCAATGGACATGGATTCGAAGATGATGGATTCGAAGAGGATGGACTCGGAGGATATGGGCTCGAAGGAGATGGGCTCGAAAGTCATGGACTCGAAGGAGGCGGCTTCAAAGAGCATGGATTCGAAGAGTATGGATTCGAAGGAGTCGGCCTTATGGATACGAAGGGGATGGTTTCGAAATGGATGGTTTCGAAGCATGGGTTCGAACCAGGCAGAACGCACGGAGCTTTGATCTTGAATCGATCATATCTTCCAAACCATTGATCCAAATGCAATGAAATTTTTACAGGAGCTTACATACATGTTGAAGAATGTTCTCACCAAATTTCAGCTCAATTGGATGATTTCTTGATCGATTCGAACCTTACTTCGAATCGATCCCAAGGTGGGCCCAGACCTCCAGATTTCGGGCATGTGGGCTCCCTCACGTGCCTGAAGTGGTCTTCCCGGATTTTAGGAGAAATATCAGCCTCCTACGCTTATAAATAGAGCCCCTGGTCATTCAGAAAAGGGGTCGGAGAATTGGAAGAAAGGAAGCACGCCCGGACGCTGCCAGGATCACTCTACACCATCATCTCTACTACTTATTTCGAATTTGGACTTGTAATTGTTGTAATCACTTGTAGCCAGGAAAGATAATCAATAAAAGGATAAAACTTTGGAGTGGACGTAGGCCGGAGATAGCCGAACCACTATAAAACTTGTGTCTCTGTTCTTTACTTTGGGATTATTGTTCAATATTTGCTGAGATCTGTTATTTGTGTTTGAATATTGTTGGTTTGTATTCATACACTGGTGCTTTCACGGTATTTGGGGTTTGTGACCAATTTTGGCACAAACACTTTGGTGCTTTCACTGAGAACCAACTAGCGCCCGCTACATCGGATTTGAGGTTTGGATTTGGAGAATTTGGATTCAAGGACAATGACCAGGCAAAATAGTAGAAGGCAAAGGGCTGAGAGAAGCCAACAGGAAGGAAGTCAACAAGCATCCTCCGGAGCGGGGGAAGGACAGGCTTCAATATACATAACTCGGGATGAAATGGAGGCTATGGCAAACTCTTTGCAGGAAAGATTATTAAAGAACCAACAGGAAATGATGCAGACTTTCTTTGAGCAAATGAGAGCCGCGGGGATGCAGAACCTAGGGACAGCAACAGCCGCTGTGGATGCAGGACAAGGGACTAGGGTCGTGGAACCCAATGGAGGACGAGATATGGAGCCACAAAGCAATCAACAAGGGCTTGGGGGCAGACCCACAGGATCCAACACGGGAGGACCTCTGGAAGGAGTTCAACAGGCTAGAACCAACGTTGCTACTAACGAGCCACATGAAGAGTATGTGCCGGAGTTCCCTCGGGGGCAACCCCCGACAGACAACGCCGGATTGGTAGAGATGATTAGGAAAACTGTGCGAGGTGGTTTGGCCAAAGGAGACTTGGAAGGAGTGAACAGGAGTCCGTTTGCTCGGGAAATAAGGATGGCTCAGAACCCACCTAAGTTTAAGTTGCCTAGTGAGGAGATATATGATGGCAAGACAGATCCAACAGATCACTTGATGAGGTACACCAGACACATGGAGGTGCTGGGGGCATTGGAGGAAGTGATGGCCCGATGCTTCCCTTTGTATTTGACGGACATAGCTGCGATGTGGTTTAGGCAGCTGGAAGAAGGATCTATCAGGACTTGGAGGGAATTAGTGGAAAGGTTTTTGGGGCAGTTTCGAGTTCATGTCAAGAGGCCGAAGAATGTGATGACGTTGACGTCAGTGAAGCAAAGAATGGATGAATCGCTTAGAGCTTTTCTAACTCGATTCAGTGCGGCAGTCGCTTCGGTGGATCGGCCTGATCCATCGATGGTTTTAATGGCAGCAGTATCAGGAGTCAGGGAGGACTCTGATTTCAAGGTATCTCTGATACGAGATCCCCCACAAGATCTCGACGAATTCTTTCACGAGGCAGAAAGGTTCCTCCGACAAGAAGATGCAAGTACGGATTTAAAGGTGAAAAAGGTTAGTGCAATCGAGGTTGGAGCAGTATCCAGCGGTGGTTCGGATAAAGACAAAGGAAAAAGGAAATTGGATAATGATTCTGGAAACGCTAGGAAGCGATGGAAGGATCCAAAGTTTTCCACATACACAGGATTGAACGAGACGCTGGAGCGGATATACATGGATACTCGGAATCGCCTTCCCTACCGGAGGCCAGCCAGGAGAGAACCTTCTGAACTAGAGAAGGCATCAGGGAGGCATTGTCTCTTCCATGACTTAGACGGACATGACACCAACAGCTGCAGGCACTTGAAGGATATAATCGAGGAGCATGTAAGGAATGGACAGTTACAGCAGTATGTCGGAGCTCGGAATGCAACAGTGGAGCAGGAGCAACCACCGACAACCTCTCGCCGTGATGATGAGAGACCCAGGGATGGTGGTCGATTGATCATTCACTAATCGGGATAATATGGAATAAGTAACAAACTATTAGCAAGCAACCAAGTCATTTACACATGTACGGGGACGGAGATAGCCCCTAGGCATGCTCTGAATGACGATAAAGCTGCAACGCTATGGTTTGTGAAATCTCTTTTTTGCTTTTTGATTGGGCATTACTTTTCTGTTTGGATTTTAGTTTTGGAGCTTGGATTGAGCCCCCGGTTTTGCTTGCTTTTTGACTTGGATTTTCCTTCGGATGATTGTTTTCGGTTTTGGATGCTGGTTTGGTTTTTTGGTTTTCTGGTTTGATTTGGATTTTGGATTGGATTTTGATTGGATTTTTATCTGATTTTTGATAAACGGTCGTCGGGTATGGATTATGCCTGGCAAGGGGTGAGTCACTTTGCCCGAACGTGGTAAATTGGCTCATTCAGGTCGTTGAGTATGGACTATGCTCAACAAGGGTCCGGAGTGACCAGGATTCGGCCTAGGACTTAGGCCCTCTATTATCAATTGTTATTTTCAGGTCGTTGAGTATGGACTATGCTCAACAAGGGTCCGGAGAGATCAGGATTCGGCTTAGGACTTAAGCCATGGCATTGTTTAGCACCCAGGGACACTGGGCCAAGGTCGTCAAGTGTGGATTACGCTTGGCAAGAACCCGGAGAGGTTAGCTCAACGTCCGGGGACATTGGACCAAGGACATCAAATGTGGATTACGCTTGGCAAGAACCCGGAGAGGTTATGGATTTGGATATCGACCTGGAGAGGTCCTGGATTCGATTATTGGCTATTGAATAAGGATGGTTTGGGACTCGGTTGTTGAGCTCGGATGGACAGGGAATTGGCTCAAGCTTTGGTTATTGGGTTTGGAATTGGATATCGACTCGGAGCAGTCAAGGATGATATATTCTGGCAATATGGCTATGGACTTTGGATATTGGATTCGGAACTATTCAAACCACGCCTTGTTATCACAAGGCATGTTTTGGGGGGCAAAGTGTTATCCCATTTTTAGGTCAAAACTGGAATATCAACAAATTGGCAAGGAATTATGAATATCAGGATTGGAGATCGGTTGAAATCAAGGCTACGATCGATATCGTCAAAATTTTATTGAACTCCGATCGGGACAAAATTGGTTGGAGATGATGATAAGGACTAGGAAAGGCTATGTTTCAAATTTCAAGTTAATCGGAGTTCGTATGGAGGAAATATGATGGATTCAAGGTGGGAATGCATGTTGTTCGAATCCATCAAAAGGGACGAAATGGTGCTCAGTTCGAATCGATCAGATTCGAACCCACCTGGATGGATTCGAACTCAACAGGTTCGCATCGATCAAGAGGCTTTGCGCAAGGACAGTTCGAATCGATACACTTCGTATCGAATGACATGGTTTCGGCTTGGTACAGTTCGCATTGATGGTTCTTCGAATCGATGGACTTCGACTCGATGGAGAGGCATAAAGGTGTATACTGGTTAGTTCGCATCGATGGTGGTTCGAATCCATGGGAACTCTATGGATTCGAAGGAGAGGGACTCGAAGATATTGTATTCGAAGATGGTGGATACGAAGCACTAGACATGGATTCGAACAATGGACATGGACTCGAAGATGATGGATACGAAGCAATGGACATGGATTCGAAGATGATGGATTCGAAGAGGACGGAGGATATGGGCTCGAAGGAGATGGGCTCGAAAGTCATGGACTCGAAGGAGGCGGCTTCAAAGAGCATGGATTCGAAGAGTATGGATTCGAAGGAGTCGGCCTTATGGATACGAAGGGGATGGTTTCGAAATGGATGGTTTCGAAGCATGGGTTCGAACCAGGCAGAACGCACGGAGCTTTGATCTTGAATCGATCATATCTTCAAAACCGTTGATCCAAATGCAATGAAATTTTTACAGGAGCTTACATACATGTTGAAGAATGTTCTCACCAAATTTCAGCTCAATTGGATGATTTCTTGATCGATTCGAACCTTACTTCGAATCAATCCCAAGGTGGGCCCGGACCTCCAGATTTCGGGCATGTGGGCCCCTCCACGTGCCTGAAGTGGTCTTCCCGGATTTTAGGAGAAATATCAGCCTCCTACGCTTATAAATAGAGCCCCTGGTCATTCAGAAAAGGGGTCGGAGAATTGAAAGAAAGGAAGCACGCCCGGACGCTGCCAGGATCACTCTACACCATCATCTCTACTACTTATTTCGAATTTGGACTTGTAATTGTTGTAATCACTTGTAGCCAGGAAAGATAATCAATAAAAGGATAAAACTTTGGAGTGGACGTAGGCCGGAGATAGCCGAACCACTATAAAACTTGTGTCTCTGTTCTTTACTTTGGGATTATTGTTCAATATTGGCTGAGATCTGTTATTTGTGTTTGAATATTGTTGGTTTGTATTCATACACTGGTGCTTTCACGGTATTTGGGGTTTGTGACCAATTTTGGCATAAACACTTTCAAAAATAACCAAATGTTTATTTTTAAAACAAATTTCCCTTTCCTTTATAAATTTCCATTGTGAATTTAAACTTCTAGATATCCATTGATATATGATTTTCAAATCGATTTCCAAATATTCATTTTCAACACCGAATTAAATTCTAAATTGGTTTCCAGATTTATTTTCAAATACCAAATCAATTTCCAAAATTGATTTCTAAATTTATTTCAACACCAAATTTATTATCTTTTGAAACAAATTCCTTCTTTTGAATTTATTTAATTTTCTAAAATAAATTTTCTACTAAATTTCAAAAATCAAATTTTATTTATTTCTGGTATCCTACGATACCAAAAATATATTTGGCTAAATTATAGCCTTCAACAGTTTCAATCACAAGTAGTCACACATAGATTATAAATGGTCAACACACAGTATTGAAATAAATTCAATTATTTGAGGAATCCAGTTGGATCCCGCCAACCTGTTTCCCTGCATCCACAAATGTTAGCACAATAATTAAATACTAATTCCACTTCGAGGTGGAATATCGCGGTATATGAGATTCATAAAATATCATCCGCTATTATGCGATGCATAAGGTCTCATCCGCTATACAATGCGGGAAATCAATCACCCAATATATACTATATACTACTATATAAATAATATCATCTAGTGAATAATTATTATAAACCAATCTTCCAAGCACGCAGTCAATCAATTTTAAATCTAACTATTCAAAATTTAAATTAGAACAATATTGATTGAGTGAGAAGATCTCACCTTTGCTTTTTTTTTTCAATCTATCCAAATTAGCTTGCTTTCTTCACGGTTTTGACCTTGTATAAACAATTATACAATTTATTAACATTCGAAATAAATTGAATAATCAATTTTCGTTTGGTAATTTTAATTAACCAATGATTTTATTTTAAACCAATTTCCCAATAATATATCTTTTTTTAAAGATATTTTCTAGCAACTAAAATGATTAGATAAGTTTAATCTCCACAATATATATTCTTCGATCATTTTACAAATTTCTATACTTTCCAAAGTCTCCTTCATACATATATTAAATTCAAAACAAAATGGTTTTTTTTCTTTCTTATATTTCACTTTAACTAATATATAAATTTAAAATCTATATTTTTTTCAAATTTGTTTATATAAAAATATTTTCTGTTTTAGCACATACTTATCATAAAACATATTCTGCATGCGTATATACAGTTTTTTTAAACATATTTACTTAAATTAAAAAAATAGAGATCTTACCTTCACTACCAGAATGGGAACCAAATAGTGTTGCTATAATTACGACGAACACGACACGCTTCAAACGCATCGTCGTGCCAACGACGAGCCACGCGAGAGTCCCCCTTCTCTCTCTAGATAAATCTACTGCTGCTATTCACTCTATCGTGACTTCAACTGTAACAACCCGCATATTTATCAATTGTATATTTAAATATTTTATTTAAATATTTCATCGTTCGTCGGATTTTAGTCCGAAAACCTACTTTTTGCAAACAGTCGAATTGGGACTCGAGACCACTTCCATTGAGTTCAAAATGCCGTTTGCAACCTTTTTGAGTATAAACTTCGATATGTTTGGAGCTACCTAAAAATTTGACCTTTTTCACTTTGGGTTTGGGTTTGGGTTCAGCCCATTAGCCATAATAATACCCCAAACTGATCATCCCTCCCCATTCACTCTCACTTCCTCCTCTTTTCAGTTCTAAAGTAAAAATGGTGGAAGAGAATGGGAAATAGAAATTCAAAACCCTAGTTCTTTTGCAAAATCCAAGATCTAGCTCCAAATTCTAAGAGAACCCATTGGTAAGCATCCTCTTCATCTTCTCCAACTCTTTCTCCATTCCATTTCAGAAATTCCTAAACCTAACATAGGAAATATTTTACTTGTAAGCTTAGATTGAAGCTTCTTGAGTTGTTATTGAAGAGGAATTAATCTTAGCTTGTTTTAAAAGCTTCTCCTTTATTGATTTGGGTTCAAAGGTGAGATTTTTATCTCACATCTTTGTCTATAATTATCTTCGATTGTTAGGTATGAATTCCTAACGCTTATTCTTGTGCAATTGATTTTGGTTTGGATTGATTTGGTGTATATTCCAATTTTTGATGTTTTGAAATCAAAATCTATGAAAATCCTTTTATGGATATTTGGACATTGATATTTGAGGCGTATCGAAGAGCCGTTAAGGCTGGGTTGCCGCTTGGCGTAAATCCTTAGTCGGTATCCATTTGGCCATTTTTAGCCTAGGTTCAGGGAATACCCTGAACCCCAGTTTCAGACGTCTGAAACGTTAGATTCAGACGTCTGAAACGTTAGATTTAGACGTCTGAATATTATACTGGGGAGATTTGTATTCCCAGATTCAGACGTCTGAATCTATATTTCAGGCGTCTGAATTAGTTTGTTTTGGACCAGAAAGGAAATAGGCTAAAAATTGCCTATTTCAGACGTCTGAAATATAGGGTTCAGACGTCTGAGATATACTCTGGAAAACTTTTGGTTTTCCAGATTCAGACGTCTGAATCTGCACTTTTTGCCTATATTGCATGTTTTGTTTGAATTTCCAATTTAAATCAATTCGTGATGATCTTATTTGTTGTTATCATTTATTATCGAGGTCGCTCGATCCTATCCTCCCTTAGGTCTTCACTAGGTCGTACCGTTTTGGACGGGGCGCTGCCCTGCAACCCGCCAGGGGCGCTGCCCCCTGGACCCCCGCGACCTAACCGGGCATGTCGAACCCCATAGCGGGGGCGTTGCCCCCGCACCCCCACCTTGGGGGCTTGCCACCCCCTGGACCCCCCCTCCGTAGGGGATCTTATCTGAAAAACATTCAACAGAACTTGCTTTGTTGAGATGCTGAGTTGACCATTCTTCGAAACAAACTATCTTTGGCTTCTCGGTCGATTTTACGGTATCACGGCCTTGCTAAAAAGGCGGGATAACAACTTTAGAAATATGAAGGTTTCAATACTAGTAGTAAATATCAAAACTCTTTCAACAAAATGATTTCAACCTTATTTTCAATAACAAAGCTCTTTTCTTAAACCGTTTTCTAATCTACTAGTATATACAAACATTTACCTCACTCGGATGAGAAATCTAATTAAACGGCTTAGTAAAACAAGTGGTATGAAACGCTTGCGTTCACTTCGTCGGTTAATTCTTGGACTTGTTCGATTGAACCTCTTGTGACAATTTTCTAGTGAAGAATTACAGTTTGTTCGTAAATATTTAAGTTAAGCAAGTGGTTATGGGACACGAGGCTAAACTTTTATATTTACTAGCTTAGTGTAATAGACACTTCTCGTTTATCATGACGATCATTTTATGATTTAGACTAGCAATTGTGCGATGTCTCTTTGTTTGCAAGGTTAGACTAGACCTCATTGGTGTGATTCCGACTCACACACATATCTCTTTGTCCGCAAGGTTAGTCTAGACACCATTTGTGTGATTCCTCTCACACATACCTTTTTGTTGCGAGGTTAGGCTAGACACCATTTGTGTGATTCCACTCACACATACCTTTTTGCTTTTTGGTTAGCCTAGACCTCATCTGGGTGATTCCGACTCACCCATATGGGGTTGCTCCGCATGGTCTTCAGACCGTCATGTGATAGGCCTCTTTCTCTTTTTCTGTGATTTCTGGATTTCTTGTGTTGATTTCTGGAATTTATGTCATTGACTTGTTATGAGTACAAGTTTAGGGTATGATGCCCTCTTTGGATCTTTGAGAAGATTCTTGTGATATTGATTTATCTCTTATTAATTGATCTTCTGTTGATCATCATTTGCATACTTATAGTAGTATGTCAGTATGGATATTTTATGTTTATGCCATATCTTTTATTTTATACCATGCCATCTGATATTTATAGCTAGACTGATCCGTTTATTATTTTCTTAAATAATACTCGGGTCAGACCGAGATGTTACAGGTGCTTCTTCTTGACTTCTTCCCGGGATTTGCTACTCTGACTTTTGGCTAACTATTTAGATTAGCAGTTTTTGTTGTATACACTTGAAATATGGACTCATAGTTGTATTCTTTTGTATAGCACGTGTTGTTATTCTTTTGTATTATTGTGGATCTTTTTGACCACTACTCTGATGTACACTTTCATGTGTTAGTTATATATTCATATTTTCTTCCGCCTTTGTGATATGGATGTCTGTGACTGATTTGTGTTATTTTTATTTCTATGTTTGTTTCCTAAGATTATATATAGCCACTGTGTAGTAGCTTTGAGTTTGCGTCGGTATGTCGGATTTCCTCTTGAGATGAAATGCAAGTTATATTTTATCTGGCATATCGGTGCTCGCACAAAGCAATTACACGGATGGTCGCTCCTCAACAGCCTTATTCTCCGTGCTAGTTGACGGCATTACCCCGTAATGTCCTTGGCTAGTGTGGGTATAGAGGTGGGGGGTCACATCAACTATCGCAGTCATGCCATTGCAATCCCATATCGACGCCGCAGTCTTCACCGTCTTGAACTCCGGTCTTCCCTCACGTGCGCGACCGCGCGTGCTCCCTTCTCCAGCGACCCAGACAGCAACGAAAAGCATCGCGCGTTCGATTCGTGTGCTGCCCCGACCGCGAATGTGAATAGATCTATTCGATCGATTTTAACATACTCGACGCCATTCTTGACTTCGTGAATTTTGGGCTCGATTGATATGAGGTTGGAGGAAGATGATTGCTGAAATTTTAAATCGATTTGATTTCGACCTTAGGTTTTTTTCTTTCTCGAATTTGGGTTTTCGGCCATCATTTGCTTGAACGATAGATATTAGTTTTCAGGGGAAGGGAACGAGATGATTTCCCCTCATGTCTTTACATATTTTTTTTATTTAAGACGCGTGTTGCAAGATGGACACGTGCTTGAAGAGGTAACAACGTGTTGAATTCAATAATATCTTTTTTTTTCTTGACTGAATAAAATATCAAATAAATTTGAATTTGAATTTAAACGATTTCAAATCGAACCAAAAATCTCGATCTCCTATCGATGCGTGCCGCTAGGCGTTTATAATGTTATACGCCTATTCCGAACGCAATGGAAAAGGTTCCGAGTCCTAACTCGATCATATGGAGAAGATAGCTTTTTGAACCAAGCTATTAACAAATTTCAATATAATATTCAGCGCATTTGCTTATCGTATGGCCAAACAACAACTCCAAGCATTACGAAAATTGAAATCCGATAATAATACAATACTACGGATCCAACGGAACTAGTTTCTTCGAATCTTGAGACTATGCCTCGGAAGGCTATTTTTAAATATCGATTTAAACAATATAAATTCAAAATTGAATAAACTGCTTTTAATTTCACTTTTAAAAGTTTTATTACCTCCAGTATTATCAATATAAATTTTCCAAGCCTTCAAATTATTTTTAATCAGCATCAAATCGAGGATTTAATATTTTACCCAAATCTTCTATAATTTAAATTTGATAATTAAATTGCTCAATTCATAGTTATATTTGAAATTCAAGCTAAACCATCATTCAAATATTTAAAATCAATTAAATATTTCGTTTCAAATGTTAAAAATTTCTGGGTCGTCACATCCTTCCCCATTAAAAGAATTTCGTCCCGAAATTACTAGTTAAGAAGGATGATACTTAACCCATTCGCTATCTTTCCAAAACCAAAGTTTTTATCAACTTTTTGTCAACACAAATCTCTTTATTAAAGACTCATTATCATTTCAACTAATTTTCCAAATTCAATCGTAAGTTTCCAAACAACATTGTTTACTTAACCAATTCAAATTTAAATTTAAATTCAAATTTTAAACTTTCAAAAAAATTCTAACTTCCTAAATTTTCGAAAATTTTTGTCAGCGTCTCCTTTGCGCGGCTAGCTTGGTACGATTACAAAATGGCACCACAGGCCCCCAGATTTCAAAAAGAAAACAAAAGGCCAAGTGGTTGGACAAGAAAGTCATCAAATTTCATACTGAATTCAAATACATACCTTTTTGTCGAGCAATTCAATTTTATCGTCGAAATCAAAATCCAATTTGTCCTTTGTCTTTAACACACCCGTATATCCTGATATCCATAATGTCCAATTTCAACATTCAAAAATCATTTTTGCACATTTCTTTACAAAATTTTCAATATAAACTTCTTATACCATTTTTAATTTACTATTGAAGTTATATATCCATTTTCATTCAATCTTGCATTGTTCATTTCATTTGAATTCAATTCACAATTTTAATTTATTTGGATTCAGTTTAACTTCTGAATATTGAATTTTATCAATCATCTTTCATTCCCAACTGATTCATATCACTATTTTAAATCAGTTTCATTTACTAATTCAGTACAAATTCCAATTCATTTTATTTCACACAATTCAAATTGGTTTTCAATATTCAGTTTCAATTCCAGTTTTATTCTTTTGTTCATCCCTAAACACAATTCAATTTCAATTCACCATTTTGGTTTACAACAATTATATTTAAACTGGATTTCCAATTCTTTATGAATTCAATTTACCTCAGACCATAATTAGTTTCACTTACTAATTTTATTTCAATACTTCATATTGTTTATCACAAATCAAATTCAATTTCAATTCTGATTCTATTTAGTTACAAATTCGAAATGAATTTTAACATTCAATTCACTTTCATTTGCTTGCAATTGAAAATTTATTTATTCATTCACAATTTTTTTTTTTACCTTAATAGATTTTAGTTCATATATGTCTTTTTTTATAAGATTCCAGAGTCTTTTCAACATTTCAAAATCATTTTTGAAATCAATTCAAATTATCTTTTGAATTTCCAAAACCAAACCCAGTTTGCAAACAACTTCCATTTAAAATAATTTGCTAGCAATTCCTCTCCTGGAAACTCAAAAATGAACATCGATGATGCTGCAGTCATCACCGAAGTCATTTTCCAGCGACCAAAAATAATTTAGAGCTTTCATCCCTTCAAAACACTTTCCAAAACCTTTAAAAATCATCTTCAAAATCAAAAGGGATGTAAACTTTCCAAATCTCTAAAATTTTCAAATTCTTTTCAAAACATTTCTCTCGAATTCCATTTCAAATTACAAATCACATTTACAATTTATATTCTCAAATTCCATTTGTATGTGAATTTATTTCTTAATTTTGGAGTTACAATTTCAATTTCCTATTCAAATGGTAATAATATTATGACTTCTTAATAATCAGGCAACCATATACTATAATAATTTACAAAGATTATTTATTTTATCTACGAAAATAGTTTTGGGTAAAATTATTTCATTCACCCTATTTTAAAACAATATCGTGTCGAATTTTTCTGTAGAGTGTTTAGAGATCCCTATCGATAGAGTTGTACAGACTATATCGACCAGAATCCATATACCACTCAACAAACCAATCATCACAATATAAAACAATTTTTATATTCACTAACAAATGTGCGCTCATATCTATTATTACACTCAAACTCATTCTAGAGTACTCCTGACTCTATCTCTAATGAGTAACACCCAACAGAGCCAAGGTTGTCGCTTAACCAAATGCTCTGATACCACTACTGTAACGACCCAATTTTACGACGCCCGAAAGTCAACATCGATACGTCCATTGTATCCAATGTCGCACAGTCGAATGCCAGAAAACCGAATCGTTATGGTTTAAGAAGAAGAAGATAGATGAAGAAAATAGAACAATAACAAAATCTCACAATTCGCAGCGGAACAAATATAATAGATAATTGAATATCTTTAAAACAAAGAACTATATCAGTTACTACATTACATCATATTACATTATCAGAGTGTTACAAAAACAAAAAGCGGAAAAGAAATATTACATATATAAGTGATACGCCTCGCCATCCAATTTCAACTCCTGATCTCCACAGCAACTTCTTGATAGACTTCTCTCTCGAATAATGATAACCTGACTCTAGGCTGCCCGTGTGGAAAATTATGGGCACCCAGAGTTTAGGAAGGGAATAATAAACTCCAGGTCAGTCAAAGGACTGGTGTGAGATCTTAAAATCAGCTATTTTCACAAAGAATATAAAAAGAAATCCACTATGCTTTTGGAAAATGAAACTACCATAAGGCCTCCTGCCACACACATAATGCAAACGTAGAATTGGAGGAGATTTCTCCTTATGATAGTCAAACATGCTTAATACGCAAAAATCCTTTTTATATTATTATTATTAGTGCATAGTGCAGAAAACATTTCGAAAGTATAATATTAATCTTAGCCTGCATACAACCATTATTGTATGCCTACTATAGCTACCATGTTCAATAGCAGGTTACCGCCACATTCCATGGCAGGTTATACAACTAAAACCGTACAGGGCGCGTATTGTTTCTTTGGATTTCCAACAAATGGTCAGGCTAAGGAACATCCTACTGCCACATAGGTACGCCTCTAGAGGGACGCCCCGAGAACTTACCCAGGTCTCTACCAACACAAGGTCGGGTTACCTCTGTAACTAGGTAATTACTACTCGAGTATGCCATCCCCCGGTCGTTTGCGACCTTTATTCGAGGATCCCCTACACCAACAACCACAAAGAAAAGTATTTGCAGTAACCACATAGGTTAAATATCAGGGCTCCATACCAGATACCACCCTTTTCCAGAAGGAAATGACATACCCTAAAGGGCACGATCCTCATAACCTTGCCGCATCTTTCCTGTTTCGACCATTTCCGGGGTGTGAGGTCCGATGAGGTCTCGTCCACAAAGCTACACTTTTCACAAAGTCATGCTTTGATCAACAAATAATCAGCAGCACTTCGTATGCCACGTTACCAAATTGGGAATGCATTACTAGTAACAATCAACTACATAACCTCTGAGCTCGTACGTCTCAGAGAAGGGTGTTAAGCTAAGAGAATAAATTCTCCGTCATCAACAGAAATCTATTTGATAGAAACCAGTTTTACATCTCAAAGTGTAACGTCAGACAACACATCCATACAAGTCCATTCCGGGATCGAACGGAACCGAAGGCACTTCAAAGAAACCCTTGCAAATTCGAATATTCACTAATCACGTCCGGAATCCCCATCACAATGGTGATAAAATCTCATTACAGTAGCAACCCGGTGCAGAGACATTCGACAGGTAATCCTTTCGCTTTCGAAAATACCCGGTCTTCAACACCGTCTTCAAATACAATCCCATTTTGTCGTATCATTATTCGGAATGGGTTTTATAACACAAGGTCCTCTCCCGGCTAATCCGAATAACGAGCGCTTATTTTTAAAAATAAGTGTTACATTCAGATTTCAACAAATTACAACAATTTTCACTTCGATCTTTTAAACAAAAGATCTATCACAATCACAAAGGTTCGATGTGGTTTTCGGATATCCACTTGAAATCCGACCCCCGGTCGCATCGAAATTCAAATACCATTAAAAGGCCAATATTGGTAGTCGGTTATTTCACTATCAATCAACATTCACAACAATTACCAGTTTTAAATAATTTTCCCAAATTATTTATTTTCAAAATATTTCCGCAAGATATATTTCACACTTCAACCATTTGAAACAAATTTCAAATTACTTTCCACATTTCAATAATTTGAAAACAAATTTCAAAACTTTGAAAACAAATTTCAAATCACTTTTCCTTACTCGGAATACATTTCCAAATATTTATTCATTTTCGTTGGAAATCTACCGAGTTAAAATAATTCAAATCACTTATCCAAAAATATTCTTGGAACATTTAAAATAAAACCATCTTAAATATTACTTAAAATATTGGTTATGAAAACATTATACTAATTTTCACGTATAAGATTTTAAGTCCCAACTAATTTTTAAAATAAAATTAGTAGATAAGGTATAACTATTTAAATAACCGCTTCCTAAAACAAATATCAATTTTAATCTTTAAAATAATCCCTTCTATAAGTAATTAAATAAATCCATACTTTAAGGATTTGAAACCAGTTAAGAAAATAATTTATCCAAGGTATCCTTTCTAAAACCATCCTTAAAAATTTTCAGTTTATATTTATAGGCTACTTCGAAATCATACTCAGCTTTCCAGGGAAAATACATTTTCCATTTCAAAATGGTTCATTCAAATCAATTAATAAATCTTTCTTGATTTATTTTAAATTTACGTTCCAAAACCGTAAATTCCTTTCACGCTTTTAAAAATAACCAAATGTTTATTTTTAAAACAAATTACCTTTTTATTTATAAATTCCCATTTTGAATTTAAACTTCTAAATATCCATTGATATACGATTTTCAAATCGATGTCCAAATATTCATTTTCAGCACCGAATTAAATCCTAAATTGATTTCCAGATTTATTTTCAAATACCAAATCAATTTCCAAAATTGATTTCTAAATTTGTTTGAACACCAAATTTATTATCTTTTGAAACAAATTCCTTCTTTTGAATTTATTTAATTTTCTAAAATAAATTTACTATAAATTTTTTACTAAATTTCAAAAATCAAATTTTATTTATTTCTGGTATCCTACGATACCAAAAATATATTTGGCTAAATTATAGCCTTCAATAGTTTCAATCACAAATAGTCACACACAGATTCTAAATGGTCAACACATAGTATTGAAATAAATTCAATTATTTGAGGAATCCAGTTGGATCCCTCCAACCTGTTTCCCTGCATCCATAGATGTTAGCACAACAATTCAATACCAATTCCACTTCGAGGTGGAATACATGGTATATGGGATTCATAAAATATCATCCGCTATTATGCGGCGCATAGGGTCTCATCCGCTATATAACGCGGAAAATAAATCACCCAATATATACTACATACTACTATATAAATAATATTATCCGGTGAATAATTATTATAAATCAATCATCCAAGCATGCAGTCAAGCAATTTTAAATCTAACTATTCAAAATTTAAATCAGAACAATATTGATTGAGTGAGAAGATCTGACCTTTGCTTTTTATTTTGCAATCCATCTAAATTAGCTTGCTTTCTTCACGGTTTTGACCTTGTATAAATAATTATACAATTTATTAACATTCGAAATAAATTGAATAATCAATTTTCGTTTGGTAATTTTAATTAACCAATGATTTTATTTTAAACCAATTTCCCAATAATATATCTTTTTTTTAAAGATATTTTCTAGCAACTAAAATGATTAGATAAGTTTAATCTCCACAATATATATTCTTCAATCATTTTACAAATTTCTATACTTTCCCAAAGTCTCCTACATACATATATTAAATTCAAAACAAAATGGTTTTTCTTTCTTTCTTATATTTCACTTTAACTAATATATAAATTTAAAATCTATATTTTTTTTCAGAATTTATTTATATAAAAATATTTTCTGTTTTAGCAAATACTTATCATAAAACATATTCTGCATTCGTATATACTTTTTTTTAAACATATTTACTTAAATTAAAAAAAAAGATCTTACCTACACTACCAGAATGGGAACCAAACCGTGTTGCTATAATTACGACGAACATGACTCGCTTCTGACTCATCATTGTGCCAATGACGAGCCACGCGAGAGTCCCCCTTCTCTCTCCAGATAAATCTACTGCCGCTATTCACCCTATCGCGACTTCAACTATCACAGTCACGCCATTGCAATCCCAGATCGACGCCGCAGTCTTCGCCGTCTTGAACTCCGGTCTTCCCTCACGTGTGCGACCGCGCGTCCGCGTGCTTCCTCCCCCAGCGACCCAGACATCAACGAAAAGCATCGCGGGTGCGATTCGTGCGCTGCCCCGATCGCGAATGTGAATAGATCTATTCGATCGATTTCAACACACTCGGCGCCATTCTTGACTTCGTGAGTTTTGGGCTCGATTGATTCGAGGTTGGAGGAAGATGATTGCTGAAATTTTAAATCGCTTTGATTTCGGCCTTGGTTTCTTTCTCGAATTTGGGGTTTCGACCATCATTTGCTTGAACGATAAATATTAGTTTTCAGGGGAAAGGGACGAGATGATTTCCCCTCATTTCTTTTCATATTTTTTAATTTAAGACGCGTATTGCAAGATAGACATGTGCTTGAAGAGGTAACAACGTGTTGAATTCAGTAATATCTATTTTTTCTTTCTTGACTGAATAAAATATCAAACAAATTTAAATTTGAATTTAATCGTCTTGAAATCGAACCAAAAATCTCGATCTCCTATCGATACGTGCTGCTAGGCGTTTATAATGTTATACACATATTCCGAACGCAATGGAAAAGATTTCGAGTCCTAATTCGATCATATGGAGAAGATAGCTTTTTGAACCCAGCTATTAAATTAAATTTCGATATAATTTTCAGCGCGTTTGCTTATCGTACGGCCAAACAACAACTCCAAGCATTACGAAAATTGAAATCCGATAATAATACAATATTATGGATCCAATGGAAGTAATTTTGTCGAATCCCAAGACTGTGCATCGGAAGGCTATTTTTAATATCGATTTAAACGATATAAATTCAAAATCGAACAAACTTCTTTTAAATTCACTTTTAAAAGTTTTATTGCCTCCAGTATTATCAATATAAATTTTCCAAGCCTTCAAATTATTTTTAATCAGCATCAAATTGAGGATTTAATATTTTTCCCAAATCTTCTATAATTTAAATTTGATAATTGAATTGCTAAATTCATAGTTATATTTGAAATTCAAGCTAAACCATCATTCAAATATTTAAAATCAATTAAATATTCCATTTCAAATGTCAAAAATTTCTTGGTCGTCACATTGACCGTTTGTAGTTGTACTCTCCTGTCCCCTACCTCGTCCTCTTCTTGCACTCATACTCACTATCAGTGTATAGTAAGAAATTTACTAAGGCATACGAACAAGATATCTTAGGCATATACTCATTCTAGGGTATACTTCACCCTATCTCTAATGAGTAACCTAATGTGTTATATTCCTGAGCTAAAGTTTCAACCTTCAGCTCAGATACCAAAATGTCACGACCCGAATTTCAGTGTTAGAAAATCGACACCCGTACTTCACTTGTACTCGATTGTCGCAGATCCAGTTGTTGAAATACGATTCGTGCCGGAGCTTATAACACATTAAGTACAACAAAATACAGTGGAAAAAAGAATGAATATATCATATATCTCAAATGGATGCAATATCCAAATATGATACAACATTGCCCAACATATATCAGAGCACAAACACAATGCTATAGCAGAATAAATAACTTGAACTTGAACCACCAAGTGAGAACTCCAATATCTGCAACTCCATCTCCAATCCAAAGCTAGCTCGAACCCCATCAAGTTGGACTTAAGCAAGGTCAGCGATCGCCAAGATCCAAAAGCTGAAAGCTATCGACTCTACACCTACTATTTGATTATCTGAAAAACCCAACTCTAGACTCCGCGTGTGGAAAATTGTGGGCACCCAGAGTTTAGACAGGGAACAATAAACTCCAGGTCAGTTGTAACAACTCGCAAATTTTCAATAATTAAAATTGTTAACTTAATGGGATTTTGAAATTTAATATTGAAGGAAATAAAAATTCAGTGAATTATTAATGGAAATAATAACTTGGATAAGATTGGTAAGTTAATTGTTAATAACTTGGATGTAATTCCAATAAGTGAAACAATGTAAATGTTAATTTTATTCTTATTATAATAAAAGAATGTTACCAAGATGAAATGATTAATTTGATTTAAAATCTTAATTCATGTGTGCATTTCTTTATACTGGGGTACAAAGGATAAATTAATAATTTAAAATGTTGACTTACAAATAAAATAAGGTATAATGAGTTGGAAATGGAATGAATTAGTGTATGAATTAATGGTAGCACTTGTTGTAAGCTAATGAGTAAATTAAAAAGCAACAGTGCTAATTTAGGTTAATAATTAATAGGTTGAATGAAATGTCAATTAATGAATTTATTAAAATTGTAAAGTTATAATAAGTAGATGGTAATTGGTTGGGAAGAATGAAAATAACTAAATGTACTTTAATGATGATTAATATAATAACGTTAATAATTTAGCGCAGTCACTATTAATTGAAACCTATTGCAATAAATGGAATTAAATAGTGTGGATTTAAGGTAATATGTGGTAATAATGTATTGTTGTGGTTTATGAATGAATTGATAATTAAAATTAAAGGTAGTGTTGTTAATATAAGTTGACTATAAACAAGTTGAATGAAATCCCAATAAAGGAGGTAATGCAAACGTTATATTTGGCAAGATTTCAATACTAGTGCAAATTATACTTACTACACAATAAAGAAAGTAAGTTGAGTATATTTATGTAATATAATGTAAAAACCAGCATTAACCATGTTATTTGAAATTTTTCGATGGGGTATAGAGATTGTAATCAAATAAAAACAATTTATTTGAATAAACATTCAAGGATCGGAGTAATTGCAACCAATTGAAATATAATATTTAAATATTACGTAAATATTAATTTAGATGAAATTGAAGATATTTATGTAATAAAGTATGAATCTTATGTTAATTTTTTATAAAATGACAGTTGGTTGAATAAAAAGGAATGCAAAATAAAGTTTTGCCTATATATTGGAATTTAATGTATGATATTAGGATTAATGGCAATTAAATGAAATTAACTATTTAAAGATTTCCTAAATGGGAATTTAGATGAAATGTGAGAATTTTAATGTAATGGATTTTGATTCCAATGTATATTTCATCCGTTGTTAACAATGAATTGAATAGTATGATGAAAAGTAAACTTAATAGAAATTTTGGAAATTAAATTTATAATTTCTGAATTAATGAAATGGAAGTTAATACTGAAATTGATAAATTAATCAACTCTAAATTGACATTTAAATTTGTTTAAAACATTGTAAATGATTGAGAAATCAAAAATGATGAAATGGGTAAATTAAAGGATTGAAACTGGAAATTGGATTTAGTTAGTTAATTTATTAATTTATTTAATTAACTGTAAAAAATAGCCATTTTGGCCACAGACTCGGATTTCGACGGAACTTGTTCCATCGGATCCGTATCGGTGAATTATTGTAGTATTTCAAGTTTCGTAGCGATCGGGCTTGTCGTCTGATCGTATGGACTCAAAACGCCATGAAATAAATGAAATTGAAATAAATTGAAATCAATTTGAAAAAAATGATTTTAGTATAACTTCTTCATACGATGGAATTTGGAATTGAAACCTTTTCTATCGCGTTTAAAATATTTTAAAACATCTATTTTGATATACGGGTTGACCCAATTTCATTCCGGAGTCAGAACGGGCTTTTTGGGCCACTTTGTCGTTAACGCGTATATTCAATCTGATCCATCTACTCTTTTTCAACCTTGTCTATAAATACCCTGTTATAAACCCTAGCAGCCTCTATTTCTTATTTCTATACGTACAGAAACTTATGTGCTCCTCTTCCTCGATGACTGTAAACCCTAGTTTATCCAATTCAAATTTCAATTCAAAAATCAACTTCAAAAATTCAAACTCCTCAGAAAAATTTAAAAAAATATATGTCGAAATTCTCAATGTGTGCATCTCAGATCTGCAATTCGTTTCTGGGTTCAAAACACCAATTGTCCAGAAATCGGAGGATTATTCACGGCCGTCCATAGGCCTTAGCTTCGTTGGACGGTGGATTTACATCGAGGCGACGATCAGCTGGTACTGCTGCGAAGAGGTGGTTGTGTGCTTGCAATCCATGCGGTTAGTTAGTGGTTTTCGTCAGTGGTTCAACTGGATTTGGACTTGGAAGAGGACGATGGCGAGCTCGCCCTGAGGCCGTACGGGGATGCGCGCACGTCGCGTTTGTGGCTGGTGGAGGCGGCTCAGCTTGGGCAGCGTGGGGATGGTGGTTGATCGTCGTGGTGTTGTTCGCGATGGTCATAAAATTTTCGAACATGGCGGCGGCCGAAACACTAGTTCATGCGTGCATTTGGTTTTTGGGAAGAAGAGGGTGCGTTTCTATAGTGATGACGTGTCCTGTAGAGAGTAAGTTTTGTTGTTTATTTTAATTTAATTTAAATTTTAATTTCAATGTTAAAATCTTAATAACTCTCACATACGAAATCCGTTTTACGTGCGGTTTTCTGCGCTAGGTTCGTATTAGAATTCCAGACACAGTGACGCTGGTTTGGACGAATTTGGAGACTGTCCAATTTTTGGGTTTAAATTGATTTAAATTCAATTTAAATTCAAAAGGTGATTTTTTTAGCCCGCTCACAACTTCTAAAATTTCTTATGTTTAGTAAATTAATTTATGTTGTGATTATGCATTTATTTATGACTGTTTTGTATATTTTTAATCATCGTCTCAGTTAATTGCATTTATTGAAATTAAATCGTTATTTAATTTATTATTGAATATAACTCCCAGTTAATTACCTGTTATATATTATCAGTTATATATTGATATTGATTGATTGTTTGTATGATGATTGTGATGGATGTATGATTTTATGATGGATGAATGGATGTTTTATTTATATCATCATAATCTGCAAGTCGTTATGCATTTATTTTGGTTCGGGATTGCGGTTTGAAATGATATACAACCGCATTTTTATTTTTAAATTGCGGATTGAAATGATAAATATCCGTATCACTTGACTATATGATAGAAAATTATATACAGACACCGTAGTATATATATAATTTTTTATTTATTTTTTGAAATGA
Source organism: Allium cepa (assembly GCA_030765085.1). NCBI lineage: Eukaryota > Viridiplantae > Streptophyta > Magnoliopsida > Asparagales > Amaryllidaceae > Allium > Allium cepa. The sequence goes on along the minus strand of CM060939.1, from coordinate 26,423,616 downwards.
TTTTTATGGTTTTGTAAAGAAATATATGGGCTATACAGATAATGATTTTAGATGTTATATAAATGCTATTTTATTATTGATTTAGCTATGTATAAATTTATTTGGAATTATAAAATAAGCTAAATAATAAGTTTGATTTCTTTTATATAATATGGTTAAGTATCTATTTAAATTCTATTGTATATAGAGTTTATAATGACTCAAATAAAATTTAAGGTTGAGGATAAATGTGAATTTGATTTGAATTTAAGATTTAAGAATTATCCTCGAAAATTTTGATTTGAAATATAAATAAATTTAGATTTAAAAGGTATGATTTTATAACTTGATTTTTGTTTAGAGGATTTAAATGAATATCAAATTGATTTAAATGAATATCATCAAGTTAATGAAATTGAAAGAATGTCCAGTTATTTGAAGCCTAAAGGTTTTACTAAAATGATATTTGATTGATTAAGTAAACATTTCAAATCTAAATAATAGTAGTTGAAATTGGTATATATGAAATTATCAAAGAATAAGTTTGAAATGGTGAAATAATTAAAGCTTTGAAATATATGGAAATTATATTGGTTTAATTGGGAATTTAAAATCCATATTGGAATTGAATTGTGAAGTTGAAGAAGCTATTTTACTATATAAAGTAATTAAATATTTAAACCATTTAAGTGGTGTAGTATGTTTCAAAGTTATGAAATTCAAAGTTTTATGTTTCGAAAGGCTATATTTTAAGTTTTGATTTCGAAATATTATAACTTTGAAATGTTATGGTTTTAGAAAAGGATATTTGAAAATGATATCAAATTTGATTTGGATTTTAAAAAGAGGAAATGATATAGTATTTATATGGATTTGAAATGGATATTATATTCTGGTTTTAAAAGTATAAACTATTTCAAAAAGACTACGGTGTTTTAATAACGTTTAGTTGTTAAAGAGACCGGGATCGGAAGTTGTCATACTCTCTGCCAACTCTGAAAACCACTTTAACAACCGTGTACGCGGTGGAGATTCCAGAATGAAGTAGGATGGCGGCGGCATTTCCTTTTAGGTAAATACGTGGACCCGACTCCTGTGAGTTGGCATAAGGTGGCTAAAACATGAGCGATTCTCGGGCCAAGGAGGTAGCCCCTCTTATCGGACGCACTCCTTCGATATTATACTCTGACTTTTGGATTTATTCGATGGCCGCTTTTGATTTTTGATTTTGGGGGTGTTGTTCGAGGTGGGCGGTAGTAGCTACGCGTTACCACCAGCCCGGATAGCAATTGGTATATCTACCCTGGCATTGCCTAGTTGGGCCGTGTCACCTACCCTAGCAAGCCTTGTACGAGTTTCTATTTATGTCGTACCTATGGAGTATTCTCTGGTAGCCCTCCGATCAGGAGGTATTACGGTACTGTATAGACTATTGGCATTATTTGTGTTAAGGGGAATATTGGATCACTCCTTAACGCTATTTAAAAGTAGTTTATTTTACTATTAGTCAATATTATAATAGAGAAATATTACTACATAGTAAATAGTTTAACGGATCCTTAGGTGATGTGAATCCCGAGCATCTCGTAAGTTACTGCACTCATATTTATTTCTGTTGATTTAACTCACATAAGATCTTTTAGTTCTGACTCGAGTGTTTTATCTTTTCAATTCGCTCGGGTCAGTCCGAGCATTTCAGGAATCGAAGACTTTATTTCTGGAGGATGAAGACAAAGATTTATTATTATCTATTATATTATTCCCCTACACCATTTAATTCTGCTGCATTAATTATTATTCTCTGGTATGTGTACTCTGATATGTATTGTATAAGTATAATCAAATATTTTGTAAACAGCTTCATGAACAGTATATTTGATTATTATATTTTATCGTTCCGCTGAAAGATTCTATTTTTTTTCTTTCTCTGTTTTTCTTATTTACCCCATAACAATCCACCCTTCTGTATGGTTTAAGTCTGACGTGTGTGGTTTATCGTCGATTTAAACCTTGCGAAAAGGCAGGATGTTACATCAGTCATGGGACTGGTGTGGGCAAACAAAAACAGTTTATCTTTATCAAAAGCAAAACAAAAGATTTTTAAAGAAATTTGCGATGCTTTCTTGAAAATGAAACTACCATAAGGCCTCCCGCCACACACACATTGCAAGCGCACAATTGGAGGAGATTTCTCCTTATGTTAGTCAAACATGCTTGATACGCAAAAAAATCTTTTGATATTATTATTAGTGCATAGTGGAAAACATTTGCAAGTATAATATTAATCTTAGCCAGCATAGACATTTCGAACTATGCCTACAATAGCTACCATCTAAACAGTGGGGCGCCACCATAAGTAAATGGCAGGTTATACAACTAAAACCGTACAGGGCGCGTATTGTTTCTTTGGATTTTCAACGAATGGTCAAGCTAAGGAACTTCCCACACCAAATTGGACGCCTCTGGAGGGACGCCTCCGAGAATCTAACCAGATCTCTGCCAACACAAGGCCGGGTTACCTCTGTAACTAGGTAACTACTGATACGAGAATGCCATCCCCTGGTCGTTACCAACCATTATCTGAGGTACCTCTACACCAACAACCACAAAGCAATAAGTTTGCAGCAACCACATAGGTAAATATCTAGGCTCCATACCATGATTCCACCTTTTATCCAGAAGGAAATGGACATACCCTCGGGGGCGCTACCCCCAAAAAACCTTGCTGCAACGATTCCTGTTTCGACCATTACCGGGTTATAAGGCTCAACGAAGTCACGTCGACAAAGCTACGCTTTACACAAAAGCCATGCTTCGACCGAAAAATGATCAGCAGCACTTCGTATGCCACATTACCAAATTGGGAATGTATCACTAGTAACCATCAACTACATAACCTCCGAGCTCGTACGTCTCAGAGAAGGGTGTTAAGCAAAGAGAATAAATTCTCCGCCACCAAATAGAAATGTATTTGGTAGAAACCAGCTTTACATCTCAAAGTGTAATGTCACACACACATCCATACAAGTCTGTTCCGAGTTCGAACAGAACAGGAGGCACTTCACAAAGAAGCCCTTGCAAATCCGGATAATCCCTAATAACGTCCGGATTCCCCATCATAAAGGGTGATCAAATCTCTATAACGGGGATTAGCCGGTGTAGAGACATTAGAGGAGTTATCCTTTCACTTTCGAAAATATCCAGTCTTCACCAACAGTCTTCGAATGTTGTCCATAACGTCGTATCATTATTCAGAATGAGTTATATGATACAAAGCCTTCTCCTGGATAAACCGAATAATGCGTGCAGTATTTAAAAACATATGAATATTGGGATCTCAGTTAAGTCACAACTTAAAGCCCAAAACCTTTCTTTAAATGGTTTAAACAAATTACCATTCTAATATTTTAAACAAAAAGATTATCCTTAGTAGGAGATTATCCTTAATCACTTTCATTAAATAAATCTTTAATTAATTAATTATCCTCAAATTAATTAATAAATCACACAAATTAATTATCCTTAATTAATTATAATAAGTAATTATCCCTAATTACCTAATTAACTTTAACCATTCATTAATTACTTTTAACCAAGTAATTATATTTAAGTAATTAATTACCTTGAATTGCTTATATTAATTAATCTTCTAATTAACTAATTATCCTTAATTATGAAATTAATTAACCTTAATCAATCTTTGATTAAGTAATTATACTTTAAAATATTATCCTTTAATTATTTTCATTAAGTAATTATCCTTTAATTACTTATATTAAATAATCACCTTATTTAATGACATTATGCGATTAATCCTTAATAATTATTTAAAACTTTATGTAATAACCTTTGAAAATAAATTATCGTTTGTATATAAATTAACTTAATACCTTTAAGTTAATTACTAATCAAAATATTATTTTTAAGATAAACCATTTAACTTCTTAATTAAGCTATAAAAATTTATTTCAAAACAGACTTAAGAAAACAAGGCTTAATTAATTTTAAGTTAAAATAGCTATAGAATTTTATCAACCCAAAAATTAAATAAACTATTGATATATAAAAGAAATTTGTTTTAAGAATAAAATTCTAAAACTTGTTTTATTTTAAAATTTAAAACTCGGACTTTCTTTACTTTTAAAACCTATGCCAAGTTACTTTTAAATTTTTAACTTGAAAACATGTTTTCCTTTAAAATTTGAAAACCTGATATTACTTTCAGTTAGACCCGAGCCAAAACACTAGAAACCCGAGCCAGCTTAATGACACTCGCTAAACATAACTACTTCAAGTCGCCCTTCAATTCGCACGAGCACAACACCGAGAAACACTCAATCTTCCCTAATATACACAGCCAGATACACAGAGGTGCACGATGCACGTACACAGACGAACTACGACGCTCCGACCATCAACGCTGGTCTCAACACTTTACCGACGTCACTCGCAACCAAGCACGACCACCCTACTTCTTCGATTCGATATAAATTGAAATCGACCCAAAATTTCAACTCCACGAACCATCACCACGTAAAATTCGCCTCGCACTGACGATCCCATCCACCTGGACCTCCGCCGCTTCATCCAGAGCATCTTCACGACATCCAACGTCGTTACCGCTATATGTGCAAGATTCCGGTTCAACAATGGCGATGCAACAATCCCGACTACCTCCACAATCGAAATCCAACTTTGAACCTAGTTCGACTCTGGCCGGCCTTAACAGCCATCAGTAAATTACCACACTATTTTTCCAGAGATCACTGCACCACCCCCTTCCTCTAGACCAAAGCTCGACATACATACCTTTCCCGTTCATCGACAATCGTCAAATATCCAATTTTTGATCAACTTAGTATATCTCAACATTTCCAAACTATAAAATCATAAAACTTACATCAAAATTCATGATTTTCTAAGATGAAACAGATTGTGAAACCAAAACACAATTCCCAGATTTTTTATTTTTGACCAATATTTGATTTCTACTTTAAAATCTTATTTTTTGAAATAGTTTCACAATATTTCTTTTTGAAACTATTTTTTAAAATATAATCTGGTTGATATTAACATATTCCTTTTAAAGATCATGTTCTAAAGCAGATTGGAGGAAGGGGAATTTGATTTTAAATCAAATTTGGTCTGTAATAAAATAAATAGAGACTGAAGAATTAATATATCCTGATATGCACACATCATATTCAATGTATATATAAACATGCAGGCATATATAATAATTAGACAAACACTTTTCATAATATATTCAAGTGTCAACCACAAATATCAAGACATAAAGGCAGATTTAGGGAGTTTGCTCATTTGAGAAATGGAAATAGAGAAGCTTTTCATTTGAAAAACTGGAAACATTTGTTGTCTTTGATCTGGAATTTTAATTTGAACTGAAGCTTGCTTATTTGATTTAGTTGCCTCTGATCTTGAACTTTGATTTTTTTTTTATGAATCCATGCTGAACTGATCCACAAGCTTCAGGCTTAAATTCTTTCTACAGTTGTTTCCAGATTTTGGTTTTAGTTTGATTCAGTTTTTCTGAAATCTTGATGCTGAATTGAATCTGCTCCAGGTTTTTGAATTTAGCTTTGTTGTTTTTTTTTTGTTTTTTTTTGATCTGAGATGATCAAGAGTTTGATCAGGCCTTACAATATAAAGAAATTGTTTGATTTAGTTTTAAATTTTTTAGTTTGAATTTTCTTTTTAGCTTTGAACCAGATGGGAAAAAATGGAATTCATGATATATATATAAACTTATTTTACATTTTTTTACTATTATTTTGAAAAACCAAGGGACACTTGTATTTTGCATGGTGACATTTTTAACACTTGTTTAATTTCATAATAAAATGCTTACACTTGTTTAAACAAATAAATTTATGTTTAGCCCTTTGTTTTAATTAATATATAAATTAAGTTTTAAACCTTATCATTTTATAATTTTGTAAATCACATTTTAAACATTTCAAACTATTATTTACATTTACATAACTTATAAAGAAAATGATTTAAAAATAATTTCTATATTAATTCCAAAGTAAAAATCCAATTTGTTTTCCATATATTTATTAAAGAATTTCAAAATCCTTTCTACAATCTATATATATAAATATATCTGCAAACACATTTTGTTGGATTTCCAAATCAATTTCTTTATTTACAATCCAATTCTATTTAAAAACATTTATTTTGAGTTTCAAATTTCAAATTTCAAATTTCAAATTTTAAAAATTTATTTATATAAATAAACAAGTATATATCTTATTAAATTTGTAAAATTCAAATTAATCCATAATTTAATTAAAAAATTATTTTAATCATTAATTTAAATTTGACTCAAAAACTGGATCGTTATAGATTCCCCCCTTAAGAAAATTTCACCCTCGAAATTTGGAAAACAGGAAGACAACAAAGAACAGATGGAGAATGTTTTACCAGATCAAATTGAATATCTATTCTGCACTTGGCTTTATTAATCAGAATATCACCAATAGATACGAGAATAAATTGTTCAACATTTTATGAAATACTCGGGTCATTCGGTCTATGAATATGCAGGGCATTGGTTAGTTCGAAGGGATAACTAACCGTTCGTAGAATATATCTAGATCCAAAAGAACAAATAAATGGATTCAACCTTCCATAATTCTCAAACACTAGATATGGATTCCGAACTCAGGTCGGAATACCCCAAAGAACATATTAACTTGTCCCTCTTTGGACTTTGATCCATACAAGAAATCACGACAAAAATTTCAAATTTGGTTTTGACCGAAATCGTTTTATCAATACAATCAAATTCAGTTCCATATTTTATTAAATAGTTTATTTTAATTTAAAATTTCGAATTTATTAAAGTAGAAACAGAAAGCTGAGGGAAACTGATGATTAGAATACGAAATAGGAACTTATCTACACGATTCGCAAGACCATCACCACACCAAAGCTTCTTTTCGTAGCTGCCATCAAGAAATCAAAGAATTGAAAATGGATGATCAACAAAGAAGATTGATAGAGAAAAGATTGTTTCCGTTGTTGCAGGTATTGACCATTTGTAGTTGTACTCTCTTGTCCCCTACTTCGTCCTACTCACTATCAGTGGATAGTAAGAGAATTTACTAAGCATACGAACAAGATATCTTAGAAAAATACTCATTCTAGGGTATACTTCACCCTATATCTAATGTGGCACCTGATGTGTTATACTCCTAAGCTAAAGTTTCAACCTTCGGCTCTGATACCAAAATATGATGATCCAAATTTCAGTGTTCGAAAATCGACACCCGTACTTCACTTGTGCTCGAATGCCATAGATCCAACCATTGAAATCTGATTTGTGTTAGAGCTTATAACGCATTAAGTACAACAAAACACAGCGGAAAAAAGCATGAACATATCATATATCTCCAATAACTACAATATCCAAATATGATACAACATTGCCCAATATATATCAGAGCACAAATACAATCCTATAGTGGAATAAATAACTTGAACTTGAACCACCAAGTGAGAACTCCAATATACGCAACTCCATCTCCAATCCAAAGCTAGCTCGAATCCCCATCAAGTTGGACTTAAGAAAGGTCAATCATATGGTTGGCAATGCGATCGCCAAGATCCAAAAGTTGAAAGCTATCGACTCTGCACCTACTATTTGATTATCTGAAAAGCCCAACTCTGGACTGCCCGTGTGGAAAATTGTAGGCACCTAGAGTTTAGATTGGGACAATAAACTCCAGGTCAGTCATGGGACTGGTGTGAGCAAACAAAAACAGTTTATCTTCATCAAAAGCAAAAAAAATATTTTTAAAGAAATTCGCAATGATTTTTGGAAAATGAAACTACCATGAGGCCTCCCGCCATACACACAATGCAAGCACACAATTGGAGGAGATTTCTCCTTATGTTAGTCAAACATGCTTGATACGCAAAAAATCTTTTGATATTATTATTAGTGCATAGTGGAATATATTTGCAAGTATAATATTAATCTTAGCCAGCATAGACATTTCGAACTATGCCTACTATAGCTACCATCTAAACAGTGGGGCGCCACCATAAGTAAATGGCAGGTTATACAACTAAAACCGTACGGGGCGAGTATTGTTTCTTTGGATTTCCAACAAATTATCAGGCTAAGGAACTTCCCACACCGAATGGGACGCCTCTGGAGGGACGCCCTCGAGAACCTAACCGGATCTCTACCAACACAAGGTCAGGATACCTTTGTTACTAGATAACTACTGACACGAGCATGCCATCTCCCGGTCGTTACCAACCCTTATCCGAGGTACCTCTACACCAACAACCACAAAGCAATAAGTTTGCAGCAACCACATAGGAAAATACTTGGGCTCCATACCATGATTCCACCTTTTATCCAGAAGGAAATGGACATACCCTCAAGGGGTGCTACCTCCAAATAACCTTGCTGCAACGATTCCTGTTTCAACCATTACCAGGTTGTGAGGCTCGACGAAGTCACGTCCACAAAGCAATGCTTTACACAAAAGCCATGCATCGATCAACAAATGATCAGCAGCACTTCGTATGCCACATTATAAAATTGGGAATGTATCACTAGTAACCATCAACTACATAACCTCTGGGCCCGTATGTCTCAGAGAAGGGTGCTAAGCTAAGAGAATAAATTCTCCGCCACCAAACAGAAATGTATTTGATAGAAACTAGCTTTACATCTCAAAGTGTAATGTCAAACACACATCCATACAAGTCTATTTCGGGTTCGAACAGAACCGAAGGCACTTCACAAAGAAGCCCTTGCAAATCCAATTAATCTCTAATCACGTCCGGACTCCTCATCACAAAGGGTGATCAAATATTTATACCAGGGATCAGCCGGTGCAGAGACATTCGACGAGTTATCCTTTCACATTCGAAAATATCCGGTCTTCACCACCGGTCTTCAAATGCTATCCATAACGTCGTATCATTGTCCGGAATAGGTTATATGACACAAAGCCCTCTCCCGGCTAAACCAAATAATGAGTGCAGTATTTAAAAACATATGGATATTGGGATCTCAGTTAAGTCACAATTTAAAGCCCAAAACCTTTCTTTAAATGGTTTAAACAAATTACCATTTTAATCTTTTAAACAAAAAGATTCACTTCAAAAAGTTCACCAATCTTCCACAAAGATTCATTCATAGCCTTTCTAAACAATTTCCTTTTTAGATTAACTCATCCAATCTTTAAATCAAAGGTTCAATTCATAGCTTCCAAAACAATTCTATTTCAAATCTTTTATACAAAAGATATACCTTTTAGATCCTCTTAGATCTTTTATATCTTTTATACAAAAGATATACCTTTTAGATCCTCTTCAATTTCAAAAAAAAGTTCAACAATCTTTCACAAAGATTTATTCATAGCTTCCAAAACAATTCTATTTCAAACTTGAAATCTTTTCAACATGAATTGGAAATCCTTTCTTTATATGAAAGCTATTATTATTTTAAAAACAATCCTTTTCGTTTCGGAGAAATCCGATTACATTTGCACAAGTTAAAGCCCTTCAAGTATAAAACTTGGGTTAAATTCAAATTCTCAAAACTATACTTTTAAAATGGTTTTAAAACCCATATAAACACATTTATAACTTGCACAACCTTTTTAAACCATAATTTCCAAATATAGAATTCAATTTCAAATCTTGAATTCAAATTCAAATCAAATTATTTAAATTTCAAAACTTTATCAAGTTATTCAAAGTAATTTTTATCTTCAAAACTCCTTTTCAAACACTTTTCATATTTAACCCAACTCCATTTCCAGAACCATTTGAATTTAAACTTCAACTTTTAAAACCATATAAAATGCAAATTATCTGTGACTTAACCGATTTATCGTGAAATCCATATTTGTGTGTGTATAGTGTAGTCCAGGGGTTTTACACAATAGTGCAATATCATCAATCATCATAGATTCAATCATATCAATATCGATAAGCGGTATAATCTATAATGCTTATTCTCCATTCACAGATTCACAGACAAATAATATTCATTTAACACAGATAAATAAATTACATTCATCACAGCTCAAATTAAAACAGAGCATCACACATCAGGGATATCAAACAATTCTACATTCAATAGAATCCAAACATCCATAAGTAAGATCAATTAATTATCTTATTAATTTAAATCAGATTGATTACTTATGAATAAATTTCTAATCCCGGTTAATTAATATTAATTAATTACAAACCTTAATCATTTATTGATTAACCTTTAATTAATTAATTAAATAACTTTAATTAATAAATTAATCAACCTTTAATCATTAATTATCCTTTAAATTAATTACCCTTAGTTAATTAAATAAATTAATTAATTAACCCTTAATTAATTACCATTAAATTAATTATCCTTAATAGGTGATTATCCCTAATCCCTTTCATTAAATAAATCTTTAATTAATTAATTATCCTTAAATTAATTAATAAATCACACAAATTAATTATCCTTAATTAATTATAATAAGTAATTATCCCTAATTACTAAATTAACTTTAACCATTCATTAATTACTTTTAACTAAGTAATTAGCTTTAAGTAATTAATTACCTCTAATTACTTATATTAATTAATTAATTATCCTTACTTATGAAATTAATTAACCTTAATCAATCTTTGATTAACTAATTATACTTTAAAATAATTATCCTTTAATTATTTTCATTAAGTAATTATTATTTAATTACTTATATTAAATAATCACCTTAATGACATTAAGTAATTAATCCTTAATTATTATTTAAAACTTTATTTAATAACCTTTGAAAACAAATTATCATTTATATATAAATTAACTTAATACCTTTAAGTTAATTACTAATCAAAATATTATTTTTAAGATAAACCATTTAACTCATTAATTAAGCTATAAAATTTTATTTCAAAACAGACTTAAGAAAACATAGCTTAATTAATTTTAAGTTAAAATAACTATAGAATTTTATCAACCCAAAAATTAAATAAACTATTAATATATAAAAGAAATTTATTTTAAGAATAAAATTTTAAAACTTGTTTTATTTTAAAATTTAAAACTCGGACTTTCTTTACTTTCAAAACCTGTGCCAAGTTACTTAAATTTTTAACCTGAAAACATGTTTTCCTTTAAAATTTGAAAACCTGGTATTAGTTTCAAACGGACCCGAGCCAAAACACTGGAAACCCGAGCCAGCTTCGTGACACTCGCTGAACACAGCTATTTTGAGTCGCCCTTCAATTCGCACGAGCACAGCACCGAGAAACACTCATTCTTCCCAAACATAACACAGCCAGATACACAGAGGTGCACGGTGCACGTACAACGACGAACTACGACGCTTCGACCATCAACGCTGGTCTCAACACATCACTGACGTCACTCGCAACCAAGCACGTCCACCCTACTTCCTTGATTCGACGTAAATTGAAATCGACCCAAAATTTCAACTCCAGGAACGATCACCACATCAAATTCTCCTCGCTCCGATGATCCCATCCACCTGGACCTCCGCCGCTTCGTCCAGAGCATCTTCACGACATCGAGCGTCGTTACCCCCATATGCGCAAGATTCCGATTCAACAATGGCGATGCAACAATCCCGACTACCTTCACAATCGAAATCAACTTCGAACCCTAATTCGACTCAGGCCGGCCACAACGGCCATTAGTAAATACCACACTATTTTTCCAGAGATCACTGCGCCACCCCTTCCTCCAGACCAAAGCTCGACATCCATACTTTCCCGTTCATCGACAATCGTCAAATATCCAATTTCTGATCAACTCGGTATATCTCAATATTTCCAAACTATAAAATCACAAAACTTATATCAAAATTCATGATTTTCTAAGATGAAACAGATTGCGAAACCAAAACACGATTCCCAGATTTTTATTTTGGACCAATATTTGATTTCTACTGTAAAATCTTATTTTTTGAAATAATTTCACAATATTTCTTTTCGAAACTATTTTTAAAAATATAATCTGGTTGATATTAACATATTCCTTTTAAAGATCAGGTTCTAAAGCAGATTAGAGGAAGGGGAATTTGATTTTAAATCAAATTTGGTCTATAATAAAACAAACAGAGACTGAAGAATTAGTATATCCTAATACGCACACATCATATTCAATGTACATATATACATGCAAGCATATATAATAATTAGACAAACACTTTTCATAATATATTCAAGTGTCAACCACAAATATCAAGACATAAAGGCATATTTAGGGAGTTTGCTCACCTGAGAAATGGAAGCAGAGAAGCTTTTTATTTGAAAAACTGGGAACAGTTGTTGTCTTGATCTGGAATTCTAATTTGAACTGAAGCTTGCTTATTTGATTTAGTTGCCTCTGATCTTGAACTTTGATTTTATTTTTTATATGAATCCATGCTGATCTGATCCACAAGCTTCAAGCTTGAATTCTTTTTACAGTTGTTTCCAGATTTTGGTTTTAGTTTGATTCAGTTTTTCTGAAATCTTGATGTTGAATTGAATCTGCTCCAGGTTTTTGAATTTAGCTTTGTTGTTTGTTTTTGTTTTATTTTCTGATCTAAGATGATCTAGAGTTTGATCGGGTCTTACAATATGAAGAAATTGTTTGATTTAGTTTTAAATTTTCTGGTTTGAATTTTCTTTTTAGCTTTGAACCAAATGAGAAAAAAAGGAATTCATGATATATATATATATATATATAAACTTGTTTTACATTTTTTTTTAAAACCAAGGGACACTTGTATTTTGCATGGTGACATTGTTAACACTTGTTTAATTTTCATAATAAAATGCTTACCCTTGTTTAAACAAATAAATTTTGTCAAGCCCTTTGTTTTAATTAATTTATAAATTAAGTTTTAAACCTTATCATTTTATAATTTTGTAAATCACATTTTATTCATTTTTGAACTATTATTTATACTTGCATAACTTATAAAGAAAATGATTTAAAAACTAATTTCCATATTAATTCCAAAGTAAAAATCCAATTTGTTTCCCATATATTTATTAAAGAATTTCAAAATTCTTTCTATAATCTATATATATATATATATACAAACACACTTTATTGGATTTCCAAATCAATTTCTTTATTTACAATCCAATTCTATTTAAAACATTTATTTTGAGTTTCAAATTTCAAATTTCAAGTTTTAAAAATTTATTTATATAAATGAACAAGTATATATCTTATTAAATTTGAAAAATTCAAATTAATCCAAAATTTAATTAAAAATTTATTTTAGTCATATATTTAAATTCGACTCAAAAATGGGATCGTTACAATTTCTTTTGCCAATATCGAATAAAAAGACGATATAATTTTCAAATATTTCATGTCATCTTTCTTTTTCTTTTTTTTGTTAGCATAAGTGAAGACGTTGACCATGTTCATAGTGATATATTATAAATTATTTGCAACTTTGTATGTAGCCATTAAAATCCCTCGGATATATGCTCTTAAGTAACTTTGCATATGTGTTTTCAAATGGTTCTAATAAACACATCTAACAATAATTTTACAATTAGGTGATGTAACTCAAGTCATATAATAGCTGCATTACTTTTTATTGTCTTATTCAAATCTACATTTCATTTTTCCCTTTTAGCTGCCAACCTGAATCTGAATACTGCTGCGCTGCATCCTTCCTCGCCATCTACCGCTTTTGATTTTCTAGATTTTCGTGTTCTACTTTACCATGGTAATCCTTTCTTTTTTTTGAACCAACAAGAAATCTCTTGCTCTTCTTTCACTAACACCGATAACTTTTGTTTATTTTTTCGATTTTGCTTGCAGTTGTCATTCTCCCTCACCCTTTCGATGGCGACTAATGCTCTTCTCCAATCGCCTGTCTTATGGTCCTGAAGGCGTCCACGAGTTTTCAAGTGCAGGTACTCTCTCTATCATATTTCCCTTTGATGCTTTTAGCTTCTTTTTTTGGAAGATATTTCTGAACGATGGATTTCAAAGTCAAAGAATAATTCCTTAATTTATTAATTTCCATGATTTGCTATAAATATTTTGGTTTGCTGTGTATGTTTATCCCGTCATTTATTTATTTTTCTTCTACCTACTATAGAATGAAGGCATGTTCCCAACTGATTTTCTTGGTTTGGTTCTTCAGTCGGCTACTATCCACACGAACTACTGTGGTTGGCATACTTTCTCCATTGTATGTCATTTTGTGCCCAGTGCGTGCTATGGTTGGCCAATTGTTCTATTCTTTGTCGGGATGGATATACGAGGCGATCTGTGTTTTGATATGTCGACTAGATAGCAATTTGCCTTCATTCCCTCAATCATCTACAATTGTGTTTGAGGTAAAAGAAAAAAGCTCTCTTGGTTTTTATGATCTGATTTGTTATGCATTACTGAACATGTTTCTTTTGAAATTTTAGAAGTTGTTTTCATATGTACAATATTAGTGGGTCAAAACAATTATGCAAATGGGTTCATTCCCAAAGACTACTTTATTAAGTTGCAATGTGCTATTTTTGACAAAAAATAATCTTTTTTAGCGTTCAAAATACAATACTTAATTTTTACATGTTTTATTACGTTGACAATGAAATAGGAAAGTAATAACTGCTTTTGCTTTTGGTATTTTTGGTTGTCTAATTTGAGGTAGGTGGACATTAAGAGCATTGCTCACCAGTACTATTGAAATAACTTACAATATAATTTTATATGTTGTGTTATAACTGATTTATCATAATATCAGTTGTCTAATTTACTATATGAATGGACTCCGTGAGATTCTCTATAATCTCACTTACCCATTACTAATTTTGTATGCTGGTATTCAGGTTCATTTTTACATTTTATTTCGTTTGATATTCCCATTTTACGACAATCAATGAAGTTATCCATTTATATTCTCATTCATTAATGAAACTATCCATTATTTTGATTCATTTGGTTGCCTTCTATATGTTTATCTCACACTGAAATATTTTTTTCCTTCTGATGAAAACTAATTTTCATTCAGTGACTTCAGATTGAAGTAAGTTTTACACAACTTTTTTCCTAATTGTTTTACCTACTAAATTTACTTAGGTTTATAGGATTTCTTCTATTATGGGTTTTATTGTTCAAGTTTTTATGCAACATATTTTGTATGGATTGATTGTAAATTGTTTATACATAAAGAGGGATGTAATGCCACAAAAGCTACTGAAATTATTTCAAGTTGATATGATAAACCTTTAATTCTATACCAATTTTTTCAATCAGAAGCCGAAAACTGATATATTTTCCTATAAGAACAAAACTTTAAAAATTTATTTGTTGGTAAGATGGAGAATTTTCAAACAATGTCTTCAGTAGGACCTAATCCTATATTAGTATGGGTGCCCTTCTCTATATATGTATTCATTATTTACACTAATTTGAGTTATCAGCTACTATCATCTTTGTAATTTGTATTGTAACGTTTACCTTGATAAAGTTCCAATTTTCAAAAAGAAAAAATGGGACAATAAAAAGAGATTTCATTTCCATGCACTAAACAAAGATTTAGGGATGTCACTCCCAGGTTCTGCATACTCTATGCATTTATTTGACAAGGGTACTAAGTCCTACAAAGTTTTATAACAATAAACAAAAGAAAGGGGTAAACAAGAGTGAAGCAGGTATCACGAAAAGAACTTCCATTATATCATTCTCCATTGACAGAATATGTCCCTGCTTACAAATGAAAATTGATTACAACTGAACAGAGCAGTATATAGAGGGGCATAAAAAAACACTGCAGCATAAAAGTATTCATCTATAGAAAATAATACAACAAGAAAAGTAATCATTATGGCAAGGCCAAGCATTCATTACACTAACACTGCATCAGTCGTGTTTCGTGACTATTAATACTATCTCAAGGATACTGATGAAATAAGAAAAAACATAAAAGCCAGAAACATGGAAAATGAACTGACATGAAATGAAAGAAGAAAAATTAAAAAACACTATTCCAGATGTTTGATGTCCTTACGGATTAAAAAGGTCAAACTGAATTATGTATTTGATAAACAGTCCTTTGAGAAGGAAATAATAATACAAAAGCATAAGAGCTTAAGCCATATTAATATATAAGTAAGGATCTTGACCACATGCGTGTGAATTCTGTCAAAGATTCATACATCATGTAGAGTGTCTAAAACTTAGAACTGTTGCTAATCTTTTTCTTTGTAAAAGTGATGTAATTTCTCATTTTATGTTCCAACTCAAAATTGTGAGTCTTAAGCTGATTTATTTTTTCTAAAATAATGTAAAATGAATAATTCAGATGTGTGCTTTGTATAGAAATAAGCATCATAGGGGTTGGATCTTAGATGACATTTCAAAGCTTTTCGCTCATCCAAATCACGTTTAATTTGGAAGGATTGGCAATGCACTTACTCCCAATATAGAATTAGTAAGCTACTTGCTTGCACATTATTCAATCCGGTTCGCGCATGGTAATTTCTTTTGGAACTTCTGTTGGATGTTACAAATTAATATGTTTGGTCGAAGCTTTGGAATTAGAATATGATCTTCAACTCATGCAAATATCACTATTTTCTATGTGATCGATGTACAGGAAATATTTGATATATGCGAGACCACTTCAGTCCCTCCAAAAGTTCGTAGGTTGGTTTCCTTTTTCATATAGCACTTTACTGTAAGCGTTTGGGATTCATGAAGCATGTATTCTCAACTTATGTAAACAAATATCTTATGTATACATGAATGAAATGTGTTCTCATGTTAAAATATAAAGATTATTTATTGTCCCGATGACACCATTTTGTTCATAGTTTAATAAAACAATAAATGTTTTTCTTTTTGGTAGAAGCATCACTGACTCTAATTAAGATCAGCATACGTCCTCCCTTTTGAATATGAATGAAATGAAGTTCTTATCCTTTGTTCATTTAAGTCATCTTCAATTTTGTGATGGCACATCAAACCACTCTTGCATTTATATTTATTACTCTAATAGTATTTATTAGGCAAGGATCTTGGTTTTTCATTTACGAAGTTTACACTTTATGCTGATTGATTTATTTGTTAAGTTCAACATTACGTTAGGATAATCCATGTGTACATTAATATATAAATGTTACATGAATTTTACATGTTAGACGAATATGTAAATGAAAAACATTACTATGTATACGTATTTAATATCATAGTGAGATTGGTTATATTAAATACATTAACATGATTTGTTGACAGTATGCAAATATATACTATATCAATATGTGATAATAAATTTATTTACCCTCCATTGAGCAAGGGGATGCAAAATATCAAATATAACCAAGCGCTTTTTGTTCCAGGAAATTCATGTAAGACAATTCATTAGAAACTTCTTTTAATCATTTTTAAGTAAACATTGTAATTTTGAGAATAGTAATAATGGTATGTGTTTCTTTAATCGCTAATGTATGCATAATTTTTCTTTCAGTCACATTGTTTATTTCAAGCTTCTTCTATTCAATAATCATTATTTAATCAGTTCTCTAAGATGGTCTCGGTGGTACATGTGCAGGTAAATGCATGCCTTATAGATCAACAACAAGTTCAAAATTCATGGTGGCTCTCGATGTGTTTTTCAATAGTGTTTGCTGAAGTTAAGAAGATCATGAGACATTGTTCTTTTCTTCTACATAGTTAAATATTTTCTTCATAAATATTGAGATTTGTGTACTTATATTTCCAAGATGTTAATCCATGGTTTACTGTTTTCATTTGATTTAAGTTATTTGATTGCTTCATTATATAACATGTAATTTCAAATCGATTTTAAAGATATTGTTCATTTAGTTTGTTGAACAAAAAGCTCATATGCTATAAATATTTCAATGCGGTATGTTGCAATCATTTATGTACTTTTTAATTGGTTGTTTGGGAATTCGCTAAAGTCCATTTTTAGTATACCTATTTTGTGTATGTGAAGCCCTATTCCAAACTAGAATGGAAGACAAGCTGTCTTTCCAAAGCGTTACGAGGTTGGATTTAAATAAACTTTTTTTAAAAGCCAAAGTCAATCCATTTTAACTTTTAAAAAAGCTAACAAGTAGCTTATTTAAATCAATCGCGTTGAACTTCAATTTATTAAATCCATTTTAACTTTTCAATTTATAAAAGTAATAGCAACCATAAATTTTTACTACTAATGAAAGGAAATCCCTTTTAAGCTTTGGGATTGTATGGTTTAATTTCATGTCATACAACATGATACAGTCCTCATTATTTATATCGTCCAACTATAGGAGCTACAAGAATGTCTATTATTTAAATATGATTGAATAAATTTGAGCCTTTGTACAATCGCAAAAGGTATTCAAAATTAAATGAAGCTGTATGAGGATTATTAAAGGTAAATAACTGCACCAAGTACTTAGATAGCTTATAAGAAGATTAATCTTTCTATAGTTTAGTGCTTTTTCCTACTGAATATTTAAGCCGAGTCGACAAGCACCTTTGTCCAAGTGGTTAATTGATTCGGCTCTGGTGCAGGATGTCACAAGTTCGAAACTTGCTTTCGAACGTTTATTTGACATGGGATATGTTGTCCCAATGATTTGTTGTATATAAAGTACCAGTTCAAAAAAAAAAAAATTAAGCCGAGTCAAGATAAAAGTCTTGTTGTCTTTTGATATGCAAGTGCATATTCATGCCAGAGATTGGATATGGCTAACCATGTCAATAGATGGTAATGTAGGAATGCAAATGTTGATATTATAGTATGAAATTTTGATTGCTGGATATGTGTTAGAGATACATCATCTTACAGGCTAACTGTTCATATAAAATTTTAGATATGTTATCCTTTGTTTCTGTAAATATGTCCTATACCCATAATTTTTTTAATCTGTATAGGTTGTTTTGCATGTCAGTGCACGACCCTCCATTAACCTAGGTTTTTTTCCTAAACTGCAAGTGTATAGAAAGATAAAAGTTCATTCCTGCTTTTACATGTCGCTTTTACTGTTTTAACAAGCTATATTACTAACGTACGGTTATGCATAACTATTTTATAGCTAAATTGTTTAAAGTGGAGACAATACTTTAATTCTAATTTGCATAATAGCTATTGTGATACTGTTATAATCTGCAGTGTCATTCTTTGTTCTTCGTCAACGCTTATCGTATACGTCAATGGAATCATATACGGATTGCTCTGTCTATGTTATAAAAGCATTTAAAAATAGAGGTTCGCACGACCTATTATATAAAACGTTTTCTATGTTTCATTATATTACTATTCTACTTAAAGAAGAATATACACTATGTAGTGGAAACATTATTTTCTTATTCACATTCAATTCTACTTTATAGGAACCATGTCTTTTTAAAGATGTTCATGCGTATTTCACCATTATTTTCTTATAAACTATTTTTCTCATTTCCGTATGCAATGCACAGGTTCCGCTAGTAGTATATATATTAGCCTGTTATGTTTTAGTGTGAAGATTTATAATAGTTTATTATATATATAGGTTGTTTACGTATTTCTTTGTAAGTGTGTGTGTGTGTGTGTGTATTCCAAATTTCATTTTGTAATATAAAACAATGATTTTATTTACATACGTATTTGTTTTGATATTTGTCTTAAAATAGAATAGTGATTTAATAAGAAAATAATAATGTTATATTTTCAGTTTATATCAAAACTGATTGGGGTCTTGTTTTTGTCAAATTTTCGTTATCAGCTCTATCCGCCAAATTTCAATTTATATACCCTTTATGTTTCATGTAACTCTTCCTCTTCCACTTCATTAGTTCAGGCTCAAAATAAAAGAAAGCATCTCTTTTCTTTTCATGGCTACTTAGCCATTTTTATTTCATGTAAATTCTTCTTATGCAACTTTAATACATTGCTCTTTTCTTCTCTTGTTGTTTTCCTTTCATTTTGTAGTGTAGATTTCTTTTCTTTTATACAAGTAGAATAGTTCTCTTTTCCTTTAGCTTTCATTTTCCTTTCTTTTTGCTTTCATGTTGCTAGCTACATTTGTTAATAAAATGACAAATATGAGAGGCTAAACCCCTTCAATTTAGGGGTAATGAAGCTCTCTAATTATGTAGCTTCAACTATTTGTCAATTCATGCCCTCTTTTTGTGCTTAATGATGATGATAGAAGTGGTTCATTAGTTGTTTTTGCTTTGAATTTGATAGCCTATATTATTGACACCAAATAGGCTATGCTTAAACAATCACTAACACAAATGCTTCTTCACCAAAATATGATTATGGCATAAGAAAGTGATTTGAAATTCAAATTTGATGGTCTATATTTCTAATCAATAGTTAATAGGCCGTACTTAAAATAGATTTCATTTTCTTTGTCAAGTTTCATGAAAGTTAGTTAGTGGTTTAAGGGATGTGTTATAGTTTGATGGCTTATGTTGGCTAATCAATAGCTAATCAATAGCAAAAATATGTCATACTTATGATAAGCATATCAATTAAAGCACTAATGACCGTAATAGAGAGATCATGATTTCATATGTGTTGAACTATATGATCTAGAGAGTGGATTTATTCCCTAAATTGTTACTTAACTCGTATATTTGTTTCTCTTTTCTTTTAATTAGTTAGTTAATTCTCTAATTCTCTAGCTTAACTTTCCATTGACTTTGGTTTAATTTGATTGAATAGAATTTTAAAATCATCAATTTTCTATGGATCAACCCGTATTCGCCACGTACTACAAGTGTACGCCGTGCGCTTGCGGTTATTTTTATTTCGAAATTCGTTCGACTATTTTCTAGTTCATAGAACTTTAGTTGTAACAACCCGCATATTTAACGATTTTATATTTAAATGTTTTATTTAAATATAGCATCGTTAGTCAAATTTTTAGGTCCGAAATGTTACTTTTTGCAAGCGGCCAAATAGGACTCGAAACCACTTCCATTGGTTCCAAAATGGCGTTTGCGATCTTTTTGAGTATAAGCTTTGATATGTTTGGAGTAAGTTGAATTTTGCTACTTTTTGTAGTTGGGTTTTGGGTTTGGGTTCATCCCACTAGCAAACTAAATATCCAAACTCAGTCCCTCTCTTCCCCATTCACTCATTTTCACCTCCAAACTTAAGCTAAAACTGAAAATGGGGGAAAGGAAGAGGAATTAGAAATTCCAAGCCCTAGTTTCTTCTTGCAACTTGAATTCTTACTCCAAAATCAAAGAGAATGTGTGGTAAGCCTCCTCTTCATCTTCTCCAACTCTTCTCCTCTTCAATTTCAGAAAGTTTCCTAAACCTATTTTGGGAAATATGTGTTTTATTCTTAGATTGAAGCTTGTAGAGTTGAAGTGAAGAGTAGTTAGTCTCCTTCTTGTGGTTGTGCTTCTCATCTTTGTTTGTGTGTAAAAAGGTGATTTTTGAACTCACATCTACTTCTCTTGATTTCATGGGTGATGGGTATGAATTCCTATTACTTATTTATATGCATTTGATTTTTGATTGGATTGGTTTTATGAATATTCCAATTATTAAGTTTCAAAGTCAAATTTTTATGAACGTTCTCTTATGAATGTTTTGATCTTGTTTTGGTGATGAATCGAGGTGCTTATAGGGCCGGGTAGCCGCTAGGCGTGAACCCCTAGCATCCGTGCTCGTCCGATTGAAAGTGGGAAAGTTTGCTCATCATTTGGGTGGGATGGAAACAGCCCAGGTTGCAGGGTCGGCCGACCGAAGACCCTGTCCGGTCGACCGAACCTGTATCTCGAAAGTTTCCAGGATCAGGATCCGGTCGACCGAGCCCTGTAGCCGGCCGACCGACCTGCTGCTGGTTTTGCCTATTTTGCCTTTTTGTGTGTTTTTCAAATTTTATCGATTCAAGTTGGTTCTTAGTGGTTGTTATTGCATCTTTGGCTTTGATAACTTATTTTTTACTTTATTCATGGGTTTTTATAAAATAATCTTTTAAATTGTATTAAAAGTTTGCTTCTCCAATTTATAAATTATATTTAAAACGCACACACACAATTTCACACTTCGAGCGGAGTAGAAGGGAGATTAAACGGTTAGGTAAAACACGGACCATGAATCCATGCGTTTGTCTTTCCGATTAATCCCCGACCTATTCGATTGATTGTTTTGACCTTTTGGTCTGGTTTACCGATGAGATGAGGTGAACTTTGTACTTCTTTGAGTGTGAAATTAACTAACGAATAGTAAACCGTTTAGTGCGAACGAGTGGTTATGGGACTCACGTTACCGCTTTTCGGATTTTTTTTGAGAGTTATGACACATTCTGCCAGTTAGTGGTGTCTAGTACTGGGCCTTCGGACCTTCACCACTACGGTTTGTTGCCTTCGGGTGTGTTGCCTTCGGGTTTGTACCTTCAGGTTTGTTGCCTTCAGGCATGTTGCCTTCGGGTATGTTGCCTTCGGGTTTGTACCTTCAGGTTTGTGCCTTCGGGTTTGTTGCCCTATTGTATCGCTTTCGGAGTTAGGTCTTTATGAGCCACTCGAGTGATATTTGGGTTTGGAGTCTTCGGGCTCATGGATCCTTGTTTATACAGTACTGAGCACGTGCAAATTTTATGATGTTTCATTGATATGTATATTCCCTAGGTATCGCCCTTCGGTGTTGGTCTTTTTGAGCCGCATGATATGTAGCGATTACCGTGTGGAACTTGTGTTACCTTCATTGGTATTTGTTATTGCCTTTTTGGCTTGTTTTGGGATATTATATCCTTTGTTTATTGTGTTGCCGATGATACGAGGCTTGTTAAGATATGATTCATCTTTTTGTTAGATGATTGTGTTATCTCTTTTAGAGATATTTTTTATACATTGTGACCTTGCAGGTTATTGTTGTTCAGGTTATCTAACTGATTTGTTTAGCTAGACTGACCCGTGTATTTTATACTCGGGTCAGACCGAGATGTTTCAGGTTAGGTGCATTTGGACTTAGCCTATTTTGCTTCCGCATGGACTATCAGCTTGTTCCTTTTTGTCATAGCTTTTTGTGTAGTCCTATTTTGTTGTAACTCTGATATGTATTCATCTGGAATCGTCTGTATATTATGGTTTGCTATACCACTTGACATGTATTAGTTTTTATACTCTGTTATGTATCAATATATGTGTATATGATGATCTACTGTTCTGTGATGTATATTACATTTGAGTTGTTATATTCTGTTCTAATAGATCCTCCAACCACCTATGGTTTTTTTTTAAGTATTCGTTGGGTATGTCGGCCTGCTTGGTATGTCTATTGTCGGCGTATTCAATAGATAGATAAAGCAAGGCTATAGATGGTCACTCCTAACCAGCCTTATTCTCCGTGTTAGTTGACGGCATTACCCTGTAGTGTCCTTGGCTAGCGTGGGTATAGAGGTCGGGCGTCACAGCGTGGTATCGAAGCTGAGTTCAGAACAAAATATGATAAACACAGAATAGATGCACATATTCTGGTACATCAAAGTGTATAAGTGATACAAATCTTTGTTATCGTGTCTCTCTATTCCTTCTACCATCAAAGGTTAGATAGAATGTGGGAATACGTCTAGGAATTCATTTTGTTCCGTAGTATTCCATATTTGGATTGGTGACATCTACCTTGTGGATAATCTTGTTCTTATCCTAACTTTCAGTGTATGGCTGGAAGCGGCAGGGGATGACGTTCGGATGCTGGGCAATCCAGTGGCTCACATCCGGAAGGCGTTTATATGTCTACTGATCAGTTTTTGGAATTGTTTAGGAGCACTCAGCCTCCAGTTCCACCTCAACTATCTCCACCTCGCAAGTCTGCCTTTGCACGTCATTGCAGTGATTTTGCTCATCTTGGAGGAAAGCCGTTTAAGGGCTTCGAGTCTGTTCTTGAAGTCCAAGCTTGGCTTCGCACGTGCGAGCGTATCTTCTCTCGCATGGAACTTTCTGACCATGATAGGGTTCTTGTAACTTCTAGCTTATTACAAGAGCGTGTTCTTGATTGGTATGAGCTTCTTGTAGCCACAATTGATGAGTCTACTCTTTCTTGGACTCAGTTTCGGGAGCGATTTGAACTCAAGTTCGTTCCTGAATCTGAAAAAGTTTTATTGAATCGTCGCTTCCTTGAGTTGAAGCAAGGGAAGTCTCCTATTTCTGAGTATGTTGCATCATTCGAGGTTTATCTAAGTATGGTCTTGAATTCATTAGCACTTCTTATAAGAAGAATTTGAAGTTTGTCTCTGGTCTTAAGAAATATCTTAAGAAGTCTTTGTTGCTCCAGCTTAAGATTTCTTTTGAGGAGTTGGTTGATTCAGCACTTCATCTCGAGACCGTCGAGAAGGAGTGTGATAGTGATGTTGATGTTGAGGTTTCCAAGAACCCCAACAAGAAGCAGTTTCCATTCCAGAAGTCCAGGTCTTTTCCTTCTAAGAAGAAGAAGACCGGTGGTTCTAGTTTTCAGCCTCAGTCTTCTGGAACACCTTTCGTTCGGAAGTGTTTCAATTGTGGTTCTCCTGATCATATGATTCGAGCTTGTTCTAAGCCTCTCTTCTCCGTTATTACAAGAAGGAAGGACATCATGTTTCCACTTGCCCTACTTTTCCGGCTAGTGCCAAGTCTAGCAAGCTTTATGCCGCTAAGGCTTCTGAAGGTCCTTCTCAGCCCAAAGGTATATCTCCATCTATTTTGGAAGGTTCTATTTTATTTCATGATCATAGTATACGAGTTCTTTTCGATACAGGTGCTTCACATTCCTTTGTATCGAAGAAGCTCGTCGATGATTTATCTTTGGATGTTTCTTGTTTGGTTACTTCTTTAAGGATTGTGAATCCTATTGGGGGATCCGCGACCCTTAGTATGCTTTGTGATGATGTTGAGATTGTTTTATGTGGCTTTTCTTTTCATGCGAATCTGCACGTTGTATCTTGTCTGGGATTTGATATGATTTTGGGAATGGACTGGCTAGTGAGATATGATGCCAGGATTATTTGTTCGGAGAGAATTTTGTATCTTCGACATCCGGATTCGCCTACTCAGCTATCACTTGTTCTTCGGGATGTGGATAATTCCGAAATGGCTTTACGTTCTCTTAACTCTCGAGATGAGGATGATATATCTCGTATTCCTGTTGCTTGTGACTTTTCTAATGTTTTCGAACCTGTTTCGAGTTTGCCACCCAAATGGGCAATTGAGTTCCGCATTGATCTCATTCCAGGCGCGCAGCCAGTTAGTCGTCCTCCCACGAGGATGTCTACAAAGGAAAATGAGGAACTCAAGAAGCAGCTTTTAGAGCTTGAGTCCATGCAGTTGATTCAGTCCAGTTTTTCTCCGTGGGGATCCGCGGTCGTCTTCGTGTAGAAGTCTGATGGAACTCTTAGGCTTTGCATTGACTATCGTAAACTTAACGAGTTAACCATCAGGAATAGGTATCCATTGCCTAGGATCGATGATATGTTCGATCTATTGAGTGGTGCTAAGGTCATTTCTCAGCTTGACCTCGCCACAGGTTTTCATCAGTTACAAGTCGCGGAGGATAGCATATCTCTTACCGCTTTCCGCACTCGTTATGGTTCTTTTGAGTGGCTCGTTATGCCGTTCGGTTTGACTAACGCTCCTGCTTTCTTTGTTGATCTCATGAATCGAGTATTCCGAGAATATCTCGATAAGTTCATCCTTGTCTTCATTGATGATATCCTTATTTATTCTAAGTCTGAAGCTGAGCATGCTAATCACTTGAGAATTGTCTTGAGTACTCTCCGTCATCATCAGCTTAGAGCCAAATTCTCCAAATGCCACTTTTGGGAGAATAGGGTTAAGTTCTTAGGCCATGTTGTATCTTCCAATGGCATTTCTGTCGATCCCTCAAAGATTGAAGCCATCCAGAATTGGAAGAGGCCTGAGAATGTGCATGAGATTCGTAGTTTCCTTGGATTGGCGGCTTATTACTGTCGGTTCATTAAGGATTTTTTCCGCGTTGTGCTTCCTCTCACCAGCTTTACTCGAAAAGGCATTCGTTTTATTTGGTCCGACAAGTGTGAAGCTTCCTTTCAGACATTAAAGGAACTTCTCACTAATGCTCCTATTTTGGTGGTTCCCGAGGGGAATCATGATCTTGTTGTCTACACTGATGCTTGTGGTAGTGGTCTCGGTGCCATTCTTATGCAGAAGGATCGGGTAGTTGCTTATGCTTCTAGGCAACTGCGTCCGAATGAAGTTCGCTATGCCACTCATGATGTTGAGTTAGCCGCCATTGTCTTTGCCTTGAAGATTTGGCGACACTATTTATTGGGCGAGCGCTTCATTCTCTATACCGATCATAAATCCTTGAAGTATTTGTTCACTCAGAAGGAACTCAATATGAGACAACAGCATTGGCTCAAGTTTCTTGCTTCCTATGACTTTGGTATCCAGTATACCCCTGGTAAGGGTAATCGTGTTGCTGATGCGCTTAGTCGCAAACATTCGGCTATTATTTCCATGATGCTTGCCGAATGGAATGTTCTTGAGACTCTATCTTTTTGTGAAATTCGTGATCGAGGTTCATCTTTGGATTATCCTATTCTATTGTTTAGTTTGGGAGCTCGACCCATTTTGTTGGATCGTATTGCCGATGCTCAGCGGCGTGATCCTGATTTGTTGCATCTTATTCAGCTTTGTGAGTCTGGATCCTGTGACGAGGCGTTGCGGGATTTCAGCATTGATTCTCATGGGTGTCATCGCAAGAAGAACCGTCTTTTTGTGTCTTCTGATTTTGCGCTTAGGCATGACATTCTTGATGATTGTCACCGTTCTAAGTATACCATTCATCCTGGTAGTAGTAAGATGTATGCCGATATGCATCGTCTTTATTATTGGGAAGGCAAGAAACGCGATGTGGCGAGTTATGTGAGTAATTGCATAACTTGTCAGCGTATTAAGGCCGAACATCAGCGTCCTTCGGGTCTTCTTCAGCCTCTAGAGATTCCATTGTGGACATGGGATCAGATTTCTATGGATTTCATTGACGGCCTACCTCGTTCGAGATCAGGCCATTCTAGTACCTGGATTATTGTTGATCGCCTCACTAAGTTTGCTCATTTTATTCCTATTAAGTCTAATAGGACGGCTTCTCATTTGGCTAAGTTATATGTCAAGGAAATCGTGAGACTTCACGGTGTTCCAAGTTCTATTGTGAGCGACCGTGATCCTTTATTCACGAGTCATTTTTGGCAGAGTCTTCAGCGAGCTTTGGGAACAAAGCTTAATTTTAGCACAGCTTATCATCCGCAGACTGACGGACAGACTGAACGGGTGAATCGTATCTTGGAAGATCTTCTCCGTATTTGTATTTTTGATTTTGGTGGTAGTTGGGAGGATCACCTACCTCTTGTAGAGTTCTCCTACAACAATAGTTTTCAGTCTAGTATCGGTATGGCTCCTTTCGAAGCTTTATATGGAAGGCCATGTCGATCACCTTCTTGTTGGTTGGAATCTGGGGAGAAGCTTATTCTTGGTCCAGATTTTGTTCGTGATTCTTTCGAAAAGATTGATCTTATTCGTTTAAGAATGAAAGAGGCACAAAGCCGCCATAAGTCCTACGTAGACAACCATAAGAAGCCTTTCGAATTCTCGATTGGTGATCTTGTCTTTATTCGTGTTTCTCCTTTGAAGGAGGTTATGCATTTCAGTACGACTGGGAAATTGGCTCCTCGCATTATAGGACCATTTTCTATTACTGAACGTATTGGCCCTGTGGCTTATAGAGTTTCACTTCCTGCTCATTTATCTGACATTCATGACGTGTTTCACGTCTCTCAACTTCGGAAGTGTCTTCGGGAGTCGGATTTTGTTATCGATTCTCCTGTTTGCAAGAACTTGAGATCTCACCAGACTTATCTATTGTGCAACAGCCTATTCGCGTACTCGACACGGAGGTGCGACACTATCGGAACAAGGACGTGCCGCTCGTTAAAGTTCAATGGTCCGCTAGTCCCAATGACTGTACTTGGGAAAGCAGAGAGTATATCGAGCGATCTTATCCGGGTTTTCTATCTTTGCTTGGGAATGGTGAGAATATCTTTTTGTCTCAAGCTTATTTCCTTTTCTTTTGAATGTTATATGTATGTAGTTGTTACAAATATCGTCTCTAGGAATTGCGGGGATGCAATTTTGTAAGGAGGGGAGATCTGTAACAACCCGCATATTTAACGATTTTATATTTAAATGTTTTATTTAAATATAGAGTCGTTAGTTGGATTTTTAGGTCCGAAATGTTACTTTTTGCAAGCAGCCAAATTAGGACTCGAAACCGCTTCCTTTGGTTCCAAAATGGCGTTTGCGATCTTTTTGAGTATAAGCTTTGATATGTTTGGAGTAAGTTGAATTTTGCTACTTTTTCTACTTGGGTTTTGGGTTTGGGTTCAGCCCACTAGCTAACTAAATATCCAAACTCAGTCCCTCTCTTCCCCATTCACTCATTTTCACCTCCAAACTTAAGCTAAAACTGAAAATGGGGGAAAGGAAGAGGAATTAGAAATTCCAAGCCCTAGTTTCTTCTTGCAACTTGAATTCTTGCACCAAAATCAAATAGAATGTGTGGTAAGCCTCCTCTTCATCTTCTCCAACTCTTCTCCTTTTCAATTTCAGAAAGTTTCCTAAACCTAATTTGGGAAATATGTGTTTTATTCTTAGATTGAAGCTTGTAGAGTTGAAGTGAAGAGTAGTTAGTCTCCTTCTTGTGTTTGTGTTCTCATCTTTGTTTGTGTGTAAAAAGGTGAGTTTTGAACTCACATCTACTTCTCTTAATTTCATGGGTGATGGGTATGAATTCCTATTACTTATTCATATGCATTTGATTTTTGATTGGATTGGTTTTATGAATATTTCAATTCTTGAGTTTTAAAGTCAAATTTTTATGAACGTTCTCTTATGAATGTTTTGATCTTGTTTTGGTGATGAATCGAGGTGCTTCTAGGGCCGGGTAGCCGCTAGGCGTGCTAGCGTCCGTGCTCGTTCTATTGAAAGTGGGAAAGTTTGCTCATCATTTGGGTGGGATGGAAACAGCCCAGGTTGCAGGGTCGGCCGACTGAAGACCCTGTCCGGTCGACCGAACCTGTATCTTGAAAGTTTCCAGGATCAGGGTCTGGTCGACCGAGCCCTGTAGCCGGCCGACCGACCTGCTGCTGGTTTTGCCTATTTTGCCTTTTTGTGTGTTTTCCAAATTTTATCGATTCAAGTTGGTTCTTAGTGGTTGTTATTGCATCTTTGGCTTTGATAACTTATTTTTGACTTTATTCACGGGTTTTTATAAAATAATCTTTTAAATTGTATTAAAAGTTTGCTTCTCCAATTTATAAATTATATTTAAAACGCACACACACAATTTCACACTTCGAGCGGAGTGGAAGGGAGATTAAATGGTTAGGTAAAACACGAACCATGAATCCATGTGTTCGTCTTTCCAATTAATCCCCGACCTATTCGATTGATTGTTTTGACCTTTTGGTCTGGTTTACCGATGAGATGAGGTGAACTTTGTACTGCTTTGAGTGTGAAATTAACTAACGGATAGTAAACCGTTTAGTGCGAACGAGTGGTTATGGGACTCACGTTACCACTTTTCGTATTCCTTTTTGAGAGTTATGACACATTCTGCCAGTTAGTGGTGTCCAGTACCGGGCCTTCGGACCTTCACCACTACGGTTTGTTGCCTTCGGGTGTGTTGCCTTCGGGTTTGCACCTTCAGGTATGTTGCCTTTGGGTATGTTGCCTTCGGGTTTGTTGCCCTATTGTATCGCTTTCCGAGTTAGGTCTTTATGAGCCGCTCGAGTGACATTTGGGTTTGGAGTCTTCGGGCTCATGGATCCTTGTTTATACAGTACTGAGCATGTGCAAATTTTATGATGTTTCATTGATATGTATATTCCCTAGGTATCGCCCTTCGGTGTTGGACTTTTTGAGCCGCATGATATGTAGCGATTACCGTGTGGAACTTGTGTTACCTTCATTGGTATTTGTTATTGCCTTTTTAGCTTGTTTTGGGATATTCATATCCTTTGTTTATTGTGTTGTCGATGATACGAGGCTTGTTAAGATATGATTCATCTTTTTGTTAGATGATTGTGTTATCTCTTTTAGAGATATTTGTTATACATTGTGACCTTGAAGGTTATTGTTGTTCAGTTTACCTAACTGATTTGTTTAGCTAGACTGACCCGTGTATTTTATACTCGGGTCAGACCGAGATGTTTCAGGGTGCATTTGGACTTAGCCTATTTTGCTTCTGCATGGACTATCAGCTTGTTCCTTTTTGTCATAGCTTTTTGTGTAGTCCTATTTTATTGTAACTCTGATATGCATTCATCTGGAATCGTCTGTATATTGTGGTTTGCTATACCACTTGACATGTATTAGTTTGTATACTCTGTTATGTATCAATATATGTGTATATGATGATCTACTGTTCTGTGATGTATATTACATTTGAGTTGTTATATTCTATTCTAATAGATCCTCCAACCACCTATGGTTTTGTTTTAAGTATTCGTTGGGTATGTCGACCTGCTTGGTATGTCTATTGTCGGCGTATTCAATAGATAGTTAAAGCAAGGCTATAGATGGTCGCTCCTAACCAGCCTAATTCTCTGTGTTAGTTGACGGCATTACCCTGTAGTGTCCTTGGCTAGCGTGGGTATAGAGGTGGGGCGTCACATTAGTCGACGCGAACAAGTTTTTGGTGTCGTTGCCAGGGAGTTGCTTTGATTTTTATTTTCTATTCTTCGAATTATTTTTGTTTGATTTTTGCATGCTTATTTTGTGTGTTTGTTTAATTTTTGTGTGCCTTATGTTTGTGTGTTTGTTTCTTGTTTTCTAGTTCCATTTTGCATTGCATTTCTATTAAAAAAACATAATCTCATTTTAAAAAAACAGAAAAGATTTTACATTTCAATTTGCACTGATTTACATTTCCATTTTATTTTTACATAGTTTTCCAGTGCTTCTGTTTTTCTGTTCATTTTTGTTCAATTCTGTACAATGCATTGCCACTATTTGATCTCTGCCTCTCTGTTTACTGCTCCCTAAACACTACTCACAGAATTGCAGTTTCTCCCCCCTGAATTTCCATCCATCTCCATATATCACATATATCACTACTGCTCCATTCCCTGTCCACACCAATTCCAACCGAAGCCTTATCATCAACAACCCTGTCTTCCTTGTCACTGCCTTCCACTATGAATATTGAACAACTGCTCACCAATCTTCATTCCACCAAGACAAACTCTTCAACCTGACAGTTTAATACTCACCTGCTTATACATAGCATCAACATCGCCTCTACCTCATATCCAACTACAAGCAAACCACAACTAGTCTTCAACCCAGTGCACAGTCCTCAACCACCATCTTGCCTTTCATCAAATACCACCAACTATTCCACAACAGTTCTACTTTCAACTTCTGTTTTCAACTATTTTCAACTACCGATACACACAATCTGCAAATCGTCAAGCATCACAACAACAACAACTAACCTCACTACTGTCCATTGCTCTCCCCCTCTGTCACACAACTTCTAAAACACTGCAATTTCCTTCATTCACTTCACATACCATTTACCGAAATCAAACAACAATAACTTCACTCACCAAAAGATACAATCACTGCTGCAACCATCTTACTTGCTTGAACCATCTACCGCCGAGCTGTCACTATCCATTGCCAATAGTTGCCTCGACTCTTCAAACAACTGCTGCAACCCCACAACTTCAAACCCAAATCCAAAACCTCTGCAATCGCCTATCTCGTCCACTTCAACAGACTCGAACCTCCACCACAATCAACACCTACCATCGCCAGAAATTCCACAGCGCCAAGCCATCAACTACCACGCGACTTGCCACCGCAACTCCTAGACAACCTAAAACAAACCATCACCAACTCGATTCCACTCAAAGTCGCGACATCCCAATTCATCAACCATAACCTCTGGAATCGCCTCCTTACTACTGCTCATCCACCCATCTCCAGAATTCGAAACCGCAACAGCAACGAACAACCCAGAATAAACAATCGAATCCGACCACAATTCGATCACCCTCCTCAAATACCAAATTGCCACAAACTACATCGCGATTCCAATCCTTACTCCCTCCTCCAAGAGCTGCCGCAACTAAAACGATCCTTCGACAAGTCGCAACTTCAGCCAATCACCACAATTCGCCATCGAAGCCAAAACCGCCTAACCAATTCCTACATCCCGAATTCGAGATCCATCTGCAACCAAAATCGCCCTTTCAATCTCAAATACCTGGTTCATGCAACTAAACGACCCTCTACACTTAAACATTTCAATTTCGAATTTGATTTCGCGCTTGATTTCAGAAAGTTGAGTAGTTTCGGTTTAATAAAGTGAAATATTAAAAAGGGAACGAAGAATTAAGGTGATTTGAAGAAGATTGGGCCGGGCTGAGATAATTTTAACTTGTGTTTTGAGTTTTCCTTTTATTTTGTTTTCGTTTTTTTTAATATTGCTTTGAGATCTCTTATATGTTGTTTTTCTTTGAGTTGTAAATATATTTTTCAATTTTGCTTTGAATTCCTTAAAAAAATTGTATATATCTTTTTTTTAATTTCAGGTTGCCAAAGCAGATTAGGTAAAGAATTGCTTGCTTCGCTCTGCTGTCAAAAATAAATTGCTGACTTGCTTATAAAAAAAATTGCTGCTGTCATCTCTGCTTTTATTTGAATTGCATTGTTGATTGCTTCCATTGGAAAAAAAACTTCATTTTAGTTGCATTGTTAATACACGTTTAATTTCTGTTTTGCATTTCATCTTAGATTTTGATAAATAATAACGATTAGACATCGACATTTAATTATATATTGACAAGTTGTCTTCTTTGAACAATTTAATTTCTTGGTGTCTAGGCTATGGCAGAGTAATAACCATTCATAAATATTACGGTGATTCGTAAATATTATAGTGGTTGTTCCTTTAAAGGTACTTAAACCTTCGGCTGCATTGCTACGGTGTTTCGTGGTGCAACGATAACTCCTGTCCGTTACCTGGCTGAGAACTATCTTATTGATTTAAGACAATTTTTGATTATAATTTTGGGTTAACTTAGGAAAATCATTTGTAATTAATCACTGCATTCATTTAGTTGCATTACTTCATGCATATTTAGAAGAAAAAAAATTCAAAATCCAAAACTAAAAAAAATTGTTAATTTTTCTTGGCTTAGTTTTTTTTCCTTTTGCTTTGAAAATTTTCAAATCAAAATTCAAAAAAAATCCAAAAAAAAATTTTACTTAGTTTTTTTTAGAAAATCCAAAAGAAGAAAAGTATATAATTTTTTCAAGAAAACAAAAAAATTTGAAAAAAAATCAATTTCCCTTTTGAAAAATAAATAAATTTGTAAATATTTTTCCTTTATAAAAAAAACCAAGAGAAAAAAAAACTTGAAAATGTCCGAGTTTCCTTTTCCTTACTCACTTGAATTTAGTTGTGAAAATCAATATAATCCATATAATTTCACTTTAAATTCTTATGGATATTTCAACAACAACTATTGTTTAAATGATTCGTGTTTTGAACCACAAAATTTTCAAAATTATGAGCAACCCTCAAATCTTGAAAATAGCATTTTATCTCTACTTGAAATCTCTACACAACAAAATCAAGAGATAAATGATTTGTGTAATTCTTATTTGTGTGATAAATCAAGTCAAAATTTTCAAAGCAATCAAGATTTGAATTCACTTCAAAATTCAAATGATTTCGAGTATAACTCATGCCAATTCAATTTCAAACTCCAAAATGAATTTCAAAGTCAAAATGAAAATATGATCCACTTTTCAAATAATTTTGGCAATGGGAATAGTTTTAATAACCATAAGATTGAAAACTTTGGTTATCAACGAATTCAAAATGAAAATGTTCATATTAATAATCATGAATTTAATTTTGTTGACCAAATGGAAAAAGGTAACGGGGATTTATTACTTGAAAAATACAAAACTTTTCGTGAAAATCATAATCAAATCTCAACTTGCAAAGAATCAACTAATAATCTACCGTTTATCGAAATTGACAATTCCTGTTCTCAACAAGTCCAAATTGAAAATTTTCAAGTTAATAATTACAAATTAGACTTTGTTGAGAAAATGAATGAAATTTATGATGATCATACGAATTTTTTGATTAAAACATTGGAAAATTTTCGTGAGAAACAAAATCAAATTTCAATGTGTGACAAGTCAAACGGTAATCCATCTTTTACCCAAATCGATGACTTTCAAATAACAACTTTTGAAATTGATAATGACAATCTTAATCAAGTTGTTGAAAATACGGTAATTAAGTTGCATTTTAATTCTTTTGAGGTGCGAAACTCGATTTAAACTTCGATATTCCTTTTTCTGAAAATGTAAATACGACAACTCTGAATTTTAAAATCGATTTACGTGATGAAGTTGTTGATAATCCAACATAGTAAGTCGAATTTAACGAATATGAGTTTTATGGACTTCTTGAAAACAAGTTGTTGAATTCTGTACGGGAAAATTTCGGTCACCATTTTGATTTTGAAATCGATGATTTGGAAGAAGTTGAACTTCAACCAATTTTTCTATCTACCTCAAAAATCATCGAAAATAAAACAACTCATACGATTCTCAATAAAACGACTTTCATTTTTACAAATCCACATTCAACTTCAAAATCTTTTGCGATTTGGTTTTCTGCGCTTAAGCTGTGTCTCGCGTACTTGACGAGACAATGAATCGGTCATTGGAAGACCGTTTCATTTACTTTTTAACGGTATACTTTCTGATCTCGTGTAAATTAATTTTCATTTAAATAATGGTCATGTTTTTATTTTTCTCCTTCCACTTGGGTTGACTGTGGGAACACAGTCAAAATCAAGCGTGAGGGGAGACTCGTCTTCTTTTCGATTTTGCAGGGTTAATTTTTCATTTTTCTTCCAAAAAATCCAAAAAAAATCAAAAACAAAAGATTTTTTTAAAGCATTTTGATTTATTTCTAAAGAAATGCTATAGGATAAATATATAGTTTTGCTTTATTAAATTGAAATTTTAGAAAATTTATTTGTCTTAACAAATATAAAAATGAAGTTTAATTACAAATAACAATAGTTTAACTAGTATATAGGAAGGTTCATACGTGATAATTATGAATATATCCTAATTGAAATTTTTTATTTTAAAAAGTGGTTGATTTAAAGTAAAGGATATAACATTTTTTTGTCTTCTAAGTTAAGTGGTGCTAAGATGATTTTTCAAAACTCTCTCTCTTAAAAAAAATAAAAAATAATAACATCCAAAGTATTCACTCTCATTTAAAAGTCCTCACGGTTATGCATGTATGGAACACATGAAAAAGAAGAATAGACTTAATTAAAACCACCTATGGTCGATAGGTGTATGCACGAAAGTGTGTGCACTCACCATGCTCTGTACTCCCCTCACATAAGCCCGAAAGGCAGTGCATGGGTGGTATATCTGGCCTCAGTTCACCTGAGCTAGGTGTGTAATTTTTCTTGCAAATAATGAGAGAGCAAGCAATTGAAATCCTTGCACTATTTTTACTTATTTGATTTGATTTGTTATTGAAAAGAAATGAAAATACCACTTTGATAAACTTTGATAATCAATTAAGGATCTGTTTTATAATTACACTTTGTTATCAGCCGAAACAACAAGTTAAACTATAGTCTCTTTGTTATGATGACTTAATTTTTGTTGGAAATTTTGACGAGTAAATGACTTAAATTTTCAAGATAACAACCAAATCCTATATTTACCTTATTCATGTTAATTTGAAAGTAAATCCTTCATTTATAAATATTTCAAAAACTTGCATTCATCACTTTGTAAATAAATCTTGCATTTTGTAAATATTTTCATCCTGCACTTGGATTTTGTGGGTAGTATCCGCTGAAAACCCTCACGATACAACACTCGTCCTACTGGGGACACCCAGAGGTTTAACGGCTTGTTGCATACGCTCAATGCAATCGTGCTTCCTATGAAAACGGATTTATCTTAGTTTTTTTCCTTTATTCGAGGCCGAATAAAAAGATAACTATGGGGGTATTTGATGTGCACGTAAATGTGCATATATTTACCACCATATTTATTCTATTTAAATTAAATAAATGATCATATTGTGTATTTTAACTTGTTTTAAACCAAAATTCAAATTATTTAAAATTGTCACAAATTCATCTTCATATAAAGGCAAAATGGTCATTTTTGTGCATATATTATATTGAGAAAATTTAATTAGAAATTTCCATACTATTTTGTAGGAATTTGATTTCAATTACAAGTTGTTTCATGAAGAAGATATGCATGCACAAAAATAACACAAAGGAATGAAGATGAAAATAATTCAAAGTGGAGATCATGGAAGACCCCACCTACCCACCACCTTAATGTACAGATTAGAGGCTAATGCACATATTTATGGAATTAATGGCTTCATGTACACTTAAATGATGATTAGTAGAACCTAATGATTACTTGGTCTCCACACTTTCTCAAGAGTATTGTGGGCATTCCCCAAAAATATGAATTAGGGTTTATCACATGTATATATACCCTTTATGTTTCTTGTAACTCTTCCTCTTCCTCTTCATTAGTTTAGGCCCAAAATAAAAGAAAGCTTCTCTTTTCTTTTTATGGCTAATTAGCCATTTTTATTTCATGTAAATTCTTCTTATGCAACTTTAATACATTGCTCTTTTCTTTTCTTGTTTGTTTTCCTTTCATTTTGTAGTGTAGATTTCTTTTCTTTTATACAAGTAGAATAGTTCTCTTTTCCATTAGCTTTCATTTTCCTTTCCTTTTGCTTTCATGTTGCTAGCTACATTTGTTAATCAAATGACAAATATAAGAGGCTAAACCCCTTCAATTTAGGGGTAATGAAGCCCTCTAATTTTGTAGCTTCAACTATTTGTCAATTCATGCTCTATTTTTATGCTTAATGATGATGATAGAAGTGGTTCACTAGTTATTTTTGCTTTGAATTTGATAGCCTATATTTTTGACACCAAATAGGCTATGCTTAAACAATAACTAACACAAATGCCTCTTCATCAAAATATGATTATGGCATAAGAAAGTGATTTGAAATTCAAATTTGATGGTCTATATTTCTAATCAATAGTTAATAGGCCATACTTAAAATAGATTTCATTTTCTTTGTCAAGTTTCATGAATGTTAGTAAGTGCTTTAAGGGATGTGTTATAGTTTGATGGATTATGTTGGCTAATCAATAGCACAAATATATCATACTTATGATAATCACATCAATTAAAGCACTAATGACCATAATAGAGAGATCATGATTTCATATGTGTTGAACTACATGATCTAGAGAGTGGATTTATTCCCTAAATTGTCACTTAACTCTTATATTTGTTTCTCTTTTCTTTTAGTTAGTTAGTTAATTCTCTAATTCTCTAGCTTAACTTTCCATCGACTTTTGTTTAATTTGATTGAATAAAATTTTAAAATCATCAATTCTCTATGGATCGACCCGTATTCGCCACGTACTACAAGTGTACGCCGTGCGCTTGCGGTTATTTTTATTTCAAAATTCGTTTGACTATTTTCTAATTCATAGAACTTTAATTGACGCGAACCGTTGCTGTAGTTATTTAAATTGTTATATATGCTATTATCTATAACTATTCACCTATGGAATATGATACCATATCCTGTTGTTTATATTATATTGTTATTGATGATATATGCCTGTTATTATTATTATCATATCTGTTATCACTCTGCAAGTTCCATGTTAATTAGAATTCCCTATGGATTAAAATGATACATACCCGAACGATCCATAGAATAGGAAAAAATCATTATGGGTTGATATGATAAACCCAAGCGATTTTCGTTTGAATTGAATTTGGGATTGCGGGTTGAAATGATTTATACCCGTATATAATTTAAATTATGGACTGAAATCCGTATCACTTGACCATAGGATAGGAAATTATATATAGACACCGTTGGTCTATATATAAATATTTTGAAAATAATTTATATGGTTTTGGAAAGAAATATATAGTTTTAATAAATGTTGATTCTTAAAATATTATATACAAATGTTATTTTATATATGGATTTAATGATAATATTTAATTTAATTAAGATTGATTAAATTAATACATAATATGTTTAAGTATTTAACTAAAATTTATTTTAAAAATGTATTTTTATAATGATTTTATAAGTTAAGGTTAGGAAGATAAATTAGAATTTATTTGAAATTGTATTCAATAAAGAATTTTATTTAATATAATCGATTTGACACTAATTAAAATTGAGATTTAAGATATGATTTTACAACTTGGTTTTGATTTAAGTAATTTAATGAATATTTCACGTTTAAATAAATTGAAGGAAGTATTTAGAAAATGTAATTTAAGGTTATTTAAATAATATAGAATTTATTAAGTGAATATTTTAAAACTAAATAATAATGAAGTTAAAGTAAGATATATATGAAATTAACAATTTAGCTTTGAAATGTTGAATATATTGAGATTTGAAATATATTGGAATTTAAATGGTTTATTTTATAGTTCAGATCTGTATTTGAAATCGATATAATTTGAAATTGTTTATTTAGAAACTGAATTGAATTGAAATTGATAAATTGAGATTTAAATAAATTTGAATTTGGAATTCGAGTTGATTTGAATCGATTTGTGAAATTTGAGGAAGTTATAAATATTGTACTTTATAAATTATTTAATATTTTAATATAAAACTATTTTAATATGAACTATTTTAATATAATAATTATTTTAATATAAACTATTTTATTTTATATACTATTATTAAACTGTTTAAGTGGTGGAAGTTATGATTTCAAAGTTATGGTTTTCTAAAGAATTATAATCTCAAAGTGTTTTGGTTTCGAAAGTGTTGTAACTTTGGAAGTGCTATAATTTGAAATAGATATATTTGAAATGGAAATGATATTTTGGTTTTGAAGTATAAACTATTTTGAAATGACCATGGTGTTATAGTGACGTTTAGTTGTTAATAGCGTATATTTCTACATAGTAGATAGTTCCACGGACTTTTAGAGGATGGTTATCCCAAATGTCCTTTGAGTTACTTGTATTTCAGCTGATATTTCACTTGAGTTGGATTTATTGATATAAGAATGTTAATCCTGACTCAAGTGTTTTATGTTTTACTTTACGCTCGGGTCAGACTGAGTGATATAGCATTTGAGACTCACCTTTGGAGTTTGGAGCTTCGCTTGGAGATCCAACTATCGATTCCGCTTTCAGTTTTTCCAGTTGATTTGTTCAGGGATGTCATCAGTCTGTATTTGAGATATTCTGTTGTATTTTATTTCAAACTCTGTTGTTTATATAGTAGCTTCATAAACTACTATTTACCTATTCCACTGCATTATTGTTATAATCTCTGTGTCTGTGATTTTGTGTTCATTTTATTTACTGTATATGCTAAGTTTTGCCAAATTTAAATTAACAATCTGATATTTTGAGAAATTCAAGTCCGACATGTGTGGATGCGAATGATTGAAAATACCGGGATGTTACAAGTTTATTACAGAAAAAATATTTATAGTAAAGGTAAAATAATTATGTTTTGATCAAAATGAATATATATATATATATATATGAAACAGTAAACACACATATGTGTAAGGTTTTGTAAAAAATAGGAATTTTAAAATGTTGATAGAATTTATATAAGTTAGATTTTTATGAAATCTATATAAGTAAATATATGTAATTTCGAAAGAAAATAAATATACATATATACATTTTAATTTACTAGGTTATTTTAAAATATGTATTTAGGACGATTAATTTATTTAACAAACTTATTTAGCTATTTAGTTACTAAGAATAATTTATTAAAAGGATTATTAGTTCAAAATTAAATTATTAGTTTAAATTAAATTAATAAATGGTAATTTATTCTTCGATTACTTCAAATGTTATTAAACCATATAATGTTTATACAAGGTCTAAAATCAGGGAGAAACAAGCTGGTTTGGATCGGATTGTAAATTAAACGCAAAATGTGAGCTAATCTCACTCATTTGGATTACCGTTAATTTAAATAGTTCAAATCTAAATTATTAGATTGATTGCTTGAATTGATGATTTATTATCTGTCTGAATGTGATATTATACATAGTAGTGTGTATATATATATATATATTGGAGTGATTGATATTCCCGCATCATATAGCGGATGAGACCCTATGCACCCCGCATAAAGCGGATGATCCAATATACCGCGATATCTCGCCTTTAAGCGGGATTGGTATTTTATTTGCTGACTAACATCTATGGATGCAGGAAAATAGGTTGGAGAGATCCAACTGGATTCCACAAAAATGTTAAATTGATTTTCATATTCAGTTATATGAAATGTTGATATCTTGTGATAGATTGTATTGGAATTTAAGTTATTCGGTGTTATGGTTTGGATGAATCTATTTTGGTATTTTAAATATTAAAATATAATGAATTGGGTTCTTGAAGGAAATGAGAAGAGAATTTTTGGAATAAAGAATGAAATTGATGTTTCAGATTTAAATAAGGATTTTAAATCATAATAAAGGGTGAATTGGTGTTAATGCATTTTGGAATTGATTTTGGATAAATCAAGAGATAAATTTTAAAGGGAATTTAACTCAGGAAATTGGTTTGGAATCGATTAAGTGTTTTGGAAACTGTGATTTAAAGGATAATGAGGTATGGAAAATTATAAACTGGGTTTATAAATAAAGTGAAATATTTATCAGTGGATAAATTTGAAAGTATAAATTCACTGTGGGAATTTATAAGGAGATGGGAAATGTGTTTTAAAAATAAAAAGTGGTTTTATTTTTAAAGTGTTGAAAGAAATTTACGAGATTGGGACGTAAACTAAATTGGGATAGATCGAGTAGGATTTATAAAGGATTCGATGGGCTATATTGAAATGGAAGTGTATTTCCCTGTAAAGCCAAGTATATTTTCAAAGGAGATTTTTATGTATAAGTTGGAAGTTTTAAAATTGTTTTAAAAAGAATGTTTTAGAGAAATTATTATTTAATCATTTTAATATTTTTAACTAAATATTTATTAAGTTAATTATAGAAGTGATTATTTTAAAAGTTTAACTAGTATTATGATTTAAAAAGATAATTATTAAATATATAACTTTATATAATAATTTTATTTTTAAGTGGTTTTGGCTAAAATTTTACTTGGAAATTATTATAGAATTTCATAACTATTGTTAGAAAAAAGTGACTTAAGTAGTTTTATGTAACAATCTGGATTTTAAGCCAAATTTAAATTAGTAATTAATATAAATTTTTGGCTTAAATGGTGAATTAATTTGAATTTTTCCAAAATTAAATAAGATGTGTTTGTTTGTTTATAAATATGTATATAAATTGAAAATAAATAGATTCTGGATTTGAAATTTAAAAATAAATATCTAAAAAATTAATTGGATTTGAAAACACTATATTTTAAATTAATAAAAAAATATTTCCTAATTTTATATATATATGTATATATGTATAGATTTTGATTTAGAAGTTTTATTTTTGAATTCAATATAATAATTTTCAAAAACTATTTGAAAGTTAAATTCTATATTTAAAAATATA
This sequence comes from Allium cepa, assembly GCA_030765085.1. Taxonomy (NCBI): domain Eukaryota; kingdom Viridiplantae; phylum Streptophyta; class Magnoliopsida; order Asparagales; family Amaryllidaceae; genus Allium; species Allium cepa. The sequence continues at coordinate 26,381,994 of CM060939.1, read as the reverse complement.
TAATATATACATATATATGTGTTCATTCATTAATGAGTAATTAGTTTTAAAATCATTTTCTTAAGATGATATAAATATATAAATAAATATTCTTTCTTTTTAAATTTAATATGAGATAAGTATAATTGGTGTATATATATATAAGACATTTAAATAAATACATATTAATATAAAGATAATAAATAATTAATAAAATTTAATAAAGGGGTTCAAACATAAAAGTGATTGTTTTTGAAATTTGTAAAAAATATAATAACATGTATTAAAAGGTGTAACTCTTTTGAGTATGGAATTTAACAAGTGTTACTTGAAATACAAATGTCATCTTCTTTTTATTTTTCAAATTAATAATAAATAAATGAACTAAGTTATATATATACACATCCATGCTTTTGCTTCCATTTTCTTTCATTCAAATTTTATAAAAATTAAAACCTAAAAACAAACTGGATTCAGAGATTAAAGAAAATCAGTAAGCAAATCAAACAATTACAAACTCATATCAAAAGCAAAGCAAATAAAACCAAACTACAGCAAAATCATTTCCAATTTCAAAAGCTAAGACAAATATCAAACCCGAAAGAAAATCAAATAATAAAAGCAAAGATTCAACTCAAACAATTCAAAGACTCCAGTTCATCCCAAACAAGTTCGGATCAAAGTCTAAAGTTCAAAACATTTCCAGATTTTCAAAAAAATTCAAACATTCCAGGCTCTCTTTTCAAAACCAATCCAGGTGAGCAAACCTCTTAAATCTGCTTCTATATCTTGATGTTGTGGTTAACACTTGAATATGTTATGAAAATGTTGCTTAGTTGTTAAATATATCTACACGTGTGTGTGTGTGTATACACATATATTGTTGTATGCATGTCTGTTTACAGGCATATATCTTTCTGTTTTAAACATTTACAGGCTAAAAATCATAAAATATTCAAATCCTCTTTCTCCGATCTGTTATAGGTAAAGATCTTTGAATAAAAAAGATTGTAACCATGTAATATCAATTTTAAAAATAAATTCAAGTTGAATAATCAATTCAAAAATGGCAAATTTCAGTAGAATCATTTTAAAACAGAAAAATCAAAGATTATAATTTCAAGTTTTGATTTTAGAAATAGATTCGTATCTGAAAATGATGATTTTAGAAAGTGATTTCACAATTTTTAAGTGTATATATGTTGCGAATTTCCGAGTTGTTCGAAAATTGGTTTTCTGTCGATTTCAAGATGATCGACGATGGATGAACGTTGCGCTTGGGTTAGGTGGTAGCTCGTGAGTCGTTGGTCGGAGGAAAAATGGTGGAAGAATTTTTAGATCGCCGAAGTGGTGGTGCAACGTCGAATTAGGGTTTAAGGACCAGTTATGGTCGCCGATGTTCTTGAGGCGATTTCATCATTGAGGTTGATTCAGAGGCAAATAGATGAGTGATGCAGCTCTGATAGTGATGGCGTCATCTCAGATGATCGGGATCGACGGTGCAAGCTGGTTTTCGTTGATCAATTTGGGTTCGTGGGTAGCTCGATCAGCTTGAATTTGATTTCTTGGTAATTTCGTCGGTCTGAGTTATTGGGATCATCGGCGAAGTTGTAGGCGACCTAAGGATAGTCGCGGTGAAGGTCGGAACGTTGTCATTCGCTGGTGCACGTCTGGACGTTGAAGTCTGGTGATTTAAGGCTTTGGGGAAGAAACATTTTTCTCGGGTAGAAGCTCGGGTATGTGATGTAATGGCTCGAGTATCATAGCGGGTGAGTTCGCGAGAGTGTTTCAGGTTTTAAAAATATAAATTAAAACATAAAAAATATAAAAGAAGGGGTGACTCGGGTTTGTACTCGGGAAAAATCGGAATCGACTCGGGTGGAACTCGAGTTTATCTCGGGTTCGTGTATAACAGTTTGAATTTTTAAATAGAATAAGTTTTTTGAAAGGTTTAAAATGAAACAAGTTTTAAATTATATTCTTAAAACAATTTCTTTTAAATAATAAAGGTTTATCTAAACTTCAGGTTAGTTAAAGTTTTAAATAAATTATTTTAAAATGAATTCTTAAGTTTATTTAAATAAGTTTCAAAGCTTTTAATATATATCCTTTATCTCAAACTAATTCTTAATTTTATTTTTAGTAATATTGTGATTAAGAAGTTAATTAAGAAGAGATGCTTTAATTGTTAATTAACTTAAAGGTTTAAGTTAATTTAGGTGTTAATAATCAATTTCAAAGGTTTATTTAAGGTTTAAATGATAATTTAGTAATTAATTAAAGATAAATGGTTTATCTTAAGTAAATTGAGATCTTAAATTAATTAAAGGTTAGTTGATTATTAATTAAAGGATAAGTGATTATTGATTTAAGGATAAGTTAATTAATGATTAAGGGTTAATTAAGTATTAATTAAAGGTTAATTAATGAATAATTGAAGGTTGATTTAAAGGTTGATAAATTTACGATTAAAGAGTAATTACTTAATTAAATTAATTAAAGGTTAATTAATTATTGGTTAAAGGTTAATTAATTTTTGATTAAAGGTTAATTAATTATTAATTAAAGGATAAATGGCTATTAATTTAAGGATAAATTAATTTAGTGATTAAGGGTTAATTAATTATTAATTAAAGGTTAATTAATGAATAATTAAAGGTTAATTTAAAGGTTAATTAATTTATGATTAAAGGATAATTACTTAATGTAATTAATTAAGGATTAATTAATTAATGTAATTAGCTTAAGGTTAATTAATTTATGTAATTAATTAAGGATAATTAATTAAGGATAATTAATTAATTAAAAAATAATTAAGGGTTAGTTAATTAAATTAAGGTTAATTAATGTGGTTAATGAAGGGATAATTAATTAAGATAAGTAATTAAGGATGATTAATTAATCTCATTAATTAATATGAAATGATTGTAATTAATAAATGTTAATCAAGCAGGATTAGGTAATTAATTCATAAGTAATTAATTTATTTAGTTAATTATAAATTAAGTGACTAAATTAATCTTGTTTATGGATGATTGAATGATATTGAATGCCCTGAATTGTTTGATATCTCTGATGTGCGACATTTTGTGATGTGAATTGCTTTGGATTAAGTTGTGAACTGTGATTTATTTATTTGTGATGAATTTACTTGATTATTTGTGAATGAAAGATAAGCGTTATAGGATTATACCGCTTATCGATATTATTGTGCTTGAATTGATGATGGTTGTGATATTTTATTGTTGTGTACAAAACTCCTGGACTACACCACACACATGTTAGTCCCTGAGAAGTTGGTTTTGATGACAACAACCTTAGAATAAGATTATAAAATATAAATACTAACATTATTGTTTAGATATATATGTATATGCAGGATATATATACAGGTACCAAAGAATGAAGACTGTACAGTGTAGATATTCAAGAACTGATAAACTCAAGATCGAAGATATCAAGATTCAAGACTCATGAGTATCAAGATTATCAAGAGTTCAAGATTTCAATATAAGTTATTTAGTTAGGAATTTTGTTAAAAATCCTAGAAAAGCACTGACATCTTAAAATCCATTTTATTCGTGGAATGGAATCCACTTCGAGCCCGTTAAGGGGATGGAACCCCAAGTAGGATGGAACCTACGAAAAATCTAGTGGAACATTTTTTTGTATCCACTAACTTTTATTCAAATGTTTTACAAAATTATATCTTGTTTTCAAAATGATTTCAAAATCTTCCTTTTTAAATCAAAAATATCCATCCTGATTTAAATTACTTTTAGCCTCAAAATAATCTTTATTTTCAATATCAAATTATCCTTTATTTTAAACTATCTTTTAGTTATAATATATTTAACTTTTAATATTCATACTTAGATTTAAATATAAAATTATAGTAAAATTTTATATATACCAAAATTTTATTCTCTATACTTATTTATGTATTTTAACTATAGTTAAGTATATTTATAAAGTTTAAAATAGCTTTAATGCAAGATAGAAGTTATTTTTAAAGAAAAACAAATTATCAAAAATAACTTAGGCATGTCGACAACCCAAGGAACCCTTGTCGACAAGGTGACAGTTTATTTCAAAAGTTTGAATTTCAAAGGAAGTGTCTATTCGTTATATCCTTTCACGAATGGACATGGCTGTTGTTCTACTATAAATAGGAGCTGTTTTAACCGAATTTACATTCATATATTCTCTGATTTCACTCCTCTTCTTCTTCCACATTTCTTTATATACATTTTTACCACTACTCTACCGAAATCACCGTTGAGTCTAACAAGATCATCTCTGGTTTGGTTCTCTATCACTATCTCAACAAGATCCCAGTGCTATTCAGAGTTATAGACTCCTTTGTAATCAATCGAGTGAGAAAAGTGTGATTGTAGCCTGGAAAATCAATCGGGTGAACTTGTTGCCCGTAAAATCAAGTATCTCTACCCAGTGGATTGTGAATCACGAGCGGTGTACCTCGTGGCCTTGAAATCGAGGGTGTAATTGTAAGAATTTATTTTGAAAGGAAATCCGTACTTGTGTTGCGGAATTGGATGTACGGTAACTCCGAACCAGTATAAAATTCGATGTGTTCTTTCCTTTATTGTTTTTACTTTATATCTACATCTGTGTTTGATTCTGCGATCATATCTGTGTCTGAATATTGCATACATTTGTGTTCAAACTAATATAAACTCAAAAAGAATTAGTAATTCCTTAAAACACTATTCACCCTCCTCTAGTGTTAATTCTAGCCTTAAGATCCGTAATCTGCATTTCTCACATTTGGTATCAGAGCAAGGTTTTAAAAGTTTCATAATATGAATTTTGAAAAAGCTTTTAAAATGGCTATGTTTGAAAAACTTGTTACTACTAGTTTAGAAATATTCAGATCATCATTGTCTCATGAGTCTGCATATAATCGATATTCAAATTCAGGTTGTCTACCAAAATTGTATGATGTGCAGGAAACATGTTTTATGGGTGTTAGGGAATCAATCCACAATAGACAAATTGTTCATGTCAAAAAGAATAAATGGATACTTGATAGTGGATGCTCTAGACACATGACTGGTAATCCGGATATGATGAATGATATGATATACAAAGACGGAGGACTGATTAACTTTGGAGACAACTCAAAAGGATATATGATTGGCATCGGCAATGTCGGTAACTCCGAAACTCCTATTATTACTAATGTTGTGCTAGTTAAGAATCTAAAACATAATATGCTAAGTTTTAGTTTCAGAATTAAAGTGTTGATCATTTATGATAACACTATCATTACAATCACATGTCATATAGTATTAGATTAAGGGGGAGTTGTATAGATTTAAACTTTGTTTTTGTTGATGACAAAGGGGGAGAAGTACCAAATAGGATAGTTAGGCATAGATTAAGGGGGAGTTATTAGTTTTAAGGGGAGTTATTAGGATAGAAGTAATATTTTATAAACAAAGGTTGTCATCTTCAAAATGGGGGAGATTGTTAGTCCCTGAGAAGTTAGTTTTGATGAAAACAACCTTAGAATAAGATTATAAAATACAAATACTAACATTATTTTTTAGATATATATGTATATGCAGGATATATATACAAGTACCAAAGAATGAAGACTGTACAGTTTAGAGATACAAGAACTGATAAACTCAAGATCGAAGATATCAAGATTTAAGACTCATGAGTATCAAGATTATCAAGAGTTCAAGATTTCAATATAAGTAATTTAGTTAGGAATTTTGTTAAAACTCTTAGAAAAGCACTGACATCTTAAAATCCATTTTATTCGTGGAATGGAATCCACTTCGAGCCTGTTAAAGGGATAGAACCCTAAGTAGGATGGAACCTACGAAAAATCTAGTGGAACATTGTTTTGTATCCACTAACTTTTATTCAAATGTTTTACAAAATTATACTTGTTTTCAAAATGATTTCAAAATCTTCCTTTTTAAATCAAAAACATCCATCTTGGTTTTAAAATACTTTTAGCCTCAAAATAATCTTTATTTTAAATAACAAATTATCCTTGGTTTTAAACTATCTTTTAATTATAATATATTTAACTTTTAATATTTATACTTAGATTTAAATATAAAATTATAGTAAAATTTTATATATACCAAAATATTATTCTCTATACTTATTTATGTATTTTAACTATATTTAAGTATATTTATAAAGTTTAAAATAGCTTTAATACAAGATAGAAGTTATTTTCAAAGAAAAAAAATTACCAAAAATAACGTAGGCCTGTCGACAACCCAAGGAACCCTTGTCGACAAGGTGACAGTTTATTTCAAAAGTATGAATTTCAAAGGAAGTGTCTATTCGTTATATCCTTTCATGAATGGACATGGCTGTTGTTTTACTATAAATAGGGGCTGTTTTAAACGAATTTACATTCATATATTCTCTGATTTCACTCCTCTTCTTCTTCCACATTTCTTTATATACATTTTTACCACTACTCTACTGAAATCCCTGTTGAATCTAACAATATCATCTCTGGCTTGATTCTCTATCAATATCTCAACAAGATCCCAGTGCTATTCATAGTCATAGACTCTTTGTAATCAATCGAGCGAGAAAAGGTGTGATTGTAGCCTGGAAAAATCAATCGGGCGAACTTGTTGCCCGTAAAATCAAGTATCTCTACCCAGGGGATTGTGAATTTGGAGTGGTGTACCTCGTAGCCTTGAAATCGAGGGTGTAATTCTAAGAATTGATTTTGAAAGGAAATCCGTACTTGTGTTGTGGGCTGGATGTAGGGTAACTCCGAACTAGTATAAAATTGGATGTGTTCTTTCCTTTATTGCTTTTACTTTATATCTGCATTTATGTTTGATTCTGTGATCATGTCTGCGTCTGAATATTGCATACATTTGTGTTCAAATTAATATAAAATCAAAAAGAATTAGTAATTCCTTAAAATACTATTCAATCCCCTCTAGTGTTAATTCTATCCTTAAGATCCGTAATCCAAATTTCTCACAGCACACACAAATATGGATTTCACGGGAAATTGTTAAGTCCCGAGTATTTTGAATTTAATATTATTTTATTCAAAATGGTAAAAGAATTTCAAAACTGAATTTTGAATCCAAAATGGTTTGGAAGTAAAATTAGGTTTAAAATGAAAGGAGTTTTGAAGTTAAAATTATTTTGAATGGCTTGTTAAAGTTTTGAAATTAAAATAATTTAATTTGAATTTGAATTCAAGATTTTGAAGTTGAATTCTATATACATATATATTTGAAAACTATGGTTTAAAGGGTTATACAGGTTATAAAGTGTAAATATATGGATTTTAAACCATTTTTAAAGTATTTTGAATGAATTATTTTAGGAATTTAGATTTAACCCAAATAGAACTTGCCTAGGATACGGTAGTTCGCTGATTTTCTGATTTTACTTTAAAAGGCTATAACTTGAGCATATTTAATCGGATTTTCCCAAAACGAAAAAAACATTTGTTTTCAAATGATAAAATAGCTTTCATACTAAGAAAGTTTTTCCAGTTTTTATTGAAAGGATTTCGAATTTGGAAGGGAAATTGTTTTGAAAGCTATGAATGAATCTTTGTTAAAGATTTGGTGAACATTGTTTCAAATTGAAGAGGATTTTAAGGGGTGAATCTTTTGTTTAAAAGATTAAATTGGAAAACTGTTTAAACCATTCAAAAGGAAAGGTTTTTGGAATAAAGGGCTAAAAGTCGTGACTTAACTAAGACATTAATATATCCATATGCTTTTAAAACAAGCGCTCATTATTCGGTTTAGCCGGAAGAGGACTTTATGTCATAAAACCCATTCTGAATTAATGATATGACAAATTGGATAGCATTTGAAGACAGTGGTTGAAGACTGAGTATTTTCGAAAGCAAAAAGATTACCTATCGAATGTCTTTGCACCAAATGGTCCCGGTATAGAAATTTTGATTATCCTATGTGATGGGGAGTCCATGCGTGATTAGGGATTATCCGAATTTGCAAGGGCTTCTTTTGAAGTGTCTTAGGTTCCATTCAGACCCAGGATGGACTTGTATGGATGTATGTCTGACATTACACTTTGAGATGTAAAGCTAGTTTCTATCAAATACATTTCTGTTTGGTGGCAGAGAATTTATTCTCTTAGCTTAACACCCTTCTCTGAGACGTACGAGCTTAAAGGCTGTGTAGTTGATGGTTGCTAGTGATATATTCCCAATTTGGTAATGTGGCGTGCTAAGTGCTGATCATTTGTTGATCGAAGCATGGCTTTTGTGAAAAGCGTAGCTTTGTGGACGAGACTTCGTCGAACCTCATACCACGAAAATAGTCAAAACAGGAAGGATGCGGCAAGGTTACGGGAGTCGCGCCCCTTAGGGCATGTGCATTTTCTTCTGGATAAAAATTGGTATCATGGTATGGAGCCCAGATATTTAACTTACATGGTTGTTGGAATTTTGTTGTTGTTGGCGCCTCGGAAAAGGTCGGTGATGACCGAGGGATGGCATACTCATGACAGTTAGTTATCTAGTTATAGAGGTAACCCGGGCTTGTATTAGCAGAGAGCTGGTTAAGTTCTCGGGGCGTCCCTCCAGAGGAGTACCCATTACGCGAAGGAAGTTCCTTAGCCTTGACCATTTGTTGGAAATCCAATCACCCAACGCAAGCCCTTTATGGTTGCAGTTGTATAACCTGCCATTCTTAAATGGTAGCTATAGCAGGCATAATATAATGGTACCTATGCTGGCTAAGATTAATATTATGCTTTCGAAATGTTTTCTGCACTATGCACTAATAATATCAAAAGGATTTTCACGTATCAAGCAAGTTTGACTATCATAAGGAGAAATCTCCTCTAATTATGCAATTGCATTGGGTGTGTGGCGGGAGGCCTTATGGTAGTTTCACTTTCCAAAAAGCATAGTGAATTTCTTTTTATTTCTTTTTGTTTGTTTTTGTTCAAACAACTGTTTTTGTTTGCTTACACCAGCCCCACGACTGACCTGGAGTATATTGTTCCCTTTCTAAACTCTGGGTGCCCACAATTTTCCACACGGGCAGCCTAAAGTCAGGTTATCAAATAGTCAGCTAATAGATGTATCTTTGGCAATCTTTGGAGTCTATGGTTTTGGGATCTCTTTTGTTTCACTTCAACATGATTTTGCACCGGATTTGCTACAAGTTCAACATGATGGTGGTTCGAGCTTTTGGTTTGGAGCTTTGGCATTGAAAAGTTATCTTTCCGCTGCTGTTGTGTATTTTTGGCTCTGATATAGGTTGGGCATTTGTATTTGATTTTGTACCATGTTGTATCAAATGTTGTGTATTAATATTCTGTTTCCGCTGTGTTGTTATCACCTAATGTTGTTATAAGCTCCGGCAAACCAGACTCAACGTTTGAATCTGCGGCATTCGAATACGGGTAAAGTATTTGGGTGTCGATTTTTGAAAGTTGAGTCAGGGTAGTTAAATTTGGTATCAAAGCTAAAGGTTGAGTAAGAACTTTAGCTTTGAGGCATAACACATTAGGTGACTTGTTATAGATAGGGTTATAAACACTCTAGAATGATTATCCCTAAGATATCTTGTCTGTATGCCTCAATCAATTCTCTTACTATTCACTGATGGTGAGAATGAGTACAAGAAGAGGATGAGATAAGGGATAGGGGAGTACCACTACGAATGGTTGATACCCTGTAACAAAAAAGAACAATTTTTCCTCATCAATCTTCTTTGATCATCATACCATTTCAATTCTTTGATGGCTTCCCGGCATCTACAAGAAGAAGCTTTGGTGTGGTGGTGGCCCTGCAAATCTTTGTTTACGTTATAGAAGACTTCATATTTCATATTCTCTTCATCAACTTTCTATCATTTTTTCGTTTTTAACTTTAATGAAATTGAAATTTTATTTGAAATGAATTGCTTAATAAAATATGAAGCTAAATTAAATTGTATCAGTAGATCGATTTTGAATAAAATCGAATTGAAAATTCTATTATGATTTCTTGTTAAGATCCAAGTCCGCAGAGGGACAAGCTAGTGTATACTTAGGGTATTCCAATCTGAGTTTGGAATCCATATTTTTCAAGAATTTTCTTTGTCCCGAATTGATCACCATGCAATCGATTCTTTTCTATGATGGATCTAACCCAAGGATTCCATCAGCTGAGAATTTCGAAAGATTGTATCCATTTTTCTGTTTCTCTTGGATCCTGATACATTCTACGAATGGTTAATTATCCCTTCGGACTAACCAATGCCCCTACATATTTCATAGACCTGATGACCCGAGTATTTCATGAATTCGTTCTTGTATTTATTGATGATATTCTGATTTGGTAAGCCAAATATAGAATAGATATTTAGTTTGATCTGGTAATCCATTTCTATATCTTTCTATGTGTTCATCTGTTCTTTGTTTATCGCCCTATCTAGCAAATTTTGGGGACGAAATTTTCTTAAGCGGGAATCTGTAACGATCTCGGTTTTAAGCTAAATTTAAATTAGTAATTAATACAAATTTTTGGATTAAATGGTGAATTAATTTGAATTTTCCAAAATTAAATAAGATATGCATTTGTTTAGTTATATATATGTATATAAATTGATTATAAATAGAATTTGGATTTGAAATTTAAAAATAAATATCTAAAAAATTAATTGGATTTGAAAACAATATATTTTAAATTAATAAAAAAAATATGTTCTCTAATTTTGTATATATATATATACATATATTATATGCATATGTATAGATTTTGATTTAGAAGTTTCATTTTTGAATTTAATATAATAATTTTCAAAAACTATATGAAAGTTAAATTCAATATTTTAAAAAAAAACTAATATATAATATATACATATATGTGTGTACATTTATTATTGAGTAATTAGTTTTAAAATCATTTTCTTAAATATAAATAAATATTCTTTCTTTTTAAATTTAATATGAGATAAGTATAATTTGTGTGTGTGTGTGTGTGTGTGTGTGTGTATGAGACATTTAAAACATAACACATATTAACATAAAGATAATACATAATTATTAAAATTTAATAAAGGGGTTTGAACATAAAAATGATTTTTTTTGACATCTGTTAAAAATTTAATAACATGTATTAACAAGTGTAACTCTTTTGAGTATGGAATTTAACAAGTGTTACTTTGAAATACAAATGTCATCTTCTTTTTATTTTTAAAATTAATAATAAACAAAGGAACTAAGTTATATATATACACATCCATACTTTTGCTTCCATTTTCTTTCATTCAAATTTTATAAAAATTAAAACCTGATAAACTGAATTCAGAGAATAAAGAAAATCAACAAGCAAATTAAACAACTACAAACTCAGATCAAAAGCAAAGAAAATAAAATCAAACTACAACAAAATCATTTCCAGTTTCAAAAGCTAAAACAAATCTCAAACTTGAAAGAAAATCAAATAATCAAAGCAAAGATTCAACTCAAGCAATTCAAAGATTCCAGATCATCCCAAAAAGTCGGATCAAAGTTTAAAGCTCAAAACATTTCCAGATTTTCAAAAAAATTCAAACATTCCAGGCTCTCTTTTTAAAACCAATCCAGGTAAGCAAACCTCTTAAATATGCTTCTATATCTTGATGTTGTGGTTAACACTTGAATATGTTATGAAAATGTTGATTAGTTGTTAAATATATTTGCATGTATATATATATATACACACATAGATTGTTGTGTGCATGTCTGTTTACAGGCATATGTCTTTCAGTTTTAAACATTTATAGGCTAAAACTCATAAAAAAATCAAATCCCCTTGCTCTGATCTGTTTTAGGTGAAGATCTCTGAATAAAAAAGATTGTAACCATGCAATATCAATTTTAAAAATAAATTTAAGTATATTTATTGAATAATCAATTCAAAAATGGCAAATTTCAGTAGAACTTTTTTAAAACAGAAAAATCAAAGATTATAATTTCAAGTTTTGATTTTAGAAACAGATTCGTATCTGAAAATGATGATTTTAGACAGTGATTTCATAATTTTTAAGTGTATATATGTTGAGAATTTCTGAGTTGTTTCGGAAATTGGTTTTCTATCGATTTCAAAATAATCAGCGATGGAGGAACGTTGCGCTTAGGTCGGGGGTGGCTCGTGAGTGGTTGGTCAGAGGAAAAATGGTGGAAGAATTTTTAGATCGCCGGAGTGGTGCGTCGAATTAGGGTTAAAGGATCGGTTATGGTCGTCGATGTTCTTGAGGCGATTTCGTCGTCGAGGTTGATTCAGAGGTGATTGGACCAGGAAAATTAGAAACATAGATGAGTGACGCGGCTCTTTTATAGTGATGGCGTGATCACAAATGATCGGGACCAATGGTGCAAGCTGGTTTTCGTTAATCCATTTGGGTTCGTGGGTAGCTCGATCAGCGCGAATTTGATTTCTTGGTAATTTCGTCGATCTGAGTTATTGGGATCATCGGCGAAGTTGTAGGCGACCTAAGGATGGTCGCAGTGAAGGTCGGAATGTTGTCATACGTTGGTGCACGTGCACGTGTGCATGGTGAAGTCTGGTGATTTGAGGCTTTAGGGATGAAACATTTTTCTCGGGTAGAAGCTCGGGTAAGTGATGTAATGGCTCGAGCATCATAGCGGGTGAGTTCGCGAGAGTGTTTTAGGTTTTAAAAATTTAAAGTAAAACAAAAAATATATAAAAGAAGGGGTGACTCGGATTTGTACTCAGGAAAAATCGGAATCGACTCAGGTGGAACAAGAGTTTGTCTTGGGTTCATGTATAACAGTTTGAATTTTTAAATAGAAAAAGTTTTTTTAAAGGTTTAAAATGAAACAAGTTTTAAATTATATTCTTAAAATAATTTCTTTTAAATAATAAAGGTTTGTCTAAACTTTGGGTTAGTTAAAGTTATAAATAAATTATTTAAAATCAATTCTTAAGTTTATTTAAATAAGTTTCAAAGTGTTTAATATATATCCTTTATCTCAAATTAATTCTTAAGTTTATTTTTAATAATATTGTGATTAAGAAGTTAATTAACAAGAGATATTTTAATTGTTAATTAACTTAAAGGTTTGAGTTGATTTAGGTGTTAATTATAATCAATTTCAAAGGTTTATTTAAGGTTTGAATGATAATTTAGTAATTAATTAAAGATAAATGTTTTATCTTAAGCAAATTGAGGTCTTAAATTAATTAAAGGTTAGTTAATTATTAATTAAGGGATAAATGATTATTGATTTAAGGATAAATTAATTAATGACTAAGGGTTAATTAATTATAGGTTAATTAATGAATAATTGAAGGTTGATTTAAAGGTTAATTAATTTATGATTAAAAGTAATTACTTAATGAAATTAATTAAAGGTTAATTAATTATTGATTAAAGGTTAATTAATTATTGATTAAAGGTTAATTAATTATTGATTAAAGGTTAGTTAATTATTAATTAAAGGATAAATGATTATTGATTTAAGGATAAATTAATTAATGATTAAGGGTTAATAACTATTAATTAAAGGTTAATTAATAAATAATTGAAGGTTGATTTAAAGGTTAATTAATTTATGATTAAAGGGTAATTACTTAATGTATTAATTAAGGGTTAATTAATTAATGTAATTAACTTAAGATTAATTAATTTATGTGATTAATTAAGGATAATGAATTAAGGATAATTAATTAATTAAAAGATAATTAATTAAGGGTTAGTTAATTAATTAATTAAGGTTAATTAATGTGGTTACTAAAGGGATAAGTAATTAAGATGTGTAATTAAGGATAATTACTTAATCTCGTTAATTAATATCAAATGATTGTAATTAATAATGTTAATTAAGCAGGATTTGGTAATTAATTCATAAGTAAATAATTTATTTGGTTAAATTAGGATTAAATTAATCTTGCTTATACATGATTGAATGATATTGAATTCCTTGAATTGTTTGGTATCTCTGATGTATGACATTTTGTGATGTGAATTGCTTTGGATTAAGCTGTGAACAATGATTTATTTATATGCGATGAATTTACTTGATTATCTACGAATGAAAGATAAGCGTTATAGGATTATACCGCTCATCGATATTGCTGTGCTTGAATTGATGATGGTTGTGGTATTTTATTATTGTGTACAAAACCCTTGGACTACACCACACACACAAATATGGAATTCACGGAAAATTGGTTAAGTCACGGGTATTTTGAGTTTAATATTATTTTATTCAAAATGGTAAAATAATTTCAAAATTGAATTTTGAATCCAAAATGGTTTGGAAGTGAAATTGGGTTTAATATGAAAGGAGTTTTGAAGTTAAAATTATTTTGAGTGGCTTGTTAAAGTTTTGAAACTAAAATAATTTAATTTGAATTTGAATTCAAGATTTTGAAGTTGAATTCTATATACATATATATTTTAAAACTATGGTTTAAAAGGTTATACAGGTTTTAAATTGTATATATATGGATTTTAAACCATTTTTAAAGTATTTTGAATGAATTATTTTAGGAATATAAATTTAACCCAAATAGAACTTGCCGAGGATATGACAATTCGCTGATTTTCTGATTTTACTTTAAAAGGCTATAACCTGAGCATATTTAATCGGATTTTCCTGAAACGAAAAATACATTTGTTTTCAACTGATAGTAGATTTCATAATAAGAAAAAATTTCCAGTTTTTGTTGATAGAATTTCAAATTTGGAATGGAAATTGTTTTGAAAGGTATGAATGAATCTTTATTAAAGATTTAGTGAACGTTGTTTCAAATTAAAGAGAATTTTAGGGCGTGAATCTTTTGTTTAAAAGATTAAAGTGGAAAATTGTTTAAACCATTCAAAAGGAAAGGTTTTTGGAATGAAGGGTTAAAATTTATGACTTAACTAATATACTAATATATCCATATACTTTTTAAAACAAGCGCCCATTATTCGATTTTGCCGGGAGAGGACTTTATGTCATAAAACCCATTCTGAATTAATGATACGACGAATTGGAGAGCATTTGAAGACGGTGGTTGATGACCAGGTATTTTCGAAAGTGAAAGGATTACCTATCGAATATCTCTACACCGAATGGCCTCAGTATAGATATTTTGGTTACCCTATGTGATGGGGAGTCCGGACGTGATTAGGGATTATTCGGATTTGCAAAGGCTTCTTTTGAAGTGCCTTCGGTTCCATTCAGATAAAGGATGGACTTGTATGGATGTATCTCTGAAGTTACACTTTGAGATGTAAAGCTATTTTCTATCAAATGCATTTCTATTTGGTGGCGGAGAATTTATTGTCTTAGCTTGACACTTTTCTCTGAGATGTATGAGCTCAGAGGTTATGTAGTTGATGGTTACTAGTGATATATTCCCAATTTGGTAATGTGGCATGCTAAGTGTTGATCATTTTTTTATCGAACCATGGCTTTTGTGAAAAGCGTAGCTTTGCGGACGAGACTTCGTCGAACCTCACACCCCGGGAATGGTCGAAACAGGAAGGATGCAGCAAGGTTACGGGAGTCGCACCCCTTAGGGTATGTGCATTTCCTTCTGGATAAAAAGTGGTATCATGGTATGGATCCCAGATATTTAATTTATGTGGTTATTGAAATTTTGTTGTTGTTGGTGCCTCGGAAAAGGTCGGTGACGACTGGGGGATGGCATACTCATGACAGTTAGTTACCTGGTTATAGAGGTAACCCGGGCTTGTGTTGGCAGAGAGATGGTTAAGTTCTCGGGGCGTCCCTCCAGAAGTGTACCCATTCAGTGAAGGAAGTCCTTAGCCTTGACCATTTGTTATGATTCCAATCACCCAATACGAGCCCTTTACGATTGCAGTTGTATAACATGCCATTCTTAAATGGTAGCTATAGCAGGCATAATATAATGGTACCTATGCTGGTTAAGATTAATATTATACTTTTGAAATGTTTTCTGCACTATGCACTAACAATAATATCAAAAGGATTTTCATGTATCAAGCATGTTTGACTATCATAAGGAGAAATCTCCTCCAATTGTGCGATTGCATTGTGTGTTTGGCGGGAGGCCTTGTGGCAGTTTCATTTTCAAAAAGCATAGGGAATTTCTTTTTATTTCTTTTTGTTTGTTTTTGTTCAAACAACTTTTTTTGTTTGTTTTTGTTCAAACAACTTTTTTGTTCAAACAGCTGTTTTTGTTTGCTCACATCAGTCCCATGACTGACCTGGAGTTTATTGTTTCCTTTCTAAACTCTGGGTGCCCACAATTTTCCACACTGGTAGCCTAGAGTCAGGTTATCAGATAATCAGCTAGTAGACGTATTGTTTGTGCCAAAATTGGTCACAAAGCCCGAATACAACGAAAGCACCAGTGTATGAATACAAATCAATAATATTCAAACACAAATCTCAGGTCTCGGCAAATATTAAACAGTAATCCCAAAATAAAGAACAGAGACACAAGTTTTATAGTGGTTGGGCTATCTCTGGCCTACGTCCACTCCAAAGTTTTTATCCTTTTATTGATTATCCTTGATGATTACAGATGATTACAGCAGTTACAAAGTCCAAAACTTGAAATAAATAGCAGCAATGATGATATGGAATGATTCTGGCAGCGTCCAAGCGTGTTTTCTCTCTCTAGAATCTCCGACCCCTTTTCTGAATGACCAGGGGTTCTATTTATAAGCGTAGGAGGCTGATATTTCTCCTAAAATCCGGGAAGACCACTTCAGGCACGTGAGGGGGCCCACATGCCCGAAATCTGGAGGTCCGGGCCCACCTTGGGATCGATTCGAAGTAAGGTTCGAATCGATCAAGAAATCATCCAATTGAGCTGAAATTTGGTGAGAACATTCTTCAACATGTATGTAAGCTCCTGTAAAAATTTCATTGCATTTGGATCAATGGTTTGGAAGATATGATCGATTCAAGATCAAAGCTCCGTGCGTTCTGCCTAGTTCGAACCCATGCTTCGAAACCATCCTCTCCGAAACCATCTCCTTCGAATCCATAAGGCCGACTCCTTCGAATCCATGCTCTTCGAATCCATGCTTTCTGAAGTCACGTCCTTCGAATCCGTGTCCCTTGCTTCGTATCCATCATCTTCGAATCCATGTCCACTGCTTCGTATCCATCATCTTCGAATCCATGTCCTTCGAATCCATGGAGTTCCCATGGATTCGAACCACCATCGATGCGAACGAACCAGTATACACCTTTATGCCTCTCCATCAAGTCGAAGTCCATCGATTCGAAGAACCATCGATGCGAACTTTACCAAGCCGAAACCATGCCATTCGATACGAAGTGTATCGATTCGAACTGTCCTTGCGCAACGCCTCTTGATCGATGCGAACCTGTTGGGTTCGAATCCATCCTGGTGGGTTCGAATCTGATCGATTCGAACCGAGCACCACTTTGTCCCTTTTGATGGATTCGAACAACATGCATTCCCCACCTTGAATCCACCATATTTCCTCCAAACGAACTCCGATTATCTTGAAATTTAAAACATAGCCTTTCCTAGTCCTTATCACCATCTCCAATCAATTTCGTCCCGATCGGAGTTCAACAAAATTTTGACGATATCGATCGTAGCCTTGATTCCAACCGATCTCCAATCCTGATATTCATAATTCCTTGCCAATTTGTTGATATTCCGGTTTTGACCAAAAAATTGGATAACACTTTGCCCCCCAAAACATGCCTTGTGATAACAAGGCGTGTTTTGAATAGTTCCGAATCCAATATCCAAAGTCCATAGCCATATTGCCAGAGTATATCATCCTTGACTACTCCGAGTCGATATCCAATTCCAAACCCAATAACCAAAGCTTGAGCCAATTCCCTGTCCATCCGAGCTCGACAACCGAGTCCCAAACCATCCTTATCCAATAGCCGATAACCGAATCCAGGACCTCACCGGGTCGATATCCAAATCCATAACCTTTCCGGGTTCTTGCCGAGCGCAATCCATACTTAATGTCCTTGGTCCAGTGTCCTTGGACGTTGTACAATGCCGTGGCTTAAGTCCTAAGCCGAATCCTGGTCTCTCCGGACCCTTGTTGAGCATAGTCCATACTCAACGACTTGAAAATAACAATTGATAATAGAGGGCCTAAGTCCTAGGCCGAATCCTGGTCACTCCGGACCCTTGCCGAGCATAGTGCATACTCGACGACCTGAATGAGCCAATTTACCACGTTCGGGAAAAGTGACTCACCCCTTGCCAGGCATAATCCATACCCGATGACCGTTTATCAAAAATCAGATAAAAATCCAATCAAAATCCAATCCAAAATCCAAATCAAAACCAGAAAACCAAAAAAAACCAAACCAGCATCCAAAACCGAAAACAATCATCCGAAGGAAAATCCAAGTCAAAAAGCAAGCAAAACCAGGAGCTCAATCCAAGCTCCAAAACTAAAATCCAAAATGAAAAGCAATGTCTAATCCAAAAACAAAAGATAAATTTCACAAACCATAGCGTCGCAGTTTATCATCACTCAGAGCATGCCTAGGGGCTATCTCCGTCCCCGTACATGTGTAAATGACTCGGTTGCTCGCTAATAGTTCGCTTCTTATTTCACATTATCTCGATCAGTGGATGATTAGTCGACCATCATCCCTGGGCCTCACATCATCACGACGTGAGGTGGTCGGTGGTTGCTCCTGTTCCACCGTCGCATTCCGAGTTCCAACATATTGTGGTAGTAGTCCCTTCCTGACATGCTCCTCGATTATGTCCTTTAAATGCCTACAGCCGTTGGTGTCATGTCCGTCTAAGTCATGGAAAAGACAATGCCTCCCTGATGCCCTCTCTCGTTCAGAAGGCTCTCTCCTGGCTGGCCTCCGGTAGGGAAGGCGATTTCGAGTATCCATGTATATCCGCTCCGGCGACTCGTTCAATCCTGTGTATGCGGAAAACTTTGGATCTTTCCATCGCTTCCTAGCGTTTCCAGAATCATTATCCAATTTCCTTTTTTCTTTGTCTTTATCCGAACCACCGCTGGATATTGCTCCAACCTCGATTGCACTAACCTTTTTCACCTTTAGGTCCGTACTCGCATCCTCCTGCCGAAGGAACCTTTCTGCCTCGTGAAAGAATTCGTCGAGATCCTGCGGGGGATCTCGTATCAGAGATACCTTGAAATCCGAGTCCTCGTTGACTCCTGATACTGCTGCCATTAAAACCATCGATGGATCAGGCCGATCCACCGAAGCGACTGCCGCACTGAATCGAGTTAGAAAAGCTCTAAGCGATTCATCCATCCTTTGCTTCACTGATGTCAATGTCATCACATTCTTCGGTCTCTTGACGTGAACCCAAAACTGCCCCAAAAACCTTTCCACTAATTCTCTCCAAGTCCTGATAGATCCTTCTTCCAGCTGCCTAAACCACATCGCAGCTATGTCCGTCAAATACAAAGGGAAGCATCGGGCCATCACTTCCTCCGATGCCCCCAGCACCTCCATGTGTCTGGTGTACCTCATCAAGTGATCTGTTGGATCTTTCTTGCCATCATATATCTCCACGCTAGGCAACTTAAACTTAGGTGGGTTCTGAGCCATCCTTATTTCCCGAGCAAACGGACTCCTGTTCACTCCTTCCAAGTCTCCATTGGCCAAACCACCTCGCACAGTTTTTCTAATCATCTCTACCAATCCAGCGTTGTCTGTCGGGGGTTGCCCCCGAGGGAACTCCGGCACATACTCTTCATGTGGCTCGTTAGTAGCAACGTTGGTTCTAGCCTGTTGAACTCCTTCCAGAGGTCCTCCTGTGTTGGATCCTGTGGGTCTGCCCCCAAGCCCTTGTTGATTGCTTTGTGGCTCCATATCTCGTCCTCCATTGGGTTCCACGACCCTAGTCCCTTGTCCTGCATCCACAGCGGCTGTTGCTGTCCCTAGGTTCTGCATCCCTGCAGCTCTCATTTGCTTAAAGAAAGTCTGCATCATTTCCTGTTGGTTCTTTAACAATCTCTCCTGCAAAGAGTTTGCCATAGCCTCCATTTCATCCCGAGTTATGTAGATTGAAGCCTGTCCTTCCCCCGCTCCGGAGGATGCTTGTTGACTTCCTTCCTGTTGGCTTCTCTCAGCCCTTAACCTTCTACTACTTTGCCTAGTCATTGTCCTTGAATCCAAACTCTTTAAAATTTCCAAATCCAAACTTCAAATCCGATGTAGCGGGTGCTAGTTGTTTCTCAGTGAAAGCACCAAAGTGTTTGTGCCAAAATTGGTCACAAACCCCGAATACCGCGAAAGCACCAGTGTATGAATACAAATCAATAATATTCAAACACAAATCTCAGGTCTCGGCAAATATTAAACAGTAATCCCAAAATAAAGAACAGAGACACAAGTTTTATAGTGGTTCGGCTATCTCCGGCCTACGTCCACTCCAAAGTTTTTATCCTTTTATTGATTATCCTT
The DNA here is from genome assembly GCA_030765085.1 of Allium cepa. Lineage (NCBI taxonomy): Eukaryota > Viridiplantae > Streptophyta > Magnoliopsida > Asparagales > Amaryllidaceae > Allium > Allium cepa. The sequence goes on along the minus strand of CM060939.1, from coordinate 26,361,624 downwards.
GATGATTACAGATGATTACAGCAGTTACAAAGTCCAAAACTTGAAATAAATAGCAGCAATGATGATATGGAATGATTCTGGCAGCGTCCAAGCGTGTTTTCTCTCTCTAGAATCTCCGACCCCTTTTCTGAATGACCAGGGGCTCTATTTATAAGCGTAGGAGGCTGATATTTCTCCTAAAATCCGGGAAGACCACTTCAGGCACGTGAGGGGGCCCACATGCCCGAAATCTGGAGGTCCGGGCCCACCTTGGGATCGATTCGAAGTAAGGTTCGAATCGATCAAGAAATCATCCAATTGAGCTGAAATTTGGTGAGAACATTCTTCAACATGTATGTAAGCTCCTGTAAAAATTTCATTGCATTTGGATCAACGGTTTGGAAGATATGATCGATTCAAGATCAAAGCTCCGTGGGTTCTGCCTGGTTCGAACCCATGCTTCGAAACCATCCTCTCCGAAACCATCTCCTTCGAATCCATAAGGCCGACTCCTTCGAATCCATGCTCTTCGAATCCATGCTTTCTGAAGTCACGTCCTTCGAATCCGTGTCCCTTGCTTCGTATCCATCATCTTCGAATCCATGTCCACTGCTTCGTATCCATCATCTTCGAATCCATGTCCTTCGAATCCATGGAGTTCCCATGGATTCGAACCACCATCGATGCGAACGAACCAGTATACACCTTTATGCCTCTCCATCGAGTCGAAGTCCATCGATTCGAAGAACCATCGATGCGAACCTTACCAAGCCGAAACCATGCCATTCGATACGAAGTGTATCGATTCGAACTGTCCTTGCGCAACGCCTCTTGATCGATGCGAACCTGTTGGGTTCGAATCCATCCTGGTGGGTTCGAATCTGATCGATTCGAACCGAGCACCACTTTGTCCCTTTTGATGGATTCGAACAACATGCATTCCCCACCTTGAATCCATCATATTTCCTCCAAACGAACTCCGATTATCTTGAAATTTGAAACATAGCCTTTCCTAGTCCTTATCACCATCTCCAATCAATTTTGTCCCGATCGGAGTTCAACAAAATTTTGACGATATCGATCGTAGCCTTGATTCCAACCGATCTCCAATCCTAATATTCATAATTCCTTGCCAATTTGTTGATATTCCAGTTTTGACCAAAAAATGGGATAACACGTATCTTTGGATATCTTTGGAGTCTGTGGTTTTGGGATTGAATTTGTTTAACTTCAATATGATTGTGCACTGGATTCGCTACAAGTTCAACATGATGGTGGTTCGAGCTTTTGGTTTGGAGCTTTGGCATTGAAAAGTTATCTTTCTGCTGCCGTTATTTCTTCTATTGTGTATTTTTGGCTCTGATATAGGTTGGGCATTTGTATTAGATGTTGTACCATGTTGTATCAAATGTTGTGTATTAATAAAATTATTCTTATGTTTCTGCTATGTTATTATCACCTAATATTGTTATAAGCTCCGGCGAACCAGACTCAACGTTTGAATCTGCGGCATTCGAATATGGGTGATGTATTTGGGTGTCGATTTTCGAAGGTCGAGTCAGGGTCATTAAATTTTATTTAAAATGTTTGAAGTATATATTTTTGGGTACAGTGATCTAAATTATTAAGATCTAATTTTTATAAGACTCGGTGTTTTCAGTGGAAATAAAATAATTTGTTGTCTTGATTGTTTATTTGATAGTTAAATAACCGACTGTCAAATATGGACCTAAAATATAACTTTGGAAATATCTATAAGAGGTATGGAAATTATATGGTACACTTACTGTTCGAAGTGCTATGTTGTACGTATAAACTCGTTCGTTCTTCTAGGAAGTTTATAAGGAAATCCATCCACTAACGGTTAGGAGGTGAACTCCGATCTTATATTCGTCTATGTATTTTCTAAAGAACCAGGGTTGAGTTTACCAGGAAATAGAAAACGTTGTTTCAAAGAGACCGGGATCGGATTTGTGATCTGAAAACCACTTCGATCCAATGAGTATGTTTTAGAAAGGAAGACAAGAATTAGGAGTCGAAGATGGAGCAGTGAAGTGCAAGGGCTAATCTCTACTTATCCTGAGGATGATTCCAAAATGGATGTAGTAAGAGTAGTGCCGAAATTCGGACTGGGAACGGACTTGTATGGATGAATGCTTTCAGAACATTATCATTAGCGGACAATGAGCATTCTAAGTGAGATGTGTTCTAGAAAGGTAACGCATAGCCTCGAGCCTCATCAACCGAAAATGACTGAAAATAAGGGGTTATGCAGCAAGGCTAAGTGGCTAGCAATCAATTAGGGTAAGGTCATCTTTGTCTAGATGTCCCTTTTTATTCGGCTGTGTGGGCGGTTGCTAATCCCAACCGCGGGGCAGTCTTATTCAGACTATCCAGTAAGGGGTAGCTCCGATTTTGTGTTGCAGAGGATCGAGAGGGATCATCGGTTAGCTGATCTAGACCAGGTACCATGATAGGTCATATCCTAGTGCCTAGTCATTAGTTGGAAATCCATTCTCCCTACGTGCCATTTACGGTTTTGATTGTAGAGCCTAGTATTGCTGGAATTTAATGAATGCAACAATTTCGGCTATTTGAGTAAGTATCTGTACATAGACACTATTATAATATCAGAGGATTTTGATAAGAAATGTTTTGGTTATCGTAAGGTAAAAACTCGACATGTTTATTTGTAGCGTGGTCTTACGAGATACCTTTAATTTTCAAAGGATTTTGAAAACTTTAATAATTAAGTTGAGTGTATTTTCTCACGCTGGTTTTTCGAACTGACTCAGGTTTTATTTTATTATAATGCTCGGGTCAGACCAAGTATTATAAATATAAGAGAGTATGTTGTGGAGCTCAGGAGATGAGCTGGATGGCGAGACGTATCACACATACTTGATGTATATTCCGCTATGCAGTATAAGCCGTGTATTCATTTTGTGGGGACAAGTTAATATAACTTTCCAGTATTTTGCTATTGATTGTATTGTACTCTGAAGATGTAATGTATAAACTGATATAGTTTCTTTCTTTATAAAGATCAGTCATTTATCTATTATATATTGTTCCACTGCGATTATGAGATTCTGATGCTATTTTGTTTTCTCTTCTTCTACGTCCTTCTTTCTTCCCTCAGCAATCGGTCTTTTCCGACACTCGATCTTCGGCATATTATACAGTGGCGTATTTGTGTCGATTTTCGAGGGTCGAAAAGGGTGGGTCATGACAGTTTCAATGACAACTACTATATAATCACATATATTACACCTTATCAAGATTATAGGTATATGCCAAAATAGATCGTCATACTCAAAGATATTAAAACTCGAAGACAAACAATGACTTATGGACCTTGTTATGATTAGCAAAGTTATAATAGTGTATTAAGAATCTTAGAAAAACATTGTAAGGTCTCACTGAGTATATATACGCATACATAAATTTATTTATTCAACATTGGCATATAAAAAACTATGATATTCAAATATGGTCATCCATATACGTATGTGGAAAACACAGACGTCTGTGAATATTTTTTAGAATTTAATTCTTAAAGCCACATACGTCTGTGGTTTTCCCACAGATGTCTTTCATATAGCAACTGCTGGAATTTGAAAAGACACTTCATTTGATATTGAATAATAGCATCCCTTCTTCAACGGTTGCAGCCATTAAAATGAATGGAGTCTGTTTAAACAGTAACAACTCCTCATATGCACCTACTCAAACCTATATATATACTTCAAAGATTGAGAGTTGTATCGGCAATTCTAATCTATACCCTTGATTTCTTATTACTCCATATCTTACGTGTTTGCACACACATTGCTTACATATTCTCAATCTATCATAACCAAAATATTACTTTGGTTAGACAACTTCCTACAACTCAAAGTACTCGCATTCACATATCCAAAGGAGAACATAGGAAGAATTGTATTATTAGTCAAAATCCATGTTATTTGGAACACAAGGCTGTCAGAGAAATACTTTTTGTATTAGCTTATTCCTCTGAGTGAAGCGAGGGTTATTTGGTTAAAAGAAACACTGAAAGGGAGCTTTAGGAATGACGTAGGACGAGGGGTCCGAACCAATATAAAATATCTGGTGGGATCGCTTTTATTATGTACTTTCTTTATATTCGATTATTATTCTTTTTAGTGTAATTTGTAACATACACTCTCACACTTAAAAATATAAGTAGCATTATATAAAGATCCTATAATATTTCTGCAAGTACTGGTAGCTAGATTATGTGAGCAGATTTACCCTATAGAATTTGAGACTAACCTTGCGTCTTGTAGTTATTTATTATAGATGATGTCTCATATCAGCCCTAAAGTCACACTATTGGTAGCCAGATTAGTTGGGCATACTTCCATGTGCTTTTGACTGACCTCGCATCCCTTTAACTTAGTCGTAATCTTTATACGTTCTACATACAATGACATACATCTCACCGTTTTCATAATCAAGGCCTTATAATATTATGCCTTTTAACATTAATCACCTTCCAAAAGGGGATTCAATAAGATTTATTACCTATTTAACTACGCGTTTATATGTTATAATTATACATTAACACACACACACACATAGATATATATATATATATATATATATATATATATGTATGTATGTATGTATGTATGTACACATGCACGCTCGCACGCGCACACGCCTAGTAATTTCTAAGGTTGTAGAGTATACGCCCTAAACTAGCGTTTAAATATCAACTCTTTAAACAATTATATAAGTCTTATTTCATATTTAACAATACCAAAATTCTAATTTTCATATCCCAAATTTCCAATAAACAAAGTTGTATAAAATAAAGATCTAAACTCAATTTATGGATCCAAATAATAGATTTTTTATAATAGAAACATATGATTTCAATTTGTACGCTTTATTCAACTTCTTTTTCACAAAAAAATAAACAAAGGAATTTCTATTTAACTCATGGAAATAAGGAGTGAAAACTACGAATAAAATTCGAACCTTACACATTATTCCTTAATCAAAATCCTTTAATCAAATTCAAAAAAAAAGGAGTGGAGTAGAAGGTAAAATTATAAAATTGCAAATCTACACAATTTCCATTATTTTAATATATAAACAATTGAGATTTTAACCTAGAATTGACATTACGCATTGAAGGAGTATTGGGGGTTTATAATATAATGTTTTCGCAAACCAAAACTCCTCAAGGTATATTCAAACCAAACTACACTAATCAATTATTAAAATAGAAAAGCTAACATTTTCACTCAAAGTATATCCTTGGCTTTGCCTCCTTTGAACTTGATACGCTTTGACAATCTCTGTCAGATCTCTTCTGCTAGATATATACAATAAGGGATTTGTATGTATAGAGTAGATTCAGAAAGTTGGAGATGAATAGCTAGGAAAATAAATAGAAAACCAAATAGATATATAGGATTTCTTACCTAAAACTTGAAGAGACAAAGTGAAAGAGCTTCATAATATTCCCAAAATACTTATAAATAAAAGTAAGGGGTCTAGGGTCTTATCTATAGTCGTCACCTGATATGGAGCGGTCGACCGCTCCTATGCTACTGGTCGACTGCTAGCGGTAGACCGGTAGAGGTCAGTGGGTCGACCTCTTTGTCTATTTCAGGAAGGAATTATGGCCATTGTTTAATTTATTATATTCCTTAATTAATATTTAATGTTAGCATTGATTTTAACATTTATTTAACCTCCAAGTCTAATTACTGTTAACTTTTGAATTTCAAATTTAATAATAATTTAATTGTTTAAATTTGAATTCTATTTAAATTATTTTGAATCTGAAAATTTCAACGTCCATAACTTTTTCGTTTGGGCTCTGTTTTAAACATATTACAAATGGAAATTGATCATAATTTCACCATGAACACAACAACATAACTTTCGTGGTCAGATTATGACTTTTACAAAATTTCCATTTTATCCCTCTCTTATTTAGTTTAATTTAATCAACTTATATATTTATGGTTGATTTTATGGGGTGTTACAAAATAACACGACAGCGTCCCATACCACCACGTGTTACTAATTCGTTTATACCGTGATCACATCACACTCGCTGTTTTACTATTCCATATAACTAATCTAAACAATAACTGGAGAAATATTACCGTATGGTCCATCCCAAATGGTTTCATAACTTCGTTTATTCTAGTTCCTTGTTACACAAAAATATAGGCCAATCAAAACATGCACTTCTTTTATTATTGATTGAAAAGGGATTTATTATGATATACGCTTTTCTTAAATCTCCAATACAATTTCAAATATCATTATTCGGGTTAAAGCAAATCAAATTATAAAATTCACATTCATTCCTAAAATCCTTATATGATTCCAAAAATAATTATTGGCAAAACTCTTATTTAGTTATAAGGAAATCCATATTTTAAACATTCATTCAATCCAAAATCCTTTAAACTCCCTTTAAAAATAATTCATAACTTTGAAATTCTTCTTAGATAATTTAAAATATTATACCATAGATGATCAATTTCCTTCAAACAACAAAATTAAATAACCTCATTTTCTAAATAAGGATTTACAGTTAAAATGTTTCACAGAGCCATAAAACAAAATTCCAAATCCAATGTATTTAAGACCCGCATTTACATTCCAAATCCCTTTTAAAACTAAAAGAGAATGATAATTAATCAAACAAAAGTTCTCTTAATATATAAAATCTTCCAATATTTAGCATTCTAATATCATTTTGCATAATTTATTTATGTACCAAAATACCCAAAAATTTACTATTATCTAAAATAATTAAATACAGAAGATAATACTTCCCAAATTATCCTTAACAAAATTTTAAATAAATTTTTGTTAATAATAATTTCCATTCAATAAATAAATCACATTCAAACTTATTATTGTCCTAAAAGGTTATTTCATAAATTTTTAATCTATTAAATCCAAATAAAATTAACTTATCACTAGAAATTTTAAATTACTTTTTATAATATCTTTCAAATGTTTCTATAGTCATAGATAATTACAAATATGCATATTCAAAAATTCACTTGGATAATCAATTCTTGGGAGTAATCACTTTCCAAATAATTTTTAATTCATACAATTCCCTAATTTATTCCTACTTTTATATTTTCTATTAATTACAATATGTGACGACCGCCCATGACTCCCGCACCAAAACAAGGAAATAATGCGCTGAAAGGCGTGCCAGGCAGCCATGGACGATAGTCAGGGTAAAACAAAACAGAAGAATCTCTATCGCATAACTCACAGCGCATGGATAAAATACAATAGAGAAATATAATATAGTGAAGCTCCATAGAACAGAACATCATCATATAAGCATCACAGTAGTTTCATACAATCATCTACTCAAATCCATACATGAAAGCCTCACTACAAATCACTCAACCAAATACAGCAGCGGATACCCAGTACATATAGTAAGAAAACTAATATGCAAAGCCTCCTGCTCGTCTTCGTCATCTTCATCGTAGAACTCCTAGCACAGCACCTGTCACCTGCTACCTAGTCTGCCCATCCCAACATGGATGAACAGCCCAAGGTAATAAGAGGAGACATAAAACCTTGAGTCAGACAAAGTCTTAGTGAGCAGTAAATCAACTATCAAGCATACCAAAAGAGCATAAAGGATAAAAGGAATAGGAACCAAACCATCCCACTCCACCTCTTTCTACAGTGATAGCCCCAGACATACACTAAGGAGAAGCAAGCATAACAACATAGACAATTAAGGTAAAGCGAATACCACTCGAGTCAAGGACGATGTTTTCCAAATACAAACCCCCAAGGCCTAAACCAAGATCAGATAAGCACCCAGAAAACACCGCTCTCGAAGCCGAATGATAATACAACCAAACATCCATGACTCTGGCTATCACTGTTATCCTTGCCTCGATTTCACCGTTAGTTGAATGACCATCTGTCAAGGGCTAATGGTAACCCCGGTTCTAACCATAACTCCGCACACTGCCTTGTGCCTAGGACTTATCTACTTTGCCCAGAGTACTCAACTACCTACCTGTAGTCTTTTGGGTGTCCCGACTACCTACCTGTAGTCGTTATGGGCGCCCCATGTACTCTTGCTTTTGAGCATGCTAGAACCTTCAACAACGACGAGATCCAAGCCTCCTAGCCATCCTTCTTGACGACTATCCTCATACAAGCTCAAGCTACCTCTTGAACAATCCATTATCAACCAACTTGAACTACTCTTCAAGTTATCAACATGCTTGGAATGATCCCTGCTTGGATTAAGCCAAGACTCACATCATACTTCGCTTCATCGCATCAAAGCAAAGTCTCAACTCAACAACATGGTTTGCCTCATCAAATCATGGCAAAGTCCCATCTCAACATCATCCAATCTATACATATGAGCTTCAACATCCGCTACATATGCCTTAAGCAGCTTTCACCATTCAAGAGCCTTCTTCCATAGCTTTTGAATCCTCTTTCATCATCTTGTTCCAAATCAACTACTAGCTAACTTGGAAACAATCAAATCAATCATACATTCAAATAATCAATCATTCAAACAAGATCTATTAAGCAATTTAAGCAATATCAACTATAATGGGAATTTCGTAAATAAACGAGCAAAAGTCCAACATATGTGAAATCATGGTTTTTAGCATAGATCTATCAATTATAAAACATGGGTTTTGTCTCTAATGCTTATTAAACAAACTTGCATAAGTAAACATCTTCAAAAACCGGTGCCAAAAAGTGAGCCAAACCCCTCTATTTATAGGCTGGAACCTCCCTGAGTCGTCGCCCCATGAGTCGGTCCCGACTCATCATGAGTCGTCCACGACTCATCTCCTGCCGACTCACGACCTAGCACAGCCGACCCTGCGACTTAACTATACAACATATACTGCCGACTTAACACTAACCCAGATGCCGACTTAAATTCTACCGACTCAAAGACCTAACGACTCAACACAGCAAGAAGGTCACACGACTTAAGACACATACGACTTATCCCGGCCGACCTAAGCCTAATCCTTATCCCACGAGACACGACTCAACAACCCTGCCGACCTACGACTTAATACCAGAGCCGACCTAACTAATCAACGACTCAACACCAAGCTGCCTAACGACTTACGACTCATCGTTAAGTCGTGCCTACCGACTCAGTTGCAAACGACCTAACAACACAGCCTTATGGCCGACCTAAGTCCTAGCCGACTCAACATAAGTCGGTCACGACCTAAAAGCCTCCGACCTAAGTCACTGCCGCGTTTTCCCCAAGTCCTAAGTCGTACGACGACTCAACAATACACACTCACGACTCAACTATGATGCCGACTCACGACTCATCAGGCCCTACGACTCAAAACCCTGCCGACTCATTACCCACGACCTAAGCCTAAACCCCTTAAGTCGCTACACCCTTAACCCGTTAACTCCTTAACTCGGCAAACCCTATGAGTCGTAACTCGTTGACTCGGCCACACTTCTTATCTCGGCCCTCTATGAGTCGGTCATCCTATGAGTCGCCTAACTTCTTGAGTCGGTCCATCCTTATCTCGGCCAACACTTTAAACCGCTACCCCTCCTTGAGTCGGTCCCCTATGAGTCGGTCACGACTCATCACTTGTACCCGGGTTGACTTCTAAACGACTCAAGCTAGAAGCAACACAAACAACACTAACAACCTGTAAATTCTACGATTTATCGACACGTAAAAATACGGGTCGTTACATTCTCTCCCCCTTAGGAATTTCGCCCCCGAAATTCCAAGCAAACAACAGCAATCAAAATTATTCCGCATGCCTATCATCCATGGCAATCAACAATCCATGCAACCAATTCTAACCTAGCATGCAGAATTCTAAGACTTAGAACAAGCTACAAATTCATGAGATGTCACGACACTTTAGGGCCATACCTCGAAGAGTCCGGGATGAGCTGCCTTCATCCTCTCTTCCTCCTCCCACGTACAGTCGTTAACATCATCACTCCATTGTACCTTGAGCAACGTAATCGTCTTCCTCCTAAGCTGTTTCGTATCGGTTTCAACAATACGAAGCGGCTTACGAGGTCTCGAAACAACTGGATCAACCTCCAAGTCTTCACAGCTATCAGCAGAAACCACCGTAGTTGGGTCGTGCATATACTTCCGTAGATAAGATACATGAAAAACACTGTGCACACCCGCCATCTTTTCCGGTAACTCCAATCTATAAGCGAGCTTTCCAATACGCTCGATAATCGGGAATGGTCCAACAAATCTCGGAGTTAACTTTCCTTTCTTCCCGAATCTAATGACACTCTTCAGAGGAGAAATCTTCACAAAAACCATATCACCTACGTCGAATTCCAAATCCTTACGACGATTATCGGCATAACTTTTCTGACGATCTTGGGCTGCCTTCATTCGTTGCCGAATGATCTCTATACAATCTGAAGTCTGTCGAATCATCTCTGGCCCAAGTATCAGCTTTTCTCCAGTTTCCAACCAACATGTCGGAGAGTTACACGGTCTTCCATATAATGCCTCATATGGTGCCATACCAATACTCGACTGATAACTGTTATTATAAGCAAATTCCACCAAATGAAGGTGATCTTCCCATGATCCTCCGAAGTCCAAAACACATGCTCTAAGAAGATCTTCCAAAACTCGGTTGACTCTCTCAGTCTGACCATCTGTTTGAGGGTGATAAGCTGTACTCAAACACAACTCAGTTCCCAAAACTTCCTGGAAGCTCTTCCAAAATCTACTAGTGAACAATGGATCTCGATCGCTCACTATACTCTTCGGAACACCATGGAAACGAACTATCCACTTCACATATAATTCAGCCAACTTCGATGCAGTCCTAGTCGATCGAACAGGAATGAACCTTGCACTCTTGGTCAAACGATCTACTATGACCCAAATCCCTTCATTCCCTGCTCTTGTCCTAGGTAGACCATCGATAAAGTCCATCGACACTTGCTCCCACTTCCATGTAGGAACCTCTAATGGCTGAAGCAATCCACTGGGCTTCTTCTGCTCAGCTTTCACCAACTGGCAATTCATACACTTGGAAATAAAATTTCCAACATCCTTCTTCATACCTTCCCAGTAGTAGGTTCTCTTCATATCCCGATACATCTTATTTCCACCTGGATGAATTGTCAACTTCGAGTGATGACTCTCCCTCAGAACTTCATCTCTCAATCCATCTACATCGGGAACAACTAGTCGCTCTTGCTTTCGAAGCCAACCCTCTCGATCGACTTCAAATCCTTTATCCTTTTCTGGATCCAATCCAGATTCCAAATCACCGAAAATCTTGACAAGCTTATCATCTCTCTTTTGGCTCTCGCCAATCCTTTCCACAAGAGTAGGCCTTATCGATAAGTTTGCCAACATCTCAGGTTCCAATTCACATCTAGGCCTGAAGTCAAATCCAGCCAAATACTCGAGACTCTTCCATTCCGAAAACATGGCTCCCAATCCTGCTTGTCTTCGACTTAACGCATCTGCCACTGCGTTACCTTTTCCTGGAGTATAGGCTATACCAAAATCATAAGATGCTAGGAACTCTAGCCATCGTTGCTGTCGAAGATTTAAATCCTTTTGGGAGAACAGATACTTCAACGACTTATGATCTGTAAACAACTCGAATCTAACTCCCAATAGATAATGTCTCCACATCTTCAAAGCAAACACAATTGCCGCTAACTCTAAATCATGAGTCGGATAGTTCCTCTCATGCGGCTTCAGTTGTCGACTTGCATATGCAACAACTTTATCCTTCTGCATTAGCACTGCTCCAAGTCCAGTACCACATGCATCGGTGTAAACCACCATCTCATCATTCCCACTTGGAATAGTCAAAACAGGAGCACTCGTCAGTCGCTCTTTCAGGATTATGAAAGCTTGTTCACACTTATCATTCCATCTGAACACTTGGTTCTTCTTCGTCAATCCTGTCAACGGTGCAGCTATCTTGGAAAAGTCTTTGATAAACCGACGATAATATCCTGCTAATCCAAGAAAACTTCTCACATCAGATGCATTCTTAGGCCTAACCCAATCCTGGATCGCTGCCACCTTAGCGGGATCAACCGCTATTCCATTTCCAGAAATAACATGACCTAAGAACCTCACTTCATTCTTCCAGAAGTGACACTTCGAAAACTTAGCCTTCAGCTGATGTTTCCGTAAGATTCCTAAAACAATCCTCAAGTGCGTCTTGTGCTCTTCCTCAGTTCTGGAATAAACCAAAATATCATCCACGAACACAAGCACGAACTTATTCAACTGATCTCTGAACACTCTATTCATAAGATCCACAAAATATGCTGGCGCGTTAGTCAACCCAAACGGCATTACCAGCCACTCATAAAACCCGGATGGTGTCCTGAAAGCAGTCTTCGGCACACTATCCTTCGCCACTCTCAACTGGTGAAATCCCGTTGCCAAATCCATCTGAGAAAACACCTTAGCCTCGTGAAGCTGATCAAACAAGTCATCTATTCTCGGCAATGGATACTTGTTCTTCCTAGTCACCTTATTCAGCTCACGATAATCAACACACAACCTCAACGATCCATCCGTTTTGGTTGCGAACACAACGGGCGCACCCCATTCGGACACACTTCTCCGAATGAATCCTTTCCGCAAAAGGTCATCAACTTGCACCTTCAGCTCTTGCTGCTCCCTCGGTGCCATCCGCCTAAGAGGCATTACAACAGGTCTGGCTCCCTCAACTAGATCGATACGAAACTCGATCTCCCTATGCGGCGGCAACCCTTTGACTTCCTCAAAGACATTCTCAAACTCATTCACAATAGGCACCAATGACAGTCCATCCCGTGGAACAACTAGCGAATACATGAAGCTCATGAAGACGCCTTCTTCATGCATACATCGTATCACAACCTTTCGCCCTTCCACATTCCCGACTGTCACCTCAAGCCTCTCACAATCAATCCTTGCCGCATACTTCCTAAGCCAGTCCATACCCAAAATAATTCCGAACCCCGCAAAGTTCAGAACAAAGCAATCACAAACAAACGAGCAATCATGACTCGACACAACTAGACCACGACATAACATACACAAACATGACGAACCCCCTACCGGATTAGTCACAACCAATGGCCTATCAACAATATCCGGTTTCATACCTAACCGGCTTACCAAATCATCACAAACAAAAGAATGCGACGCTCCAGTATCAAACAACACTCTAACTGGAACACCACAAATAGAAAGAGTACCTTGAACAACCACACTCTTCCCCTTCTCTTCAGCAGTAGGAGCTTTCGAAGACGATGGAACAGCCCCCAAAGCATAGGCTTGCACAACCTGCCTATCTTTCCTCGGTTCTGGACAATCCTTCTTGATATGTCCCAGCTTATCACAGTTGTAACACTTTCCCGGCACTTTGGGATTCTTACAATCTTTGTAAAGATGGCCCTTCTGCTGGCAGTTATAGCAAGTCACTTCACTCTTCGGCTTCTTCTGGCCATCCCTACCCCTCTGTTGCTGTTGTTTCCTCTTCTTATTGCCACTCTGCTGTGGTTTAGATCCTTCCCTGGTTACAGCAACAACAGATACTTCCTTAGGGAACAAACTCTCGTGCCTAAGAGCTTTTTCCACAAGCTTCTCAAACGGATCGTCCAGATGATCCACCAACTGCCTCCCAAGATAAGCATCCAGACCAGTCACAAACTTTTCATTCTTCTGGTAGGGAGAATCAATATACGATCTGGCATACTTAGATAAGGCTTCAAACTCAGAAATGTACTCAAGAACAGGCCTTCCCCCTTGCTTGAGCTCCACAAACCTCTTAAACAAGACAGATTTCTGGGAAGTAGAGATGAACTTAGCTTCAAATCTAACTTGGAATTGCTCCCAAGTAATCTCTTCTTCTGGAGTATCGATGGTGATAGAATTCCACCAATCAGCAGCTCTTCCCTGAAGCTGTCTCGATGCAAGCTTCCTCTTAGTTGCATCCTCAATCCCTAAGTCACCAAAGATTCTTTTGCAAGCATCAATCCATCTCTGCACCTCAATAGTCGACTCCGTCCCCAAGAAAACTTTCCCTCCAAGAGCAGTATAATCCTTGCAAAGCTTGGCAAAATCCACCGGTCTCGGAGCTTGGACTTGAACTCCCACATCCACAGATGATCCTGAAGCTGGTATTCTCCTCATGATTGAAGTCATCATGGCCTCAAACATAGGAGCATAATCAACAGCTTCCCTAGCATCACGGCTACCCCTCGCAGCTTGTCTCTCACTTCGACTCATCCTTAATATCTGTAAATAAGAATGATTAGAACACCTTAAGAAACAACTGCATAAGGAGTTCAAATCCTCCTAAGCTACTATATCATATATAGTAATCATTCATCAAAATACAATTACGCCTCTCATACGTCGTTACGTCAGCGAGCGTTGGCTAAAATCGACTAACCAAAGCTCTGATACCAAATGTGACGACCGCCCATGACTCCCGCACCAAAACAAGGAAATAATGCGCTGAAAGGCGTGCCAGGCAGCCATGGACGATAGTCAGGGTAAAACAAAACAGAAGAATCTCTATCGCATAACTCACAGCGCATGGATAAAATACAATAGAGAAATATAATATAGTGAAGCTCCATAGAACAGAACATCATCATATAAGCATCACAGTAGTTTCATACAATCATCTACTCAAATCCATACATGAAAGCCTCACTACAAATCACTCAACCAAATACAGCAGCGGATACCCAGTACATATAGTAAGAAAACTAATATGCAAAGCCTCCTGCTCGTCTTCGTCATCTTCATCGTAGAACTCCTAGCACAGCACCTGTCACCTGCTACCTAGTCTGCCCATCCCAACATGGATGAACAGCCCAAGGTAATAAGAGGAGACATAAAACCTTGAGTCAGACAAAGTCTTAGTGAGCAGTAAATCAACTATCAAGCATACCAAAAGAGCATAAAGGATAAAAGGAATAGGAACCAAACCATCCCACTCCACCTCTTTCTACAGTGATAGCCCCAGACATACACTAAGGAGAAGCAAGCATAACAACATAGACAATTAAGGTAAAGCGAATACCACTCGAGTCAAGGACGATGTTTTCCAAATACAAACCCCCAAGGCCTAAACCAAGATCAGATAAGCACCCAGAAAACACCGCTCTCGAAGCCGAATGATAATACAACCAAACATCCATGACTCTGGCTATCACTGTTATCCTTGCCTCGATTTCACCGTTAGTTGAATGACCATCTGTCAAGGGCTAATGGTAACCCCGGTTCTAACCATAACTCCGCACACTGCCTTGTGCCTAGGACTTATCTACTTTGCCCAGAGTACTCAACTACCTACCTGTAGTCTTTTGGGTGTCCCGACTACCTACCTGTAGTCGTTATGGGCGCCCCATGTACTCTTGCTTTTGAGCATGCTAGAACCTTCAACAACGACGAGATCCAAGCCTCCTAGCCATCCTTCTTGACGACTATCCTCATACAAGCTCAAGCTACCTCTTGAACAATCCATTATCAACCAACTTGAACTACTCTTCAAGTTATCAACATGCTTGGAATGATCCCTGCTTGGATTAAGCCAAGACTCACATCATACTTCGCTTCATCGCATCAAAGCAAAGTCTCAACTCAACAACATGGTTTGCCTCATCAAATCATGGCAAAGTCCCATCTCAACATCATCCAATCTATACATATGAGCTTCAACATCCGCTACATATGCCTTAAGCAGCTTTCACCATTCAAGAGCCTTCTTCCATAGCTTTTGAATCCTCTTTCATCATCTTGTTCCAAATCAACTACTAGCTAACTTGGAAACAATCAAATCAATCATACATTCAAATAATCAATCATTCAAACAAGATCTATTAAGCAATTTAAGCAATATCAACTATAATGGGAATTTCGTAAATAAACGAGCAAAAGTCCAACATATGTGAAATCATGGTTTTTAGCATAGATCTATCAATTATAAAACATGGGTTTTGTCTCTAATGCTTATTAAACAAACTTGCATAAGTAAACATCTTCAAAAACCGGTGCCAAAAAGTGAGCCAAACCCCTCTATTTATAGGCTGGAACCTCCCTGAGTCGTCGCCCCATGAGTCGGTCCCGACTCATCATGAGTCGTCCACGACTCATCTCCTGCCGACTCACGACCTAGCACAGCCGACCCTGCGACTTAACTATACAACATATACTGCCGACTTAACACTAACCCAGATGCCGACTTAAATTCTACCGACTCAAAGACCTAACGACTCAACACAGCAAGAAGGTCACACGACTTAAGACACATACGACTTATCCCGGCCGACCTAAGCCTAATCCTTATCCCACGAGACACGACTCAACAACCCTGCCGACCTACGACTTAATACCAGAGCCGACCTAACTAATCAACGACTCAACACCAAGCTGCCTAACGACTTACGACTCATCGTTAAGTCGTGCCTACCGACTCAGTTGCAAACGACCTAACAACACAGCCTTATGGCCGACCTAAGTCCTAGCCGACTCAACATAAGTCGGTCACGACCTAAAAGCCTCCGACCTAAGTCACTGCCGCGTTTTCCCCAAGTCCTAAGTCGTACGACGACTCAACAATACACACTCACGACTCAACTATGATGCCGACTCACGACTCATCAGGCCCTACGACTCAAAACCCTGCCGACTCATTACCCACGACCTAAGCCTAAACCCCTTAAGTCGCTACACCCTTAACCCGTTAACTCCTTAACTCGGCAAACCCTATGAGTCGTAACTCGTTGACTCGGCCACACTTCTTATCTCGGCCCTCTATGAGTCGGTCATCCTATGAGTCGCCTAACTTCTTGAGTCGGTCCATCCTTATCTCGGCCAACACTTTAAACCGCTACCCCTCCTTGAGTCGGTCCCCTATGAGTCGGTCACGACTCATCACTTGTACCCGGGTTGACTTCTAAACGACTCAAGCTAGAAGCAACACAAACAACACTAACAACCTGTAAATTCTACGATTTATCGACACGTAAAAATACGGGTCGTTACACAATACTTTCAATATTAAATGCAACTTGTTACAAAAATCACTATTTCTATTTTAAAAGATTTTACTTCATTCAAAATTCAAATTTTAATTCATTTACACCTTTTCGATCAATTTCACATGTCATTTTTTCTTATTTCCAAACATCAATCCTATACTCAACCGATGTATAATCAATGATTAACCAATATTTCATCTCAACAATAAGTAAACAAAGATAATTAACTCAATTTCCAATCAATTCAACCAATATTAACCATAACTTGTTCATCATAAAAGAAAATTATAGAAAGAAGGGTTCAGATGAGCAATCGTGTGTGCTCCTTTTTTTGAATATGCTCATGATTGCTTCAAGAGAATTCTAGGGTTAGGGCACTAGTGGGTTTGGGTTTTCTATTATGTTCACTATGTTTTCAAGTTACAAAAGAATGAGCATTTACTTTGGGCTTGGACTTGAACTTCTATTCAATCTAGTTTTAGCTTATTTCCTTTACGTTCGAGTTTAAATTTAAATTCATGATATTTGTATACAAATATGCTTAAATAAAGTTTGAGTTAATTTACACTTTAAATTATTTTATATTCAATTTAAAACATTTTATTCAATTCAATAAATTATTCAAAAAAAATTAGTTAATTCAAATTATTAAATCTAAATCATTTATCAATAAAACTTGATTAACTAAAATTTATTTTTAAAATATAAATCATCTAATATCAAATTTGAATAATTTTATTTTAATTAAATTTATTTATTTATACAGTGTAGAAAGAATGGTTGTTACATTAGTGGTATTAAGATGCTATTGTAGGGCCCCTCTCCTTCCCACTTAAGAAGTATTAAATGATTGAGATTATCAATTAAGTGCGGTAGTAAGGAATCTCAAGAGGGGTTTGCTTTGGGTTGAGGTATTAAGTAGCTATTGTACAGTCCGTCTGTTTCCATAAAGAAGTATTAAGTGGTTTGATCAAATTTTGAATGATGTCGGTTAAAGAGTACCAAAGAGGAGTGAGCCTTGGGTTTAGGTATAAAATGATAGGGATCTTCCTAGGTTTTTGGTATTAAATGGTTAGAGTCTGCCTAATTTTCATTGAAGAGGTACTATGTGGCTCAAGTACTTTCTCTCACACTGTTAGGATTGATGCCAATTGCGGAATGGACTGGAAAGGCCTTCAGGCTTATAGTTGGAGGTGTTCTTAGTAGGATGTAGTATAGGATTCATAAGACATATTACTTATCTAAATGATACTGCTCGAATACTATTATGGTAAGACTTGAGATTTTCATTTACTAGATATTGTCTTTCCGACCCTATCCTCATTACAACACATAGTTAGGTGAAATGAAATTGATTGAGAGGCTGAAGGCAAAGGTAAGGACTTGGGGCGATTATCTATTTATTTATGTTTTGATATATTTTGATGTACCCATTTAAGACATGATGTTGTTCTGAGATATTGTATTATGAATATTGGAATGTTGTTATGTTTTTGAGATTTGATTTTTGTAAAATGGGTACTTACTTTTGATATTATATTTTATCCTTTCCACTATATATATATATATATATATATATATATATATATATATTGTTCATTGTATCAATTATACCAACCAACAGCTAGCTTTGGAATGGGTCTAAGGTTCAATGGGCTTTTATTTAGTCGAAAGTTAGGCCCTTTTTGAGGTGGATTGTTACCGATGGTTGACTTATACTTATATCCATGAACATGCTCGGGTCATGTTTATCATTTCTAACATCATACCATTGTAGACGTAGTCTAAATCGTGTATTATCATAATACTCAGGTCAGGATCATAAGGCATTTCAAGGGCAGGTGCATAGTAGCATTGGAGGCTAGTAATATATAGGACGATATATTCTCTATACATTTTGTAGCTCAATGATAAGTATATTATGATGTATTATGATGATATATGTATATAAAGGGTAAGCGATCATCATTTTGTAGCCCTACTAGACTTTGTATTATGTATATATTATATTTATCAACTGCGTTCTAACTCTATGTACTCTAGTTACTTTTGTGATTATGTACTATTATGTCCTGGCGGCAGACGTATTTATTGCTTTATGCTAAAACTGTGTATATTTATTTTTAAGTACCTTATGATTCGAGATATGTACCGGTGTTAGCTCAAGGGAATATTCATGTGTGTACCTCATATAGACTCATGTTCTGTGTTATCTGAAAATATTACCTAGTGATACTCTTAGATAGTACAGGTATAGAGGTGGGGTGTTTCATTTAGTATCAGAGCAGGTTTAGAATAATACATGACATAGGCCTAGATGGACTTAGGAGTCCCTGCCGTTGGGCATTTGGTAGACTAATTATACATATTATTTAGGACACACGGTGATTGCAGTGAGTAGTCATTTGGGATCACTTTTGTTATTTGTGTGATCGATATATGTGTGTGTGTATGTGTATGTATAAGTATGTATATATAATATTTGGTTTATTTTAATTTGAATCACACTTCTTTACAGTAGTCATTCTGGTTGAGTCAACCCAAGTCCCACTAGTGAATCCGAAGGAGTTTTCATGACTACCATGCGGTGAGGAGTATCCAACAGTTAATGCTTCCACCACTTTGAACCCGCTCACTCCTAGATTTGATTTTGCTAGATTGTGCAGTGACTCATCGGAGGGAAAACCTTTGTGGGTACATAAGGAGTGATTGGAGTGCAAGCTTAGCTTAAAACATGTGAGCACATTTTCACACATATATAGATTACACACAAGTTAAAGGTTTGTATAGCTTTAAGCCAGTTGGAGGAGAGAGCATTGGACTGTATGAGCTATTGGTTGTTAAGGAAGATAAAGCTAAGCTAACTTGAGATGAATTTAAGGACCATTTTGAGTGTAAATTCCTCCCTGAAGCTGAGAAGACCGCGATGGCTTGGATATTCATAAACTTGAAATATTTTCGTATGTCTATAACAGAGTATGTAGCCACATTTGAAGCATTATGGACATATGGCACCGATCTCATCAATACTCCATTAAAGAAGAATCAGAAGTTCATATATTGATTAAATAAAGCTCTGAGGAAAGCTCTTCTTACCCAGTTTGTAAAACCCCGTAAAATTAACCATAAATTATATAAATTGATTTAAATAAGATAGGGTAGAAATGTAAATTTTTTGAAATTTGGAATTTGACCATGAAAGTTATGTCGTTGCACTCGTGGCGATTTCTCGATCAATTTCCATGTGTAATATATTGAAAACCAAGCTCAAATAAGGAAGTCATGGACGTGAAGTTTCGAGTTCAATTTAGTTTAAATAGAATTCATATTCAAATAAATAATAAATTTCTAAATTTGAAATTCAAAAGTTAATAGTAATTATACTTGGGGGGTTAAATAAATTTTAAGATTAATGTTAACGTTAAATAACAATTAAGGAAGAAAATAAATTAACAACGACAAAAAGTTATACGTTCCCAAAACAGGGGAGCGGTCGACCCGTTGACCACGACCGATCGACCACAAGCGTTCGACCACTTCTAGTAAGTGGCTGCAAGGGTTTTGGCTATTTTAATGTACCAGATTTTATTGCTTTTAACCGACTTTCATCTGTTGGTTCTAGTGCATTCAAACCATTATAAACAAGAACCTAGCCCCCTCACTTTTATTCACAAATATTTTGGGAATATTAGCAAAACTCAATTAGTTCGTCTCTTCATAGATTTAGAAAACTCCATTAGAATTTTAGGTAAGAAATCCTATATATCTATCTTTGTTTATTGTTTATTTTCTAAAGCTATTCTCCTCCAAATCTCTAATTTTCCGAATCTAATGTATATACAAATCCCTTGCTATGTGTGTGTGTGTCTATATATATATATATATATATATATATATATATATATATATCAAGGAGAAGAGATTTGAAAGAGTTCATTGAGGGCGTGCCAAATCCAAGAGAAGGCTAAGTTAAGGACCTATATGAGTGGAAACCTTAGTTTTTCTATTTTAGTAATTGACAATGTAGTTTAGATTTGATGTATGCCTTGGGGAGTTTTGGATTATGAAAATATCACATTAAAAAACCCGCGAAATCCCCTAAAGCAAAATGTCAATTCTTTGGTTGGAATCTTAATTAGTTTGTATTAAAATAACGAATGTTGTGTGGATTTTGCAGTTTATATGTTTACCTTCTATTCCACTTCTTTTTTTTTCTTTGGATCTAATTTAGGGATTTGAATAAGAAATGGTGTGTACGGTATGAATTCTTATTCATAGTTTACACTGCATATTTCTACAATAGAAATTCTCATATCTAATTTCATGCAAAAAGGAGTCGAATAGAGCATAAATCAATTAAATTGTAAGTTTCCATTATTATTATTTTATTCCATTATTTTAATATAAAATAAACTGGAGTTGGATTCTAAGTACAAGTCTATTGATTTGCTTTTGTGATATTGGATTTATGGTAAAAATGCTATTATGGAAATGCGATCTGTATAACTTTGGAAGATTTGACATTTGAACGTTAGTTTTGGGCATAATCTCCATATGCATAGAACTCAATAAATGCTTATACACACATACATACATACATACATAAACTAGCATAAATAACGTATAAGTATATCGTATTAATGGAATAGTTAATTAGGTTAATAATTATCATTTGAATCCCTTTTTGGAAAGTAATTAATTATAGAGGAGAAATAATAAGGATTTCTTATAAGGCCTAAATAAATAATACAGCGAGATGTGTGATAATATACATAGAAAGTGTTATGTAATATGACTAAGTTATAGCGGTGCGAGGTCAGTCAAAAGTACATAGAAGTCTACCTAGCTAACCTGGTACTAGTAGTGTGACTTTGGAACTAATGTGAGACATCGCTTATAATACATAACTACGGATGACGTAAGGTTAGTCCTAATTCTGTAGGATAAATCTGGCTACCAGTTCCCACGAATAGTCGGACTAATGTGAGACGTCTCTGTAGAGCACGAGTCATAATATGAAGGACTTGCTTTGGGGATTGAAGGATTAAGTGGTTGTTTATGGGCAAGCATCCTTTCCTTATACTAAGTATTAAATGGTCGGGATTGATTTTAAGCATGGTTGAGGATATCTCAGAAAGGTCGTCTTCCACAGAAGTATTAAGTGTCCGTAAAGATTTTCGTGCAATGTTAGCTGGATAGATACCTATGTGGAGTCCTCCTTAGGATTGATAGGCGCCTACCTTAATTGAGGTCTTAAACAATTGTAGTTTACCCATTGTCCGTTAAAAGGTATTAAGTGTCTTAGGTACTATCTGTCGGATTGGTAGACATTAATAACGTTGGTTATGAGATTGGATAATATAAAGAACCTACTTTAGGATTGAAGGTATTAAGTGGTTGTTTGATGACCCTTATATTTCTCTTATATGAAGTATTAAATGGTTTTAAATGTTGTTTAAATGCAAAAGGCATATCCTTATTTAAATTATACCGCCCAAATACTAATTTAGAAAGACTCGGGATTTCTATTCACCAGACACTGTTATTTTGACTCCTTTCTCATTTCAACACAGGTTAGGGAAGGAAATAGCGATCAATATGGAGATGGTGATGAGAGGAGCTTATGGTAGCGGTCTATTTATCTATTTATTTTATTTTCTAATGTACCGTTCTGAAGATGACTATGTCTTTTTAAACATGATCATGTAATGGTTATTGTTGACGATGTGTTATGGTTTTGTGACAATTGGAATTTTTAATAAAATAGGTATTGTTCAAGCTATTATATTTTACTCTTCCGCCGTGAGTTCTAAATGAATAGATAAATAGCTTTATATTGTTCTTTTTACCAACCAACAGCCAACTTTGGAATGAGTCGAAGTTTCAATGGGTCTTTTCTGGGTTGGGATTTAGGCCTATTTCGAGGCGGGTAGTTGCACGGTTGGATGTTTCTTTTGAGATACTGGTTAATTCAACACTTTACTTGAAGGAGAAAACAAGGAAAGTGAAGAAGAGGATCTAAAGAATAGAGTTGGCATGGACCTAAAGTGAAAGTTCCCATTTAATAGGTAAAGGCCAAGGTACCCCAATCAGAAACATGCAACGGGAAATGTATATGTAGACAAGGCACAATTTAAGGATCACATAGTATGTTATGCTTATGGAGAGAGAGAGAGAGAGAGGTCATTATGCTAATAAATTTCCTAAGTCGCATGAAGCATTATCTCAGTCTAAATGTAAGGTCAGTAGGGCGGTTGGACATTTTACAGGTTCATTCTCTAAGAAACCCGGTAAGTAGAATACCCCTGAGTCTATTGGCAAGAAATCTCAGACCATAGGAAAGGTACTAGCTGTTTGGAAGGTACGATTATATTTAAATATTCTCCTATAAGAATTCTATTCTATGTAGGTGCATCTCACTCATTTATATTAAGAGAATTGGCTGATAAATTTAATCTTGATGTTCTGTACTTAGTCACATCTTTAAGGATTGCTAATCCTATTAGAGGATATGTAACCTTTAGGATAATGTGCAAAGATGTTGACTTGGTCTTTTGTGAATTAACCTTTTATTGTGATTTGCACATATTTGAATATTTAGGATTTGGCATGGATTGACTAGATCGATATGAGGCACATTTGTTATGCCCTAAAAGGATTGTAACTCTCAACCATCCAAACTCATCAGAACATATCTAGTTCTTGGGAATATCAGTGAGAAGTTGAGAAGATCTCTTTATGATTTCGATGCTTGAGATGAAGATGAGATTGCTCTGATCCATGTTGTAAGAGAATATCCATATATTATAGAACCCATTACCGATCTTCTTCTGAAGCGGGCTACTGAGTTTCAAATTGATATAGTTCCTAGAGCTCAACGTGGCAGTCGTCCTCCGACAAAAATGTCCACGAAAGAAAATGTGGATATTAAGAGGTAAATAATAGATTTAGAGTCGAAAAACTTTATCAGGCCGAGTAGTTCCTCTTGGAGCACTGCTGCGGTATTCATGAAGAAGGCGGAAGGATCATTTAGATTATGCATTGATTATAGGAAGCTGAACGAGTTGACTATAAAAATCAAGTATCCACTTCTCAAGATTGATGATATGTTTGAACAGCTGAGTGGAGCAAAAATCTTTTCACAACTCGATTTAGCATCAGGATTTCATCAGTTAAGAATTCTCGAAGACAGCATTCCATTAACAGCATTAAGTACCAGATATGGATCCTATGTTGGTTCTTAATGCCGTTTGGGTTGATGAATGCTCCAGCTTACTTCGTTGACTTGATGAACAGAGTCTTCAGAGATTTATACCTATAAGTTTGTTCTTGTCTTCATAGATGATATTTTAGTATATTCCAATTCTTAAGAGGAACATGAGAAGCATCTTAGAATGATATTGGAGAAAATAAAGTAGAATAAGTTGAAAGCCAAATTATCTTAATGTCATTTCTGGCAGAGGCAAGTTAAGTCTTAGGCTGCATTGTTTTAGAACCTAGCATCTCAGTAGACCCAGCTAAAGTAGAAGCTATTCAAAATTGGAAGCAACCTGGGACAGTTTCAAATATTTATAGTTTCTTCGGATTGACCGAATATTATCGATGATTTATTAAAAACTTCTCGAAGATTGTGAAACCTCTCACCAATCTCACGAAGAAAGGAGTTATATTTCAATGGATGGCTAAGTGTGAGGAAGCACATCAAAAGCTAAAGGAGTTACTCACAAATGCACCGGTGCTTATTGTACAGAAGGTAACCAGGACCTAGAGGTTAATATAGATGCATGCAATTCTAGTTAGGTTCAGTGTTAATGTAGAAAGGTGAAGTAGATGCATTGAGACAACTAAGACCTAATGAAATTAGATATGCTACTCATGATTTGAAACTAGCAGCCATAGTCTTAGCATTGAAGATCTGGCATCACTACTTGCTTGGAGAGCGATTTGTGTTATGCACAAATCATAAGATGTTGAAATATTTGGTTTCCTAGAAGGATCTCAATATGAGACAACAACGATGGTAAAATTTCTAGCAGCTTATGATTTTGAGATCCAATATACACTGGGAAAAGCAATCGAGTAGAAGATGCTTTGACCATGAAACACCAAGCAATAGTCTCGATGATGATTGCAAAATGAAAGGATCTCGAGACATTTTCTATGTACGAGATTTATAATAGAGATTCTATAGCAAATTCAGGAGCTATGTTGACTAATCTTGTGGCTAGACCATCTTTGATTGATCAGATCGTTGAAGCATAGAAGAAAGATTTGATGACTCTACTAGTAATACAGTGATTGGAATTAGGCGATGAAGGTAAAGATCTTTTTGCTACTCTCTTGATTTGTGTGTCTACGGAGAAGGAATAAATTCGTAGTTCCTTATATTGATGACCTCAATAAAGAGGTAATGGAAGATTGCCATCGATCACGATACTCCATCCACCTTGGTGGAAGTAAGATGTATATGGACATGAAACGTCTATACTACTTGGAAGGAATGAAGTGTGATATTGGAATGTTCATGAAGGAGTGTATGACATGTCAGCTAGCAAAGTCTGAACATCAGAAGCCCAATGGTTTGCTTTAACCATTGGAAATTCCTCAATGGAAATAAGATCGGGTATGAGTGGGTTTTAAGTTATAATAATGATGATTCACTTATACAAATCCCTATAAGTATGTTATATCATATGGTTAAAGGTGTTTACGGATTTTATTAATAAGTTTTAATATTCTAAACAAGGAATTATAATGGATAAATGGAGAAACATGATGAAAATATTTAATAAAGCAAAAAAGAATTTTAATTAAATAAGCATATGACATTAGTTAATTAATTTGAATATTTTGTTATTATAAAGGAATTTGAAACAACTTTGTATAAACAAAATTTAAATAAATATTAAAGTGAATAATAAAGTTAAATCAATTGAAATTAAATTAAATAGTCTTATGGAATATGCATAAGGTTGCGTGGGAATTAAGAGAGATAATAATGATTTTATCTAATTATTTAGTGAATTGGAAAATCTATTTATAAATGATTTTATACAAGGGGAAAATGAAAATAAAATTAGTTATAAGCTAAAAAAGTCTAAACCCAATTAACTTAAGCCCAAAAACTTAATAAAACATAAACTAAATGTTAACCCGCCTTTTAGCAAGGCCATGGACAGGCGGATCCAACATTATCGGCTGCTCGTTCGTTGAGGCTGGTGTACGATGGAGTTATTTGACTGGATGGATGGATGATGCAATGCTCTTGGAAGATGGAAATTGGATTGGATAAAGATGGATCAACTATAATTTGGGTCTAGGAAATTTGGTTCGGTCTAGAAGTAAGAAGTCATTCGGCATTATGATAAGACCATGCCGCTCGGCATTGGTGAGGTGTTACGGTTCTGGTAGTACGGCTCGGCATTAAGGGTCGCTCGGCACCAGGCCTCGCTCGGCATCAAACCTCGTTCGACATTGGACACCGCTCGGCATTGGACCACACTCAGCACTGGACATCGTTCGGCATGATGAATCATTCGGCAACGAGGGTCGTTCGGCATGATGGGTCATTCGGCATGATGGGTCGTTCGGCATGATGAGTAGTTCGGCCTGATGGTTCGTTTGGCTTGATGGGTTGTTCAGCATCAGGTGCGGCTCGGCATTGGGGAGAGGCCGTTGTGACTCGGCATTGTGGTTCGACATGGGCCTTCGGCATTGATGGGCTCGGGTTATTCAAAGAGCCCAACAACTACTTGGACATGTATATAAATACAGCATGTCGGAGTTCAAAAAAGGGATCTTCTCTTCTGCTCTCTGACTTTCTATTTTCTAAGGCTAAGGCTAGTTTACCACTTTGTAACTGTAATCAATTGTTACAGCAATAAAAGTAAACTTTTGGAGTGGACGTAGGCCGAAGTAAGCCGAACCACTATAAAAATCTTTTGTTCTTTACTACTTAAATTTTATTTTGAGTGTTCTTCACATTATAACTTTCTACATATACTCTATCTGTCATTTGTGACTGTTAGTTGGTGCTTTCGTCTACATTTGGGTGTTAGTAACCAATTTTGGCTCTAACATTTTGGTGCTTTCACTGAGAACGCTAGCACTCAAGGATTTTGAAGCTTGGATTTTGGATTGAAAAGCTTGAAAAGTTGGATTTTAGGAAGAAATGGCTAGACCACCAACAAGGAAGCAAGCAGCGGAAAGGAGCAATCAGGAAGGAAGTCAAGCGGCCTCTTCTGGATCTAGAGAGGAGCATGCATCTATCTACATAACCCGGGACGAGATGTGGGTAATGATGAATTCTATGCAGGAGAAGATGATGAAACGGCAAGAGGAGATGATGCAGGCTCTTCTTAGGCAATCTGGACAATCAGGAATTGCAGGTGCTCAAGTTCTCGGAACTGGACTAGAGGGACACAACCAGCAGGTGGATGGAGTAATTCAGCAGGGGCAAACCCCAATCAACAGACGACTAACAATCCGCATGGACTTGAACTCGGGGCGCACCACTAGATAAGGCTGAACTAGTTCATGGAGGGGTTCCAGCTAACACCACGCAACAAGATGCTGGCAGGAATGTAAGAGCAAGAGATGAAGAGTATGTACCAGAATTCCCTTGGGGACTCGGGGGGCCACCCTTGACGGACAATGCTAGACTAGCCGAGATTATCAGGCGAACTATGCGCGGAGGTTTGACCAATAGAGATCTGGAAGGAGTAAATAAGAGTCCGTACACTCGTGAAATCAAGATAGCTCGAAATCCGCCAGATTTTAAGCTACCTAACGTGGAAATGTACAATGGAAAGGCCGATCCAACAGATCAGTTGATGAGATATACCAGACAAATGGAGGTGCTGGGGGCATCGGAAGAAGTTATGGCTCGATGTTTCCCTTTATTCTTGACGGAAATAGCTGCTATGTGGTTCAGGCAGCTGGAAGAAGGATCTATCGAGACATGGACAGAGTTGGTGGACAGGTTTCTGAAGCAGTTTTGGGTACATATCAAAAGGCCAAAGAATGTAATGACGCTGACATCGGTAAAACAGAAGACGAAGGAATCACTCAGAGCTTTCTTAACTCGGTTTAATGCAGAGGTCGCTTCGGTGGATCGACCGGATCCATCGATGGTCTTAATGGCAGCAATATCAGGGGTCAGAGAGAATTCAGATTTCAAGGTATCTTTATTACGGGACCCACCAATAGATCTCGAGGAATTCTTTCATGAAGCTGAGAGATTCCTTCGGTAGGAAGATGCATGCTTAGATGTGAAGTTAAAGGAGGTGAACGCGGCTGAGGATGGAGGGCCATCCAGCGGAGACTTGGAAAAGGATAAAGATAAACGAAAAGGGAAGCTGGATGACGAATTAGGAAAGGCTAGGAAGAGCAAAAATTCTCTACCTACACAGGATTGAACGAGATGCTGGAACGGATTTATTTGAAGACTTGGAATCACCTTCCCTACCGAAGGCCGGCTAGGAGAGAACCCTCCGAACGTGAGAGGGCATTAAGAAAACACTGCCTCTTCCACCATTTGGACGGGCATGATACCAACAGCTGCAGGCACTTAAAGGACATAATTGAGGAGCATGTAAGGAATGGACAGTTGTGACAATACGTCGAAGCTCGGAATGCAGCGGTAGGGCAGGAGCAACACCCGTCTACCTCACACAGTGATGGTACGAGGCACGAGAATGATAGTCGATTGGTTATCAATTGACTGGGATATTATGAAATAAGTAGCAAACTACAGGCAAACGGCCAAGTCACTTACTCATGTGCGGGGACGGAGATAGCCCATAGGCATGCTCTGAGATATGATAAACCGCGACGCTCTAATTTGTGAAATCTGCTTTCTCTTTTTTGGCTTGGACATTTGCTTTTTCCTGGTTTGTTTTGAACTTCTGGTTTTGTTTGTTTGTTTCTTGGTTTGGACTTTTATTTGGATGATTGTTTTCTAGTTTGGATATTGGTTTGGATTTTTGATATGGATTTTCTGTTTCCTGATTTGATCTGGATTTTGGATTGGCTTTCGATTGGATTTTTTATCTGGTTTTTGGTAAATGGTCGTTAAGTATGGATTATACCTGGCCAGGGGTAAGTCGCTTTGTCCAAGCATGGCAAATCGACTTATTCAGGTCGTCGAGTATGGACTATGCTCGGCAAGGGTCCAGAGAGACCAGGATTCGACCTAGGACTTAGGCCCCATAATATCGGTTACTATTTCAGGTCGTCGAGTATGGACTATGCTCGGCAAGGGTCCGGAGAGACCAGGATTCGACCTAGGACTTAGGCCCCATATTATCGGTTACTACTTCAGGTCGTCGAGTATGGACAATGCACGACAAGGGTTCGGAGCGACCAGGATTCGACTTAGGACTTAATCCATGGCATTACCCAACGTCCAGGGACACTAGACCATGGTCGTCGGGTGTGGATTACGCCTGGAAAGAACCCGGAGAGGTCACGGATTTGAATATTAACGCCTGACAAGAACCCGGAGAGGTTACGGATTTGAATATTAACCCGGACAGGTCCAGGATTCGGTTATTGGTTATTGGATAAGGATGGATTAGGACTCAGTTTTCGAGTTCGAATGGATATGAAATGGGCTAAGGCTTTGGTTACTAGATTTGGAATCGGACATTGACTCGGAGTAGTCAAGGATG
This sequence comes from Allium cepa, assembly GCA_030765085.1. Taxonomy (NCBI): domain Eukaryota; kingdom Viridiplantae; phylum Streptophyta; class Magnoliopsida; order Asparagales; family Amaryllidaceae; genus Allium; species Allium cepa. The sequence continues at coordinate 26,331,910 of CM060939.1, read as the reverse complement.
ATGCACTCGGATGATATGGATATGGACTTCAGATATCAGATTAGAAACTATTCAAAACACACCTTCCAACAGCAAGGCATGTTTTGGGGGGCAAGTGTTAACGCGCCTTTTAGCAAGGCCATGGACAGGCGGATCCAACATTATCGGCTGCTCATTCGTCGAGGCTGGTGTACGATGGAGTTATTTGACTGGATGGATGGATGACGCAACACGCTTGGAAAATGGAAATTGGATTAGATAAAGATGGATCAACTATAATTTGGGTCTAGGAAATTTGGTTCGCTCTAGAAGTAAGAAGTCATTCGGCATTATGATAAGATCATGCCGCTCGGCATTGATGAGGTGCTTCGGTTCTGGTAGTACGGCTCGGCATTATGCGTCGCTCGGCACCAAGCTTCGCTCGGCATCAAACCTCGTTCGACATTGGATGCCGCTCGGCATTGGACCACACTTGGCACTGGACATCGTTCGGCATGATGAATCGTTCGGTAACGAGGGTCGTTCGGCATGATGGGTCATTTGGCATGATGGATCGTTCGGCATGATGGGTCGTCCGGCATGATGGGTCGTCCGGCATGATGGGTCGTCCGGCATGACGGATCGCTTGGCTTGATGGGTCGTTCGGCTTGATGGGTCGTTCGACATGATGGGTCGTTTGGCTCGATGGGTGGTTCGGCATCAGGTGTGGCTCGGCATTGGGGAGAGGCCGTTGTGACTCGGCATTGTGGTTCGGCATGGGCCGTTCGGCCTTGATGGGCTCGGGTTATTCAAAGAGCCCAACTACTACCTGGACATGTCTATAAATACAGCGTGTAGGAGTTCAAAAAAGGGATCTTCTCTTCTGCTCTCTGACTTTCTATTTTCTAAGGCTAAGGCTAGTTTACCACTCTGTAACTGTAATCAATTGTTACGGCAATAAAAATAAACTTCTGGAGTGGATGTAGGCTGAAGTTAGCTGAACCACTATAAAAATCTTTTGTTCTTTACTGCTTAATTTCTATTTTGACTATTTTTCACATTATAACTCTCTACATATACTTTATCTGTCATCTGTGACTGTTAGTTGGTGCTTTCATCTACATTTGGGTGTTAGTGACCAATTTTGGCTTAACACTAAACATTTAATAATCCAGTCATTTTAATTTCTAGAGTTTTCAACTCATTTTATAGATATAAGGTCTCGTACACAGGAAGGAGGATATCATGTAACTCAATCTATTCACGTTCATATTATCCACAAGCCCTACTTCCTTTTTCAAAATAAAAATCAAATCAAATAAATTGTTGAAAATTCTCAAACTAAAGATGTGCTTCCTTACATCAATCAACACATAATTAAAGTGAAGTTCAAGTTTAGGTTATTTATTTTGGAGTTGGAAACTTACAATAAAGAGCAGGCAAGGAGAAAGTTGAGCTAGAGGAAGAAGGTGAAGTTCTTCATAGCCAGGTGGGTTATTTACTCACAATTATGTCTTTTGGTTTTCTGAATGATTGGAATATGGTCGGAGAACTTACGTAATCAAGGTAGATAATATTTGTTGTGCGAATTTTGATGTGCTGTTGATGATCTTGAATTCCATGGTATGTTTGAAAATATATGGATGTGTTTGGATTGGAGTATATTTGAATATACTTTTGTGCATCGAATTAGAGTTAGGATTAGCGAGGCAAATGATCAGAATTTGATCGACGAAGACAATGGGTAGGTGTAGCACCAGTGATGATCCGCCAACATCCATCAATCGCCTATCGATTAACCATCACCAAACGACCGGTGGTCTAACCGGTTGCCTAAAAACCATACTCGATATAAATACGCACACATACACCTATATATATATATATATATTAAAATAAAAATATAAAATAATAAAAATAAATAAAAATAATTAATAAATATACAAATAAAATAAGCGAGGAAGCTTAGGAATGGCATCCTTAGGCTCTAATGGCGTCCTTGACGCATCTTCCTTCCCTCCTCTTTCTCACGTGACAAATCTTTCTAGTTATAAAGAAATTCTACTTAAAAATTTGAACACGAAACCCACTTCAAGTGTTTCGTATTCCAAGAACCAAGGTTATAAAGATTTTTTGGAGAAAGTTAAATCAAACAACAGGTGTTTTCGGTGCGGTTCGAGAGATCATTGGGCTAAAAGTTGCAGAGATCCGATAATTTGCTTCAAATGCAACCGTACAGGACATAAAGGATTTGCATGCGATTCTTGGGTTTTGAAAAAGTCACATATTGAGGCGGAAAAGGGCAATGAAGTTTTTCTTTCCTCTGCTACTATTGACAGAGAAGTTAATAGAGCAAGCTCTTGGGTTGTAGCATCAATTATAAGAGGCGCTTTCTCTATTCAAGATATTTGTAATATCCCGGAATTTATGGCAATTTAAATTTAATAATCTAAGTTTAAATTTAAATTGAATTGATGATTTTTGTTAATAAATTTGATTTGATATAATAATCTTCTTTATTTAAATATTTAATTTGTGAAATTATTTTTAATAAACTGATAAATTGTTTTCTATTTAATAATGTATATGTATTTATATATATTTTAAATAGATAAGTTGTTAAATTAGAATAGCATAATTTTAATATTTTGAAATTAGGAATTGTGATTTATTCTTGGATTTAAGCTTTTCAAAAATATTTAATAAAATATTATATGATTTTAAATATATGAGATAAATGTTTTATTGGTTTAAAATTCATTTTAACTAAAGTTTGAATATTAAAATAAGTTACAAAATATTTGTGTTATTCTTTTTAAAATATTGATTGATAATTTGATTTGTTAATTTAATTTGTAAATTTAAAATACAATTTGAAATATGAACATGCATTCATTAAGTTTAATTTTCTTTAACACTTAATTTAAATAACAAAAACATTTATTAACACTTAATTAAATAACAAATTACTTAAAGATACATGTGTATGTAATTTAGGAGATAAGTTAAACATGTGTTAAGTATTTAAGATAGGTAGTTAACAAGTGTCTATTTCTTTTACAAGTGTCAAATTTATATCTTTTATTTTTCTTTATTTTTGATAAATCATAAATTTAGTCTATCAACACTTGCATTCTTTCTTCCTTTGCCTTTTCTCGTTTTCATTTCTTAACTAAAGAAAAACATTCTCAGCTGAAAATTCTTCATACCAAAATTTAAATCCCTGTAACATCTCTTTGAATTAGTAACCCATACATTTCATTTCCAAAAACCTGTAACTCCTCTTTAAAACCTGCAAAATCAAAAAAAAAAAAATCATAACCTGTAACTCCTCAAACTCAAAATATAAATCTGCATTTCATTTGCAAGCAAGAAAACCTACATGTGTGTAAACTAAAGCATGCATTCATTTTTCAAAACTCTAGAACATGCAAATTAAATCAAGTTGAAGCCTGCATTTCATCTGGAACATGCAAATGAATCTGGAAAAAAAAGAAGCAAGAAGGTCTGCATTCAATTCTAAATCTGGAAGCAAGTCTTAAGGGCATTCAAATGAGGAGCAAAATGTCTACACTCATCTATTTCTTAGAAAATGTGCTTTGCAATTTTAAAACAGTGAGTAACTTTTCTTTTAAAAACTTAAGGTTAAAGTTTATTGCATGCTAAAATAAATAAATGTTCATGTGTTCAATACTTACTGTCTGATATATGCATGCTTAAATTGCTATGTCATGTTTTGTTTCCTAGTTCAAGTTTCTAATTAAATTCTTATATCTTAAAATTGTCTTTGTTAAATTTGAAAATTTAAATAAGAAGGTAGGCTAGTTTCATAGTTTAGATTTTAGGATTCTATTAAGGTAAAATTTAAATTAAACTTACTGAAAATAAATAGCAGAGCATTAGAAAAAAAAATTGACTAAAAATATAAAACATTGCAAATCAATGTTTTAGGAGTAGAACTCAAAACATTATGAAGGATTAGGATTTTTAAAAGTAAAATGACAATTTATAGTGCTGTAAAATAAATGCAGTTTTGAGATTAATGTATTTTACATATTAGCTGAGTACAGATTATACATGCAATTGAATTGGTTGAATTTGTTTTAGAGACAGTATATCTATTATAGATCATAGGAAAAATATTGAATTGGATTAGAATTCAATCTTGCTGTTGCAATTTGGGATTTCAGGTTTAAAACCCTAGTTTACTGGGTTTAAGAAAATTGGGTGCCGCGGTTTCAAAAATGAATCGAGTTTAATGATCTTTTGGGTAATGGTATACGATGTATTGATGAAATCCTCACCGGAGTATGGCGAGTGATAGTGGCCGGAATTAGGAAATATTGGCGTTGACAGGTAGACACTGAAGTGGGGAAAGTGTTTTTCAGGTTTTTGTTTAAAAACTTGAATTCAAATTCAAGTTGAATTATGGAATTTTGAAGGTGGAAGGTTGTTGTGGGGTTGCTGGTCGATGGGGGATGGCCATTGACGATGGTCAGTGATGGCCGGAGTTGGTTTATAGGTGCACAGGGAGGTGTGTGCAGGTGGGTATTTGTTTGGGTTGCAGGGTTTTTGTACTCGGAATTGTCTCGGGTAAATGGGAAGGGAGACTCGAAGTAAAGGTGGAGTAGACTCGAAGAAGTATGGCTTCTGATTCGAAGTAGATTATAGGATGGCTCGGGTTGTAATGTTTCAGGTTTTAAACAGAGCCTTATTTCCGGTTTTAAAATTTTAAAAGTAAGTTTTTAAAATATAAATTTAAAACCTGAACTAAGCATAAAATCTAAACTGAATTTAAATATGAATTCAAAAGTTTGAATTCTGTTTATTTTGTAATAATTTGAGTTTTTAAAATGTAAATATTGCAGTTTTTAAAGTTGATCAAAACCTGTTTTCCAGGTTTATCAAAAAAATTCAGTGAGGGTAAGATGCAATCAAAAATATGAAATAAGCCTTGAATCTGAAATTGAATTTGTATTCAGTAAGTTTTAAATTTTAGATCTTTGAATTAAATTTGAAATGTTTTAAATCCAAGTTTGGTTTTAAACTTAAAACAGAAACTGTCTTTCTGTTTTGAAAATTTAAAAGTAGAGTTTAAAACTTAAAGATGAAGTTCAATCTGAAAATGTTTAAACCTGAAATTTAAATATGAAATCAATAATTTAAATCTTGGATTTTAATCATTTTTGAATTCAAACTTAAGATGTTAAACTAAAACAGTAAACTGTTTTTTTGTTTTCTGTTTTAAAGTTAAAAGCAAATTTTAAAAATGCATCTGAAAACTTAAAAACAAGTTTAAAATCTGGGAACAGATTTAGGAAGCTCAAGTTTGAATTTAGTTCAAATCTGGAAAGTTTAAATTAGATTTTTTAACTTTTACAGTATAAAGAACATTGTTTTGAATTTTAAAACTATAAGTTTTAATGTATGAAATAAAGTTTAAACTAAGTTTAAATTTAGTTTTAAAACCTGAGATTTTACTTTAATGTCAGTTTTTAAAATTTAAATAAGTTTTTAAATTTAAATTTGTTTTAACCATTTTTAGAAAAGGTTAAATAATTTGAATTTAAAAATGAAGACGAAAGAGTAAGTAATGTTTTAAATTTTTAAGATTTAAATCTGAAATGAAAATTTAAATTGTGTTTCAGTTTAAAATTTTAAAAAGAAATTTTAAATTGAATTTTGTTTTGAAATAAAGTGTTTAAAATACTTTGTATAAAGAAGAATGTTTCTTAATTTCAAACTTAAGGAAATTGGTTTCATTTAAATTATTAAATTAATTTAAATGGAATATTAATTATTATTTAATTAATATTGTGGATGTTTAATTAAGTAATTAATAATTTAAGTTAATTAATTAAGATTTGAGATTAATTAATTTAGGTTAATTAATCTATAATTAAGGATGGTTAATTAAATTTTAATTAATGATTAAGATTTATTTAATCAAGTGATTAAAGATAATTTAGATTTTAATTAACACTTAATTAATTAATAATTAGAGATTAATTAAATGATAATTAAATATTAATTAATTGATAATTAATAATGGTTAATTATAAGTTAATCTCTTAATTGAGTAATTAAGAAATGTTAATGAAGTCATTAACTTAAGATTATTTTAACAATTAATTAATGCGATTAATTTTGATAATTAATTAGATTAATTAATTAATAATAATCAATTGTTAAGTTTTAATTACTCAATGAAGGTAATTAATGAATTAATTACTTAGTGTAATTAATTTGTTTAATGTGATTAGTTTAGATTAATTAAGTTAAATTAATTTAAACATTTGTTGATTGTTGATAATTACTTTATGAATTTGTAATTACTTAAGGAAGTAATTAATTAATAATTACAGAATGTAATTAAAGATAATTATTAAGGAAGTAATTTGGATTTAAATTACTTTGAAATTTAATCAAGTGATTAATGAAGATAATTAATTAAGAATAATTAATTATGGAAGAAGTAATTAAAGTAGTTAATTACTAGTATTATTAATCATGGGTGATTAATATTTATATGTGGATTAATTTTAGATTAATTACTTATGTAATTAATTTATATTGGGAGATTGATAAATGTAATCATTAATTAAATAATTAATCAATGATGTAATTTGGAATTGATTAATTAAGGTAAAATTAATAATGAATAAATGATTTATTAATTAAGCAATTACAAGTTAATTATTTGCTAGGGGTTAAGTAATTAACTTGTGTAATTAATATTTAATGTTAATTACTTATTGTAATTAGAGATAGTTAATCAATAAGGATTAAGTGCAATAAATATTGAGATGATGATTTATAAATTGATTTGTAATCAATTAAAGATTAAGATAAGTAGAATTTTAATGATGAAGTAATTAATTTAATTCATTTTAAATTAATTAGAGTTTAAGTAATTAATTTAATTCATTTTAAATTAATTATAAATGGTGTGATCATTAGATAGTTGCTTATGTTTGATGATTGGTATTGATTGCCTGGTATGGTTGGTAATCTCAGTTATGAGATAAGTAATGATTATTGATATGGATGCATTGGATGCTTTTGAATGATGAGACGAATTATCTGATTATGATATAGATTATCTGTTAATGATAATGTTGATTATCTGTTGTGTTGAGAATTATATATCTGTGTATATTTAGATAATAAATTGAATTGTTTTAAACCTTAAACAACTTGGACCTTAAAAGACACGCTTTGGATTTCGATGAGACCGGGATCGGGTTTCCATATTTGGGATCCGAAAACCACGTCGATTCCAATTAAACGTTAGGTCGTTAATCCAAGTGGAGCGAGTGAAGACTCGAGGTGTAAGGGCTATACGTCAGTATAACTCTGTGGGTGATTCCGTAATGAGTTTGATGGAATAGTACTTATAGATTCGAGATGGTGATTCAGAGTGCAAGGGTTATTGTCGTTAACTCTGAGGGAGATTCCAATACGAGTGTAACGAGATAATGCCTTCGGTTTCGTTCGAACCCGGAACGAACTTGTATGGATTGAATGCTTTCAGAACATCGTCAGGTGGACGATGAGCATTCTAAGTGATATGTTCTATAAAGGTAATCGTAGCCTCAAGCCTCATCAACCGGGAATGGCTAAAACAGGGGAGGTGCAGCAAAGCTTCGTGGGTAGCCCCCACTTGAGAGCAAGATTTATCCCTGTCTAGAGGTCCCTTTATTTTTCGGCTTAGTGGTGCAGTTGCTGATCACAACTGCGGGTTGTCTTGTTTGGAACTGTTCAGTAAGGAACGGGTCCGGCTTTGTGTTGCAGGGGATTGGGAGTAATCCTCGGTACGGTGATCTAGGCCACGTACTGTGACGAGCGGTACCCCAGTAGCCCAGCCATTGATGGAATCCAAAATCCAATAAGTGCCAACGGTTTTGATTGTATTACCCACTTTTGTGGCTAGTAGCTGGAATTTAATGAATGTAACAATTTCGGCTATTTCTTATTTACTTGAAAACCCTAGACACTATTATAATATCATCGGATTTCCTATCAAATGTTTTGGTTAGCGTAAGGTAAAAATTTTTCCATGTTTATGTGTGGGAAGTCTTACGTGATACCTTTTCTTTCCAAAAGGTTTTTCAAAGTTAAGCAACTTTAACTTGTTACTCACACCAGACCCATGTCTGACCCGGAGTTATTTCTGTTTTTTTCTATAACTCTTGGGTACTCAAATTTTTACGAGTAGCCAAGGGAATTCAGGTTAGGATTCAGGTTAGCTTTGACGAATTATGGAGGAGCATATGGAGCAGGAGGCTTCTGCGTATAGTTATATAGTTTTCCGCTGTGTTGGTATCTCTGAGTGTTTGTCTGATATGTATTGAGTTGTAATAACTAGACAGGTGTTTATAACTGTCTAGTATGTGTTGTATATGTCTGTGTAACTCTGATATTTGATGTATACTATGTAATACTTATGTTATTATATAATTTATTCGTTCCGCTGTTGAGATTCTTGTGTTGTTTCTTCTTTCTCTTCTTTCTTTTCTCTTTTCTATCCCTTTCTTTCTTAAGGTTGATACGACTTTTTATGGAGAAAAAGTCGGGTCGTTGCAATATTGAACATTAGATTAGCAAGAAATACATAACGCTTACTCATCGAAACTAGAAATGGGAGGTCAAGAAGCTGGATAAAAATTTCGTGGTACCTTATAACTTTTTCGATAATGATAATGTTGGATTAATTATATGCGAGAATGGAGTTCTTGGGTTATGCAACTGGAACTTGCAACTGGGGAGTACCGGGGTTGGAAGAAGAGTAAGGATTTGGGTCGTTTTCAAGAATGTTCCCTTGGCTTGTAGAAGTTTTGATATGGTAAGTTGCATTCAGGCTAAAGTTGGTGTAGTTAAGAGTCTTTAAAAAGATCTAATGAGTACAGCTGATTTTACGTCTTTAAAGGCTGAAATTGAAGTAACAGACCCTTGTGAAATTCCTTCACTAATAAACCTTTTCGTTAATGAATAGTACTATGAAATTCCTACTAGAAGGTATATGGGTGATCCAAAATTGGTGATGGATTCAAAAACTTTTAAGAAGATTGTTTTTGAGAAAGATGCTGATGGTGGTCTTAAAATTTGGAGGATGAAATCGAACAATCAAATGCAAAAAGGTGATATTGATAATTCTATTGATATTACTTCAAGCAGTGAAGATAAGAATGTATTGTACTCTGAATCTGGTAGTAACAAGATAGAGGAGAATTTAGGATGCTATCATAACTTGGACATGGAAGCTGAAGTGTTATCAAAGAAGTTGATAAAGGCTGTTATTCCGCCTTTTGGCAAGGCCGTGATACCAAGAAGTTGACTGGCAATCAAAGACAGTTCATTTTGAAAAATAGTTATACATAGATCTACTATGGGTACCAGTAAATTTTGTCCGAACTGGGATCGAGCTACAATTGATATGACAGCACCAGTAAAGCTATGAAAGCCAACATTCCAAATTTCAAGTCAATCGGAGTTCGTATGCTCAAGATATGATTGATGCAAACTAAGGAAATCAACTCACTCACATCCATCATTTCACATCGATTGGGTCGTATCCATCATTTCGCATATCAGTTTCGCATCCATCAAGCGTCCATCTATTCGTATCCATCACGTACACTCAACTTCATGTCCACTTGGCCTGGTATTACTTCGTATCCATCAAATTGGCTCGACTTTGTATCCATCAATTGGAGTCATTTCATATCGATTCCAATTGCACAGTTCGTATCGATCAATCAACGATCGATACGAATGAAACATCATACAAACAATACGAAATGACCTCCAGCTATCGATACGAAATAACCTCCAACTATCGATACGAAATGACCCCCAGCCATCGATACGAAGTAACTTATGAGCATCGATACGAACAGAGCCTCAAGTGATCGATACGAAGAGAACGCATAAAAATGGTTGACTCGGTCACTCGGCATAACAAGTGCATCGATCCAAGAATTTAGCACCATGTCAACTTGCAGGCATGTGCTCAGATCGATACGAATAGATCATGCGAACATGAGCAATGTGAATTCAGCAGCCTTCAATAAATCTAAACTTGCATCGATCGTAAATCAAAATCTAAAGTCCAAATGCTACCAAATTTTCACAGGAGCTTACATGCATCCTCAAGAATGTTCATGATCGACCTCGACTTGATTGGATGAGATTTTGATCGATATGAAATTTGCTCGTATCGATCACGGACCGAGTGCAAATATCATAGGATTGATCGTGTGGGCCCACACACGTGAGAGAAGAGGTCTTTCGAAATCCGGGCGAGATATTTGTAGCCTACACCTATAAATAGCAGTCCAAGAGCTTCAGAAAAGGGATCTTTTTGGCTCTTCTACGTTCAGACTCTGCCGAGATTATCTTTGTACTTCACTTCTACTATTGTAACTCATTGTAACCAATGAGAACCATCAATAAAACAGAAAATCCTTCAAAGTGGACTTAGGCTACAATGTCAAACCATTATAAATCTCATCTTTTTACTGCTTTCCTTTTAATTTTTTGAGTGTTCTTCACATTTATTTTCTCTACATATTTGCTATCCATGATCTGTGATTGTAAACAGGTGTTTTCATCGAAAATTGGGTGTTTGTGACCAATTTTGGCTCAAACATTTTGGTTCTTTCACTGAGAACCTAACACTCAAGGATTCTAAAGCTTGGATTTCGGATTCAAAAGCTTGAAGACTTGGATTTGGAAAGCTATGGCAAAGCAGTTGACAAGAAGACAAACGACTGAAAGGACCCAGCATGAAGGGAGTCAAGAGGCTTCCTCGTGGGTGAATCAGGCATCAATCTTCATCACCAGAGATGAGATGGAGACGCCGCTCAAGAGATAAGAAGATATAATGCAGAATCTAGTTCGACAAGTTGGAGTGCAGAACCAACGGAACACAACTATAAGAGATGTTGGAGATAGGAATCGGGAGCACGGAGCAACCCGAATCCAAAATGGAGCAGGACCATCTGGCGCAGCACAAGAACTAGGAGGCACTCACCCAAAGCATGTTGATCCAATCCCAAGCAGAGTACCAGTTGGATTTAAGCAACACGGCGTTGATAGAGGAATAGATGCTCATCCATGATAGCAGATTCCAAGATTCACTCGTGAACTCGAGGGGCAGATCGGAGGCGATGGACGAGGACTACAACTTGGAGATAGTGACAGGTTGGCGGAGATGGTCAGGTGAGCCATGAGGGGAGGACTGTTGAATAAAGATTTGGAGGATGTGAATAGAAATCCCTTTGCTCCAATGATCAGGCAAGCCAGGAACCCACCAGATTTCAAACTACCAACATTGGAAATGTATGATGGGAGAATGGATCCTGTTGTTCACTTGACGAGATACATGAGGCATATGGAAGTGCTGGAGGCATTGGAAGAGGTCATGGCACGATGCTTCCCTTTGTATTTGATAGATATTGCAGCATTATGGTTCAAACAGCTGGAGAGTGGCTCTATCGGCACATGAACAGAGCTGATTGAAAGGTTTATGAGACAGTTTCAGGTTCACATAGTCAGACCCTAGAACGTGATGACTTTAACATCGATGAAACAATGGAAAGGAGAGTCACTCAGGGATTTCTTAACCAGATTCAATGCGGCAGTGGCTTCGGTAGATCGGCCTAATCCATCGATAGTTTTGATGGCGGCAGTGTCAGGAATTACAGATAATTCGGATTTCAAGATATCGTTAGGGTGGGACCCACCGATGGATCTCGGGGAGTTCTACCAGGAAGCCGAAAGATTTCAAAGGCAGGAAGATGCGCAAGCTGAGAGAGAAGGGAGAAATGCTGAAGCTTATGCAGTAAGGGGTGGAGGTCCACCTAGGGATGATCCAAACAAAGATGATAAAGGAAAAAGGAAAATGAATGATAATTGTGACACTTCAAAAGGCCATGGAGGAATTATATGTTTACTTCCTATACGGACTTGAATGAGACTCTGGAAAGGATTTACTTGGATACTCGAGGGCACCTCCAGTATCGAAGGCCGGCAAGAAGGGAAAGCATTGCATATTCCATGAGTTGAATGGACACAACGCGAACGACTACAGACATTTGAAGGATATCGTTGAGGGGCACATAAGGAATGGTCATCCACAATAATATATAAGGAATCGAGTTGTGGCAGTGGAAAAGTAGCAGCCATCGTCCACCTCGAACGAGGATGGAACTGGATCTAGGAATCGTCGACTTGTCATGAACTAAACAGATTTATGGCTTTGAATAAGTAATAGAGCCTAAAGTAATACGGCTAAGTAACTTACATATGTACGGGATCGAGGACGGTCCCTAGGTATGCTCTGAGAAGATGATAAGTCGTGTTGCTCGAGTCTATGAAATCTTGTTTTTCTTTTCGTTTTTATGAAAACTTTGGTTTCTCCCTGGGATGTACAGACATTTATATGGCTTTCCCTGGCTGTAAAAACTTTTAAATGATTGGATTTTCATTAATGTAACAAATAACACAGCTCTCGCGATCATGGTCCAGACCGAAGAAATGGGGCAGTGATCGCAGATTATGAGTCACTTCACCGGAGAGCGATGGAATGGGCTCGAACACAATATAAAAGTCCTCGGTCGGAGAGTATAAAAGTCCTCGGTCAGAGAGCCGAGGTAGTAGAATATAAATGTCCTCGGCCGGAGAGCCGAGGCCGGAGATTATAAAAGTCCTCGGCCAGAGAGCCGAGGTCGAAGAATATAAAAGTCCTTGGCCGAAGAGCCGAGGCCAGATAACGTACAAGCTATTGACCAAAGTGTCGAGGCTGGAACAGGATAACGCAACCTGGAGCAGTCCTAGATTTGGACATCGACCCGGAGAGGTCATGGATATGGTTATTGGATATTGAATATGGATAGATTAAAGCTCGATTGATGAGCTCGGATAGCTTTGGAATTGGCCAAGGATTTGGTTGCTGGACTTTGAATTAGACATCGACTCGAAGCAGTCGTGGACTTGGAAATGACTATAGCACTTGGATAGGATAGCTTGGTAATAGAATGGACTATGGATCAGATGATATGGCTATGGATTGAATATGGACTTTGGATGTTGGATTCAGAGCTATTCAAAACACACCTTCTCACCACAAGGCATATTGTGGGGGGAAATGTTATCTCGCCTTTTGGCAAGGCCGTGATACTAAGAAGTTGATTGAAAATCAAAGATAGTTCATCCTGAAAAATGGTTATACACAAATCTACTATGGATAATGGTAAATTTTGTCTGAATCTAAATTGAGCTACAATTGATATGGCAGGACCAGTAAAGCTATGAAAGCCAATGTTCCAAATTTCAAGTCAATCGGAGTTCGTATGCTCAAGATATGATCGATGCAAACCAAGGAAATCAACTCACCCACATCCACCTTTTCGCATCGATCGGGTCGTGTCCATCATTTTACATCGATCGGTTTCGCATCCATCAAGCGTCCATCTATTCGTACCCATCATGTACACTCGACTTCATTACCACTTAGTCTGTTCTTACTTCGTATCCATCAAATTGACTCGACTTCGTATACATCAATTGGAGTCATTTCGTATCGATTCCAATTGCACAGTTCATATCAATCGATCAATGTTCGATACGAATGAAACATCATACGAATGATACGAAATGACCTCCAACTTTCGATATGAAATAACCACCAGCTATCGATACGAAATGTCCCCCAGCCATCGATACGAAGTAACTTATGAGCATCGATACGAACAGAGCCTTAAGTGATCCATATGAAGAGAATGCGTAAAAATGGTTGACTCTATTACTCGACATAACAAGCGGATCGATCCAAGAATTTAGCGCCAACTCAACTTGCAGGCACGTGCTAAGATCGATACGACTAGCGATGCGAAGTCAGCAGCCTTCAATAAATCCAAACTTGCATCGATCGTAACTCAAAATCTACAAGTCCAAATGCCACCAAATTTTCACAGGAGCTTACGTGCATCCTCAAGATTGTTCATGATCGATCTCGACTTGATTGGACGAGATTTTGATCGATACAAAATTCGTTCATATCGATCACGGACCGAGTGCAAATGTCATGCGATCGATTGTGTGGGCCCATCGACGTGACAGAAGAAGTCTTTCGAGATCTGGATGAGATATTTGCAGCCTACACCTATAAATAACAGTCAAGAGCTTCAGAAAAGGGATCTTTTTGGCTCTTCTACGTACAGACTCTGCCGAGGTTATCTTTGTACTTCACTTCTACTATGTAACACATTGTAACTAGCGAGAACCATCAATAAAACAGAAAATCCTTCAAAGTGGACGTAGGCTACAACCGAGCCACTATAAATCTCATCTTTTTACTGTTTTCTTTTAATTTTTTGAGTGTTCTTCACATTTGTTTTCTCTACAAATTTGCTATCTGTGATCTATGATTGTAAACGGGTGCTTTCATCGACAATTGAGTGTTTGTGGCCAATTTTGACGCAAACAAAGGCAAACAATTAATGATATTTCAGAATCCAGAGAATGCTCATGAGATTCCAAATCAAACATGCAGAAAGGAGAACATTAGCAAGGGGCGGGCGGGAATTACTATGTCAAGAAGAAGTGCAAGAAGAATGGAAGCTGATCATCCTCTAGGAGGTAGTGTTTTTGTCCCTACTATTCTTAACAGTTTAACTCATGATCAATATTATGAAATTGCGAATGCTCGGGCTTTACTTTAAAAAATAATGAGGATGATATTTCTGAATTTAAAGATAAATAAGTTGAGAGGGTCTTATCGTTAAAATGATAATATGTTCATGGAATGTTAGAGGTTTGGGTAATGAAGCAAAATGCTATAGAATTTGAAATGTTATCAAAGTTATTAAACCTGATATTGTTTTGCTTCAAGAAACAAAAATCAGTAATCCTGATGATAAACTATTTTTATGTTTGGGCGGTGTTATGTTGGATGGTTGGAGTTTCATTGAGGCTAATGGTAGTGCTGGAGGAATCTTCATTGGATGGAATAGTGTAAATACACTCTAATGCAAGAAGCGAAGAATAAATTTTGCCTACATTTGGTGCTTAAGTGTAACCTTACTGGAATTTTATATTTTGTCACAAGTGTATATGGTCCTAACACTAGAATTGTGAGGAAAAAGTTGTGGGAAGAATGCACTGATTTTAAAATTTTAATTCGAGGTCCTTGGATAATAGGGGTGATTTTAATACAACCGGATTCATTGATGAGAGAAACAAGAGAATGGAGGATTATGTTGATGACGTTGTAGATTTCGAAGAGTTTGTTAGAGAATGTAATATGATTGATCTTCCTCTTACTAACAGAAAATACACTTGGAGTGGTGGTAGAGAAATCCAACTTTAGTGAAACTTGATAGATTCTTTATCAATCCTGAATTTGAAGATATTCACCCTTTATCATATCATAGACGTTTATCATCTATAATTTTGGATCATTGTCCTATTATATTTGATTCTGGTGAAAATACCCCTAGGAATAAATCTATAATTTGATATTTAGAACAAGCAATAAATCTATAATTTGATATTTAGAAGGTTTATTATCATTCTTTGGGACTAGATTCATAAATGTGTGATTTAAACCTTCTGGAACATCAGCTGTAAAATAAACATAGTTAACAGCTGAAGTTGACTCATCGTTTATAAGTTGCCAGTGTAGTGGAAAGAATTTGGATGAGAAACCATCAGGACCTGGTGATTTGTCTTCTTTACTTGAGAAAACTACATCCTTTGCTTCCTGAGTTGAAACATTTTGTAGCGGATAATCCTTCCCCAAGTCATTAATAGCTTTCCTACAATTAATATCCTCAAATTGGTCGGTTTCTAAGTGGTATCCATTATATAGATCACTAAAATACCGGAGTACTTGATTCTGAATCTACTCAGTGCCAAAAATCAGTTATTCTTTATCATTGCACAATGATTTAATGTTGCTTTTGCATTTCCTCGTGGACATTTCAGCATAAAAAATTCTTAAGTTTGAGTCCATTTCAGTAAGCCGGTTAATTTTTTATTTCTAAACTGCCTGGACATATTTTTCATGCATTTTCCTTTTTAAAGCATTTCCTACATTAATCATTTCCTCATATGCAAGTGCCTCTTCTGGATTGGTATCTGCTGCTAGCAACTTATCATTATAATTGGTTTCCATTTTGCTCAATGTCTCATTATCTTTTTCTCTTGTTTTGTTCCAGGTTTTCAGATTTTGTTTTTCTCGTCTCAACTTTATCATAAACTTCCGAATGTTGTTACCCCAAGTAACAATACTTGATAAGATAGGCACCACATGACCTTCATATCTAGTTGTCATGCGCTAATTGTTCACCTATTTGAAAGGTTTACCCTTTCCTTGAGCATATTGTGTATGTAGTTTAATGACAATAGGATTGTGATCACTAAGTGCTGATGAAGTGGCAGTAACTATAAAATATTGGAAGTGTTGTAGAAAAGTATCGGTGATTAATACTTTTATCTATATGTGTGGCTATCCCTTTTTCTTCTCCATGTGAATTGAAAACCTTGTATGTTTGCTTCAGCAAAACCACAAGTGAGTAAGCAATTCAAAAACCCTCCGAGATGATAAAAAGAGACCGAAAGTCCTCCTTTTTTGTCCTTAAGGTTTAGAACATTGTTGAGATCCCCCATAACCAACCATGCTTTATTCATTGCACTTGCAAGGTTGATCAGTTCTTGCAATAGCAATTCTCTATCTGAAAACAAGTTGCATGCATACACACTGGTTAAAAATACTATATATCCACTTATGTTTTAAATTATGCAAGTTACATGTTATGTATTTTTGTATAATATTTATATTCCACACTGACTTGTCCTATGGTAATAGAGTTCTTCCTTCAACACAAGAGTCATTATTATGAACAAGATCCTAGTTTTTATTCTTCTTCAACAAAAGTTTAGGCCCCGTTTGGCTTGTCGTTTTTAGTTTTGTGTTTTCGTCTATACAAAAGGTCGTCCGTTGTATGTATTATTGAAAAATAAACAATTTTGAAAAATAAAATTAACATGCAAAATAGAAACCAAGATTATTTTGTTTTTCATGTTTCAAGAGATAACAAAAGCACGAAGAACAATCCAACTCTTTCTTTGTCCGTTGGTCGTTTCAATGGTTAAGAATTATAAATCTTCTTCTCTTATTTCTTGCTATTTCTAAGTGCAAGTTGAAAATACAAAACTCAAAATACAAAATGAAACCAAATGGGTTCAATTGAAGAAAATGAAGAATACTACTCACAAGATCATCTTTATGATAACATGCATTCATCTAAACCGTTCATACTATATCAAAGGGTCTCAGAATAACTGTTACAGCAGAGAAAATACATGTTGGGCCGCACTCAAAGCCCAATACAATTATATGAAGCATCACTGAATCGTGTACAATGTTTCATTCTTCTTTTCTTACAAACAAGCAATTTCAGCTATACAAATTTCTGTAAATCAAATCAGTTAATGAGATTTCTGTTTCTTTAAAACTATATTTCTGTTGCAAACTCCATTATGGTATCAGAGCAGTACAAGGCTTCACAGCCAAATCTCATAATTTGTTAACTCATCATAGAAGATTCATCATCTGAGTTTCATCACTCATCAGTAGACAGAGTCTCATCATCTGAGTGAGGAGATTTGATTGAGAAAATCAAGTGACGTGTCACAGTTCAAAAGAACAAGACTGCATCAGGCCTTCCTCATCAAATCCACAAAGAAATCAATCAAAAAGTTCAGAAAACAGTTAAAAGAAATCAAGAATTGTCACAAAAACTGTCAAAAGTGCCTTCCAGCAAGACTCATCAGATCAAAAAAATCAAGAAAAAGAAAACAATTCACCACTTAAGTCTTGCGGTTGCATCTAACCTGGTTGTGAGCAATTCTTGTTCCCTAATTCTTGATTTCTGTCTCTAATTGAATCTTTGTTCTCTAGCTTGGTCATTATTTTGTTTGTATATAACCTGAAATCATCATGTCTGATGATACAACATCTGCCACGTCTGTTAATGTGAACAATGATCATCAACTCAATGCTACAGTTGAAAAACTTGTCGATACTGTTGTGAGCCGCCAAACCAATCTTGTTACTGCACGATTGAGTGAAGATAATTATCTTCTCTGGAAACTGCAGATTGAGAATGCGGTCCAAGGATATGGACTTAAAGGTCACATTCTTGGAACCATTCCAATTCCTCCAAAATATATAGCTGTTGAAGAAAATAAAACAGTCATTAATGAGGAGTACACAAAATATCACAGGCAAGACAGACTTATCTGTTCTTGGTTATTGTCTTCAATAAATACAAATTTACTGTCTCATGTTATTGGATGCAAGACAGTAAATGACATATGGTAAACAATTGAAAAGGTGTTCAATACACAATCTGTTGCCAAGGTAATGTATTACAAGAAATAACTACACAATATGAGGAAAGATAACAGTACTATGAGGGAATATCTCTTCAAGATTAAAGCAACTTGTGATCACTTAGGAGCAGCAAATCATAAGATACCAGAATCTGAGCAAATTTTAACCATTCTGAATGGATTAAGTGATGACTATGAATCAGTAGTTGCTGTTATTGCATCTCAAAAAGAGCTGCCATCTATAGATGATGTTCACTCCATACTACTTGCTCATGATGCCAGAATTGATAACAAAAAAACCCACAAGAGTCAGACTTCAACATCAACTATGCTACTCATTCCAAGAACAAGGGTCAAAATAACAATAAGCTAGATCAAGGTATACAGAGAGGAGGAATTTCCAATAGATCAAGAGGAAGGGGCAGATGGAATAATACAAATAGACCTAGATGTCAAATTTGTGAAAAAGTGGGTCACACAGCAGTCAAGTGCTACTTCAAATACTCAAATCAAACTAGTGGTCAAAGAAATAATAACCCAGTGCTAACATGGCTCAGGCAAACTCGGAGACACAAACAAATTGTGATAAAAATCACAGTTCTAATGATATAGCAAAGTCAGAAAGTGTTCAGGATGACTGCTGGTACCCAGACTCTGGTGCAACAAATCATATCACAAATAATCTTGATAATCTAAATCTTGGCAACAGGGAGTACAGAGGTAAACAATCAATTTGTATGGGAAATGGTAAGTGTATCAATATTACTCATATTGGTAACGCTTATATTAAAGGCAAGAAACAACTGTACTTACATAATTTATTAAGAGTGCCCAAAATTAAGAAAAATCTTATTAGTATATCATAATTTGCAAATGGCAATAGAGTTTACTTTGAATTTTATCTCAAATATTGTTTGGTTAGAGACATACTAACAAAGGATATTTTGTTACAGGGTGATGCTGAAAAAGGACTGTATAAATTCAAATCAGTCAATAAAAATGTGCACCCAAACAATCAGAAAAACTGTAACATGTGTGAGGAGCAAGACTCCAAAAGTGTATTTGATATATGGCATTACAAACTTGGTCATCCAAGTGTGAAAGTTGTAAAACAGGTTCTTAATGAAAGCAGAATATCTTTTGATAATGTCTCATTACCCTATGTTTGTACATATTGCCAACTGGGCAAAAGTCATAAGTTGCCATTTAATGAATCCTCAACAACTTACTCAAAATCTTTAGATCTGATTGCCACAGACCTATGGGGGCATGCACCCATATGTTCAGATTTTGGATACAAGTACTATATTTCCTTTGTTGATGCACACACTAGACATACATGGATTTATTTTTTAAAAGCTAAATCTGAAGCCCATAATGCTGTTATAAATTTTATAGTTATGGCTGAAAAACAAACTGGCAATCAAGTTAAGGTAATTCAATCAGATGAGGGAACAGAGTTCAAAACCCTCAGTAATTACTTTAAAGAAAAAGGTATAGTGCATAGAATTACATGCACATACACTTCTGAGCAAAATGGGTTAGTGGAAAGAAAACATAGACATTTAGTTGATACTGGACTTACTCTATTAGCTCATGCATCATTACCATTAAAGTTCTGGCCTGAGGCCTTTAGCACTACTGTATACCTTATCAATAGTTTACCAGCAAAGAAGATTGATAGAATAAGTCCAGTAGAAAAATTATATGGGGTAAAACCTGATTATCATTGTTTAAAAACTTTTGGATGTTTATGTTTTCCTTATCTAAGACCTTACAATGCCAACAAGCTAAGTTTCAGATCTAAACCTTGTACATTTATAGGATATGCTACTAACCAGAAGGGTTACAAGTGTTTAGATGAAAATGGAAGAATCTTTATTAGTAGACATGTTGTATTTGATGAGAATATCTTCTCTTACAGCAATCAAGAGATAAAAACAACAAATAAAGTATACAACCCAAGGTTTTCAACACCCGACTTACCAATTTATTCTGAGAATGAGATTCAGAATGAGGAAGTAAGGACTATTAGAGATCATTGCACTCAATCCAGTATATCTAATCAATCTGATTCTAAGATGCCAAGTGATCCTAGTCCTGTCATTCACCCTCCTGCACAAACAGAAGAAGAAGATCATCAAAGCAACACAAGAGACATATAAAATCAAGTAAATGAAGAAAGCTCACCTCACACTGAAGCTCATGCAAGACTCAGTCATCCCATGATTACCAGGGCTAAAAGTGGCATTTTCAAGCCTAAAATATACAATGCAAGCTTAATTCCACATGAGCCAGAAACATATGAGGAAGGTGCAAAAGACAAAAACTGAGCAGCGGCTATGGTTGAAGAATACAAGGCTCTCATAAACAACAATACATGGACACTTGTGTATCCTCCAAACAACAAGAACATAATTGGATGCAAGTGGACATACAGGATAAAGAAAAATCCTGATGGCACAATTAATAGATACAAGGCAAGACTTGTTGCCAAGGGTTATACACAACAATATGAGTTTGACTTTAAAGAGACATTCTCTCTAGTAGTCAAACCAGCTACTATAAGACTAATTCTTACTATTTCTCTACACAAATGGTGGTGCATAAAATAATTAGATGTCAACGATGCATTTCTGAATGGCATCCTACAGGAAGATGTATATATGCAGCAACCACCAGGATATATCAAGCAGGCAAACTATGTGTGCAAATTGAATAAAGCAATATATGGACTTAGACAAGCTCCAAGAGTCTGGTTTGATAGACTAAAAACAACATTATCAAATATGAAATACCAGTCTATCAAATCAGACAACTCACTATTTGTTAATTAATAGTTCATCATCTATGTATATACTTATATATGTTGATGACTTGATTGTTACAGGAGGTAACAAAGATGAAATCAACAATGTCATCAACTATTTAAACAAAGAATTCTCAATTAAGGATCTGGGCCAGATCAATTACTTCTTGGGAATAGAAGTACTGAGAAAAGAAAATTCAGAACTAATGCCATGTCAGAAAAAATATATTCAGGGGCTACTTGTCAAAACAAAATTGGATGGTGCAAATCCACTGCCAACCCCTATGGTCAGCAATCATCAGTTATCAAAACAGGGGAGAAGCCATAAATAATGTTAAACAATATAGAAGTGTTGTAGGAGCATTACAATATGCTACTATAACACGACCAGATATTGCTTATAGTGTTAACAAAGTGTCTCAATTCATGCAGGACCCTCTGAATGAACACTGGAAAGCAGTTGAAAGAATTCTCATATATCTCAAAGGAACTCTAAATTATGGACTGTCATTTAAAGCATGCAACAATCTAAATATAACTGGATTCTCATATGCTAACTGGGCTGCAGATCCAGACGACAGAAAGTCGGTCAGTGGATACTGCATATACATTGGAAACAACCTTATATCATGGTGTTCCAAGAAGTAAACTACTATACCCAGATCTAGTACTGAGGCAGAGTATAGAAGCATTGCTAATGCTACAGCAGAAATAATGTGGCTACAGTCCATAATTGAAGAACTAAAGATAAAGAACAAAGCAAAACTAGTACTATGGTGTGATAATCAGAGTGCAGTGTTTATGACCGCAAATTCAATACTGCATTCAAGAACGAAACACATCGAAATTGATATATTCTTCGTTCGAGAGCAGGTTCAAAAGGAAAAACTACAAATCAATCACATACCCGCCGCTTACCAGAGGGCAGATACACTTACTAAGCCTCTAAGTACAAAGAACTTCATAAAGTTCAGATCAGACCTTCAAATAAAGCTTATCGAAGACAAAGCTCAGAACGAGGAAACAAATTCAAGCAATTCTGCAAGGATCTGTAAAATCTGAGTAGAGATCTTTCTTATTTGAACTGGCGCTCAGACATTCGACTTAAATCTTAACATTGATGCTCAAAATTGCAATAAATCATGGAGATAATGTATTGAATAGAGTTGTATTGGAAATATTCAGCTGATTTCTCATTCTTTTAAGCTAAAAACAAGCTCGAATCCTGCAATCGCCATCAAACCCTAACCCTAGCCGCTCGGGTTTGAGGGGGAAATTGAAGAAAATGAAGAATACTACTCACAAGATCAGCTTTATGATAACATGCCTTCATCTCAAACGTTCATATTATATCAAAGGTCTCAGAATAATTGTTACGGCAGAGCAAATACATGTTGGGCTGCACTCAAAGCCCAATACAATTATATAAAACATCACTGAATCGTGTACAATGTTTCATTCTTCTTTTCTTACAAATAAGCAATTGTATCAGCTATACAGATTTCTGTAAATCAAATCAGTTAATGAGATTTCTGTTTCTTTAAAACTATTTTTCTGTTGCAAACTCCATTAGGTTCTTAGCCATTTTCTCGGTACATAGCTTATTTTCCAACAAACCAATGACTATTGGTTTATTGGAATTTAGGAAGGATAATACCCGATTCATTTTAAAATCGGCATTAATCCCCCGAACATTCCAAGAGGTGAAAGTCATTTACCCGGCCTTCCGGCCCTTTTAGCTCTTTTAGGTGGCTTTGGCTTGGTACTGGTTATCTGAAGAAACACAACAGAGCAAACGAGCCTTTATCTAACTACTAGATTTCTTCATATATGAACCATCAGATCACACAAGATCCAAAGGCATACAAGCACTGAAATATTATGACGCGGATTACCAGTGTGTCTGGGCCTAGCCCATTTTTGTATATAAATACATGTAATCTTTCTATTTCGGGTTGTACCTTTTTTGTATTAACAGTTTATGCGATACAAACTATTTTCTTCAAATATAAATCATATCTGATTTCTGATTTGGTATCAGAGCATATTCGCCTAAAGGCATTTTTCTTTCGCTGATCATCACTGAGACGAAGCATTGCTTCGTTCCCCTCGGAATATATCCTCATCGCCGGGGAGTTAACCTCTCTGATCAAGCATAGTCCTTGTACCCCATCATCCTAACTGTGCCACGCCAAGAAGGGATCAGAACAGTGTCTTCATCTCCACTTCTGGCTGCAATAGTTAAGTGTTTTTCAGATCCACTTGTGCCACGCCAAGAAAGCTCCAGTCAACTTTCTGACTGCATCTTGCTTCGCCAGAATCCTCTCTCTCCTATTCAAGAAACAAGGCAATAATCAGTTCTTATCAAATTTCTGCAATGGCTCACGATGAAGATGACATAACATCAGCAACATCAAGAAATGAAGTAAAGGAAACTGCACCATCCCTTGTCAAACTCAAAAGCAATGTTATAACCATCCCTCTCGACGAAGATAACTACATCTTATGGAAGTACCAAATTGACACAGCCTTGAAGGGACATGGCCTTCAAGATCATATCAAAGGCACAATCTCCATTCCACCTGTCATGAAGGAAGACAGAGAAGGAAATCTTGTTAGCAACCCAGAATATGCCAATTATCAAAAACAAGACAGTATATCATCTTCATGGTTACTATCTTCTATAAGTGCTAGTCTACTGTCACAATTCGTTGGATGTAATTCCTCTCATGAAATATGGTCACGTATTGAACAAATTTTCAATTCACAATCGGCAGCAAGGATAATGCATTACAAGAGACAGTTACAAAGTGCAAGAAAAGTAGATATGAGCATGAGGGACTATCTTGCTAAAATCAAGAACTTGTGTGATAAACTAAGTGATGTAGGTCATAAGGTATCAGACAGTGAACAAATTCTCACTATAAATAATGGTCTAGACGAAGAATACGAGTCAGCGGTTACCGTCATCGCATCACAAAAGACACTTCCAGACTTACAATATGTGCAGTCTGCCCTTATCGCTCATGAAGGTAGAATAGAGCAAAGAAAGGCAATACAATCAGAAATGTCAGTCAACTATGCATCTGGGTTCAATTCAAGAAGCAAGAATCAGCAAAAACTCACACAAAGCCAAAACCCAAGATCAAACAGTAAACAACAAAGAAGTAATCAACCACAAAGAGGAAGAGGCAGAGGCAGAAACAACTATAATAACAGAGTAAAGTGTCAAATATGTGAGAAGTTTGGCCATGCAGCCAACAAGTGTTATTTCAAATTCAACTCAGAATTTAACATAGGACAGTCAAGTCAAAAAGGGCTTAATGCCAACATGGCTCAAATAAATCAACAGCTAAAGACCAACAGTGATGGTTTCAAGACACAAGGCAGCAATGGTAATGACTTGGTCATATCAGAGGATCTAAACATCGAAGACTGGTACCCAGATTCAGGAGCGACAAATCACATCACCAACAACCTTCAAAACTTGAATCTTGGCAACAAAAGCTACTCAGGTATGGAAGCTATGCATATGGGCAATGGTGAAGCTATAAGTATATCACATGTTGGAATTGGCACTATTATAGGTAAGAGGGAATTATTTTTAAACAACCTATTAAGAGTACCCAAAATCAAGAAAAACTTGATAAGTGTTTCTCAATTTGCCAACGACAATAATGTATACTTCGAGTTTCACCCTAATTTTTGCTTAGTTAGGGATTTGCTAAACAAAAACATATTGTTACAGGGTAGTTTAGACAAGGGCTTATACAAATTCACTTCCATCAAGTCGAATAAAGACCATATAGGGAGAAACTGGTGTAATCATGTCAATACTAGCATGTTAAGTAGAGGAAATACTCTTGAATGTTGGCACAAGAGACTGGGACATCTCAGTAATGACATTGTAAAAAGGATTCTGATAAATAATAAAGTAAAATTTGATGACATACCTGTTTCTGAAAGTTGCACACACTGCCAAATTAGCAAAATGCACAAATTACCATTTGCTAGATCTGAAATAGTGCACAGACAGCCACTGAATCTAATTGTAGCAGACCTATGGGGTCCAGCACCACATGACTCATCTTCTGGCCATAGGTATTATCTTTCTTTAGTTGATGCTTATTCTAGGTATGCATGGATATTCTTCCTTAAATCAAAATCTGAAACTTCTAGCATAGTAAAACAATTTATTACACTTGTAGAAAAACAAATTAATCATAGTGTAAAAAAATTCCAAAGTGATGGAGGAAAGGAGTTTTTACCTCTTAAAGATTTTTTCTAAGAAAAAGGCATTTTTCATAGAGTTACACGTCCTCATACATCAGAACAAAATGGGTTAGTCGAAAGAAAGCACAAACATATAGTAGATACCGGTCTAACACTAATGTCACAAGCTTCTATGCCCATGAAAACTGGAATGATGCATTTTACACATCAGTTTATCTTATAAACAGAATGGCCACTAAATTTTTAAAGGACATGTGCCCCTATGAGAAGCTTTATGGTATAAAATCCAACTATGATTTTTTGAAAATTTTTGGGTGTCTTTGTTTCCCATATCTTAGGCCTTATAACAGACATAAGTTAAGTTTGAGGTCAAGTCCTTGTACTTTCTTGGGTTATACTAATAATCAAAAAGGTTATAAATGTTTAGACAACAAGGGAAGAATTTATATCTCAAGACATGTTGTGTTTAATGAACACATATTTCCTTTTGCAGAAAAAGGTGTTACTACAAGAAAAAAATTAGATACAACAAACATTACAGTTCAATCCATTCCAGTCTTGCCTAAACATTTTACCACACACAAGAATGACAAGGATCAAACCCCCACAGAAAAACATGCATCTGATACAAGGTCAGAATACAGTTCAGAGAACTCATATTCAGACATGCTACCACAACCATATGAAGGCACACAACAAACTGATAGCAATGAGAACAACACATCCAATGAGAATAAAATAACAGAAAACACAGAAAACACATCAAGTGAAAGTGATCAGGAACAACAACAAAATGTTACAGCTACCGGTCACCATATGACAACAAGGTCAAAGAGTGGAATTTTTAAACCAAAAATATACTCAGTTTCTATCAGCAATGCAGAACCACAAAATTATGAACAAGCCATCAAACATGATGAATGGAAAAAGGCCATGGATGAGGAATATCATGCACTCATAAAGAACCAAACATGGAGCTTAGTTGATCAACCAAAACACAAAAACATTGTGGGATGCAAGTGGACCTACAAGATTAAGAAAAATGCTTATGGCAGCATAGCCAAGCACAAAGCCAGATTGGTTGCAAAAGGCTATTCACAGCAGTTTGGTTTTGACTTCAACGAAACTTTCTCTCCTGTTGTCAAACCTACCACCATTCGACTTATGCTAACCCTAGCATTATGCAATAATTGAAAAATTAGACAGCTAGATGTGTGCAATGCCTTTTTAAATGGAGACCTTCATGAAGAAGTTTTTATGCAGCAACCAGAAGGGTACATCACAGAAGATAATAAAGTATGCAGACTACACAAAGCCATTTATGGCTTAAAACAGACATCAAGGTCATGGCATGAAAAACTAAAAGCAACTCTTTTGAAATTTGGATTCACTCCCACCAAATCAGACAATTCATTATATATGAAGAACAATGGCAACATCATTTATCTACTTGTCTACGTAGATGACATCATTATTACTGGTGATAATGATAATGAAATCATAAACACAATACAGTTACTTGATAAAACATTTGGCATCAAGGATCTAGGGGACATAAACTATTTTCTGGGTATACAAGTTAAAAAAAATCCAAGTCAGAACTATTTCTATCCCAAAAGAAATACATTGGTGAAATTCTCAAAAGAGCCAACATGAATGAAGCCAAATCTTTACCTACTCCTATGATCACTAACTTACATTTATCAAAGCACAGAGGTGAAGCTATCGAAAACACTAAACAATACAGAAGTATCGTTGGTGCTCTACAATACGTCACTATAACTAGACCTGACATCTGCTATAGTGTAAATAAAGTTTGTCAACACATGCAAAATCCTCTCGACGAACACTGGAAGGCAGTCAAACGTATCCTTAGATACTTAAAAGGGACTCAAAATCATGGCTTATCTCTAAAGACTTGCAATGACATAAATATAAATGCTTACAGCGATGCAGATTGGGCAAGTGACGTGGATGACCGCAGATCTACCTCTAGATACTGTGTATTTCTTGGACCAAATCCGATTTCATGGTGCATGAAAAAGCAAGCCACCACATCTCGCTCTAGCACGAAGGCAGAGTATAGGTCACTCGCAAGTGTCACTGTCGAAATAGCTTGGATAGAAACCTTAATGTCAGAATTAGGGTTCAGCATTCGAAGGAAGCCAATCGTGTGGTGCGACAATCTGAGCACTATTTCTCTCTCTGCAAACCTCATTAACACTCACGCACAAAACACATCGAGATTGATTTGCATTTTGTACGCGAGCGAACAGAAGCTGGAAGATTGGACGTAAGGCACGTTCCCACATACTATCAACGTGCCGACATCTTAACCAAGGCTCTCTTAGCCAAAAATTTCGTCAGATTGAAAGAGGAATTGAAAGTTTTACAAGACGAAGATGAGAAAAGGGGAAATAAGAAAACCCTAGATAAAATTGAGGGAGGATATCTGAAGAAACACAACAGAGCAAACGAGCCTTTATCCAACCACTAGATTTCTTCATGTATGAACCATCAGATCACACAAGATCCAAAGGCACACAAGCACTGAAATATTATGACGCGGATTACCAGTGTGTCTGGGCCTAGCCCATATTTGTATATAAATACATGTATCTTTCTATTTCGGGTTGTACATTTTTTCTATTAACAATTTGTGTGATACAAACTATTTTCTTCAAATACAAATCATATCTGATTCTGGTAAAAGTATTATCGTCTTTCACCTCTCTATCATAATCTGGATTATTTGACACATATGTTGCACATTTTATACCATGTGCAGGTTCTTCAGATTGGTCACTTATGCTCTTTGCAATATTATGCACAAATTCAGTTTCTTGCATAAAAGTCTTCCTGTGTGAAGATGAACTCTTCATTCTCTGTAGTGTTTCCTGAATTCACTTCATCTCCATATGTGTCTGTGATAAGTACCTCAAATCTATTACTAATAGGTGTATTAGTATCAATTTTTTGTTTTCCCTTATCTTTACTGCCTTATTGGTTGTTGAACTTTTTAGCATTCTTATTGATATGAGCAGTACTACTTTTGGATGTATTTCCTTCTGATTTGTGTGTGTTAAGTTCTGGTGATGTATCTGGTTGAGAACCATGTGAAGTGCCTTTAGTTTCAGCCATTGTGGGAACTTTTAGTTGCCATATTTTATGTGTTTGTGCATCATGCTTATATAAAACCTTCTTATCTTCATTGCATTTTGCACATTTATCAGTCTGATGCCCAAAAATTGACGTTCTTGTCCATCGCTAGCCTTAACTATTACTTGATTGGGATATATATTGTATTTTTGCATAATGTGTTCTTGTCATCTTTGCAGTTACACTGTCTGGTCGAAGAGGGTACCCAATGACAGTACAAATCCTGCTGAGTGCTTCCTCATCCTAATATTCAAGTCTCAAATTGCCAAGTTTTATCCAAATTAGCATCTGTCGAAGTTTATCCTTGATAAGATCCAGGGTCCATTGTTTGATGACAATATAATGAGATTCAAAGTATAAGGACCATTATCCTATATTTTTGTAGTTTCAGTTGCAGAAGTTAAATGCAAAATAAACAAGCCTTGTGAATTTGCATTTCCAGTGTTTACATCTTTATTTTCCTTGTGAATTTCATCTTTATTAATCCGATCTGAAGATTCACAATTAATAATTGTTTTTGCTCATTTTACTATAATAACAATAACTAAAAATAATTAGTTTACTTCATTTTATCACATTTCACTATATGATTGTAAAACTTTGTGATTCATTTAAAAAAAAAAACCGACTATTTTATTGTACTATCAACATCAAATTGGATGCTAATGCAATATTCCACTCATTAAACTATTAGGTAATGTCACCTTATACAAACAGTATAATTAAACTTGTCCACCTTACTTTTTTTCCAAAATATACTACACATTTCATATCCGATACAACAACATAAATACAATTAATGGGTCAATGATCACGTGAAACCCGTTGAAAATTTGTTTTTTCTCTCCTAACCGTTAATATTTTTTCATTTATCCACGCACCACAAATTTTTAATACAAGTTAACATACAAAAAGGATACGTATATTGCCATCTTGTCTAACATGCTACTAACGCATTCAACATTTAAAAAGGGTTAAATATAACAATCAAGCTCATGTCAATAGTATCTATTGTACTGTATTTAGGTTTGATATTTTCGCTCTTCAACATATATAGAATTTCTTATTGTCATCGAGAGTATTAAGGAATAATGTAAGAAGTAAGGCTAAGGCTAAGGCTAACCCACTCTTTTTATCTATTTGTTATTTGTTGCACATGCTAGGATTCAAACTGGATAAAATTGCACACTCGGTAATCAATTATTTTTTAGGCAGTGGATCACCTTGATATAAACGGTAGAATTAACTTGGTTCATGTCATTTTTCGCCAAAATATACTACATATTTCATTATCCAACACAATGAGATAAATACAGTCGATGGGTCCGCTATACTTGGAACCCGTTGAAAGATTATTTTCTTCTCTTTTCCGTCAACTGTTAATATTTTTTCATTTATCCACATGCTACAATATTTGAATAGAAGTTAACAGACAAAAATACTAATTTTAGATATATTGCCATCTGGTCTAACATACCACTAACACGCTTAAAATTCAACAAACAAATTAAAACTAACAGTAGAGCTCATGTCAATGGTATTTATTGTATTGTATTTTGGTTTGATATTTCTGCTTTTCAAATTTATAGAGCATTCTTGTTATCATGGAGAGTATTAAGAAATAAGCTAAGCAATAAGGTTAACCCACTCTTTTTATCTATTTGTTATATACGCAAGGATTCAAAATGGATAAAATTGCACAACTGATAACTAGTTATTTTGTAGGTAATGTCACATTGATGTAAACCGTAGAATTAAATAGATGGACATAATTTTTCTTCAAAATATACTGAACATTTCATCTTCGATATAACGAGATAAATACAACTAGTGGGTCCGCGATCACATGGAACCCACTGAAATTTTGCATTTTTCTCTTTTTCGTCAATCTTTAACATATTTTTCATTTATTTGCACGTTATAATTCTCTTAACATACAAAAACGGTAATTTTATATAAACTGCCGTGTTATCTAACATACTAATAACACGTAACATTTAAAAATAATAATTAAATGTAACAGTAAAACGTGTCAGCGGTATCCATTGTTGTGTAGTTTTGTCCGATATTTCCGCTCCCTAAGTTTATAGAGCACTTGCTCAAGTATCAAGAAATAAGATAAGAAGTGAGATTTCTTTTTATCTACTTGTTATTTGTTATGTAGGCATGTACTTAAAAGTGGATAAAATTGCCCCCCTCATAAACAAAAAATTAAATTACGTTATGTAAACCTTTCCCTGGTGAAAAAAATAACACACGATACTGAAATTTTGCAAATAGGCCCCCGTCTTCGCGTATAAATATTATTTTTCCATTATTTGCACATCGACTCTCAGCACTCCAATCCAGTGCCCTTCACTTCTTCGTTGTTTTTCTCTTCTCCCCTCAATTAATTTAAGCAGGTATTTTATCTTCTCGATCCTCTTTTTTTATTTTCCCAATTTCTATTCTTTATCAATTATCTCCTCCACCGACGATCTTGATGATTCTTGCCGCGTTTCTTCTGTCAGAATAAAGATATCTTTCTTATAGTATGATACACTGTTGCAATTATTCGGATTTATGGATTCTTTAATTTTTATCCTAAACAAAGTGAATATATATGTCTTCTTATGTATGTTTGATTCACTTATGATACAAGGATTAACAAGGTTTTATGAATTAGCTGTACGCAATTTAGGGCTTCCTTTTGTTGTTTGAGCTGAATGAGTGAGACTTTGTGTGAGCTGTATGCTGCACAAAGAGGATATTATCAACAACGACCTATAAAGTATTATCATACAACTTGATGTTACATGCAAAACGTATTGAAATAGTAGACTTATTTTTTTTATTTTATTTTTACAGATTTGGGGAACTTAGGTAGGCGATTCGGTAGTGTGGTTTGATTACAATTGAAAATGGATTATGGTTCTGGGGGTAGGTTGTGTACTGATGAAATGTCGAGTCGTGGTGTGTGGGACGATTCCATCATGGAATCAAGATTTTGTGGACAAGTCGAGAACGGAACTCCTTCTACCTCACCACCCTACTGGGACACAGATGATGATGATGATGGTAGGGTTGGTCTTGTTCCTTCATTGTTATATTTATCTTGATTCTATACATACTTTGATTTCCACCAGCACTTGTTTTCTACAAAGCTATTGGTTCTTTCATGTTTTAGGGTTGAAACATTGATAAAAGGGACAGTTTAATTTTCTTCCAATTTCCCTAACTATGACTTGGTACTAGTTAAAAGAGTGTTAATTGCTTTCTAAGTGCCATTGAATTTTGTTGTACTAGGTTTTATAGACTGTTTATATACAATTTGTGGGAAATTTACGAAGTAGGGCTAGTCTTTCAAACTCATGAAAATAAAATTCACGACTAAATAGTTAGGAAAACATAGTTGAACTTACGATGCAACAATGCAAGTTTAGCGTTAGACATATATGGGTGTGGGTTTAAGAAAACAGAGAGGTTCTCTAAAAGTTAATTCAATGAATACAATTGCTATGGATAGGGCCTTACTGAAGAAAAACATCATGTAGATGCAACATATTCCTGTAATTTTGAGCACCTTCTTTGCAGTTTTCATCTTGCTACTAGTTTGAGGTTGTTTAATGTGAAAAAATGATCAGTAGTCTTTTTTTTTTGTATCCTGCTCTGTAATTTGCCTTACAGATATTCTTAACAGTAAATGAAAAACTGATTTCTTTGAACATCCAAAGATTTCTGTTATTTCTTTTTTGACATTTCCTAGCACTTGTATTTTTGCAGAGTTTGCATAAGCAAATTTGTATTGTAGTTATCAGTATGGTGTTTTCATGGATTGTCATGTTTTACATGCGAATGCAAACTTTACTATTTTGTAGAAATAATTAGAAGTTTTCAACTGTTTGCAGGCCCTAAGCCTTCTGCCTTGTATGGAAAATTTACTTGGAAGATTGAGAAGTTTTCACAGATCAATAAAAGGGAACTCAGGAGTAATGCATTTGAAGTTGGTGGTTACAAGTGGTATGGATTGTAACCGTTGTTAAGAAATTGATATCTCTCCTAATTTTGCTGTGTGAAATATTTTGCAGAACTAGTAACTTTGAAATTTTCCCAATAAAGCATTGTTACATAATATACTTATTATATTTGATGGTAATCACTCAATTTTGACGTACATACACATTGCTGTATTTCAGGATGTTCTATATTTGGTTTATGAATGTTATGTTTTAATATATTACACACACACATACATATACGTATACATACGTACGTACATACATACACACATGTACACATACACATACATATACATACGTACATACATACATATATGCTTATAATATTATATTGATTAAGCACCACAAACTTTTGTAGGTACATTTTGATATACCCTCAAGGATGTGATGTCTGCAATCATCTGTCCTTGTTTCTTTGTGTTGCCAATCACGATAAACTCCTTCCAGGTTTGCAAAGTGTGCTCTATATGTTATTATATGGATGTAAGTGTTATGTGGTCTTTAGTTTCTATTGAATTTGTTAACAGGGTGGAGTCATTTTGCACAGTTTACAATTGCGGTTGTGAACAAAGATCCAAAAAAATCGAAGTACTCTGGTAGGTTTAATGTTTACTTTTGAAATGCTAGTTATCCCCTTGACATATCTACAGGTACTCTTGATTTATGATAGTACATAGTGAACCTAATATAATGATTGATTTGTGCAGATACCCTACATCGATTTTGTAAGAAAGAACATGACTGGGGTTGGAAAAAGTTTATAGAGATATCTAAAGTATTTGATGGATTTGTTAATGATGACTCACTTGTCATTAAAGCTCAGGTTCAAGTCATCAGGTACCGATTTTTTTTCTGAGCTTATTGTATGCTATACCATCATTGCCTTTCCTATAAAGGAGTGGAGATCAACAGTACCTGCTTGCCCAGCCCGCTTTACCTGTCTGAATAAACTTGTATAGTTAACCTGTTTAAAAGCGTGATGTTCAGGTAAGGGTTGGTGCTTCTAATCAGCCCTGCCCATACCATCTTTTGTTCGTCAAAAGGACCAGATTCTTTTGTAATAAATAATAAATATACATTTTCAGTTTTATTTTGATTATTTTTTGTTCAAAGTTCTTAATAAATCAGTGACCAGTTAAATTGGTCTTGTCTTGGTATCCATGTATATGACAGGTTATGTTAGAATAAAGAATTTCATTAATTAGACGGGCATAGTAAGTTTAGCATAGTGTTGATCATTTGTAGTTGTCCCAAACCATTCTCAATTAAACCCGACAAATTTGACTCCCCTTTTCTTGCATGAACATTTTATGTTTATCCAGGAAATGTGTGAATGAATACGATGATCTGTGGGTGCTAATTTTTAAATATAGCGGAAGGAGCTAGTCTGTTAATTTTAATTGTGTGCTCTCAATCTCTCAAGGGAATAAAATATACTGAAGTTCTCGAGGACTTAGAAAGTCAACGTTTCTTAGTAAGAATTGTGATTCGGTATTTATTGCGTTGGAAACTTTGTGAAAACTTATTTCAAGCTTTATTTGAAATAGCTTTCCTACTGAAGTTTTTAATAAGGATCACTGATATTTTAAGTGAGGGCAGTCTTTAAAATAATAATTGATAATCACTATACATATGTATTAAGTTGAAAAATAAACAAAATTTTCTTTCTGTCCATTGAATAAACTAGTCAAGAGATGATTATCAATTTTCTTATTGATGCAAATTTTGTTAGCATGATAACATCTTAAGAAAGTACAAACACAGGGAAAAAAACCATGAAATATATATATATATATATATATATAATGAATCTGATAATTCATTTTGTGTATTACTAATATATGACATGCATGATATGTGCATGCATGTACGTGCTAAAGAAATGCAGTAAAATATAAAAATCAAAAGGTAGTTTATTTAATTTCAACGTAGTAAAAAGATAACACAAAGGATAATCGTGTACATTCACTTTTATTAATAGTACATATATTATCAAAAGATTGTTATTATTGAAAAATGCTATAATGTTTAACCTTATCTGATACTTAGAATCTCCTAATCGTTTAACCAATAAAAAAGTAGAAAAAATAATAATACTACCTCTTTCCAAATTCGTTCTTGTTATTTTTTTTAAAGATCCAGAGAGCCAAGCTTTGATTGTAAACTTATAGGGAATAAGAACTATGCCCAACCCATACTTGGGTACTTTCACATGTTTAGTGTAGTTGGCGAATATCGAACTCTCGACCTCATTGGTGGAAGCCGGCTACCGCAACCAACTGCACTACACATGCGGGGCACATTCTTGTTTTTTTCACACTTAAGTCCCTTAAATTTTCTGTAAACAGGAATCAAATTCGCCCTTCTCCTTGATTATCTCCTATAAGTTATACATATAAATCTTTCACGATCTAAAAATTTCATCTAATAATCTCAATCTATTTTGTACGCATTCACACTCCTCATCAATCTTTATATACATGCATGTATATATCTATGTTTATATATGTATCGGGAAAATATTTTATATACGAGTGTTACGACGCGCATGACGATGGATTGCACTTCGTGCATGAATTGTTTTTTTATAAATTGTATAAGTTTAAATCATTTGAAATTTTTTTTTTTGCACAAATATTTAACCATATATTTGCGTTGAAATGATATGCATTTAGTTTTAATTTTTCTTTTTAAATTTTACCAACTAATTCTTTTAGTTTTTATTTTTATTTTTGATATTAGTTACTAAAGAATGAATTTAACTTTTTATTGGTTAAATTTTTTATTTCTGTTATTAATTAGTAAAAAACGACTTTGGAAAAAAGTTTATTCATTAGATCCTATTTTTAAGTGATATTAAATAAACGCGTTTTGAATTGGTAAAAAACTGTTAGATCCTATTTTTAAGTACTATTAATATTTAATAATATTTGTAGAAGGGCATTTTTGGTAGTTCACGTTGATACCAAAAAAGTGTGACACTGAAGGTATTGCAACTATTAATAAAAGATATGACATGGATTCATAGCTGTGTTATATATAGCACATAGAGGAACTCCTGAATCAGTCACTTCCATTCCTCTTGTTAGACCATTCATAGCACTCATGGCTACATTTCTAACTCGACGATTTTCTAATAATTGTTGTACTTCGCATGACACATTATTTCGCTGACCGATAGTATCTTGGTCTTTAACTACCAAGTCGTTAGGCATCTTTCCCCAAGGAACCAACATCTAATACGAGGCAATAATTTGAGTGATATGCCCTATGTTTTATTCTTGAACCGTGGAAACCGAAAACCAGAAGGATTCGGATTGATTTTCATACCCATGGTCAAGAAAATATATTCTTGAGCGCATGTTTTTTGATCAAAAAGTATTTTTTTTAATCACGAGCTATTTCCCTTGGTTAACAATACTTGTTTTACTCATATTGGCAGGTTCCTCAGTTTACTTTGTATAGAGAGAGTTCTTGAAATAATATTTTTATTTCCTGATTATTATTTTCTAATCGAGACGCTTTTTCTCAAAAGAAAAAGTCATCTCATATTCTTTGTTAAATAGTTTGTGTATTATTTTTCTTCTAATGAGGATCATGGATCTTAAATCGATAATTTTTTCTAATCCGGTTTTTACTCATCTTGATTAAATCATGATATTTTATCTTCTTTTGACGTAAGCAACCTTAAAAGAAAACAAACTAATATTTTTCTGTTCATTCATTTAGGAAATATCAAATTTAGAGGAAATAATAAGAAATTCATATAATACTACATTTTTTTTTGTCATATAAACATATGCAAGTTCAAAGCAAATATAAAATCTTTTTCACAAATTTAGTTTTTTACACATTGCATTTTACAATAATAGTATGTACAACTTGCTAGTTGCTAGTGCTATGAAAAGCGCTGCTTATGCTAACATATCTGTTTAGCTCATAGAATTGTATTTGAACTGGGTGCAATTATATCTTCATGTGATGCTCTATTTTTATTTTTTTTCTTACATGAGAACCATTTCCTTTTTCATAATGGTACCTGCTTTTGCATTTTGGTACACAAGGGAGAAAGCAAATCATCCGTTTCGATGCCTTGATTGCCAGTATAGGAGAGAGCTTGTTCGTGTATATCTGTCGAATGTCGAGCAAATTTGTCGCCGTTTCATTGAAGATAGAAAAGGAAAGCTTTGTAAGCTAATTGATGATAAAATGAGGTGGTCAAGGTAATTTCTCGCTAAGTTTTTGAAATCAATATATAGATATATTCTAATCTGTCCTGATTTCATTTTAGCATATTAGTCATGAGCAGTTAGATAATATATTATGCTTTTGCTTAAATGCTAAAAAAACATGTATTACCTGAATGGAATAAAATAGTCCCCAAACATTAAGAATACAATTGTCCCCAACTTTAAAGAACATGCAGTGTCACAACTAGATTAGCATATTGTGTTACTTTTTTTAGCATTGTTCTCCCAGAAGTTTTAGTATGTAATTGGCAAATGAAATCATAATGCAAAAACAAAGCTACACTAGTTGATTGTGTCAAAATGCAAGTTTGTTCAGATATTGCAGTTAGGATATTGCTAAGGTATTTATTGAATTAAATGGAGGATTGGAGCATGTTTGCAGTTAACCTAGTTCTTTCATCAAATAAGTTTGCAAGTGTGGTTTTCTTAAATGATATTGTACTTTGTGATTGCAGTTTTCGTGCTTTTTGGTTAGGAATGGATGAAAAAAACAAGGAGCAAATGTCGAGAGAGAAAACTGACAATATACTGAAAGTAGTTGTAAAAAACTTTTTTGTAGAGAAAGAGGTAACATCTACATTAGTTATGGACTCTCTTTATAGTGGATTGAAAGCTCTTGAAAGCCAAAGCAGGAGCAAGATCAAGAAAGGTAAAATGAAACTAGTAGAAGGAGAGGAAAAATTACCAGCTCCTGTAGTGTATAGCGAGAACAATATGTTTGTTTTGAGTGATGATGTTCTACTATTGGTGGAGAGGGCTGCATTGGGTCCTATTCCTCTTCAGCCTCTAACTTCTAAAAACGAGAAGGGCTCACTGAATAGCACAAAGGTTGGGTATTAGATTGCACACATTCTTTCTCCTTCACATTTATCAAAATTATGGTTTTCCAAATTATCTTGCAGGATGCAAACTCTGGAGAGGATTTTAACAAGGACGTCATTGAACGTGATGAAAGGAGATTAACAGAATTTGGTCTGAGAACCTTGGAATATTATATCTTATTTCATATCTTCAGGTAATGACTCAGCCCATTTATTGTACTTTCTGATGAGTTTCATCCATTTTCCTATCTTCATTCCATTGGCATAGTGCTTTCCAGTCCATGTCCTAATTATCAATGACGGTCTCTGAAATTGTTTTCGACTGGTTATAGAATCTGCTCACATCATTTTGTTATCTTGCGGAACTTACAGTAGAATAGATGTTGCCCATAAGGAAGCAGTGGCTTTAAAAAGACAAGAGGAGCTCATTAGGGAAGAAGAAGCAGCTGAACTAGCAGAAATTGAGCTGAAAGCTAGACGCAGTGCTGCCGATAAAGAAAAACGTGCAAAGAAAAAACAGGTTCAGTTTTTGATTGAAATATTTAAATATACCTCCATGGTCTATTACTGTGGTTAAATACTAATAGATTCTGATCAAAATATTCGATAGCTTGTTTAGGGCCTTGCTACATCTTCCATGTTGATTACCTCATACCTTCCCCAAGTGTTTGCATAATACCCTGTTGATTTATGCGTTTGTGTTCACGCACGCTAGATTCACGAAATTCTGAATACTTTGACAGACATTTTTCCCCTGTCATTTGAAAACTATTAGAAAACATTAATGATTGTAGGGTGGATAAGCAAGCATTAAACTTTATAGATGGCATATGATATATAATGAAGATTTTAAGGTGGGAATACATGAACACTATTAGATTATATGGGTGCTCGAGCCCACTGATTTGTTTAAATTTCTAGCTATGATATACAAATAGTTGCAAAAGCATGCATCTTCAACTTCAATATTCCCAACTGACATGAGCTTTTATTAAACATACATGCGAAAGGTTTGAGCGTTTATTTGATACCAACATATACGTGAAAAGTTTGTGCTTTCCTCGGCATATATTTCTGTAATGCTGCAAGTTTCTGTTTTACATTGTATATTCTATTGCGGCTAATTACAATTACAGTTTTCATCTACTATTTACTGCAGCCATAGCTTAATTTATTAAATGTTTCTATAAAATTGTGCAAAAACAAATGATACAACACCGAACTTGGTGGCAAGATTTTATCTGAACCTCATTTATAAATTCTTACAAGTCGATCCAGTTTGACTATATGAGTAGGTTTCCTATACAATGTGAAAAATAAATGAGAACATTGAACATGGACAACCTGATTTGGCCGTTTTTTGCTAGTTTGTGCAGTTTTTAATCTGGTTTATGTTTAATATATTTGTCCAATATATGTTACTCAAATCATGTCATAATTTGTTACTGTATATTGGATTCAAGTCATAATATGTTACATCAACAGGCCAAACAGAAGCGGAATAGTCGCAAAATCAAAGAGAAAACAAAAGACGAAATAGTGAATATAATTTTACAAGATAAGCACCAGGTGCAAAGTTCACCAGATGAATACTTATATGAAGAATTATCTACCAATCAGGAAGAAAATATCATCGAAAATAATTGCATAGAACAAAATGCTTCTGAAACATCCGACACTGCTGATGATTTAGTTGAAACAGCACAACCCGACATAGAAGAAAATTCAGTTACAAATGCATTAGAAATCAATTCTGGAGTAGATGCTAATAACATTCTAGTGCAACATGAGCAAGTTGAAAAGTGTACTGCTGTTATGGATGATAGCTCCTCAACATGCTCATCGGAAACAATTCCTTCTGTTGTAATAAATGGATCACATAAAGGCAATTCTGTGAAAACCAGCAGAAGCCAATATAGGTGTGCTGTGTTACATTTTTCGTTGAAATACAATAAAATTAGAGTGGGGGTAAATGCACCCACATTCTGTACTTCATAGTGCACAATCTTCATTTTACCTTTGTTCATTCTACCGTCTACTTCATATTTTACCCAATTTTATCTAACATTTTACCCAATTAAGCCGGTGCTGTACTGCCGATCGGCATCATCTGCCCAAACGTGTTTGCTTTATATTGTCGTAAGTGGTCTATGCTTCGATCAAGAATATATTACCGACTAGTTATATATTGTCCATCGGTAGTACATTGCCAAATGATTGGGTAAAATGAAGCAGCGTGCAGCTTTTTTATTTTATTTTTTAAACGGTAAAATACAGTTCATATGGGGTGGCATTTAGCACGACTCTAAAAGTTATCTTCACTGTTTTCTTCACATTCTATTACTTATGTTATGTGCGTAGGGGAAAGAATCAAATGAATAAAGAGACTTGCACCAAAGCTTATGATGATAGAGGCACAAAGCCGGAGTCACGACCTGAGCCAGAGACAGTCAATTTGTTGATCGACGAAAGAAAAGTCAAGGTAGAGCAAGTCAGTAGAATATATCCTATATCATCCTAGTTAAGAATTGAAAGAAGTGCATCATTTTGTATGCTCCTTCAGTGCTAGAGTGGTTAATATCATTGTTTTTCAAATTAAAGCATATATTTCATAGTATATCTGAAAATTAAATAGGAGTATTTCGCATTGGAAAAAGGCATAGTATGTCATTGACTTGGAAGTTGGAACTAAATAGGAGTATTTGGTTTTGAAAAATAAAAAATAAAAAAAAATCCTTCTTGAAAATAAAACAATTTTCTGTTTAAGTCATTTTGCCCCAAACCTCCTTTGATTGAACTTGATGGCAGCAATTGATTTTTATTAATTTTATTTTGCATCGTCGAAATTTGATTGGTCCCCCATTGGGTAAAGATGCAACCAATAGCATAAAATATTGTTGGAGGAAAAACGCCTTCCTTTTGTGATATACAACTCAGATCACCTCATAAGTGCTCTTATAGCTTGAGCATGTTTCATAACAATAAAATAAGACAATGGTTAACGAAGGTTAACAGTATAGATCACCTTATAAACTGGGCTACAATATAGATCAAATATGATACGTTGCAAAGCTGGCCGGAGAAGAAAGAAAAAATGTAATACAATGGTTAACGATAACTGATGAACAAAATAACGTTAGAACTAGGGCTGGATTCGGTTGGGTACCAAAATTTATATTCAAAGCCGTTACAATACCGATTTATCTAATAATAGAAAAATCAATACCATTACCAACTAGAGTAATGCGAAAACCGCTTCAGTTTGTGGTAGATAATGATTGGTAATAAGCTTTAACCATTTACAAGTATCATATCTATTTGCATACAATATTCTATGTTTAAAAGAGTAAATATTTAGATTTTTTATTACATGAATATTTGTTTGTTTAATTTTTTGTAGTCAAACAGACAAGAAAACGGTGGGGAAAAAGCTCAAATAATATATAATATCATTTTTTTTTTCAATACATGATAAGAATTGCATTCAATCTAGTATCATAATAACATTTTACAAGATTTTCCGTTAAATCAGTGGACATAAGATGTTAGATGCTATATACGGTACCATATATTTTCATGCGTTTCGTTTTGGCAAATTGTACCAATCAAACCGGTTACCTTTTTTTCGGTACCGTTTTGGTTGCAGTTGATAATTGTAAGTAAGCGGTAATATGGTAGAAATGTCTGGCCTTAATTAGAACAAGTTTAAAATGATGTATATGCACTTATGAAATGAATGATATATGTGCGGAGACTAATAATATTGCAATGTAACAGATATCCAAGGAGGAATCAACATCTGTACCAAAGGAACCGAGAGCTGAAGTCACCAAAACCGATGCCAAACCATCTTTCACTTCAAGAACCAATACATACTCACCGAAACAAACCCAAAACCACTCTTCCGAAAACGCCCCTGCTCCCACACTCATGAAAACGCCAACCAAAAGTCCACCCGAGTCGGCCCACCCAAAAGAGTCCATATCAAGGCCCTACAGCGCTCCTCTTATTCCACCTCAAAGGCCATCAACCATCTCCATTACACCACAACCATCATCTTCATCCTCCTCGTCATCTTCATCTTCATTATCCCGCTCCAACAGCGCAGCGGGTCGACTGGGCGCAGACCCGTACCCATCCCCACCCTTCATCCCCCACTCGTACCGAAACGCCATAACAGGCACGAACGAAGCATCTACCACCCGGCCCATCACCTTCACCTACCCGCACCAAAGCCCTACAGGACCCGGACTAACATTCGGGTCTGTGAACCCGATGGCCCGACACCTGCAACCGAGAGACGAGCCCGACGAGTTCCCTCACATGGACATCATCTACGATCTGCTCGACGAGGACAGGGTGGCTGTTACCGAAACGGAATACTATCATAACGGGTACGGATATCATCACTATTATAATCAGTGGCCTCCTTACGGTCTTCCCTACGATCACGATGATGGTCGGTTCGGGTATAATAGGTATGCGTACAATGCCCGACCCGGTAACACTTGGCCTCAAAATGGGCTTTGATATATGTATTCTAGGTGATTTGGTTACATTTGGATGAGGATTCAAGGTTATTAGCATAAACCTTTGTTTTATTTAGACAAAGTCTTGAGTGATTGTGTTTTTTTTTTAATGCTTGATTACAAGGTTTTTACTACACAAAAAGATGAAGAAAGGATTGGTTTCTTTACATCCTTTTGAATTGCTGTTGTTGTAGCAACTATCTTTTCAATGCAAAAGTTTTCCCTTTGAATATATATAAAAGGTGTGGTATGCTGAGTATTGTTTAGCACACTAGATGTTCTCTTCATGAGCAGCCAGGACAAACTGTTTGTATCATGTCAGTAGCTACATTTACTGCAAACCTATTATGTCAAAAGGGTGGCATTCCCTAGTGGGGCTTCATATGTTTTGATACACATGGTTGATTTCTCATTATCAAAGCATGCTTATTGCATTGAAGTTGTTCTTTTATTCATTTCCGTTTTTTTTTTATTTGTTTATACCAAAAGCAAATTATAGTATGAAACTTGTTATTACCCTACCATTACCGACGTAACTTTTGATTTTGTTGTTCGATATTGGTGGTTTTTTCATTTGACAGATACTTAAGTATGGAACAACTTTCCTGTACGTCCCTTTTTGAAATTTTGAAGTTTATTAATGTTGAAACATGTTTCAAGTTGGATTAAATTTTTTGGTCTGGGTTGGTATTTTTAGAATTTTTACTCGTTTTGGCCATAACTTTTAGGCCTTCTGCCTTTTTCGATGATTTTGTATGTTTTTGAAAAGCTAAGATGATAATGAACAGCTTTTGTTTTAAGAGTTTTGCAAATGTTTTCTAGACAAAAAAATGAAATTAAAGAAGTGAGCCTGCATGTTAATTTGAGTATCATAAGCTCTGTTGCTAAGTTAATTCACTTTATCTTCTTATATATGAATACTATATAAGAAAGTTGCTTGCATATGTTCTTTAGTTGAGTAAATTCCTTGTTATTAAATTATACACACACACGTGTGTGTGTTGTTTTGAGTTGAGAATGGGTGCATGCATATCACATAGATTGAGTTTGGCATATACTTGAATATACATTAAGCGAACTTGCTTAAAAACGCTAATAAGGTATGTTTTACGCTTACATACCTATACACAGTGTTATGCACTGTGAATCTGACCATTTATTGATCGCGTATAATTGTATATTTATATTGTAATTATTAGAAAGTCTCTCCATAAAGTAGGTTCTTTCGATTTTTTTGGAAAGTTTATACTTGTTAGAATTAAAGAAAAATTTCAAAGAAACTATTGAAGATTATATGTCTATTCTTCGCTCTATTATATTATTGCATTGATAGGATAAATTTAAACAAATGATATATATTATTTAGGATTTTATCAGATGGACGCAGCAGAAGCGTAGCAAAGAACGTTGTTATACTAAATTGCGAAGACGCAATTTCTTTAAAGAGTGGAGTCCGTATTATCACCCTTCCGAGTTAAATGAAATAATACATTAAAATTTGTAACGATCCAAAATTTTATTGTTTTGATTTGAGAATATTTAATTAATTTTAAATGTTCAATCGATGGTTTTTTATAATCAAATAACCCTCTTTTAATCAATAAATAATGACGGAGAACTCATTATAGAAATTTGTTTACATAAATAATAAATTATGATGGTAAATTTTTATTTAAATAATTAATTTAATTACACTTGTTTTAGTAATAATTCTTTTCAATTAATGTGTGAAATTATCATCATGTGGCACCGTCTTGGATTTTGACGAAATTAGATTCATTCAGTCCGGAATAATGAGTTGATGGACGTCGTCGAATTTTATGACGATCGGACGTGCCTTGGGTCGTACGAGCTCGAAACGTAAAGCGATTTTAATTGATAATTTAATGATAGTATTCTTTATTATAAATAACCCCCAAACCCTTGTTTCCTCTCCATCACTTCCTCTCTCTCTCATTTTTCTTTATTTTCATCTCCTGTAACCAACAAAAGCAATAACCGCCATTTAAATTTAAATGTTCCTGGAGCAATGGTCCACGAAATTCGTTAATTTTGGATCCGTTGGATTCGTATAGTGAAGAGCTTCAAATCCATACCAGTTTTATCGCGTGCGGTCTTGTTTGGGGGTGGTCGATGTTTTGGCCATGGTGCTAGGATTCGCGTTTGTAGGGGACGAAGAGCGAGTTAGGCGAAGTGGAGGGTATGCATGAATTTCTCTTAGCAAGGCGCAACTAGAGGCATCATCGCTTGGAAGTCCGATCTCGCTTTAAGGGGTACGACATTTTTGCTGTAGCAA
This sequence comes from Allium cepa, assembly GCA_030765085.1. Taxonomy (NCBI): domain Eukaryota; kingdom Viridiplantae; phylum Streptophyta; class Magnoliopsida; order Asparagales; family Amaryllidaceae; genus Allium; species Allium cepa. The sequence continues at coordinate 26,287,455 of CM060939.1, read as the reverse complement.
GGCGTGGCTTCGGTCGGGATTCGTTAGAGATGAACGAACTTGAGGTCGTTGGGTCCAGGGCCGAGGAGGTCGTGAAGTGGAGTGCAATGGAGGCGGCGGTTTGTCGATTAGTGAAGTGTAACAACCCGATATTTTCAACCATTCGCATCCGAACACGTCAGACTTGAATTGCTCAAAATACCAGATTGTTAATTTAAAATTTGGCAAAACTCAGCATATACAATAAATAAATCAAGCACAGAATCGCAGACACAGTGTAATATAATAATAATGCAGCGGAATAGATAAACAGTAGTTCATGAAGGTACTATATTAAAATCAGAGTTAGAAATAAAATACAACAGAATATCTCAAATAAGCCGAAGTCTCAAATACAAATTGATGACATCTCTGAACAAAGCAACTGGAAAAGCTGAAAGTGGAATCTATAGTTGGATCTCCAAAAGAAGCTCCAAACTCCAAAGGCGAGTCTCAAATGCTGTATCACTCAGTCTGATCCGAGCGTAAAGCAAAACACAAAACACTCGAGTCAGGATTAACATTCTTATATCAACAAATCCAACTCAAGTGAAATATCAACTGAAATACAATTAACTTAAAGGATGTTTGAGATAACCATCCTCTATGGATCCATGGAACTATCCACTAGGTGGAAATATATGCTAATAACAACCAAACGCCGTTACAACACCGTGGTCCTTTCAAAATAATTTATACTTCAAAACCGAAATATCATTTCCATTAAATATATATATTTCCTCAATTTCACAAATTGATTCAAATCAACTCGAGTTCCAAATTCAAATTTAATTCAATCTAGATTTATCCATTTTTATTCAATTCAGTTTCTAAATAACAAATTCAAATTATATCGATTTCAATTACAGATTTGAATCACAAAATAAACCATTCCACTTTCAATATGTTTCAAACTTTAAATATTCAATATTTTCAAACTAAATTTAACAATTTCATATATATATATATATATATATATATTTGATTTAACTTCATTATTATTTAGTCTTTGGAATATTCACATATTAACTTCTATATTATTTAAACAACCTTAAATTACATTTAAACTAAATATTCCATTCGATTTAGTTAAATTTGAAATATCCATTTAATCACTTTAAATCAAAAATCAAGTTATAAAAATCAAATCTTAAATTTCAAATTCAATAGTTCAAATCGATTGAATTAAGTAGAATTCTTAATTAAATACAATTTCAATTAATTCAACTTAATCTTCCTTAACTCATACAAATCCTTGAAAATCTATTTAAAAATATAATACTTAGACATATTATATTGATTAATCAAACTTTATCAAATTAAAGTTTATTATTAAATCTACTTATGTTAAAAATTATTTATATATATAAAATAATTTCAGTATTAAATAAAATCATATAAATTTCCTTCAAACCATAGAAATCATTTCAAAATACTCATATATAGACCAACGGTGTCTGTATATAACTTTCCATCCCATGGTCAAGTGATACAGATATTTTTCATTGCAATCCGTAATTTAAATATATACGGGTAGATATCATTTCCACCCGTAATCCCAAATTCAATTTCCAATGAAAATCGCTTAGGTCTATCATTTCAACCCATAATGATTTTCTCCTATTCTAAAATCCATTCGAGTATGTATCATTTCAACCCATAGGGAATTCTATACTAACATGGAACTTGCATAGTGATAACAGATATGATAATAATAATAACAGGTATATATCATCAAATAACAATAAAATATAAACAAGAGGGCATGGTGTCATATCCCACAGGTGAACAGATACAGATAATAGCATCTACAACAATTTAAATAACTACAGCAGCATATTTCACTTGTCGTTTCAATTGAAATCAAATTTAATAAATACAAGAACGTTAATCGTGAGTGATTGCTCACCTTTCGAGGTTAGAGATTACAAAGATGACACGGATACGCACTGATACAGACATTGAAATTGAATTACGAATTCAATCACAAATTTCAACGTAAAGTAGGATTGACACGAGTTAGATGGACAAAGCTGATAAATTGAAAATCAATAACCAAAAATCAGTTTGACAACAATTATATATATTATTATTATTATTTCCATAAAATCAATATTTAATTTGAAACAAATATTAAAATAAAACAACATATATAAAATTTAAAAATCATAGTTTTAAGTCAAAATACATATATCAAAATCTACCATATATACTAAATTTAAAATAAATATTTATGTAGCTAAACGAACATATCACTTTATATATATATATATATATATATATATATATATTAAAATATACAACATAAACAACAATATCTATAAACCTTTAATTTAAATCAAATAGTTAACAAATAACTATACTATGCAGACTAATAATGTAACAAAACAAAATAGACGGACAGATTAACCAAATGTGCTCAGACCATATGCGTAGATTATATGTATATATATATATATGTGTGTGTGTATATATATATATATATCCAAAATATCTATGCGATTGTGCAATAGCAAAGTTACACTTTGTAAACAAATATAACCTTATGAAATAAAATAACAATAATCTGATATGCAATCAGATCATATATAATACTGTCAAAATTTATACAAATCAATTTTTAAACAAAATACTATTGGAAATTTATACACCCACATCCGTATATATACACAAACTAACTGTCGAATTATATAGATATACATTGCACCGAGGACACACACCCAGTTTAAACACATATATTTATATATTCACTTCAAAATCCTTAACAGAGAATATATTGAACTACTACAAAACCCACTTTAAAGATTTAAACGCAATATATATCTAATATTGTAACTTGTTCAGACCGAAAGTTTAAAATGTAAAATTATACAATATATATAAATATCAACCAATATAAACTTTAAAATGTATACAACCTAAAATGTTAAAATTTATATACTGACTCACCACAACCAAAATAATATATATACCTTTGAATCAAATTACAATCTAACAACCTTTATACGAAACATATATACGACTCATTTTTTTTATAATCTGGAAAACATATTTGAATATAAATACAGTGTAATTTACATCATATATATACACTCATGCATGCCCATGTACAGTAAAACAACCTTTACCACAACCAATATATAAATAACGGAACATATTTTATATGTTATATATATACCTTAAATCATATTACAATATAGCACCCTTGTACAAAACATATATCTGAAACTTTATAACACAAACATTGTTAAACATACTTTATATAATATATATACAACCGACGTGTAAACTATAATCAAATCTACCTTTACAAAAAAAAAACTATACCAAATTTATGACTTAATATAAATATAAACCCATAACATATATACCTGAAGCCGACCCATATTTTAAAGTTACCATGCAACACAAATTTAGAAAAGCATACTTTATAACGCACTGCACAACCATAAAAAAATATGAAAAGGAAAAAACATATATAACAATCTAAATATCAGTATAATATATGTACACTGTATATACATACAACACAATATAAAAATAATAAAATAAAATATTTATATAAATATACCTTATTAATACATACATATATCCATACCTTAATGCATATTCAAACAAAAGAAGCTCGACCATCAAGGAGGAGGCGGCGGGTCTCGGAGAGTCATAGGCTGTGGTGCTCACGGGTAGCTAAAGGAGGATGGGCACGGTTGCCTGGTGGGGCCGAGACCGGCTGTGGTGCGTCGGCGACGTTGATGCGGGCTGGAGGGTGATAGGCGGAGGTGGGTGAGGCTGTGCTAGGGGTGGCCGAGGCTGCTCTAGGTGTTCGGGGGAAAAAAATGAGAGGAGGGGCGGTGGTTGTTGGAAGTGGGAAGAGCTTCGAATAGAAGGGGAAACGAGCATGCGCGAGGAATAATGCAGACGTGTACCTATTATTATTATTATTTTCTTTAACTAACCACAGCCGAACGAAGGGAAGTGGGCAAGGGGAAGAGTGAGGAGGGGAAATGGCAACAGGAATGTACAAATGAGTGACAACGAGATATATGAGGAATTTGTAGTAACCAATATTTTCAAACGGAACAATAAATAAGAGAGAACGAACCGTTAGAAACAAAGTGTTGAATGGAAGGATAGAAATGTTAGCAATGAATTGGGAATAGTGATGGCCCCTTAAATTCTGGAATAATAAAAGCAACAGCTATGATTTATACGGTGACAGGTGAATGAGCACAAGGAATTGAAAGGCTCAAACATACCGATACGGCGAACCGTTTTACGGATTCCGTTGTGTATCAGACTCCGAAACACTGAATTGAATATACCGTAGAGATCAACATGACGATACAATCAAAACAGTATACAGATATAAGTGATACGATTGAATTATAAAAGTTCGAATTTCCGCTAGCGGAAAATGCAGCTAAAACGCAGAAAACAAGATCGACAGAGCTATAGAAGTCCGAATTTGATGAAACGGAATTTGACGTCTCACTCAGAAAATTATTTGCAAATTTTCTGTATAAAAATATTCAGGTTTGGAAATTATTTTATTAACATCAATTTTAAACCGATTTAGAATTTAACAATAAAATAAACATCAATATTATCAGATGAAAATTTACCAGTTGCTATGTTTAAATAGACGTATTCCAAATAATAAATTTTCATTTTCAAATTTTATTGTTTATAATTTCACAAACTTTCAATAAATTATCTTATTTAAAACCATTAAAATTTTCGGGCCGTTGCACTCTCCCCCACTCAAAACTTTTCGTACTCGAAAAGGAAGGAGGTAGGAGAATAGAACAACCAGAAATAAAAGTAGATTGAAAGTCAAGATTAAACAATTAATTTGAAACTATGTGAATTCTACTCGAAATATTCATTTGAAAACTTTATTTGAAATTCAATTTTCTTTAATACTTTAATACTTTTCCAAACCCATTTGTAAAATTCCCTGCTTCCTTTATAAGTACCATTTATATGTTTAAATAACACCTTTATAAATATATGAAAACTAATTGAAAACAATTATTTACATCATTAGTCATATTTACAAAGAAGCTATTGAAAACATTAAATCCATAATTCATAAATTTATAAATTTTATCTAAAGATACTTTTCAAATATTATTAATAAATCAATAATCATTTACTTTAAATTGGTTTTATTTAATTAATAACTTCTAAAATATTTATAACATTAATAATTTTCTATTAAACCATATCGTATATAAATAAAAAATATTCAAAAAGGATATATTCAAAAAGGAAAGGAAAGTAGATTCGGAAAAACAGAATATAGGAATAAATAAAGCTGATCAGATAAGGTAGATTCAACAGAATAGTATTAGGCACGAATAATTAATTCAAACCATAAGAATTTTGATTTCAAATATTAATACAAAATTTCTTTATTAGAAATACTTTTATAATAAAATACCATTAAAATAAACTACTTTTATAATAAAATATTTTTATAGTAAAATACTTTTATCGATACAAATTTTCCTTACGAAAATACTTCTATAACTCGATGTTTCAACAAGTTTATCCTCGTTCTTGCAGACTCCGGCCATGCGTTGATCAGGCGCAAAGCTAGAATTCTTCAAGTACTTAGTAGACCTGTTTCTACACTCAGTGAAAATACTTGAAAAACCTTCAAAATCGATATGGAAAGTACAATACAAACAAATCAACCGAATCATGGATTGCAGATACACAATGGTTATGCCTGAATCCCCCAGGAAACATCCGTACCTTTAAGCAATCACTGCCTTGCGAATTACGCCATGATAACCAAAACCCGTGGACCATAAGATACACAACGGTTATGCCTGGATCCCCCAGGAAACATCCGTACCCTTAATGCCTTGCGGATTACGCTACGACAACAAAACCGGTAGACGGTGGATATACAGTGGTTACGCTTGGATCTCCCAGGAAACATCCGTACCCTTTAAGCAATCTCTGCCTTGCGGATTACGCTACCACAACAAAACGACCATGGGTAACGCCATGGAAGAACACTCGAGTATCACATCCGAAAAACCAAATTAGAGAGAATAATATTGATAGAATGAATCCACAATGTGGCCACAAAGCGGATATCAAGCAGAAGGCACTTTCCATATCCTTACTTCGAAAATATGTATCATATAGTACCTTTTCAAATCAATTTCAAATATCATACTTATATAAAGTCCATTATATAATATTTCATTTTCAAATCGAGCACCTTTCCAAATTACTTAGCTTTGAAAACTTAAACCTCGCTTTGGAAGTGTTCGAACATTCAAAATAGTCAGTGAAATCAAATTTCAAATCCAAGAGTTGGAAATCAGCAACAAATCAGTAAATCAATTTTAATAGATAGGGTTATATCAAATCCGAAACTCGAGGACTGAACACCGGTCTCGCTTCAATCATTTCAAATATATATATATATATATATATATATATATATATATATATATATATTTCCAATATCAAATCATACTTCAGAATTTAAAATCAAAATTGGTTTCACAAAATCACTCGCATAGCAAAGCTACTAAAAGTGGCCTCTTCCCCACTTTGAAACTCGAAAATCAATGTCGATGATGCGTGCACTCATCACTAAATTATTTTCCAGCGACACAAGTGAGTTCTGGACTTCTATTTTCTTGAAAACTTCTTTGAAATTTCTTCGAAATCATTGAAATTCATTTGAACTCATTTGAAACATTTCTTATTCGGAAAATACTTTCAAATCATATTCTTATATTTTTTTTCAAAATTTTAAAACCAATTTCAAAATACCGAAGTTCAATTCCTCAAATTTCAAATTTAAAACCCTTCAGTTATAAATCATTTTTATATATAAATCAATTTCTTATATAATTTTCAAAATTTCAAATCCTTTCAAAATTTCAAATTCTCGCTTTTAAAAGGTATACAATCCTTATCAAAAACATTTTATCTTTTATATGTAGAATATAATCATACCTATCAAAATAGTAATTTCGGTATATAAAACAATTTCTAAAATACAAACAAACCCGATTTTTCAAAGGAAGATTCAAGAATGGATTCCAAAACAAAGATAGAGATTCAAATTAGAGGGACTTTAATCAAATAGAGTTCTGATTCGAAGATAGGCTCAAGCGAAGATGAGATAGTTAAATTACAAAATGGAAGACGAATGTACTTATATAAATCGTGGGCGACCTTAACCGAGTCAACTGTGACTTTAAGAATATGATCGATGCGGAATTCTAAGGCAAATCGACATTCGATCGCCCGAGATAGAATTTGGCATAGCAAAAGATAGCATCATCTGAACCAAAGGTATATAAATCTTCGGTGAATCAATTCCAATTGTAAAGGAGTTTCACCACTTTACAAATTATCCAAAGATTGGCGGGATCGCCTATTCTTATAGAGATCATTCAAAGTGGAGTTATGAGATACTCCGAAATCAAGAAACATGAATATGGAGAGAAGATAATAGATTTTGGAACCGCAGGGAACGTTCCAAAGTCCAAAGGAAAAACCAAATCAAAGAGGAAGAAATTCAAGCTCGCAAATAAATTTATTATATATGCTAAGTTATCCTAGAGATAAAGCTCTGATACCAACTGTAACAACCCGATATTTTCAACCATTCGCATCCACACCTGTCGGACTTGAATTGCTCAAAATATCAGATTGTTAATTTAAAATTTGGCAAAACTCAACATATACAATAAATAAATCAATCATAGAATCACAGACACGGAGTAATATAATAATAATGCAGCGGAATAGATAAATAGTAGTTCACGAAGCTATTATATAAACATCAAAGTTAGAAATAAAATACATCAGAATATCTCAAATAAGCTGAAGTCCCAAATACAAACTGATGACATCTCTGAACAAAGCAACTGGAAAAGCTGAAAGTGGAATATATAGTTGGATCTCCAAAAGAAGCTCCAAACTCCAAAGGTGAGTCTCAAATGCTTTATCACTCAACCTGACCCGAGCGTAAAGTAAGACACAAAACACTCGAGTCAGGATTAACATTCTTATATCAATAAATCCAACTCAAGTGAAATATGAACTGAAATGTAATTAACTTAAAGGATGTTTGAGATAACCATCCTCTAAGGATCCACGAAACTATCTACTAGGTGGAAATATATGCTAATAACAATCAAACGTCATTACAACACCGTGGTCCTTTCAACATAATTTATACTTCAAAACCAAAATATCATTTCCATTAAATATATATACATATATATATATATATCCTCTATTTCACAAATTGATTCAAATCAATTCGAGTTCCAAATTCAAATTTAACTCAATCTTTATCCATTTTAATTCAATTTAGTTTCTAAATAACAATTTCAAATTGTATCGGTTTCAAATACAGATTTGAATCACAAAATAAACCATTTCACTTTCAATATGTTTCAAACTTTAAATATTCAACATTTTCAAACTAAATTTAACAATTTCATATAGATCATAATTTAACTTCATTATTATTTAGTCTTTGGAATATTCACTTATTAACTTCTATATTATTTAAATAACCTTAAAATACATTTAAACTAAATACTCCCTTCAATTTATTTAAACTTGAAATATCCATTTAATCACTTTAAATCAAAAATCAAGTTATAAAAATCAAATCTTAAATTTCAAATTCAATAGTTCAAATCGATTTAATTAAGTAGAATTCTTAATTAAATACAATTTCAATTAATTCAACTTTATCTTCCTTAACTTATACATATCCTTGAAAATCTATTTAAAAATATAATACTGACATATTATATTGATTAATCAAACTTTATTAAATTAAAGTTTATTATTAAATCTACTTTATATTAAAAATTATTTATATATATAAAATAATTTCAGTATTAAATAAAATCATATAATTTCCTTCAAACCATAGAAATCATTTCAAAATACTTATATATATAGACCAACGGTGTCTGTATATAACTTTCCATCACATGGTCAAGTGATACAGATATTTTTCATTGCAATTCGTAGTTTAAATACATACTGGTAGATATCATTTCCACTCGTAATCCCAAATTCAATTTCTAATGAAAATCGTTTGGGTCTATCATTTCAACCCATTACGATTTTCTCCTATTCCAAAGTCCGTTTGGGTATGTATCATTTCCACCCATAGGGAATTCTATACTAACAGGGAACTTGCAGAGTGATAACAGATATGATAATAACAATAACAGGAATATATCATCAATAATAATAAAATATAAACAACAGGATATGGTGTCATATCCCACAGGTGAACAGAAACAGACAATAGCATCTATAACAATTTACATAACTACAATAGCATATTTCAATTGTCGCTTCAATTGAAATCAAATTTAATAAATACAAGAACATTAATCGTGAGTGATTGCTCACCTTTTGAGGCTAGAGAATACAGAAGATGACACGGATACGCACTGATACGGACACTGAAATTGAATTATGAATCCAAGCACAAATTTCAACGTAAAGCAAGATTGGCACAAGTTAGATGGACAAAGCTGATAAATTGGAAATCAATAACCAAAAATCAGTTTGAAAAATAATAATTATATATTATTATTATTACTATTATTTCCATAAAATCAATATTTAATTTAAAACAAATATTAAGACAAAACAACATATATAAAATTTAAAAATCATAGTTTTAAGTCAAAAACATATATATCAAAATCTACCATATATACATAATAAAATTTAAAATAAATACTTATGTAGCTAAACAAACATATCACTTTATATATATATTTTAAAATATATAACATAAACAACAATATCTATATACCTTTAATTTAAATCAAATAGTTAACAAATAACTATACTATGCAGACTAATAATGTAACAAAACAAAATAGAGACAGATTAACCGAATATACTCAGACCATATGCGTTGATTATATATGTATATATATATATATCCAAAATATCTATGCGATTGTCTATACCAAAGTTACACTTTGTAAACAAATATAACCTTATGAAATAAAATAACAAAAATAGATATGCAATCAGATCATGTATAATACTGTTAAAATTTATACAAATCAATTTTTAAACAAAATACTATTGGAAATTTGCACACCCAGATCCGTATATATACACAAACTAATTGTTGAATTATATAAATATACATTGCACCGAGGACACGCACCCAGTTCAAACACATATATTTATATATTCACTTCAAAATCCTTAACAGAGAATATATTGAACTACTACAAAGCCCACTTTAAAGATCTAAACGCAATATATATATATATATATATATATATATATATATATATAATATTATAACTTGTACATACCAAAGTTTAAAATGTATAATTTATACAATATATATAAATAGCAAGTAATATAAATTTTAAAAAATATACAACCTAAAATGTTAAAATGTATATACTGACTCACCGCAACCAAAATAATATATATACCTTTGAATCAAATTACAACCTAACAACCTTTATACGAAACATATATACGACTCATTTTTCTTCTTTATAAACTTGAAAACAGATTTGAATATAAATACAGTGTACTTTACAACATATATATACACTCACGCATGCCCATGTACAGTAAAATAACCTTTACCAAAACCAATATATAAATAACAGAACATATTTTATATGTTATATATATACCTTAAATCATATTACAATATAGCACCCTTGTACAAAACATATATCTGAAACTTTACTTTATAAACACTGTTAAACATACTTTATATAATATATATACAACTGACGTGTAAACTATAATCAAATCTACCTTTACAAAAAGAAACTGTATCAAATTTATGACTTAATATAAATATAAATAACATATACACCTGAAGCCGACCCATATTTTTGAGTTACCGTGCAACACAAATTTGGAAAAACACAGTTTATAACTCACTACACAGCCATTGAAAAATATGAAAAGGAAAAAACATATATAACAATCTAAATATCAGTATAATATATGTATATTGTATATAAATATAACACAATATATAAATAATATATATATACACACACACACACACACACCTTATTAATACATATATATGTCCATACCTTAATGCATATTCAAACAAAAGAAGCTCGGCCATCAAGGAGGAGGCGGTGGGTTTCGGAGAGTCACAGGTTGTGGTGGTCACGGGTGTCTAAAGGAGGATAGGTACGGTTGCCTGGTGGGGCCGAGACTGGCTGTGGTGCGTCGGCGATGCTGATGCGGGCTGGAGGGTGATAGGAGAAGGTGGGAGAGGCTGCGCTAGGGGAGGCCGAGGCTGCTCTGGGTGTTCGGCGGGGGAAAAATGAGAGGGAGGCAGTGGTTGTTGAAAGTGGGAAGAGCTTCGAATAGAAGGGGAAACGAGCATGTGCGAGGAATAATGCAGACGTGTATCTATTATTATTATTATTATTATTATTATTATTATTATTATTATTTTAACTAACCATGGCCGAATGAAGGGAAGTGGGCAAGGGGAGGAGTGAGGAGGGGAAATGGTAACAGGAATGTACAAATGAGTGACAGCGAGATATACGAGGAATTTGTATTAACCAATATTTTCAAATGGAACAATAAATAAGAGAGAACGAACCGTTAGAAACAAAGTGTATAAATGGAAGGATAGAAACGTTAGCAATGAATTGGGAATAGTGATGACCCCTTAAATTCCAGAATAATAAAAGCAACAACTATGATTTATATGGTGACAGGTGAATGGGCACAAGGAATTAAAAGGCTCAAATGTACGGATACGGTGAACGGTTTTACGGATTACGCTGTGTATCGTACTCCAAAACATTGAATTGAATATAATGAAGAGATCGGCACGACGAGACAATCAAAACGGTATGCAGATATCAGTGGTACGATTGAATTATAAAAATTCAAATTTCCGCTAGCGGAAAATGCAGCTAATACGCAGAAAATAAGATCGACAGAGCTATAGAAGTCCGAATTTTTTAAAATGGAATTTGACATCTCGCTCAGAAAATGATTTACAAATTTTCTGTAAATAAATATTCAGGTTTGGAAATTATTTTATTAACATCAATTTTTAACTTATTTAAATTGAAATAGAATTTAACAACAAAATAAACTTCAATATTATCAGATGAAAATTTACCAGTTGCTATGTTTAAATAGACGTATTCCAAATAATAAATTTTTATTTTCAAATTTTATTGTTTATAATTTCACAAAATTTCAATTAATTATCTTATTTAAAACCATTAAAATTTTTGGGTCGTTACATGAAGTGTGGAGGGAGAGGAGGAGGAGTGAAGTTGCGACTAATGTTGGGATGTGCATGTACATGATATCGTGCACAGTAGCATTTGATAATTGAGAGAGAGAGGAGATTAAAGTTATTGAGGTAATTAATTGATAATTAGTAATTTAATTAATTAATTTAATCTCAAATCTTATAAAATCAATACCTTTTGCATACGAGGTCCAAATCGAATGCAGCCTTATACTTGCGTTCTTAAGAGTGTTATCTATGCACTGGAGTTAATTTTGTCAAAGTTTGAAGCAGCTAGAATTTTGAGTTAAAATCGAATGGAGATCGAGCATGAACGCATAAGCGTTGGGTCGAATTTGGTGAGTTAACTCACCTTTAGATGAACATTATGATATATGTGTTAATATAAATTATTGTTTGCGCAGTTACATGATTTCTTTGGTAGGTTTGGTTGAATTCCTGCTTTGAAAAGCGAATGATATATGAAATGAAATATAGGGAACTCAGAGAATTTTATAAAGGGATCCTAAGGGATTCCTTGCCGTTGTTAATTTCCAAAAGCTTGGTAGCGTGGCCTTGTTCGATGTGACTTTGTTATGTCGCAAAAGTTGAACTCTTTTAATATAGAACAATGAATGCATTTGTTAAGTGCTATGGTAGCTCTAGGCTTCATTACAACATTTTGGAAATACTATTATTGTCTTTTTTGATTTGAAAATGGTTTTGATTTGGAGGAGGATTTTAAATGTGACTTTGGAATTTTCTATGGCATTTTATTTAGAAATGGTTTTTGAACTTCTCCATTTTACTACAACCTTTTTGTTAATCTCTTCTAATTTATATACACGTGTTTTAAAAGTATTTTAAAAACTATTTATTTTATAGAAATTTAATATCATAACAGATGTTTATTATGAAGAAAAAGTAAAAAAGGGGTTTATCTTTTATAATTAAGTGATTATGTTTTTAAAAGAAGATAGTATTTCTTTTCGAATAAATATTAGTCAAACGCTTTATATAAAATGTTGTATAGAAAGATAGATTTATAAATAGTGTTTTATAAATAAAAGAATAGATTTATAAATGATATTTATAAAAAGGAAATGATATCATTTTGATAAATTGGAATAATAAACCACATTTATGAACGTATAGCGATATATGGAATGATAGTTTTATGGAAAGTATTTAGTCCTATCTTGAAACCGAAGATTTGTAACAAGTATATGCGATTTAAAATCAGGAGTTTTATAAAAAGGAGTTTTATAAATAGAAATGAAATTTATAAAAGGAATTTTATATAAAAGAGATTTTTCCTCATTTAAATTGAAAGAAAAGAAACTATTTCATACTATGACAATTTGAAAATAGAAAATAAATTTTATATGAGCACATACATGAAGATTTAATTATGTATATACGAGATTCAATCAAAACTTTCTAATAATTCAAACTAGATATTATTGCAATCAATTTTAAAACTTTGATTTTTTATCAAAATCCTTTTATTCATATGTAAATATCTAATGCAATACAAGTGCAAATAATATATACATATATACAAACATTCAATTCAAAAATTACACTTTGTAATGATTAAAACATAGATCTACAATTAAAAAATTGTACTAGTTCTATATACATTTCAATTTTAACTTTAAAATATAATTTAATTAATCAACATGGCCATGCAAATTTTTAGATTTAAAAAATTGGACTTTAAATCGAATGTTAAAAACATAGATCTAAAATAAAACATTGTATTTCAACATTTATAGTTCTAATTTTAATTTGAAAAAAATAAAGAATTGGTTAATTTGAGCATGCAAACTTTCATATCTAAAGATTACACTTTAATTTGAACGTTTAAACATAGATCTACACTTAGATATTGATTAAATCATAAATAAGTTTCAAATTTGATTTACCAAAATAATAACTCAATCATATCATTCAATAGACAATTAACTTCATAAACAATTTTAATTAAACGGGACTATGATACGTACATACAAGTTATGATAGTCAAACTTAATTTTCATCAAATATTGCAACAAAATCCTTTTCTATATAGAAAAGGACATAACTTGTTACCAAATCCTTAAAGCACATCTTGAAAAAAGGAATTCTCCAATTGAAACCTTTTCCAAATCAAAAGGATGCTAATCCTTGAACTGACGACCTTCAACTGTCGAATAGTAACTGGATCGTGAATTTGATTTGAGAGTTTTTTTTGTTGGAGAGGAGATTAATTTTCTGCCATTAAAATGACGAAAAAGTAGGCTAAGAAAAAGTGAGATCTAATTATCTTTAAAGAGCTTATACATGTGGGCAGAAAAAAAAGGTGGATCTAATTCTATATCTCTTTCCTTCAATCCCAGCCATCAAAACCAAGTTCCCTTAACCGATAAATACTAGCTGCCTATTTTCATATTTGAAGCCAAAAATTACAGTGCCTATAATGATTGTTAAACCCATTTAAGCCTATGTAAAAATATTACACAATTAAATCTAATTCAATCACTTATCAATATCGTATATCGATTGATATATTCATAACTATTATAAACATATCCTGTAATATTTATTTCTCAAATCATATTCAAATTTATAATGGATATTTCATAAAAATTAATTAATTTAATCAATTTATAAAAAGTATAAACTAATTACATTGTTTGGTTAAAGGAAATTCATTGTTTCAGTTGTGTGACTCATTTGGTGTAAATTTGGTCAGCAATCAATATCAAACTATTTGAATATTATTGTTCACCTGTCACTTAGCAGGTGGCGTGACATTGGCCAAATTTATCTCTTACTTGGTCTCGATAAAATCCAATTTCACTTTGTTAAGCATTACCCGGTTATGACTTTTATTCACACTGATTCTCTTTGTCAAAACTACATCACTTTGGACATATGAAATTTAGTTGTGGTCAAAATTACAGTATCATCCATATTCAACTTCATAATCCAAAAACAAAATCTTTGGTTTAATATAAGAATTATTATTAACCGAACTACTCTGTTCAAAGATTTTGACTTTTAGTTGACTTGAGTTGACCACTAACCCTATATAACTGAGGAGGCAAATCCTCTTTAGAATAGTGCTTTATTTCCAATACCTCCACTCGACCCAACTATAGTCACTCGTTAGACACCGTTCCATGATTTGGCTATAATCAAAGTGAGCCTTCATATTAAAGATCAATTGTATTCTCAAGTTGAGAGAACTGTGTAAATCAGTCGCATCGATATGTTCTATTTGATTTTAGTTATATTAACCAATAGAAAACAATCAAGTGAGTTATTCCATAGTGATCTAATAAATATCAGTACGCAACCCTAGGGTGCTGCCAGTAGTCATGAGTAATACACTACCTAATATTTGGAGAGTGCTACATACTTTAATCTCAACAGATACATCGATATCCAGTCTCGATGCATTTAAACTAGGAACATTTAAATGATATATTTATGTAATGAACCGCCCTTTCGACCCTCAAAAGTCGACATTGATACATCCACGATATTCATGTAGCATTCGGGTGCCGCAAAGAAAGGTTATTAGGGTGAAGAAAAAAAGAGATAAATAGAATCTCACATTATGACGAGTAATATATAATATACAACATATCTTTACAAAATAAAACTTTAATATACACACATAAATAGAGTAAAATAACATATCATTAGTTTGGACAGTTCAACAACCTATCCTCACAAATGCTGATGAGTACAAAACAACAAATGCCGTGTAATACACACACATGAATATGTCTTGGAGGCACCCGACTCGTCTCTTGAAGCTCCAAAGCATCCATAACTAAATCTGAAAATGTGCTCGAGCTGACCCTAGCATTATAAGTAAATAACGCCCAGATCAGTCTGGTAAACCAACGTGAGAAATACAAATCAAATGGATTTTTAACGTTAAAACTTTTCAAAATAAAGGTATCTCTTAAGACCATGTCGCGCATAAACATGGATGGGTTTTTATCTTATGATAACTAAACCATTTCACAAGTAATCTTGTGATATTATAATAATGTCTAGGGTTTAAAATAAATATTTAATCATAGTCGAAATGGTTACATTCTAGCATATTAAGTATGCAACTAAGTCTATGAAGCACTTATTGGAGAATGGATTCCATACAACGATAAAGTTATTGGGGTATTGCCAGTTACAGCACACCTCTAGAAAAATGTACCAAGGGCCTTACATGGACCCCCTGCTAACACAGAACTGGCCTACCCCTTACTGGATAGTACCGAATATATCATCACCTTGGTTGTCGGCCATCAACCATCCTGAGTCATTAGCATACATAAAGCATAAACGTCGATTTAGATCAGGTGATGACCATACCCTAATGGTAGCGAACCACATGACCTTGTTGCGTATGCCCTATTTTAGTCATTACTAGGCGTAACGCTTGAGGCTACATTTTACCTTTTATATAGTAACCCCACTTAGAGTGCTAACACTGCCCTCTAGGAAATAACGTATTGCTAGCATTCATCCATTCAAGTTGTTTATGATATGAACAAACTGAAGGCACTACTTCTACTACATCCTCATAATTAGTAGTAAGTAGCCCTTGCACTTTCAAGAATTCTGTCTTCAATTACTTTATCCTCAAGATGACTTTAATTAGAATGCTTATTCCAGTTCAAAATGGTTTTCGAATAATATCTGATCATGGTCTCTCCAAATCAACAATGATAGTTTCAAAATTGGCTAAGATTCGATAGTCAGTTATTTAACTATCAAAAAAACAAATAATCCAACCAAAGGTTTAATTTCACATGGAAACCAAACATGGCCATGAACAACAACCACTAATCCTCTTTAATTGATCCTTTCGTTAATTAAAATCTCCTTTCCAATATTTGTATTAAAATATCTTTTACAAAAGATATATTCACAAACACTCTATATCTTGCTAATACTTAAAAAAATATTGATATACTTATCTCAACTACATAAGTATACTCACAAAACATTTGCTTTCAATAATTAGAAAACTTTTCCATATACTTATATCAACACTACAAGCATATTCACAAAACACTACATTTCCCATCCTTAGAAAATGTACCCATATACTTATCTCAACGTATAATATATTCACAAATCTTGAGGATTTCATTTTTCAAAATTATACTTATTTGGGTTGAAACAAATTTCTTTTATAAATATTAATAACAATAAACCCAAACACTTCCCATTCGTTGTAAGCAAATGGACCGTATAGAAATTAGACCAAACCTACTTACCGCCACTTTTCGATTTCAAACAGTACTATTTCTTGATTAACAATAAAATCAGACAAGTTAGAAAATTATCCTTGCCTCGATACACATTCTTAATTCTCAAGATAAAGATGAGTCTCCATCCTAGGAATTTGGTGTTAAGTATGAAAAGAATATTTTCCATATTTTTCAATATTATTTATTTGTTTAGAATGAAATGTATGCATATGTAAACATAATGTTTAAATTCCACTATGAGGTTTCCCTTTGTATTCATTGTTTTACAATTTCAAATTAATATACCCATGGTTCGCTGTCTTTAATATCTGAATTTAGTTGTAAGCATATTTTGGCATTGTTTGTAGTTGGATTTAAATGTTAAAAATAGCAGGTCATCACAGGTGTGAATAGGACATGCAGTTTCTATAGATGCTCCATAAGGTTAAGAAATATGGCTATGCATTCATCCGTCTAAGTAAGTTACCTTTTTCACCTTTAGCATCTCGAAAAAGGAAACACATTTATCGATCGTCTTAGATATGAACCTTCTTAATGCGGCTAATTTGCATTTAAGCTTTACGTTTCCTTTTGCTCCTCTGGGATCTTGATGTCTTTTAATGTTTGGACCTGCTTTAGGTTGGTTTCTATTCTCCTAGCATGTATGATGAGACCAAGGAACTTCGTCGGGGAAACCCTAAATAAGCGCTTCAATGGATTCAGCATCATCCCAAACTCCTAGAGTACTTGGAACATTTCATTTTGGTGGTTTATATGACCTTGTAGCAATACATGCCCAAATAAGTATAAGCTAGTATGGTCCTACTCTGGGACACAAATAGGAATTTGGTTATATCTAAAGTAAGCGTCTATAAATGATAATGGGTCATGTCTTACAGTCCTGTGTACCAATTAATCAATTCTTGGATATGGGAAATAATCCTTAGGGCAACCAGCATTTAGGTTTGAGAAGTTGATGCTTGCTCACCATTTCCCATCTGGTTTCTTGACCAACACTAAATTAGCTGTCCATTCCAAGTAGTAGGACTTCCTGATAAATCCGTTTTCTAAAACGGCTCCGACCTCCTTATTCAAAGCCGTCGACCATTCAAGACGCATTCTCCTTTTCTTTGCTTTATCGGGGTTTTCCTTTGATCAATATTTAGACATAACAAGCAATACTAGGAGAGATTCTGCACATGTCAGTATGGGACCACACAAATATATCTTGGTTATTTCGTTGGAAACCTACCGACTGCACCTTTAATTCCTACTCCAGTTGGGATCCAAGCTTCATTAGTTTAGTTGGGTCGTGTTCGTCAACTTCTACAAACTCCATTTCCTCACCAGGCTTGGCTGCTGCCTCCACTTTTATATCTATTGGATCTTGTTCATTGAAAGGATCACTCGTGTACTCGAGTAAGGGCCCTTCTTTTAAAAACTACATGGTCAAGTTTTTGATACAAGGAGCGATCTCCGCATGTTTTCCTTTCTCCATGCGCATGTTTTTTTTGGAGCTTGGCCACATAACTTCCCTAGCAATGTCCTAAGTTCCTTCAACCGTCCGTACTTCATAAGCATTAGGGAGTTTCTTTTGTAAGCATCATCGGGCTATAATCGCATAAAGCCCAACAAAGTCAGCCATCCTAGGAAAGCATTGTATGCAGAGAACCCATCCACAAAAACAATTGATTTCGTATGGCTATTATGGGACGTTTTCTTAACTCGATAAAAAAATCTAGCTTCTATAAGGGAATTTTTCCCATCTATGGTAAACTCATGGGGTTGTTTTTTGCACGGAATGGTATCCTTTATAGACAGTCCTATTTTTTTGAAACTATACTTGAATAGGATATTGATCGAGCTACCGCTATCTACCAACACTCGATGTTTCTCTACTGGACGGAGCATGGTTAAAGTCACCATGGGATTAGTATGTGGGTATTATTTCTCTTGCAAAGCACTGTCATTGATAAGTATCTCGACCTTCTCTCAATAATGTGTTCTAGCTTCATGCTCTTCTCCTAAGACTATAAAAAACCATCACCGTTCTTAAAAGATTTTGCATACCTTTCCGTTTCAGCCCAACGTTTATCTTCTAGGTGGGGTCTTAGAAAGACCCAGAAATTTAGCCATTAGAATTTAGAATATTAATTGATATTTAAATGTTTAAAATTTAATTTAATAGGTTAAAAAGTTTAAACTTGAATATGACTATTAATTGAATAACTAGAGTTGATTAAATAATTGAATCTGGAGTCTAACGAGTGAAAGTAGCCATTCGGGACACTGTCTCAGAATTTAGATGAAACGAGTTTCATTGGATCTGTAATGGTATATTATTATAGGATTCCAAATTTCATAGCAATCGTTTTATCGTGCGAAGCTGGAAAGCATGGGAATTCGACTAAGTAACCGAAAATTGTTTTATCGATAAAACTGATTTTTAACCAAAAGGATCATGCACTAGTCTAGATGCATACACTAATATGTCCATTAAACAAGAATAAGAAATAAAAATATTTTCATGTTACTTTTGACAGCGTAAATCCGCAACAATTTTTGTATATTCAATATAAAGGATTTTATAATTAATTATAATGACCCGTTAATTATAGTGGTTTATTAATCTAACCAACTGAATTTTGTGAAATTTTAAATAATAAAATTTGAAAATGAAAATTTGATATTTGTAATACATCTAATTAAAATAGTAAATGGTAAATTTTCGTCAGATAATTTGAAAATTTATTTTATTGTCCAATTCTATTTTAATTTAAGTCAGTTAATATTTGATGATAATAAAATGTTTTCCAAACCTGAATATTTTTCTATATAAAATTGTAAATCATCTTCTGAGCAAGACGTCATATTTCGTTTTTTCAAATTTTGAGTGTTATTGCTCCGTCGATCTTATTTTCGGCTAAATAGCAGCATTTTGGTACCGATATCGACTTTTAATATAATGACCGTACCACTGATCTCTATATATCGTTTTGATTGTCTCGTCGTGCTGATCTCTGCGGTATTTTCAGTTCTGTGTCTTAGAGTCCGATACACAACGTCAATGTGAAACGGTCAATCGTATCGGTTCCAAAATTTTAGGTTTTAAACATCTTGTGACCATTCAATTTTCAAACGGACTTTTGATTTTATCTTACCATTAATGTTAGGAAGCCATTTCATGCATGTTCATTTTTTTTACAATTCACATTCATTAATTTTTGCGTTCATTTCATTTGTCTAAACAGCCACATTTTAGAACTCCATGAGTCATTAGCATGACTTTTGTTATTCCTATATTCAACATTTGGATTGGTTCTTTTAAGAATACAATGGTTCGCATATTTGAACTTATATTTATTTCTTTTGCCTTTGCCTATTCATTTCTTTTCTACTCTATTTTTGCACCTGCTACCTTCCTTTGCAATTCGTTTCCTCGACCTGCTAGCTCTACATATTTTGCCGAGAAACTCCATGCTTTTTCATTTTTTAGAAAAATCAAATAGCCTTCACCATAAATCCACCAAGCTTCGCCCTCCACGTTTTCCAGCCGTACCTCCTCTTGCCTAGCCACCAGTAAGCCCTCGCCCACTGGAGCAGCTGAGCACCGAGTTCCACATCCACCCCTGGCCTTCCAACCCTGACCCGATCCCACATGCCCTGTGCAGTTAATGCGCTCGGTAGATTCGAAGCGGTGGAGGTGCAAAAAGTCATAGCGGGGATAAGCAGGATATAGCAGATGGCTCTAAAATAGCATATAAAACTCGTACTTAATGTTTTTACAAATATATAAGTGGTAATTAAATGAAAAATTATCATTCAATTGAATTATAAATAATACATAAATAATTTTAAATAAAAACATGTGCGAATATACTTTAAATAAACGAAAAACTGTTATATAACATAATTGAATTTGGTAGAATATTAGAGTATTTTCATTTCTGAAAATATATTAAAAATTAAATCAAATAAAATAGTTTCATAATTTTATAATGTATAAACGTAAATTTTCAATTCATTTTATTAGAAAAGATATAACGAGAATAGCGGAATATAGCGGAAATAACGGGATATAGAGGAAATAGCGGGGATTAAAGCGGAAAGGCTATATTCTGGGGCTATATGGAAAAATCGTAGCGGTAGAAATCCGCTATGAGATATAGTAGGGTTGTAGCGGGGTAATAGCGGGGCATTAACTACACAGCGCGTGCCACTCCGCCACCTTCGGATCGCCTCCTTCCTAGCCGAGTTCATCACCTCTTCCTCTCCTCTTTATTTTGATTTAGGTATTATATTTTTATATATATACCGTGATTTTTTATAAAGCATGTGTTTGTATAAAATTGGTTTTACAGTATATATATACAATATGTGAATTTTATATATACGTATACGTGTATTTGTTTATATAATCGGATGAGTTTGGATAATAATAGTATATAATCAGTTCTACATTTGTACATATTTTATTTTAGAGTAGTATTATATATAAAAACCTGATATTCAAGGCCATTGCATATATATATATATATATATATATTAATATGCTGCTACATATATATTCAATAAACTTAGTCTGCTGAGTTTTACGAAGTATAAAGTAATAGTAGTTTACCCATAATATGCT
The DNA here is from genome assembly GCA_030765085.1 of Allium cepa. NCBI lineage: Eukaryota > Viridiplantae > Streptophyta > Magnoliopsida > Asparagales > Amaryllidaceae > Allium > Allium cepa. Next base: position 26,265,266 of record CM060939.1, on the reverse strand, counting down.
GCTCATAGTATAATGTAGTAAGATAGTATATATGAGTTGTGGCATATATCATATAAGAAGATAGAGTGCATGTATACCGTGTGTGTGTGTGTGTATATGGTTGCTATTTACACTTTGTAGGTTGTCTATATATGGTTTTGTTTATTAATTTTGAGTTTTATTATATCCAGTTGTGGTTCGATTGTAAGCATAATGTACATGAGTCAGCATGTTCAAATTTTAAATTATATATATATATATATATTTGTGTTTCAAAAAAACATTTTGCTTTAATGTGGAAACCAGATGTTGATTCCAAGTACGCACATGCATATATAAAAAAAATTATTTTCAAATATTGGATATGTATATGTATATATATATATTTATATATCTTGGTGTATATGTCAGTATTTATATGTTTATTTGTACAATGTGCATTTTGGGTCTCCATATCATTTTATTCTGCATAATACAGTTGGTTATATATAAGTTTAAAATAAGTGTTTACACTAAAAGTTTTAATGTTTTATTTTGCAGTAACTTATGCATATATTTTGAACCTTCTTGCTTGTTATTTTGGTTTACCGTCCCAATTCTTTAGTCATATTCAACACTTTTAATATAGATACAGTGTTATGAGATTTACATAGATGTATATGTTCTGTTTTATATGAAAAGTTATATAAGTTGTTTATTTTATGCTATATGTATATAAGCTATATTTTGTTGCTGCTGTACATTAGTATATAATATTACGTTTATAAGTATTTTATAATATGTGATACAAATTCGCTTATTTCAATTATCTTCATCAATCCAGTCCAGATTTGATTCCGTCGATCCCTGTTATCAGCTTTGTCCGTCGTGCCTGTTTTCTCCATCGAATCATATCCATCTAGCGTTGCTTTGGAATTCGTAGCTCATTTCCTTGTCAAATCTCTTTAGGCTCGAAAGGTGAGCAATCACTCACGATTAATGTTCTTATATTTATTAAATTCGATTTCAATTTAACCGACAATTGAAATATGCTGCTGCTAGTTATTTACATTGCTATATATATGTTATTATCTGTATCAGTTCACCTATGACATCTGACACCATTATCTGTTACTTATACTGATGATATATGCCTGTTATATTATTGTCATATATGTTTCCACTCTACAAGTTCCCTTTTAGTATAGAATTCACTATGGGTTGAAATGATACAAACCCTAACGGACGTTAGAATAGAAGAAAATAGTTATGGGTTAAAATGATAGACCCGAGCGATTTTCATTTGAATTGAATTTGTAATTGTGGGTTGAAATGATAGATACCCGTGTATACATTAAATTATGGATTGAAACGATAGATACCCGTGTATACATTAAATTATGGATTGAAATGATAAATATCCGAATCACTTGACCATCGGACAGAAAATTATATACAGACACCGTTGGTCTATATAAATATTTTGAAATGATTTCTATGGTTTTTGAAGTATATATATATATATGGTTTTATTTAGTATAGAAATTATTTTATAAATTAGATTTATAATGTGGTTTTGATTTAATATGATTTAAATGAATATTTCAAGTTTAATTTAAATTGAAGGAAATATTCAGTGATTTGAAATTTGGGGTTTATTTAAATGGTATTGTATTTTATTAAGTGAATATTACAAAGCTAAATAATATTAAAGTGAATTTGATATATATATATATATATATATATATATATATATATATATATATATATATATATATATATATATGAGATTTCAAATTTCGTTTTGAAATGTGCAATATTTAAAGTTTTGAAATTTATTGGAAGTGAAATGGTTTATTTTGTGGTTCAAATCGGTATTTGAAATGGACGTTATTTGAAATGATTTATTTAGAAACTGATTTCAAGTGAAATTGAGGAATTGAGACTTGATTAAATGTGACTTTGGAATTCGAGTTGATTTGGAATCGATTTGTGAGATTTGTGGAAACCATTTTTATTATATAAAGTATTTTAAAATTTTATTTAGACCATGTTATATATTTTTAATATAAATTATTTGGATATAAACTATTTTAATATAAATCATTTTAATATAAACTATTTTTATATAAAATATTTTATTTTTAAAACTATTTTAACTTATAACTATTTCTATGTAAATTATTTTATTTATAAACTATTTTAATATATATATATACACACTTTTATTTATATCTAAACTGTTTAAGTGTTGGAAGTTATGATTTCAAAGTCGTGAATTTCAAGGTATTGTGTTCTCAAGTGTTATGATTCCGAAGTATTATGATTTCCAAATGATAACATTTCCAAAGTATTATGATTTTCAAGTATTATGATTTCAAAGTATTATTGTTTCAAAGTGCTATGATTTCATAATGTTATGATTTCCAAAGTTTTATAATTTCAAAGTGTTTTGGTTTCGAAAGTGTTATAATTTTGAAAGTATTATGACTTTGGAAGTGAAAATATTCGAAAAGGAAGGATATCATATTGATTTGGTTTTCGAAATGGAAAGATATCATATTGATTTGGTTTTTAAATGGAAAATGATATCATGTTGATGTATTTTGAACGTATTATACTTAGTTTTGAAGGTATATACTATTTTGCAATGACCACGGTGTTATAATAACGGTTGGTTGTTAAAGAGACCGAGATCAGAATTCGTCATACTCTCTGCCAACTCTGAAAACCACTTTTACAATCGTGTATGCGGTGGAGATTCCAGAATAAAGTAGGAAAGTGGCAATGTCCTATTGAGGTATATACGTGGACCGGACTCTCGTGAATTGGCATAAGGTGGATAAAACTGTGTCGATTCCAGGCCAATGAGGTAGCTCCTCTGATCGGACACACGTCTTCGATACTATTCTATTGCTTTGTGATTGATTGGATACACCTTTGATTTTTGGGAGTGTGGCTCGAGGTGGGTGGTAGTGGCTGCTATGCGTTACCACCAGTCCGGATGCGTAATTGGTATATCTAACTTGACATTGCCTAGTTGTGCCATGTCACCTACCCTAGCGCGCCTTGTACGAGTTTTGATTTGTGTCGTACCTATGGAGTATTTATGGTAGCCTCCTGATCTAAAGGTATGATGGTACTGTATAGACTATTGGCACTATATATGTGTTAAGGTGGAAAATGTAAAGCCTTAACACTATTTTTAAGTATTATTTTACTTTAGACATCATATAATACGTATATTACTATATAGTAGATTGTTTAACGGATCCTTAGAGGATGGTTTCCCAAACATCCTTTGAGTTACTTGTATTTCAGTTGTTATTTCACTTGAGTTGGATTTGTTGATATAAGAATGTTAATCCTGACTCGAGGTTTTTGTGTTTTTCTTTAAGCTCGGGTCAGACTGAGTGATACAGCTTTTGAGACTCACCTTCGGAGTTAGAGCTTCGCTTGGAGATCCATCTATCTATCCAGCTTTCAGATATTCAGTTGATTCTAGTGATGTATTGTGATATTGTATTTGACTATTGTATTCGAGACTTCTGTTGTATCTTAGTTGACTCTGTTATATATATAGTAGCTTCATGAACAACTATTCTCTTGTTTCCGCTGCATTATTGTTATATTACTCTGTGTATGTGATTCTGTGATTATTTTATTTACTGTATATGTTGTGTTTTACCAAACATAAATTAAAAATGTGGTATTTTGATCAGTTCAAATCCGACATGTGTGGATGCGAACGGTTGAAAATATCGGGACGTTACATTTGTTATCAAAGCTTTGGTTTTAGGCAAAACTCAGCATATGTAGAAAATATGATTACAGAATTACCTTCTTTCGAGCTTGAATTCTTTCCTTTTGACTCGGTTTTCCTCTAACTTTTGGAACGTTCCCATCGGTTCCAAAATCCATCCTTATCTCTCCCTATTCATGTTTCTTGATTCTAGAGTATCCCATAACTCCACTTCAAACAATCTCTATAATAACTCGACGGCCTCGCCAATCTTCGAATGATTTGTAAAGGGGTGAAACTCCTTTACAACAAGCATTGATTCACCGAAGATTTCTGTATCCTCGGCTTACGATGCTGTTATCTTTTACTATGCCCAAATTCTATCTCTTGTGATCTGATGCCGATTTGCCTTGGAATTCTGCATCGATCTTATTATTGAAGTCACGGTTGACCCAGTTGAGGTTGTCCGCGAATTATATAAACTTATCCATCTTCTTATTTTGTTACTTAATCATCTTACCTTTGTTTCGAATCTATCTTCGAATCAAAATTCTATTTGATTTGAGTCCATCAAATTTGAATCTCTATCCTTGCTTTGAAATCCATTCTTGTATCATCAAGCGAGGAAGGATATTTGTAAATTAATATTAAAAATGATTTATATATATATATATATATATATATATATTGTGTCGTTTGAGTTATTGATGTTGATTGGGTTTTCGATCGATTCGTTTGATCAATGCTATCGATAGGTTTTCCAAAACACTTGAACAGAGCAAACCAACATAATATGATTTTCAAATTTAGTAAATGAAATAAATTTTGTATAATTATATTATATGCATAGGTATAATTTTTCTGAAATTAAATTGTTAAATGAATTGGTCAATTGAAATGATATCATTTGATTTTCATTTATTGTTTTGTAAACCATTGATTTACCAACATTTAAATAAATGGAATTATAAAACTTGATTTATAAGTTGATTTGGAAATTTAAATGAATTTAGATTAGAATTTGAGAATTTAATTTTCGGTAATTTCAAACTTTGGTTTTTAAGTTTTAAAGTGTATACTATTTAAAGTATTTTCGAATAGAAATTGTTTCCAAAGAATTTTAAAATCTTTAAAATTAGTGCTCTTCTCCTTATCGCTGGAAAATTTATTTCGATGATGACGGCCGCATCATCGACATTCATTTTTGAGTTTCATAATAAAGAGACCATTCTGTAGCTTTGCTACACTTTGTTTTGGAAATTAAATTGATTTGAATTGCTGAAGTATGACTTTGATTTATAATATAGGTATATATTTTTAAATTTGATTTGATATATATTGTATGTGTATATATTTATCTCTAAATTATTCGAAGTTAATCAAAAATATAATTCTTAAATTTAGATTAATGGATGATATTAATTATAAATAAAACCAAAATTTTAATAAATATTTAAACTTGAAATAATTGAATTGGAGAATTTTATTTGTATAATACCCAATTTCATTTAGAAGTTAAATATATAATTGGATAATATACAATACAAATGATTTTATAAATAAAATTTGAGTAGTAATAATAAATTTTATACACTTAAAGTTTAATTATAAAAATATTAATAGGGATAAGTAGTATAATAAGTTGACTGAATAGTAACCGAGACAAATTAAATACAATTTTGTTTGAAAGAAATCTTTTGTATCAAATATTAATAAATTGAAATAAAATGAACTTAATGAATTTTCTTGAATTTAAAATCAATTGTTGAATATAAATTAATTTAAATTGAAATTTATATGGTTTGAACTAATTTTTATTTTGTTTTTTCAATCTATTTTTTTCTAGCTGATTCTATTCTCATACCTCCTTACTTGTCGATGACGAAAAGTTTTGAGTGGGGGAGAGTGTAACGATCCGTAATTATAGTGGTTTATTAATCTAATTAATTGAATTTTATGAAATTTTAAATAATAAAATTTGGAAATGAAAATTTGATATTTGGAATATGTCTAATTAAACATAGTAAATGGTAAATTTTCGTCAGATAATATGGAAGTTAATTTTATTGTGCAATTCTATTTCAATTTAAATCAGTTAATATTTGATGATAATAAAATATTTTCCAAACCTGAATATTTTTCTATAGAAAATTATAAATCATCTTCTAAGCAAGACGTCATATTTCGTTTTTCCAAATTTTGAATGTTATTGCTCCATCGATCTTATTTTCGGCGAAATAGTAGCATTTTGGTACCGATATCGACTTTTAATAGGATAATCGTACCACTGATCTCTTTATATTGTTTTGATCGTCTTATCGTGCTGATCTCTACGGAATATTCGATTCTACGTTTGGAGTCTGGTACGTAGCGGCAACCGTGAAACGGTCAATCGTATCGGTTCCAAAATTTTAGCTTTTAAACATCTTGTGACCATTCAATTTTCAAACGGACTTTTGATTTTCTCTTACTATTAATATTAGGAAGCCATTTCGTGCACGTTCAATTTTTTTTATAATTCACATTCATTATTTTTTGCGTTCATTTCATTTGTCTAAACATCCACATTTTATTACTCCCTGAGTCATTAACATGACTTTTGTTATTCCTCTGTTCAACTTTTGGATCGGTTCTTTTGAGAAAATAATGGTTTGCATATTCAAACTTATATTTATTTCTTTTACCTTTGCTTATTCATTTCTTTTCTACTTTATTTTTTCATCTGCTACCTTCCTTTGCAATTCGTTTCCTCGGCCTGCTAGCTCTACATATTTTGTCTAGAAACTCCATGCTTTTTCATTTTTTTTCGAGCAAAATCAAATAGCCTTCACCACAAACCCAGCCAAGCTTCGCCCTCCGTGATTTTTAGTCGTACGCCCTCTTACCTAGCACCAAGAAGCCTTCGATCACTGGAGCAGCCGAGCACCGAGTTTCTCATCCACCCGTGGCCTTCCAACTCTGGCCCGATCCCACGCGCCACTCCGCCACCTTCAGATCAGCTCCTTCCTAGCCGAGTTCATCACCTCTTCCTCTCCTCTTTATTTTGATTCTGGTAATATATGTTGATATATATTCTGTGATTTTTTTATAAATTATGTGTTTGTATAAAATCGGTTTTACAATATATATACAATCTGTGAATTTTATATATACACATATATGTGTATTTGTTTATATATTCGCATGAGTTTGGATAATAATAATATATAATCAGTTCTACATATGTACATATTTTATTTTAGAGTAGTATTATATATATAAACCTGACATTCAAGGCCGTCGCATATATATTAATATAATGCTATATATATATATATTTAATAAACTTAGTCTGTTGAGTTTTAAGAAGTATAAAGTAATAATAATTTACCCATAATATGCTGCTCACAGTATAATATGGTAAGATAATATATATGAGTTGTGGAATATATTATATAAGAAGATAGAGTGTATGTATACCGTGTATATATATGTGTGTGTGTATGTGTGTATGGTTGGTAATAATTAAAAAATTGCAGCCTCTTGCAAAAATGGCGACCGATCCTGAAACTGCAGGAAACCCTAGCGGTGAATCATCCACAATCGAAGAAGAAGACGACACAGGCTGGCAAAAAGTCATATACAAAAACAAAGGAAAGCGTCTAATTGGGGAGAATCTGCAGCAACATAGGAGAGAGGATCCCAATCGGCACATATATCCAGCGGTCCCTAGAATTAAAAAACCAGAATTCAAGGAAGGGATAAGGACTTGGGCTGATGCTATTGCAGGCAACACCTGTATAGACGGTGTGGTAAACAATTTTGAACCCCTAGAAGATGCAGAGGGACCTTTTGTGGATCTTGATGAAGAGGTATTTAACTCAGCTAAAAGCATGTGGGGTTCGTCCATTTATATTTATGTAGCTGGGAAAAGACCTTATTATATACATCTCAACGCATACATTAAAAGAGAATGGAAACCATCAGGTAAATGGGATGTATTTCCAAGAGAAAATGGATTTTATCTTATTAAATTTAGTAATGAATTAGACTATAAAAAGGTGTTGGAAGGTGGTCCTGGTTCATTGATAACAAACTTATTTTCACCAAGAAGTAGGAATGTAATCTAAGACTTGAGAGAGACATGTTAGAAACACATCCTGTTTGGGTCAAACTAATGAATCTTGATTTATCCCTTTGGAATGCTCGTGGAATTAGTAAAATTGCCAGTCTTATTGGTACCCCACCGGCCATGGATGATAATATCAGACATGTTAAAAGATTGAAATATGCTAGAGTTCTAGTAGAAACCAAAGCTTGTGATACAATAAAAAACCAGGTTCGTGCCAAAGACATAAGTGGAAATATATACATACAGGAAGTAGAGTATGATCACATCCCACCTGTCTGTACCAAATGCAAGTGTTTTGGTCACTCTACAGACCAATGTGAAATTGTTCTAGGTCCATTAAGCAGGTGCAGAGACAAAAAACTACAATAGAGACTAGTCAAACCGGGCCTACGCAAAATATACAACAAAATGAGGCGTAGACTGAGTCTAGCTCTGAAGCGAGACATATACACATAGAACAATCAAGCATAGTAGCTAGCAACCAAAAGGAAACACTTGTGGAAACACTTGCTGTTCTGGAAGATGTAGAAAAGGCAGCTGGCCCATCATTGGTAAATACTATAGAAACTGCAACTGATCATAGCGTAGTTGGATATTCATCAGCATCTGTGCCTGTCACATTAGATGAAACATGAGATTAACAAAGTTGTCCTGGATAAATTGGATTCAGACACAGACATAGAGGAAAGTATCCCTAATAAGTTCACAAAGACCAACTTAGAATATACTAAACAATTTCAAAATCCAGAGGCTAAAGGTAAGAAGAGACTAAATCGTGAGGTCTCTCCTATGAAACTGAGGAGTAGACCTTCAAACTCCAAATGTCAATAATTAGTTGGAATGTAAGAGGTATAAATAATGATATTAGACGTTTAGGCCTCTTAAATCTGAGGAGAACCTACTCTCCTTCTATTATCAGTATTTTAGAAAATAAATTCAATAATGAAAATTTAACTTTTTTTACTGATTCTTTGGGAGATGAATGGAACTTCATACATAATAATGATGTGGGAGGCAAAGGCCGTATCCTATTACTATGGAATAAGTTAAACTGGAATATTAGTCTCCAGAAGAAGGATGACCAACACATAACTGTTGATGCTACCAATATGGGTGGTCTGAAATTGACTTTGAGTTGTGTATATGATAGTGATTTGGCTTCTCAAAGAACTTACCTATGGCAATCCATTAAAGATATAGGTAAAACTACTAATAATCTTTGGATTGTGCTTAGGGATTTCAATTCAGTGCTCAGAGCAGAGGAGAAAAAAAGGTGGACTTACCATGAGAGTTTCCCAGTTAGAGGAATTCAATAACTGCATAATAGAAGCAGGGCTGCTTGAACCTATCCACAATGGCCTGAAATACACATGGAGAAGTGGTGAAAATAAAAAGATATCATGCAGACTAGACAGAGTGCTTATAATTGTGAAATGTATTACTCTGTTTTCTAACATCAGAGTCAACGTTCTTCCTCCATCTACTAGTGATCATAGTCCAATTCTTGTTGATTTAGTAGATAAAGGATTAGTTATCAAAGGCAAATCGTTTAGATATAGCAATCACTGGCATGAAATAGACGGCTACAAAGAAGCCATTAATTTAAATTATATACCAAGGGTTAAGGGATCTCAATGTTATATACTAATCCAAATTATCAAAAAAGTAAAAATATACATAAAGAACCAGAACAGATGTAGACCCAAGGAAGGAGATCAAATTTCTAATTTGCAAAGTAAATGCGAAGAATTCCTGGCTATGATAGACAATGGTACTGATGATGAAAACACATGGCATAACTATTATCAAAGTCAAAGCAATTTAAAAGAAGCACTTAGAATTAAAGCTGCTGAACTAAAACAAAAAGCAAAGGAGAAATGGATAACTGAAGGGGATGAATGGAACAAATTCTTTTATGCTGAAATGGCAATTCGCAGTAATAAGAATAATAACATTCACATTATTAATAAGGAAGGAAATTTAATAATCAATGCAGTAGATTTTGAGGCCCAAGCAATCAAATATTAGAATGATTTGTTTAATGGGAAGTCTGCACTAACTTACCAAGCATTCAATGCAGGAGATAGGTAAATTCCAAAGGTAGAAGGATGCTGACTAGGCAAATCACTGAGGTCGAAGTCCTGGATGCTCTGAACTCCATCCATATCGATTCCCGTCCAGGAACCGACGGACTCGGCTCCATGTTCTACATTCTCCATTGGAGTGACCTGAAAGACCATATCATATCATCTATGCAAGAAATTTTACAAAGTGGAAAGTTTGTTAAAGAAATCAATCATACCTTCATCTGTCTAATCCCTAGAAAAGATAATCCATCAAAAATTGAGGACTGTCGCCCTATTGCTTGTTGCAATGTGATATACAAAATTCTATGCAAGATACTATGCAATAGAATGAAGATGATCTTACCTGATCTCATCTCCTAATGTCAAAGCGCTTTCATTAAAGGTAGAAGCATCTTTGAAAATTCTCTTATGGCACATGAGTTGGTAAGGAATTTTAAAAAACCAGGTACGGATAAATTCTGTCTAATGGTTGACCTCCACAAAGTATATGACAAAATCAATCGACACTTTATTATCCATATGCTCACTGCTATGGGATTTCCTTCAAAGTTTGTGTGTCTAATAAAAGAATGTATAGCTACACCTACCTTCTCTATCCTGATCAATGGCATACCAAAAGGTTTCATAAGGTCCAATAGAGGCATTCGGCAGGGTGACCCTCTATCCCCTTATTTGTTCGCAATTGCCGTGGAATACTTTTCACTACAAATGGAGCTGGCTACTCATCACAAGCTTATTCAGACATTTATAACTTCCAGCCTACTGTGAGTCATTTACTTTATGCAGATGACTTGCTCATCTATATAAAATCCAGCAATGAATCAGCATCAGCAATTAAAGACATTTTCATTAACTTAGAAAAATATACTGGTCTAAAACTGAATGAACAGAAAACCAAATGCTATTTTAACAAAACATGCAGCAGGAGAGCAGAGGTGTTGGATCTCTTAAATGTGAAGGAAGGTAATCTGCCTGTCAAATACTTAGGGGTTCCTTTATCTTCAAATCAAATCATAGACAGAGATTGTGCAGTCCTTATATCTACCATTAGGGATGGATTGCAGGGTTGGAGCTCCAAACTATTGTCTCTTGCAGGTCATATCGAACTGGTGCACACTGTTATTCATTCTAAAGTTAACTTCTGGTTGCAAAAAATTCAACTTCCTGATGTTTCTATCCAAAAAATTAAAAAGGTTTATGCCGGCTTCATTTGGAAGGGAGGTCTGCATAAGATCAAATATGACAAATTATGCAGGCCCAAAGATGAAGGAGGTGTGGGAATTAGAAAAGTCAAAGATACGAGAACAGTGCACACTCTCAAGCAAGCTTGGAGAATTGTTGATGGTAAAGGATTACGGGGCAAATGGATGAGGAAAAGATACATCAAAGGCATTTTTTGGCAAATGCCCATTGACAACAATGCTTCAGCAAATTGGAAAGAAATTATGAAGGTCAGTAACATCTTAGCTTCTCTTTATACTTGTGAAATAGCAACTGGAATGGAATCTGAACTATAGAGAGACCCTTGGATTCAAGGAGAATCATTGATTGACATTTTGGGACTTCATACTTTTTCTGATTTTGGATGCCCGAATAATAGAGTTCAAGATGTGATCAGTAATAATAGGAGGAATTGTTCCTCCTTGCCAATAAATCAAGACAAAAAAGAAGCAATCCAATATATGCCTATTTATAATGGTAGAGAGACAGATATATGGGTTTGGAAGCCTAATAGAAATGACTTCACCACTAAGGCTACTTGGAACGAAATCAGACTAAAAGATAGTAAATCTGCATGGAGTATAATCATATCGAATCATGTTAATAACCCAAAAATGGCATTCACTGCTTATAAAGCGATACTGTGAAGATTACCTACAAAGATAGGTTATCAAAATGGGGCTTGATAAATGATACCATCTGCATCTTATGCAATCAGAACATAGAATCTCATGAACACCTATTTTTTGAATGCTTTTACTCAAATCTGGTGTGGAATTAATGCAATAACTTCTTAAGCTTAACACCTCACTCAAATAATTTTGACGAACAAATCAGTTACCTGACTCAGAGAGGTCACGACAAAGACATTGAATCCAAATTGCACAAAATCACCATCACTGTAGCTGTATGGATATTTGGAAGGAGAGGAACCGTAGAATTTTTCAAAGAAAACAAAGAAACCACTTTGAAGTTAGTAAGCTAACGATTGGAGACATGTAGTTAACTCTAAAAAGAATTAAGAATAATCCTCTTACCAGGCTGGTACAAGACGCAACTCGTATTGTAGAAGCAGATCGAAACTCTCCATTGGCAGGAATCCCAGGTAGGAGCTATCAGACTCGGCCGCCATGACTTCAAGCCGCTTGATTGAGGATGAAGAATTAGCTATATTATTATGGAAAGGGTTCAGACGTATTATTTTGTATGTTCTTTGTACCGGTCCAAATTGGGCTAATATTTTGGGATGAAATGCCTTAATAAAATCTTAACCCATTTAAAACTATATACATACATACATACATACATACATACATACATACATATATATATATATATGGTTGGTATTTACAGTTTGTAGGTTGCATATATATGGTTTTGTTTATTAATTTTGAGTTTTGTTATATCCAGTTGTGGTTCGATTGTGCAAAATATACATGAGTCAGCATGTTTAAATTTTAAATTATATATATATTAGTGTTTCGAAAAAACATTTTGTTTTAATGTTGAAACCAGATGTTGATTCCAAGTACACATATGTATATAAAAACATTATTTTCAAGTGTTGAATATGTATATATATCTTGGTGTATATGTTAGTGTGTATATATATATGTTTATTTGTTTGTATAACGTGCATTTTGGGTCTGCATATCATAATATTCTGCATAATACAGTTGGTTGTATATAAGTTTAAAATAAGTGTTTACATTTTTATTCTTTGATTTTGCAATAACTTATGCATATATTTTGAACCTGCTTGCTTGTTATTTTGGTTTACCGTCCCAATTCTTTAATTATATTCAACACTTTAATATAGATACAGTATTACGAGATATATAGATGTATATGTTCTATTTTATATGAAAAGTTATATAAGTCATTTATTTTATGCTATATATATATAAGCTATATTTTGTTGCTGCTGTACATTAGTATACATTATTACGTTTATAAGTATTTTATAATATGTTATACAAATTCGCTTATACCAATTATCTTCATCCATCCAGTCCTGATTTGATTCCGTTGATCTTTGTTATCAGCTTTGTCCGTCGTGCCTGTTTCCTCCATCAAATCGTATCCATCTAGCGTTGCTTTGGAATTCGCAGCTCATTTCTTTGTCAAATCTCTCTAGCCTCGAAAGGTGAGTGTTCGTCGATGGAAATTCTATCGGTTTAGAAAACCGTCGAACGAATTTTGAAATAAAATTTACCGCAAGCGCATGGTGTACGAATGTAGCACGTGGCGAATACGGGTCGATCCACAGGGAATTGTTGATTTAAATTTCCTACTCAATCAAATTATACCAAAGTCGAGAGGTGTTTAAGCTAGAAAATGAGAAAATGAACTAACTAACAAAAAGAAAAGAAATGCAAATATGAGAGTTAAATGACAATTTAGAGAATAAATCCACTCTTTAGATTATGTAGTTCAACACATGAAATCATAATCTCTCTTTTATGGTCATTAGTGTTTTAATTGATGTGTTTATCATAAGTATGGCATATTTGAGCTATTGATTAGCCAACATAAGCCATCAAACTATAACACACCCCTTAAAACACTTACTAACTTTCATGAAACTTGACAAAGAAAATGAAAATGAAATCTATTTTAAGTATGGCCTATTAACTATTGATTAGAAACATAGACCATCAAATTTTAATTTCAAATCACTTTCTTATGCCATAATCATATATTCATGAAGAGACATTTGTGTTAATGATTGTTTAAGCATAGCCTATTTGGTGTCAACAATATAGACTATCAAATTCAAAGCAAAAACAACAAATTAAACCACTTCAATCATTCTCATTAAGCACAAAAAGAGAGCATGAATTGACAAAATGTTGAAGCTACATTAATTAGAGAGCTTCATTACCCCTAAATTGAAGGGGTTTAGCCTCTCATATTTGTCATTTTATTAACAAATGTAGCTAACAACATTAAAGCAAAATGAAGAGGAAAAAGAGAGAAAAATGAAAGGATAAGCTAATTAACTTGCATAAAAGAGAAGAGATCTACACTACAATATGAAAGTAAATGAACATGAAAAGGAAAGAGCATGTATTAAATTGCGTAAAATAAAAAAGATTACATAAAATAAAAATGGCTAAGTAGCCATGAAAAGAGAGAGAGAAGCTTTCATTTTATTTTTGATCTAAACTAAACTAAAGAGAAGGAGGCCTAAGAGAGACTAAGAGAAGAGATAGGAGAGGTTACATGAAACATATGGGTATTTATACATGTATGAAACCCTAATTCATATTTTTGGGGAATGCCCAAAATGCCCTGGAGAAAGTGTGGAGGCCAAGTAATCATTAGCTTCTACTAATCATCATTTAAGTGTACATGAAGCCATTAACTCCATAAGCATGTGCATTAGCCTCTAATCTGTACATAAAGGTGGTGGGTAGGTGGGGTCCTCCATTATCTTCGCTTTGAATTATTTCCATCTTCATTCCTTTATATGCATATTCCTTCATGAACCCACTTGTAATTGAGTTTAATTTCCTATAAAATAATATAAAAATTTCCAATTAAATTTTCTCAAATTAATATATGCACAAAAATGAACATTTTGCCCCTGGATGAAGATGAATATGTGACAATTTCAAATAATATGAATTTTGGTTTAAACAAGTTAAAATACCCAATATGATCATTTATTCAATTTAAATAGATTAAATATGGTGGTAAAATTATGCAAATTTACGTGCACATCAAATACCCCCACACTTATCTTTTTATTCGTCCTCGAATAAAGAAAAACTAAGATAAAATCCATTTTCGTAGGGAGCACGATTGCATTGAGCGTATGCAACAAGCCGTTAAACCTCTGGGTGTCTCCAATAGGACGAGTGTTGTCTCGTGAGGGTTTTCAGCGGATACTACCCACAAAATCCAAGTGCGGGATGAAAATATTTACAAAATGCAAGATTTATTTACAAAGAGATGAATGCAAGTTTTTGAAAATATTTACAAATGAAGGATTTATTTTTAAATCTACACGAATAAGTTAAATATAGGTTTTGGCTATTATCTTGAAAATTTATGTCATTTGCTCGTCAAAATTTCCAACAAAAATCAAGTTATCATAACAAATAGACTATAGTTTAACTCGTTGTTTTGGTTAATAACAAAGTGTAACTATGAAATGGATCCTTAGTTGATTACAAAAGTTTATCAAAGTGGTATTTTCATTTCTTTTCAATAACAAATCAAATCAACTAAGTAACAATAGTGCTAGGATTTCAATTGCTTGCTCTCTCATTATTTGCAAGAAAAATTACACACCTAGCTCAGGTAAACTGAGGCCAGATATACCACCCATGCACTGCCTTTCGGGCTTATGCGAGGGGAGTACAGAGCATGACGAGTGCACACACTTTCGTGCATACACCTATCGACCATAGGCGGTTTTTATTATGTTTTTTTTACATGTGTTCCATACATGCATAACCGTGAGGACTTTTAAATGAGTATGAAAGCACATAATCAAAGTTTTCAAGTAATTCACCCATGCATAACCGTGAGGACTTTTAAATGAGTATGAAAGCACATAATCAAAGTTTTCAAGTAATTCACCCATGCATAACCATGATGACTTTTAAACGAGAGTGAATACATGGATATTTTTTTTTTAAAGAGAGTGAGAGTTTTGCAAAATCATCTTAGCACCATTTAACTTTGAAGGCAAAAAAAATGTTATATCCTTTACTTTAAATCAACCACTTTTTAAAACAAAGATTTTCAATTAGGATGTACTTCATAATTAACACGTATGAATCTTCCTATATACTAGTTAAACCATTATTATTGGTAATCAAACTTCATTTTTATTTATGTTAAGACAAATAAATTTTCAGAAATTTCAATTTAATAAACCAAAACCTTATATTTATCTTAGTGTTTCTTTTAAAAATAAATCAAAAGAAAAAAAATTGTGATTTTTTTTTTGAAATTATAAAGCAAAAATAAACCATGAAAAAAAAAATCGAAGATGAGTCTCCCCCACACACTTGATTTTGACTGTGTCCCCACGGTCAACCCAAGTGGAAGGAGAAAAATAAAATAAAAATCCAATATTTACATGAAAGATGATTATTTACAAGAGATGAGAAAGTATACAGTCAAAAAGTAAATGAAACGGTCTTCTAAAGACCGATTCATTTGTCTCGTCAAATGTGTGAGACACAGCTTAAGCGTGAAAAACCAAATCGTAAAAGATTTCGAAGTTGAATGTTGATTTGGAAAAACGAATGTCGTTTTATTGAAAATTGAATGAGTTGTTTTGTTTTCGATGATTTTTAGGGTTGATAAAACAATTGATTGAAATTTAAGTTTATTTTCATTAAATTGAAGTTCAAACTTATCATTGAAAACTTCTTCAAAATTATCGATTTCAAAATTAAAATGGTGATCGAAATTTTCCCCTTTAGAATTCAACAACTCGTTTTCAAAAAGTCCATAAAACTCATGTTCGTTAAATTCGACTTCCTTTATTGGATTATCAACAACTTCATCGTGTAAATCGAGTTTGAAATTCAAAGTTGTTGTATACAAATTTTCAGAAAAAGGAAGATCGAAGTTTAAATCGAATTTCGCACCCTCAAAAGAATTGAAATCCAACTCAATTACCGTGTTTTCAACAACTTCATTAAGATCATCATTTTCAATTTCAATAGTTGTTGTTTGAAAATCGTCGATTATGGTAAAAGATGGATTATCGTTTGACTCGTCACACGTTGAAATTTGATTTTGTTTCTCACGAAATTTTTCCAATGTTTTAATCAACAAATTCGTGTGATCATCATAAATTTCATTCATTTCCTCAACAAAGTCAAATTTTTAATTATTAACTTGAATTTTTTTTGATTTGGACTTGTTGAGTACAAAAATTGTCAATTTCGATAAACGGTAGATTATTATTTGATTCTTCGCAAGTTGAGATTTGATTATGATTTTTACGAATTTTTTTGTATTTTTCAAGTAACAAATCCCCGTTGTCCTTTTCCATTTGGTCAACAAAATCAAATTCATGATTATTAATATGAACATTTTCATTTTGAATTTGTTGATAACCAAGTTTTCAATCGTAACATTATTGAAACAATTCCCGTTGTCAAAATTATTTGAAAATTGGTTCACATTTTCGTTTTGATTTTGAAATCCATTTTAAAACTCGAAATTGAATTGGCATGGGTTACACTCGAAATCATTTGAATTTTGAAGTGAATTCAAATTTTGATTATTTTGAAAACTTTGATTCGAGTTATAGCACAAATATGAATTGCACAACTCATTTATCTCTTGATTTTGTGCGTAGAGAGTTCAAGTAACGACGAAATGCTATTTTGAAGAGTTGAGGGTTGACCATTATTTTGGAAATTTTGTGGTTCAAAATTCGAATCGTCTAAACAAAAGTTGTTGTTAAAATATCCATACGAATTTGGAGTGAACTCATATGGATTATACTGATTTTCACAACTAAATTCAAGCGAGTAAGAAAAAGGAAGCTCGGACATTTTCAAGATTTTTTTTTTTATAAAGAAAAATATTTACAAAGAGGAATTATTTTTCAAAATGAAAAATTGATTTTTGTTTCGTATTTTGGATTTTCATTTTTTTTTTGGATTTTTAATTTAATTTTCTTTTTGGAATATTGGTTTGAAAATTTTCAAAGGAAAAGGAAAAGAAAAAAAACTAAGTTAAGAAATATTTACATTTTTTTTTAGTTTTGAATTTTGAAATTTTTTTTTGTTTTTTTTTAAATATGCATGAACTAATGCAACTAAATGAATGCAGTGATTTATTATAAATGATTTATCCTAAGTTAACCCAAAATTATATGATCACAAATTGTCTTAGATAAACAAGATAGTTCTCGGCCAGGTAACGGACATGATTTATCGGTGCATCACGAATCACCGTAGCAATGCAGCCGAAGGTTTAAGTACCTTCAGAGGAACAACCACTATAATATTTACGAATCACCGCAATATTTATAAATGGTTATTACTCTGCCGTAGCCTAGACACCAAGAAATCAAATTGTTCAAAGAAGTCAAATTGTCAATATACAATTAAGTGTTATCGATGTCTAACTGTTATTATTAATCGAAATCTAAGATGAAATGCAGAACAGAAATTAAACGTGTATTAACAATGCAACTACAAATGGAATTTTTTTTGGTTTTTTTTAAATATATATGCAAGCAAACAACAATGCAAGGCAAATAAAAACAATAGATATAGCAAGCAAGCAGTTTGTTTTACAAGCAAGGCTAAGCAAACGACTTCTCCAATCTGCTTTGGCAACCTGAAAATAAAAACAAGATATATACAGTTTTTTCTTTCTTTTGTATATCAAAGAAGAAACTTAAAACAAATGAAACCAATATCACTTGCCAAATGAAACTTAAAACAAATGAAGACAACTTTTTTTTTCTTTTTTCTTTTATCCTTTTTATTTTGAATAGAGAGAAGATGGAAAAACGAAAAGGCAAATGGACTAAAAATAATAATAATATTGCAAATAGAACAAAACAAAATTATTTTTCTCTAAACCACTTCACAATACAAAACTATAAACAAAAGAAAAGAAAATTGCTTTCACAACTTCACCAAACTAAAGTAACTAAACTAAAAAAAAAGAAAATGCAAACTAAACTAAAACAAAAGGAAAATCGAATAGAACCCAGCCGGCCCAAACCAAATGCACCCGACCCGCTTCAATTACTAGGCAACCTCTATTCTAAAAAAAAAGAAATATACGATGAACATCAAAATCCAATTAACAATTTCTCAAGCAACACTTCTCAAAATCCAATCAGAACATCAAAATTCCACTGCGATGAATACTGTTAGCTATTTCCAATTGAAATTCCAAAAGAAAAAAACAACTCGAAATCAAAAGCTATTGCGACTAATTGTGCTCGAATAATGGTCACGGTTGAAGGCGATTCAGGCGCTGTTGAGGACGAGTTGTTCAACAAGGTGGAGCGTTGGGGTCAAATGGATTGCAGATCGTTGTAGGTTCGGTGATTGGATTTCGAGCTTTGGTTCGTGGTAGAGGTGATGGTGAATCGAAATTGATGGATTCGATGGTTCGAAATTGCTGTGGTCGGAAATTGATGGAGTTGCGATGTTCGTTGACGAAGGTAGGGGTTTCGTTTTTTTTTGTGAAGTCTGTTGTAGTGCTTATTTCGGCGATTGATGGACAGTGTTATTGGGAGTGACAGGAATATGGTTCGGGGAAGAATGATGTGTATGAGGTGACTGTGGACGGTTGTATGGGTTCAAGGCAAGATGGTGTTCAAGGGAGAGGGAGGTTAGTTGTGATCTTATGGTATGTGTTGATATGTTGCGGCAGTTCTTGGTTGCAGAGGTATGTTGAATGTCAAATGCTCGAGCAGGTAGCAGCAGGGGATGACTGGATATCTGGGTTGAAGGCTCAGTATGTGATGATTGGTAGTTTGGGCAGGCCGTTTGTACTGAGGTGGATTTTGGTTGTGCAGGCAGTTGTGCGTTGTGAGGTTGAGGGTGTAACTCGTGGCAGTAGCCGGTAGCACAGTGAAGAGAGGTATATGTCAGTGGTTTGGAATTTCGGTTCGAATTGGCGTTGCTGTTTTATTTGAGGTTATCGAATTCCAGAGTTCGATTGTGATGGTCGTGGAATTGTGGAGGGTTGCTGAATTGAAGTCGCGGGTTTCGATGGAGAAGATTTGGGTTGCGGAGATGATTGATAACTGGTGAAGGCTGCGATTGCTAGAGTTCGATTAGTGGTAAGGGAGATGAAATTTGGTGATGTGAAGTTGTAGAGAAGGTCAGAGGAGATGAACTGTGGGGGCAGTATGGGGATGATGGTGGTGACTGAGTCAGTTAGTGGAGTTGCTTGCAGATTTTTGTATGAAAGCCGCAGGGGTATGGTAGCAGGATGTAGCAGAGGTGATGGGATGAAGAAGTATGGATTGTTCGTTGCTTGCTGTTCGATTTTGTGGTGAAATGTATGCTGCAGTGATGAACAATTGTTCAGTTGTAAGGTCAGTGGTTCAGGTGGGTTGATGTTGAGGTTGTGATGAGGTATGTCAGAATCAGTACTGTGCTATGATGATAGATGGCTGTATGTCAGTGGTTTTGAAGTAATGATGTCAGTGATACATGTGTTGCGTTGCAGAGGATAAGTTGAAGTGTAGTGGATAGGGGAGATTTGGGAGGCGACTGGAAGTTGGTTAGCAGTAGCAATGTTGGTGGTTGAGACGTGGTAGTAGTGAATGAATATGTGATGTCGTGGAACAGCAGTTTTGAGGAGGATGAACTGGACGAAGTGGAGGTTGTGTTCCGCGGAAACGTTGTCGGTGAATGTGGAAATGTTGATGTAACAGTGAAGTGGCATCTGGTCTTGCTGTGGCAGTTTGCAACAGTTTGTTATGATGGAGTGCTATATGCACGCAAGTGCACAGTGTAGATGGTGACAGTGGAGAATGTGGAAGGTAGTTAGTAGGGAGACAGGTTGAATGAAATTAGAGATGAAGTTGATGGAGGAATTGCAGTTTTGTTTGATGATGGGTTTGAGGTGAATGTTATTGGCTGTGGGGAAGTTAAGGCAGGCTGACAAATATGGGTGGAGGTGTAGGGAAGAAGTTGAGGCAGTGGTGGAATGTTTACTGTTGTGACAGAAGTGGTGGAATTTGTATGAGGAATGAATATGGAGATGTTGTGCACTAGTGATGCACACAGGGTCAAGCAGAAATGAGGGTGAACAGTGTGCAGAGAGGAAGGCCAGAGAACAGTGAGTAGTTTTGTAAATAGACAGTTTTGAAAATGCAAATTGAAAATTGAAAATGTAAATGGAAAATTTGAAAATGAAATGGAATTTTTTTTCTTTCTTTTTCAAATGAGATGTGTGAATGTTTTTTTTAATAATAAAATAAACTAACAACTTGAACTCTAACAACACTCAAACAAAAAATGCAAACACACTTGCACACAACACAAATAGTTTTTTTTTAAATATGCAAACAAGCACACAAAACAAACACACAAGAAAATCAAACGAAAATAATCCGAAGAATAGAAAATCAAAATCAAAACAACTCCCCGGCAACGGCGCCAAAAACTTGTTCGTCGACGGAAATTCTATCGGTTTAGAAAACCGTCGAACGAATTTTGAAATAAAATTTACCGCAAGCGCACGGTGTACAAATGTAGCACGTGGCGAATACGGGTCGATCCACATGGAATTGTTGATTTAAATTTCCTACTCAATCAAATTATACCAAAGTCGAGAGTGTGTTTAAGCTAGAAAATGAGAAAATGAACTAACTAATAAAAAGAAAAGAAATGCAAATATGAGAGTTAAATGACAATTTAGAGAATAAATCCACTCTCTAGATCATGTAGTTCAACACATGAAATCATGATCTCTCTTTTATGGTCATTAGTGTTTTAATTGACGTGTTTATCATAAGTATGACATATTTAAGCTATTGATTAGCCAACATAAGCCATCAAACTATAACACACCCCTTAAAACACTTACTAACTTTCATGAAACTTGACAAAGAAAATGAAAATGAAATCTATTTTAAGTATGGCCTATTAACTATTGATTAGAAACATAGACCATTAAATTTTAATTTCAAATCACTTTCTTATGTCATAATCATATATTCATGAAGAGACATTTGTGTTAATGATTGTTTAAGCATAGCCTATTTGGTGTCAACAATATAGACTATCAAATTCAAAGCAAAAACAACAAATTAAACCACTTCAATCATTCTCATTAAGCACAAAAAGAGAGCATGAATTGACAAAATGTTGAAGCTACATTAATTAGAGAGCTTCATTACCCCTAAATTGAAGGGGTTTAGCCTCTCATATTTGTCATTTTATTAACAAATGTAGCTAACAACATGAAAGCAAAATGAAGAGGAAAAAGAGAGCAAAATGAAAGGATAAGCTAATTAACTTGCATAAAAGAAAAGAGATCTACACTACAACATGAAAGTAAATGAACATGAAAAGGAAAGAGCATGTATTAAATTGCATAAAATAAAAAAGATTACATAAAATAAAAATGGCTAAGTAGCCATGAAAAGAGAAAGAGGAGCTTTCATTTTATTTTTGATCTAAACTAAACTAAAGAGAAGGAGGCCTAAGAGAGACTAAGAGAAGAGATAGGAGAGGTTACATGAAACATATGGGTATTTATACATGTATGAAACCCTAATTCATATTTTTAGGGAATGCCCAAAATGCCCTGGAGAAAGTATGGAGGCCAAGTAATCATTAGCTTCTACTAATCATCATTTAAGTGTACATGAAGCCATTAACTCCATAAGCATGTGCATTAGCCTCTAATTTGTACATAAAGGTGGTGGGTAGGTGGGGTCCTCCATTATCTTCACTTTGAATTATTTCCATCTTCATTCCTTTATATGCATATTCCTTCATGAAACCACTTGTAATTGAGTTTAATTTCCTATAGAATAATAAAAAAATTTCCAATTAAATTTTCTCAAATTAATATATGCACAAAAATGACCATTTTGCCCCTGGATGAAGATGAATATGTGACAATTTCAAATAATATGAATTTTGGTTTAAACAAGTTGAAATACCCAATATGATCATTTATTCAATTTAAATAGATTAAATATGGTGGTAAAATTATGCAAATTTACGTGCACATCAGTGAGCAATCACTTACGATTAATGTTCTTATATTTATTATATTTCATTTCAATTGAAACGACAATTGAAATATGCTACTGCCAATTATTTACATTGCTATATATATGTTATTATCTGTATCATTTCACCTGTGACATCTGACACCATTTTCTGTTATTTATACTGATGATATATGCCTATTATATTATTATCATATATGTTGTCACTCTGCAAGTTCTCTTTTAGTATAGAATTCACTATGGGTTGAAACGATACATACCCGAACGGATTTTTTTTTTTTTGAAAAAAGGTCTAAAGCTTTATTGATATTGAAGATACAATACAAACACAATATTTACAAGTAAAGAAACATTCAACTTGTATGCGGCCCAACACATTCTCAACCAAACCTTAAACACACTGCGAAAAATATGCGATGCTCTTTTTCTCATGGCGGCTCGTTTTCTCTGCTTGGCAAATCTTCCTCTCTTCCAACTATAGTGATGATACTATCGGTGCTTCTGGACATAATAGAGTTCTCAGCTTCATCATCTTCTCTATCAATCATGTGCCTTGAGGATGATACTGTGGTTGGGAAATTAGGGGTCATGGGGAAGGTAAGTCTGCACGCGAAGGTAAAATTTCCCATTTGACTAGGATGTCATCAGTATTAACCATACTGTGAGAAAAGAACTTAGATCTGTTGATGATAAGGTCACGAACCATATTTTTTATGGATTTGCAAACTGCATTTTTGTCTGTGTTGTCATTGTTAAAGATCGTAGAGTTTCTGCTCTTCCAAATGAACCAGATGGTTGTGCTTAGAGCAGCTATTATGATATCCCTCTTAATGTTGTTGGCTGCAAAATTTTGACTTATGTAGTCAATAGTGTCTGAGATAGAAGTGTCAATATTACTATGTGTTATAGGGCCACCCATCATAATTCTGATCCAACACCACACATGCTTGGAGAAAGAACAGTTAAAGAATAAATGATTGCAAGTTTCCTCTTCTCTATTGCATAAAACACAGATAGAATCTTCAGTCACTCCTTGCCTTTTTAATTTATCTTTTGTTGGTAGAAAGTTGAAACTGGCTCTGTAAAGACAAACATTCATTTTAGGAAGGGATATTTTGTTCCATATGAATTTGTGATTGTTGATCTCTTGAAGTTTGATTCTAAGATTGTTCCATACATTATGAAAGGAGAAACTGCCATTTTTACTATTTTTGCAAAACCAATAGTCTTCTGCTTTGTCATGATGAATGGGTACTTGTCTTATATCTTCACTTATATTACCAAGGTATGAGATAGTCTCAGTTCTCCATGTATTTCCAGATATGATATGATTTACCTTATGATTATGACCTCTGGAGTATGATAAAGTTTGTTGCCCTAATTTTTCTAATAATGTTGAACCATTTATCCATGGAATAAACCATAAACTTGTAGATTTCCCATCCACAATTCTTCTGTCAATTATTTTTTGTGCATCTCTTCTATGGTATAGCATTTTTTTCCAAGTGCATGAGAAATTGTTATTGTAATTAGATTCCCACAGTGTTTTGTTGTTGGCATATCTCTCATTTAACCACTTTGCACTGAATGTTGAATTATTAAGTGTCTCCCAAATTCTTTTTATGCAGAAAGTGATATTTATATCCGATAGTTTTTTCAACCCCATTCCACCTTCAGATTTAACACTTGTAACAGTTTCCCATGGAACACTGCTCTTTTTACCCTTCCAGATGAATTGTTTGCATAATTGATTGATTTTTTGAATAGTTAAGCTAGGAAGCATAAAACACTGCATCCAAAAACTAACCATAGGGTATATAACAGCCTTTATCAATTCAATTCTTCCTGTAACTGTGAGGAATTTGCACTCCCAACCTTGCATCTTTTTTAGCACTCTATCAATCAGTTGTTTGCAATTTGATTGTTTGATATATGTCACTGATAGGGGTAGCCCAAGATATCTGACAGGTAATTGTCCTTCTTGAATATTCAGAATGTTAAGCACTTAATCCTTGTTATTACAAAACTTGTTGAAAAACACTTGGGTTTTGAGTTTGTTCATTTCCAAACCAGTAACTCTCTGTAATTTCTTAAAACAATTTTTGATAGCTTTAGCTCCAGTTGCAGTTGCATTAGTGAAGATTAAGAGGTCATCTGCATAAATTAAATGTGCAATTGTGGAATTGTTTTTGATAACTGCTTCTATTTTTCCTTTAGCAGCTTTTGCATCCATCAACAAAGTTAAATATTCCATGCATAAAGTAAAAAGATAAGGGGATAATGGGTCTCCTTGTCTTAATCCATTACTACCAGTAAAATATCCCTTATGATATCCTTCAATAGAAAATGAAAAGCTTGGAGTGCATATCATTTCATGAATAATTTTAACCCATTTAGTTGGAAAATCCATGCTTTTCATCATATGCAGAATGAAATATCTGTTTACTGAATCATAAGCTTTTTTAAGATCTACCTTTATGCACATTTTGTTGCTGCCATGTTTGTTGAAATTTCTGATGTGTTCATGTGCAATTATTATCCCATCTTTTATCTGTCTGTTTGGTAAGAATGCTGTTTGATTGTCAGATATTAATTCTGCAAGCACAAACTTCATTCTGTCACATAGAAGTTTTGATAGGATTTTATATAACATGGAACAACAGGCTATGGGTCTGAAATTGATTGAGGGGTTTTAACTTTTGGGATTAAGGATATGATGGTGTGATTAATTTCTCTCACTATTTTGCCATTGTCAAAAGAACGGACTTTAGAATAGGAGAAAACCATAATGGGTTGAAATGATAGACCCAAGCGATTTTCATTTGAATTGAATTTTGGATTGCGGGTTGAAATGATATATACCCGTATATATATTAAATTGCGGATTGAAATGATAAATATCCGTATCACTTGACCATAGGATAGAAAATTATATACAGACACCGTTGGTCTATATAAATATTTTGAAATGATTTCTATGGTTTTGGAAGTGTGTGTATATATATATATATGGTTTTATTTAGTATAGAAATTATTTTATAAATAAGTTTTATAACGTGGTTTTGGCTTAAGATGATTTAAATGAATATTTTAAGTTTAATTTAAATTGAAGGAAATATTTAGTGATTTGAAATTTGGGGTTTATTTAAATGATTTGTATTTTATTAAGTGAATATTTCAAAGCTAAATAATATTAAAGTGAATTTGATATATATATATATATATATATATATATATGAGATTTTCAAATTTAGTTTTGAAATGTGGATTATATAAAGTTTTGAAATATATTGGAAGTGAAATGGTTTATTTTGTGGTTCAAATCGGTATTTGAAATCGACGTAATTTGAAGTGGTTTATTTAGAAACTGATTTGAAGTGAAATTGAGGAATTTAGACTTGACTAAATGTGACTTTGGAATTCGAGTTGATTTGGAATCGATTTGTTAGATTTGTGGAAACCATTTTTATTATATAAAGTATTTCCAAATTTTGTTTAAACTATTTTATATCTTTTAAATATAAATTATTTGGATATAAATCATTTTAGTATTAACTATTTTTATATAAACTATTTTAATTTTAAAACTATTTTAACTTATAACTATTTCTATCTAAATTATTTTAGTAATAAACTATTTTAATATATATATATACTTATTTATATCTAAACTGTTTAAGTGGTGGAAGTTATGATTTCAAAGTCATGAGTTTTAAAGTATTATGTTCTAAAGTGTTATGATTCCGAAGTACTATGATTTTCAAATGATAACATCTCCAAAGTATTATGATTTTCAAATATTATAATTCCGAAGTATTATGGTTTCAAAGTGCTACGATTTCAAAATGTTATGATTTTCAAAGTGTCACAATTTCAAAGTGTTTTGATTTCGTAAGTGTTATAATTTTGAAAGTACTATGACTTTGGAAGTGAAAATATTCAAAACAAAAGGATATCATATTGATTTAGTTCTCGAAATGGAAAGATGTCATATTCATATTGATATATTTTGAATGTATGATACTTAGTTTAGAAAGTATATACTATTTTGAAATGACCACGGTGTTATAATAACGGTTGGTTGTTAAAGCAACCGGGATCGGAAGTTGTCATACTCCCTGCCAACTTCGAAAACCACTTTAACAACCGTGTACGCTGTGGATATTCCAGAATGAAGTAGGATGGTGGCGACGTCCTATTAAGGAATATACGTGGACCTGACTCCCGTGAGTTGGCATAAGGTGGCTAAAACAGGAGCGATTCCAAGCCGATGAGGTAGCTCCTCTGATCGGACACACTTCTTTGATACCATTCTATTACTTTGTGATTGATTGGGTGCACCTTTGATTTTTAGGAGTGTGGTTCGAGGTGGGCGGTAGTGGCTGCTATGCGTTACCACCAGTCCGGATGCGTAATTGGTATATCTACCCTGGCATTGCCTAGTTGTGCCGTGTCACCTACCCTAGCGCGCATTGTACGAGTTTTGATTTGTGTCGTACCTATGGAGTATTTATGGTAGCCTCCCGATCTGGAGGTACGGTGGTATTGTATAGACTATTGGCACTATATATGTGTTAAGGTGGAAAATGTAAAGCCTTAACGCTATTTTTAAGTAATTTTATTTTACTTTAAACATTATTATAATAGCGTATATTACTATATAGTAGATTGTTTAAGGGATCCTTAGAGGATGGTTCTCCCAAACATCATTTGAGTTACCTATATTTCAGTTGTTATTTCACTTGAGCTGGATTTATTGATATAAGAATGTTAATCCTGACTCGAGTGTTTTGTGTTTTTCTTTACGCTTAGGTCAGACTGAGTGATACAGCTTTTGAGACTCACCTTTGGAGTTGGAGATTCGCTTGGTGATCCAGCTATATCCAGCTTTTAGATATTCAATTGATTCTAGTGATGTATTCTGATTTGGTATTTGACTATTGTATTCGAGAGTTCTGTTGTATCTTATTTGACTCTGTTATATATATAGTAGCTTCATGAACTACTATTCTCTTGTTTCCGCTGCATTATTGTTATATTACTCCGTGTCTCTGATTCTGTGATTATTTTATTTACTGTATATGCTGAGTTTTGCCAAATATAAATTAACAATATGGTATTTTGAGCAATTCAAATCCGGCATGTGTGGATGCGAAAGGTTGAAAATATCGGGAGGTTACATTAATCCAGAAAATTTAAGTGATATAAGATTATTGAAATATGATTTGTAAACTTTTTTTACACTTGTATAAAGATGAGTATATGATAAAATATCTAACAGATAAATATAATGAAAATACGTTGCAAAACGTTGCGTAAAACGTAGCGTAGAAGTCGCCAAATGTCGCCAGAATGTCGTATAACCTGCATATGAGTTAACGAAACCTCAAATGGGTCCCGCCTACATAAAGTAACGTGTAGAATAGTGTGTGGAAGGGTGTGGGCCTTATGTAACCATGTGGGGGTATAGTGTAACTTGATTTGATAGAAAGTAAGAGGTACGACACACTAATGGAGGGTATGGAGCATTTAATGGTGGTGTAAGGTGTGTAGAGGCTTCCTGATCGGACATCCATGATTTAGGGGTATGGTTGTGGAGTGTAGGAGAGGACAACATGGCATGGTTGATGTGACATAAAGTGTCGATGTGACATAAAGATAAGATATTTCATAAGGTTTGCCTATAAATACTTCCCTCTCTCATTTTAACTTTTTTCTTCTACGTTTTCTCTCTTATCTCTCTCAAGCTCTTAAGCATCATTAATGGCTTCCATGTCGTGAATCAAAGAGAAAACAATTCAAAACTAGTTAAAAATTAGATCGGGCCATGGATCTAAGCTTCTTGAAGCATTCCAGAGCCAACTAGCTTGGTTTCGTCATCGTCAGAGTTCATCAACTCCACATACATGCCATGGTCAAAAGTTTCAAAGTCAAAATGGAGTTTGGGAAGCTCGAACGAAGGAAAAGAAAGGGTAGGTTATGCTGGAGTGAAGGCGTGAAGCACCGATGGAGTTTGGAAGCAAATGGAAGTGCAAAAGCTCGAAGTTTGGCTTAGTACAGCCTAGGCCGAACGATGTAGTGTTTGGTAGTAGACTAGAAGCTTGACAAGGAGCGAAAGCGATGGCAAATTCATCCGGAGAAAGCTTGGAAAGGAGGGAGCTTGATTGTAAGACACACTTTGCCTCTTTAGCTTAGATTTATGATTAATAAGTCATAATGAGTATAACTTGTAAATATGAACATGTTTTGAAAGTTAATTAACAAGTTATAAAAAGTTAGTGAGCTTGAAAAGTTAGTAAGCACTAGTAAAGAAAAGTTAGTAAACTCGGTTGAATGTTATATGGATGATTGAATGATTTGGTTGTGTTGATGGTGTAATATTATATGGTAAGTATAAGCAATATACCTATGTTTGTTTGACATGTTTTTATGTTAATATCATGACTTTTAAAAGGAATTCCAAGTAATATTACACATACATTAATATATGTACAAATGGAAAGGGGTTAAGCCACTTTAAAATAAAAGAGAAAAGGAATTTAAAATGGGTTTTAAATCATAGAAAAGTTTGAATATAATATTATAAAAGATAAAGTATTGAAAAATAATATTTTGTAAGTTGAAAACGTAGAAATAAATGGTTATAATAATTTATAATCATTTATAAGTGTTTTGGAAGTGTTCCGAGTAAGTTTCGGAACAATTCACCAAACAGTCAAAATTGGGCACTTTCTGGAGTGACAGTTCGCGATTATGCGACCTATAATTTCGAACGAAAGTGTAAAATGCATTTTAAGTCAGAATGACTTGAGACGGAAAATATTTTATACGTAAAGTTAATGCTTTCAAATGGATTCGAAAAGTTAAATTTTTGATTTGAAAATCTCTAGTTATGAGTAAAACAGTTTTCATAAAGGTCGTTGTAAGAGCGGTTAAATCCAGATTTTTATAAGTAGAGTTTTATAATTCTGAAAATTATGAAATAAATTTCTAAATTTATTATTAATATAATAATGAGGTTTTGGAAGATAAAACTGAGTTTATACTAAATCAAAAGTAAATTACGGAAAATGACCCAGTTAATCACTATTCACTAGCGATTAAGGAACTGGATTTTGAAAAGAAACCGAAAGGATTTTTTGACCCAAATATTTTATGAATGATTTCATAATAATTAATTATGATTTTTTAGATTTATTTGGGAATTTTCTAAATATTTAGAATAATGGTCAAATTCTATAGTCAAATGAATTGTTTAAATAATAAACAATATTTGGAAATAAGCTCGGAAGTGGCATTAGATTTTGAGGTATGGAAGCGACTGTTATTTAAAGGATAAAGACTGTGATCAAACCAAGGTCTGAGAGGAAATAGTTCCCCAACTTCGAAGGCCTCATTGTTTGCTGATAAATAACCGAGTTTGAAGTCGAAGATTTAAGTTATGAATGAGGTATTGTCTTTGGATGAGAATTAAAGTAAATAACAGAAAGGGGCATGCAGTAACACCTAAGAGTACATGTTGTCCCGCCTATGAGATCTAAGAAAGCAAATAAGGTAGTTAACAGGATGGTAAATCCATCTGACCTTGTTTATTTCTTAGAGGAGGGGTGGAACAGATCGAAAGGTATATCTGGGTTCTTATCAAAGATCATGTAAAAGTTTTGACAAGATAAAGAAAAAGGAATTGGATAAGCAAAAATGAATTGGAACTCGATTGTTGCGATGTTAAGTTGGGTAATTTTCTAGGTGTAGACCTGGTGTTGGTTTAGGCCTTTCGGGGTTTGCACTTGGTAAATTACTCTCTTAATGTTTTACAATCAGGAAAGGATTCTAATTGGGAAAAAAGGGTTAAGCAATTAAATTGAATGAGGCTTAAGTATTCTGTATACACATATACACATTTTATTTCGATAATTGATATCGAAGGAACCTGGGTTGGATTTAGGGTAAAGTCCCGCTCCGAAGACCACTTCGAATCAATGAATGAAGTTCCAGAAATGGACAAATGATTGAAGAAGCCTAGATGGAAAATATCTATGATGTTGAAGACCGGAGATCTTCTATGGCAAGCAGGTTTCTTGTTGATAACCTAGGAGTTGCTCCCAAGGTAAATGAATAGCAACGATTCCTTATTGTGGGATCTAAGATGATACAAGGGCTACGACTACTGCAATTAGGGATGCGGTAGGGTAGTGCCTTCGGTTCATCCTTTACCTGGATGACTTGCATGAAAGAATGTTTGACAAAGCATTTCCAATGATTACGAACGTTGACTTTTACAAATGTACAATTGTTTGGTGGCGGAGAAGGCAACTTCTTTTAGCTCGGAAGGGAGCTCACACCTTGGTGCATCCCTTTAGAGGTGTACCGTACGGAGGTAGTCCCTTACCTTGGTTGCTAAGGAATTCAATAATCCATTAAGGGCCTTATACGATTTTGATTGTAAACCAAATGCTGGGATTTAATGAATGTAACAATTTCAGCTAAGATTCATAAGTTTACTTGAAAAGTACTTTCAACATAATGTCACTAAAAATAATATCCCTTATTTTTGGCGTAATCATTTTATGGTTATCATAAGTGAAAAAGGCATTCAGTGCTTTTATCCTGCAAGGTCTTATGAGATGCCCTTTGTTTTTAACATATAGATTTCTGGTTTGGCATTCAATTGTGACACTGTCACATTTGGGATTATGTTCTTACGCTGGTTTTTCCAAGACCGATTCGGGTGTTTTAATCTCTCGGGTTAGTACCGTGTGATTTCAGAATTAGCTATGCAAGTCAAGAAGCAAGAAGGCTGGACTTGGGGAGTTTCTTGGATAGAGATCATATGGGATCGCGTTTGCTTTGGCATAGTGCAACATGATAGGAGGTTCGAGCTTTCTAGAGGAGTGCTGGAGATCTACATCTACGTATGGACGTAGTGTTATTACTTATGCATGCTATGTTTGTTGTTGTTTATCTATTTCAGCAATTGTAAGGACAGAGTTTATAACTGTCCAGGTTGATCATAGGTTAGACTCTGAGTGATATGTTTTTAAATGTTTTATGTTGTAAAGATATCGTTCAATATTATATTTTCTCCATGCATGGTGAGATTCTGTCATATTCCGTTGTGTTATTCTGTTCTGTTCTTGTTTTTTATTTCATCCTTAATGATTCAGTTTTTCGTGTCTTGGGAATTCGTGACTGGTAAGTATCAGTGTGGGTTTTTGGGGTGCGAAAATTTGGGTTGTTACAGGTCCTTTCTTTATGGTATTAATAAAAAAATCCCCATCCTTTGCAAATTTATCACTAGTTCTTTCTCCTCTATCCTTGTGCAAGGCTTTCCATGGTGATTGACGCATAGGAATAGGAGTGACATTTGGGTTTCTAACGTATTACTCTAACTTTTGTTCCCTAAGTAAGAAGGAATAAGGCTAGTTGGAAATGGGTGAATTTCCAAAAATAATCCGTTTTGATCTTTGTTTATTCTGCGAAGCCTAGATGGATTTTAGATTCAATCTAAATATTTTGAACAAAATCTTCATTTTGTTTAATATGGTTGAATTTTTATCACTACAAGCATACCAAATACACTTGTTTTTGTAAAGTGCATGTGCTACAAATTAGAAGTGTACATAGTTAATGTGACGTATTTGCTGGGATTTACATTCCAACGGACTCATTTCCCATTTACGTTGTTGTAACAACCCAAAATTTAAGCTATAATAATTAATTAAATAATAAAATAAGTTCGTGAAATAATCAGAATCGAGCTATGGGAGTTGCACCATTGAGTCTGTGGCGACTTTCTGATCAATTTCCATATATAGTTTGTCAAAATCCAAGTTAGTATGAAGAAATTATGAATTAAACAAGAAATCAACAAAATGAGAGAAAAAATATACTAAAAGGCCTAGGTCGACCCAAACATGGGCTAGGTCAACCTATAAGTTGACTTAGACATGGGTTAGGTCGACCCCATTATATTTAGGTTGACCCGCCTTTTTTGACGTAGAAGTTCCCTAATGCATACCGTATGACGTGTTTTGCAATTTTTTTCAGATCCTGTGCGTTCATGCTTCCATCCGACGGTTCCCAGTGAGCCTATAACTTAGTTGCACCACATTTAATCTTCAACTCCAATGGTCCGAGATCCCTAAACTTCACTATAAATAAGACCATAGGTCTAGCTATTTTTCTCATTCAGATTTTCTCCTATTTGGGTTCACTGCCGGGGGCTGGACCCTAAATAGAAAAAATTTCTAAGGAGGAAATCTTTTTGATAAGAATATTCTACACTCTAGAAGAGGGTCAAGGAAGACCAAGAACTAGAGCTAAGGACCACAAGTGAGTGTTTAGTAATTATTTTAGGTTTTTAAGTAATCTAAAATAATAGTGTTCTCAACAGTTGTAGTTTGTCTGCTTTTGAGACAATTTTTATATAAATTATTTACAGTTAATTTTTAAAATTCTTTTCAGTCTATTTTATTCAGCTATTTTTATATAGCTATTTTATTCGGTTTTTTACAGTTATTTACATTCGTTTTACGTTAGAATTCAACCTGTAAATGTTAGTTCCTTTTTATCCCTTTTTACGCTAATAGAATATTAAAAAGAGAATAATTCGCTAATGTGGATTAAATAGAATTAAACATTAAATTTATAGAAATTAGATGTAAAATAAGAAGAACTGTAATAAAAAGAAAATAGACTGAAATAGGCAAATTTGAGACATTTGCTAGCATGTTTATAACTAGTGGTTATAACTAAAAAGATAAAACAGAAGGGTAACAATTATAATGTAGGTTATTATTAAGAAGAAAGAACATAATATTTTAAGAACTTGCACTAAGTTAATAAGCAAGAACAGAAATAGGGTCCGTACCAACAGCATTCCCTTTCAGACTAGGACTGATGGTCTCACAACAGATTAGTTGAGGCTGTGTAGGACCCTTTCAAACTAGGATTAATGGTCTCAAAATAGGCTGGGACATGCTTATTAGGGTAAATAAGTGGCTAATAGATAGAATCTCAAATTGAGATATTCGGGTAAGAGGCGCAACCAGATTTTGTTTGTTTGGACCCGTACCAACAGCATTCCCTTTCAGACTAGTACTGATGGTCTCCCAAAACAATTAGGTGAGGCTGGGAAGGACCCTTTCAGGCTAGGACTGATGGTCTCATAATAGATTATGTGAGCTGGGCATGCTTATGCTGACAGGGCGAGTAATAGGTCACAAGAGGGGGGCGACAGTGAGTGTGTACCAACGGTGACCGTGCATGCGACATCTATTAGGGTTGTAATTCGCTACAGCATTCCACACGCTAAGAAGGTGTCTTTTGCTGTGGGGCCCATGGGATGGGACTAGCTCACAGTGGCACAACAGAAATAGAAGGTCAATCAATGGGTAGAATTAGGATTTAGCCTAATCGAAGCAATTTAAGACAAGTGTAAACAATCACAATCAAAGCAAACAATCAAACATAATCAGTTAAACGGTATTTTATTCCAGCTTTATCCTTTCTTTATTTCCATTTATACTAGAACTGTTGCTAAGTCTGTTATCTTTATCTTGCTTAAAAATACTGGTAGTTACTTTCACTCACTAGACTTATAGCCTGACCCATTCCTTTATTTCCCCTTTCCCCTCCATAGGCCAACAGAGGCAAGGACAGTAGATTTTGATTTCTTTGAGATTCAGTTGTGGAGTTTTTCTTCATGTATTCTTCTTCTTTTTAGTTTTATTTTCATTTGGCTTTAGATGTACTATTACTTACGAGAGGGATGATTATTTTATTTTACTCTGATTATATGAGACTGAGATGTATTTTTCATAAGACATGTGTGTTCAGTATTTGAGACATGTGATGTTCTTCAGACTTATTTATGAAGTTTTATTTTGAATAATGAGTTACCATTTAAATGTTTTCGCTGTTTATATTTATTTATCCTGTGAATCTTAGTCTCTGTGGTGCTTTAGCTATACCTATAACGCAACATATCTTTTAGTCTGCCCTTTTTGGGTATACTAAAGGGTGTGAGGTGTTTCATATGCCTTTGCTACCACGGGTATTGATAAAAAAGTATACATAATAAAACATGTACAGTAATATGCAAGTATGTGTGTATATTGAAATTAGATTTGGTGGACTCATATGATTTGAAATCTAAAATTAACATTGGTGAATTTACTTTCAATTATGGAAATGTTTGAAATCAAGAATTACATTATTGCATAAAATCCAACTTACGAACTTGTATTTAAGCAATACATATATGTTTCCATCTATATGTAATGTTTTATATCTTAAATCAACTTATATATGTAAACATATAATTTATAATGCACACGCGCAAGCTTATTTTTTAGCAAGACTAGTCGACTTTTAATTAGGTCGTCCACTTTTATTGATGAAATTTTAACTGGATTTCGGCACATGCACCGAAAGAGCTAAAAAACAAACAAAAAGCATAGGAGATTGGCAAATACCAATACTACTTACTTAAACAATCTAGTCCCCTCAGAAGAAGAGGAGCCACTGCTTCATTCAAAGAATCAAGCCCTATAACATGAAAATTACCCTTGTACATCGACATTAAGGATGGAACATAGTCATGCGAA
Source organism: Allium cepa (assembly GCA_030765085.1). Classification (NCBI taxonomy): domain Eukaryota; kingdom Viridiplantae; phylum Streptophyta; class Magnoliopsida; order Asparagales; family Amaryllidaceae; genus Allium; species Allium cepa. The sequence continues at coordinate 26,229,838 of CM060939.1, read as the reverse complement.
CTAGAGCAGTAAAATTATTTCCTACCCCGAGTCATCTCCCAAAACAGTCCTATTCTTTTCACCAAGCTCACTAAGAACAAAAAGAGAAAGGTCTACACCAACCACCTGATAATAAAGAAGTCTCCTCTCACCATCTTCATCCATATAGTTATAAAATGTTGCATACGTTGGATTGTACCAAATATTAGAATCTTCATGTGCCTAAGCTTGTTCACTTGAAACTTGTTAATGCAGATTTTCGTCTATACTAACACCCCAAGGTATGAAGTTATAGCTTCGGAAGCTGGGTGGAATATTAAACCTGATGAAGAGATTAAAAAGATATGAATTAATTAAGCTTAGTTAAGAAATGTTGGACCATAGGGTCTCAATAGAAAATGCAGAGAAGGTAAAGTGCAAAAAGTAAATAACACCGAGACTTTTATATTGTTCGGGCCGAAAGTCCCTACATCCACTATCCTTTCCTTATTTGGTCACTCTTATCTAGTTGGGAGGCTCATTATATTGAGTCTAGGTATTTTTTCCATTAATGGGCAAGTAAATAGATCACTGATATTGGAAAGTATCATATTATTTTATGTCCCAATTCTTCCTCATGCCAAAAGATCCTTGCGCCTTGATACTGCTCCCTATTTATAGCCAATGCACCATAATGCCATTGGTGAAGAGCCTTCTCCTTGGATTAATGACCTGGCTTTCTATGTATGGCTTAGATTTGTATGCTTTTCATTATCTGGTCGAGTGTATTTTGATGCTGATTGCTGTCTTGATGCTTTTGTATATAACTTCTTGGACATTTTTCATATGTCCTAACCGTTGGTCTCGGCTTAGACTATCTGAGCCGTTGATTGTTGATATTTGTTGAAATGCTTTTGGTTCAGGAAACTACTACCCTCGGCTAACTTTTGTCTTAGCTGGACAATGATCTTAATCTCAGTCAACGCTTTGACTTATGCTATTGGATATATGCTCTCAGATACTAGGTTAGGCGCTAAAGCTCTCGTTGGAAACCAAACAGTTGGTCTTGGAATTAAAAGCTAAGGAATTTCCTTTCAAATATTCAGAATTTTTACTTGGTAGAAATTATGGTGTAACACATGGTTAACATGAGGTGGACTTTGAAAAGAATAGAGTCATATTAGGCTTATTGCTTGGCTTGTTTATTCTGTTACCATTATAGAGTTGACCACGAGCTTTTGGGCAACGTAGTATCCTGAGGACTTTCAGATGCACTTCTTTAACTAGATAACTTATAAAGATCTAACCTTGTTTAGAGGGTTTTGAAAATTAAAATTGGTGCCTTATAAATGAAAATACTTCGATACCATGTTTCAGTCACCTAGAACTGGTCTTATGTAGGAATTGGGATTGAAAACTATTAGTGGTGGTATAATGCCAATGTTTGCACATTATTATAAGAAACCGAGCTCTCTTGCTTCAAATTTTAATTTTTGTGTTGGAGGGCATAGTTTTAACCAAACCATGAGGTCTAAATTTTGAAATATTACTTGTCACTTGAAGTCATTTAGGCTGGGTGATAAGTGAAATTGTTCGAGTGCCAAATGGTAAAATCTAATTTTAGATCGTATGGTCAAAACTTTTGAAATCATGCTTGTCACTTAAAACCATCGAAGCTAAGTGGCAAGCAAAACTATTTGAGCACCGAGAGGAGAAATCTAATTTAAGACCGTGAGGTCAAAACTTTTGAAATTGTGCTTGTCACTTGAAGCCATCCAAGCTAGGTGATAAGCAAAATTGTTTAAGCATCAAGAAGTGAAATCTAATCTGTGACCATAAGGTCAAAACTTTTGAAATCGTGCTTGTCACTTGAAGCTATCTAGGCTAAGTGATAAGCAAAATTGTTTCGGTGCCGAAAGGTAAAAATTAAACTGGACTATAAGGTTTAAGGGATACTTGCCTTACAAGATCTATGAAAAAAGGGAAGCCGAGATTGCTTCTGGAAGGACGAACCCTGATCTTGCATTAAATGCTCATGCTTGGGGATCTAAATTATATGAATCACACTAGACATATAATAAATGGAGATAAAAAACAGAGGTGGATCTGAATCAAAAAGAACATGATAAACATACTTTTGTTTTAGATGGACAAAAGGAGATTTGAATTTGATGTTTTAAGATGAATGATAAAAAAGGCAAGGTGAACAATATAGAAGTCAAGTATATGAACAAGAGAAAGACGGATAAATTAAGTAAAAAATACCTTGAGATGTTGCCAAAAAGTCACAATTTAGATAATGAAATAATGCTCCTAGACTCTGTTCTCTGGATCTCATAGGAATTAAGGGTAAAGAACCACCTTTAGTTCTTGATTTTTATTTGATTTTGCTTTTGAAATTTTTTTAGCCCTAGACCACCATGAATTTTAGACAAGGATGAATAGAAGAAGCAGTGAAAACAACTGGATGAATTTTATTTTAAGAAATTAATAGACAAAAATCATTGCTAGAGTTTTTTTCCTTTATTTTTATTAATTTCTTGCATTTTCAAATCCAATTAGAAAACATTTTCTTTACACCAATGGTTCGGCCAAAGAAATAGAGAAACGGGCCTCAAATCTTTCCAAAATCATTTAGCATTTGTTCCATTGAAATCCAATTTAAATGTTTTGCCAGTATCATATATCGATATATGTTGACGCCAAAAATGGGCATCTTCACCAAATTGAATCTAGTAGAGATTAAATGAAGAATGAAATTAAAACAAAGCAAATATCATAAATGAATATAGATTTTTATAGTGGGTCATTCTTTATAACGACCCACTATTTTGGACCATTCAAATCGACAATAAAACCACATTCAGACTTGAATAATTCAAAACAATAGATTGTAATATAATTTGGAGCAAATAAAATCAATCACAGAATCACAGACACTGATAGATCAGAATAACTCGTAGCGGAAATAAAATAACAATAGTAGTTCATGAAGCTACTACGACACAGTCTCAAACATAGCCTCAAAACAAGTACAAAATACCATAATCTGAAAAGTAAATACAATAGAAATCCCAATACATAAATGTTAACTAGCACATAAGCTGAATAGAAAATATTGAATGGAAATAATAACAACTAGATAGATAGTCTCCAGCAAATCCTAGCTCCAGAAGGTGAAATCCAAAGCTGATACTCAGGCTGACCCGAGCTTAAAGCAAAAACACAAAACACTCGAGTCAGGACATACAAACTTATACAATTTAAACCAACTCAAGTGAATTGTAAAATAAATGTACAAGTAACTTAAAGGATGCTTGGTACCTCCCACCCTATAAGGATCCGTTAAACTATTTAATATGTAGTTATATACGCTATTATAATAGTGTCTAAAGTAAAGTATAATATATTGAAAATAGCATTAAGACTTTACATTTTCCACCTGAACACACTTTAATATTCCCATAGTCTATATAGTACCGTAATCTCCCTCGCACTGGGCGTCGTCAGAGGGCACTCCATAGGTATGGTACAAAACGAAAATCGTATAAGGCACGCTTGGGTAAGTGACACGACACAATGAGGCAATGCCGGGGTAGATATACCAATTACGCTTCTGGATCGGTGGTAACACGTAGCAGCCACTACCACCCACCTCGAACCACACTCCCAAAAATCAAAGGTGCGCACCAATCAATCACAAAGTAATAGAATGGCATACGAAGAAGTGTGTCCGATAAGAGGAGCTACCTCATTAGCCGTTAATCGCTCCTGTTTTAGCCACCTTATGCCAACTCACGGGAGTCAGGTCCATGTACATACCTCAATAGAACGTTGCCATCTCACGGGAATCTCCACCGCGTATACGGTTGTTAAAGTGGTTTTCGGTATCGACAAAGAGTATGCCCATATCCGATCCCGGTCTCTTTAACAACCAACCGTTATTATAACCCGTGGTTATAAATTTCAAAAATGGTTTATATTTCAAGTCAAAATAATTCATTTAAACCATTTAAATATGAAGTCGTTATCCTTTCAAATCAAATATTCAATTTCCAGAATTGTAGCATTTTCTAAGTTCATTCATTCAATAATAACAATTTCAAAACACTGTATTTTTCAGAAACAGCAGCACTTATAAAGTGTTACGGTAGATATATTAGTATTTCAAAATAGTTCAATTCCAAAAGCTACAGCACTTTAAAAATGCTACTGTAGATATATTAGTATTTGAAAAACAGTCCAATTTCAGAAACTGCAGCACTTTAAAAATGCTACTGTAGATATATTAGTATTTCAAAAACAGTTCAATTTCGAAAACTGTAGCACTTTAAAAATGCTACTGTAGACATATTAGTATATCAAAAATAGTTCAATTTCAGAAACAGCAGTACTTATAAAATGCTATTGTAGATATAGTGATATTCCAGAAATATTGTACACTTTCAGAAATGGTAGCACTTAGGAAATGCTACCTTAAAACCACAGCATATTGAAAATACCGCCAATACAAAACTATGGTTTATTATTACATTTCAGAGACATTATAATTTCAATTTTTCACCATTTTTAACTTATAAAACATATCTCACTTTCCAAAAATATTTATTTAGATATCATTTAACCTTTGGTTAAATAAAACAAATTTTTATAAATAATTATCCAAATTAAACTATAATTCATTTATTAAGTCAAATGTACATTATTTTACTTAACTTTTTATATTATCAAATGACTTAATATTTTATTTAAAATTTCCCATTTCATAAATAAAATATTCTTTTCACTAAGTTAAGCCTAAAAATTTCCATTTTGGAACTAAATTTCAATTTTCAAGTTAAGTCATATTTAAATTACATTTTTAAACCATTTATTTGCTTATACCCTTAACTTATAGAAAATCACTGTAACATTTATTTAAATCATTTAAATTTAATTTATGTTAATATTTCATATTTTAAATTTCAAAAAAATACTTAATAATTTTTTAGAAAATATTTAAAATTAACCACAGATCTGTATATAATTTTCCAACCTAGGTCAAGTGATACAGATATGTATCATTTCAGTTCGTAATTTAAAAATAAAAATCCGGGTTCTATCATTTCAAATTTGCAATCCCAAGTCAAATAAAATAAAATAAAAATCGCTTGAGCCTATCATTTCAGCTCATAATGATTTTTCCTTATTCTAATGTCCTTTCGAATATGTATCATTTCAACCCACAGTGATTCTATTCTACAGGGAACTTGCAGTGTGAGAAATAGTAAATAAAATAGACAAAATATTATGGCATATCATATCAGGTGATGTAACAAATAAATATCAGGTTATAACATCATGAAATATCATATCACATGCACATATAAATTACTATCGTATCATCAACTAAAATTCACATGCCGTTGTTTCACAATTATATAAGTACGAATGTCGAGAGTGAATAACTCACCTCTAAAGCTAGAGATCAAATTCAAAACACAAATACAAACTCCGCAAAGCACGAAAAGACACGACTAGATTCGAGTGGATGATGAGCCAAGATTCAGATCTTGTAACAACAAAATATAAAACATATATAAATCTATATGTTCAACACATAAATATATAAATCAAAAATGGAACAAAGTGAAGAAAACATTGGTTTAATCAATATGTGGGATCGGCCACTATGCTAACGGGCTCAACCATCACCACACATGGCTCGGCCATCATTGTTTGAGGCATCTAGGCTCGGCTAGGGTCAGGTAGAAGCACGGCTGGCTATGGAAGGTGAAGAGATTGGCAAGTTCAAAGCAATAAAGAGGCAAAAGGACAAAGAAAATGAAAGGTCAAGCACACATAGGTTCCGCCCTATGTTTAAAGTGGCTCGGCAATGGTGTGATGGGCTTGGTCAGGTGGTTATAAGGCACGGCTTGGAGGTGGTATGGTCATGGAAAGGAAGAGAGGAGGTGGAGTTTGTGCTGTGGTCTAGGCAAATAAAGGAAAGATGCATATATATGGCCTCGGCTAGGGTTTGGATCAAGTTTTGGTGATGTTGTTTGGATCTAGGGGCCACGGCAAGGAATGGTGATGATGGTGAGGAGATATGGCCGATCATGGTGGTGGTGGTGGAGGGGATATGGTCGGCTAGAGCATGTGGCCGAGCATAGCTTTGAGACAAAAGAGAAAAAAACAAAATGAAAAATAGGAAGGAAGAGGAAACCATGAAAATAAAACTTACTGTATTTTTTTCATGAGAATGAAATGAGAAGTGAGATGAGGAATAAGATGTTTGTACGTGAACGAGATGGGAAGGAGTTTGTATGGCTAAAAAAGCGAACGACTAGAATGAAATGAACGACTAGGAAAGGAAAAGGCTAGAAAAGGAAAAGTCATGAATTAAAGAAAAAGAAAACATATGTCTCTTGAATTTCCCAAGCCCAAAATCAAATAAAGTAAAAAAATCACATTAAAAGTCCAAACAAAATAGAAAATAAAATATAAAGTAGAAATGAAGTAGAAAAATATAGAATAGAAACTAAGTAGAAAATGCTAAAAATAATCGCGTATACAACGATGAAATTTATCAAATTTTAAAAGTATAAATCAGAATTTTACGAAACGAAAAATAGCACGAACATCGGAATCAAATATAGTTCCGAAGAAAAAGATTAGAAATTAAAAATTCAAATTTAATTTTTTTAATTGAAAGTCAAAGTTTGACCACAGTTGACCAAAATATAAAATTTTCAGAAAATATTTATTTTATTGTGTTTGGAGATTAAATTGTAAACAAAATCCAAAATTACATTCGAAAATTCTAAAATTTCAAACTTATGATTTAAAAATCAAAGTCTTCAATTAAATTGAATTAAAAATATTTATTAAAATTATGGCTTGTTACACTCTCCCCCACTTAAAACTTTCGTCCTCGAAAAGGAACGAGACATGAAAACAAGAAAAGATAGGATAGAAAAGCAAATAGTACCCGAAACAAACAATTTTGGATTCGAAGCACGCATGCTTTCCACCGACTCCCAGGTACAATCCCGATCATCCGTACTGCACTGCACTTTGACCAGGTTGACAGATTTCCTTCTCAGCTGCTTCATACATCTTTCGATAATACGAAGTGGCTTCCTCTCGACAGTCAGATTAGGCTCAATATCCAAACTCTCAAGAGCAGAAGGCTGGACAATCAAAGATGGATCATGTAGATATCGACGAAGATGCGAAATATGGAATACATTAGCACTCCGGAAAATTTCTCAGGCAAATCCAGACGATAAGCTAGAGAACCAATCCTTTCCAAGATGCAAAAAGGACCAACAAACCTAGGAGCAAGCTTCCCCCTACAACCAAACCAAATCACATTCCTTAAGGGAGAGACCTTAAGTAAAACCAGACCACCAACAGAAAACTCTAAACTCCTCCTACGCTGATCAGCATACTTCTTCTACCTATCCTGAGCAATCCTCATCTTCCTCTTAATCACCTCAACCTTCTCAGAAGCCTCTAAATCACATCAGGACCAAGAACCAAATGATTACCGAATTCAATCCAGCAAGATGGAGATCTACAAGGTCTTCCGTAAAGAGCAGCAAATGGAGAGATTTCAATACTAGCCTGAATTCAAAGATGAAATGAGATAGATAAAAGATTAAGATAAGATTAAAATAAAAGACTGAAAATATACATGATAACTATTTTTATATTTGAATTCAACAAGATGGAGACGATCTTCCCAAGACCCTCCATAAGCAAGAACACAAGCACAAAGAAGATCCTCGATAATCTGATTCACTCTTTCTGTATGACCGTCGGTCTGCAGATGGTAAGCAGTGCTCAGATTCAAACGAGTACCCAAATATTCCTGAAAAGCTTTCCAAAACTGACTGGTGAAGAGAGGATCGCGATCACAAACAATGCTGATTGGAACACCATGGAGATGAACAATCCCCCTCATATAGATCTCAGCCACACTAGAGGCGGAATGAGTAGATTTGACCGGAATGAAATGTGCTGATTTGGTCAATCTATCCACAATAACAAATACTCTCATTACCCCTCCTATTTCTCGGTAATCCATCAATAAAATCCATAGAAACATGTTCCCATTTCCAATTGGAAACCTCAAGGAGCTGCAACAAACCAGGGGTCTTCTGATGATCTGCCTTGACTTGCTGACAAGTCGCACACCTACTAACAAAGATAGAGATATCCCGTCTATTACCTCTCCACCAATAAAGCTTCTTTATGTCCTGATACATCTTCGTCACGCTAGGATGAATAGAAAATCTAGATCGTTGATTTTGAAGCAACTTTTGCCTCAATCCGTCAACATTCGGGACACAAATCCGATTATTAATCCTCAAAATCCCTCTATCATCAATCTGAGCTCTACTACCATCAAGAGTACTACCACCAACTCTACTACGAACACTCTCCTTAATCAATTTGATGATCCTATCCTCATCCTGCTTAGCAATGATACGATCCAAAAGAGGAGAAGAAGAAACAACAAGTTGATACAACAGAGCCTTCTTCCTACTCAAAGCATCGGCTACAACATTAGCCTTCCCAGGGGTATAGCTAATGTCGAGATCATAAGAAGCAAGGACCTCAAGCCATCTAACTTGACACCGATTCAGATCCTTCTGGGTGAAGATATATCTCAAAGACTGATGATTAGTAAAGAGCTCAAACTTAGCACCCAAAAGATGATGCCTCCAAAGCTTCAAAGTAAATAATACAGACAAGCAATTCCAGACCATAAGCTGCATGATTGGCCTCATGGGTCTTCAACTGGAGACTAGCATAAGCAATCACCTTCCCATCTTGCATCAGAACAGCTCCCAAACCCTTACGACAAGCATTAATGTATACCGTTAATCCCTCATTTCCATTCGCAACGGTAAGCACTAGTGCGGAAGTAAGCTTTTGCTTCAACTCATTGAATGCAGCTTTACACTTATCACTCCATATAAACCTAGCATTCTTTCGAGTTAAAGCAGTGAGAGGTGCAGAAATCCGGGCAAAATTCTTAATGAATCTCCGATAATAACCAGCAAGACCTAGAAAAATACGAATATCAGATGGAGTCCTAGGGGTTTCCCAATCTTGCAAAAGAATAGGGAGAAATAAGGACCACAGAAAAGATATGATGATAAATTACAAAAAGAGAAGGAAGGAAAGAATTACATTGATCGCAGCGATCTTGATTGGATCAACAGAGACTCCATTACTAGAAACAATATGTCCAAGGAATCAGACTTCATCTTTCCAGAAATGGCATTTCGAAAATTTAGCTTTCAACTGATTACTCCTAAGAGTCCCTAGAATAAAGCTTAAATGAGATTTATGTTCTTCCTCCGACTTAAAGAACAAAGAATATCATCAACAAAAACTGGAACAAATTTATTAAGCACATTACGAAAAACACGATTCATCAAATCAACAAAGAAAGAAGGAGCATTAATCAAACCAAAAGGCAAACTAACCATTCATAAAAGCCATTCTCAATACGGAAAGCAGTCTTGGGAATACTTTCCTCAGCAACTCTGAGCTGGGAAAAACCTGTGGCAAGATCAAGCTGAGAGAAAACAGTAGCTCCATGGAGCTGATCAAACATATCGTTAATGCGAGGCATTGGATATCTGTTCCTCATAGTGAGCTTGTTCATCTCCCTATAATCAACACACATCCTTAAAGAACCATCAGACTTAGTGACAAAGACCACTGCTGCTCCCCATTCTGAATGGCTAGGTCTGATCAGACCCTTGGAGAACAAGTCCTCAATTTGCTTCCTCAACTCAACCTTCTCACGGGGTGCCATTCTTCTGGGTGGAAGAACTACAGGTCAAGCTCCAAGAATAAGATCAATATAGAAATCAATTTCCCGCTTAGGAGGTAAAGAAGTAACATTACCAAATACATCAGGATATAGTCTAACCACTGGAGTAGAATCAAAATCATCCGGAGAAGAGTCAAGAGAATAAATAAAACTGCCGGCATAATTCTGAGGCAAGCAACACTGAATCACCAAAGAATTACCAAAATCATTCACAAGAGAAACAGTCCGGGTTTTACAAGAGATAACTGCATCATGCCTCTTCAGCCAATAACCCCCAAGTAATAGATCAAAAGCATCAAAACCCAGAACATAGAAATCACCAGAAAACCGATAGCTAGAATGGAAGAGTTTCACATTTCTACAAATCCTACTAAGGTTCGCAGGACCACCAAATGGATTTGAAACATACAAAGGCTCAGGAGCCAACTCGGAAGAAAGAAGATGCTCAAATTTGTTACAAAGATCCACAGAGATAAAGCTATGGGAAGCTCCAGTATCAAAGAGAACACGAATATGAAAATAAAACAGAGAAAAGGTGCCCTAAAGTGTACCTTGGTTATCACTAGGAGCAAGAGCAGGTGCAGGAGGTGGAGCAGGTAAAGAAGCAGAAGTAACAGCAAAATACCAGATGAGTTTCCCTTCAACTGAGTGGGGAAATTGTTCTTAAAATGGCCAAGATGCATAAAAATGTGATAGAGATCACACCTGGTCAACTGAGATGGAAGAACCGCAGCACCAACTAAAGTAGGACAACTATTAGCATAGTGTCCCTTCTGATTACATCTGAAGCAAGTAATGGAGGATAGGTCTATCGACTGCCTCTAAAATGAAGAAGATCCCAAAGCTGGAGTCTTGTTCCAATTCTTCCTCTGCTGGTGAAAGTTAGGCTTTCTCTTCTTAGGATTACCAGAAAAAGACTGAGATGAAGCAGAACGAGCAACTGGAGGATCTCTAGACGTAGGGTTCTCATATCTAATGGCCACGTCTATCAGACTGGTGAAAGGGCTATGCACATGAGCTATGGGACGATCATAATACTCCAGACATGCACCGACAATGAACTTCTCATTCTTCTTGTGAGGAGTGTCAATCAGATTAGGGCCAAACTAAGAAAGCTCATCGAACTTCCTCTCATATTCAGAAAAAGACATATCACCTTATTTCAGATCCATGAATTCTCGATACAGCTGAGACTTTCCTGCCTCGGACATCCACTTCACAACAAAAGCATCCCTAAAGCATGATAAAAGAACATAAGACAGATTTCAAAAAAGAGAAAACTGAACCAAATTCAAAACAAATGGAAGATGATACCTAAAATGCTCCCAAGAAATGTCATCCTCAGCAGTGTGAGCCATGACAGACTCCCACCAATCCAAGGCTGCTCTCTGCAACAACCAAGCTGCCAACTGACGCTGCTGGACATTAGTGATCTCAAGACCGAAGAAAATCCTCTATAAATCCTTCAACCACTGCTGAGCATCAATTATGCTTCCAGATCCGGTAAACTTGGTTCCACCAAGTTTAGTGTATTCCTTACAGAGTTTAGTGAACCTAACTGGTGCAGCAGGCTCAGGAGTTGGGGCAACACCACGACCCCTACCTTTAGCATTCCTATGACTCATCTTGAAAATCAAGAATGAATTTTAGGATAGAGGTAATTGAGAAACAAAGAAAATATTAGATAAGATAAGATAAGATTAGATTCAACTAGAATTGAATATCCCGAACAAAGAAATTACTAATAAGGTGGATAAGGAAAAGAAGGAGGTTAACAAAATTTGATTTCAAAACAAGAAATAATTTTTGAAAATCCTTTGAAAAATCATTTGAAAAACATTTTATACTTTAAGATACGTTCTCTCATAAAAAAAGGATTCTAAGATTGATTTCACTCGTTCTAGGGTATTTCTACCCTATCTCAAATGAGTTTTTTTGCTCTACAAGCTAAGGTTTGCTCTAAACCAAAACTCTGATACCAAATGTAACGACCCACTATTTTGGACCATTGAAATCGATAATAAAACCACACATGTCGGAATTCAATAATTCAAAACAATAGATTGTAATATAATTTGGAGCAAATAAAACCAATCACAGAATCATAGACACGGATAAATAAAAATAACTCGCAGCGGAAATAAAATAACAATAGTAGTTCATGAAGCTACTACAACACAGTCTCAAACATAGTCTTAAAACAAGTACAAAATACCATAGTCTGAAAAGTAAATACAATAGAAATACTAATACATAAATGTTCACTAGCACATAAGCTGAATAGAAAATACTGAATGGAAATAGATAACAACTAGATAGATAGTCTCCAGCAAATCCTAGCTCCGGAAGGTGAAATCCAAGACTGATACTCAGGCTGGCCCGAGCGTAAAGCAAAAACACAAAACACTCGAATCAGGACATACATACTTATACAATGTAAACCAACCCAAGTGAACTGTAAAATAAATGTACAAGTAACTTAAAGGATGCATGGGACCGCCCACCCTTTAAGGATCCGTTAAACTATTTACTATGTAGTAATATACGCTATTATAATAGTGTGTAAAGTAAAGTATAATATAATTGAAAATAGCGTAAAGACTTTACATTTTCCACCTTAACACACTTTTATATTCCCATAGTCTATACAGTACTGTAATCTCCCCCGTACCAGGCGTCGTCAGAGGGCACTCCATAGGTATGGTACAAAACCAAAATCATATATGGCGCGCCAGGGTAAGTGATACGGCACAACGAGGCAATGCTAGGGTAGATATACCAATTACGCTTCTGGACCGGCGGTAACGTGTAGCAGCCACTACCGCCCACCTTGAGCCACACTCCCAAAAATCAAAGGTGTGCACCAATCAATCACAGAGTAATAGAATGGCATACGAAGAAGTGTGTCCGATAAGAGGGGCAACCTCATTAGCCCGTCAGTCGCTCCTGTTTTACCCACCTTATGCCCACTCACGAGAGTCGGGTCCACATACATACCTCAGAGGACGTCGCCACCATCCTATTTTATTCTGCAATCTCCATCGTGTACACGGTTGTTAAAGTGGTTTTCGGTATCGACAGAGAGTATGTCCATATCTGATCCCGGTCTTTTTAACAACCAACCATTATTATAACCCGTGATTATAAATTTCAACAATGGTTTATATTCTAAATCAAAATAATTCATTTAAACCATTTAAATATGAAGTCGTTATCCTTTCAAATTAAATATTCAATTTTCAGAATTGTAGCATATTCTAAGTTCATTCATTCAATTATAAATTTCAAAACAATGTATTTTCAGAAAAAACGGCACTTATAAAGTGTTACAGTAGATATATTAGTATTTCAGAACAGTTCAATTTCAGAAGCTGCAGCACTTTAAAAATGCTACTGTAGATATATTAGTATTTCAAAAACGGTTTAATTTTAGAAACCGTAGCACTTTGAAAATGCTACTGTATATATATTAGTATTTCAAAAACAGTTCAATTTCAGAAACTGCAGCACTTTAAAAATGCACCTGTAGACATATTAGTATTTCAAAAACAACAGCACTTATAAAATGCTACTGCAGATATAGTGATATTTAAGAAATGTTGTACACTTTCAGAAATGGTAGGTTGGAATGCTACCTCAAAACCACAGCATTTTGAAAATGCTGCCAATACAAAACTATGGTTTCTTATAACATTTCAGAGATATTATAATTTCAATTTTTCACCATTTTTGACTTATAAAACATATCTCACTTTCCAAAAATATTTATTTGGATCGATATCATTTAACTTATAGTTAAATAAAATAAATTTTCATAAATCATTATCCAAATTAAACTATAATTCAATTATTATGTAAAATGTATATTATTTTACTTAACTTTTTATCTTAACAAATGACTTAATACTTTATTTAAAATTTCCCATTTCATAAATAAAATATTCTTTTTACTAAGTTAAGCCTAAAAATTTCCATTTTGAAACTAAATTTCAATTTTCAAGTTAAGTCATTTTTAAATTATATATTTAAACCATTTATTTACTTATAGCCTTAACTTATAGAAAATCACCATAACATTTATTTAAATTATTTTAATTCAATTTAAGTTAAAATTTCATATTTTAAATTTCAAAAAAAATACTTAATAATTTTTTAGAAAATATTTAAAATTAACCATGGGTCTGTATATAATTTTCTAACCTAGGTCAAGTGATATGGATATGTATCATTTCAATCCGTAATTTAAAAATAAAAATCCGGGTTCTATCATCTCAAACCCGCAATTCCAAGTAAAATAAAATAAAAATTGCTTGAGCCTATCATTTTAGCTCATAATGATTTTTCTTTATTCTAATGTCCGTTCGGGTATGTATCATGTCAACCCATAGTGATTCTATTCTATAGGGAATTTGCAGTGTGAGAAACAATAAATAAAATAAACAGTATAATGTGGCATATCATATCAGGTGATGTAACAAATAAATATTAGGTTATAACATCATGAAATATCATATCACATGCATATATAAATTACTATCATATCATCAATTATAATTCACATGCCATTGTTTCACAATTATATAAGTACGATGTCGAGAGTGAATAACTCACCTCTAAAGCTAGAGATCAAATTCAAAACACAAATCCAAACTCCGCAAAGCACGAAAAGGCATGACTAGATTCGAGTGGATAATGAACCAAGATTCAGATCTTGTAACAACAAAATATACAACATAAATAAATCTATATGTTCGACACATACATATATAAATCAAAAATGAAACAAAGTGAAGAAAACATTAGTTTAATCAATAAGTGGGCTCGGCCACTTTGCTAATGGGCTCAACCATCACCACACATGGCTCGGCCATCATTGTTTGAGGCATCTAGGCTCGGCTAGGGTCAGGTAGAAGCACGGCTGGCTATGGAAGGTGAAGAGATTGGCAGGTTCAAAGCAATAGGGGCAAAAGGACAAAGCAAAATGAAAGGTCATGCACACGTGGGTTCGGCCCTATGTCTAAAGTGGCTCAGCCATGGTGTTATGGCTTGGTCAGGTGGTCATAAGGCATGACCTGGAGGTGGTATGGTCATGGCAAGGAAGAGAGGAGGTGGAGTTTGTGTTGTGGCCGAGGCAAATAAAGGAAAGTTGCATATATATGGGTTCGGCTAGGGTTTGGATCAAGTTTTGGTGATGTTGTTTGGATCTAGGGCTCACGGCAAGGCATGGTGATGATGGTGAGGAGATGTGGCCGATCATGGTGGTGGTGGTGGAGGGGATGTGGTCGGCTAGAGCATGTGGTCGAGCATAGCTTTGAGACAAAAGAGGAAAAAACAAAATAAAAAAGAGGAAGAAAGAGGAAGCCATGAAAAGAAAACTTACCGTATTTTTTTTCTTCAGGAGAATGAAATAAGAAGTGAGACGAGGAATAAGTTGTTTGTACGTGAATGAGAAGGGAATGAGTTTGTAAGGCTAAAGAAGTGAATGGCTAGAATGAAATGAACGGCTAGAAAAGGAAAAGGCTAGAAAAGGAAAAGTCATGAATTAAAGAAAAAGAAAACATATGTCTCTTGAATTTCCTAAGCCCAAAATCAAATAAAAATCACATTAAAAGTCCAAACAAAATAGAAGATAAAATAAAATATAAAGTAGAAATGAAGTAGAAAAATATAGAATAGAAACTAAACAGAAAAATGCTGAAAATAATCGAGAAACAATGCTGAAATTTAACAAATTTTAAAAGTATAAAACAGAATTTTACGAAACGAAAAGCAGCACGAACATCAGAATCAAATATAGTTCCAAAGAAAAAGATTAGAAATTAAAAATTCAAATTTAAGATTTTCAACTGAAGTCAAAGTTTGACCACAGTTGACCAAAATATAAAATTTTAAAATATTTATTTTATTATATTTGGAAGTTAATTTGTAAACAAAATCCAAAATTACATTGGAAAATTCCAAAATTTCAAATTTTAAATGATTTAAAAAACTAAATCTTCAATTAAATTGAATTAAAATTATTTATTAAAATTATGGATTGTTACAATTTTGGCCTACGTCCACTTCATATTTTTATAGATCTTGTACTTGATTATGATTATAAGAACGTTTTGATCCGTTGGGATCTATTAGTACAAGAAAAAACAATAAAAATGGATGTGCCTTGGCAGTAGAAAGAATGATCCCTTTTCTGATGCCATACCAACTGTATTTATAAGAAAGACGTGCACGGATCGAGCTGAAATTTTGGTAAAAGAATGTCCAGGCCAACATGAGGCCACAGAAGAATTTTGAGGCCCATTGGGGCCCACATTAGGGATCGGTACCTATCCCTATTTTTATGTCCAAATGGACTGCGATCCCTCTGGTGGGTCCCCGTGATGTTAGCAACTTGCCCTCCTAATTTCATGCCATTTCGACTTACTACCGTTTGTGAGATATCGTGTTTTCCGTGAAGTTGTGATGCATGCATTCTAATTTCAGACGATCCCTCTAGATGGATAGGTACTGATCCCTCCAATCTCCTCTGATTGGAATGTGATCCCTAGGGGGTATTTTCCATGTTGTAATGTGCTTATACACCAAGTGTCATGTTAATATCATCTATAGATTTTGAGTTATAGACTGATCATTGTTGCAATATGTAATGAAAGCTGAATATGGACAATCCCTTTTATGCGATCTCTTTTATACCGTTCCCTTCTATACTGGTCTCTTTTATACCGATCCATTTTTATAGATGAAGTAATTTGCACATAACTTGAGCATACGAACTCCAACCGATTTGAAACTTGAAATATAGCCTCATGGGGCCTTCCTTATCACTCCATATCGATGCCACCCAATTAGGGACAAATATTGAGGATATGTGTTCATCCCCCCGGGAAAGGGATATGCATTGATCCCCCACCTAGGGGAGGAATTATTCCATTCTTAGAATATTCTAGAGAGTCTATCTGTTTGTCTTGGTTGATCGTCATCTCATATCATTGCATGCGCTTGATCTCTGAGCCTAACACTCATCTCTCTGGGCTATCTTCCTTGATGATCGTCTAGTCTTACTTGTCTAGTCAGTTTGAATATAGCCGGACCACCGGATAATATTTTCCCCCAAAGTACGTCGTGTTGCGTACATGATGTGCTTTGAATTGATGTCAATTTAAGGTGAGAATTTCACTCAGTGTTTCCAATGGTTGTTATCTGATGTGCATATAAATGTGCACATTTTTACTTCCATATTTAATCGAACTGAATTAAATAAATGAGCATATAGGGTATTTGAACATGTTTAAACCAAAATTTCAATTATTTTCAAATCATCATTTATTCATCTTCATATAGAGGCAAAATGATCATTTTTGTGCATAATTTAATTTAAGAATATTTATTTGCACATTTTATTTGTATTTGTAGGAAATTGGATGATAAAATGGAAGATGGTTTCATGAAGATATGCATGCACAAGGATGAAAACAAAGGAATGAAGATGGAAATAATTCAAACCATGCATCATGGAGGACCATACCTACCCACTTACCATGATGTACAATTAGAAGCTAATGCACATGCTAAATGGCCATTAAAGTTACGTGCACACTTAATGGAGGATTAATTAATGTTAATGATAACTTGGTGGTCACACTTCCTAGAGGGGTATTTTGGATAGTCTCCAAAAATATGCATTAGGGTTTAGACTTGTATAAAAACCTCATATGTTCATGTAATTAAGCACTTAGCCTCCTCTTTAGTTAGTTTAGTTTTAGGCTCAAAAATAAACAAAAATGCTCGTTTCTTTTTAATGGTTTCTTAGCCTTCTTTCATGTAATTTTCCTTATATGTAATTTTAATTCATGCTATTTTAATTCTTGTTTATTTCTTCTTATGTTAGTAGCTTAGTTTTATTTCTTATGCAAGTATTTTAGCTTTTATTTTATTTCAATTAGCATGTATTTTCCTATTGTTTTTGTTTCATGTTGCAATCTACATTTGTTGATATGATAACAAATATGAGAAGCTAAACCTCTTCAATTTTAGGGTAATGAAGCTCTTTTAATCATGTAGATTAAACATTTTGCTAATTTTTGATCTATTTTTGTGCTTAATGGAAATATTTGAAATCTTACTGTTGAAGCTTTGAATTTGATAGTTGGCACCAAATAGGCTATGCTTAAACAAATATAAACACAAATTACCTCTTCATCTGCATATGATTATGGTAATGAAGTGATTTTAGAATAAAAATTTGATGGTCTGTGTTACTAATCAATAGTAAATAGATCATGCTTATAATAGATTTTATTTTGAACTCCATTGTCATTCTTCATGAGAGTTTAAAAGTAGCTTAGTGGTTGTGTTATAGTTTGATGATTTATGTTGGGCTAATTAATAACACAAATAGACCATACTTATGACAAACACATCAATTAAATTCACAATGACCAAAAGAGAGATCATAATTTAACGTTGTGTTGATTTATGTGATGATAAGAGTGGATTTATCTCTAAATTATCTTTTAATCTCATAGTTTTCATTCACTTTTGTAGTAGTTAGTTTTTACATTTTCTCCAGATTGAAACAATTTTCAAACTCTTTGGTTAATTTGATTGAATAGAAATTTTAAAATCAATACAATTTCTTACGGATCGACCAATACTCGCCACGTACTAGAATTGTACGCCGTGTGCTTGCTGTCATTTTTAATTTAAAATAATCGGTTATTTTCTAATTTAATGGAAAATTAGCTGTTAAACAAGTTTATGGCGCCGCTGCCAGGGAATTGATTTTATTTTATTTTCTATTCTTCGAATCGTTGTTTGATTTTAGTGTGTTTATTTTGTGTATTATTTGCATTCATAAAAAAAGAATTTTATATATATTTTGTGTGTATGGTTAGTGTGTGATTTGATTTGTGTGCTTGTTTTTCTTATTTGTTTTACATTTGCATTTGCATATTAAATATATATAGACACACACACACTTGAAAAAAAATTATTTTATTCCATTCTCATTTTCATTTACAAGTCTTTTTTGCTTTGATTTTACATCTTTTTCCTTGATTATACAATTGCAAACAGTGCATACTGCTTCAACAAATCAACATATACATCTGCCAGTTATCACCTTGTTCATCTCTGCAAATACCCCCTTTTCTGCCACTGACTGCTTCCCACCAATCATCTCCCCAGTCACTTCATACCCACAATTTACATACAACCAACATCACTCCCTGTTTCAGTTCCATAACCATTTGCATATAAAACATCCCCATATCTTTATAGTTCCATAACCATTTGCATAACTTCCACTATGCACATTGTTTCAGTGCACACCGTGTCTTACCATTCCCTCCCTTCTGACCACCACTTGCCTCTTCTATCAATACTCCAAACTTCTATCTACCTACTATATCACTTCATCACCTAACATATTCACCTCTGTCAACCTTCCTCCAGCCATCACCATTTACTGCTCTGCCTTATACCCCCCTTCACATATCACTTACAGTTCTGGCACCACTGCCTATTTTTAGTCCATCGTCTCAATTCACTATAATACACACAACTTCTTGCAACTACTTTTACAACTTCTTGCAACTTCCAGTCACCAGACTACCACCCATAATCACTTCACCATGTTTCAGTGCAAACTTCAAACTGGTACATCAACCGGTGCGCATCAATCCAACAACACTGCAAACCGTTACATTTCTACTACCATTCATCTCTGGCCACTCACTTCTGCCATTCTTCTCGAACCCCCGCCACTACTCAACCACGATGTAACAACAACTTAACACTCCATCATTGCCATCTACTTCCCTATAGTCACTGCCACCTCCTCCATAATCATAGCAATAGACCTTGCTACCAAACTCCCAAACTGCATACAAATCCATCTTCACAACATCACCTTACCCACTATCAACTGCCACTACACTTTACTTCACAGCCTTTTCAAACACTTCACCACATCAACTACTGCCTACCATTCATCTAACTGCTTTAACTGCTAAATCACCATATTCCCTCAACACTCCACATACATAACACATAACTGCCTATTCATCCAAACTTGCACCAGTCACTACATTGCATATAACTACACACATTAAAACCTCTCAGCAATCCACCACAAACCATTCCATACATCAAAAACCCCTGATAGTAAATGCTTCTCTATACTATTGCCATTCCATCATTACGCTGACCACTGCACATTGCTCCTCACAATACTGCACCTTACAATACTCACCATCCATTGACCTCACTGTTGTTTCTCAATACATCTCCACTGACCATTGCAGCCACTTCCTACTTGCAAACAACACCAGTAACCCACACATTTCAACCACCAGGACATTGCCATACATTCTACTATTTCAACCCTTAACATACAACAACTTCGAAGTTCTATTCACAGCCACAATAACCCACTGTCAATTCCTCCAACCCCATCAACTCTGCTATCATAAACTTCACATCCATACAAACCATATCCACAATCCCACTGCAGCTCCTTCTTCCACCCTGCACAATCCCTAAGCACTGCTCAATACTCCTCTGATCAACAAACAATCCAACCATCACGACCCAATTCAGCCTACCAATCGTCTCCAGCAACCACTTCCAAACTTGAATACCAAATCGCAACCCCAAGCTCGATTTTCAAATTGTGATTTTGATTTCTAGGTTGAGATTTTGTTTACTGAATTGATTTGCCTATTTGTTTGAGATTTTGTTATTCGTGAAAGGAGAAGAACTGCTGCCAAAAATAAATTGCTTGCTTGTTTATATAATTTTTTTTTGTTGCTTTTAAAATAAATTGCTAATAAATTCTGCACGCTCTGGTGTCGTGCTTTCATCTCTAGTTTTATTTTAATCGCATTGTTCGTTGCTTGCATTTGCATATATATATATATATAACAAAAAAAAATTCATTCATAGTTGTGTTGTTAATGCACATTTAATTTCATTTTTGTATTTCATCTTAGAAATTTGCTAATAATGATGGTTAGACATCTTAAGGGTGTCAGGAGCTCATTAGGGCTTAAATTTTATATTAACAAGTTGTCTCTTTGAAAAATTCATATTCTTTGTGTCTAGGATAAGACAAAGCAATAACCATTTATAAATATTACAGTGATTACTAAATATTACAGTGGTTGTTTTTCTTAAGATACTTAAACCTTCGACTGCATTGCTACGGTGATTCGTGGTGCACCGATAAATCATGTCCATTACCCGACTGAGAAATATTTTGTTGATTTAAGATAAATGTGATTATACAATTTTGAGTAAGGAGCTATTAAGGACGGTAAAATTGTAATTAAGTCCTTTGTATTAGTTCATACATATTTAAAAAACATTCAAAATCCAAAACCGGAAAAAATAGTAAATGTTTCTTAACTGAGTTTTTAAATCCTTTGAAATTTTTAATCAAAATAAAAAATCCAAAAAATAAATATAAAATCTTTTCAAAAACAAAAAAAAATTTGAAAATCCAAAAAATCCAAAAAATATTTGTAAATAGTTTTCCATTATAAAAAATCCAAAAAAAAAAGAAAATTTCTTGAAAATGTCTGAATTTTCTTACTCGCCAGAGTTTTACAATAGTTGTGAAAATCAATATAATCCTTATAATTTTAAATCAAATTCTTATGGATATTTTAATGACAACCATTGTGCAAACAATTCAAATTTCGTACCACAAAATTTTCAAAATGATGACTAACCCTCAAGTCTTAAAAAAAGCATTGAAACGATTTCGTCTTTACTTGAACTCTCTACACAGTATAATGAAAGGATAATTGATTTGTATAATTCATATTTGTGCAAGAACTCAAGTCAAAATTTAAAAAATGATCAAAATTTTAATTCACTTCAAAATTCAAATGATTTCGATTATAACCCATGCTAATTCAATTTCGAACTTCAAATGAATTTCAAAATCAAAACAAAAATGGAAACAACTATTTAAATGATTTTGGCAATGGGAGTATTTCAATGATGGTGAAAATTTTACTTTCAACAATTTCAAATTGAAAATTCTCAAATTAATAATTACATATTTGATTTTGTTGAGAAAATGGACGAAATTCACAATGATCACACAGAGTCTGTTTGAAAAATATATGAAACAACGTGAGCAACAAAACTAAATCCTAACATGTTATGAGTCAAATAATAATCCGCCTTTTACCAAAATTGACGATTTTCAAATAACAACTTTTGAAATTGAAAACGACGGTCTTAATGGAGTTGTTGAAAATTCTATAATTGAGTTGGATTTCAAATGTTTTGAGAGTGTGGAACCAAACATGAAATTCGATCTTATTTTTTTCGATTTTGAAAATTTGAATACAACAACTTTGGGTTTTGAAATTAATACATGCAGTGGAGTTGTGAATAACTTAACAAGGGAAGATGAATTTAGTGAACATGCTTTTTATTGACTTTTCAAAGATGAGTTGTTAAATTCTTAAGGGGAAGAGTTAAATCAGTATTTTGATTTTGAAATCAATAAAGAAGTTTTCGATGATAAGCTTGAATTTCAATTTGGCTAAAATAAACTTGAATTTCAACCAATTGTTCTTTCTACCCCAAAACCATCGAAAATAAAACAGCTCATATGATTTTTAATAAGACAACATTCGTTTTTTCTAATCAACATTCAACTTTGAAATCTTTTGTGGTTTGATTTTCTATGCTTAAGCTGTGTCTCGCATACGCGACGAGACAAATGAATTAATTTTTGGAAGACCATTTCATTTACTATTTGATGATATATTTTCTACTGTTATGTAAATAATAATCTTTTTATTTTCATGTAAATATAGGTCATATTTTTATTTTTATTTATTTTCTCCTTTCACTTAGGTTGATTGTTGGGACGCAGCCAAAATCAAGTGTGGGGGTGTCTTGTCTTCATTTTTTATTTTTCATGGTTTATTTTTTGCCTTTTCTTTTCAGAACTCAAAATTAAAAAAACAATTTTTTTTAGCATTTTGAATTATTTATGAAGAAACACTATAAGATAAGTATAGGTTTTGGATATTAAATTGAAATTTTTGAAAATTTTATTTGTCTTAACAAAAATAAAAATAAAGTTTGATTACAAGTAACCAAGGTTCATCTAGTATATAGGAAGGCTCATAGGTGATAATTATGAAGTGTCTTAATTAAAATCGTTGTTTAAAAAGTGGTGGATTTAAAGAAAATGTTAACATTTTTTATCTTCTAAGTTAAATTGTGCTAAGATTATTTTGCGAAACTCTCTCTTCAAAAAAAAAAATATATATATAACAAAATAAATAAATAAATAAAATATTTGTGTATTTGCATATATTTTTTATTAACACCTAAAGTCATGTGTTCACACGCAAGTATGTACACTCGCCATTCTCTGTACCCTTATCTCGTAAGCCCGAAAGGTAGTGCATGATCGATATATCTGGCCTCAGTTTATCCGAGTTAGGTGTATGTATATATAAAATATTTTATCAATAATGCCTACCGTCGACAAGTGTACACACTTGTGTGTTCACTTGCTATGCTCTGTATTTCCCTCATGTAAGCCCGAAAGGCAGTGCATGAGTGGTATATCTGACCTTAATTTATTTGAGTTAGGCATATATAAATGTCGTCAGTATCAATAAAATTATCAAATAAAGAGAGCGAAAGCAATTTAAATCCATGCACTATTTTTAATTATTTGATTTGACTTTTTATTCAAAATAAATGAAAATATCACTTTGATAAACTTTGAAAATCAACTAAGGATCCATTTCATAGTTGCAATATGTTATTAACTGAAACAACTAGCCAAACTAGAATCTGTTTGTCATGATAACTTAGTTTTTATAGGAAATTTTGACGAGTAAATGACTTAAATTTTCAACATAATGACTAGAATTTATATTTAGCTTATTGGTGTCAATTTAAAAGTAAATTCTTCATTTGTAAATATTTTCAAAATTTTGCACTTTCATCTCTTTGTAAATAAATCTTGCATTTAGGAATTTTTCACATTGCATTTGGAATTCGTGAGTAGTATCAGCCGAAAACCCTCACAAGACAACATCCATCCCGCTAGGGATACCTAAAGGTTTAACGGCTTATTGCATACGCTCAATGCAATCGTGCTCCCTACATAAACGAATTTATCTTAGTTTTAGTTTATTCGAGGACGAATAAAAAGATAAGTGTGGGGGGTATTTGATGCACGTAAATGTGCATATTTTTACTTCCATATTTAATCGAACTGAATTAAATAAATGAGCATATAGGGTATTTTAACATGTTTAAACCAAATTTTCAATTATTTCAAATCATCATTTATTCATTTTCCTATAGGGTCAAAATGGTCATTTTTGTGCATAATCTAGTATGAGAATATTTATTTGCATTTATTTGTATTTATTTGTATTTGTAGGAAATTGGATGACAAATTGGAAGAGATTTTCATGAAGATATGCATGCACAAGGATGCAAACAAAGGAATGAAGATGGAAATAATTCAAACCATGCATCATGGAGGATCCCACCTACCCACTTACCATGATATATAATTAGGAGCTAATGCACATGCTAAATGGCCATTAAGTTATATGCACACTTAATGAAGGATTAATTCATGCTAATGATAAATCGGTGGCCACACTTCCTAGAGGGGTATTTGGGTAGTCCCCAAAAATATGCATTAGGGTTTTAAGCTTGTATAAACACCTCATATGTTCATGTAATTAAGCTCTTAGCCTTCTCTTTAGTTAGATTAGTTTAAGGCAAAAAAATAAACTAAAATTCTCTTTTCTTTTTAATGGCTTCTTAGCCTTCTTTCATGTAATTTTCGTTATATGCAATTTTAATTCTTGTTTATTTCTTCTTATATTAGTAGCTTAGTTTTATTTCTTGTGCCAGTAGTTTAGCTTTTATCTTATTTCAATTAGCTTGTATTTTCCTCTTGTTTTTGTTTCATGTTGCAATCTACATTTGTTAATATAATTACAAATATGAGAAGCTAAACCCCTTCAATTTAGGGGTAATGGAGCTCTCTTAATCATGTGGATTCAACATTTTGCTAATTTGATCTATTTTTGTGCTTAATGGAAATGTTTGATGTGGACAAATCTTATTGTTTAAGCTTTGAATTTGATAGTTGGTACCAAATAGGCTATGCTTAAACAAACATAAATACAAACTACCTCTTCATCTGCATATGATTATGGTAATGAAGTGATTTTAGAATCAAAATTTGATGGTCTATATAGCTAATCAATAGTAAATAGATCATGCTTAGAATAGATTTTAATTTTAACTTCATTGTCATTTTTCATGAGAGTTAAAAAGTGATTCAGTGGTTGTATATAGTTTGATGGTTTATGTTGGGATAATTAATAGCACAAATAGGCCATACTTATGATAAACACATCAACTGAAATCACTAATTACCAAAAAAAAGATCATAATTTAATGTTGTGTTGATTATGTGATGATGAGAGTGGATTTATCTCTAAATTGTCTTTTAATCTCTTAGTTTTCATTCACTTTTGTAGTAGTTAGTTTTTGCATTTTCTCTATCTTATTTTTTTTTTAAATCTTTGGTTAATTTCATTGAACATAAATTTTAAAATCAATATAATTCCCTACATACACGCCACGTACTAGAATTGTACGCCGTGCGCTTAAGGTTATTTTTAATTTAAAAATTTCGGCTATTTTCTAATTCAATAGAAAATTTTCTATTAAACATTATCCTTCCGTTGCTATTGAGCTGCTTTGTGGAGAGTCAAATCTCTCTCTGCTCGTCATGATGCTTGGTCGTTATCAAATGATGTAAGTTCTGGAGTAGAATCTGTCAGTAATCGTCTGCACTCAGTTCCATAGAGCTGATTAGTCGGGTTAGTATGCCTTGGTTATCTTATATAATTCTTTCTCTGATTTCTCCATGCGAGAATCCAATTTCTGTCGATTTCAAGAAATTAAATTTTGAGGACGCACATGCGCATGTTCAGGTACATATTTTTGTTATTGGCTCCCAGATGCATTCATATGATCACAGATAGTTGCAAATTTGGTGGAATGCAATTCAATCATTTGCAATTCTTTGTCCATCGGTCCTTCTCACTCCAAATCTTTGTGGATATAGGATAAGGGGATTGGAGAAGTTGATGATAAAGAGATCGTTGATGATGATCGATTATGGGTTTGAAGCATATGGGTCGGTCTTGAGGTTGAATGTGGCCTGCTGCATTTGATTACCTAGGAGATGAAATGAGGGGCAGTTTCGATCGATTGCAAGCATGGTTGGGTTTGGATATTGATGGCAAGAGGAATGGGGTTTCTTCAAAAATGATTTTGAGTATGGGACTTCTCTCAATGTTCATTTTATTTTGTCATGGGAAATTCACTGAAGTAGGAGAACGGATAAACCCTTCCTGTACATGATTCCTTCTCTGATGACATATCGTAATGCTTTGTAAAGGATCTGTCGTTTTTATACCTCTCTTTTGGGAATGATTACCCATTGTAGATAGTCTTTAATTGGAGTCATCCATGGCTCCTTGTCCGGCTCCGTCTCCAAGATTTGATCGATCTCCATCTGGTTAATGCTTAGTGCATTTAGTACTTTGACTAGGACTAAGCCCATTTGCTGCGCATTCCCAAAAATGGCATACTACTGGCTGGGATTCGCAAAAGATCTGCATGGTTTTTACTCCTAATTCTTTAGCAAGCTTGAGCTTGCCAACCAAGGCTTCATATTCATCTTCATTATTTATCATAAGGAAATCCAGTTTCAAGGTGTAGTAAATTGATTGTTCCCTAGGAGTCGGTAACACAACTCCAGTGCTAGAATATCAATATTTGGATGCACCATTTGTGTACATCACCTATCAAATGGTCAACTCTACACTGCACCCTAGAGAGTTGTCCGGTGCAGTAAATTCAACTATGAAGTCTGCCAATATATGTCCTCGGATAGCTCTCCGAGGGAGATAAGTGATGTTAAATTGTCTCAATTCAATGTTCCACTTGAGTAGTCTTCCAGACGTCTCAGGTCGTTGTATGATCCATGGTTATGGCTGGCCGGCATAGACGTTAATGGGGTGAGCCCGTTAATCGATTGTCTTCGGTACCTAGATGTCTCAAATTGCCTAAATCTTCTTGGGATCGGCTTCAATTCTCGAAGAGTTAAGCATTAAACCCAGGAACTTCCTTGATGCAACACTGAAAGAACATTACAAGGGACTAAGTTTCATTCCATATCTTTGGATGAAACTAAATATCTCTGTCAAATCATCAATTTGGTTGTTTGATTTCCATGACTTCACGGGCATATTATCCACATATACCTCCATTGATCGCCCAATCTGATCTTTGAACATCTGGTTGACTAGTCTTTGGTAAGTAGCTTCAGTTTTCTTTAGTCCAAATGACATCA
Source organism: Allium cepa (assembly GCA_030765085.1). Lineage (NCBI taxonomy): Eukaryota > Viridiplantae > Streptophyta > Magnoliopsida > Asparagales > Amaryllidaceae > Allium > Allium cepa. The sequence continues at coordinate 26,202,608 of CM060939.1, read as the reverse complement.
CAACATAATGATATAACCCTAAATCAGTAATGAAGTTGGTGTGCTCCTGGTCAGGGACGTGCATCGGGATCTAGTTGTTTTCGGAGTACACATCCATAAATGAAAGCAGTTCATATTCAACGGTTGAGTCTACCTGTTGGTTGATCCTTAGAAGTGAAAATCTATCTTTCTAGCACACCTTGTTTAGCTCTAAGTAGTCGATGCATGTTCGCCACTTTCCATTAGCTTTTCTCACATAAACTGGATTGGATACCCATTTCGAGTAAGGGCACCGAGGATAAACCCATTGTTTTTTAGTTTATCTACCTCATGTTTAAGTGAAGCAGATCTCTTCAGATCCATGCCGCATCGCTTTTGGTTCATCGAGACATGCCTTGGGTCGATAATCAATGCATGGCTTACGATAAATGACGAGATTCCTCACATGTCAGATTGGGTCTAATGAACACATCAAGTTTCTACATTGGGGAAAGCCAGCTAATTCTTTCATCATCGTTGCACCGAGCTGCGATCCGATCTTTAGGACCCGTGATGAGTTGTCATGACTGACCGTAATATCGATCGTTAGTTTAGCCGATGTGGCCTTGGATTCTTTAGGCTTCTCTTCTTCATCTCTCCGGTCTATATCTTTATAGAACCGACTATGATGTTATTGCTTGATATTGACCTTATGTTGTAGGCTGAAAAATGCTTAAATGGATTTTCCCTAGCAATGGGATCGATACTAATCCCTTGTATTTATGGGATTTAAGCATTTTTTGGTTTATTATGAACATATTAGACCATATGAACTTGAAATTGAATAATGGAATATGCCATATATGACTAGCATACTTGAACAAGTACATAGCCTTGAACCAGATGTTTACCACTTCAGACTTGAATAGATTAGCATATTTGTACTTGTATATATTACAACATCAGCTCTGAGTAAACTTGAATATGAACGTCGGAATCATATATGCCGATAGTCAATCCTTGAGTTCAAACGTAATTTTTTCATGTAACAATCAACGTGAAATCCAGTTGGGATGGTCAATGGTGACGGTCACTCCGGTTAAATCGCAGAGTCTTGTCATGAGCTATTGAGTCTGATAGTAACGAGTTTTAGATGCTTTTAGAGATTATCTGCAATGGTTGAAGACAAGGCTTAAAGTGGCGCTTAATCAAACACCAAGTAGAGTTCAGTCTTGTGTATTCGAGTAATGCGCTTTTCATTCAACGTATTCAAAATATGTTACTCGTCGTTCAGGTTCGAGTGATGGTTAGTTGCCAATTAGCTTGGTCATCGATTTGATAATTCTATCTCTAGGCATCCTTTCGGTCATAGCATCGAGTCATCATAAACACTAGGTATGGGTCGTAGTATTGAGCTATCGCAGTCAGTCTTTAGATGATCACACTTTTTTCTCCGTCTCGGTTTGATAAATTTACTGCATGGACGGTGGAGTCCCGTCCTAGTCGTGTTTATACTCCCACCTAAGTTCCAAGGACTTAGAGTTGATCGATGAATTATCAGTTCACATTCCTGTTTCTCGCTCATACCCTCAAGTCAACAGAAGTCATGTCTAATTAGTGGTTAATGCTCTCCCTACCGGACAATTGGCAAGGATCAATGTGCGGAAGGTCGAGTCACATCCGTTTCGTATTGCTCTTATAGTCAGATCATGGTAAGAGTCAACAAATAAATGGTCGCATCACATTCATTTAGAGTTGGACGATAAATCGCGCCCATTTTGATTCATATTCTCCTGCCAGATCTAGGGATAGAGTTTTCTCAGGTGCAATCAGGTCATACTCATCCAGTTTCATACTCCTCCTGACGGATCGAAGGAGGGTGCTAGAGAATTGATGATCAAGTCACACTCATTCATGATTTATTCTCCAACATGCACTCTGGTGATTGAAGTTTTCGGAGGACTTGGGTCACATCCATTTGTGTTTGGTATGGATAAATATTGACCATCGACCCAGCGGTACAATATGGAAAGCTTGGATCGACATTACCTATCGACCGGTATGATATAGTTGATCGCCCGTAACTTCGGACGCTGTTTCGATTGGTTTTGTATCGAGGCCTCCTTGTGGTCGTTACCTTAAGTTGTAAAGATTACCAAGCCAGAGCTATAGTAAGATGTCGTGCTCGGCTTATAGTAGTTTGTACTCTCGTTCCCATTCTTGGGTTAGTAGAATTAGTTCATGGACGGTCGAATTCCATTTGTAGTGAGTTTATACTCCTCCTCTTGAGTTCAGGTCGGAGTTTATGGAATATTGAGTGGTCGAACAACGCTCATCTATTTGTTTGTACTCATATCTACGGGGATAAGAGTTTATCAGTGGGTGGTCAAAGCGCACCCAATTTGTGTTAATAGTCCAATCTGCACTTGGGGACCAAAGTTATTTGCTAGACGGTCAAACCGCATCCATGTCTTGGTTTAGATTTTGGACTTGCCGATGTCCGAGCAAGGCTTATATAATATTGTTCACCGTACCTCAGGCGCAAACAAGGTCATGGATGGACGCACCACATCCTCTTTGGATTAGATGGTCAAACCACGTCAATTTAGGCTTGGGCTCTCAAATTGCCCTCTGCATCCAGGGCATGAGTCGATGTGTGGATGGTTGTACAACTTCCGCTTCCATTTGGATCATGTTTCTACCGAGCCTTGGAAGTAAGATGAGTATTCTTAATATCATCGAGCTCGAGCAGAAGAGGATATGGTCAGATCACATCCACTTTGATTCGTGTGTTTTCCCCAAGTTAAGGGCAAGAGATGAGGTGTGGACGGTCAAACCACACTCGTCTATTTGTGTTTTTACTCTGGTCCATGCTACAAGGACCAAAGTTTTATAATGGGTAGTTTGTTGTGGCCATTAGGCGTTTATACTTCAATTCACACTCTGGGAGCTAGGGTTATCGATGGACGGTTGAACCGCATCTAGCTTTTTAACATATATTCCCTCCGTTAGACCGAGAGTGAGAGATAGTGAGTGGATACTCGAACGCGTCCACTTGGTAAGTTTATAATCCGTCTGTCATGGCATAGATTGGAGTTGGCGAATGAACGAACATGTCTTGTCCACTTTATATCGAATAGTAGGGTTACATTCAATTTTGTTGCTTATACTCTGGTCCATTCTATGGGAACTACGTTTGTCGATAGGCAGTCTGATCGCGCCCGCTTAGAGTTTATACTCCAGTTCACACTCTAGGAACTAGACTCGGCTGATTGGTTGTTAGTCATACCCATTTGGTATTTATACTCCTGTCCACGCTCTGGGGACCAAAGTTCGTCGATGGATGGTCAGTTTAACCATCTGGTGTTTATATTTTAGTCCGCACTCTGAGGAACAGAGTTGGTTAATGGGTGGTCAGTCACACCCATTTGGTATTTGTATTCTAGTCCGCGCTCTAGGGATCAGAATTGGTCGACGGACGGTCGTATCACATCCATTTTTTGGTGTTTATACTTCGGCTTGTGCTCTGAGGACCAGAGTTAGTCAATGGGTGGTCAGTCGCACCCATTTTAGATTTATACTCTAATTGTCAAGTTGAGGTAAGATTTGTTGAATGAATGGTCGAACCATGATCATCCATGGAATGGAATTCTGCCTCTAGCATCAAGAATGAAAATTGACAAATAGACGATTGATTCATGTCCACTTTGTGATTATAGCTCCTTCAATCAAGTTGAGGAAGGAAGTGATGGATGTCTAGATCACATCCATTCCTGTGTTGGACGATCGGGTCTCATCCAATTTTCTTAGTACTCCTCCCAACAATTCAAGGGAGAGAATTGTCGAGTGGACGATCAAGTCACATCCACCTCAAGCTGTAGTCGTGTCCAAGCTATGAGGGCGGTGGTTGACGAGTAGGCAGTTAGTCATGCCTACTTTAAGTCGAGCTTTCGAACTGCCCCTATGTCCAGTGCAGGAGTCAATATGTAGACGATCATATCATGTCCACTTTAGTTGGATCTGGACATCGCTGAGCTTCAGTAGAGGCATGTGTATTTTGGCGAACTGTAAGTGCATGCTGGGGAGCGGATGGTCGAGTCACATCCACTCCGATCCTTCTTTGGTCTTCAAGTCAATCGCAGAGGTTGATGAGTGGACGGTTAGTCGTGTCCACTTTGTTTTGGATTCTAACCTTGTCGGGCTCTGAGTAAGGCATATATGTTCTGTCAAAACTGAAGCACGGAGTAGGAAGTGGATAGTCGAGTCACACCCAATTTCCATTTTGAGTCCTTGCCCCCATGCCAGGGGCATATGGTAGCTGATGAACGATTGAATCACACTTGTCTTGTTGTCCTCCAAAGATTTGATTACGGTCCATAGAGGTCGGTTGGCACCCAACTCTAAGTACTTGGTCACCTGCATCATTTGAAAATAGTTTAATTCAAGTCAATTATAGTTCACAACATAATTAAAGTTGAAATAAATCTTATTGATAAGTGAAGCTATGTCATATGCTCACTATTCCACTTCGCCCCAGCTCTTCTCAATTGGAAGTCGATCGTAGGTGGTACAACTGATAATCAATTTTTTTTATTGATTGGCATCAAATGTTCCCTGCCCGCCTTTCAATAGGGCTTGCACATATTATCAATGCTTTCCTTGCCAGATCAGCTTTTCGTTCACATCTCAGAGATGTTTGCATTCGCTGGTGTTATGACCGTGTGTATCTTGAAATATACAACATTTCTCGGATTTTTTCTACGTTTCGGTGGACTTTCTCGAGGCTGGTTTCCAGTACTGCTTCAAATCGTGTATCTCCAAGTAGATGTTTTTTACCGAATCATTCAAAGGACTATATGAATCGAATTTTAGGATTCTAGGTTGTCACCTAGAATTTGAGTCCTCGTTTAGGGCATCATCGTTACTCTTCTTTGAATCCCTCCGGCCATCGGGCCTGCATTATTTCCTGTCAATATTAGTCTTGCATCCTCCTTACGTAAGCATTGATTTGCTTTGTAATAGAAGTGATCCAAGGTCGTAGGTGGCTTTCCAACTAACCAATAGCTGAAATCCGACTTGGGGTCGATTCCCCTTATTAATGCCATCAATTTGATATCCTTGCGAGGAGTTCTCACTTCAGTGACGGTGATATTGAATTCATGCAAGAAGTCTTTCGGTGGCTTGCATGGAATTCAGAATCAGTTAGGTAGTGACATTGCATCATTGGATATTCTGCTCATAGAATGGCTTAACTGAACGGATTCTGATGAGGAAGATGCTTCAATCGTCGTCGGTTTGGTCTTAGCTCTCTCTAATAAGCTGTTGTACCATAGTTGCTAAGTAAAGTGTTTGGAATCTGGTAAGTTGAGGACAGTCACAATCTACATTGGAGCTTGACTTGGTAACTGATCCTAGTTTGTGTCATACCGTCTTAATTCTCCTACCTCTGGGAGTACCATTTGAGTAGCGGTTCCTTGTCGATTCCTTGGCTGCAATTCAGCAGCTGCCGCTTGATCCTCTATGCCTCGGTCAGTCACAGGACGTAAAGGAAGTGGATCGTAGCTGATCCATATTTTTTATATGAATATATACCGATCCCCTTTATTTCTTCATTGGACTGCGTTGGTGTTTAGGAGGGTTTGATCGCAAGCATGTTAGAAATGATGGAGCCAAAGGGAGGATCGGTATATTGAACTCGTAAAGGGATCAATATATACATCTTACAGAGGGATTGATATATAGACCTTGCAGAGGGATCGGTATATACACCTTATAGAGGGATCGACATATACACCTCACGGAGGGATCGGTATATACAGCTTGCAGAGGGATCAGTATGTACACCATGTAGAGGGATCAGTATATATACTTTTTGGAGCAATCGATAGATATGCTGGATGGATCAGTATACATATATGATGGAGGGATTGCTATACATATAAGCTAGAGCGATCGGTATAGCTGTTTCGGAGGGATCAATATTGATGTTTTTGGAGGGATCGGTATTGACGCCTTTGGAGGGATCGATATTGAGCATGTATATGTATTTAGGGGTTGGTTATAATGGCAGGGTGTTAAATTCGCATAAGTACATGTTGTGTAAGGAAGACTCAACACTTTCTATCTTCATCGACTTTAACATTTGCATCCAAACTTGAACTTGACAATGAGCCATAAGTTATAGTCCTCAAGCTTGAACATACTTGCATATTGATGGATACGATATTTTGCCTTGAACATGGATCAGAATCAAACTTGAATTTCCAATGCTATACTCCAGTACACCGATGTCAAATCCCGGTCCCTATGTGAAATTTGCAATCGATTGACGTGAATGTCGGTTGAGCATCTTGCTTGCCTTGTCAAACGCTACCATCCCAGATCCTCCAATAACATGGGAAGTAGACTTAGTTCCTCTAACCATGGCTATCATATTCCTTTAAATTCCCTTCAAATCTAAGTAGAATAGGAATTTTGTCAGTAAATATCTAGATATACCTCGTGAATATGGGAATTCACAAGTAGTTGATGTGATCCAATCAAGCTAAGAATTCGATTCTCGGTAAAAGCACCAAAATGTTGATACCATAAATATGCATCAATTCCTAATAGAATCTGGTAGAGATTAAATGAAGAATGAAATTAAAATAGAGCAAATATCATAAATGAACACACGAATTTTTATAATGGTTCGACAATCTTGGCCTACGTCCAGTTCATATTTTTATTAATCTTGCACATGATGATTACAAGAATATTTGGATCAGCCGAGATCCATTAGTACAAGAATAAAGAATAAAAATGGAAGAACCTTGGCATTAGAAAGAAGGATCCCTTTTCCAACGCCATGCTTGCTGTATATATAGGCGAAGACTGCACGGATTGGGCTGAAATTTTGGCAGAAGAATCTCGAGACTAAGACGAGGCAACACATGAATTTTAGGGCCCATTAGGGCCAACATTAGGGATCGGTGTCGATCCCTATTTTGGTGTCCAAATGGAGTGCGATCCCTATGGTTTGTCTCTCATGAAGTTAGCTATATGCCCTCCAAATTTCATGCCATTTTGACTTACCATTTGTAAGATATCGTGTTTTTCATGAAGTTATGTTGCATGCATTCTAATTTCAGCTAATCCTCTAGAGGGATTGGTACCAATCCTTCCATTCTCCTCTGATTGGGATGAGATTCTTAGAGGGTGTTTCTCATGTTGTAATGTGCTCATACTTCAAGTTTCATGTTGATAGCATCTGTAGATTTTGAATTATTTACCGATCATTGTTACAATATGTAGTGAAAGCTGAATATAGCCGATCCATTTTATAATGATCCCTTTTATATCCCTTTTATACCGATCCTTTTTTATAGGTGAAGTAATTTACCCATAACTTGAGCATACAAACTCCGAACGACTTGAAACTTGAAATGTAGCCTCATGGGGAATTCCTTGTTAATCCATATCAATCTCACCCAGTTTGGGACAAAAATTGAGGATAGGTACTGATCCCCTAGGGAAAAGGATAGACACTGATTCCCCGTCTAGGGGAGACATTATTTCATACTTAGAATAGTCTAGAGAGTCTATCTCTTGGTCTTGGTTAACCATCGTTTCATATCATTGCCTGCGCTTGATATCCAAGTCTAATACTCATCTCTCCAAGTTGTCTTCCTCAATGGTCGTCCAGTTTAACTTGTCCAGTCAGTCTGAATATAGTCGGGCCAAAAAGCCAGATAACAATATGTGTATGCATAACTTTTATATACACATATTTTATTAAATACTAATGGTATTCGTACATCAAATAAAATTTAATGATTAATATTTAAAAAATATTAATTAATTTATGTTGATTATAATTAAATCATGTGTTTCAGTCGGAGTATTCATCATTTCGGTTGTGCGACTAAAATGTGAAAATTCAGTCGGCAATTAATATCGAATGATTCAAAAACTAATATTCACAACAACTTAGCTAGTGGTGTGACATTTCGGTTGAATTTATCACTAGCATATCTTTTTCGTAAAACTACCAATTAGTAACGATTATTTACACCAATTATCTTCATCAATGGTATATCACATTAGGATCTTGCCCACTTGTAAAAGAATTGACAAAAGATATATTTAATGCTACAAAAATGTCTCTCTCTTCCTGGCGATTAAAAATCTAAGTTATCTTTCTTCCCTCTTTTCAACATGCTCTTCCCATCCACTTCCGATTCATCTTCCTTCCATCCTCCCCCAATCATTAGTCTCCACAACCCTAGATGTCGAAGACTAAGAAAAGTAAATCTAGGTTTGCCGCATCTTTACATCGATCACCTTCCACTTCATCTAAGACCCAACCCGATAAACGCTTTGATGCACCTGTAACCCATATCAGTGCTTTATTATTTAACTCTGATTTCGCTGATGAGGACGCAACTAGTGTTCTGGATTTTAGAGTCGTTGATGGCAATGCTACTCTAATATTGATTGAATTAAATGCAAATAAGGAATCTGATAAGAGGGGTGTTCCTGCTTTTCATTTTGACATAGTTGGCTCTCCATTTCCTTTTGACAATATCATTTTGTAGGCTGTTGGTTTACCTGAGAGCATTCTCACTGAAAGTCCAACGTGAAATATTGCCTTGCCTAGAAGGAGTAATGATTTTACTACCGATCCTATTCATGATGTTTCAAGTAAGGATGATGCTTAATTAATTGAAATACTCCTTTATGTTGGGCTTCTCTCTTCTCGTCAAAACCACGTAATGCCGATGACTATTCTCCTCGCATGTTTAACTTAAAAATTATGATGATATTAATATTCCATCTATTGAAGTTACCGAGGTAGGTTTTGCATTTTAGCGTGATCAACTCGTTGGATTTTTCCTAGATGAAAACCCTCCTTTTTGGATCTTTAAAACCCACTTGATGAGATATTGGAAACTAAAAGGAGAAATAAAGTGAGATATGACAGTTCTATGTTTTATTTTGAATTTTCAGTTCTGGAAGATAGATATGAAATCCTTATAGTAGAGCGTGCTATTACACTAGGAAAACAGTTCATTGTTACATGTTGGAATCCATTAGTGAATTTTGCTAGAGAACGGGTATTGTCAATACCCATTTGGATCCAATTCATCGAAATTATGTCCATGTTATAGTCTATGACTAGCATTGATTATTTGTCTAACATCATTGGTGATTTGGTTTGTTTTGATGCAGCTACAGTCAAGAGGGATAGTATTGTATATGCTAGATCTCTGATTGAGATTAAGTCGGACAAGTTGTTGCCTACGGTTCTACTTGTTGAACATGCCGTCAGGCAGGTTGCAAAAGTGGATGTTAATTATAAGTTGAAACCATCCATATGCACTATCTTTTTTTCATTTTAACATATGGTGGATACCTATGTGCATCATACTGAGGCTACACCTCCTATTATTTTGATGAAAGAAGATATTGAAATCCCTCCACTATAGAAAAGTCCTTTGCCAAAAATGGCAAAGTAAACCTTAGTCCACAAGAACAGTTTGCCTGTTTCTACCACTCAAATTGCTATTTTCATTGGTCCTGAAGAGGCAAACAATGAAATACCTAAATCTAGCACTAGCTCAAGTATATCTCCTGACTTGATATTATGGTATTTGGATGTGCAGAGTTCGTGAAGGCACACAACATCGATATTCACCCACGAGAGATTGTTTCTTTAGATATGTAGCCAATATGGTAGGCGAGCATAGATCCTTATACTATTATTTGGCTCGTGACTCATTATATCTTGCTCCGGAAGGAGAACAGGGATATCACAACAGAGCTGTTCTTCAAGATATTAGATGATATAGGGTTATCTTCTACTTCGAGGAATCATTGGACTACGTCCCTCTCCTTGGGAAGATGTTTAGTCTATACGTACATGTGACTGGAACTGATTCGTCTTATGACGTATGTGTTTCTTCCTATTCTGACGTGGAACAGTCTTTTGACTGTTCCAATAGTAGTTAGGGTGTGTTTTTCTCTCGTCATGCTCGTATGTCTCGCGCCTGTTATATTTGTTGTAAATTGGTATGACCACTCAATTTCGACTTGCTTATTCAAATAATAATATTTTATTTTACCTGCAAATATATATATGTGTGTGTGTGTAATCACATTGGGATCATGAAATCTGGTTTTAGTCAAAATTCCAGCATCGTCAACATTCAACTTGAATAATCTAAACAAAATATCATTAATTCAATAATAACAATCATTGTTAATTGGATAGCTTCGACCAAAGATTTTGAGTTGTGTGACGATCCACTATTTTTAAAATCTAAAATCAATTATAAACAACGCCAAATACGCTTACAACTGATTCCAGATATTAAAAACAGTAGACCATGAGTAGATAAAAAGTTTCTAAACAATAAAATAAAAGGAAGAACCTCACAACAGAATTAAAACATATATCACTACTACAAAACAGTTCGTTTGCTTTGGTCGTTACTCCCTTGTTGCTTCGATTGTACGACCGAAGCAAATGAAGACGACGCAACAAGTCCTTTTCTATTGCGTCGATTGTAATTTATCTTGATACCACTAACCTCTCAACAAATATCTCAAATTACAAGGGAACCGGTTAACATTTGTCAGATGAATTAAACAAATTCTTTTATGCTAAGTATATTCAAGTAAGACACATGAATACCCCCAACAGTCCAAGTTCTAGATGCAGTAGATGCTAAAGCAAGTTCAAATTACAGTAATTCTTTTACAATTTCAAAAAAAAAAAAAAAAAAAAAAGATGTAGCACTGCAAAGGAAATCACCGTACTTTGTGCTCAAACATTAAACAATGTCCATGACAGTTCATTGGCTTCAACCTAAACTCTTGGTTTTCTGCCTGCATAGGAAAATCCGGTAAGCAGTAACTAAATAATAGTACCTTAAATTAACATACATTTACAATACTGTAAGTTGTCTTCAAGAGTGTATTTTGCAAACCACTTTATTCAATGATGATAGACAAACTAGTCATATAATTTCGTGCACTTAAAGTTCAGTTAACTCAGACTTCAGTTACTTGAAAACAAAACATGTTTTCTTTGTAATTGGCAGCAGTCCTGATGTTTCCCATGATTGCATGTTGTATATAGTTGGAGTTAAGACCTAAAAAAGTGTTTAAAACTACCAATAAGATTTGGGTGATAAATAAAATGGAACTATAAATTACAGATTTGCAACGCTAGGTGCTTGATTCACTTAATATTTCCTGATGTAAATTAGAGTTAGAAAAAGGAAAACATGAGAGGAAGTAATTACAACAGTAAGATCAGCAAAAATCCAAACTACAGAAACACAAAAACACTAGGATTATGAAATTCAATAAACTAAGGGCATCAAAAAGAAGGTGCATCTTTGCCATCACCGAATTCAGACAAATTTTTTTTTTTAAATACTTTAGATAGATTTAATTACTCGATTAAACAGAACAACAAGGATTTCCACACCGAAACTTGAAACTTAAATTAATTTACATTCTAGAAATAACTATCTGATTCAACAGTGTATAAAATTGGACATGTTAACATTACCCATTTTCAAATATACATAAACAAATAGTCTATATTCATTGCTTAGGTGCACATAATCAATCTTCTTAATACACGATGTCTTGTTATGAATTCATCCAATAGTTAGACACATATGCATGCTATGTAGACTGAAACAGTGAAAATTGAACTCAAGTTTGGGTGTTAACTGCTTTATGTTGCTTGGTTTGATCAAAAATATAAGCCAATAAAAATGCTACCGTATTATCAACTCAATCTTTTCTGCTTCATCTCCGAAACACTTTGTGTCAGCTCAATCTTTCACATAACAATGTAATCCTGTGTAAAGATTTGAGATATATTGATATTAAGTGCTTGAGAGAAGAAACTGTAAACAAATGATGTTGTTGATCTTTTATTGAAATGAATAATTCGATTACAATAATCTCTTTTATATACTAAACTTGTGTACAAAGCAATTTCTTTTATATACAGCAAATGGGCCTCTGAAGAGAAGACAGCCCATACACAGCCCATACACTTTATTATATGAAACAGATACAAACCGAATGCTCAGCATATACCGCACACTCTCTCTAATTTCCTGAGCTTTCTTTACAAATTTTCAAAGTCCACAAAGTTTAGATATTATCCTATAGTAACTTGTCTGACTCAATACAATTTCCAAATGTATCTATGAATCATTTAACTGGCACCATCCCTGAAAATGTATCTAAATGCTTGAATTTAAAAGAGTTTAAACTTATCATACTCATGTTAAAAAGACTAGGCATTTCAAGCAATCACATTACAGAATGCAGTCCCTTATACTTTAAGCAATACTGGTTTACACAGCAGATTTAACATAATCAATAATTCAAGTAAGAAAGAATTAGATCAAAACATTGCTGATATGAGACCGAGAATATAAACATAAGCAAGCTTGAATACTTACACGTCTCCAGTAGAAAACATCAAGACGCAAGCAATAAAGGACGAATAATCTCCCGTCACAACTTAGATGCAAGCATATCTTCAACAGCAGGGGAGTAGACTTTGGCCAAGACGATCAGACTCACGGCGATCGAACAACCATCTTCAAATTTCAGACCACGGCGCGACTTTTATAGATTAATGAACAATCTGCAACACAAGCATCACTTCAATCTCATATTCGATGACAGCCTCCAGGCTGACACAGGCAGCAACAGAAAGAAACGAGATTCATGAAGGCAACGAAACCAGAGGCAGCAGATCCAGAACTCGACGACTTTAGGGATCCGATCTTTGAGCAACTCTAGCAAGTGACTGGCAGCGGCGGTCTCAGTCTTTATGGTGGTTGCTTCGAATTGAAGGGATTGCTGGGAATTATATATGAGAAATTGGAGGAGAGAGACGGAAGGGATTGATGCAAATTATATATGCAAATCGAAGGGATTGCCTGTATTTTATTTGAATTTTGAGAACTATTATTGAAGGAGGAGACGAAAAGGGGATCATCTGTTTTAAGGCGGACTGTAAAATCATTTGGTGGTGAAATGAAAACCCGGGAACAAAATTTTTGGCGTCCAACGAAATTTGGATAGGATGATATGATCAGTCATTAAAATTTGAAATTGAAGCAATAATATTTATTTGGAACAAAAAGAAACTTGTATATGACATAGTTAAAGAAGAAAATCTCTAAACGTACATGAAAGCAATTATTTACAACTTAATGTTTATAATTTTTCAAATTTTGAATTTTTTAACATTTTCTAAACTGCAACTTTGATTATTCTATAAATTTTAAATTTATTTAGATTTCTTTTTTTGAATTTTACGAAAATTTCAAAATTTTATATAATTTTGAATATATATAAACTTATTTTAGAAAAATTTAAAACTTTACAATTTTCGAAATACAGAAGTTAAATATAATTATCAATTATAATTACTAAATAATAAATATTACTTTTTAATTATTAAAGATTACTAATTAATCCTTAATTATTAAAAATTAATTATTGAATAGTAAATATTATAAATTAGTCTTAATTATTAATTATTAAATAGTCAAGGTTAATAATTAATTATTAAAAGTAATTATTTAATATTTATTATTAATTAGTATTTATTATTATTTAATATAATTATTTAATAACGATTGATAATTATGAAAAATTAGCTATTAAACATTAAATATTAATTATGAAAAATTATCAATTATCAATTATATTTATTAACCGTTAAATATAATTAATAAATATTAACTATAATTCACTAATTGTTAATAAATATAAACTATAGTTTACCAACTATTAATAAATATTAACTATAATTTATTAATTATTAATAATTAACCATAATAAATTATTACATATAAAAAACATTTATTGGTTATGTTAATTCAGCCTTTTCCTATAGTAGTCATTTCCTCAAGGATTTTTACAACATAATAGTAAAACAACTTTTATTATACTAAATTGATATTTACAACATTTGAGGGAAAACTTATAAAAAAATCAATTAGTTGACACTGGTTTTTGCAATTTACTGATTACAAATCATTAATTATTAAAAATGATTAATTATTAAATATTAATTTTTAAATAGAAATGATTATTTATTATTAATTTCAATATTGTAATTTATTTTAAACATTAAATATTAAATATAGTTATTAATTATAATTATAAAATATTAAATATAGTTATTAATTATAATTATAAAATATTAAATGTTAAATGTTATTCTCAATTATTAATATTTCTTACCAAATATGAATTATTAAATATTTTTCTTAATTATTGATTATTAATCCTTAAATGCTAATTAATTATTATTTAAAATTAATAACTGTACTTGTTTGTGCCAAAATTGGTCACAAACCCCGAATACCGTGAAAGAATCAGTGTATGAATACAAATCAATAATATTCAAACACAGATCTCAGATCTCGGCAAATATTAAACAGTAATCCCAAAGTAAGGAACAGAGACACAAGTTTTATAGTGGTTCGGCTATCTCCGGCCTACGTCCACTCCAAAGTTTTTATCCTTTTATTGATTATCTTTGATGATTACAGATGATTACAGCAGTTACAAAGTCCAAAACTTGAAATAAATAGCAGCAATGATGATATGGAATGATTCTGGCAGCGTCCGAGCGTGCTTTCTCTCTCTAAAATCTTCGACCCCTTTTCTGAATGACCAGGGGCTCTATTTATAAGTGTAGGAGGCTGATATTTCTCCTAAAATCTGGGAAGACCGCTTCTGGCACGTGAGTGGGCCCACGCGCCCGAAATCTGGAGGTCCGGGCCCACATCAGGATCGATTCGAAGTAAGGTTCGAATCGATCAAGAAATCATTCCAATTGAGCTGAAATTTGGTGTGAACATCCTTCAACATGTATGTAAGCTTCTGTGAAAATTTCATAGCATTTGGATCAACGATTTGGAAGATATGATCGATTCAAGTTCAAAGTTCCGTGTGCTCTGCCTAGTTCGAACCCATGCTTCGAAACCTCCTCCTTCGAATCCATCTCCTTCGAACCCACATCCTTCGAATCCATCTCGTTCGAATCCACCTCCTTCGAATCCATTGCTTTGAATCCTCCTTTGAATCCAGTGTTTCGAATCCACCTCCTCTTCGAATCCATGAAGTCGACTCCCTCTTCTTCGAATCCATGAAGTCGTCCCCCAATGTATACTTCCCGTGTACCATCGATCTTCTTCGAATCGATCCCAGGAGCATGCTTCGAATCGATCTCGTTTACACCGATCGATTCGAACATACCCTAACCTGATCGATTCGAACTCTCCTTGACCTCATGGATTCAAAGCATTATGCTTTTTCTTGATTGATTCAAACCTATCCACTTTGGGTCCATTGCCATTGGGCCGAAATCCATTTATCCTTCTTACCTGATCGATACGAAGTTCACCAGGCCGAACCCATACTGATCGATACGAAGCGTATCGATTCGAACCATCCTTGTGCCTTGCCTTCGATCGATACGAAGTAGCAGTGTCGAACCCAGGTTGATCGATACGAAGTGTATCGATTCGAAGTGAGTGCTACCCCTGATCGATTCGAACAGCATGCCTTTCCTACCTTGAATCGATCATAACTTCTCTATACGAACTCCGATAAACCTAAAATTTGAAACATAGCCTTTCCTAATCCTTGTCATCATCTCCAATTAATTTCGTTCCGATCGGAGTTCAACCAAATTTTGATGATATCGATCGTAGCCTTGATTCCAACCGATCTCCAATCCTGATATCCATAATTCCTTGCCAATTTGTTGATATTCCAGTTTTGACCAAAAGTGGGATAACACTTTGCCCCCCAAAACATGCCTTGTGACAATAAGGCGTGTTTTGAATAGTTCCGAATCCAATATCCAAAGTCCATAGCCATATTGCCAGAGTATGCCATCCTTGACTGCTTCGAGTCGATGCCCAATTCCAAATCCCATAACCAAAGCCCTAGCCAATTCCATATCCATTCGAACTCGACAGCCGAGTCCTGATCCATCCTTATCCAATAGCCAATAACCAGATCCAGGACCTCTCCGGGTAGATATCCGAATTCATAACCTCTCCGGGTTCTTGCCAAGTGTAATCCACACCTGACGACCGTGGTCCAGTGTCCCTGGACGTTGAGCTAACCTCTCCGGGTTCCTGCCAAGCGCAATCCACACTTGACGGCCTTGGTCCAGTGTCCCTGGACGTTGAGCTAGGCCATGGCTTAAGTTCTAAGTCGAATCCTGGTCTCTCCGGACCCTTGTTGAGCGTAGTCCATACTCAACGACCTGAAATAACAATTGATAATACAGGGCCTAAGTCCTAGGCCGAATCCTAGTCACCCCGGACCCTTGCCAAGCATAGTTCATACTTGACGACCTAAATGAGCCAATTTACCACGTTCGGGCAAAGTGACTCACCCCTTGCCAGGCATAATCCATACCTGACGACCGTTTATCAAAAACCAGATGAAAATCCAATCAAAATCCAATCCAACATCCAAACCCAAAAATCCAAATCCAAAACCAGAAAACCAAACCAGCATTCAAAACCGAAAACAATCATCCAAAGAAAAATCTAAATCAAAAGAAAGCAAAACCAGGAGCTCGATCCAAACTCCAAAACCAAAATCCGAAAAGAAAAGAAGTGTCCAATCCAAAAACAAAAGATAGATTTCACAAACCATAGCATTGCAGTTTATCATCATTCAGAGCATGCCTAGGGGCTATCTCCGTCCCCGTACATGTGTAAATGACTTGGTTGCTTGCTAACAGTTCGCTACTTATTCCATATTATCCTGGTCAATGGATGATCAATCGACCACCCTGGGCCTCACATCATCACGGCGTGAGGTGGTCGGTGGTTGCTCCTGCTCCACTGTTGCGTTCCGTGTTACGACGTATTTCCGTAACTGTCCATTCCTTATATGTTCCTCGATTATATCCTTCAAGTGCCTGCAGCTGTTGGTGTCATGTACGTCTAAGTCATGGAAGAGACAATGCCTCCCTGATGCCCTCTCTCGTTCAGAAGGCTCTCTCCTGGCTAGCCTCCGGTAGGGAAGGCGATTCCGAGTATCCATGTATATCCGCTCCAGCGTCTTGTTCAATCCTGTATATGTGGAAAACTTTGGATCCTTCCATCGCTTCCTAGCGTTTCCAGAATCATCATCCAATTTCCTTTTTCCTTTGTCTTTATCCGAACCACTGCTGGATACTGCTCCAACCTCGATTGCACTAACCTTTTTCAACTTTAAATCCGTACTTGCATCTTCTTGCCGAAGGAACCTTTCTGCCTCGTGAAAGAATTCGTCGAGATCTTGTGGGGGATCTCGTATCAGAGATACCTTGAAATCCGAGTTCTCCCTAACTCCTGATACTGCTGCCATTAAAACCATCGATGGATCAGGCCGATCCACCGAAGCAACGGCGGCACTGAATCGAGTTAGAAAGGCTCTAAGCGATTCATCGATCCTTTGCTTCACCGATGTTAATGTCATCACGTTCTTCGGTCTCTTGACATGAACTCGAAACTGTCCCAAAAACCTTTCCACCAATTCCCTCTAAGTCCTGATAGATCCTTCTCCCAGCTGCCTAAACCACATCGCAACTAAGTCCGTCAAATACAAAGGGAAGCATCAGGCCATCACTTCCTCTGATGCCCCAGCACCTCCATGTGTCTGGTGTACCTCATCAAGTGATCTGTTGGATCTGCCTTACCATCATATATCTCCACGCTAGGTAGCTTAAATTTAGGTGGATTCTGATCCATCCTTATTTCCCGAGGAAACGGACTCCTATTCACTCCTTCCAAGTCTCCGTTGGTCAAACCACCTCGCACAGTTCTTCTGATAATTTCCACTAATCTGGTATTGTCTGTTGGGGGTTGCCCCCCATGCCCCCGAGGGAACTCTGGTACATATTCCTCGTGTGGTTCACTAGTAGCAATGTTAGCTCTAGCTTGTTGAACTCCTTCCAAAGGTCTTCCTGTGTTGGATCCTGTGGGCCTGCCCCCAAGCCCTTGTTGATTGCTTTGTGGCTCTGTATCCTATTCTCCATTGGGTTCCACAACCCTAGTCCCTTGTCCTGCATCCACAGCGGTTGCTGCTGTCCCTAGGTTCTGCATCCCTGCAGCTGTCATTTGCTCAAAGAAAGCCTGCATCATTTCCTGTTGGTTCTTCAACAATCTCTCTTGCAAAGAATTTTCCATAGCCTCCATTTCATCCCGGGTTATGTAGACTGAAGCTTGTCCTTCCCCGGCTCCGGAGGATGCTTGTTGACTTCCTTCCTGTTGGCTTCTCTCAGCCCTTTGCCTTCTACTATTTTTCCTAGTCATTGTCCTTGAGTCCAAACTCTTTAAAATCTTCAAATCCAACTTTCAAATCCGATGTAGTGGGCTCTAGCCTTTCTCAGTGAAAGCACCAAAGTGTTTGTGCCAAAATTGGTCACAAACCTCGAATACCGTGAAAGAATCAGTGTATGAATACAAATCAATAATATTCAAACACAGATCTCAGATCTCGGCATATATTAAACAGTAATCCCAAAGTAAGGAACAGAGACATAAGTTTTATAGTGGTTCGGCTATCTCCGGCCTACGTCCACTCCAAAGTTTTTATCCTTTTATTGATTATCTTTGATGATTACAGATGATTACAGCAGTTACAAAGTCCAAAACTTGAAATAAATAGTAGCAATGATGATATGGAATGATTCTGGCAGCGTCCGAGCGTGCTTTCTCTCTCTAAAATCTCCGACCCCTTTTCTGAATGACCAGGGGCTCTATTTATAGGTGTAGGAGGCTGATATTTCTCCTAAAATCTGGAAAGACCGCTTCTGGCACGTGAGGGGGCCCACGTGCCCGAAATCTGGAGGTCCGGGCCCACATCAGGATCGATTCGAAGTAAGGTTCGAATCGATCAAGAAATCATTCCAATTGAGCTGAAATTTGGTGTGAACATCCTTCAACATGTATGTAAGCTTCTGTGAAAATTTCATAGCATTTGGATCAACGGTTTGGAAGATATGATCGATTCAAGTTCAAAGTTCCGTGTGCTCTGCCTAGTTCGAACCCATGCTTCGAAACCTCCTCCTTCGAATCCATCTCCTTCGAACCCACATCCTTCGAATCCATCTCGTTCGAATCCACCTCCTTCGAATCCATTACTTTGAATCCTCCTTTGAATCCAGTGTTTCGAATCCACCTCCTCTTCGAATCCATGAAGTCGACTCCCTCTTCTTCGAATCCATGAATTCATCCCCCAATGTATACTTCCCGTGTACCATCGATCTTCTTCGAATCGATCCCAGGAGCATGCTTCGAATCGATCTCGTTTACACCGATCGATTCGAACATACCCTAACCTGATCGATTCGAACTCTCCTTGACCTCATGGATTCAAAGCATTATGCTTTTTCTTGATTGATTCCAACCTATCCACTTTGGGTCCATTGCCATTGGGCCGAAATCCATTTATCCTTCTTACCTGATCGATACGAAGTTCACCAGGCCGAACCCATACTGATCGATATGAAGCGTATCGATTCGAACCATCCCTGTGCCTTGCCTTCGATCGATACGAAGTAGCAGTGTCGAACCCAGGTTGATCGATACGAAGTGTATCGATTCGAAGTGAGTGCTACCCCTGATCGATTCGAACAGCATGCCTTTCCTACCTTGAATCGATCATAACTTCTCCATACGAACTCCGATTAACCTGAAATTTGAAACATAGCCTTTCCTAATCCTTGTCATCATCTCCAATTAATTTCGTCCCGATCGGAGTTCAACCAAATTTTGATGATATCGATCGTAGCCTTGATTCCAACCGATCTCCAATCTTGATATCCATAATTCCTTGCCGATTTGTTGATATTCCAGTTTTGACCAAAAGTGGGATAACAGTACTAAATATCACTATATAACTATTAAATATTATTATTAATTATTAAATACTATTCTTAATTATTATATAATTATTAATAATTAATTGTTTGATAGTAATTATTAATCAATAATTATTAAAAATTAATTATTAAACATTAATTATTAATGTTAAATGTTAAACATTAGTTATTAAATATTGATTATTTAATTTAATTTTTATTTTATTTATTAATTATTAAGTGTAATAAATAAATATTAACTATAATTTACTAATTATTAATAATTAACTATAATAAATTATTAAATATAAAAAATAATTATTTATTATTTATAATAATTAATAATTATTTGTTGTAATCATTAACAATGATAAATTATAAACAATGACATATGTAAGCTGTTGTTTATGGTTATTGGTATGTGCATTTGCTTCGATTAAAATAATCTGTAGTTGCTTAGGACCATTTGCTTCGATTCCTAAGGAACCGACGCAAGTAACACTCTATGCTTAGATGCATTTGCTTTGGTTCCTAAGGAATCGATGCAAATAACATTATTTGCTTTGGTTGTAAGGACAAACGAAGCAAATAACACTATTTGCTTCGGTTGGTTGTAAGGATAAACAAATCAATACTTCGGTGCATTTGCTTCGGTTGGTTGTAAGGACAAACGAAGCAAATAATACTATTTCGGTCGTTAACACAAGCTAAGCAAATGATACTATTTGCTTCGGTTGTGAGCACAACTAAAGCAAATGCACCGAAGCACCTGCAAATAACACTATTCGCTTCGGTTGTTAACACAACCGAAGCAAATGATACTATTTGCTTCGGTTATGAGCACAACCGAAGCAAATGAGGCGAGGCACTAGGTCTTTTTGTGCTATTGTATGTAATCTCATGTTAATAATCAAAACATTGCAGAAATCTGGTACATCATGCGCTATATATATTTCAATACATCAATTATCATTAACTCATAAATGATTTAATCATGACATAAAAAAATATACCAAATCAACTATCTCTAATATAGTCCATCAATCTCCATCTTTCTTTCCCTCTTATGCTCTTATCTGCAACTTTACACCGGTACGCGCGCGCGTGCGCGCGCGCGCGCGCGCGTGTGTGTGTGTGTATAAGATAAAAGGTAAAATGGTTTCAACTATGTTTTAGATTGTGCTAATTTCTATACATCCCAGTTGTAGCACCCACCTCTATACTCATACTATCCAAGAATATTGCTATTAGACGATGAATTTTCTATCGGTTAGAAAATCGTCGAAAAATATCGTGACAAAAATAACCAGCAATGTACAACGTAAATTTTTAGTACGTGAGGAGTATGGGTAGATCCGAATGGAATTGAATTGATTTTAAAATTCTGTTCAATCAGATTAACCCAAGTGTTTAAAGACGTTTTAACTAAAATTGCTAAAAATAATGTAAAGAAAGTGAATACAAATATGAAAGTAGAAGGCAATTTAGAGGCAAATCTCTTCTCATGATCACACAAATCAATACAATGAAATTATGATGTATCTTTTTGGTAATTTATGAATTTAGTTGACGTGTTTATCCTAAGTGTGGTCTATTTGTGCTATTAATTAGCCCAACATAAACCATCAAACTTTAACACACCATCCAAACCACCCGTCAACTCTCATAAAAATGATAATGAAACTAAAAATAAAATCTATTCTAAGCATGATCTATTTACTATTGATTAGTAATATAGACCATCAGATGTTGATTCTAAAATCCATTTCATTACCAAAATCATATGTAGATGAAAAGGTAATTTGTGTTCATGTTTGTTAAAGCATAGCATAATTTGTGTCAACAACATAACTATCAAATTTAAAGTTAAACAACAAAATTTTAAATCCAGGTTTGAACTACAAATTTAAAGCACCTCCAATTCAATAGGTTACAAAGTTTAAATATTCAAACATTTACAATAACTCAATTTGATAAATTTCATTTATACTTCAAAATTCAACTTTAATTTTTATTTAATATGAAATATCCACTTAATCATTTTAACAACATTTAAATAAAATTTCAGTTTACAAATTTAAATCAATATTAAATATTCAATTTCAATTTTATTAAAATTTGAAAATATTCATTTAAATCCTTTAATTAAAACCCAATTATAAAGTTATAAAAAAAATCATATCTTTAGAATCTCAAAAATTAATAAGTTTTCAAATCAATTTTTTTAAATACAATCCTTAAACAAGTAAAATTTCAAATCAATTTCAATTCATCTTTCCAACCTTAATTTGTTAAAGTTATTACAAAATCTATTTTTAAAATATTAATATAAATTTAAATAAATACTTGAACATATTATATATATATTAGTTAAATTAAATTTTATTAAATTTTATTATTTTAAATATTTATTAGATTAAAACTTATTATTAGATTTAATTTTATATTAGATCATATTATATATATTAAAAAATAATATAATCATAAGATAAATCTTAAAATTTAATTTTTAAAAACTTAACTTATAAATTTAAAATTTCAAAACATATATTTTTAAAATCTAAATTTTACACATATATTAAAATAAAATATCTTTATACTATATTTTTAAAAATCAATATTTATTAAAACCCATCTATTCCATTTTCAAAACATTGGAAATCATTTTTCAAAAATAGGCCTACGACGTTCCTATATAATTTTCTATCCTATGGTCAAGTGATACGTATACTTATCATTCACATCCACAATAAGTTAATATTTACGGGTATATATCATTTCAACCCCGCAATCCCAAAATTTCAAATTTAGTAAAATAACTTGGGTTTGTCATTTCAACCCATAATGATTTTCCCCTAATTTATAAGATCATTAGGGTATGTATCATTTCAACCTGTGGGGAATTCCTAAACTAACAGGGAACTTACTGTTGAATATGCGCTTTGCGCTTATATGATTTTTGTTTGATGATAATAAACATATATACATTCGTTTAAATGTATTTGTTAATATACTATTTTATTTTTCACAGTTTAAATAAATATTTGCTGAATAAAATAAATAACACAGATTTTGAATTCAAACGAATATTTTATTCAAACAAATATTTATTACAATTTTGAACGGTACAATTTCAAGCTCTCACTATAACTACACAAATTCAATTTACATTCAGAACCTCACTACATATCACTCACACTCATATTTCTATCTTCAACTGCATTCCAGTTTGAATCCAGCATTTGAGAAATCTGCAAAAATATTCACTAACGCAGTAAAATTGAAAAAGAAATATTTTTGCAATATAAAATAAAATGTGAATTTTGAAAATAATATTTGCCTCAGTTATTTGGGTTGTTCGTCATCATTTAAATTTGAATTCATCATACACGAACAGCTTGTGACATACAGAGTGTATCACTGTATATGCCACAAGGCCGTGCACATCGATATACACTTGATAATGCTACAGGGACAGGTGAGCATAGGTCAAACCCAAATGAAAAGCCGGGTTCAACTCACGTGCAACATAAATAAAATATCAACTTCAGCACAAGGTCAAACCGAGCTGTGAAACTGGATTCAACACAGGTGCAAATGGCCAAAACTCAACAATCAAATGTCGACTAGACTAATATAAACAAGACAGTAACTCAGTGCCAACATGGTCAGAATGAAGACAAGTACACTTGAACAAAATGAACAAGTGGAGCATCTGTGTAAACTGGGCAAGTATGGACAGAGCTCGAGCACAATTGAAACTCAAGCAAATGAAAACATCAAGTGATACAAGTCAGAGCAACAAAATCATCACAATGAAGAGCACTATGAAGTGTACAACAAGTCTAACAGCCACCATAATGATGAAAGTGTGCAAGTGCAGACGATAGCTACTCAATGTAACTCAGTGATACAAGGCAAACTGACAACAACAAAAGTGAAACAATGCATGATGAAACAGACTCAACTAAACCAACATGGCCAAGACTACAAGCAACTGAATAACAACTACAGTACAGGGAACAACAATAATGAATACTGCAACAACCAAAGCTAAAGTATGCAACTTGACTGTCAAGACTCAGTAAACAACAAGCAATGTTCAAGTGGAGACCAAAGAAGAAGGCCAGAGACGAAGACTACAAGATAAACAACAATCATGCTACAAAAATGCATGTATGCAGCAGAAATAATAACAATGATTCACAGTGAAGTCGAAGAATAACAATGCAGACGCAAAAATAAACAATGCAGTGATAAATTCATGTGATTATGCAGTATTGACAAAGTCAAAAAAATCAACACCGTAATGACCACGATAGTAATTCAAAACCGTGTCAACCAAGCAAGCATCGAATATATGATTGTGAACAAGTCAGTGAAATCTCAAGCATCAATACCAGATCGAACGGCCAAAGACAAATTCAAATGAACATATACGAACGCAAAAATAGGATTTCGAATCCTATATAAGCCCAATCATCATCGGCAATTTATTCATCGAGTTCGAGCAAGCCAAAACCAGCAAAGCAAAAGGAGTGAAGTACATATCCAAAAACGCAAAACGAACTCGATCCAAATTGAAGAGTCGAGAGCAAATCAAAGAGCATCGAAGCCTACTATCGAACTGTTTCAAGCAGCGTGCTTCAATTTGCAAGAACCCTAATTTTGGAAGCAAGGAGCAAAAGAGCCGAAGCCCTAATTGAGTTGCAAAGAGGAACGGCGACTATTTTTTTCACAGGCCAAAGAAGAAGAAAAGGATCGGGTTAAAGAATAAAAGGGCCGGCCGTGTTTTTATTTTAAAGAGCTTTATTTTATTTAATTAGGGTTTAAGTTTAAACTGTTTTTAGCTTGTTGTTTTTTAATTGTTGTTTTTACTTTTCGAATCAAATTCTTTGTAAATCACCACCTAGGGTTTAGGTAGTGTCAGATTGTCTAGTTAGAATTAGTTCAGTGAGCAGGGTGTGCGAGTTTGCAAAGCTCTATAGGTGGAAGCAGAGTTTGCGAGTAAGCAAAGCTCTATAGGCGGGAGCAGAGTTTGCGAGTAAATGAAACTCTATAGGCGGGAGCAGGGTGTGCGAGTCTAGTAGAGTGTTTGTGAACGGGAGCAAGTGTTTGCGAGTCTAGTAGAGTGTTTGTGAGCGGGAGCAAAAGGTTTGCGAGTCTAGTAGAGTGTTTGTAAGCGTGATACTGTTTAATTCTAATAGAAATCTGGGAATGCAGCAGTAGGCAGGGGTTGCCGAAGCTGGGTAAATTTTGTGTGTGATTTACTTTTCAGCATATTTATTTCTGCAGTTTGTTTCTGTGTTTATATCAAGAAAATTTGCTATAACCCTATTCACCCCCCCTCTAGGGTTAATCTAGATCCTACAAGTGGTATCAGAGCCAGGTTTTTTTATTTAACTCTAGAGTCATGAATTCATCAAATAATGCTTTTTCTGAGGGGCAATCTATTGCTAGGCCACCCATGTTTAACGGGAATGATTATGCTTATTGGAAAGTTAGGATGGGTATATATCTTAGTTCCGTTGATTATGATGTTTGGGATATTATTGAAACTGGCTATAAAGCTCCCACTATAACCGTTGGTGATACTGAGATTCCTAAACCTAAGGATAGATGGGATGCTAACGATAAGAAATTAAAAACCACAAATGCTAAAGCCATGAATGCCTTGATCTGTGCTCTTGATAAAAATGAATTTAATAGAATTTCTCATTGTACAACAGCACAGGAAATTTGGCACACTTTGGAGGTGACACACGAAGGAACTTCTCTAGTCAAGGAGTCTCGTCTAGCCCTATTCAGCAATGAATACGAAAACTTTACGATGGACAAAGGCGAGAGCATAAAGGACATGTTTGGACGCTTTTCAACTTTGGTGTACAACGCTAGAGCGCTTGGGAAGGTGTTCACCGAGGTAGAGCTTGTGAGGAAGGTGCTTCGAGTCTTACCGATAAACTTTGAGGCAAAAAGTCACGGCAATCCAAGAATCGAAAGATTTGAGTAAACTAAGCATGGAGGAGTTGATTGGTAACTTGATGACATATGAGCTTGAGCTAAAAGCAAAGGAAGAACGCAACAACTCCGAACCAAAGAAGAAGACGATTTCCTTAAAGAGCAAAGAAGAAAGTGATGAAGAAGAAGAAGATCCAATCGAAGAGCTTGCAATGGCTGTCAATAATCTTAGAAAATGGTCGAGATTCAAGCCACGCAAGAAGAAAACAAAGGGTAATAGATCAAAAGACTCTGACAATTCCGATAATGAATCAACATGCTTTAACTGCAAGAAGCCCGGACACTTCATACAAAAATTCCCACTTCTCAAAAACAACAAAGGAAAGAAAAAGAAAAAGAAGACCTTTGCAGCGACTTGGGATGATGAAGAAGGAGAGGAAGTTTCGGACAGCAGCTCAGAGGAGGCTAACTTGTGTCTTATGGCAAAATCAAATTCAGAAGCAAGCTCCGAGGAATCTAGTGAGGCAGGTGAGTATTCCTATAGAGATCTTGTTTTTATGTGTCTTGATCTTACTAAGGTAGTGGATACTCTTGAATCTAAAATTGAAAAACTGAAATCTGATAGGAGAGAATTTGCTCGTGAAAATTTTAGGTTAAAAACTGAACTTGAAAATATTCAAAACCTAGAATGTAAAAATGTAAGATTTTAGATTCAGAATTATCAAAACTTAGGAATAACTTTGAGAGTCTTGAAAAAGAAAACTTGAATCTTAAGGAAACCATCGACACTAGGAAAAAGGATTTTATAAATCGATGCACCTCACTTGTCACTGAAAACACAACATTAAAAACCAAAGTCCAAAATCTTGAGAAATCCCTGAATAACTTTTCAAAAGGAGAAAAATCTTTCAAAATGTTATTGGGAAATCAAATTTTTGCTAACAACAGAAAAGGACTAGGTTTTGGGAAATCACAAGATCATGATAAAGGTAAAAGTGTCTTTGCTCGATCTGAAATAATTGGACATCATAGTCATAGGAACAAGAACACAAAATTTAGTCAAGTCAATTTAATGTGCATAATTTGTAGAAAATTTGGACACAATCAAAATAATTGTTGGTATAGACCCAAACACGTGAAAACTATACCAATTTGGGTTCCAAAAGGCACAAATATAAAATCTTTGAAAGTCAAACAAATTTGGGTGCCAAAAGGAACATATATAAATAGTTTTGGGTCCCCACAAACATATTTTTCATATTCTGCCACTAACAACCATGGACCTATAAAAACAAATAGGCCACATAAATCTTTTCCCGTGTAGGTGTGGTGGCAGGCTAAGGAACAACAACAGTGTTTTCTGGATTTTGGCTGTTCCAGAAACACAACGGGCGACAAAGCAAAGTTCCTTAGCCTAGTATAAAGGTGACAGAATCACAATGGACAACAACGAAAAATTATCGTAAAGGTAAAACAGGTAAAATTATTTTGAACGATATATTAAATGTGATAATCTGCACCATAATCTGAATTAAATCAGCCAATATTAAAATGAAAAAAAGATGATGATTTTGATTCTATGACTTTTTCAAAATATTGACCAATCATCTCTAAATATAATTACTTGGAGTAATTATGATGGTTGAATGATTCGGACTTACTTGATATGATCCTACATGACTTGTTCTTATTTATGACCTTGATTTGTGCTTAAATGATGACCAATCAGATTTTCAACTTTGAACTAATTCATATAAATTTGTCAAATGATGGTATTTTATTGATCTTTGATTACTCATGCTACACGTAGATATATTTGTTTTGACATTTTGGTCATTGCTTGTAAATTTTCACAATTTCAAATTTCATGTGAAAGCTGTTAAAAAGGATTTTAAGAAATTGTTGAAACTTCAAGAAATTGTTTTTGAAATAATTATGATGTTGATTGACTATTGATTACTCATGAATATAACTATTTCTGAAACTGACAATATGATATTTGTTTGATTGTTAACACGGTCTCAATTCAAATCCAAGAGAATTTCGTTTAAAAATTGTTGAAAACAATTATGAGATAATTTGTTGAAATTTCACAATCTGGTCTTTGACATCCAAAGAGTGAATATTGAGTGAAATTTAAATTCAGATGCAGATTACACTGGTAATATAGTTGATAGAAAAATTATTAGTGTAACGTGATTAATTTTTGAAACACTCATTTGCTGTATCGTTTTTTTTTTCAAAGAAAATATCTGCATATATTTCACTTGAAATAATATTTTTTTCAAATAGCAGATTTTTTTTTCTTCATATAACCTCTTCGAGAAAATCATTGTTGACCATATTTTCAGATTAGTCATTTTTATTTCATTTTAAATGACAAATTTTGACTAATCTAACTCCCTGATGATTATCGAAAAGATCAATAGTGATTGAAAAAGTGATGAGTGTCGATATTTGTCATACATTACTCAAGACAATATATTTAGACAAATTTCTTTAGAATTTCATAACAAGAGTTACAAAATTTTTTTGTTGGGTAAAAATTCCATGATCATTTCTATTTCTATCATCTTTCTATCGACCATCACTCATCAAAATCATATATAGTATGTAAATTTATGGTAGTTTACAAAGGAAATTATTCGTTCTTCAATTTATTATTATAAAGGAAATTATCTGTGCTTCAATTTATTATATTCTTCAATAAAAATAAATATCCAAAGCATTCACTCTCATTTAAAAGTCCTCACGGTTATGCATGGGTGAATTACTTGGATTTTTGATTATGTGCTTCCATGCTCATTTAAAAGTCCTTACGGTTATGCATGTATGGAACGTATATCAAAATTAATTGATTTAATAGACAAGTTGATTCTAATCCCATTTAAAAGTCCTCACGGTTATGCGTGGTTAGAAGATACTTGAATTCATTTTAAATAAAAATTAAATTGGAATACTACTAATCTCATTTAAAAGTACTAACGGTTATGCATGGTTAGTAGATATTCAAATTTCCCGAAATAAATATACCACAAATAGACAGAACTGTATGATTTTTATGATTTTATTCCCATCACTTCTGAAAGTGGAATATGCGCCTGACAAGGGTAATTATGATTTTTGTTTGAGTTTTATTGAAATTTGATATTTATATTCAATTGAGTTAAATGTTTGATTCATGTTTGTCACTTCATCCCTATTTTTATAACACTGTTATTCTTTTGCTGATAACAAAAGGGGGAGAGAAAAGTTAAGATTTTGTCAAATAGAATCAAGCAAAGGTCAAATAATTTTCCATTTGCATCTAGGCTTAATTATATATTTCTATTTGTATGCATATATGTAGGGGGAGTATTGTGTAGAGAGGGAGCATTTAAATAGGGGGAGCAAATTGAACGATCAAATACATTTAATACATTCAAAATCTTAAATATATGTTTGTTATCATCAAAAGGGGGAGATTGTTGAATATGCGCTTTGCGCTTATATGATTTTTGTTTGATGATAATAAAAATATATACATTCGTTTAAATGTATTTGTTAATATACTATTTTATTTTTCACAGTTTAAATAAATATTTGCTGAATAAAATAAATAACACAGATTTTGAATTCAAACGAATATTTTATTCAAACAAATATTTATTACAATTTTGAACAGTACAATTTCAAGCTCTCACTATAACTATACAAATTCAATTTACATTCAGAACCTCACTACATATCACTCACACTCATATTTCTATCTTCAACTGCATTCCAGTTTAAATCCAGCATTTGAGAAATCTGCAAAAATATTCACTAACGCAGTAAAATTGAAAAAGAAATATTTTTGCAATATAAAATAAAATGTGAATTTTGAAAATAATATTTTCCTCAGTTATTTGGGTTGTTCGTCATCATTTAAATTTGAATTCATTATACACGAACAGCTTGTGACATACACAGTGTATCACTGTATATGTCACAAGGCCATGCACATCGATATACACTTGATAATGCTACAGGGACAGGTGAGCACAGGTCAAACCCAAATGAAAAGCCGGGTTCAACTCACGTGCAACATAAATAAAATATCAACTTTAGCACAAGGTCAAACCCGAGCTGTGAAACTGGATTCAATACAGGTGCAAATGGCCAAAACTCAAGAATCAAGTGTCAACTAGTCTAATATAAACAAGACAGTAACTCAGTGCCAACATGGTCAGAATGAAGACAAGTACACTTGAACAAAATGAACAAGTGGAGCATCTGTGTAAACTGGGCAAGTATGGACAGAGCTCGAGCACAGTTGAAACTCAAGAAAATGAAAACATCAAGTGATACAAGTCAGAGCAACAAAATCATCACAATGAAGACCACTATGAAGTGTACAACAAGTCTAACAGCCACCATAATGATGAAAGTGTGCAAGTGCAGACGATAACTACTCAATGTAACTCAGTGATACAAGGCAAACTGACAACAACAAAAGTGAAACAATGCATGATGAAACAGACTCAACTAAACCAACATGGCCAAGACTACAAGCAACTGCATAGCAACTACAGTACAGGGAACAACAACAATGAATACTGCAACAACCAAAGCTAAAGTATGCAACTTGACTGTCAAGACTCAGTAAACAACAAGCAATGTTCAAGTGGAGACCAAAGAAGAAGGCCAGAGACGAAGACTACAAGATGAACAACAATCATGCTAAAGAAATGCATGTATGCAGCAGAAATAATAACAATGATTCACAGTGAAGTCGAAGAATAACAATGCAGACGCAAAAATAAACAATGCAGTGATAAATTCATGTGATTATGCAGTATTGACAAAGTTAAAAAAATCAACACCGTAATGACCACGATAGTAATTCAAAACCATGTCAACCAAGCAAGCATCGAATATACGATTGTGAACAAGTCAGTGAAATCTCAAGCATCAATACCAGATCGAACGGCCAAAGACAAATTCAAATGAACATATACGAACGCAAAAATAGGATTTCGAATCCTATATAAGCCCAATCATCATCGGCAATTTATTCATCGAGTTCGAGCAAGCCAAAACCAGTAAAGCAAAAGGAGTGAAGTACATACCGAAAAACGCATAACGAACTCGATCCAAATTGAAGAGCCGAGAGCAAATCAAAGAGCATCGAAGCCTACTATCGAACTGTATCAAGCAGCGCGCTTCAATTTGTAAGAACCCTAATTTTGGAAGCAAGGAGCAAAAGAGCCGAAGCCCTAATTGAGTTGCAAAGAGGAACGACGACCATTTTTTTCACAGGCCAAAGAAGAAGAAAAGGATCGGGTTAAAGAATGAAAGGGCCGGCCGTGTTTTTATTTTAAAGGGCTTTATTTTATTTAATTAGGGTTTAAGTTTAAACTGCTTTTAGCTTGTTGTTTTTTAATTGTTGTTTTTACTTTTCGAATCAAATTCTTTGTAAATCACCACCTAGGGTTTAGGTAGTGTCAGATTGTCTAGTTAGAATTAGTTCAGTGAGCAGGGTGTGCGAGTTTGCAAAGCTCTATAGGCGAGAGCAGAGTTTACGAGTAAGCAAAGCTCTATAGGCGGGAGCAGAGTTTGCGAGTAAACGAAACTCTATAGGCGGGAGCAGGGTGTGCGAGTCTAGTAGAGTGTTTGTGAGCGGGAGCAAATGTTTGCGAGTCTAGTAGAGTGTTTGTGAGCGGGAGCAAAAGGTTTGCGAGTCTAGTAGAGTGTTTGTAAGCGTGATACTGTTTAATTCTAATAGAAATCTGGGAATGCAGCAGTAGGCAGGGGTTGCCGAAGCTGGGTAAATTTTGTGTGTGATTTACTTTTCAGCATATTTATTTCTGCATTTTGTTTCTGTGTTTATATCAAGAAAATTTGCTATAACCCTATTCACCCCCCCTCTAGGGTTAATCTAGATCCTACACTTACGGTGTGAGAACAATAAAACAATAATAGAAATGGCATATATATCAATGACGAGCACATCATAATTAACAATTTATAGACAATATATAACATGGTTAGGGTTATCATATGTCAATTAACATAGACAAACAATTTAAATAATAATATATCATATTCAACAATTAAATTTCTAAGCAATTCAAAATTTAGCAACATATTTCAATCGTCATTTCATACGAATTAAATTTACTAAATATAAGAATATTAATTGTGAGTGATCGCTTACCTTTCGTGGCTAGAGAGAGAAACACGAGAACAAGATGAAAACAGACACGGATAAGCATGGATAATTGATAAAGCTAGAAAACTGTTGTTGTAATGCGGGTTCGGACAGCGGCAAGATAGAAAACCACTGTGACAAATTAGACAGTGGAAAAACAATTCAATGTGGACGGAATTACAATACACACACACACACTCTCTTTTTCTCCTTTTTATTTATGTATATTTGGGACGAGACAAGGGATTGTTGTGCATTCAAGTTGCTTGGTATGGTGGAAGTTAAGTCTCGGATGAAAGCTTGAGAGTGAAGTAGGAAGTGTTGTCTGCGGCAATAGGAAAAACAACAAGCTTCTCCAATATAAGCTTATATGCATGAACTTGTTTTCATCATTTTCTTCGGTTAAAAGGCATAGCAAAGCAACAACACATTCTTGGAAACAAGTGGAGGTATGCCTCTTGCTGCAGTAATTGCCCATTTACTCTCATCATTTTTTATATACATAGAAGAGGAGATAGGCACAGGTCGACGGACAAGGCGAAGCAGGTGCGGGCAAGGGCGGTAGTGCTCGACGGAGGGTCTACGATTTGGTGCGGATGGGAAAAGTGGTAAGCCAGGGGAGGAAGGTCGCCGTTGGAGTCGAGAGCATTTGGGTCTGTTCGGATGCAAGGAGACAGATCGGGTTTGTGTTAGTGAAGAGGGTGTTTGCTGCGTGATGGAGGGTGGTTGCTTACGGAACTTCTGCTGTAAGGCATGTTGGAGATGGCTATCTCGGTAAGGGAAGAAATGGAGGGTGGCGGCGCTAGTTGCAAGGCAGCGGGCTGTGGAGAAGGGAGGATGTTTAGGAGGTTTTCGGCACAACAATGGGTGGAGGAATGAGGCCGTGGGGGGCTCGAGTATGTATGGAGGTGGCTATATGGTGTGGAACGTGGAGAAAATAATTGGTAGGCTGTGTTGGAAGGGAAAAGGATAGGGTTTGGGTGGTCAAGTGGGCGAAGGACGTGGAGCTGCTGTAGGAGAGGGCGGTGGAAGAGGTAGACATGGTGGGCGCTGGTGGGAAAGGCAGTTATGGTGCTGTTGTGTGGAGGGTGGTAGGTGGGTCTAGGTGGTCGGCATGAGTTTTAGAATGAAAGGAAAACGAACAGTTGTTATCTCAAAGCCTTAATACGCAGGCTTATTGATTACTATTATTATTATTATTATTATTATTTTCAATGGACAAGATAGAACAAAAATGAAAAGGGAAGAGAGAAATGGAACGAAAATAATATATATTGAACAAATAGGAATGTTAAAAGCCAGAGTTGGATTTTAGAGAATAATAAAGGCAAATTGTTACTTACTTTCAACCGATGGATAACTGAATGGACACAGAAGACCCAAAAGGTTCAAAACGGGTACCGATACGGCTAACTGTTTCGCAGATTTCTCCATCTACCAGATGTCTAAACACTAAATGAATATACTGTGGAGATCAGTACGAAGAGACGAACAGAATGGTATACAGATATTGGAGATATGACCATCCTATCAAAACTCAAATTTGCAGCCAAAATGCCGCTAAAACGCAAAAAAGAATATAAAAGGAGCTAGAGCAGTCCAAACTTGGCAAAACGAAATATGACGTCTCACTCAGAAAATGATTTACATTTTTATTATATATTTCAGGTTTCAAAAATATTTTTATTTTCATCAAATTAACTGATTTTAAATTGAAATTTTCACAACAGAATAAACTTATATATTTTAAATGCAGTGTCCCTTCAACTTGTGGATTATCATCCTCTTTGCAAAAGTATGGAAATTTCTTGTCTCCTGTTTGCTGATGATCTCATGTTTTTTTTACTAAGCCTAATGGGAAATCAATTTCTGGTGTTCTGAATATTTTGAGTGATTTTAAAACCAAAACTGGTCTGTCCATCAACTACTCTAAGTCTAAAATGTGGATTGCTGGAATCCCTGAGCATATGAAGACTAATATGTTCACCTTATCTGGCCTCTCTCCTTTTAATCATAATGAGACTTATCTTGGTGCCCCTATCTGCTCCTCTAGAATCACTATCAATCAATGTCTTCAACTTTTTAAAAGAATTATTGGCAAAATTTCTTCTTGGCATGGGCAACATTTCTCTATGGCTGGTAGACTTATTATTGTTAAATCCATTGCCACTTCTATGTGCTTATATTATGCTAGAATGTTTATTCTTCCTTCTAAACTTATTTCTATGATCAACGCTGCTCTAAATCATTTTCTGTGGCATGGAAATCCTTACTCCAAAAAACTCATTCGAGTTGCATTTAGTAGAGTCTGTAGCCCATATAGGTTTGGTGGGTTAGGCATTTTGAATCTAAAGAAATGGAATCATGCTACTTTGTCTTCAAGGTTAGACAACTTCTTAGAAATGATGGAAATTTACGGGCTAGCTGGGTTAAGAAAAATTTGATTAGAAGACAACATTTTTGGACTATGTTTGGTCCTACTGACTGTAGTTGGATGTGGAGGAACTTACTTCGGTTCAGAAATGTTTTTCTTCCATTATTTCAAAGCAGTATGAAGGACATGGCTTCATTATCCTTCTGGCATGATCCTTGGTCGTCAAGGGGGTGTATCCTTCATAATATGCTAGATCATAGCCTTAAAATTTTAACAGGTATATCTGACAATGCTACGGTTAGTATGTTTTAGATTGATGGATATATTTCTCTACCTTACTCCAGCTCTTTCTTGGTGAGGCAGCTCTGGAATGTTATTCAAAATCGTGCTTATAACTGTGACAATGTTTTCTCTTCTTGGGATGGTAAAGGCCACTCAGTTTCTACTGTTTATAAATTTTTGATTAACTCTGATAAGCTTGAAATTTTTCCTTGGCATAATCCTATTTGGATTTCTACTACAGCTCCTAGAGAAAATTTATTGCTACGGAAGGTCATCTCCAATGGCCTCCTAACTCTTGATAAACTCAAGAATTATGGCATTATTCTTTTGTCCACTTGCCCGCTGTGTGGTGTGGAGGAAGAATCAATTTCCCATCTATTCTTCACATGTCAGTTCTCTTGCTTTATATGAAAAAGTATACTAGGATGTTTGCAGTTGCACAGGCCTATTCTGATTTCCTCTGAAGAACGGTATTTTATTTTCCAAAATACTCGATGGAAAACTCATGCTGCAACAAAGTTATTAAGTGTTCTAAAGGAGTTTATTTATGCTATCTGACTGAGAGGAACAATAGAGTGTTTAATGGAATCTACTCCTCTAAACACTCTCTGTTCCTTTTTTTGGTCTAAGCATACTTAGAATCTTGTGGTATTTGTAATTTTGGTGGCTTTGTGTTGTGTTTGCTGAGAGCCTTTGCTTTTGTTATTTGTACTCATATCTTGTTGCAATAAAATTATGGTAGGGGCCATTCAACCCCCCTGGCTTTACCAAAAAAAATATACGCATACCAAATATCAAATTTTCTTTGCTAAAATTTAATTGTTTAATTTCATGAAAAAATTAATTAATTACGTTATTAAAAATCGTTAAAATTTTTGGGTCATTACAGACATCACGTTGAAAGCTTGAATATGTATACCCCTTGATAAGGAGGTCTCCATTCTCATATAAGAAACAATTCTTTAGTATTTCTTAAATACTTAAGAAAACATTTCATTGTTGTCCAATGTTTTTCTCATGGACTAAATTGATATCGGCTTACACATCTTAAAGCATAAGCCACATCTACTCTAGCACATAGCATAGTAAACATAATGGAACCGATTGTAGATGCACATGGTAACTTTTTCATATGCTCCCTTTTTTCATTGGTATGAGGAGTGTCATTCTTAAAAAGGACAATTCCAGATTGAATTTAAGCAATTTCGAGCCTTAAATTCACCAAATTGAACCTTTTCAATATGGTATTTACGTACAGGGATTAAGACAATTCCAACAATCTTTTGAATCCATCTCTGTAAATGTTAATACCATATATGTAGGTTGCTTCTCCCATATCCTTCATGAAGAAATTCTTGGATAACTATGCTTTCATTAATTGAAACAATAGGATAACATTTTAATTAGAAGTAGGTCATTAACGTATTCTTTGTTCTTTTCGATATATGCATGCTTTCTCTGTGTTCTGATAAAGACTAAACTATTTGATTACTTTATTGAAATACTCGTTCTAACTCCTCGAAGATTTCTTAAGACCATAAATTGATCTTAACAATTTGCATGCCATTCCCTCGATCCCACTAATCTCGAAACCCTTGGGTTGTGACGTGGATGGTTTCTTTTAAATCATCATTTAGAAATGTCATTTCATGTCTGTTTGTCATATTTCATAGTCATAGAATGCGGCGATAGCAAGCACTATTTGAATGGATTTAAGCATGTCTATGGGTGAAAAAGTTTCGTCATAATAAACACCTTGAATTTGAAGAAACCCCTTAACAATTAGTCTTGCCTTGTAGGTCAATACTTGTCCATATGTATTTATCTTTTTCTTAAAAATCCATTTGCAACTGATCGGTTTAATCCCTTTGGATATGGTAGCCAAAGTCCAAACTTTATTTCCATGCATGGAGTCAATCTCAGATTTCATAATTGTAATCCAAAGTGAAGAATCTCTACTTTGTAGTGCTTGTTGGAATGATAGTGGAGTGCCTTCTTTGAAGGCATAATTCTCTTTCCCGAGAAGTCAATAGTATTTCTCTAGAGCAGGAGATTACCTACCACGCCTTCTAATAGGTTACGTGTTATCATATGTTGGTGGATTTGATTCTTCTACTAGTTTTATCTCTGTGTTAACTTCTTGGATCTAATCCAAGTATACAACTTTACTATTAATTTATTTAGATAGAAATTCCTTTTCTAGAAGAATAGCATATGGAGAGACAATAACATTTTGTTCTTCAGTGTTATAGAAAATACAGCGCCTTAAATTGTTGGGATATCCTATAAGTTCACAGGGAGCTGATATTACCATGAGTTTATTGGTTCCAAAATTCTTAGTGTAGGCCAAACAAACTCATACCTTCAAATAATTGAAGTGTGGTTTCGTTCCATGCTAATTCTCGTATGACGTCTAAGGCATAGATTTAGTAGGTATTAAATTTAATATATGCGATATGGTTTTTAGTGCATATCCCCAAAAGATAAGAGGTAATTCAACCTTACTCATCATGGAATGAACCATATCTAATAAGGTCTGATACCTTCCTTTTGAAATTCCTCTAGAAACACAACTATATCGTGGAATATAGGGTGGAGTATCCTAAGAGACAATCCCTCATCTTTTACGTATTTTTAGAGCTCTTGTCCAACATACTCACCTCCTTGATCATATCAAAGTATATTGACCTTAAAGTTTGCTTGATTTTCAACCTTATTTCATACTCTTTGAATTTCTCACAAATGTAGGATTTATTCTTCACAAGATATACATATCCTACTCTCGAGAAATCATATGTAAAAGTTACAAAGTAAGAAGAATTATCTTTGGTAGTTATAGGCATGGACCACATACATCAGCAAGCATGAGACTTAAGAGTTCATCAACTTTTCGTAGCTCCCACAAAAGAGGTGCTTGTTCATTTTTCCTTCTAGACAAAATACATAAGTATCAAATGATTTAGAATCGAATGATGATAGAGAACCTTAGTTTACAATTTGTGCAATTGTTTGTCACTAATATAACCTAGCGTATAATTCAATACATAATCAGTATCTATGTCAACTTTAAAAGGATTATTAACAACATAAATTCAATTAAGATTAAGTACATAAATGCCATTATCTAGAAAACCATCATAGACAATGCTTCCACTAGACACAATAATTATACTACTATTGTTACAATGAAAACCATATCCAATTTCAGACAGAATTGAAATAGAATGTTAACACCACAAGTGGATCAATGCCCAAGAATAGGTTATAGGGAACCTATGAGACCAAGATCTAGCAGATAGAAATGAAAATAAAAGAGAATGGCAAAAATAAAAGAAAGAGACACAATATTTTATAATGGTTCGGTAATCTTTAGCCTACGTCCATTTTATAGCTTTGCTACTTATAGATTTGATATTGTTGGCTTGAGATTACAGGTGGTTTGGAAGAGAATAATTGACAAGTATAAGGGTTAGGTAGATTCTAAGTCATACAATTGCCTAGTAGAGCTGCCTTGGTGAATATTGTGTAGAGGAAAGAGTTAATGAAGAGAAAGAGTTCCTACATAGTGATAATAGAATCTAGATCCTATTGTGGTTATTATATTGTTTATATTTATAGAGGTAGCAGCCTTATTGGGTTAGATGCTTGCTATCAATAAAATCCAAAAGTCGGCCCACGCTTGTATTGAAAAACCCAGAGGCATACGAGTTAACAACCATAGCTAGGTACCGACTTAAGGCCTCTTAACTCAGTACCGAGTTAAGGAGTTAAGTGCTACGTCATTTCTGACTTAGGCCATGCTTTTCTATTTCTTGAAGGAGATGCTCCTACTTCTTTTCATGCATTTGACTTGATTATAGTGATATATTTGATTGTACTTGAGTTGTCCTGATTCCGATATCATCTTATCAATCTTGTGATCGTCGTGCTAGCCTTGAAGAATACACTTGATATCAACACAAAGGAGTAGTATAAGTGTAGTGTGAAGTTTTGATGGAGTTTGGAGGTGGGAACCTTAACTCAATGCCGAGTTAAGATTCCTTAAATCCATCCTGAGTTTAGGTGTTTGTCTCAAACAATGCCAAACTCCTCCCAGTCTCTTCTAAGTGTACCTGCAATTTTCAAGCCGTCCGGTCTTCATTTCGACATTCTAACTCCTACTGATTTATGGTTGGTGAATAACTCAGTTAACATTTACCCTAGAGTATGTTTTCGTTGGAAACAAAGTATGCTCTAGAACAAGGTAAGTTTCGGATCGCTAATCGTTGAATTCGAGTTAATTGTTTAGACTCCATCCTGGGACGTTGCTTTTACCTTGTTAGCTATTTATTTTGATTTCAATATGAATTCCAATTTCCTACACTGACGATAAAACCTTCATCCCAGAGTTAGCATAATGTTTCAACTTGGCATATAGGTTTACTGCGTTGTTCTAGAGTCGTTTCCGAGCATGTAATGGTACCTTGGTGCTGACTTAGGGGCTTAACCCGGTATCAAGTTAAGGCATTAGAAAACTTTTAAGTGAATTTTTCACTACTTACATTAATTTTCTTAAGTTTTCTCCTCATTTTCAACAATAGCCGAATTTTTTTGTCCAACGTCGACCGATTCAAGCCCAACCGAATAAATAGTGCTCCTCCACCACATCGTCCAATCTAGCGTCACTTCCACCAAGCTCTGCGCTAACACCAACTAGTCGCCATCCCTCAACTAAGTCGCTGCCTTCTAGCTCACCGCTTAGCGATCCATGGATCTAATCCACTCCGAACCCCTAGACTGAGTTAAACCATTTTCTTGATTCGAAGGCTGAACTTTGATAATTTTGGGGTGGTGACGGCAATGTCATTGATTTGGACTTATACAATTTGTAAGGGAAATAGTTGATCTTTGGGAATGTACAAACGGTGATGAAACTATGGTTTTGCCCTGGTTGAGCGTGTGTGCCTTGCGAGACATGCATTCTAGCGTCAACCTTTTCCCTTCGTGAAATCGGCCAAGTCTCGATCATCAAGTTGATTCCAATACAATGATTTGCATTGAATTCCGACATGTCAGACGATTCCATTTCCTTTACTTTTCCTATTTCTACACTTTCAGTGGTCCTGACTATGATCAATAAGTTTTATTGTGTAGAATGACATGTCAGTCATCCTACTGCCATTCTGGTGAAGGAGCATCTACACCTTCAGAAGCTGAATCATCGACTGCCCCAGTTTCTCCACCTATTCCAGCAAGATCAATTCAAGCTACAACTTCTTACTTTAATGGCCTATTGGTTCCTATATGGCTTGTAATCAATCAGTTGCCTCCTGGATTGAGAATCCTAATCGATCCCCTAGAGCAAGCGCGTTCATTTTTGTTAGCTAAAATGCTTGGAAACATATACTCACAACATGGCATTCCCGAGAATGATGTTCGCTTGCCCACTCCAATTGAGTTTGCACATAATCCTCCAGAAGATTTTATCTCCTGTAACCGATATATGTGCCTGAGTGGTGTTGTGCTATCATTCGATCAATTCTTGTTGACGATGCTTTAAGATTTAGGACTGGCACCGTTCCAAATTCACCCTAACGGTTATGCACTCCTAAGCTCCTTATATCTTGTTCATAGCCAGGCTTAGGCGACCTCTAAGACTTAATGAGCTCACCTTCCTCCAACACTTCAAGAGGAGGTAAGATTGTCCATCCTTCATTAGTGTACAAGCCTGGAGGGGATGCAAGCTAATAGGAGACCTTAACAACAAACGTTTAGCTTTCAAAAACGAGTTCTTCTTTCTACGACGCCTGAATGGCTTCAATCGATTATGGCTATCTTAAAGTAAGTCCTGATCTCTTAGCTCTTTCCATTACAAATTATTTTCAAAATTCATAACTTCTCATATGTTTCATTACAGTCACCCCGAAGCAGGAAAGCAATCGTGAACTCAAAGCGACATTTGATTCTTTAAAGGCAGTGAGAGCTTTTAAATGCTTAGTTGAGCTCTATCTCACAAATGAGAGCCTTTGAAGGTTTGGATTACTTCACCCTAAAAGATTTGCTTTGGCTATAGATCCCTCAACTTCGAGTTTCTTAAGGAGGCAAACTCATTCTTCTGCCCCACTCGTAGCTTCGACGTGGAGGCTTAGGGTGATGTGGTCGGTTCGTTAGTGGAAGCACAACTTAGAGAGATTTATAGAGCTAACATAGACTTACACTTCAGAGAGGACATTATAAGGAATAGGAATAAGACCCATACGATGCACCCGATCCCAAAGGAGAAAGATGAGTCATTCAAAGGCGAGAAGGGAAGTGGAAGATGGTTGAAAAGGAATAGTGATTTTCA
Organism: Allium cepa; assembly: GCA_030765085.1. Classification (NCBI taxonomy): domain Eukaryota; kingdom Viridiplantae; phylum Streptophyta; class Magnoliopsida; order Asparagales; family Amaryllidaceae; genus Allium; species Allium cepa. Next base: position 26,161,630 of record CM060939.1, on the reverse strand, counting down.
CATCACCGAAAAGGGAGATGAGTCCTTTGGCGAGTCGATGGGGATGAGCCTCAACCTTCCTAACCTACCTTATTCGGACCTTCTGATTACCGTGGCATTGACTTCTTCCCCATTTCTCCTCCTCTAAAACAACCAGCTATAAAAACTCCACAGTCCATTGGAAATCAAGCTACTAAAACTCCCTTTGAAGATACGTCGACTTTTGATTTTCTAAGAGATGTCTCCATTCACATAAATGAATTTGGGGATTTATAGATAAGTGAGATGATAGGCGAGAATGGCGTGTATGTTAACATATATTCAACTACTTTCGTAAGTGAAGGTAGAAAGACTCCAACTCTGAAGCCATGTCGATACGATTTGTAAAATATACAAAGGGTTATCGGCCCTACACACTCCACTTTAGGATCATGGACACGCACTTCTGCATCGAGCTAAGTTTCGTAGTTCAAGTGTTAACTTTGATTTTCTTTCCGTTTCATGTACAATTGGCCGTGGACTATATCATCAATTACGTCGAAACACTGGTTCCTACAGGAATCAAACTCCAGATCTAGTCCATCGCTCTTGTCTCTAAACCGACAAGGAGAGAAGGAAAATAAAAGATGATGAAGTCCACCATCTAGAGAGAGTGCATGAACGGGGAAGAGATGAGAGACAGTGAGGGTAACGCCTCCAACGATATGCACAAATGCCGCCGGGATTCTCACGATCGTCGTGGAACCTCACTATCCATTATTCCTCCCCGCACCTAGGCTCAGACTGCCATGATGCAGGAATTCAATCCACCCAGGCCATAACTACTGCGGCTGCTTCTACTTCTTCTAGTCAAGGCATAAAATTCATACACCTACCAGGTCCACCTCACCTACCAGACACTTACCCACACTTATTATTAAAGGGAGTTAAATTCGATAAGAACTTAAAGTTCGTCAATAAGGCTGCTTCCCTCCAGAATCATGAAATGGTACATGAGGACTTGGAAGTCGGGTTTGAGTGGTAGCATCTCGTGCAAGCCCTTTTTGACGTAAATCGCATTAACGACACGAAATACTCTCGTTTGAAACAGAAAGGGATGAGCATGATAAGGCGATTAAGGACCGCGATAACGAGAAAGCCCAACTAAAGGCTGATGGAGATGCAGCCTTAAAGAAAAGACTTCAAGGAACAAGCTATTGAGTAAAGTAAACCTGTTTAATGAAAGAGCACCGCTTTTGATTAACGAACAACTTAAAGAAGCTTATAGGGAGTCTCGAAAATTAAAAGAGTGGGTCACTAAAGAGGAAACACTATCAAATCTCATGATGGAACCATTTTTGGACAAGCTATCACCATTTTTGAATAGGCCATCGAACTCACTCAACTCTATGAGGAGAATGCACGGTTGTTCAAGGAGAAAGATAAAGTTGCAACCGGTAAATTGGTAGTGGATATCGACCATCATGTTACGTGATCAGAGATTTTGGAGCTTTGAAAAGACTATAATGAAGCAGTGAGCCAGATGGATGCCAGCATGCTTTACCTCTATACCTACAACGTGATTAAAAAAGGTAGCTTGAAGTGGCTTGGAGATGATTATCCTCGAACGCTTGCCATGGTTTGGAAGGAAGTGCTAATCAGATCGAAGCATGCCAAGGATATGTGCTTGGAAAAGAGTAAATGGACGCCTATCTTAACTTCAAGGACATAGACTTCCTAGCAACTGACAGATAGATTCTGTAAGAAGAGAAAGAGAAGGATGCCATCGTTACCACTACTAAATAGGCCCAAGCTCATCGGGTAAGGGTGAAACACATGTACTTGCTTCTTAAGAGCAAGCAGCAACCATTCTGATGTCCACAACTATTATTTCTGAAGCTAACACTATTCTTACACCTCCCGAAGTTCATGATCGGACTCCGAGATCAGGTGTTTCTCTGGTCTCTTCAGTACTCTTCGACTGTCTCTCCCGCCTTCTCCTCCAGCAATGCAAGGCTCGAAAGCCATGACTTTTCTTTAGCGCTTCCACCACTGTCTCCGTATGGGATGCTGGCATGATTCTAATTTCCAGTTCTGAGCCTGGGCCCGATCCCACGATGATAGGCGCAATACAGAACCTAAAGGAGGTCTCCATATCATAAGAAGGAGGGGACATTATTATTGGTGAGTCAAGGCCAACAGACATAAAGATCATGGCTGAGAGATTGGAAGAGGAAAAGAAGGGGCTTCAAATGAAGAAGGAAAAGGAGGAGTCGAAGCGCAAGACCCTGACTACCATCAAGCTTCGAGTGTCATTGGATGGAACCGCCGCCACTATAGGGTCTGTGCGGTCTGGCCCTTCCATAGGGATATGAGGAGATTCTAGACCCTTTGAGGATGGCCTTTACCCAATAACGAAAGCAAGAAGAAGATTCAAATCTAGTTAGGCAAAGGCAGCAAATGTGGTCAGGCGAATAAGCGATGATGAGCTAAGGTGCTGGCGGAGAAGAGTATTGATGGTATTTAACATGTTTTTGAGTCCGCCGAGTCTTGTAAAAGTACAAAATCTGGACTTCTGTGATATAGTGTATTTACCGCAATTCCATGTATGTAAATGGCATAAGTAGTGTAACTTGTTTATTCTCATATACTAGTTTACTTATTTCTGTTATGATTGCCAAGATTCTTCATTTAGCGTAACAAAATTGTTAAGTGATTTGATTTGATCCGATTTGATTTATTTCTTCCAAGTTTTAATATGTGTGCCCCTACTCCACATGGTTGATTACTTCTAACGCTTAATCTAAACACTGATATTAGACCGTGTACTCCGAGCGAATCTCTGGTTGCCCTCGGTTCGAGTTGTATGGTGGCTCCCATCCCTGGGAACTTATCATTTTGATGCCCGATTCCAATCATTTTGCTCATTGACTATTACCGGCCTTCTCTAAGTCTAATGTTGGGATCCTGCTCGCATATCAGTTTCTATCTTCGAAAACTTATGAATAGCTTGGGTCCTTGAATTTTTCTTCGATATCGCCTATCTTCGACTATGTTGAGTCTTTGCAAATTATGAGTTGATTTCCCAACCGACTCATGATTTGCTATTTCCTAGCATTGCTGAGGCAATGTCAGTTCCTACAAGATAGAGATCGATTTTCACTATGGATCATATGGTTTGAGAATCTACACTTCTATTTTGAGGATTTTGGAAGCACTTTCTCGATTGTAAAAGGCATGTACACATCGCTTACAAGAACACTGTTCCATTGGTTCTAGGAGCGATGGATTGTAGTATATAGGAATATTGCATACTTGAACGTGGTTCCAATGGTTCAAGAAGCAAGGAAATGGAGCATACTTAAGCACAGTTCCATTGGCTTAAGCAGGAGGGGGTGGAGCATACTTAGACCTAGTTCCATTGGTTCATCCAGCGAAGGAATGAAGCGTACTTGAACATAATTCCATCAGTTCAAGCAGCGAGGAAGTGGAGCATATTTAAACGCAGCTCAATCGGTTCAAGCACCGAAGGACTAGAGCATACTTGAACATAGTTCCATTGGTTCAAGTAGCGAAGGAGTGGAGAATTTTTGAACGTAGTTCCATTGGTTCAAGCAGCGAAGGAAAGGAGCGTACTTTAACGCAGTTGCATCGGTTCAAGCATCAAAGGAATAGAGCGTACTTGAATGCAGCTCCATCGTTTCAAGCAGCGAAAGAATGGAGCATACTTGAACGCAGTTCCATCGATTCAAATAGCAAAGGAATGTGCGTACTTGATTGCAGTTCCATCAGTTCAAGCAGCAAAGGCATGGCGTGTACTTGAACATAGTTCCATCGACTCAAATAGTGAAGTGCGGCTTATAGGTGTAGACGAGGAGTTTTTGCTTACAAGGACACGGTTCCATCGATCAGGAAAGCAATCCACGACTTATGGGTACATGTGAAGAGATTTTTGCTTGTAAGGACATGGTTCCATCGGTCCGAGAAGCAATGCGCGACTTATGGGTGTGTGCGAAGAGATTTTTGCTTACGAGGACGCAGTGCATGGCTTATGGGTGCATGCGAAGAGATTATTGCGTATAAGGACGTAGTTTCATCAGTCGAGGAAGCGATACATGGCTTATGGGTGCACGTAAAGAGAATTTTCCTTTCAAGGACGCGGTTCTATCAGTCCAGGATGCGATTCGTAGCTTACGGGTGTGCGTAAAGAGATTTTTGCTTGCAAGGACGCGGTTCCTTCGGTCCAAGAAGCGATACACAGTTTATGGGTGCATGGAAAAAGATTTTTTGCTTACAAGGACACAGTTCCATCGGTCCGGGAAGCGATGCACGGCTTATGGGTGCACACAAAGAGATTTTTGCTTGCAAGGATGTGGTTCCATTGGTCTAGGAAGCGATGCACGCCTTATGGGTGCTTACGAAGATATTCTTGCTTACAAGGACATAGTTTCATTGGTCTAGGAAGTGAGATTTATTTATAAATGAAAATAAAGGTAAGTCCTGAGCGCTTTGATGCTGCATTGGCATCGCTAGGGCAACACCAATACTTCGAGAAATAGGGCGTTTCCTTATATTGCCAGAGCAACATTGGGGCTTTGGAGGAATAAAAAGTTTCTTACTGTTGTCGGAGTAACATCGAGGTTTCAAGTAAGAGTAAGTATTCCGATGTCACCAAAGCAACACATTGACTTTTGAGGAGTTTATGGGCCAATTTGGTGGTTCTTTGGGTCCTTGTGACAAGCTAGATAGAGATATCATGTCCTTGGGACATGTAGAATGGGTCCTAAGTTGCTCTAAAAACCTCTTGTCTAGTTCATCAAAAGTGGAAATGGATTTCAGTAGAAGTCTAGTAAACCACATAGAAGCGACTCCCTCTAAGAAGATAGGGAAACATCTATAGCGAATGACATCCATAACTCTAGCTCTGTCCATGTGCCATTCGTACTTGAACAAATGTTGTATAGGGTTGTTGTGCAATTATATGATGGCATAATCGACATGATGAACTTCAGAGGATATTCTTCTCTTATAACATTTTCAATGAACAGAGTTTGGCTTAACATAGAACCCCACTCCTCATTCTTCCTACCCCTACTTTCCTTCACCAACCGTTTGACCATATGAGCGATGTAGTCCCCATTGGCACGGTAATCTACAAGGCGACTATTATGGGCCACCTCAATTGTTTGACTCTGCAAATTGTCTCGGTTTGCTAACTGAAGCCTCGGTTCTCCATTCTCCAGGAGAACCACTCTTACAGAGTTCCGTTGGTGCACAGTCATCCTTACCATGACAGTTCGACCTTCATTTCCAACATTTTGCTTTTTTACATTAGCATTTACTTCTAATCCATCTCCATCTAGTTGCATGTCATCTTCAGAGTCAGAAACAAGTGTCATATTGTTCATTTGAGGAGTGTTTACTCCAAGATTTGGGTTAGCACCAGGTTGCCCTCTGGTAAGAGGAGCGTTTCCATTGCCCCATATAACAATTCTTGCAGCTCCACCAGCTACAGTTTTTTGCTTAGCTCTAGGAGCACTTGGTGGCTGTATTGCCAGCAAAGCATCAATCTTATTATGAGAGCTTTTTGGCTATCAACCATTTTTTGATTGTACGCTTTAACCATCTGGTTGAGCTCTCCTTTGGTTATAACATCATGTTGAGTGAGGGATCTTAGAAGACCGTGATGGTCGTTAATTTCAGTTTGGTGGGTGTTTCTTTCATCTCCACCAGCCAAATCTCCTCCAGATCTAGATCTTGTAGATACAGATCTTCCTTTCCTAGGTGCTATTAATTTCCAATTGCATGTCTTCGAATTCTTCCAGCAAGATTTGTGGACCTAAGTTCCAGATCTATCTAATTCAAAGTCGATAGCTAGAGCTAAGCCTAAATTCGATGTTCTCAATGAAAGCACTAAAATTTTAATGCCAAAAATGGATCAACACCAAAGAATATTTTGTAGGAAACCTGTGAGACCTAAATCTAGACAATATGAAAAGAAAAGAGAAATAGTAGAAATAAAAGAAAGAGACACAAGATTTTATAGTGGTTCGACAATCTTTGGCATATGTCCACTTTATAGTTTCGTTGCTTTAGATTTGATGTTGTTGGCTTGAGATTATAATTGGTTTGTTAGATAGATTCTAAGAACTAGAATTGCCTAGAGGAGCTGCCTTGGTGACTATTGTGTAGAGGAAAGAGTTGAAGAAGAGATAGAGTTCCTGCATAGTGATATCAGAATCTAGATACCGTTTTGGTTGCTCTATGGTTTGTATTTATAGGGATAGCAGCCTTATTTGGTCAGATTCTTGACCAAGTTCAGAAGTCGGCTCACACTTGTACTAAAAAACCCAATGGCTTACGAGTTAAACCTTAACTCCATACCGAGTTAAGGCCCCTTAACTCGGTACCAAGTTAAGGAGTTAAGTGCTAAGACATTTCTAACTTAGCCCGTAGTTTTCTATGTCTTGAAGGAGATGTTCCAACTTCTTCCATTTCTTTTGAATTGATTCTATTGATCTGTTTGATTGTACTTGAGTTGTCCCGATTTGTCTGATATTGTCTCATCAATCTTGTAATTGGCCATGCTAACCTTCAGAAAACACTTGATATCAACACAAGGGAGTAGTATAAGTGCAATGTGAAGTTTTAAAGAAGTTTTGGGTGAGAAACTTAACTCGATGCCAAGTTAAGAGTCACTAACTCAGTTCCAAGTTTAGGTGTTAGCCTCAAACAATGCCAAACTCCTTCTAGATTCTTCTAAGCATACTTGCCAAGTTTCAAGTCGTTCTGTCTTCATTTCGACGTTCTAACTCCTACTGATTTCTACTTGGTTAAAACCTAGTTAACACAGATAGAATAATACAAATAAATTTACTTACATAATAGCAATTAATCAATATTTAATTATATCCACTATGAAAAATTTAATGATAGTCTCCAACTTGAGGCCTTATTTCACCTTTTGCACATATTGTTTACTCTTAAGTCCCTATAACGAGTTACAGATGTGAATTCAAGATCCATTATCAAAAATCCAAGATAATTTATTGAATGCAAACTAATTGGAATCATAAACATACTAGCAAGAGTGGCAGAACTTTTCATTTTCTTCTCTTTGACAAGATTAAGGTAATACAAACATTTCTTGCTCCAATGCCCCATCTTTTAATAATGACAACATTCACCTTTGCCTTTTAAATTACTTTTCTTAGAACCCCACTTACATTTCATTAAATCTTTGGAGGAGGATGCTTTACCTTTTAAAACCAACACTGTGTTCTTACTGTTGAATGAAGTCTCGACTAAACTCAACATATTAAGTAGCTCGATGAGGTTTACGCTCAACTAGTTTATATTGTAATTCAATATAAATAGATCAAACAACAGAGTCAACAAGCCAAGGATCAAATCCACTTGCAGTCTATCGCTTAACTTGATGCTTGGTTTAGAAAGTCAATCGATACATGCTTTCATTTTTAGACGAAATCCTCAATGCGACCGACCTTACTCATCGTCATGTTGAACAATTTGTTAGCAATCTCTTACCTTATGGAACAAAATTGCTTCTCAAGCAAAGCTTTGAAATTTTCAAACATTTTCTGGAAAGACGTATGTTAGTGTTGCCTCTGCAACGGTTTGTTTAAAGTGGCCAACATGAACACTTGAGCAATTGTATTTGGCAACCTATGTATTATAAGACTTAACTACCTCTGGGTTAGAGCCCTCATGAGTCTCTCCCTTAAAGGTTCATTTATTGATGACCATAACCTTTCATATGTAAGTGCTATCTTGAACTAGTCAATGTAATTAGGTCCAGTAAGCTATCATTTTCAGAAAACAATCTAAGATTTGTCATTTTTCTCCAAGTCTAATGTAAGTAAATTAGGACAATTTAAACGTTGCAGATGTTCTTATAATACTAGATAGGTTAAGTGGTTACATTTCATTTATCTAATAAGCTCCCATTTTGTGTGGTTAAAACCTTGCTAAATCCCTATAAAAATCCCCGCTATAGCGTATAGAGCTCTTCGACCGCTATGCTTTTCCAATATAGTGCTATTAAATAGTAGATCCACTTTAAGCCCCTCTATTTTTCGCTACACCCACTAAATCAAGATTTTTTAGCACCAACTTTAGTAACATTAACATAATCAAGTTGGGATTTGACAATTCCCTTTTGAACCAACTTAACAAAATTAGGGTAAAGACCTAATTTTAAGGCATAAGTGCTTAATAAAAGTTAGAAATTTATCGTAGTAAAAAAATCCAGACTGTATAAATCATGATATTCTTTGGTTTTATTATACAGGATTAAACAATATTTCTTTTTCCTACAAAAATGGTGTGAAAATGATAATAAATTAACTTTAAATGTTTGGTTTAATATCTAATGAAGATCTTTGCAACTCCTCTATTTTTTGCTATATCCTCGCTTTGTCCCTACTATATCATTTTACACCTCCACCGATATGGAATCACTAAGAAATTTAACCGCACAGCTCCTATTAGACTTTTATATTTATCAAAACCTTAAGGGAAAACCTAAAAATATTTCAATTCATCAAGTGGGTGTTAGGACTCGCAGGACTTAGAATTCTGACCTTGAGGATGCTCAATAAATCATAGGCACGCATGTGATGGATAACACCTTTCGTTTGTATCGCATACAATTCCTAATCCATGGTCTTTATTTTATCTAATCTTAACCCTGAGGAAAGCTTAATAAAGCAAGACAATTATTCATTCTTACATATCATTTTTTGATGGCCTAAGTAGAATGCACATACCTTGAAGAAAGCTCAACAAATACGTGCATGTATCTTACCTCGTCTAATCAATATATCAAATGTACTACACATAACATCATCCCTTAAGGAAAGCTCAACAACTAAAAAGTATGAAAGTAATTTATTGATATATAAATGGTAGAGGACAACTTATATGTTAGAGATCCATAATCTTTAATATGTATCTTACAGAGCTATATCGATATAGGGAATAAGAAATATTTTCGTGTTTCAAACACATCTAAAATCACGGTATGCGTATTATAGGTATATATTCGTTCATTAAATCTGATTAAGGTTTCTTATAGTTGCACTCTATTTAATTTAACCATGTTTAATTTAATTCAATTTCATTAATTAAATCATATTTAAGTAATTTAATTAAAGATTGAACTAACATTTTAATTAATTCAATTTTAATTTCAACTATTGAATTTTAAATTATTCAACTTTAACAGTTTAAAGATGAAGATAGACTATAATATTTATAGTAATAATATAAATATATTGTTATACATGTATATAATTTATTAGTTAACTTTTAATTAATTTAATCTACTAAAACAATATTTTATTTAAAAATATTAAATTTGTAACTTTACAATCATTTACCTTAAACATTTTAAGATAAATATACACATATAATTATATATATTTTAACTTAATTAGTAAACTTTTGGTTAATTAATTAATTAAGATAAAATTTTGAATTTAATACGTTAACTTTCAAACCCAAATTTGAAAATTTTATAACATTTATAACTGTTTGTTTTAAAATTAAAATTTTAAATATATTTATATATTAAATTTTCAAAACATATTTTGAAAAGTTAACCTAAGACCAAACCCAATTTAGGTCTTTATGTTGGAGATAACCTTTGAGCTTACTTCACTCTTCGGTCCAGGCCAGTAGCCGGGTATGGTAGAGTACTTGATTACTCAATTCCAGCCTTTGCCACTACCTTTAAAGGCACGCTACTAAATGTGTAAGGTTTAACCAATTATCGATAACACTACTAATTTAGACTGCATAAATTATTAGGCTCTGATACCATTGAAGGAACCTCTCTAGTCGAAAGCGAGTTAAATGGGTGAATTTAAAAAATAAATTCATTTTGATATTTGTTGAGCCTATGAAGCCTGAAATGATTTTAGATCCAATCTAAATATTTTAAATAAAACCTTCATTTTATTTAATACATTTGAAAATTTTCTATTATTATTTCAAGCATGTTACTTATACTTGTTTGTGTGAAGTGCAAATGCTAAAGATAAGAAGTGTAAATAGTTAATATAGTCATATGTAGGTGTCTGAAATCACATCGCAACAAACCCATTTCCCCTATGCACTTCCTTTGTTATCTAGGGTTTTGAATTAAAAGTACATACATAGAAGATGACCAATAGTATACATACATACATACATACATACATACATACATACATACATACATACATACATATATATATATTAAAATTACAGTTGGTAAACTTATATGATTTGAAATCTAAAATTAACATTAACGAATTTACTATCAATCAAGTAAAGGTTAGAAATAAAAAAATACATTATTTCATAAAATCCATCAATATGTAATGTTTTTGATCTTAAAACAACTTATATATGTAAACATATAATTATAATATATATGTGTATAGATTAGTCAGAATTATAGGTAACAATATTAAGATAAACATGTAATTTATAAGGGAAATAAAAGACACAAAACTTTATACAAAACTTTAAATCTAGAAAGGAAATAAAATTGTTAGATATTACACAAAAAATCCGCATATGAATTTAAATTATTTTTTATGAAGCAATACAAAAAATTGTAATCAAAGCATCCGTATTGTAACGAAACAAATTGGTTTTCAAGGAAAACATAAATGATTAACATGTATAGTTTATTTACGTACATGTATAAAATTATAAAGACAGTATCCAACCAAAAATTTTTAAGATTTTAAATTTCAAATAATAATAATAATAAGAATCAGGAACTAGACAACTTGAACATGTGTAAGTTCGTGATAAGAATATCCACATCTAAATAATACATAGAACAACGAGAAATTATCATAAGAGATAGAGGAGCTAAATTAGATGAATCGTATGGACATATAATAAATAGAGATAAAAAAGAGGTGGACATAAATCAAAGACAACATAATAAACACACATTTAATTTAGATAGAAAAAAGAGGATTTGAATTAGATGTTGCAAGATGAATAATAACAGGCAAGATGAATAATGTAGAATTCAAGCATACGAATAAAAGAAACACATAGACGAATTAAATCAAAATACCTTAGGACGTTGTCAAATAGTCACACCTTGAATAATGAATCGATACTCCTATATTCAATTGAATTGATCTTCGGATCTTGCAGGAACCACAAGACGGGAGCCACTTTTTTTATTTTTTTTATTTTTTATTTTTTAGCCCTAGACATGCACAAATTCTTGGCTAAGGATGAATCGAGGGATGGTGAAAATAACTAAATGAATTATTATTTTAAGAAAGTAATAAAGAAGAATCAATGCTAGAGATTTTTGCTATTCCTTTTATTAATTTCTTGCCTTTTCAAATCCAACTTGAAAACTATTCTTTATGCCTCCTTGATGGCCATAGAAAGAGAGAACAGGCCTTAAAACTTCCAAACTATTTACCATTAATTCCATTTAAATCCAATTTAAATGTTTTACCGATATCATATATCAATACGTGCATGCATAACTTTTTATATACATGCATTTTATTAAATACTAATGACATTCAAACATCAATAAAATTTAATAATTAATATTTTGAAAATATTAATTAATTTATTCAATTTATAATGATTGTAAATTAATTAAATCCTGTGGTTATTTGGAGTATTCATCATTTCGATTGTACGATTAAAATGTGAAAATTCAATCAGTGATTAATATTGAATAATTCAAATATTAATGTCCACACTTCGCCTTAGCTAGCGGTATGATATTTTGGCTGAATTTTTTGCTAGCAAATCTTTTTCAGTAAAAAATTTAATTTTACTAATTATAAGCTGTACCCAGTAGTAACGATCATTTACACCAATTGTCTTCATCGACATACATCACATTTGGACTATGGGATCTGGTTTTGGTCAAAATTCCAACATCATCAACATTCAGCGTGAATAATCTAAACAAAAAGGTCCTTGATTAAATAATAACAATTATTATTAATCATATTTCTCTACCATGGACTTTGACTTTGAGTTGACCATAGTTGACCTTGATACTAACTCCATTTAATCGACGAGACAAATTCTCTACTGAATAGTATCACACTTCCAATGCTTTACATCAGATCCAAATATAGTCGTTTGGTGGATGTCATGTCACGGTTTAACAATAATCAAATTGAGAATCCATATTGAAGTTCAGCAGTATTCTCAAGTCAAGAGAATTATTTAGCATCATCACTTCAAGATTCTCTATTTGATCTTAACAAAACCGTCGAGTGAATCATTCCATGGTATCTAATAACTATCAGTAGGTAACAGCTTGGTACTCCATCATCCAATGAGTAATACACTATCTAACATTTGGAGAGAGTTATGTACTCTAGTCTTAACAAATGAATTAATATCCTTTCTCAAAACATCTTGACCGAGAATATTTAAAATAATATGTTATTTTAATGTAGCAAATTTCAATTGATTACAACACATTGTAATTACTATCCCTACGCATATCATTCAAAGATTTTTCCACTTAATATACTTAAATTATATAATTAATTAACATATGACAATATGAAAAGTATAAATAATGACAAACACCTTTTACTTTAAAAGGGACCATATTACAAAGTTAATAATTTACAATAAATTACCAAATTGCACCTAGAGCATACCCCTAACTCTATCATTGTATTCCTCAATGATATCATGCAAGTGGCAACATTCATTTGTACCATGTCTATAAGGCTCATGGAATTAACCATACTTTTCGGTTTTTATATATGCTTTAGCTTCCTTTCTTAGCCGAGGCCTATCATACTTTAGTTCTGCATACGTCGCCTGGTAGATGTTTCCATGGTATCATTTAAGTCTATGTAAGCATTGGACCATGGTCTACGCATAAACCTTTTCCACTCCAGCTCCCCCCTCGTACCACTCTGGTGTTGTCTTTCTTCTTTTCAGCAAAACTTTCCCTGTTTCCCTCTACCATAGCATTTACACTATTAGATGCTCATTACATTCACTTAGCCGCTCCCGTTTATTGCCCAATTACGTCTTCTTCCAATCTTATATATTTTATCACTTCATAAAAGTAATCCTGTAAAGTGATTGGATTTCCCTTAGTTAGTTTCTTGGCCAATTTTGTATCTGAATCTACTCCGTCGTACAACGCCATCAAAGTTGGTCGTTTGTCTATATTCTGAACTCCAGCCATTTTGGCAATAAAATGAGTCAAATACTGTCACAATGGCTCATCCTTCCTCTACTTCCTGTCAAATGATGAATATGGATCCTAAGCTGCTATACATGAACCTAAAACCAACTGATTAATTTTTCCTTTAACATTATATATTGATCCCAAAGATAGACGACAGACCTACATCGCAGCCTAATCTACTATGAATAGGAGGAAACATTTACACAAAACCTCCTCTGTTGCCCTGCTCATTAAGACGTGTTGGGTACATTGCTATAGATGTACTATTGGATTAGTTAAACCTTTATATGGATTTATAGTGAGAATTTGGAAATCTCAAGGGTTTCGAGCAGTTTCTATTTCCAAGGAAAAATGGTTGCCAACTCTAGCTCCAATATCATGCCCCATCTGTTCATATGAATGCATTCTCTAATGATTCATGCCTTTTTGTCTTCCAGTTTTGGTGACCATAGGCAATGGGTCAACCTTTCCTTTCGAGGTGAAAGGTCTCTTTCACTCCTGTTATGATGACTTAACTTGAGATCTCGATTTTCGTCCTGCCTTCTAAATCGCTCCTAATAGTTCGTTTGTCTTCCATTAATTGCTGCTTTAGCAAGGGCTAGAGAGCATTGCCGGATATGAGAGGGATTAGTTGCGGTTGGCTCTGATTCGGTGTCTCCCCTGTTTAGCTCTATACTGAGTTGTTCCACAGGTGCAGCTTCAGGCCGTATCCTTACTAGTTCTGATCCCTCAACATTTCCTCCCCGGGTCCTATGATTCTTCGATCAGATTCCTTGTCAAAATGTGCCTCTTTCGCCTTCTAGATCCTTGAATTGGGATCATTCCCTTGATTCAATGTTATGACCGATGGTTCACGTCTGCTCCAAGCATGTCATTATTTAGTTAATGATAGCTTGTTGTTGGGTATGAAATGGTCCTTAAGTTCCATTACGACTCTGTCTAGGTCATCTGTTGTAACCACATCAACAAGTGCTAGGGTACTAGATAACCAGTTGTCCTAATTTGGTGTGCTTGCATTTCTCGCATTCCCATTGGTACAGTCAGTTCTGTCTTTGATTTTGGAGGCATGTTGAAAGTCAAGTAGCTCACAATGAAAGCAACAAAATGTTTGCTAAAAAAATAAGCAACCATCTCCAATCAATTTGTTGTAGAACTGTATATATGAAGTGTATGACACGAATGTCTTATATATGGTTTTATTGCTTTCAAGGGAGCGAATCATAGACAAAATGAACATAAAAGAAATAGAATAAAGTAAAGTACACAAGGATTTATGGAGGTTCAGCTAGAATGTGCCTACATCCACTGTGCATTTTCATTATTTCTCTTATTGATTTGTTGTACGATGATCTAAATGTGAAATACAACGACCTTACACTTGAAAGAAAGTTAGATATAGCTTTTTGAAATCTTGTTACACTAGCTCAGTCCAGCTATTTCTTTCTCTACTGAATTGTCCCCTATTTCTTTTATAAGCTTGGATATTTTTAGGAGTGAAGATATAAGAAGGCTAGCCGATAGAATTAGCAATTTCCTTATTAGCTTGCTCTATCTAGTTCTTTCCCTGTATAAGATTCAATCCATAATTCCCTTGTATAGAACATTGAATTTAGAAATTCCATATATTCACTGCATGGTTTGGTTTAGCAAGATGTGCTCGGCAAAAGTTAGGCTGGTAGGTGGGCATCATCTGGTAAGAAGCTATCTTGATATTAGGTAGAAGCTGGTGTTTAGCATCACTAGGTCCATTAGCCATCTACCGAACAAGAAGCCTAGTTGAATGGTTGTACTATTAGATAGGAATTCTTATCAGGTTGTGATAATACCAGATGGAATTTATAGTTCATTTTAAAATCAAGCTAACTCATGCATTATATAAGTTTTGTTGTTTCTTCGTTATTTCTTCTTGCGCAAATTTATGACCTTCTTGCCTTCTTGCCTTCTTGCCTTCTTGCCTTAGGCGCTTGGCTAAGTGGTGACACTCCTATTTTATAGATGGTTTGGCTATTTTTGCTCATTGTATTATCTCTTTATATTCATCGTTTCGTGGTTGAACAAGCCCACAATAGACATACACTCACACACACACATATATAACTTAAAATGGAGAGATTACCACCTCTTTACTATCCTACTGCTTGTTAAACACATCAGGTGTTTAGCTCTTTCCTCTTTCTCCATGGCTAGGTTCCAATGCAATCACCTTGGCTTCATCTATATCGGTTGGAGACTAAGGCTTGGTTGTCTGAGTCTAGAGAGAATGAGAATGGAGGCTTCCTATTTATAGCTACACAGATATCAAATATCTACCTCTTTTCTCTCACAGCTTAAGAGACTAGGTCTCCATTGCCTCTCTCTAAATGATATGTTCGATCCCTATTGAACAATGCTTAGTCAAAATGCCAATTTGACTCACTTTGAATCAATTATTTAATTATACTATGTAAGTATGTTCTTCAATTATATCGACATACAATTTTTATGCATTACGTTAATTAAAAACTCTAGATTAACGAGGCCGGAGAATATAAAAGTCCTCGGCCGGAGAGCCGAGGCCGAAGAATATAAAAGTCCTCGGCTGGAGAGCCAAGGCCGGAGAATATAAAAGTTCTCGGCCGGAGAGCCGAGAGAATATAAAAGTCCTCGACTGGAGAGCCGAGGCCAAAGAATATAAAGGTCCTTGGCCGGAGTGCCGAGGCCGGAGAATATAAAGGTCCTTGGCCGGAGAGCCGAGGCCAGAGAATATAAAAATACTCGACTGGAGAGCCAAGGCCGAAGAATATATAGGTCCTTGGCCAGAGAGCTAAGGCTGGAGAATAAAAAAAATCTTTGGTCGGAGAGCCGAGGTCGGACACATAAAAGTCCTTGACCAGAGAGTCAAGGCAGGAATAGGATAAAGCAACCCGGCGAGGTCTATGGATTTGAATTTAAACCCGAAAAGGTCAAGGTTTTGGTTACTAGACTCACAATTAGATATCGACTTGGAGCAGTCGCGGATTCAGATAAGGATACGTCAATGACACTTGGATGAAATGGACTAGATCATGAATCAGAAGATATGGCTATGGATAACTTGGGCTTGGGATATCGGATCCAAAGCTAGTAAAAACAAACCTTCCTACCACAAGGCATGTTTTGGGGGGCAAATATTAACTCTCCTTTTAGCCAGGCCATGAACAGACGGATTTAAATAAATTGACTACTCGTTTGTCGAGACTGGAATACGATGGGGTTGAGTCGGCTGGATGGAAAGACGATCAGTCATGGAGGGTTCGGTATCGGCCGTTCGGTCTGGGAAGCGTGGTTCGGTATGTTTGGAGTTCGGCAATGTGGTTCGGTCGTTCGGTCATGCATTGCTCAGTCGAGGAGAGGGTGTCAAGCATGGCTCGGTATGTTTGGAGTTCAGCCATGTGGCTTGGTCGTTCAGTCATGCATGGCTCGGTCGAGGAGAGGTGGTCGAGCATGGTTTCGTTATGGTGGTTCGACCATGCGGCCCGGCCGTTTAGCCAAGGTGGTTCGGTCATACTGGAGTGGTTCAGCCTTGGTGGGCCGGGTGGGCCGGTCGTGTACGGTCAGTCAGGGCAGGTTAGTTAGTGGATCGACACTTGGAGATCGGTTCGACATATATTCAGAAATGGGATCGGCCTTAGAGTCATGTGACTTGGCCCTTTGTGGTTCGGCTTTGGATGGTTTATGATAGGAGGTTCGGCCTCTGGTGGTTCGATCGTATAGGGTCGGTCAGCATAGTCGGGAGTTAGGAACGCAAGCGGATCGGCTGTAGGGATTGTGCTTGGAGTCATACATCATGCTGCTTCGAGTCAGTGAGACTATCACTTCGGATCAATGAATGGTTTACTCCGTGTCGGCAGAAACAACAAGAAGTCGGGATATTAAAGGAAGGGGTTGAGTCTTGGCGGGCCCGTTTCACTTAGGAAGCCCAGTACCTTAGGTTTTTCCTATAAATACAGCATGCGAGACTTCAGAAAAGGAATCTCCATTCAGTCTCCCTTCATCTTCTATACGAAGGCTGCTCTGCCATTGTTGTTCTAAAAACTCTAGATTGTAACTGTAATTGATTCTAACATCAATAAAAAGGAAATTTCTGGAGTGGACGTAGGCCAAAGTCAGCCGAACAATATAAATCCTGTGATATTACTGCTTACTTTTTAATTTTTATTGTTTTTCACATTCATACTCTCTACATACATTCTATCTATGATCAGTGACTGTTATTGGGTGCTTTCATTTACGTTTGAGTGTTGTGACCAATTTTGGCGCTAACAATATCCAAAATAAAATCTTTGTATATGTTTATATGTATATTTATATATATATGATCAATATTAAAATAAAACACAAATTAATATAAACTCTATACATATTACATAACAAAATCATCACTTAATTTGAAACGCATAGATTCAAAATCAAAAAATATATACAATATTTTAAAATCAATACATTTTTTCTCTCTATAAGACATTTTAAAATCAATACTTAACCAATATGTATGCCCAACAGAATACAGTCCAACATATATAAAACTGTAAGTAAAATATATAAGACAAAAAAAAAATTGGAAAATATACGGCTTATATATATACTTATTAAAATGCAAAGTACTTATACATGTTATATTAAAAATCTATATTGCCAACATACGTACATAACTGACTTTATTATAATTGTAATATGTTACTATCATAAGCCTGTATACATAGAGCAAGGAACGGCCACAAAGCAGTAAAATATTTAAAATTTTCTTTTATATATAAAAGTTTCTTATGTAAAATATAACTTTGTGTGTGTGTGTGTGTGTGTGTCTATATATATATATATGTTACAGTTTTTGTCACAGCAAAAAAAGAAAAAAAGAAAAGCAAGATTATAATCTATAACTATACATGTATTATACGAACTATAAATAAGATAAAAATATAAGAAAGAGAATCCAAACATAATAACTTATATGTATAACAAAAAAATCAATATTTGAATGATGAATTTTTTTCTATAAAAAAAAGGAGAAGATAAAAAGAGAGTTTAAAAAACACCGTTTGCATAAAAATAACAATTTATAAAATATTATTTGCACTGCCGTAGTGGATGATGGCAAGGCAAACAACAAAGGGATGGACGAGAGCTGCAAGGCTTGGAGAGGTTGATGCTGTCCCAGCATGCAGATGGCGGTATGGGTCAGAGAAAGGTGGAGCTGCTCTTGGGTTCGTCGACTGGATAGGTTGCATGGACACTCGGTTGCATGGGGAAGGCGGAACAATTTAGGTAGGTAGAGTTACATACGAAGGGGCTGTTGGAGATCGGAGACTAAAGCGACGGAGTGGGGTGGCTATGGCCATTAGGCGGAAGGTGGGTTGCACGTCATCATGCAACAGTTGCATTGGGTTTCAACAAGTAGGCGGCTGTCAATTTTTTTTCTTCATCTTGCGTGTGTGAGTTGCAAGATGGAAGGGAAGGGAAGGGCCGCTGACAGCAAGCTTATATACATAATAACATAGTCTATATTCCTATGTTTTTCGTTTTTCCCAAAATGAAGAAGAGTAAAAGTGGACAAAGAGAAGAAATAAAAGGAGGGAAGAAGAGTGAAAGGTGGGAAGCAGGTTTCAGGTGAAAGCAAGCTTGAATATGTATTGTTTATATATAATTTCTTTTGAGGCTGAAAAAATGAACCAACAGATGATATATTGACATTGATGGAATAACAATAGTCAAAGAGTTGATTTTAGAAATTTTTAAAAGTTAGGAATAGGAAAAGTCTATGCGTGAATTCAGGGTGGTATACAAAAGCAAATGGCTGTTTGATTTCATCCAATGGGTAAATGAATGGTCATAGGGAAAATAAAAAGGCTTAAAAATGGTACAGATATAGCTATCTGTTCCGCAGATATCGCTGCTTACCGGACACCAAAATGTATAAATATATATACTATAGAGATCAGCATGACAAGGTGAACATAATGGTACATAGATATCAGCGATGCGATCAAATTATAAAAAGTCGATTTTTTGTTGTTGAAAATGTAGCTAAAATGCTGAAAATAAGAAAAACAGGGCTAGAGATGTCCAAATTTGACGAAACGAATTATGATGTCTTACTCAGAAAATATTAAACATTTTTATTATATGAAAATATTTTGATTTCGAAAATAATTTATTTGAGTCAAATTAACTGATATTAAAATGAAAATGAAAATTATACAATGGAACTAACATTCATTTTTCCCAAAAAAAATTTACCAGTTGCTATGTTAAAATAAACGTATATCAAATATCAAATTTTTATTTCCAAATTTAATTATTTAAAATTTATCAAAGATTCACTTAATTGCGTTATTAAAACTGTTAAATTTACGGTTTGTTACATGCACGATAGGAGACAAAATGATTAACTAATGCTTACTCGATTTAGATGCGAGTGTCAATTTGATTCCTTATTCTGTTTACCAGCAACTCGGCTTGGGTGAACTAAAACCGATAAAAACAACTCTTCAATTTGTCGATCTTTCGATAAAGAAACCCATAGGAGAAATCAAGAACGTACTCTTCAAAATCATTCAATTTATATTCCCCGTCGATTTTATCATTTTGGAGACTCGGTCTGAAAATAATCCAATAAGTCAAATTCCATTGATTTTAGGCCGAACCTTCTTGGCTACTTCAAATGCTTTAATCAACTGTCGAAACGGTTCGATGAAAATTTCTTTTAGAAATATGACTTTGGATCTTAACATCTTCAATCTTCAAAATCAACCGAACGAACCACATGACAATTGGCTCGTTGGAAGCTAGCTTGATTCAAAAAAACTTTAACAATGAAACCGTTGACCTTAACAACAAACACGAGACCGAATATGAATAACTATTTCAAGACGAGCCTAATGAGATTGAAATTGCACTTCTGTTTGAACCCCTCATCGTTCAGTCAGAACTTCAACCAAATGCTTTGGTTGAGCAAACCCGCGATTGGACCTTAAACCCCTTCCTGATCGCCTTATGTACACATACTTAGGTGACAACATAATGTTTCCTGTAATAACCTCTTCAACTCTCATTCTCTTGATCAAGAACATTCCTTACTTTCTATTCTATTGAAAAACAAAGAAGTAATTGGATGGTCGATCATCGACATAAAGATAATTATTCCTGCTCTAGTTCAACATTGCATCCATTTAGTCGACGATGCCAAACCTGGTTGTGACGCACAACGAAGGCTTAATCTAAAAACGAAGGATGAGGTTCATGATAATATTCTTAAACTACTCAATAACATAATCATATACCCAATCTCTGACAGTTCCTGGGTTAGCCCAATTCATGTCGTGCCGAAAAAGTCTGGACTTACCGTTATCAAGAACGATTCTAACCAACCTATTCCAGCTCGTACTCTAACAGGTTGGCGTGTTTGCATTGATTATCGAAAAATGAATATTGCAACACGTTAGGCTCACTTCCTTCTTCATTTCTTTGGCCAAATGATTGAACGTTTGGCCGGCCATGAATTCTACTGCTTTCTTGATGGTTATTCCGGCTATAACCAAATTACATCGCTCCCGAAGATTAAGAGAAAACGAGTTTCACGCGTCTCTTTGGCACTTTTGCATATCGACGTACGCCGTTTAGCTTTACAATGCTCCCATTAATTTTCAAAGATGCATAGTAAGCATCTTTTCTGACATGATTGAATGCTTTTTGGAAGTATTTATGGACGATTTTTCCATCTTTGGAAACTCTTTTTTCGAATGCTTACACCATCTTGAGTTGGTTCTTAAACGATGCAATGACAACACTTAACATTAAATTAGGAAAAATGCCACTTCATGGTCAAACATGGCATAGTCCTTGGATATGTCATTTCAAATAAAGGCATTGAGTTTGATAAGGCAAAAATCAATATCATTGCAAATCTACCTGTTCCCAAATCTGTTAAAGACATTCGCACTTTTCTTGGACACGTCGGTTTTTATAAATGCTTTGTAAAAGATTTCAGTAAAATTGCTCGGCCCTTGACTACACTTCTTGGAAAAGACATTCCTTTTGATTTTAACTCTGATTGTGTCTCTTCTTTCGAACGTGTTAAAAAAGAACTCATCTTTGCTCCAGTAATTTGCTCATAGAATTGGGATCTTCCATTTGAAATAATATGAGACGCTTCGAACTTTGCAGTTGGTGTTGTCTTAGGACAATGCATCGACAATATCCTTCACTTTATCTACTACGCCAGTATGACTCTGAACGATGTCAACTTAATTAAAAATCACTAAAAAGAGCTTCTAGCAGTAGTCTTTGCGCTCGAAAAATTTCAATCTTATTTAATTAGCTCACACATTACAGTTTACACAGACCATTCCGATCTTAGATACCTTTTCGCTAAAAAGGATGCTAAGCATTGTTTGATCCGTTTGATCCTTCTACTCTAAGAATTTGACCTTATGATCAAAGACAAAAAAGGATTCGACAACGTCATTGTTGAACACTATCGCGTCTTCCAAACGCACCATCTCTTTACCGATCAACGAGAACTTTCCTGATGACCAAATCCTTTCTGTTTGTGTCGATCCATGGTATTCCAATATAGTGAACTATCTAATCACTAAGGAAACTCCTTCATTTTTGTTGAAACAAGATAAATATAAATTTCTTTTCCAAGTCAAGTACTTCTTTTGGGATGATCCATACTAGTTTAAATACTGTTCCGACCAAATCATTCGACGTTGCATCCCAGATTGCGAAATGAAAAGTGTTCTTTTGTTTTGTCATGACCTGTGTAGTTAATGCGCTCGGTAGATTCAAAGCGATGGAGGTGCAAAAAGTCGTAGCGGGGATAGAGCGAGGAAATAGCAGGATATAGCGGATGGCTCTAAAATAGCATATAAAACTCGTACTTAATGTTTTTACAAATATATATATATGGTAATTAAATGAAAAAATATCATTCAATTGAATTATAAATAATACATAAATAATTTTAAATAAAAACATGTGCGAATAACTTTAAATAAATGAAAAACTGTTATATAACATAATTGAATTTGGTAGAATATTAGTGTATTTTCATTTCTGAAAATATGTTAAAAATTAAATCAAATAAATTAGTTTCATAATTTTATAATGTATAAATGCAATTTTTCAATTCATTTTATTAAAAAAGATATAGCGGAATATAGCAGAAATAACGGGATATAGCGGAAATAGTGGGGATTAAAGCGGAAAGGCTATATTCTGGGGCTATATGGAAAAATCATAGCGGTAGAAATCCGCTATGAGATATAGCGGGGTTATAGCGGGGTATTAACTACACAGGTCATGACCAAGCTTGTGGAGGTCACTTCGGTCCTAAGAAAACTGCGGAAAAGGTGCTTCAATGTGGTTTTTACTGGCTTAGCTTTTTAAAGATGCATTCGAGTTTTGTTAAACTTGCGACCACCACCAATTGTTAGGAAGAATCTCCCGTTGAAACATGATGCTTCTGAACCCCATTCCTGCGACCAAAATCTTTGATGTTTGGGGTGTTGATTTTATGGGACCGTTTCCCAACTCTTTCGGGAAATTTATACCTTCTTTTTGTTGTTGATTATGTCTCCAAATGGGTTGAAGCCATTCCTTGTAAAACAAATGACCATAAAGTTGTTGTGAAGTTCATAAAAGAAAACATCTTTTCGAGGTTTGGAATATCTCGCACAATAGTAAGCGATAATGGAACCCATTTTTGTAACCGTTCATTTGAAACTCTAATGAAGAAAAATTTGATAACCTATAAGTTATCCACTCCATATCACCCTCAAAATTGTGGTCAAGCTGAAGTTTAAAATCATGAAACTAAACAATCATGGAGAAAACCATTGACAAAAATAGTAAAGATTGGACTCAAAATTAATGAATGCGCTTTGCACTTACCATACGACTTTTAAAACTAACCTTGGGATGTCCCCATTTCATTTAGTTTA
This sequence comes from Allium cepa, assembly GCA_030765085.1. Taxonomy (NCBI): domain Eukaryota; kingdom Viridiplantae; phylum Streptophyta; class Magnoliopsida; order Asparagales; family Amaryllidaceae; genus Allium; species Allium cepa. The sequence continues at coordinate 26,138,485 of CM060939.1, read as the reverse complement.
TGAGAAAGCATGCCATTTACTAGTTGAAATGAACAGAAAGTGCAGTAGGCAATTAATAACTTAAACTTTGATCTTGAAAAGCTGGCGAAAATAGAAAATTGCAAATCAACGAATTAGAAGAGATTAGGAACGACACGTATGAAAACGAGATTTACAAAGAAAGAACAAAAAAATTTCATGACAAGTCAATCCAAAGGAAAACATTTTCGCCAAATCAGAAAGTTCTTTTGTATGACTCTCGACTTCATTTGTTCCCTGGGAAGTTAAAATCAATATGGAACAGACCATTTATGGTACAAACTGTTTTCCACACGGTGCCACAGAAATAGATACCCTAGGGGTGGATCGATTTCAAAGTCAATGGTCCTCGTGTAAAGCCATACTTGGAATTGCCAAGTATTCAAGAGGAGGATCTCATTCTTCATGAGCCATACTACTCAAGAAATGTTAACCCCATTTTGTAAATATGTACATATGTTTCCCCATTACATTCGTTATACCATGCATTAACTGTAGGGACACATTCAAAATTAAGTATGGAGGGCTCATCTTCATTTTTGTTTTTTCATGTTTTTTTTGCATTTTCTTTCCAAAAATAAAAACTTAAAAAGACCAGAAAAATGTCAAAAAAAAATTCTTTTTATCATAGCGATTTACTTTTGAAAAAACACTATATGATAAGTTTATGTGTTTGGTTATTAAATTGAAATTTTTGAAAATTTATTTGTCTCAACAAAAATAAAAATAAAGTTTGATTACAAGTGACTATGACCAGTATATAGAAAGGTTCATGGGTGATAATTATGAAGTATATCCTAATTGTAATCTTTGTTTAAAAGAGTGGTTGATTTAAAGTAAAGGCGATAACATTTTCAATCTTCTATGTTAAGTGGTGCTAAGATTATTTTGCATAACTCTCTCCCTATAAAAAAAGAAAAAAAATAAAACATAAAAATATGGTTTTTGTGAAAATTAGAAACACCTAGAGTCATGTTTTCGCACATAAGTGTGTACATTCGCCATGCTCTGAACCCTTCTCACGTAAGTTCGAAAGGCAGTGCATGATCGGTATATCTGGCATCAGTTTATCTGAGTTAGGTGTATGTAAATAATTTTTTTAAATAAGAATAACTACCTAGAGTCATGTATTCATACGCAAGTGTATACACTCGCCATGCTCTGTACCCTTCTCACGTAAGTCCGAAAGGCAGTGCTTTTTCGGTATATTTGGCCTTAGTTTATCTGAGTTAGGTGTGTAAATAATAATAATGTTGATACTTTTCAAAAATAGAGAGAGCAAACAATTGAAATCCAAGCACTATTTTCACTTTGTTAATTCAACTTGTTATTCGAAAGAAAAAATAATACCACTTTTAAAAACTTTGATAATCAACTAAGGATCCATTTCATAGTTGCACTATGTTATTAACCGAAGCAACAAGCCAAAACAGAGTCTAATTGTGATGATAACTTAATTTTTTTGGAAATTTTGACAAGTAAAAGGACTTAAGTTTCTTTATAATGACCAGAACTTATATTTAACTTATTCGTGTCAATTTAAAGTAAATTCTTTATATTTTCAAAAACCTACGTTTATATCTTTGTAAATAAATCTTGCATTTAAGAATTTTTCATGTTGCATTTGGATTTTATAGGTAGTGTTCGCTGAAAATACTCAGAGACAACACTCGTCTTTCTAGGGACACCTAAATGTTTAACAGTTTGTTTCATATGCTCAACGCAATCGTGCATCCTACGAAAATGGATTTATCCTATTTTTAGTTTATTCAAGGACGAATAAAAGGATAAGTGTGAGGGTATTTGGTGTGCACGTAAATGTGCATATTTTTACTTCCATATTTAATCTACTTTTACTTTAAATAAATATCATAATTGGGTGTTTTTTACATGTTTAAAACCAAATTTCAAAAATGCTTTCAAGTCATCATTCATGTATCTACATGGGGGTAAAATGGTAATTTTGTGTATGATTTAATTTGAGAAAATTTGCTTACACATTTTATTTTTATCTGTAGGAATTTGGATGGAAAATGGAAGAGGCTTCATGTATGTATGTATGCACAAAGGTTAGAAGACAAAGGAATAAAGAAACAAAAGAATTCATGTAATCATAGAGGAGCCCAACAACCCACTAACCATAAACTACAATTATTAGTTGGGATTAAAGTCACATGCACATTTAATGGAGGATTAATTTCATTCTAATGATTACTTGGAAGTTACATTTCTTAAAAGGCATTTTAGGTAACTCCCTAAGATATGAATTAGGGTTTTAGGCATGTATAAATAACTGTAACGACCTGGATTTTGACACCTGTTATTAGGATAATTAATCAATTTTAAATATTGAAATATTAATTTTTATCAATCGAATAAATAAATTTCTGAAATAGGTAATATCTGAATATATAAATTCTGGAGACTATATTTAAAATTTAAATTCTAATTTTTGAAATTGAAAAAATTCATATATATACATATCTATGTATGTATGTATGTAAAACTTCACCATTTCAAATAGAAGATTAAATATCTATATGTATATAAATATACAAAGTATGATGAAAGAAATATAGAAATAAATACATGTAAGTGGATATATATATATGTATGTATAAAAATAGTGTATTTGTAATAATATATACACATAATTATAAACTTTATGATAACAGAAGAGTATATATGTGCATATATATATATATATATATATTTATAAAAAAATAATTGAAAATGAAAATAGGTAAGCATGAAAACATACGGTAAAAAGAGTTTATAGGAAAATCTAGACATATATGAGTGTGTGTGTCTACATACATACATACATACATACATACATACATACATACATACATACATACATACATACATACATATATGCGTAGGGACACAATGATGAAAAACATTAATTCAAGCATACCATGAAATCTAATCAAGCACAACAAGGAATCAAATCATCTTAGAAAGATCAAATCACTCAGGAAATCAAATTAGGAAAGAAAGAAAAGAAAGAAAAAAATGAAAAGAAAAAGGAAAAAAAGGAACCTGCACATGAGAAATCTTTAACCCCCTTTGTGTCTGCATGTCTCCCCTCCCATCTCTATATATACCCTGCTTTGCAACTTGTCCCTTGAATCACGTATAGCATTCAATATATATATATATATATGTGTGTGTGTGTGTGTGTGTACATACATACATATATATATGTATGTATATATATATATCAAGTCAGTAAAGAGTTTGAAGCAGGAAACAGAGCAAGGCAATGTGTTCATCAGGTTTCGATAGTGAGTAAACATTTTAGCTTATTACTGAATATATCATATATACGCACATAATTGTGATTATGGTCAAAATCCTGTTTCTATGAAATGTGTATACACATCTGTTATGCAAGTTAAAGTATGCATATGTGTGTAAATAGGAATAGTTCCAACTTAAACTTCAAAATTCTATGCTATTTGCCTGTTCCTGTTCCTGTTTCTTTGGTTTCGAACAAGACAAGCCTCGTAACTTTAAAAATCTATAACTCATCAACCTTTCAATTTTACAACCTGATTCCAAAACCAAAATAGTTTGTTTATAAATGAAGAACATTTTAAAATTTATTCCATTGAATTGTATCGAGCAGAGAGGAAAGAAATGGCATGTAACCGAGGGTAGGTGAACAAATTAAATTTTAAAATATCATAATTAAATCAATGGTTCATATGGGTGTGATGGGGATTGGAAAACTTTATTTTAGAAAGTAATTTGAGGCTTTTTAAGGCTGTGTGGTAGGAGAACTTTTGAGTTGATCGAAATTTTGGAATTCGTCAAATTTCGACACCGTGGTCGATATTGAGGCATAGTGTTGATTGGAGGAAGAGTAAAAGATGGGGGGCGAGAAAAAATATTGTGGCATTTTTCAATGGCTCGTGATGGCCAGACGAGGTTAGTTTAGGGTTCAAGATGGGGTTTGGGCTAGCTTCGGGTTTGAGGAACTGGTGGCGACGAGGGATAGAGATGGCTGTGCACACCGGGGTAGGGGAGGAAGGAAAGAGGAGAGGATGGCGATGTTTGGGGCGAAGTTTGGTGGTGGATGGATAGCTGAGGTGGGGTGGCGATGTGGAGCACGCGGTGTTTGTTCCAGGTTTCGATGGAAGTTTGATTTTTCGAATGGAGGGTGGGTCGTGGGTTCTAGGTGGTAGGCTTATTCATGGTGGCATGGGTGGTAGGTGGAAGTGGTCGACGGTGAGTATATTGGCTGGAGGCTGATGTGCACGTCCTTGGGTTCTCGGTTGAATGCAAAAGAAGGAAAGGGAAAGTACGGGAAAGAAATGAGGAGAAGGAAGATGGGTCGGGAAGTTTTGTTGGACCAAAGAAAAAGAAAGAAGGAAAAGAAATAGAAGAAAAAAAGTGAAAATAAAAAAATTTAGGGGGTTGGGCTTGATGGGTTGGACCGACCAAATGGAGCTCGACATGAGCTGGTTTGTTTAAGATTAAATTAAGTATTTTAATTAAAAGTTTATAAGTTTAAACTTTGTTTCCTTGCTTCAAATAAATAAAAAGGAAGAGAGAAGGACAGATGGAAGAAGGCAAAGTGTTTTGGGGTTGGTAAAGTTGTTAACGGAACAGTTGAATGGGTTTGGGGCCGTGAGTTTCAAAAATAAATCCAAAACAAATTATTAATAAACCTTAAATTACAACCCTTTTTCTTCTTCATTTTTAAGTCCAATCGTCACATAGATTTTTGCATCGAGATCCCATCGCCAAGTAATTTTATCCGAACTAATTAACTTTCAGTTTTCTGCAATATGAAAATTTAATGTTTAAACGGTTTAAGTGAATAGACAAATGATATTTGATTAATTATATTTTAGTTGATAAATAAACTAATTAATGAACTGATAATTTTTGAATTAATGAAAAATAAAATATTTATTTGATTGCCTTGGTTAACCAGTAGATATGGCTTCAAAATTATATAACTTGGCTTAATTATTGAGACCGGTTCGGTTCTGATGTACAAATGGATTTAATACTGATCATTTATCGCTGATTGAGTTAACAATTTATGCTTTGACTAAAAAATGGAGCTTCTAATTTTTTGTGTGTGTGTGTGTTTGTATATATATATATATATATATATATATTAGTAGTATATTGAAAGTTGTGTTATTTAAAAGGGAATTGAATTGGATGAAACTTAATGGCTTTGGAAATTGCCTAACTACGAAATGGTTTATCTGGTGGTGTCTTCTAAGTAATGGATTATAAATTTTGAGACTGGAAATATCACTAAGTGTTGGAAATATCCTGTTATGGATATAAGAATTTGAAATTGTTTCAAATATTGAATATTAAACAGATTTGAATACACACACACGCACATATCTTTATAATGGTATTTTGAAATAAATGTTTGGAAGGAACTATAGAAAGGGCCTAGTGATTGGTTATGCATAATTCGATAGTTAAATAACCGACTATCAAATTTGGCCAAATTTGTTGACCGTTTCGAAGAAAACGGAATCGGATATCTGCATTATCTGAAACCACTTAGATCCAGTATCCACCACGAACCTTTGATTATAGAGTCTAATATGTTGGAGTTTAATTAATGAAAATTCACCTATTTTAATAAATATTTATACTTAGTCTCTCCTATTATACCACTGAATTTTTTATAAATTGTTTTGGTTATCGGAAGGAAAAAACCGGTCATCTTTATGGGTGACGCGGTCTTACGATTTACCTCAGTTTTCAAATAATTTTTGAAATTAATAATAATTCAAATTGAGTGTGTTTACTCACGCTGGTTTTTCAGACTGACTTGGGTGTTACTTTAATGTAATGCTTGGGTCAGACCTAGTATTACAGATTCAGGTTAGGATGTTATGGAGCTCAGAAGACGAGCTGAAGGATTCTCAGATGCATTATTCGTACTTGATTATATTCCGCTGTGTATTCTAGGCTGTATATTCAGCACTTATGAGGACAAGTTATTATAACTATCCATATTTCTGTATTGATGGTTGTACTATGATAATTTATATATATACTAATAGTTATAGTTTCTTTTGTATAAAAATCTATTATTATGTATTAGATTTGTTCCTCTACGATTGTGAGATTCTATGTTGTTGTTATATCTGTTGCTTCTTCTATCTCTTTTCTTCTTAACCCATAATGATCCGGTATTTACGACACTCGATCGCTCGGTATTCTATACAGTGAACTTATTAGTATCGATTTTTAAAAATGCCGATCATTACTTAGATAAGAAGGAAATATACAAATGGTTTAAGCTAAAAATAGACTCAAACTAGAGTTTAAATCCCAGAAATTTTGGAAGAGTTTTCAAAGTTTATTGAAATGAAATAATTTTCCTCTGATTATATTTTTATATATAAAGAAATAATTTTTTTAGAAAATTATTCTAGAATATATAGTGTGTTTGGTTTTTAGGGATGATAATATTGATTATTAACATAAATCGATTATTGTGCCTTAATAAAAGATATTTATTACAAAATAAACAATGATAAAACATTGTGAAATGTCTTAAGGAAGTGAAATTATATAAGCATAACTTATAAATGTGACTTATAAATTAAAATGGGTTTAAATTGAGAAGTTTTGAACCTAAGTCTCGGAAATTTTGAAAAGTGTTTTGAAGGGAAATAATAAGTAATATTATTTAGAAATATTTCTGAATGAAAATTGGTTTAACTGAATTTTGAAAGTGGTAAAGCACTGAACTCACTACAGTCGCTGGAAAATAACTCTAGTGATGACGGTCGCATCATCAGTGTTCATTTTCGAGTTTCTCGTTGGCGGATTGCTTTCGTAGTCATTTGATATGGAAATTTTTGTTTTGAAAACAAGGGTGTTTTAGAAATTCCGAAGGAATTTGTTTTGGACAAAAACCAAGGTTGGTTTAAATTTAAAAGTGTGATTTGGTATATAAGTGGGATATATATGTATATGTATGTGTGTGTGTGTGTATATATATATATGATTTCAAGGTGATTTGAAATAAATACCATGTGTTTGAATTCTAGGATTTAAAGAGATGTAGAATCAAAGGAAAATATGTTTTGAACTTATAAGTGGGAAGTGATGTTAATAAGAAAAAAAATGTAGATATTGAATTTTGGAATGTAAAATTTTAAATTGAGTATGTTTAAATGGAATGAACTAATTGGAAATTAACTCAGGCCAAGTTAAAGAAAATTTGATTTTATAACCATAAATTGGAAATTTCAAGATAAATTAAAATTTAACTTATCAAAGTTAAATAAATTAAATTGTAAAGGGAAAGGTATAGATTGATAAAAAAGGTGAAAAAGAAGTTATGTATGAATGGTTTCCAAAAAAATTTGAAATAAAACGGGTTTCGAATTCTGAAAATTAGTAATGAACCAAATTATCAAATTAATGGATTGAATTGTAAAATTTAACCTTAGAAGTTGAAATTTAACTTATGCTAAGTAAATAAGGAAGTCAAAGGAAATTAAATTTATTATTCAATGAATTGAATATTGAAATGGAGTTGGAGCCAAATGAAATTGATTTGTAATTGAAATAACTCCATGGAATGAATATAGAATTGGGTGGCAAAAATCCAATCAACGATATTTGGAGGTGGATTAATGGAACGAACTAATTAATAAATTGATGGATGAATGGATGTAATTTTTGAACTTACTAGTTGTCGTAGTCCGTCGATGTTGTAAAATGTTTTTGAAGAAATATGATCTTATATAAAATCACTTTTCATATTGATTTGAACATAAATTGAAATAATTTAAACACAAATGTGGAGATTTATTAGAATGAAGATTGAATAGTAGCTATAACTGAAATATACTTTATAAAGAAGTAAGAATGTTACAATTAACTTTGTGAAGTAATCGAACTTGGGAATTTTGATTTGGCATTAATGAGATTATATATGATAGTTATATATCCAAACCCCCCTTGTTGAAATTTTAACTTAAAGTAAATGATCTTTGAAAGGTATTTGAAAATACTAATGGAGATCTTATGTGTATATGAGAATGAAATTGAAAATAATTCTGGAACCTATTAATTTCTAAAGACCTTTTTTGGCAAATAGTCAATTTTGGAAAATGTATAAAACGAATTTAAAAACTATCAATTTTAAAAATATCAATTTTATATAGATAAAATTTATATATGATACATATAAAGTGTATGATTTGAAAGATATTGTGTGTATATATATAGTATGATATGTTTTGAAATCAAAAGTATGGAAAGGCACCTGCGACGAAAGTTGAAAATTTGGAGTAAGAGATCCACTGGGTGGGTCTACCTTAGAATCCACAGGGTGGGTTCAATTAGAATTGGGATCCTAGAGGATGTCCAGACAAAAAGTCATGATTTCCTGGTGATCATTTGTTTGCATTGCCTAAATCGAGGGGCATTATGCCTACAATTACGTATGGTTTTGCTAGGATAGCAATGTAACCTTTTTGTAACTGCGATCTACGAGAGTTGGTAGCGTAATTCAAGAGGCAGACATTGTCTATAGTTACGTATGGTTTTGCTGGGATGGAAACACAACCTTTGTGTAATTGCAATCTATCGTGGTTCCATAGCGTAATTTGGAGGGCAGAGATTGCCTACAGTCTACGTATGGTTTCGCTGGGATAGCGACGTAACATCGTTAGATGGGATCTATGTGGTTTTGTTTAGATAGCGCAATTTGGGGGGCAGAGAATGCCTACAGACTACTTAAGGTTTCTTTGGGATAGCGACGCAACCATTGTGTAGCGACAATCTATTGTGTTTCCATGGCGTAAATCGAAGGGTGCTGATGCCTATGGTCTACTTATGATTTTGCCGGGAAGGCGACGCAATCATCGTGTGACCGCGATCCATGATTGTGGAGAAAAAACGGGCGATACTTTCCATTTTTGAGAGGTTTCTCAAGTATTTTCACTGGGTGTTGAAACGAGTCTACTAAGTACTTAGAGATTTTTATAAGTCGAATAAATAAATTTCTGAGTTAGGTAATATCTGAATATATAAATTTAGGGACTATACTTAAAATTTAAATTCTAATTTTTGAAATTGATAAAATTCATATGTATGTAAAAATTCACTAAGATTAAATATCTATATGTATATAAATATACAAAGTATGATGAAAGAAATATAGAAATACATACATGTAAGTGGCTATATATATGTATATGTATAAAAATAGTGTATATGTAATAATATATACACATAAGTATAAACCTTATGATAACAGAAGAGTATATATGTGTAGATATATATTTATAAAAAATAAATAAACATGAAAATTGGTAAGCATGAAAACATATGGTCAAAAGAGTTTATAGGAAAATCTATACATATATGAATGTGTGTGTATGCGTAGGGACATAATGATGAAAAACATTAACTCAAGCATACCATGAAATCTAATCAAGCACAATAAGGAATCAAATCAGCTTAGAAAGATCAAATCACTCAGGAAATCAAATCAGGAAAGAAAGAAAAGAAAGAAAAAAATGAAATGAAGAAAGAAAAAAAAGAAACCTGTACATGAGAAATCATCAGCGTCTTTTGTGTCTGCATGTCTCCCCTCCCATCTTTATAAATACATTGCTTTGTAGCTTATCCCTTGATTCACGTATGGCATTCATATATATATATATATATATATATATATATATATATATATATATATATATCAGGTCAGTAAAGAGTTTGAAGCAGGAAACAGAGCAAGGCAATGTATTCATCATGTTTTGACAGTGAGTAAACATTTTAGCATGTTACCGAATATAACATATATAGGTACCTAATTGTGATTATGGTCAAAATCCTGGATCTATGAAATGTGTATATACATCTGTTATGTAAGTTTAAGTATGCATATGTGTGTAAATAGGAATAGTTCCACATTAAACTCAAAAAACCTATGCTATTTGCTTATTCATGTTTCTTTGGTTTCGCACAAGCCAAGCCTCTTAACTTTAAAAATCTCTAACTCATCAACCTTTCAAATTTATAACCAGATTCCGAAACCAAAATTGTTTATTTATAAATGAAGAACATTTTAAAATTTATTCCATTGAATTGCATCGAGCGGAGAGGAAGGAAATGGCATGTAACTGAGGGTAGGTCAATGAAGTTCAAATATTAAATATCATAATCAAATCTATGGTTAATATGGCTATGATGGGGATTGAAAAACTTGATTTAGAAAGTGATTTGAGGATTTTTAAGGCTGTATGGCAGGAGAATTTTTGAGTTGATCGAAATTTGGGAATACGTCGAATTTTGACACTATGGTCGATGTTGAGGTGAAGCGTTGATCGTGGAGGAAGACTAGACGTTGGGAGATCGAGGAAAAATAGTGCGCTTTTTCAATGGCTCATGGTGGCCAGACGAAGTCAGTTTAGGGTTCGTGATGAGTTTTGGGTTAGCTTCGGGTTTAAGGAAATGGTGGTGACGAGGGAGAGAGATGGCCGTGCACATCGGGAGGGGAGGAAGGAAAGAGGAGAGGAAGGCGATGTTTGGGGCGAAGTTTGGTGGTGGATGTATGGCTGAGGTGGCGTGGCAATGGGAAGGGCATGGTGTTTTTTCCTGGTTTCGATGGAAGTTCGATTTTTCAAACGGAGGGTCGGTCGTGGGTTCCAGGTCCGTAGGCTTGTCGCTGATGGCATGGGTAGTTGGTGGAAGTGGTCGACGGCGAGTATATTGGCTGGAGGCTGATGTGCACGTGCACATGTATGTGCACGTCCTTAGGTTCTCGGTTAAATGCAAAAGAAGGAGAGGGAAGGAATGGGAGAGAAAGGAGGAGAAGGAGGATGTGTCGGGAAGTTTGGATGGGATGAAGAAAATAAAAAAAGGAATAGAAATAAAAGAAAAAAAGAGAAAAGAAAAAAAAGAAAGGAATTGGGCTTGATGGGTTGGACTGACAAAATTGAGCGTAGCATGAGCTGGGTTGTTTAAGACTAAACTAAGTATTTTAATTAAAAGTTTATAAGTTTAAACTTTGTTTCCTTACTTCAAATAAATAAAAAAGGAAGAGAGAAGGATAGGTGGAAGAAGGCAAAGTGTTTTGGGGTTGGTAAAGTTGTATATGGAACAATTGAATGGGTTTTGGGCCAAGAGTTTCAAAAATAAATACAAAATACATTATTAATAAACCTGAAATTACAACCCTTTTTCTTCTTCATTTTTAAGTCTAATCGTCACACAGATTTTTGAATCGAGATTCTATCGCTAAGTAATTTTATCCGAACTAATTAACTTTCAGTTTTCTACAATATGAAAATTTAATGTTTAAACGGTTTAAGTGAACAGATAAATGATATTTGATTAATTATATTTTAATTGATAAATAATTTTTTTAATGAACTGATAATTTTTGAATTAATTAAGAATAACATATTTATTTGATTTCCTTGGTTAACCAGTAGATATGGATTTAAAATTATATTACTCGGCTTAGTTATTGAGACCGGTTCGGTTTTGATGTACAAATGGATTTAATAGTGATCATTTATCACTGATTGAGTTAATAATCTATGCTTTGACCAAAAATTGAGCTTCTAATATATATATATGTATGTATGTATTAGTATATTGAAAGTTGAGTATATTTAAAAGGAAATTGAATTGGATGAAATTTAATGGCTTTAGTAATAACCTAACTACAAAATGGTTTATATGAAGGTGTTTTCTAAGTAATGGATTACAAATTTTAAGATTGGAAATATCTCTAAGTGTTGGAAATATCCTGTTATGGATATAAGAATTTGAAATTGTTTCAAATGTTGAATATTGAGTAGATTTTAATATATATACACAATATATCTTTATAAAGGTATTTTGAAATAAATGCTTGGAAGAAATTATATAAAGGGCCTAGTGATTTCTTATGTATAGTTTGATAGTTAAATAACCAACTATCAAATCCGACCAAATTCGTTGACCGTTTCGTAGAAAACGGAATCAGAAATCTGCATTATCCAAAAGCACTTTGATCTAATATCCACCATGAACCTTTACAGGTTTGATTATAGAGTCCAATATGCTGGAGTTTAATTAATGAAACATATGCGATTATTTTAATAAATATTTGTATTTAGTCACTCTTATAATACCACTAGATTTTCTATAAAAAAAATTGGTTATCGTAAGGAAAAAAACCCATCGTGTTTTTGGGTGATGCGGTCTTACGATCTACCTTAGTTTTCAAAGAATTTTTGAAATTAATAATAATTCTAATTAAATGTGTTTACTCACGCTGGTTTTCCAGACTGATTGGGGTGTTACTTTATTGTAATGATTGGATTAGACCGAGTATTACATATTCAGGTTAGGATGCTATAGAGCTCAGGAGACGAGCTGGAGGATTTCAGACGTATTATTCGTACTTGATTATATTAACGATGTGTATTGTATGTTGTATATTCAGCACTTATGAGGACAAGTTATTATTACTGTCCAGATTTCTGTATTGATGGTTGTACTCTGTTAATTTATATGTAGAGTAATAGTTACAGATTCTTTTGTATAAAAATCTGTTATTATATATTATATTTGTTCCGTTGCGATTGTGGATTCTGTGTTATAGTTATTTTGTTTCTTCTTCTATCTCTTTTCTTCCTAATCCCTAATGATCTGGTATTTCCGGCATTCGATCATTCAGTATTCTATATAGTGAACGTACTAGCATTAATTTTTGAGGGTCGAAAATCCCCTGGTCGTTACAATAACCCTCTTATGTTCTTGTAATGGAGTTTTTTTTAGTTTTACAATTTTCTTATCATATTATGCAAGTTGTAGCCACAAAACTAATGAAAAATAAAATGACTTCCTAAGTCTGTTATTCTTCTTTATTCCTTTATGCTTTTATTCGATTTTATGCTCATTTTTATTTACATGCTTTCTTCTATTTTATGTTAGTAGATTAGCTTTCTTTTCATTGCAATTTGTTTAACTTTATTTTTATGCAAGTAGTTAGTTCTTTTTATTAGCTCTTACTTTCCTTGCTTTTTAATGTTGCAATCTACATGTATTGAAATGATAACAAAAATGAGAAGCTAAACCTCTTCAATTTAGGGGTAATGAAACTCTCTTAAATCATGTAGATTCAACATATTTGCTAGTTCATGATCTTCTTTTATGCTTCATGAATAGTTGAATTATGATGTAAGTTTATTAGGGAATTTGATAGCCTATGTTGTAATCACAAATGGGATATGCTTAATCCAGCATAAATACAATTTACATCATCATCTAACTAAGTGATTTTGATTATGGAATCAAAATAGAATCAAAATTTGATGATATATGTTACTAATCAAAAATAGTAAATAGACCATGCTTAGAATAGATTTTGTTTTAGTTTCATATTCATTTTCATGACATTTAATAAGTTTTTTTAGTTGTTGTATTAAAATTTGATGGTTTAAGTTGTGTTAATTAATAATAAAATAGACCATACTTATGATAAGTACATCACTAATTCTACTTAGATTAAAATGAGAGATCATATATTGAATTTGTGTTGATTTATGTGAGTGTATGAGAGTGGATTCGCCTCTAAATTGTCTCTTAATCTATATTTTTATTCACTTTTGCTAGTTAGTTTTTACACTCTTTTTAGCTAAAACAATCTCAAGCTTTGGTTTAATTTGATTGAGTAGAATTTGAAATTAATTCATTTCTCTACGGATCGACCCATATTAGCCACATATTAAAATTGTACACCGTGCGCTACCGGTTATATTTTTACATTTTATGGCGATTTTATAACCGATAGAAAATTCGTCGTCAAACAAGTATATATAAAGAAGATAATACCAAAAGAATACTTTATTTCAAACAAGATTGTTTGCAGAGTTAAGTTTATATAAATATTTATATAATTATCCCTAGAGAACACCCTTAACTCTATATAGACAATGCCTAATGTTATGCACCTTAGCCCAACCTAAGGGATCCAATGTGCAACGACCCGAAATTTTCGAACCCGAAAATTCCAGATAGTTTTGAAAAAGAAGAAAGAGATAGAAGAAGAAGAACAAAAACACCAAACATCTCACATTCGCAGCGGATAAAATATAATAATCAATAATAATAACAGTTTACAAAAAAAAATACTATATCTGTCGATTACATTTAATATACATCAGAGTTTCACATAACTTACAGTCACTGAATATTTACAATTATCATGTCTCGGATTAACAATAATATAAATTCAGCGGAAATACTCTATACGATATTGCCATCCAGCTCGCCTCCTGAGCTCCAGAACGTCCTACCTAAAAATCTGTAATACTCGGTCTGACCCGAGCATTACACCAAAGTAACACCCGGGTCAGGCTGGAAACCAGCGTGAGTAATCCCAACTAACATGGAATACCAAAGCAATCAACTTATAGAAATATATAACCCAGGTAACTCAAAGCAATTCACAAGCCACAATTTATTATACCCATCACTTATTCCACATATAAGTTTTCTAAATACAAAGATTTAGATTTAAAATAGTCCAATTCCTTTCAAAGAACTTCATTCCTACATATAGATTTCACATATCAATCTATAAAATTCGAAGTGGTTCCGGGTATTTCTACATACCCGACCCCGGTCTCTTCGAACCCTATCTTGTCCAAACCTAAGTTATTCAATTAAATACAATTGAATTTTAATTACCGGATAACACTTTTACACGGCAATTCGTAATTGATAGATAATCACATTATCACTGTCCATCCAATATAACATATCACAAACATTTCTCATCGGAGGTATCAACCCATTTAAGGCATTCGATAAAATCCAATCATCTATAAGCAAGGTTAATCAATCACACAATTAATTTAATCAAATAAATTACCTAACCATTCTTGATTAATTTTAATTACAGGCCTTAGTTATTACTTTAATTAATAAATTTAATTTGTCATTCATCTTTCCCACTTAAGTAATTTCCCCCAATTACTTAATTATCCCTTAAATTATTATACTAATTATTCTTTGGTTTATTGTTTACATTAACCAATTAACCATTAAATTACTTAAGTACAGTAATTATGATGAATTAATTTCATTTCATAATTCAACTTTATATAAATTAATTCACTTTATGTACCTTAATTAACTTATCGCATTAATAAATCAATCCTTAAAATTGGTTACACAAATTTATCAACTTTAATTAATTATCTTAATCAATTGATTAATTATTCCTTAAACTGATTAGATTAACTATTCAATCCTCCTCAAATAATTAATCCTTGATTTAATTCCGTTAATTAAATCACATTTGAAACATGTTAAAATTAACCTATTATATATATATTTTAAACAAACAAACTCTAACATTTTTAAAACTTTGAAAGCTTGTCTTAGGATCCACTTTGCATTGAAATTTGTTTATTTCCATATATTTTAGATCTTTGGTCATCCAACTTAAACCTGATAACACTTACTCCCAGCTTTCAAAACTATTATAACAACAACCCGAGTCTAATCCATAGATACTTCGAACAACACCCCGGTCTAATACACAACAAATTCTGAACTAATCTTTAATTGATCTATTATTATAAAAGAAATCGTCCTTAAGAAAAAATTAGAATTTAAACTTAAATTTTGATTTAACTTAAACTTGTAAATCTCTATCATTTATCGAAACAAACAGGTTTTGTTTCAAATCAAGTTCCCAGCCACCACCCTTTTTTTTTCTTTCTCTTCTGCCTAAACATTAATTGAATTAAATTAAATAGGGTAGATAACCTCACCTCAACGATACAATATGCTACAGCCTGTTCGAAACTCTAGTATCGGTTGCGACGTCGTCATTGCATTCAGCTCGAGCTCGCATCATCGATCTCCAAATCAATATCAACGAAATCGTTGTGACTTCGGAGCTAATGCCTATGCCGGCGCATCTCTCCTAAATCATGACCTCGGGTGAAAACCCATGTTTTAGGCCGATAACACACCTCCCAAGGAGAAGCCACCCACCACCAAATCGCATCCGCAAACTCTTCCAGCCTCCATTGCCCCGAAGCTAACCACCAACCACTTCAAATCGCCTAAAATCCAAACCCTAGAATAACATCCCTTACGCCATTCACTAGAGGCTGTCGCCCTCTCCCAACACACCCGAATACTACCAGAACTAAGTAGGAGATAAATCTTAATAATACGATTCGGTTCTAAGATCTTTAGTGGCATATCGATTTTAATTTGAAATTTTGAATTGAGTAAATTCGCTTGTGGCTAGCCAGGAAGGAAAAGAAAGAAAAAGGAAATGAAGGCTAACAACACATTGGAGTGTGAAAACGTGAAGTAGAGAATGTGCTTTGAGCACTCTGTTTAAAAAAAAAGAAGGAAAAAAAACGCATTTCTAGAAGAAGGTACGAGCATAGATAAATGGCTTCCTGAGTACGCTGATTATAATAAAATTAAATATCAAAAATATCTCGTATTGCATAACATGAAATCCCGAACCCTGAAACAGACATGCCGACAGACGTTTATAAGGTTTTACCCGCATTCCGAACCCAATGGAACATGTTTCGAAAGCTAATTCGATCATATGCACGAGTTACAGAAGGAACCGATCAATTTAAAATTAAATCGATTAAAATAGTTCTACGCGTTTCGAGCTGCCGGGTCAAACGACAACTCTGGTTGTTACGAAAATTGAAATCCGATAATAACTAACTATTACGGATCCAATGAAACTGATTTCGTCGAATTCCGAGACTGTGACTCGGAAGGCTATTTTTAAATTCAATTTAAACGATATGTTTAAAATTGAACACATTATCTTTAAGTTGAATTTCAACCATTCAATTATCTTCAGTATTATCATTATGAATTTTATAGGCCTTCAAATTATTTAAACAGACTTAGAAATACCAGATTCAACAATTTACCCAATCTTCCATTATAAAAATCAATATTTAAACTATATAATCCAATGATTTAATCATCAAGTAAATATTGATATCAGAAATTCAAGTTAAAATTAACGTTTTAAATATTTTAAAATCAGCTAAAAATTCCAATTTAAATTGTTGAAAATTCAGGGTCGTCACACAATGGTAAGTACATAGAGAATGACTACATACATACCCTTTTCGAATCAAGCCCACGTGGTTCAATTTTTATACTTGAACTTCTCCTTCCCCTATAATTATAAATGCTAGCACCATATAATATGATTAACATTGTTGTAACTTGGCCAGCACGCAGCGGGGTAAACAGGCAGATTTGATAAAAAAATCATTATTGTATCTTTAATGGGACTATATAGTCTAGTTAATTTAGAATTTTTCTAAATTTTCTATTAAATAAATTCAATAAATATTTAAATTTATAAATAAATATTTATTTTTTATAATTTGTACTATATTAAATATATGCGTATTATATAAACATTTGTGTATGCGTGCATGTGAAATAAGGTAATGTGTACATGGTTTGACATACCTGCCTGTTGATATTGGAATTTTCATCGCGATGGACATGATAGCCCATCGTGTATACAATTGGATTATCTAAATGTATGTATCTATATGGAAAAATTATTTATGTGTATATATTTGTGAAAATAGAATTATTATAAAATGTTAACTGTAAATTATTTACATAAAGCATTAATTAAAATATACATACGTACATACGCATACACACACACACACATATATATATACATGAATAAATAAATATATTTAAATTATAAAATTATTTTAAACATCAATTTGTAAAATTATTTAGAATATTTATAATATAAAATTTAAATTTAAATTTAAATTTAAATTTCTATATTTTTAATATATATATATATATTAAAAACGTATTACATAAACATATAACTAGTTATAATTATAACTACACAACTCATTTATAATTAAAAATATATTTTGTTTCTACTTTCAACCTGATAATAAATATATTTTTAAATTTAATTTTCGATTTTTAAATAATTTATTAGTTAAAAACTAGAATTAATTAATAAACCATATGGAAATAATAAAAAAATTATTAAAAAATTATTTTCTAAATCAAAATGTATATTTTATACTAGAGAATTTTTTTATAGAATTTTATGTTATTTATAAATACACACACACACATACACATACATTTCAATTATATAACCAATTTTGAATTAGAAAATAATATACATATACATATATTAAATATCGAAATTTATTTTTATTATTGCCAAAAACCAAGGTAACAAAACTAAATTTTGTAAAGTTATAAAATAATTAATTTTTTAATTTAAGGCCAAGAGAAGGTATAAGCAAATATGCATAAATTTCTTAATTTAATACACACACACACACACACACACTCTTGTATATATTCACCCATCAATGTGTGAAAATTCATAGATATCCCGATTTGTGATACTTTTAACAAAATAATGTATAAAACAGTAGTCATATAAACATTATAATATAATAGTAAACTAGAAGAGTACCTTTCACCAGAGGCCAAAGCTCGCACGTTGAAACGAAGAAGTGAATTCCTTGAATCCAATTACGATCTTGAAGTCGCTAACTTCCAAATTGCTCTATTATCGACGATCGAAGTGAAGTAATTTGATATGATTTTAGGGCTGTCATAAGCCATGGACGGCCTTCCTTTTTGCTATTATAGAAGTGGAAAAGGTTTTAGTTTAGGCGACATAGAGGTGGCATACTTAAAGGAAAGATAAGGGAGCAAAAATGGATCTAGATCCTCTTTTCTTTTCTTTTTCTATTACCCATTCTTTCCTTTATTTATCATTCAAAAACCACTTACCATGTCATTATATGGTCTACCTCACTATGGCCATATATAGTTGGCAATAAAATCCTTTTATTAGGCCTCTAAAAATTATTCCAAGATCGAATAACATTAGTTGCACTTAAATCTAATTTAAACGCATATCGATATCGAATATCGATTAATGTTTATATAACAATTATATGCACGCTATTTAATATTATTCAATACACATCAAACAAAGTTTTATAATTCATATTTCATAAATATTTTATAACAATTATAAATTGATTAAATTGAGTGGCAAAAGGAGAATTCAATGTTTCGGCTATATGACTCTTAGGTGTAAATCTAGTCAGTGATTAACATTGAACAATTTGAATATTAACATTCACATGTCACTTATCAGGCGGTGTGACATTATGGATAAATTATTGCTTACTTGATTCTGGTAAAATATAATCTTGCTTTGTTAAGCATTACTCGGTAGTTGTAATTATTTACACCAATTCTCTTCGTCAAAACTATATCACTTTGGACTTACAGAATTTGATAATGGTAAAAATTCCAACATTGTTCATATTCAACACTATAGTACAAACACAAATCTCTTGGTTCAATAATAACATTTAATATTAACCGAACTGCTCTAATTAGAGACTTAAAGTTGACTTCAGTTGACTGTGGTAATAACCTTATATAAGTGGGGAGATGAAACCTCTCTTGAATAATGTCTCACTTCCGGTGCTTCCACTCAACCCAACTATAGTCGCTTGATGGGCGTCATGCCATGATTTAACTATAACTAAAATGAAGCTTCCATATTAAAGATCAACAGTATTCTCATGTCAAGAAAACTACGAATTTTATTACTTTGATATTTTTTGTTTGACCTTTGTTACATTAACCAACAGAAAACTATCAAGTGAGTCATTCCTTAGTTATCCAATATTTATTAATATATAACACCCCAACATTCATAAGTAATACACTTTCTAGCAATTAAAGAGTGTTACATGCACTAGTCTCAATGGATGTATCAACATCCAATTTTGATGCACCTTGACTAAGTATATTTAAAATGGTATGTTTAATTTCATTATGATAAATTACTCATGTTTACAATACTTTGTAACTACTATCACAAAACGTATCATTTATGGATTTTCTATTAAGTAAACTTTTTATTAAATTAAATAGTTAATATCACACATTATGTCAAGTATATAATAGAAAGAAAGCGCCTTTTATTTCGAATAAGATTGGTTATCAAGTTAGATATATGTAACAAATTACATATTTACCCTAGGGCATACCCTAACTCTATCAATCTCCTACTTGCACATGGGGCCAATCATGAAATTCTTTCCCTTTAGTTAGTTTGATGTGAACTGATTGAGTTAAATTTTTATGATTGGATCTGGTATATTGTTTTAATTATCTACCCTATCAATCGACTATCTTCGATGCTCATAAACTACCTTTTATCATGTAGAACTATTCGGAGTATTTTCTTGATTTCCAGTGAGCTTCTATTTTTATATTGTAACCATATAACAATGACGTAGTATTCTTAATACTTGGAATCGCCCTTAACTCAGTTATAAATTTATGCATTTACATTTAAACATTGCTTTTATTGCGGTGCTATTCAAGGCGATGTACTTATCCTTTTGTTGAATCGGTCACAACATTTCATTTGAAACATTTCCAACTTAAAGCTTCTTGATTAAGATCTGAACATGAATTTATTATCGACATATTATACTCAATAGCACTTATGAAATTCGAGTTCGAACATTCCTTCATAAGGAGTTAGTAGTTTCTGTATACAATTCTCTAGTATTCTATAAATACTTAAGATTACTCTAAACTACTATTTAGTGATCTTAATTTGGATTTGATATTTTCTTAATACATCAAATACATAAGCAAATTACGATATTGTGGACAGTACAACATGTATGGTAATTCCAACTACTAATGTGTAAGAAATCTGTTTTACATGTTCCATATTAAACATTTAGTAAGGTGTCGTTACATATCATTTGGGCATTCTCAACATCCTTTATACTTAATATAGAAGATATAATTTACAAATAAAATAGCAAGTATTAAATAACCAAACTGTTACTGATTTTGACATAAGTACATCGTTAACCATCAGCAGCATGTTTTTTACTTGTAGTCTAGAAATACTTATGTACCTTTTAGTGTTCTTTCTTATCGGTACATGCTTCCTCTACATTTTGACTTAAAATCAAACTATTTGATATTCTTATTAATACTTATTCAATTTTGATGCTTATAGAATGATACTTTCATATCATTTCTTTGATCATATCCAAAACCCATAAACTCATTATTGCTCTCGTTAACTTCGAGACACTTTGGTTTCATGTGCAAACAGTCTATTGTAAATCATTATTTACAATTTTCCATTTCAACGCATATGTACAAAAATACAATGTCATACTAAGCAATAATTTTGCGATGAATCCAAATTAACTTGAGCATGTTGAATAATGAATCTATTACGCTAATTTCAACTGTTGAAATTTACAATGTAATTCTTATCAACGTTGCTCATTAATGTGCATGTAAATATTCATATATTTACATTCATTTTTGATCCATTGTTATTTAAATAAATGTCATATTTGGGTATCTTAACATGTTTGAAACGAAAATTCAGTTATTTTCAAATCACCATATTTTCATCTTCATACAAGGACAAAATGGTCATTTTTGTGTATGTGCTAATTTGAGACTTTTTACTAGGACATTTTTCATAATTTTTATAGAAATTTGGATGCATATGGATCATGAAGATATATGCATGCACAAGGGAATGAAGAGGAAATAATTCAAGCTCATGATCATGGAGGACCCCGCCCGTTTACCTAAATCTGTAATTAGAAGCTAATGAACAACTAAGTGGAGGTTAAAGCTTCATGCATATTTGATGATGGATTAATTGGAGGCTAATGGTACTTGGTGGTCACACTTCATAAAAGGCATTTATGGAAGCACCCTAAAAAGAGAATTAGGGTTTTTTGCATGTATAAATAGTCATCTCATGTACATGTAAACATCTACTTACTCTTTCAAAAATTTGTTAAGAAATTAAAATGCAAGTTGTAAGCTCTATGTTTCATGAAATAAAAATGGCTTCCTAGCCTTTTTCTCTTCTCTTTTCTACTTATTTTTATTTACTTTAATGTTGATGTTTATTTGTATTCTTTTTCATTTCATGTTTATAGTTTAGATTTACATTCACGCAAGTAGTGTAGCTTTATTTTTTATATGCAAGTAGGTAGTAGTTAATCTCTTCTTCTTCCTTTGCTTAGTTTCCATTTCTTTACTTTTTAATGTTAAAATTTACAAGTGTTAATTTGATAACACAAGTGAGTAGCTAAACTCCTTGGACTTAGGGGTAATGAAGCTCTCAACTTTAGTAAATTCAACATTTCTATGATCTATTGTTTCTTTTATTTGTGTTTCATGAAAATGGATTTTGATGTAAGTTTATACAAGTGGGTTTGATAGCTTATGTTGTTTTTGCAAATGAGTTATTCTTATTCAACATAAACACAATTTACATCATCATTTGCTAATTGCTTTTTGATATTGAAATGAAAGTAACAATAAAATTTGACCATCTATATTAGTACTTACAACAACAAATAGATCATACATAAAATAGCTTTTGTTTTGGCTTCATTTTCATGAGAATTGATAAGTGGTTTATTTGTTGTATTAAAGTGTGATGGTTAAACTTATGTTAATTAATAACATAAATAAACCGTACTTATGATAAATACAACAATTATTTCACTTGATATCAAAAATAGACATCATAGATTGTTTGTTTTTTGATTTGCAAAAATATAACAGTAGATTTGCCTTTAAATTGTTCTCCAATCTCATAGTTTCTAATCTCACTTTTATTCTAATTTTAGCTTCATTTTGTCAATTTGTAGTTAACAATCATCTCTCCACTTTGGTCTAATTTGATAGGTTAGAAAATTTTAAATCTTAAAAATTCTCTACGGATCGATCCGTACTCGTCATGTACTAAAATTGTATGTCATGCGCTTATGGTAAAAATTTAAATCAAAATTTATCGCTATTTTGTAATCTGATGGAAAATTAGCTGTTAAATAAGTTTTTGGCGCCATTGCCGGGGAATCGCTTTGATTTTAGTTTTCTATTCTTCGAATTGTTTTATTTTTTATTTTTATGTGTTTTAATTTTTGTGTGTGTTCACATTTAAAAAATATTATGTGTTTGTTTGATTTTTGTGTGCTTGTTGTTCCTATTAAGAAAAAAATAACAACACATCACAATTTCAAAACAAAAACGAAAACATTTTATTTCTTTTTCATCTACAAATTTCAATTTATTTACAATTTTTTTTCTTTTTCTTTCTTTTTTCTCTCTGCCTCACTGTGCACTGTGCACACAGCCTGCATATATCCATCTAGATACAACTGTCTCCACCACTTCAGTCAACAACAGAGCTTCATAGATACCACAACACCTGTTCAATTACTTACCTGACTTCATTCACCCTACCACATCCCTTTCCAGTCACACTGCTCACGCCATAGACTTCTTCACTACTTCAGTGCACACAGTGCACAACTGACCATTGCTGTGCAATCCATCACAAACAATTCAGCAATTCCACACACTGCCTTCCTTCAACAACCCCGCAACAGTGCACCACCATCATCAAACTTCTATAACTCCACAACAAACAAGCGGCATCTCACGCTTCTGCCTTCAACCTTTTCACAATCCACTGTGCATCAGTGTATACTCAGTGCACTTCATTCCTCCACTAAACCATACAAACTTCTATTTGTTTTCAGTGCATCAGTATATACTACAACTTCTATTTGTTTTCACTGCTTGAACCACATTTTCAGTGCATCAGTATATAATGCAACTTATATATATATAGGGTTGTTCTACACATGTTTTGGTTAACATAAATGAATTGGTTTGGACATTTGTGGAAATCAAAATTGAAAGTTGAGAATGTTAGAAGCGAAAATGTCGCTATGGTTGCACATTGAAATCGATGTGATCGACGGTTTTAAAGTTAACTTTAAAAAATATCCTGGGGATTTCTATGTATTTATTATAAGTACTGTACGCATACATACTATCGGGAAATAACATGGTTTAAAAATATTTTTGAAAATCATTTGTGGGTTTTTGAATAAATGGTTTCAAACTATAAAATGGGTTTTCATGGTTTTTAAACAAAAATTTTAGTATTTTAAAAGTACATTTTTTAGTATATATATGGTTTTAGAAGTTGTTAAATTTTTTATTTTAGGAATTAAACGCTTCTATATTAAAATATTATACAAGTGGTTTATTGTAACAATTCGAATTCCAGCAGTCCGAATTTTTTGCAAAAAAACTAAAAACCAAGCCCATTGATGCCCGAGTTGGGTATCTGATATCCTGCAAATAGGCAAAGAAAAATATATCAGAGCTCAATTAATTATCTCATTATGGAATTGACTAAAATATAACTGTAAGTAAATACTCATCCAAATAATAACACTTTCTAAGCAAGTGTCGTAAAGTTGAAAAGTCTAAGCCATCTACCTAACCTGTAGGATATTATATGGAGGGGGTCAGAACAAAAGTTCTGGTGAATGAATAAATTATATACTACTAGGCATAATTCTACATATATCGTTTTATTTTCATTTACTCTTATATTAAGTTCATTAGGTTACAATACTCTCGCCTCCGTTAGTGGACCATGCCCATCTGCTCCATAGTAGATTAAAATTTAATAACTAATATATACATATATTTAGCTATATGCCGAATGACCGTATTGGTCCTAGGCACTACGCATAGTACCCCTTCCTCGTATCATCCTTGCAAAGGACTCCATCGTCTTGCTCTTATAGCGTTCCGTGGCTACATCTATAAAAGACAGCTTCGTGAAATTGTACAAACTGAAATTTGTTTTCACTTCTATTCCTTCACTGTTTGTCTAACCTCCAACTACCATAACAAAATCCTCATCTGTACAACAACGTTACCTTGCAATTCTTCCAACAACCCACTACAACCCTGTTCATCCACTATAACTCTAATATCATACTCACCAAAACAAACATCAGTGCACATACATACTGTCAAATCTAACTACTTCAAACTGCTGCTCATCACACCATTGACAACATTCATTCAACGTATACTCTGCTCCATATTGCTGCAGATCAACTCTGTAACCATCAACATCCCTCTGCAATTCAGCCTGAAACACAACCATCGTCTTCTCAACTTCCACTCCTCCATTTTCAAGCACATTTTGCCAACCGCCTTCCATTCAACATTACTGCACACAAACCAAAAAACCAAAAAAAAAAGACTTCCGGAACTCCTCATACCAATTCAACTCGAATACCCAGAGCAGCAACTCCCTCAATATCACCAACCGCGAGCACTCATGCAATCGTCTCCATTAACCACCACGCGACTTCCACGAACTTTGCCTAAAGCCCAACTCCATCTCCTCGACAACCCAGTCTTCGACCACTAAACTCGCTCAATAGGTGTAGGCTGCAAATATCTCGCTCATATCTCGGTAGACTCCTTCTCTCATGTGGATGGGCCCGCATGAACGATCCCTGGTCATTTCGACTCAATCCATGATCTATACGAACGAGATTCGCATCGATCCAAATCTTGCCCAATTGAGCCGAGATCGATCATGAACATTCCTGAGGTTGTACGCAAGCTCCTACGAAAATTTGGTAGCATTTGGACTTGTAGGTTTTGAGATACGATCGATGCAAGTTTGTGATTGTAGCATATTGCCGAATTTGTATCGCTTCCATTAAAATTGCTTTACTTCGTATCGATGAAATGTATGTGCTAACTAGATGACGTGGAACTATCTTCTAGGATCAATCCAGTTTTCATGTCGAACGACTGAGTTTTTCTCTTGGACGTGCCTCGTTCATATCCACCCTTTACACCTCATTTCATATCGATCCATGCGTATTCTTTTCGCATCGATGGTTTCAATTTTATTTTGTATAGACATTTAAGACTACTTCATATCGTAATTTCTACTTTAATTTGTATCGATATGAACATAGGCTCTTCGTGTCGATTTCGACTTCATATCGATGTTCTTAAGTGTTGTTTCGTATCAATCGTTTCCATTCCTTCTTTGTATCGATAGCTGTCACCCTAACTCGTATTGATGCTTTCTAGGCAGTGTTTCGTATCGATTGTTTGTAGTCGATATGAATTGGGTAAGCGATACGAAGGATTCTCATGAAATGGATATGAAACAAGGTTTCTCCATGGATACGAACTGGCTGCATTTTACTTGAAACTTAGTGGGTACGAACGAGATTGTTATGCAGCTATGGTTACGAATTAGATGGATATGAATGTGATATTTCTATTCATGGATACGAACTAGCCGAATTTTGCTTGAGATTTGATGGTTATGAACGAGATGGATATGGCGGTGGTTGGTGTGGTGGATACGACTGAGGCTTTCTAGATGGATTAGAATGAAGTGGATACGAAGGAGGTTCAACAACTGATGGATACAAATGAGAGCATTGATTAGCCATGGACACAAATGAGTTTTACTCCTTCCATGGATGCGAATTGTAGCTGTCACCCTTGATTTGCATTGATCATATTTTTAGCATACGAACTCTGATTGATATGAAATTTGAAATGTTGACTATTATAGCTTTGCTTGTCGTACCATATCAATTGTAGCTCGATTCAGACTTAGGCAAAAAACTTTAGTATCCATAGCGAACGAGTGTATAACCGATCTTCGGGGACGTTTTGTCTTGGCTTTCCAGTTAGTTTCTTGGTGTCACGGCCTTGCTAAAAGGTAGGATAACACTTGCCCCCCAAAACATGCCTTGCAATAGGAAGGTGTGTTTTGTAGTTCGATAAGCTGGATGTTTGAATCCTGTTAATGTCCTGTAAAATGATTGATAATCTTACCTAACTGTGAATAGCGATCGTAGGCGGTATGTGACCATTCGAGGTTGAATGTCGTTCAAGGCGAATTTTGACCATTCATGGTCGGGTGCCGTTCGAGGCAAATTGTGACCGTTCGCGGTCGGGTGCCGTTCGAGGTGAATTGTGGCCGTTCACGATCGGGTGCCGTTCGAGGCGAATTATGACCGTTCATGGTCGGTGCCATTCGAGTCAAATTGTGTGTCGGGGGGACTTATTATCATTAGTGTCAGATTTCAAGTTCGAGCGAGTTTTTGAATTGTTTGTTATGGTGGTTTATTGCCATCTCAGAGCATGCCTGGGGACCATTCACGATCCCGTACATGTGTAAGTGACTTAGCCGTTATGGAATTACAAATACTAGATTTACACTCAAAATGAGTCTTACAACCAAAATGTTCAACCGAATGAAATCGAGATGCAAAGAATAGAAAATGAAAGCAAAGCAGAGACGTCAAAGTGCAAGACAACCACATTAATGCTGTTGGTAGTCGTCCCAGAGCACCCCTAAGGACTGTTCGTGATCTGGTACATGTGTAAGCGACTTAATCACATTATTGTGGAGTTTGCAACTTATTCGTCATTATTTCAATCAGTTGATGACAAGATGATGCCTCGATCTGGAGCCTCCTTCATTTGAAGCAGATAGTGATCGTTCTTGCTCCACCGTTGTTGCTCGCCTCCTTACGTACTGTAATAGCATGCCGTTTCAGATATTCCCTTATACCTCGTCCCTCAAGTGCCTGTAATCATTTCTACTATGGCCGCTTAGTTTGTGGAATAAGCAGTACTTGTCTGATTTCCTCTCATTGTTGGTCATATCCCTCCTCATTGGCCTCCGGTAGGGAACCTGCCCCCTAATGTCTTGGTAAATTTGTTTCAAAGTCTCGTTCAGCTCTGAATAAGAGGTGAATCTCGGTTCTTTTTACGACTGCTTTGGTTCGTCGCCGTCATCCTCTGCTTTCCGTTTCCTTTCATCCTAGCCTGAATTCTTTCTGGGCAGATCTCCACCTTTGACTGCATAAACATCAACTCCCTCTCCTTCCTCTCTTCCAACATTTGCATCCTCTAATTATAGAAATCCTTCGGCCTCATGATAAAACTCCTCTAGATTAATAGATGGATCCCTTGTCAGTGAATTTTTGAACTATGTTCCATCAGCTATGCTAGATACAGCTGCCATTAAGACCATGGATGGGTCTAGGCGATCCACCGATTCTGCTGTTGCATTAAATCATGCTAAGAAGTTCCCCAAAGACTCTTCGGTCTTCTGCTTCAGTGCCGCTAGACTCATCACATTCTTGGGCCTCGAGATGTGAAATCTGAACTGCCTCCTGAACTTCACGGTCAGCTCAGTCCATGTTCTAACGGAGCTTCTTTCCAAATGCCTGAACCATAATGCTGCTCTGTTTGTCAGATACAATGGGAAATACCGAGCCATTGCTTCCTCTGATGCCCCCAGTACTTCCATATGTCTCATATACCTCGTCAGATGAACAATATGGTGTGTCCTTCCATCATACATCTCCAATGTCGGTAGCTTGAATTCAAGTGGATTCCTGGCCTGCCTAATTACGGGAGCGAAGAGGCTTCTGTTAACATCTTCCAAATCTCTATTCACTAGTCTGCCTCTCATGACTTGTCTGACCATCTCCGCCAGTCTGTCATCATCGTGAAGTTGTAGTCCTTGTCTGTTGCCTTTGATCTGGCCCCCAAGTTCGCGAGGGAATCCTAGAACCTGCTCTCCTAGACGGGCATCCGTTCCTCTATCAATGCTATGTTGAACAGTTGCGTCTGGTATCCTGCCTGAGGTTGGATCAACTGCTCTTATTGAGTGCCCCCAGTTCATGGGCTGCTCCCGACCGTCTTACTCTGTTCTAAATCCTGGTTGTTCCATGCTCCTGATCCCTATCTCCAGCACCCCTTGTACTGACTTTCTCTTGATTTTGCAATCTAGCTTGTCCAAATTGCTGGAATAGGTTCTGCATCATCTCTTCTTGCCTTTTCAGCATTCTCTCCTGCATAGCTTCCATCATCATCTCCATTTCGTCTCTGGCGATGAAAATTAAGGTAAGGAAGCCTCCTGATTCCCTTCGGGCTGACTCATTTTTGCTCTTGGTCTCCTTACTGATTGCTTCACCATTACTTTCCAGATCTAAGTACTTAAGCCTTTAGATCCAAAATCCAAGCTGTAGAATCCTTGAATGCTAGCCTTCTCAGTTAAAAAACCAAATTTTTTGCACAAAAATTGGTCACAAACACCCAACTGCTGATGAAAGCACCCGTTTAAAATCATAGATCACATATAGCAAATGTGTAGAGAATATAAATATAAAGAACACTCAGAAAATTAAAAGGAATGCAGTAAAGACACAAGGTTTATAGTGGTTCGGCTATCTCCGACCTATGTCCACTTTGAAGAGTTGTTATTTTATTCATTATCACTTGCTGGTTACAAGAGTACAATTGATAATAATTAAGTTACAATGGACTTCGATAGAATAACGGCGTAAAAGAACCAGAAGATCGCTTTTTTGAAGCTCTTGGACTGCTATTTATAGGTGTAGGCTGCAAATATCTTGCTCAGATCTTGGTAGACTCCTTCTCTCGCGTGGGTGGGCCCGTGTGATCGATTTGTGGTCATTTTGACTCGATCCATGATCGATACGAATGAGATTCTTGATAAACGAGATCCGTATCAATCCAAATCTTTCCCAGTTGAGACGAGGTTGATCGTGAACATTCCTGAGGTTGTACGCAAGCTCTTGTGAAAATTTGATAGCATTTAGACTTGTAGATTTTGATATTTGATCAATGAAGTTTGTGATAGTAGCATGTTGCCGAATTCGTATTGCTTCCATTCAAATCGCTTTACTTCATATCGATGAAATGCACGTGTTAACTAGATTACGTGGAGCTATCTTCTAGGATCGATCCACTTTTCATGCCGAGCGACCGAGTCTTTCTCTTGGACATGCCTCATTCGTGTCCACCCATTACACCCCATTTTGTATCGATCCACGCATATTCTATTTGCATCGATGGTTTCAATTTTATTTCGTATCGACATTTGAGATTACTTCGTATCGATAATTTCTACTTCAATTTGTATCGATATGAACATCGGCTCTTCGTGTCGATTTTGACTTCGTATAGATGTTCTTAAATGTTGTTTCATATAGATCATTTCCATTCCTCCTTCATATCGATTGTTGTCACCCTACTTCATATCGATGCCTTCTAGGCATTGTTTCGTATTGATTGTTTGTGGTCGATATGAATTGGGTAAGCGATACGAAGGATTATCATGCAATGGATACGAAACAAGGTTTTTCAATGGATACGAACTGGCTGCATTTTACTTGAAACTAAGTGGATACGAAAGAGATTGTTATGCGACTATGGTTACGAGTTAGATGGATACAAATGTGATACTTCTATCCATGGATACAAACTAGTCGAATTTTGCTTGAGACTTGATGGTTATGAACGAGATGAATATGGCAGTGGTTTGTATGATGGATACGACCGAGGCTTTCTAGATGGATTCGAATGAAGTGGATACGAAAGAGGTGGTTGTTGAACTGATGGATATGAATGAGAGCATTGATTGCCTTGGACACGAACGAGTCTTACTCCTTCTAGGGATGCAAATTGTAGCTGTCTCCCTTGATTTGCATCGATCATATTTTGAGAAAACAAACTCCGATTAACTTTAAATTTTAAATGTTGACTACGATAGTTTTGCTTGTGGTATCATATCAATTGTAGCTCGATTCGAACTCGGGCAAAATTTGTTACTATCCATAACGAATGAGTGTATAACCGATCTTCGGGAAAGATCTGTCTTTGCTTTCCAGTTAGTTTCTTGGTGTCATGGCCTTGCTAAAAGGTGGGATAACACCATCAATTCAAGAGAGATCTATTCGAAAAATATTTTGAAATATTCAAAGAGCTTTTGATAAAATGTCCACACCATAACTTCGAAAAATGGATGATTTGCCAAATCTTAAATGATGGACTCGAAAACAGCTCACTAACCATGCTCGAATCAATGTGCCAAGGCAACTTTCTTGCCCAACATCACGATGATGCTTGGTAATTTCTTAAAAACCTCGCCGAAAAGTTGTCCCAATGAGAACGTTCGAACAAAAAATCAATTTATTCACGATCAAGTGCACATTCGATGGGATCTTTTTTTTTCTTTGGAAGCTAAGATAGACGCGATGATTAAACAATTTAATAACTTTTTCTCATCAAATCAATTGAACCGAGCTTCTCAACCGATGTGTTATAAATGCAACGATCCTAATCATATAGCCGATCAGTCTCCCAATTCTGCCGAATAAATCAATACTGTCAATAAAGCCAAAAACGATCCGTTTTCTCCAACGTACAATCCTGGTTGGAGAAATCATCCGAATTTTGCTTGAGACCAAACCAATCCCAACACAAATACGGTTCGTCCAAATTTTCAAGCATTCCCGAATAATGCTTTGAATCCTCCCTTTCAGCTCAACAATTTTCAACCAAAATTTGCGGGTCCGTCTCATAATCAATCGCAACAATCAAATTTTCAACCAAATTATGCCCCCCTAAAGACGATAAACGTTTATGTTCACTGGAGAAAACTCTTGGAACATTGGCTAAAGCAATAACTGAAAGCCAATCAAATAACAATTTGCAAAATTTATTGACCTTATATATGCAAAACAAAAACCAATCGACTGCAAAACTTGAAATGCAAATGAGTCAATTAGCCACATATATGAGCGAACGTGAATGAGGCACAATCCCAAGCCAGCCCATTCCAAATCCTAGAAATCAAATCAAAAATTCAAATCAAGCCAATTTTGTTCAAGATAGCAATGTCACCTAATTGAATGCTATCACAACTCTATGTTGCAGTAAATGAATCAATAATCAAGTCGTTAATCCAAACAATTTACCGAAAACCTCTCTCGACACATCTAAAACAACAAACGAATCTGAATAAAACATGGAGCCAAACGTTGTATCGAGTTCCAATAGTAGATCTGCCTATTGAGTATCGTGTCCCATTTCCATATCGTCTTCGACCTAAGAAACACTCGGACTAAATTGAAAAGATGTTGGAAAATTTTAAACCAGTGAAACTGAACATCCTGTTTCTTGACATCATTCAGCATGTCCCTACTTACGTGAAATTTTTTAAGTACTTATGCACCCAAAAGCGACACACTC
The DNA here is from genome assembly GCA_030765085.1 of Allium cepa. Lineage (NCBI taxonomy): Eukaryota > Viridiplantae > Streptophyta > Magnoliopsida > Asparagales > Amaryllidaceae > Allium > Allium cepa. Next base: position 26,106,424 of record CM060939.1, on the reverse strand, counting down.
AAGTGCCCAAAAAAGTTTTCTTAGCCACCAGTTTGAGTGAAGTCTTGTCCCAATCTATGCCCGTAAAATACAAAGATACTGGCTGCCTTACGATTTCACGTACAATTGGAGACAATACAATTAACAAATGCTTGATAGACTTAGGTACGAGTGTCAATTTGATTCCATACTCCATGTATGAATAATTAGACTTAGGTGAGCTCAAACCCACAAAGGTCATGCTTCAATTTGCCAATCGTTCCATTAAGAAGCCAATGGGAGAAATATAGTACGTGCCCATTCGAATAGGGCAATTCATATTCCTCGTTGACTTTATCGTTCTCGAAACACAACCCATGACAAATCCCGCAAGTCAAATTCCATTGATTTTAGGCCGACCATTCTTAGACACCTTAAATGCCTTAATCAATTGTAGCAATGGTTCGATGAAAATCTCTTTCGAAACATGAATTTGGATCTGAACATTTTCAATCTTAAAAGCCATCAAATGAACCTCGTAACCAAACATTGGAAGTTCATGCCATTCACGAAAACTTCGAAAACGAGGCACTTGACATTAATGACGAATGCGAAGCTGATTGCAAAAAATTGTTTCATGAAATACCTAATAAGATTGAATACACTCTTCCTTTTGCCGCTTCCAGTTGAGTCCGGATCTCAACCCAATTTTTTGATCGAGAAACACCCGAAGTTGGACCTCAAACCACTTTCCAATTACCTTAAGTGCGCATACTTAGGTGATAACGAAACGTTGCCCATCATAATTTCCACAGTGCTCTCTCTTGATCAAGAAACCTCCTTACATTCTATTCTTTCGAAAAAAAGAGAAGCATTTGGGTGATCCATTACCGATATTAAGGGAATTAGCCCTGCTATTGTCCAACATCGTGTTCACTTAATTGACGAAGCCAAACCCACTCGTGATGCATAATAGAGGCTGAACCCAAAAATGAAAAATGTAGTTTGTGACGAAATTATTAAGCTCCTCAATAGCGTTATCATATACCCATCTCCAATAGCCCATGGGTTAACCCAATTCATGTTGTGCTTAAAAAGTTTGGACTTACCGTTGTAACAAACGACGCTAACGAACTCATTCCTACTCGGACTCAAACTGGTTAGCATGTTTGCATTGACTATCGAAAACTAAATGCCACAACACGTAATGATCACTTCCCTCTTCCTTTCATTGACCAAATGCTCGAACGGCCAACCGGCCATGAATTCTACTACTTCCTTGATGGTTATTCTAGCTATAACCAAATTCCAATCGCTCCCAAAGATCAACAGAAAACGACTTTCACGTGTCCATTCGGTACCTTTGCTTATCGACCTATGCCATTCGGACTTTGTAACTCTTTTGCTACTTTCCAAGGATGCATGGTTGGTATATTTTCTGCCATGATTGAACGCTTCCTAAAATTTTTTATGGACGATTTCTCTATCTTTGGTGATTCTTTTTCCTAACGTTTACATCATCACAAGTTGGTTTTAAATCGATGTAAAGAAAAACATTTGACTTTGAATTGGAAAAAATGTCACTTTATGGTCAAACAAAGCATAGTCCTTGGACATATCATCTCAAATAAAGGCATTGAGGTAGACAAAGCGAAAGTCTATGTAATTGCAGACCTACCCATTCCTAAATCTGTTAAGGACATTCGATCATTTCTAGGACATGCTAGCTTTTACCAATGCTTTGTGAAAGATTTTAGCAAAATTGCACATCCTTTGACGACTCTCCTCGAAAAAGAGGTTCCATTCGATTTCATCTCCGAGTGTATCTCTTCTTTTGAACGTCTTAAAAAAGAACTCATTTTAGCTTCAATCATTTGCACACCCAATTGGGATATTCCATTTGAAATAATGCGTGATGCTTCGAATTTTGCAGTTGGTGCTGTCTTAGGACAATGCATCAACAAGTTCCTTCATGTTATCTACTACTCTAACATGACTCTGAACGATGCTCAACTTAACTACACAACCCCTGATAAAGAACTTCTAGCGGTAGATTTTGCTCTTGAAAAATTTCGAAAATATTTAATCGGGTCACACATTACTATGTATACAGACCATTCTGCGCTTCGATATCTCTTCACTAAAAGGATGCTAAATCTCGCTTAATTCATTGGATCCTTTTATTATAAGAGTTTGATCTTACAATCAAGGACAAAAAAGGATCTGATAATGTCATAGCCGATCACTTATCTCGTCGTCTGAACACACCATCTTCTTTGCCAATCAATGTAAACTTCCCTGATAATCAACTTCTTTCGATTTCTATCGATCCATGGTATGCTAATATAGTGAACTACTTAGTCACTAAAGAAACTCCCTCATCTTGGTCCAAACAGGACAAAGATAAATTCAAGTCCCAAGTGAAATATTCTATTGGGACGATCTATACTTGTTCAAATATTGCCCCGACCAAATCATCCAACATTGCATTCTGGATAATGAGATCAGAAGTGTTCTTTCGTTTTGCCAAGACCAAGTGTTCGGTGGACATTGCGGACCTCGAAAAACTACAGAAAAGGTGCTCCAGTGTGGTTTCTATTGGCCTTCTCTTTTCAAAGACTCACTTGAATTTTGCAAAAATTGCAATCGATGTCAAATTCTTAGACAAATTTCTCGATGAAATGTAATGCCTATAAACCCCATTCTTATGATCGAAACTGTTGATGTTTGGGGTATCGACTTTATGTGACCGTTTTCCAATTCTTTTGGAAACTTGTATATCCTTCTCACTGTTGATTATGTCTCAAAATGGGTCAAAGTCGTTCCTTGCAAAACCAATGACCATAGAATTATTGTGAAATTTCTCAAAGAAAATATCTTTTCGAGGTTCGGCACACCTCGCGCAATAATCAGTGATAATGGAACACATTTTTGCAATCGTTCTTTTGAAACTTTAATGAAAAAAATACTCGATAACCCATAGTTATCCACTCCATATAATCCTCAAACTTGTGGGCGAGTTAAAGTTTCAAATCGACAAATCAAACAAATTTTGGAGAAAACTGTCAACAAAAATCGAAAAGATTGGTCTCGAAAATTGACCGACATGCTTTGGGCTTACGTACTGCTTTTAAAACTAACCTTGGGATGTCTCCATTTCATTTAGTTTATGGTAAAGCTCGCCATTTACCTATTAAAATCGAACACAAAGCGTTGTGGGCAATAAAGAACTTAAACTTTGATCTTGAGAAAGCTGGTGAAAACCGAAAACTACAACTCAACGAACTAGAATAACTTAGGAATGACGCATATAAAAACGAGAAAATTTACAAAGCAAGGACAAATTTTTTACATAACAAGTCAATCCTAAGGAAAACATTTTTGACTAACCAGAAAGTTCTTTTATATGACTCAAGACTTCATTTATTCCCTGGGAAACTTGAATCGAGATGGACCGAAACATTAGTGTTACGAACTGTTTTTCCGCATGGTGCCATAGAAATAGAAAACCCCAGGGATGGATCGATTTTCAAAGTCAACAGTCATCGTTTGAAATATTTTTTGGAATTTCCCAGTAACCAAGAGGAAAAGCTCATGATTCTTCATGAGTTAAGCTACATCTAGTAAGAATGTTAACCCTCTTTTGTTAATATGTACATATTTTTCGCCGTTACACTTATTATATCATGCATTGATTGTGGGAACACCGTGAAAACTAAGTGTGGGAGGGAGTCTCATTTTTATTTTTTTAGTTTTTCATGGCATTTTTGAATTTTCATTTTCTTTTAACTCAAATAAAAATCTCAAAATTTCTAAATCTCAAAAACATTTTCTTTTTAGCATTTTAATTTATTTTTGAAGAAATACTATAGGATAAGTATAGTAACTAAATTGAAATTTTCAAAAATTTATTTGTCTTAACAAAAATAAAAATGAAGTTTGATTACAAATAACAATGGTTTAACTAGTATGTAGGAAGATTCATATGTGTTAATTATGAAGTATATTCTAATTGAAAATCTTTGTTTAAAAAGTGGTAAATTTAAAGTAAAGGACATAACATTTTTATCGTCTAAGTTAAATGGTGCTAAGGTGATTCTGCAAATCTCTCTCTTCTAAAAAAAATTGTATATATGTTTATATATTTTTATGACCTAGAGTCATGTGTTCAAACTTGTGTGCTCACTCGCCATGCTCTGTACTCTTCTCACGTAAGCCCGAAAGGCAATCACAATCGGTATATCTGGCCTCAGTTTATCTGAGTTAGGTGTATGTATATGAAAATTATTTTTAATAACGCCTATAGTTGATAAGTGTTCATACTCGTATGTTCACTTGCCACGCTCTGTATTCCCCTCACATAAGCCCGAAAGGCAGTGCACGGATAATATATCCGGCCTTAGTTTTCAGCATATGTAAATATTGTTAATATCAAAAAAAATTCAAATAAGAGCGAATAAGCAACTGAAATCCAAGCACTATTTTAACTTAATTGATTTGACTCATTATTAAAAGAAATGAAATTACCACTTCGATAAACTTTGATAATCAACTAAGGATCCATTTTATAGTTACATTGTGTTATCTACCGAAACAACGAGTTAAATTGTAGTCTATTTATTATGATAACTTGATTTTCATTGCAAATTTTGACAAGTAAATGACTTAAAATTCTTAATAATGATAAAAACTTATATTTAACTTATTTCCTGTCAATTTGAAATTAAATCCTTCATTTGTAAATTTTTCAAAAACTTGCATTCATCCCGTTGTAAATAAATCTTGCACTTTGTAAATATTTTCACTTTACATTTGGATTCTTGGATAGTATCCACTGAAAACCCTCACGAGACAACACTCATTCTACTGGAGACCCGGTGGTTTAACGACTTGTTACATACGCTCAATGGAATCGTGCTCTGTACGAAAATGGATTTATCTTAGTTTTTATTTATTCGAGGACGAATAAAAAATAAGTGTGGGGGTATTTGATATGCACGTAAATGTGTATATATTTATATCCATATTTTATCCATTTTTATTTAAATATATGTCATATTTGGGTATTTTAACATGTTTAAAATCAAAATTAAATTATTTTCAAATCACCATATTTTCATTTTCGTACAAGGGAAAAATGGTTATTTTTGTGCATGCGCTGATTTGAGACTTTTTACTTGGACATTTTTCATAATTTTTACAAGAATTTGGATGCCTATGGAAGGGGTTTCATAAAGATATATGCATGCATAAGAGAATACAAAGGAATGAAGAGGAAATAATTAAAGCTCATGATCATGGAGGACACCATCCACTTACCTAAATCTACAATTAGAAGCTAATGCACAAATAAGTAGAGGTTAAAGCTTCATGCATATTTGTTGATGGATTAATTAGAGGCTAATAGTTACTTGGTGGACACACTTCCTAAATGACATTTTGGAAAGTACCCTAAAAAGAGAACTAGGGTTTTATGCATGTATAAATAGCCCTCTTATGTACCTGTAAACATCTACTTACTCTTTCAAAAATTATTAGGAAATTAAAATGCAAGTTGTAAAGTCTATGTTTCATGAAATAAAAATGGCTTATAGCCTCTTTCTCTTCTCCTTTCTACTTGTTTTTATTTACTTTTATGTTGATGTTTATTTCTACGCTTTCTCTCATTTCATGTTTATAGCTTAGATTTACGTTCATGTAAGTAGTGTAGCTTTATTTTTTTTATGCAAGCAGTTAGTAGTTAATCTCTTTTTCTTTCTTTGCTTGGTTTCCATTTCTTTGCTTTTTAGTGTTGAAATTTACAAGTGTGTATTTGATAACACAAATGAGTAGCTAAGCCCCTTTGATTTAGGGGTAATGAATCTCTCTAACTTTATGTAAATTCAACATTTCTATGATTTACGGTCTCTTTTATTTGTGCTTCATGAAAGTGGATTTTGATATAAGTTTATACAGGTGGGTTTGATAGCTTATGTTGCTTTTGCAAATGAGTTATTCTTATTCAACATAAACACAATTTAGATCATCATTTTCTAATTGCTTTCTGATTTTGAAATGAAAGTAAAAACAAAATTTGATGACTTATATTACTAATTACAACAGTAAATAGATCATACTTAAAATAGCTTTTGTTTTGGCTTCATTTTCATGAGAATTAATAAGTGGTTTATTTGTTGTATTATAGTTTGATGGTTTAAGTTGTGTTAATTCATAACATAAATAAACCATACTTATGATAAATACAACAATTATTTCACTTGATATCAAAAATAGAGATCATAGATTGTTTGTTTGTTGATTTACAAAAATATAAGAGTGGATTTGCCTTTAAAATTTTCTCTAATCTCATAGTTTTCAATCTCACTTTTATTCTAATTTTAGCTTCGTTTTGTTTATAATTTGTAGATAACAATATTCTCTCAACTTTGGTCTAATTTGATTGATTAGAAAATTTTAAAATCTTAAAAATTCCCTGTGGATCGACCCGTACTCACCATGTACTAAATTTATATGCCGTGAACTTGTGGTAAAATTTATTGGCTATTTTTTAATCCGATAGAAAATTAGCCGTTAAACACTCATCATATTCCAACTGCATTAATCTTGCTCTTGAAGACAGACTACGGCTGATGGACCATATCCCTTTGGGTACAACTACCAAAATCATATTTTGATAATGTAGTTGGGATCCATTTCAAATTCGTGCATCATACCATATCATGGAGTCAATATTCTAAATGGTTTAACTGACAATTGAGGATTATCTTTCTCGAATTGATAAGAAACTCATCGTTATTCAGTGCGAGGGAATATTACTACTGCTTTATGTTCGTTTAGATTTATTAATTTCATTCCATCTCTCGTAGTCAGTTTTATCCATGGATCATACCTAAATCCATTTTACCACCAATAATTTTCGAAAGAAGTTCCTTCACTTCAAAGTTGGTATTTCTTGAAATAACAACTAGTTCTTAGTGCAACAAAATAGGCATTCATAAACACTTTATGAATTACCTTATATATAAACTGATTTTGTTTTAGTTTACAAAATTTATGTTCAAAACATAAATAGGTCATCCAATAGCATTCGTTCCCAAAATCCTTTTGGGGAGGTTCATATATGATCCCTTACGAATAATTACTATGTGCAGTCTTTCAACTTGCACAACCTACCCAATCCTTGACCTAGGATATGTTAGGGCTTCATATAAACTCTTATCTTATATTATTTTGTAAATTATTCTTCAAATAAAATTATTTTTACCTCATGTACTTCTCTTAAGTATATGACCTTATGAAAGAAGTTAACTCAAATTCACTCACCATAAATCATACTGGTCAACAAAGTTCGATTACACCGTATCGATATATCATTATGTATCATAGGGAGGTGTGACTTTTTATATCGAATCTTTATTCATTTAGCTATGTTCGAAAATCTTTACAATATAATCGCCTATTCACTAAAATCAAATCAATTTTATTTTCTATTGCATATATTTTTATTTACTTCTGTTTTGTGCTCTATGAGCTTATCATGACATCCTACATGTGTATCAAATACACATGTCCATGTCGATGATAACTCGTCGGTGAATATAATGAAGTATGTGGAATCATTTTGGCATTGATAGACTTGTGATTGCATACTTCTATATGTATTAATTTGAAGAGTTCATTAACTCTTGTCACGCTTCCACTCAATGGATGCTTTTCTCTTTATTGTTTGAGATATAATTCACCAGTACCATATGATTCTATAATCAAAGAATTATTTTTCCAAACTACGGGTTAATCCATAATTCTAAAATAATTGCAAATAAACTTAGATACTTCTGTATTTCCCAATAGATCACAAATACCAGCATTATAGTTTTATTTAATAACGAATATTCATATTGAAAACTATGTTTATTTTTAAGTCAATACGCTAAAATACTTATTATTTCACAAATAATGTTTGGTATGTTTTACAATTTTTTTTTCATAACCTGATGTGACGAATAAGTGTTATATGTCATGTTATCCACTATTTTCGTCATTCCAATGTCAAGTTTCTATTATCATTTCACAACTCTTATATCTGAATTTCTTTATGAAGTAGAAATGACCATTCATTCTCTTCATCTCAATCGTGCCTTAGGTTACACCCGCTCTTATATATTCGACTTCTTTTCTAAATGGTTGAATCATTCAAAGAAAATCCTTACCACAGTATCATACCGAACTCTTTACAATAGTGCATTTAGTCATCTTTACATTTAAAGGAAATCAAAAACATTGCACATTGCGTAAACTGATCAAACTAACATTTGATCAAACTGACATTTCAATTATCAAATTCTTACATATATCAAGTAGCATTTGGTCCAATGTTACATTTAACACAACAAGACCATTATTGTAACCAACCATATTGAACACATGATCTCACTTTATAGTGTACTTGCTCATTTCAATGAACTAATTTTATCGAGGTCTAGTACATTATGAATTATGACCATCACTATATAACATTTATATGCGACCATATATGGATAAAATATCCATATTCTTATATTGCTTTTAGAGTTCGAAACTGTCTAAAGACAATACATAGTCTCGGGCAAGTAAATTCATAAGTGACCAGGTTATGAACGTATTTAGTAGTTATATAATTAGGCGCTTGCATGGGTCAACTTGCAAAATTTTATTGGTAAGTATATTTCTATTTCCATTTGTTAATATTAATTTAATTCGTTTGTATATTTTAATTTTGAAACATTTGATCAATTATATTAATTGAATAAATTTATCAACGTAGATTAGTTTAATTTATAAATAGTAGATGTTCTTACAATATTAGAAATGTTAAATCTTACCATTCCATTTTCCTAATAAGGTTTTCACTAGTTTTTTTATGTTTCTCCAAACAATAATTCAAAACATCAAAGTCATTCGACTTCAGTAGTAGGTGTTAGGGCTTGTATATTTTTGGATTCTGACCTTAAAGAAAGCTCAACAAATCATACTCTAATATACGATGAATAACTTAACTCCTTATTGGTTGTATGTACAAATCCTAATCCGTGGTTCCTTATTCTAATCTCATTTTTACGTTGAGGAAAGCTCAACAGGTAAAAAGATATTATTCATTCATACCCACTATTTCACAACTGCCAAAATATATTGTACATAACTTAAGGAAAGCTCAATAAATATGTATAAGCATCTTAGCTCATCTAGTATATAGACTAATAGTACTACACATATCATCTCAAGGTTGAGGAAATCTTAACAACTAGAGAATATGCAAGTAATTTATTAATGTATAAATTATAGAGGATAACATTATGTTAAAGATTCATAATCATTAATATATTATATCGAGTGTTATCGATTTATGAAATAGTGTATTTCTTATGAAATACCCTTGTGATTCAAGTGTCAGACACATTGGGAATCATGATATACGTACTACTTATATGTATTTATTCCTTAAGTCTAATTGGGTTTCTAACTGTTCCACCTTTATTTTATACTTTTATACCATATAATTTTTATTATTATATAACTTTTAAGCTTTATTTAACTTATATAATATTTGATGTATAAAATTATAATAATTAAATATTATTTAATCAATTTAATTAATTAACACTTTATTGACTATTGTATTATTCAATTATAACATATTATATTGAGTATATATATTGCTAATGCAATGCCTAATTATCTATGGGCAAAAGTTTGTTGGCAACTTATTCCACTGCTAAGGATAATTTGATGTTCTGGAGAATATTAAACAAAGCTATTCTAACAAGGGGTAAATTAGTGTCTACTGGTATGGTTTTAGATCACCTTTGTGTTTTTTGCAACTTATGCCCTGAATCTGTCGACCACCTTTTCTTCGAATGTGGTTTGTTTTCCAACATGATACGCAACCTTGATGAATAAGGTCGGAATTTCAGGTTTTTCAGGTAATTCTATTACTGACTGGAATGAATTAAGGAGCGTTATCAGATGGAGAATTAAAAAATTAGATATTATCTTCTTTGTTCTAAAATTTTACTTCAAGTTGTTTGGTTGGAAAGGAATTCTCGTCGCTTTAGAAACGAAGCCTCTAATGCACGTAAATTATGGGTGAAAGTAATGAGAAATATAGTTAGAGGGATCAGATATTCAAGGCATGGCTTCTTTTCTCATAATCTTGAGGTTTGGAACTGATTTTTAAGGTATCGGCTTGCTGGGTTTTGCTGTGTGCATGGGCTTGTACGTGCATATTTTCGTGCATGTCAGGCTTTCATGTATTGGTTGAGCCCACCTGCCTTTGTTATTTTTCTTTCTTGTGGTAGTCTCTATGTGTACTCCGTGTAATCTTTTAGTTTTGTTTTTTCTCTCTTATTACCCGCGATATTAAGGTTTAAGGTTTATTTTTGTCATAGATTTTATTTCCATCTTTTTTCTTTTGAATAAACTAGTAGGGGACCAGTCAACCCCGCTTGCCTTTCAAATATATATATATATATATATAAACTTTATAGTAACACACATGTATCTTATATATACATGTGTATTTTAATTTATTAATTAACTTTTAACTAATCTATTTGATTAAACAATTTTAATTAAATTTTAGTAATTTTGAAAATTCTTTATACATATGTGTATGCTAATATTGTCGTACACAATTCAAGACAACATAACATTTATCATTATATATATATTATGCATGTATATATATTTTACCAATTAACCTATTTAATTAATTGTTTTATTTTATTGATCTTACTAATAAGTAATATTTTTGAAATTAATTTTATAATGTTTTTAACCATTTTGAAAATTCATATTATAACTTTTATACTTTGTGTTTTATTTTAAATTTAACATTTAAATTTAATACATTTATTTTAATTTTCAAAACATTTTGAAAATATATATTATAACATTTATTATATTTTTCTTAATTAAATTTAAATTTTAAGTTTTAAACTTTTATTTTAATTTCACAACAATTTTGAAATCAGCCCAAGTTCCAAATCAATTTGAGCCTTATATTGGTGATAACCTTTGCGCTTAACTCATCCATTCGGGCTAAGTCAATAACTAGGTAAGATAGAGTAGTTGAGTACCTGAACTTAACTATAGATGCTACTTTTCTACACACCATACTATATGGGTATGCTTTAATAACTTAGCCATAATATTGCTAATTCAGATCACATTGGCTATTTGGCATGGATACCGTTGTTGGAACTAGGCTAGCGCATAGTGGGGTAAATTGGTAAATTATAAAAAAGATCTCATTATTAGATTTTTGATTGGCCTATGTAGTTTAATTTATTTAGAACTTCTATAAATTTTCTACTAAAAAAGTCACTAATTTATTTTAATTTATAAATAATTTTTTATTTTATGTAATATTAAATATATATGAATCATTACACATATGTATATGCATGCACGTGCAACAAGGTAATGTGTACATGGTTTGACATGCCCATTTGTAGATGTTGGGATTTACATTGCAACGGACATGTTGGCCCCTCGTGTATGCAAATGGATTATCTATATGTATGTGTTTATGTGGATAAAATTAATTAAGTAAATATATTTATGAAAATATATTTATATAATTATTATAAAATATTAATTATAATTATTTACATAAAACATTAATTAAGATAAATATACATATGTGTATATATATAAATAAATATAATTAAATTACAAAATTAATTTGAAGATTGATTTGTAAAATTATTTAGAATATTTATAATATGAAATTCAAATTTTATTTAAAGTTATGTTTAATTTAATATAATTTATATTATATTATATTAAATATATGTATATTATATACACATGTGCGTGTGTGCACGTGCAATAGGATAATGTGCACATGGTTTGACAAGTCCGCATATAGATGTTGGAATTTGCATCATTATGGACATATTAACCCATCATATATACAAGCGGATTGTCTAAATGTATGTATACTGTGCACAAAATGATTTAAGTGTATATATTTATGAAAATATAATTATATAATTATTATTAAATATTAATTTAATTTATTTACAGAAAACATTAATTAAAATAAATACACATATATAAATAAATATAATTACATTATAAAATTATTTTAAGCTTAGTCTGTAAATTATTTAGAATATTTATAATATAAAATTTGAACTAAAATTTATATATTTTTAATATATATATATATATATATGCACACATTTTAAATTAAACTAAATACGTATTAAATATAAAAATATTGCTAGTTATAATTATGTCTATATATATATAATTTATAATTAAAAATTATTTTGCTGCTGCTTTCGACCTGATAATTAAAAATATTTATTTTAATTTAATTTTTGATTTTTAAACAATTTATTAGTTAAAAACCTATAAATAATTAATAAACCGTATGGAAATAATAATAATAAAATCATTTAAAATTATTTTAGAAACGATAATGTATAATTCATATTATACAAAAAAAAATTAGAATTTTTTTTGAAAATTTGTTAGTGCTTTATTAATGGTCTATGCGGCCTAAAGCTAAAGTACATCTGCAATACAACTTCATATTCAGTTCAAACAACATAATCTTTCAAACCAAGACACTTCTCGAAATTACTAGGGCTGTTCGGCACGAATTATGGCGGCTTCTAGGTTGTTGCTAGATTTCCTCGCCGATCAATCTTCAAGCTCCAGTTCTTCAATTATTGTCTTTCTCGTTCCTCTGAGCTGGTATTTTTTTACCCTTGCTATTGTAATAGCTACATCTCTAGCAATATTTTCAGAATGTTCTAATTCTTCTTTTTGCTTTTTTCCGAAAGTCCTTATGTTCCGTTCTCTCCAGATATGCCACATGGTAGCCGTCAACGTAATTTTGCTGATTTACTTCATCAGGTTCGAGATATCTGTCCTATTACTCAGGTGATTTACTTCTACTTGTAGGCTTTTAACAGCTTTAGTTTGCAAATTTTTTAATTTCTATATTGCATGTACTCTTTTGCTATATTTGCATTCGAAAAACAGATGATTATGTGTTTCCAACTCTCTATTACAGAGTTAGCGTGTCGCATCATCTATTATACCTCAACTTTTTAATCTATCTTTGGTAGTCAGTCTATTTTTTATGGCTTGGTATGTAGCATGTGCCATTTTAGGACAGTTTGATCTACTCCAGACTACAATATGCCATTATACTTTTGGATGTTGTTGTCTGTAGTCTTTCTATGCATCCTTTAGTTTAAATTGGCCCTTGTTATTGCTTCTCTATGCCCATTTATCTTTATTTCTTCCTGTGAATAATGGCATTTCTTTAATTTCTTTTTTATAGTTTCTAGTCAGAATTTGTTTTCTTGTTGCCCATTCTTGATCCTGTATAATAGTTGAGACTTTGCAATCTAGTGTGTTATTTGCTGAATAGCTGTCCCAGCCAAGTCTATCGATTAAGCTTCTACTATTAATCCATTGATCTTTCCACAAGTAGTGCTTTGGCAATTTTCTTCCTATCTCTCAATGAGAGGTTTCAATTGCTTTCTGTATTCTAGTATGTTTTTCTACGTGGTTGATGCATTGTTATCTATCTTTATAGTCCAAAATTTTCTTTCAAGTATCTTGCTCTCATCCACTTAGCCCACAGGTTATCTGATTCGAGAATTTTCCATGCTAATTTTAGGGCATATCCTTTTTAAGTTCAATAGGTTTTTAAGACCCACTCCACCTTCTATTTTTGGTCTACAGAGATCTTTGTAACTCACTTTATGTATTCCCCCTTTCCAAATAAAATTAGCACAGACTGCATTGATTTTTGCTATGGAACAGTCCGGAATTTGAAAGGTTTGTAACCAGATTCGGAGTTTAGAAGTTATGATAGTGTGAACAAGTTCTATTCTTCCTGCAATGGATAAAAGTTTTGATATCCATGCTTGTAGTTTCTCTTTGATTTTGTCTATTAATTTCCCACATTCTACATCTGTTACAGTGTTATAGGATAAAGGCACACCAAGATATTTAACTGGCAATTCCCCCTCCATTACACCAAGCTGAGATATAATTTCTATTCTGTTTTTGCAGCTTTTTTCATACAGCATTTTTTGTCAACTCACATTGCATTAGGCCTGCAAATGTCTCCACTTGTTTGAATATTTCTTTATTTGTTTTAATAGCCAAGGGAATTGCTTTGAATACAACCAACAAATTATCTGCATACAAGAGATGATTAATTCCTGGTTGAGGGTTGTAAATTAGTTTGATTGATAATTGATGACGAGCTAGCTCCATTCGTAGAGAGAACCATTCCATAGCTACAATAAATAGATAGGAGGATAGAGGGTGTCCTTGTCCGGTTCCTCTGTTTGAATTGATAAAACCTTTGTGGGGTACCATTGATTATCACTAAGAAAGTTAGGGTGCATATACAATGAGTGATTAGTTTTATCAGTTTAGCTGGTACTCCCATGTCATGTAGCATATGTAAGATGAATTTCCTGTTAACTTTGTCATAGGCTTTATGCAGGTCAATTTTCGTACAAACCCTGTCTGTTCCTTATCTAAATCTCTCACAAGTTCATGTGCCATTAAGGAATTTTCTGAAATATGTCTCCACTTTATAAATGCACTCTGACACTGAGAAATAAGATCTGGAATCACTTTGTTAAGTCTCATACATATGATTTTACTTAGAATTTTATATGTGACATTACAGCAAGCTATAAGCATGTATTCCACTATTCTTTCTATTTTACTTGCTTTAGGAATGAGTGTGATGAAAGTATGACTAATTTCTTGGGTGAACTCACTAGAATATAATGCTTCTAGATAACCTTTAATCATGTTTTTTTTAAGTTCTTCCCAGTGCATTTTGAAGAAAGATGCTCCCATTCCATTAGGGCCAGGGCTGGAATCAACGTGGATCGAGAAAATAGCTTGCTTCAGTCTCTTTCAGTAATGTCAGCTGTCAGCATGTTAGCACCTTCCTTGGAAATGCGCCTTCTACTCTGGGCATGAGGTATTTGTTGAATGTAATTTCCATTATATGTCTGTTTGCGTCAAAATTGGTCACAAACACCCAATATCACGAAAGCACCCGTTTACGTATTCAACTTGATAACAATCAACACAGAACTCAGCAACAATCAATAGAGAATTCAGCTCTAAGTAACAAATCACAGTAATTCACAAACAACAACCACAAACACAGGATTTATAGTGGTTCGGCGTTCGCGCCTACGTCCACTTTGAAGGTTTTCTCTTTATTGCTTTGCTTGATTAAATCGATTACAACGGATTACAGTTGATACTAGCTTTGAAATCTGAATACAACAGTGATTCTGATGAGTAGATTTGAATCCGGCAGAGTCTTGGTGTTTAATGGCAGAAGTTCTCCGAAGATCCCTCTTTCTGAAGGCTTCAGGGTGCTATTTATAGGCGTTGGAGGCCCAGATCTTGCTGAAACTTCGGGAGACCTCTTCTGGCACGTGAGTGGGCCCACGCGACCGACCCCACCAAGTTTCGTCTCGATCTGACATCGATTCGAAGTCATTTCGAACCCATCATGAAATGGTCCAATCGAGCTGAAACTTGGCAGGAACAATCTTTATCTTGTATGGAAGCTACTGTGAAAATTTGGTTGCATTTGGATGTGTGGTTGAGGAGATATGATCGGTTCGAAATGGTGTTTCTCGGTTGGCTGTGGAGTTCGAACCGATCACTTCGAAACCACGTACTTCGAATCGATCGGCTCACATGGCTTCGTGATGAGGTGGCGCGTGCTCTTCGAATCGATCCTGTTTTATCTCCGAGTTGACCGCTTCGCACCCATGGATTTCGCCTCGTTCGTATCGTGGAGCGACACGTCATCCAAGTTAGCTGGCTTGGTGGGTACGAACAAGTGAATGTTCCTGGGTTCGAACGCGACCGTTTCGAACTAAGGTGTACTCGTGGGTTCGAACTCGATCGATTCGAACAAGATCGATTCGAAGCGACTTGGATTCGAAGCTGGTGGGCTTGAATGGATTCGAAGATGATGGTTTCGAATGTAATGGAGTCGAAGTTAATGGTTGTGAGGCAGGCACTGGTTGATGGATTCGAACAAGATGGGTTCGAAGGAAGGATGCCGGATGGGTTCGGAGTAGATGGTTTCGAAGACGATGGGTTCGAACATAACCTGTGGCCATCGATTCGAACCATGGGTACCCTATGGGTTCGAACCGAACAGGGGGCTATCTTTCTCAAATTGAAACCATTATATCCTGAGCATACAAACTCGGATTGACTTGAAACTTGAAACGCTGGCTTCTACAGCTTTGCTTGTCATGTCTTATCAGTTGTGGCCTGATCCGGGCTCGGACAAAATTCATCGATATCCATAGCGAAGTGAAGTACAACCAATCTCTGAGGTGAACTGTCTTTTTCTTTCAATCAATCTTTTGGTATCACGGCTTTGCCAAAAAGCGGGATAACATTTTGCCCCCCAAAACATGCCTTGCGGTAGGAAGGTGTGTTTTGTAATGCTTTGAGTTGGACGTTCGTATCCGATCATCAACCTGCAAAGAACTTGATAGTTTCATATGGCCTCAAATGACGATCGTTCGGGATCGAGCTATTTGGGATGAAGCGCGGCCGTACGTGGTCAAGCGCTCAACTTCAAATGACGATCGTTCGTGATCGAGTCATTCGAGGTGAAGTGCGACCGTGCGCGGTCGAGCGTATAAATCCATGCGTCGATCGTTCGGGATCGCATACTGCTTGAGGTGAATCGGGACCGTTCGCGGTCCGTGTCGCTCGTGGCATAGGATGGAATAGGACCGTTCGCGGTCGATGCCGTTCGCGGCAAATGATGAGATGGGACCGTTCGCGGTCGACTGCTGTTCGTGGCAAATGATGATCGTTCGCGACCAAGTGCCGTTCAAGGCGAATGGTGACCGTTCGAGGTCGGATTTTATAATTAGTGAACCATGACCGTTCGCGGTCGGTGCCATTCAAGGCAGAAAGTGATCGTTCGCGATCGTGTGCCGTTCGAGGCGAATTTGTGACTGTTCGCGGTCGGGTGTTGGACCTCAAGTGACGACCGTTCGCGATCAAGCCATTTGAGGTGAGGTGAGTTGTGACTGTTCGAAGTCGAGTGCCGTTCGAGGCGAACTGTGACCGTTCGAGGTCGGGTGCCGTTCGAGGCGATAAAGTGTGCCCGGGAGGGCTTGATGTTATCGATGCCAGGGTCACGTTCGGGTGAGTTCCTGGATCGTTTGTCAGGGTGGTTCATCACCATCTCAGAGCATGCCTAAGGATCGTTCGCGACCCCATACATGTGTAAGTAGCTTAGCCATTCCAGAGTTATCAGAATCAAATATCTATTACACGGATGAGTTTTTAAAACAGAAATGTCCAAACAAGCAAAGTTTAAATGTTCAAATCAAAATGAAACGAAAGCAAAGCATGGATGTCAAAGTGTAAGTTCCCACTACGAAACGGTTAATGATCACTCAGAGCATGCCTGGAGATCGTTCGCGATCTCGCACATGTGTAAATGATTTGACTGTGTTAGTGGAAGCTTACAACTCGTTCATCGTTATTTCACTCAATTGATAACCAAACGGTGCCTTGATTCAGGGTCGCCTCTAGCTGATATGGACGGTGGCCGTTCTGGTTCCGCCACAGGAGCTCGCCTCCTTACATATTGAAGGAGCATACCGTTCCTGATATGCCCTTCCACCTCGTCCTTCAGGTGCCTACAATCGTTAGTGTTATGACCATTTAATTCATGGAATACACAAAACTTATCTGATTTCCTTTCGTCAGAGGTAGGATCCCTTCGCATCGGCCTACGATACGGAATCTGTTCTTTGGTATCCTGATAAATTCGTTCCAGGCTCTCGTTCAGCTCAGTGTAGGTGGTGAATCGCGGCTCCCTCCGTTGCCGCTTTGATCTGTCTCCGTTATTCTCAATCCTTCTTTTACCTTTATCCTTGTCCGAGTCCCTTCTAGGGGGCTTTTCGTCTTTGAGTGCATAAACTTCTATCCCATCTCCTTCTTCTCTTTCCGCATTTGCATCCTCCAATCGTAAAAACTTTTCTGCCTCATGATAGAATTCTCCCAGATCTACGGGTGGATCCTTAGTTAATGAATTTTTGAACTCCGTTCCGTCTGCTATTCCGGACACAGCCGCCATCATAACCATGGATGGATCCGGTCTATCCACCGAAGCTGCCGCCGCATTGAACCGTGTCAGGAAACTTCTCAATGTTTCTCCAGCCTTCTGTTTTAAAGTCGCCAACGTCATCACATTCTTGGGTCTTGTAATGTGAACCCTGAATTGCCTCATAAATCTCTCAGTTAAATCATTCCATGTTCCAATGGATCCACTATCTAATTGCCTGAACCATAATGCCGCAATATCCGCCAAATACAGTGGGAAGCACCGGGCCATAACCTCTTCTGATTCCCCCAGCACTTCCATATGCCTCATATATTTTGTCAGATGGACCGTGGGGTCCGTTCTCCCGTCATACATATCCAGCGATGGTAATTTGAAATCCGGTGGGTTTCTAGCTCGTCTGATTGCCGGAGTGAAAGGACTCCTATTAACATCCTCTAGGTCTTTGTTCACCAAACCGCCTCTCATTGCTCGCCTAACCATCTCTGCCAACTTGTCGGTGTCTCCAAGATGTAACCTTCGTTCGTTACTTTCATCCTGCCCCCCGAGTTCACGAGGGAACTCTGAAATCTGCCCCCTTGACTGAGCGTTCATTCCTCTGCTGTCTCCAGGTTGCGCAGATACTCCTCTTTCTCCCTCCGAAATTGGACCAACGTTCTCCATAGGTGTGCCCCCTAATCCGGGTGCGACGCCGGATGGTCCTGCTTCGTTCTGGACTCCATTGGCTCCTCTATTCTGTGCTCCAAGCTGTCCTATCTGTTGAAATAAACTCTGGATCAACTCCTCTTGCTTCTTCATCATCGTCTCCATCTCGTCCCTAGTGATGTAGATCGATGGTTGATTCACTCCTGAGGAAGCCTCCTGACTCCCTTGTTGTTCGCTTCTCTCTGGCCTTGGCCTTCTACTCGATTGTCTCGTCATAATTTCTCAAATCTAAACTTTCAAACTCTCTGAATCAATTATCAACTGGTAGAACTCCTGAGTTCAATGCTCTCAGTGAAAGCACCAAAATGTTTGCGCCAAAATTGGTCACAAACACCCAATATCACGAAAGCACCCGTTTACGTATTCAACTTGATAACAATCAACACAGAACTCAGCAACAATCAATAGAGAATTCAGCTCTAAGTAACAAATCACAGTAATTCACAAACAACAACCACAAACACAGGATTTATAGTGGTTCGGCGTTCGCGCCTACGTCCACTTTGAAGGTTTTCTCTTTATTGCTTTACTTGATTAAATCGATTACAACGGATTACAGTTGATAATAGATTTGAAATCTGAATACAACAGTGATTCTGATGAGTAGATTTGAATCCGGCAGAGTCTTGGTGTTTAATGGCAGAAGTTCTCCGAAGATCCCCCTTTCTGAAGGCTTCAGGGTGCTATTTATAGGCGTTGGAGGCCCAGATCTTGCTGAAACTTCGGGAGACCTCTTCTGGCATGTGAGTGGGCCCACGCGACCGACCCCACCAAGTTTCGTCTCGATCTGACGTCGATTCGAAGTCATTTTGAACCCATCAAGAAATGGTCCAATCGAGCTGAAACTTGGCAGGAACAATCTTTATCTTGTATGGAAGCTACTGTGAAAATTTGGTTGCATTTGGATGTGTGGTTGAGGAGATATGATCGGTTCGAAATGGTGTTTCTCGGTTGGCTGTGGAGTTCGAACCGATCACTTCGAAACCACGTACTTCGAATCGATCGGCTCACGTGGCTTCGTGATGAGGTGGCGCGTGCTCTTCGAATCGATCCTATTTTATCTCCGAGTTGACCGCTTCGCACCCATGGATTTCGCCTCGTTCGTATCGTGGAGCGACACGTCATCCAAGTTAGCTGGCTTGGTGGGTACGAACAAGTGAATGTTCCTGGGTTCGAACGCGACCGTTTCGAACTAAGGTGTACTCGTGGGTTCGAACTCGATTGATTCGAACAAGATCGATTCGAAGCGACTTGGATTCGAAGCTGGTGGGCTTGAATGGATTCGAAGATGATGGTTTCGAATGTAATGGAGTCGAAGTTAATGGTTGTGAGGCATGCACTGGTTGATGGATTCGAACAAGATGGGTTCGAAGGAAGGATGCCGGATGGGTTCGGAGTAGATGGTTTCGAAGACGATGGGTTCGAACATAACCTGTGGCCATCGATTCGAACCATGGGTACCCTATGGGTTCGAACCGAACAGGGGGCTATCTTTCTCAAATTGAAACCATTATATCCTGAGCATACAAACTCGGATTGACTTGAAACTTGAAACGCTGGCTTCTACAGCTTTGCTTGTCATGTCTTATCAGTTGTGGCCTGATCCGGGCTCGGACAAAATTCATCGATATCCATAGCGAAGTGAAGTACAACCAATCTCTGAGGTGAACCGTCTTTTGCTTTCAATCAATCTTTTGGTATCACGGCTTTGCCAAAAAGCGGGATAACAATGTCTTTGTGAAATATGTTATTGCTTTGTTCTCCAATTCAAGTATGCTTTCTATTGTTGGTCCCTGTTGATTCAAAAAATTAAAAAGATTATTATAATTTATTCTTTCAGACATTTTTGTATAAAAATATTTGTTGCATTTATCTCCCTCAGTCATCCACTTCTCTTTAGCCTTTTGCTTTCGCTCGGTAGCTTATTTGCTTAGTTGGAATTTAAGTTGCTTTTGAGCTGTATAAAACTATGAATTGAGGCTTTCATTTTGAGGGTCTTCATCTAGCTGGTTTTGAATTTCCTCCATATTTCTTTGTAATTCCAATATTTCATCTTCTTCTTTAGGCCTTTTTTTGTTCCACTCCTTGAGTCTGCATTTCATTTGCTTAACTATCATGATGAACTGATACATATATTTTCCCTCAGTTTGTATTGCCTTGAAATCCACTGCTTCTCTATATCCTTCAATTAAATACCAATGGTTGACATATCAAAATGGTTTACCTTTTTGATTTTGCCTTTCATCATTAAATTGTATGTATAGGAGGTGGTGATCACTCGTAGAGCGTAGTACTACTATCACTTTTATATTTGGAATTTTATTAAATAGTTCAGCATTACCCAAGGCTCTGTCCAATCTAGAGTGTATTTGTTTTGCCTTACCACTTCTCCACGTGTATTTCCGGCCTATATGGAATGCTTCTGTTAATCCAGTTGCTAATACACAATCGTTGAATTCTGAGACTTGGCAGACCTTCAATGTAAGTCCCCTTTGTTTTTCATTTATTTTTAGCACAACAATGAAATCTTCTACCACCAACCATGTTTTTTGCATAAATTTTGAATTTTCTATTAATTTTTGCCGAAGTTTAATTCTCTCAAAGGTCAAATTACTTGCATATATAATTGTTACTACTATATCTATGCCTCCCATATTCTTTATATGTATTGTTGCTTGTTGATTATCTATATTAACCAATGTACATGTCCATATGTTTGTATCCCAAAGTACTATGATTAATGCTCTAGAGCTATTATGTATGATATCCCATTGATTGCCCATTTGATATTTAAACGATTCCAGGCTATCTTCAGTAAATTTACCTTCCAATATGGCCAGTACCGTAGGTCTAAATTTATTCTCATATTATAGAGGTATAATATTCTAATGTCTCCATTTAGACCTCTACTTTTCAGTAGATAATAGATGTTTAAATTTTTGTAGCTCTTCTCCTTGTAATCGGAGCCGATACTACCTTAGCTTTTTTACCAGTTTCAATATTCTTATTTACTAAAAAGACTTTTCATATTCCTCGTTGACTTCTGTATATCTGCCAATGTCTGTTTCCTCTACCTCTTCTTTAGATGTTTCTATCCGAATATCTAATTTTTGTATTTCACTTAATGTTTTAGGTAGGTGCTCTTCATCATATTTTGTTGTATCCTCCTTTTCCTGATCAAGTTGTGTCTGCTTATGTCTCCTGGTTTGAACTACCCACCTGTGAGCTCTAAGATTGATGAACAACTTCTTTTTCTATTTCAGATTTCTTTACATTAGTTTCCTTCTGTATATGCATATAGTCTGGTTCTAGGTCTAGTACATTAGCTTTTTGTGTACATTTTTTGTGTATGCTTCAATCTTTTGGGGTGTTAATCCGGTCATCTCATTAACTATGGGTTCCACTATTAGGATCTATAGTACTGGTTGATCCACTTGTGGATAATTTTGGCACCCACACCAGTTTAGGCTTAGCCTGATTAGTGCAGCATTGTATGTTAGAATGCCTAAAACACTTGCACTCTACACATCTTGGGGGCATGAATTCATATTCAACTTCCTGGATATACACAATCCCATTTAATCAATTGCCTCAACACTTTTTGGCATTTCAGCATCCACATCTATTTCCATTAACACTCTAACATACTTGATTCTCTTAACTTTCCCCGTGTTCTCATCTATATCTAGTGGCTTACCAATTATGCTTGCCAATTTAATGATGCATCTCATCTTCCATAAAGCTAAATTTAGGTTATTAAATTTAATCCATATAGGATAAATAGTTAACATAGCTTTTTCAAAATTGAAATCTTCCTCCCATTTTCTCATAAATATTAGTTTGCTATCCATGAACCAGGGCCCTCCTTTCAGGATTTTTTCACAATCCTCTTCCTTCTCAAATTTGATTAGATTCCATTGTCTCTGAGAAATATATCCCATGATCCCTTAGGGTTCCATACCCTTTTAATATATACATTAACGTAGTATGGTATTTTACAAACCATATATGCATAAATTGAATTCCTCCACATCTGATTTGATTCTTCATAATCTTCTTCATCTATTACTTGATAATATTCTTTGCCATCCTCTATTGGTACATAATACTTAACGGTACCTTGAATTTCAATGTTACTTTCCACTGCCTCTACCCACGGTTTAGGTTTTTTTTTTCAGTTTGCGATTTTCCAATTTAGAAGTTTGTTTTACGATTTCTGCAAACGTCTGCTTCCCCTTTCTCTTTACCGTTTTGTAGCCTCTTCTGTCACCCTCCTCTATCTCGCCTAGGGTTTCGGAATTTCTGTTGTTGCCATTGTTTGCACTTTATATAATCTAATTTTTTTAGAATTTAATATTATTTAAATATATATATGCGTACATTTTATTTATATAATAAAAAATTTCTTTTTATTTATTTTTAGCAAAACTAGCCTGCATTTATTTTGGGTCGTCCATAATAATAAAAAAGTTTGAAGCAGGTGTTCATGCGCATGAACCAAAACAGCTATATGAAAAAATAAAGTATAGAAGTTTGGCGAAAGTGCCAACTACTAACCAACTAAAACAAAGCTAGTCTCCCTCTGAGGAGGAAGATCCACTCCCCTCCTCCGAGAATAAGGACCAAAAACGTGAAATAACCCAGAGAAAAGAGAAACTAACTGTAACAACCCTAATCTTGATTAACATTATTTCGGATTTTTAATTAGTTAAATTAAATGAAATAATGAAATGGTTAAGGGATTGAGATTGGTGTCAATAAGGGGTAGCCGTGCCTAATAACAAATGAACTAAAGGGAAACTAAAATGAGATGGATAAGGCTAATAGGTTAGGGGCAAAGTTGGAATAAGACATATTCTAATACCCTAAACCCTCATGCACTTTCATTCTAATGTTCAAAATAAAAATCAAATACTAGGGGCCAGCCACCATTAGATTAAGCTAGAAGAAGAAAAGATAAAGTTCAAAAGGAAGATTAATCAAATCCATTCAAAAATCTCAACTCCTTAATCACAAAGCTAAGGTGAATAATAGGTTACATCTTATATTTTTATTATTTTCGATTTTAGATTGACATCCAAATATTTTGCAAAGTTTATTGCCACGTTTTGATCGCTAAAATGATATATATGATTATTGATGATTTATGCTATTTCTTATGGATTTTATGATAAGTTTCAATATGAAAACCCTATTAAATGACATCTAAATGCCTTCTGATTTTAATATAAGGTCAGAAATGATATTTTAGGGATGAATTTCAAATTTCATAATTTTCTGAATTAATATGGACTTATTTTCAATTTTCTAGTGAAGAATATGGTTAATTGGGTTTAAAATTAATTACAACTAATTTATATTAATTTTGGCTCAGAAATTAATATATGTTAAAAATCATATCGAAAGTGATTTATGGGAATTTTTGTAGAGCTTGCCGAAGTGTTTTAATAAGTTTATAAAATTATTTATGGTATGGGACTTAAATGTTTTATATATTTATAAAAGGAGAATGGACATTTTGTAAATATTTTAAATTTAAAAAATCTCCGAAATTCGGCAGTTCTGTTAGAAAATATTTCAAAAAATAAGTTAGCAACCAATTATATGTTGACAACCAAGGCAGGTTAGTTGAAAAAAATTACTTTTAAAAGTTAAAAATCAGATTTACTTTATTTTTCCGTTTCGCCACTTTCGACACCAACCTTTCGACTAGGTACTTTCACCTTCATCTCAGTTGAAACCAATGCACATGGTATTAAAGACTTGGTACGTAGTGAATTGGACATAGGCGAAAGGTATTGAGTCAAAACAGGGGTTCTGAATGGGTCGAAGCCTTACTTTTTTTAAGAAGGAAATGTGCCTTCTTGCTTTCAAAATGAATGATTTTGACTTAGATAACTTTCGACTTTGGTTAAACGGTTTGAAAGGATGGTTTCAAAAGAGGTTGCGCCTTTTTTTTTAAAATAAGCTTTCGAAGGGGTCGAAACTCCTTGCTTCCACCTTCAACCTTTCGAAGCAACGTCGTTGGAAGGTTTTTTTTTCGCTTTTAACCCTGAGCCGCTTCTCTAATGCTTTCAAAGAGATTTATTTCGACACTATCCACTTCTTTTACTTAGGAAGTTGCTTTCAAAAGAGTTGCTTTCGACTTAGTTGTTTTAAAACCCTTTTGACGTTTTGAAAGTTAAACCCAAAGGTTTCATAAGGAATGGTTTCAGATTGTTTCGAAAGGTTGTTCCACATATTTTAACTTGAACCCAATGCTTTTGAAAGGTCTATTTTAAATACTATACTTTAATGCTTTCAAAAGGTAACCAAAAAGGTTTTGAAGGGGAGGTCCCTCGGTATTTTCTAGAGGGGTGTGTGTATGCATATATATACATATATACATACATATATATATATACACACATATACATACAAATACACATACACACACATATATATACACATATACATATATAAGGTTTCGAAGTGGTGATTCCCAAGTGTTTTCGAAAGGTTTACCTTAATGTTTAAATGGAAGGATTACAATGGTTTCGAAAGGCATGTTTAAAGTGGTTTAAAAGAGGACGTCTAAGGTTTATAAAGATTTCAAAGAATATATTTTCAATGTTTTTGAAAGGACCATTGTTAATGGTTTTGAAAGATATGTTTTGGCCTTTAGGCCTAAGGTTATAAAGTAAAGAGTCTACTTTTATCGAAAGGGATACTTTTAATCGTTTTGAAAAGGCTACTTTCAATGGTTTCGAAAGTGGTACTTTCAATGGTTTTAAATGAGAATTGTTTTAATGGTTTAAACAAAGGTTTCGAATGTTTTCATCAACAACGTTTTAACTAATACATATATCAAGGCAAAGGGATTTGAGTAAAGCAAATGTTATGTTTTCCTTGTTTAAGTATGATGTAAAGTGATTAAATCTATTTGATGATTTAAAAAGATTAAATCATGTTATAAAGGTTTTCAAAGAAAATGTAAAGGATAGTTAATCCTAAGTAAAATGACTTAGATATTTGTATATGAGATGGGACTGGTGTAAGGTCGCCCTTTGCATTAGCTTTGGCCTCAAGCTGATTTTAGTCCAAAATTCTAGTGTCCAAGATGTAGTCACAGGTAAGACTCAAATGATGGTTACACACAAAAAGGAATAGATATGTACAAAGAAGAAGGATAGGTTATTGGTAAGACCAAAAAACATTAGGATCAAGTGACCCCTCTAGAAGTAAGTTAAGGACAGACAGTCCAGAAGTACGTCAAACAGTTGTTAGATAATTTGTTTAGTTTTTCTAGTCGGCCCGAATCAGCCAAAGGTAGTAGTTAGCCAAACAAAACTACATTGTTTTGGACAGATGGTCCATTTATTACTTGTTTTGAGCATATATGATATTTTCTATTATTGGTATAATCAGTTTGGTTGCAAGATTTTGATTTGCAAAAAGATATGTTTTAAAGGGATATTAGTCAGGGGAAACTCGTTTCGCTAAGTGGCGTGGTCTCAATAATATCAATAAACTGAGATGTAAATGTATTATTTACACCAGGCTTTATGTTTGATTTGAAGTTTATGTTCCCTTAAACTCTCGGGTGCTAAAAATTAATTTTGAGGAGATTGAGAGTTTTGGTTTACAGGTTTAGAAGGAGGGCGGATAAAGCTTCGAGAGACGAGCACGAGGCTGATGTTAGTTATATTTAGGAGTTGCTGTTTTTTTTATTCCGTTGTGATGTATTAAGATAGTTCATGTCTTTATAGTACTCTGGTCATCCAAGAGGGCATCTTCATATGTCGGTCTTATCGTATTTATGTAATAATTATGTCTGGTCTGAACCTGGGAAGCGATTGGGATTATGTAATGGAATATGAAACATGTTTTGTGAAATGTAATCAGAAAAGTTGTTTTTTTTTTGAAATCAACGATTCTGTTTCATATTCATATGCTTTTGATATTATGGGTGTTATCCCGCTTTTTGGCAAAGCCGCGATACCAAAAGATCGGTCAGAAACGGAGAACAGTTCGTCTCAGAGGCTGGTCATACTTCGTTTCGCCATGGATATCACGAAATTTCGTCCGAGTCCAGATTGATCTACAATTGATAGGACACGGCAAGAAAGACTATAGGAGTCAGCATTTCAAGTTTCAAGTCAATCCGAGTTCATACGCTAAAGTTATGATCGGTTCAACTTGTAGGAAACACCCTGGTTTCGAACCCATCATGATGGATGTCTTCGAACCCATCATCAGGCATCATTCGAAACCATCACCCTCGAGCGGAAGGACATCGAACCCATCGGTTTCGAAACCATCAAAGCGCCTCACCTTCAGCTCCATCCACTTCGAATCCATCTCCTTGTTCGAACCCATCACGGAGTCCTTGTTCGAACCCAACTGTGCAGCTTCATTCGAAACCACTGGGTCAACCAACCATGATGACGTGTCTTCCATCGGTTCGAATACGCCGAGATATATGGAGTCGAAGCGGTCAACACGGAGTGAAGACCGGATCGATTCGAAGTTTGCGCTCCACGCCAACGCGAAGCCACATGCCTCTATGGATTCGAAAGGATCGGTTCGAAACCTTGGTTTCGAACCAAACAGCCGAGCAATAAACCCAATTTCGAACCCATCATATCTCCTAACCTACTGATCCAAATGCCATGAAATTTTCACAGAAGCTTGCACGCATGTTTAAGAATGTCTACGCCAAATTTCACCTCGTTTGGATGAATTCTTGATCGGTTCGAATGGAGTTCGAACCGATGCCAAAGTGGGCCCAAACTTCCTGAGACCGTGCGTGTGGGCCCCCTCACGTGCCAGGAGTGGTCTCCCGAGTTTTCAGCGAGATACCAGCAGCCTACGCCTATAAATAGAGCCCCAGGGCCAACAGAAAAGGGATCTTTTGAATATAGCGCCCAGACTCTGCCGGGTCAAGATCTCCATCATTTAATTTCATAAACTTGCTGTTAAATTCGAATTCCTTGCTGTAATTCACTGTTGATTGCTGCAATAACTTGTAATCATTGAAAGAAAAGCAATAAAACATCAAAACACTTCACAGTGGACGTAGGCAACACGCCGAACCACTATAAATCGATTGTCTACGCATTTTCTTTACTGTTGATTGGAGTTTTCGTTAGATAGTATCTGTTTTGAATTTACATTCTTGACCATTATCTCTTCAACGACTCCCGAAGAGTGTTGTGCCCAATTTTGACGCAAACACTTTGGTGCTTTCACTGAGAGAACCCAGATTTTCTCCTGCTCGTTGGATCTGTCATCGATACCGGATTGAATAAATCTAAGAGAGAGATCCAGATCGTTAAATCCAACTTCCTTCCCTTCTATTCAGATTTGCATAAAGTCTGGGAAAGGAACTCAACTCTAAAGATGGTTAGCACAAGAACCACCTCAAACGTCGTCAATCAAGAAGAACAGGATAGACAGAATCCTGCCCCTCTACCTCCATCTAATTAAGATGCTGCTGGGCACTCAGAGCCGTCGGGTCCGGTTACCCGACAAGAATTGCAGTTGTTACTCCAAGAGCTGACCCAGAGTCGGCGACAACTAGAAGAACAGCTACGCGCTAACGCTGAGCTAATCAACAAGCTGGATCGTCAAAAACGAAAGAGATCCATGAGAGATCGTGCTTCTCGCTCTTCCAGCGAAAGTTCTTCATCTTCTGATTATCATAATCGACCTCCACGACCCCGGTTAGATGGGAGTCGTATGCCACCCGCTAGAAACCAACCGACATTGACCGTTGGACAAATAAGAGTTGGTCCGTCAGCCAATTTCCAAACCGGACCCTCCTCCCGAGGGGGTGCCGTTCCTCACCACGCCGTTGAATACCGCACCGCTAGCGTTGCGGCTGAACCAGGGGTCGACGCTCAAGATCAGTCGGACCTGGACCGTCATCATAGCGGTCATACTCCTGAACCGTACGTCCCAAAGGACTATGAGCCAAGAAGGCGAGACTTGGACCGTCGACAATATCCGGTTCAAGCCCGAAGTACGGAACGTGATCATACTCCGGCACAAATGCCGGATCTTTCAACTATGATACGTCAGATGATCCGTGAGAGTCAGGGATTCACAAACGACGATTGGGGACCCAAAGTCACACTCCCTTTACGGACGATATTCTTAATGCTGAACCCCCACGGCGATTCCGAATGCCTACTCTACCCATGTATGAGGGAAACTCCGACCCCAACCAACATATTCTAAAATATGAATGGTCGATGACTGCTGCCAGAGCCGACGACGCTGTGAAGTGTCGTAGTTTCCCCATATCCTTGGGGGGCATCGCCACCATGTGGTTCACCCGATTGCCTCCTCGATCCATCTCCTCATTCGACCAGCTGGCCACAAAATTCGTTGAGCAATTCCGCATGCACGTCGCAAGGCCGAAAGATGTCAACACTTTATCTAGTGTCACACAAGCTCCAGGGAGACACTCAGACACTACTTAGAAAGATTCCATATTGCATGTGCAGAGATTAGTAATCCGAACGATAACTCCATCCTTATGGCGTTAACTAAGGGGATCGACCCCGATTCTGAATTTGGCAATTGGCTAGCTGGGAAACCACCTGCATCATTGGACCGTTTCCATGCCAAAGCAGCTCAATTCCTGAGACGGGAAGACGCGAAACAGTCTAGGAAGCAAACTGACGCAGGGCCAAATGCGGAAGGAACCCAAAGCAATGTTGCAATAAAACAGTCCGGTGAGAGCTCCGGAAAAGTTCAGTTGAACATTAAAAATAAACAAGCTCGGCGAAGAGAGAGCGTGAATCAACTTAAAAAACAAGATCAAAATCGTGGCCCGCAATGCAAAAATCCGATGTTCGACAATTATACTCCTTTGAATACTTCACTGGAGGACTTGTATTTGCAGACCCGTAATACAATTCAGTATGAAAAACCTGCTCCAAGACCGTCGTCGGAGAGACAAATCCAGACGGGAAAATTTTGCAGGTTCCATGAAGGCTACGGGGACAATACGAACGAGTGTCGTCACTTACAAGATCTTGTTGAAAAACTAGTCAGAGAAAGGAAGCTGGAACAGTTTGTGCGGACACCGCAGCCCAGAGAAGCGGGCCCATCCAATCCAATCAATGAACCCAATCGACCGAGGCAGGAAGACTCGACTTGTCCCCGTGGGAGATTGGTGATAAACGCCATCAGTGGCGGGCCTATTTACTCAGGAGCCTGGAACGACGAAGAACCTCGTCACTGTCACACATGACAGGCTCCTTCAGTCTATGAATGCTTTGTAGCTTCCTTTACATTCTGAATTTTGAATTTGTAATAAGGCACTGACTTTGCCACATTTTCTCATTTCAGCAAATAAAATGCTATCTCTTCAAGCTAAAGTTGTGATTCACCGAATATAACGTTCAACAATCACGGCACACGAAGAGCTAAGTTCCATCGAACAATGGAATTTATTCAAATAGCGAGTGACTGCGTTACAACCGGTCACTCACTAAGTGAAACCCCAGCTCGGGGACAAGCCAACACATCGAAGGCTGAACTGGACCAACACACGACAGTCCATTCAACAATTCACTCCCAGAGCGCGAGCGGACTCCAAATTCCCACAGCGTGAATTGGAGTATAAACATTCCATAATTTGTTCCCAGAGTGCGAACGGACTCCAACTTCCCACAGCGTGAATTGGAGTATAAACATTCAACAATTCGCTCCCAGAGTGCGAGCGGACTCCAACTTCCCACAGCGTGAATTGGAGTATAAACATTCAACAATTCGTTCCCAGAGTGCGAACGGACTCCAAATTCCCAGAGTGCGAATTGGAGTATAAACATTCAACAATTCATTCCCAGAGTGCGAACGGACTCCAAATTCCCAGAGTGCGAATTGGAGTATAAACATTCAACAATTCGTTCCCAGAGTGCGAATGGACTCCAAATTCCCAGAGTGCGAATTGGAGTATAAACATTCAACAATTCGTTCCCAGAGTGCATTGGAGTATAAACATTCAACAATTCGTTCCCAGAGTGCGAACGGACTCCAAATTCCCAGAGTGCGAATTGGAGTATAAACATTCAACAATTCGTTCCCAGAGTGCGAACGGACTCCAACTTCCCACAGCGCGAATTGGAGTATAAACATTCAACAATTCGCTCCCAGAGTGCGAGCGGACTCCAACTTCCCACAGCGTGAATTGGAGTATAAACATTCAGCAATTCGTTCCCAGAGTGCGAACGGACTCCAAATTCCCAGAGTGCGAATTGGAGTATAAATATTCAACAATTCGTTCCCACAGCGTGAACGGACTCTAAATTCCCAGAGTGCGAATTGGAGTATAAGCATCAAGTCCATCGTTCTCAGAATATGAACAAATTCCTGAAAGCCCAAGTAGATGCGACTGACCATCCAGCGGCTAACTCCGACTTCCCAAAGTGTGAATCGGAGCATAAGTGTGGATTACGGGTTCCCGGAGCGCGAACCGAAGCATCCGTGCTAACTCCAAGTTCCCGGCGTATGAATTGGAGCACAAACACCAAGTTAGAGTTCCCGTAGTGCGAACTGAAATGCTAGTACTAACTCTGAGTTCGTAGAGTGCGAGTTGGAATGTGAACATCATTTCCAAGTTCTCGGATCGCGAACCGTGTTACAAGCATCGATAACTCTCGAATTCGAGGAATGCAAACCAGGTTATCAATCTCAAATTATTCTAAGTCCCCGGAATGCGGACGTGTGCTCGAGACTTGCAACAAGTGCGATCAACCACCAAAAATACAAGTGCTGTTCCCCAAAACTGGGGGGCACGAAAGCTAAATATTAATCACTAACCGAAGTGAAACAACGTCCGAAGTTCAACTCATTCATCAATCACAACTTGTGACCAAGATTTTTAGGCTTGGCAAATGAAACGAACTTTACTTAAACGGTAAAAACACCACAAGTACACCGGACCGAAAACAAGACACTGCAAGTACTTAAGCACAAATAAAACAAGAGTTGAAACAAAGAAATAAAATTTTATTTCAACTAACTTAAAACAAGGACTTACACGCAAATAAGTTCTTCCAAAAAAGAATGCCTACTAGCAGGGGCCGAACCTGCATCTATACACGACCTACTGACAAAAAACGAAGACAAGTACCTATCTACCAAAACATCTACTTGAGAAGCCGATTTATTTCTTCTTTTTCGTCCTTCTTACTAGTGGTACATCATCAGTGTCACTAGGGACAGAAATTCTTCGTTTTGAGTGTCTCCTCTCCGACGGTGGCTCTTCGGCTGGAGGCATGATGTCAATATCCTCCTCGGAGCTTGAATCTACATGGGGGCTTCTCGCCAGAGGAGTAGAGGGGACTGGATCCGTAACGGAAGTTGAGATAGTGACACCTGATGGTGCTACCATAGCAGGTGCTGGACTCTACGCCGCCGTGCTGCCACCGACGGTACCGCTCTGCCCCGCAGCCTCTATTTCGGCGTTGATCTCAGCCAAAATTTCCTCATCACGAGTCGCATGGGCTTGGCTGGGGGCATCCACGGCCTGCATCGAAGAACTTGAGGACGGCGGGAGGCTACTAACGATGATAAATGGCAAGTCAGAGAAAGAACCACCCTGCTCACCGAGCAGTTCGCTCACCATTTGTTCGTCAGCAGATAAGGATCCCCCCTGCGCCGCCTCAGCAGATATCGCAGTTACAACAGTAGTCTCGGTGGCGATGGCCTTATCTCCTCTGCTTGGTTCTTGAGCCGCGACAGTCGGCGCAGTTCCAGTCCCTAGGCAAAAAATAAGAAGTTATTAGTAACTGCTACAAAACAAACACTCTATTTAGAAAATGCTTGAGATAACTTCGGAATACCTTCCCCAGTTTGGCTCGCAGACGGCTGAACGGCCTCGGAAGTACGCTCATGAATAGGAGATAAGCGCGGCCGTTCCGGGTCGTAGGCAGGAACATGTTGCAAACCGACCGCAGATACAGGCACTGACGAAGATGGTGTGGTGACTTCAGTGACAGTAGAATGGTGCTCAACACCTGATCCCTCTCCGACTTACAGGGAACGACCACCGATCATCTCCTTCTCATGAGCGTTGATAGCGTCATGAAGAACCTTCTTCTCATCGTCTGTGAGCAACCGGTTCTCAAGTTCGAATCGATCGACCGACTCACCTGGATGCGCTTCCTCTTCCTCCTCAACCAATCGGTCCCAAGCGCTACGAAGGTGAACTGGATAATCTTGAAGCCAGGCCAAGTTTCTGTGCTTTAACACATTGGCGTTGTAAGTTATGAGCAAATTTTCGATATCGGCCTCTAGCCTGGCCTCTACCTGTTGAACCTTCTCCTCCACCTCTGCTTCGACCGCCTGAACTTTGGCCACGGCCACATCTCTTTCAGTGCGAAGCACTACGGCTTGCTCGCAGGCTTCTTGCGCCGTGTTATGCGCGTCATCTCTATCTTTAATAATTTCGACAAATTTAGCCTTGAGCTCATTAAGTTCTTTTAACGCCGCATCCCGCTCAGCAGTGACGACAGTGTTCCGGTGGCCAATGTCTTCCACCGTAACGTAGTGCTCCTTTTTCATTCTATCCACGGCCGCTTGAGCTTCATCGGCCTTTGTAAGAGCCTCCATCTCTGATTTTCGAGACGATTCAGCCTCGGTGTTCAGCACTTGTACGATACGGTCTTTTTGAGCCAGCTCGGTTTGAAGCTTTTCAATGGTAGCCGCTCGTTCGAAGGCCAACGCCGATGCCTTATCGGCCGCCCTATACCACGCCTTGTATTAGGTGTAAAAGTCATGCACATAGTCGAGCGCTAACCGCTCGGCCTCCGGCGGGACTCTTTTCAGGTTCGGGGGAAAGACGTAGTTATCGAAGCAAATATTCGGGAACTCCCTCTTTAGTTGCACAAGTCTAATTGCCCCTTCCCCCGAGATTTCAGTAGGAGGCTGCTCTGCGACTATCGGGGTCATCGCCTCAGATCGGGAAGATTGAGAAACCGACGTATATCGAGAAGACTCGGAAGGATGAGGGACATGAGCAGGAGGTTGTACAGGATCTCTGGAAGGAGGAGGGGTACGCGATCGCGATCGACGCTTATAGCCTCTGTCCGTGTCATATCTCTCGTGACTAGAATACCCAGAGCGTCCCTGGTCATAATGCCCAGAGCGCCCCTGATCATAACCTCTATCCCCTTCTCGTCTGCGCGAATCGTAATATGAAGGCTTGCGGGCATGTCGAAGACTCCCAAGCATTGAACCTCACTTAGACATGATATCTGCGAAGCAAAATAAAATAGAATTAATCACCTTTCAAAACAGGTAGTTTTCAGTCAAAGGTTATGCAGTGTCGTGAAATGTGTATGAATATGCATTCCCCCCGACCAACCAGAAGTGTCGACCTCGCTAGTAATAAGAGGCTCGTTCAATTCTAGAGTGCGATGGAATTCCTCCAACCCGGCATCATGTTGAAAAGACACATCGTCCGGGATTGGAAGATCGGCAAGCCCTTCAAAAAGATTTTCGGTTCTCGGAGGAGACATCTCCGAGATTCTAACTCCGGGAGCAGAACGGGCCGTGACAACCGATTTCCATCTCCCCTTCTTACTTGACTTAACCGTGGCAGCCTTGCCTTTTCTCTGCTCCGCGACATCCGAAACTGCGTCCGTAGGCCCGGTCAGCGGCTCATCATCGGTGTGGGTTCTTTCAGAGTCAGCTTCCTCAGCTGTAGTAACTCCGGGTTTCTTTTGCTTGACTCGTTTTTTCGAGACGACCCTTAGTGCCACCTCAAAGCTTATGTTCTGCCCTTGTTCGATCAAACCGCAGGCCCGGAGATTCCTATCCGTCAATAACACGTCGATATCCCTATCTCCACTCGGGACTTCTCGAAGCACTCGCACCATCTCCCTAAAGTGCTCGCCCTCAGGTCGCTGAATCACCGCTGTAAAAAAGGATAAATTATAAGTTCCACTTCGGCTGCAATTGCCGTAGTAATTATTTACGAACTCAGCTATACTCACGTCTGAATAGCCATCGTCGAGCAAATCCAGGAGGACATCTGACATAAAACCATTCTGTCCTATAATAGCTCAACCTGGTCCAAGACCCGGTAACCGCTTGGCAATTTCTCACCGCTTCCAGGAATGTGAAGGAGGGATAATCACCCCGAGTTTTGAAATTGAACAAGTATCTGATCTCAATTGGGAGCGGTAGTCGATGGAGATATTCCATAAATGCAATGAACAAGCTATTGATCGACGCATATCCGTTCGGGTGCAGCTGAGATGGGGAGATCCTCAAAAACGACAATACTTCCCTTATATACTCGTTGAATGGAGAAAGTGTCCCGGCCGCGCACGCGTGGCGGTTAAATGCTGTATATCCCTCCGGCGGATTATGCGGTCTATCATTCGGCCCCGGCAGTAGCACATCATCCAGCGACAGGCCATGCCTCAAACATATTCTCCCCAACATGTCTCAGAGATATTGGATGGAACGGAATCTGATGGATTGGCAATGAACGACGCATCGGGAAGTTCATCCGGGGCTGGACCAATAATCTCAGGGTCTATATCCGGAATCTCTAGCCTCGGAGAGACTGTACCTTGAGTCCCCTGCTGCTGTGAACTTGACGGTTCCATAACTAGCTAACTCACGAGAAACCATCGTTAGACGATAAAAACCCGTGTGTTCCCAGTGTAGCGTGTATGAGTGTATGTTGTGAAGTGACATGCATTACTTGAATAAATGTTGCAGAGTTAAAGAAATATGCAAACGACAAAGCTACGGAGTCCAGCTATAATGACCGTCATCGCTGACCGTATCACTAATCCGTTTCCATGATGGAAATTGATCCGGATAAAAGTTGTTATGGTTCCATCGACGAGCTTCGAAAGGCGGTCAAGTATGCAGTTTAATATTCAAGTCCAAATGTGCAAGAGTGAAGCTCGTCGGAGTTATGCCTAGAAAATATCAAACTTTGGTATCCATCATAGAGGGTTCGAAACCATCACGAGGACTTCGTTCGAACCCAACCGAACACCCCTTCGTTCGAACCCATCCTGACGTCGCTTCGAACCCATGCAGTTAGACGCGCTTCGAATCGATGACCAGATGCCAAATTCGAACCGATCGATAAGGGACGACTTCGAATCGATCATTGCTTGACAGGTTCGAAACGACAAGGGAACCCTCAACTTAACGTCATCCACGTTCGCATCGATGCGAAGTTGTGGACTTCGAAACCACAGCTGATGGGTTCGAATCCATCGATTCGAATGAACCCATCGAATCCATAAATAGGTACAAACTGCGTCACCCCCATAGGGTCGTCCAAGAAATTGATTCGAGCACGAGTCCCCATATGGCTTCGAAGCCCTCTGCCAGACCAGATCTGACTTTACCAATCGATAGAAAGGCGTGGGTTCGAAGTAACTTTGCCGTTCGCCGTTTGAATTCGAGGCTGGTTACCTAGTTTGAACAATGAATTCGAGAGATTGAAGACTTGAATCTTGGTCGATTCGATGATGCAACACAGTGTTTTCTCTTTTGGAGCTCCGAAATGATGAAGAACACAGAAAAATCAAGGCGAAAGTAAAAAAGTAAAAAGTAAAAAATGGCGAGCCCACTGCTATTTATATGAGGCGTTGAAAGCAACCGAGACGATTGCTCTACCAGTCAACCCAACTGGCCACAACCGGTCAAGTACCAGATCGGTTCGAAGTTAGCTTTCGAACCCATCTGCCTAAAGCCCTATCGATTCGAAGTTCACCTCATGCTTCAACGGTACGAAACGCACTACAGAGTGACAGGCTGCATCGATGCGAAACGAACTGTAGGCATATCAATTCGAAGACCTTGTTCACATCAACCACTTCGAATCCATCCATGGCCTATCGATACGACAGATGACTTCGTACCCATCTTCTTCCAATTCGAATCGACTCGAATAATAATTTCATATCCATTCCCTCAAACCGGTTCGAATGCTGACTTCGAACCCATCATAGCACAAGCATACCGCGTCCATACAAACGTGAATTTCGAACCCATCGATGCTCGAATGCATCGGTTCGAAACATTACACTCACGCAATACAAAATTCAATTCCTTCAACCTTCAATATCAATTCAGGAGAGGATCAATACGAAGGG
The DNA here is from genome assembly GCA_030765085.1 of Allium cepa. NCBI lineage: Eukaryota > Viridiplantae > Streptophyta > Magnoliopsida > Asparagales > Amaryllidaceae > Allium > Allium cepa. The sequence continues at coordinate 26,069,479 of CM060939.1, read as the reverse complement.
ACTTTTCTAAACAACCGTCAAGCGTTGTCTCAACTCAAGTTTCCAAATCGGTTCAGGAGAGAATCGATACGAAATTCAATAGCCAACCAAGCTGGCAACGACTCGTGAACGCACAACGTTTGCAAGGGTAAAACTAACATATATGCATAAAAGTCGAACTAACAATCGATTTTAAACATTTACAGGGATCAAACACTCATCCTGTTATAAATGCAACAACCAACGGCTAAGCGCTACTATACAGCAATGCAGTGTACGAGTTTAAACAAAAAAGAGGGCAATAATTGTTCAGAGAGAAATTGCAGCTATTCAAAGCACGTCATGTTCCCACAAGACGTACTTTGGGGGGCAAAATGTTATCCCGCTTTTTGGAAAAGCCGCGATACCAAAAGATCGGTCAGAAACGGAGAACAGTTCGTCTCAAAGGCTGGTCATACTTCGTTTCTCCATGGATATCACGGAATTTTGTCCGAGTCTAGATTGAGCTACAATTGATAGGACACGGCAAGAAAGACTATAGGAGTCAGCATTTCAAGTTTCAAGTCAATCCGAGTTCATACGCTAAAGTTATGATCGGTTCAACTTGTAGGAAACACCCTGGTTTCGAACCCATCATTATGGATGTCTTCGAACCCATCATCAGGCATCATTCGAAACCATCACCCTCGAGCCGAAGGACATCGAACCCATCGGTTTCCAAACCATCAAAGTGCCTCACCTTCAGCTCCATCCACTTCGAATCCATCTCCTTGTTCGAACCCATCACGGAGTCCTTGTTCGAACCCATCACGGAGTCCTTGTTCGAACCCAACTGTGCAGCTTCATTCGAAACCACTGGGTCAACCAACCATGATGACGTGTCTTCCATCGGTTCGAATACGCCGAGATATATGGAGTCGAAGCGGTCAACACGGAGTGAAGACCGGATCGATTCGAAGTTTGCGCTCCACGCCAACGCGAAGCCACATGCCTCCATGGATTCGAAAGGATCGGTTCGAAACCTTGGTTTCGAACCAAACAGCCGAGCAATAAACCCAATTTCGAACCCATCATATCTCCTAACCTACCGATCCAAATGCCATGAAATTTTCACAGAAGCTTGCACGCATGTTGAAGAATGTCTACGCCAAATTTCACCTCGTTTGGATGAATTCTTGATCGGTTCGAATGGAGTTCGAACCGATGCCAAAGTGGGCCCAAACTTCCTGAGACCGTGCGTGTGGGCCCCCTCACGTGCCAGGAGTGGTCTCCCGAGTTTTCAGCGAGATACCAGCAACCTACGCCTATAAATAGAGCCCCAGGGCCAACAGAAAAGGGATCTTTTGAATCTGAAGCGCCCAGACTCTGCCGGGTCAAGATCTCCATCATTTAATATCATAAACTTGCTGTTAAATTCGAATTCCTTGCTGTAATTCACTGTTGATTGCTGCAATAACTTGTAATCATTGAAAGAAAAGCAATAAAACATCAAAACACTTCACAGTGGACGTAGGCAACACGCCGAACCACTATAAATCGATTGTCTACGCATTTTCTTTACTGTTGATTGGAGTTTTTGTTAGATAATATCTGTTTTGAATTTACATTCTTGACCATTATCTCTTCAACGACTCCCGAAGAGTGTTGTGCCCAATTTTGACGCAAACAATGGGTACCATTAACATTACCGTATTTTGTCGCCAGAAGTTAATACAATATATGACTGCAGCATCTGTAGCGCTTAGCTTTGGGCTGTAATATAGGGGATGTTAAAACTTGGTAACATAGCACATGTTTATGAAAAACTTTAAATTAACATGATTTTTGAAAACATAATCCTAAGGAAGTAGAGAAAGATCGGGGTATGAGATAACGCTATAGTAACGTACTTGTATTTGCTATATATAAGTATATGATTTATCTCTATTCTCCAATCCCTCTTAAGATTTTCTTATGTATCTTACGAAGGCTTGATTGTAGATATGGATGCCAGAAGTGGAAGAGTTAACCTTGGTTGGGGAAGCATCACAATAAATGGAAATGCCAAACTAAAAACAGGGGGGAACCAAGGTCAGGCACAAGCTGGAAATGTAGGTGTTGGAGTCTCGTAAGTAGACATGGGAGCAATGTATCAGTTCTTTATCAATATGATGCAGGTGGGAATTGATGCTGGAGCAGTTGGAGGAAATGCTAGAGAAGGGAACCAAGAAGCTCCAATGGTGAATAACTATGCTATTCTGAGTAGAGATTATGCTTGGCTGGGAGGAAAGCCATTTATTGTTACTAAAGACGCAATCGAAGTGGAGAATTGGTTACTTCATTGCAAGAGGATTTTCATTGGCTTAGGGCTCAACGATGAGCATAAAAGGAGACTCGCCTCTAGATAGCTAAAAGGGGCAGCACTATATTGGTAGAACAGTGTGACAGTTGGAGTTAACGAGGAGGATATGATATGGGCTGAGTTCAGGAGAAGGTTTGAAGAAAGGTTTATGTCCGGGATTGCAAAGTCTACTCTGCTTAGGAAGTTTGCTGAGTTGGTGTAAGGGGATATTTGGTGCTTGCGTATGCGACGAGGTTTGAGGAGCAAGTGAGATATAGCTATGCAATAGTTGATACTGTGATTAAGAGGAGTGAGAAGTTCAACATGGGTCGAAACCAGAACTTGCTACGACTATGTTAATGCATATTAGGGATCCATGTGATGTTGTTGTTGGGATGGCCTTGAGAAATAAAGAGATGCTTTCCTTGAAAGAAATAAGGCCAACGAAGCTCAAGGAGGACAGAGTCAGAAAAGGAAGTTTTTCCATAAGAAAGGAGCTCAGAAGTGTGGAGTTGCTAAAAAGGAAAAGGCAGAAGTGGTCTGTCACAAGTGTGACAAGAAAGGACACTTCGCCCATGAGTGCTGGACATGTAGAATACGATGGAATCTGAAGTTAGATCTAGTAAGGAAATGGTTGAGTTGTCTTGTCTAGAAGTTCGACCAGTGTTAATCGAAAGGATTGCCTCAAAGAAGAAAGAGATCCTATGTTAGCCGAGAGGATTAGAAGGCTTAAGGCTGGAACTGAGATCGATGATCTAAAGGATTTTATTCTTGACCAGAGGGGATGGTTGAGAAAGAAAGGATAGTTGTGGGTTCCAATTGTTGAGGGCATAAGGAAAGAAGTCCTTGGAGAATGTCATCGATCCAAGTTTATGATTTATCCTAGAGGGGCCAAGATGTATCAAGATACGAAGAGAAGCTTCTATTGAGAAGGTATGAAGAGGGTTGTTAGCATGTAGATTAGGCAGTGTGCAAACTGTCAACAAGTGAAAGCCGAACATTAGAAGCCGAGCGCATTGCTTCAACCTTTAGAGATTCTAGTTTGGAAATGGAAATCGATATCCATGAATTTTATAGGAGGGTTGCCAAGGTCAAATAGAGGAAATGAAAGTATATGGGTCATGGTGGACAGGTTGACCAAGAGTGCCCATTTCATTCCAGTTAATTCAACCAGGACGACACCTGTTTTAGCTAAATTGTTCATGAAGAACACAGTTAGAATACATGGAATTCCTAGCAGTATAGTCAGTGATAGAGAAGCTTTGTTTACTAGCGAATTCTAGAAGAGTTGATAGGATGTATTAAGTACCAAGCTTAAGATGAGTACTGCATATCATCCTCAAACGGCTGGGCAGACAGAGAAAGTCAATAAGTTACTCGAGGATTTATTAAGAGCTTGTTTATTAGATTTTGGGGATCATGGGAAAACCATCTATATTTAGTCGAGTTTTCGTATAACAACAATTATCAAGCTAGTATAGGGATGGCACCATTTGAAGATTTGTATGGAAGTCCATGTAAATCACCAGTTTGTTGGTTAGCGACCGGGAATAGGTTGGTTCTTGGTCCGGATTTGGTTAGAGAAGCTGCAGAAAAGATTGAATTCATTAGAGCTAGAATGAAGAAAGCTCAGTCTAGGCAGAAGAGTTATAGTGATAGAAGATGGAAAGACTTAGAGTTCTCAGTAGGAGATCATGTTTTCGTCATGATATCATCGATGAAAGGTGTAATTCGATTCGTGAAATCAGGGAAATTGGCACGGAGATTTGTAGGACCATTTTCTACTGTAGAGAGGATTTGGAAACTCGCATACAAAGTAGAGTTACCGAACAATTTGGCTGGATTCCATGATGTTTTTCATGTTTCTCATCTAAGAAGATGTATTCGAGATCCGGAGACTACTATAGCACGAACTGTGTTATATGACTTAGTAGTGGAGCCTAATTTGACTATAGTTAGAAAATTAATTCGTATAGTCACGAGAGAGAAGAGGCTAAGGAACAAGACAGTCAGATTAGTCAAGGTCTAGTGGAGTGATGGCAAGAAAGACTGTACTTGGAAAACTGAGGGCAGGATTAGGGACGCTTATCCTGATTTGCTTCATGGTATGTTTTACCTCTATGATTGATTTGTTGTGTACATTATCATAATTTTGAGGACGAAATTATTTGAGGAAGGGAGACTGTAACGATCTTAATTTTTATTTACATTATTTATGACATTTAATTAGGTAAATTAAATGAAATAATGAAATGGTTAAGGGATTGAGATTTGTGTAAATAGGAGTAGCCATGCCTAATAACAAATGAACTAAAGGGAAACTAAATGAGACGATAAGGCTAATAGGTGAGGGGCAAAGTGGGAATAAGACATGTTCTAATACCTTAAAACCTCGCACACTTTCATTCTCACGTTCAAAACAAAAATCAAATACTAAAGGCCGACCACCATTAGACAAAGCTAGAAGAAGAAAAGATAAAGGTCAAGAGGAAGATTAATCAAATCCATTTTGAAATCTCAACTACTTAATCACAATGATAAGGTGAATAAGGTTTTAACTCATACTTTTATTGTTTTCGATTTTAGATTGAAATCTGAATATTTTGCAAAGTTTATTGCCTTGTTTTGATTGTTAAAATGGATATATATATATACATGATTGTTGATGATTTATGCTATTTCTTATGGATTTTATGATAAGTTTTAGTGTGAAAACCCTACTAAATAACATCCAAATGCTTGCAGTTTTATTATAAGGTAAGAAATGATATTTTAGAGACGGATTTCAAATTTCATAATTTTTTGAATTAATGTGAATTTATTATCAATTTTCTAGTCAAGAAAATGGTTAATTGGGTTTAAAATTAAATAAGGCTAATTTATATTGTTTTTGGGTCAGAAATTTACATATGTTAAAATATATCAAAAGTGATTTATGGGAATTTTTGTAGAATTTTCCTAAATGTTTTAATAAGAATATAAAATTAATTAAGGTATGCGACTTAAATGTTTTATATATTTACAAAAAGGAGAACGAACATTTTGTAAATATTTCAAATTAATAAATCTTTGAAATTCGGCATTTGTTTTAGAAAAGATTTCAAAAAAGAAATTAGCAACCAATCATATTTCAATTAGATTTACTTTGTTTTATTGTTTCGCCACTTTCGGCACTAATCTGTCGATTAGGTACTTCCACCTTCATCTCATTTGAAACCAATGCCATGGTATCAAAGACTTGGTACATAGTGAATTAGACATTAACAAAAGGTAATGAGTCGAAATAAGGGGTTCTGAATGGGTTGAAACCTTACTTTGTTTTTAAAAGGAAATGCGTCTACTTTCTTTCGAAAAGAATGCTTTTGACTTAGATAGCTTTCGACTTTGTTAAATGGTTTGAAAAGATGGTTTTGAAAGAGGTTGCGCCTTTTGTTTTAAAAGAAGCTTTCAAAGGGGTTGAAACCCCTTGTTGCCGCTTTAACCTTTCTAAGAAATGCCTTTAGAAGGATACTTTCGCTTTTAACCCTGAGCTGCTTCTCTAATGCTTTCAAAGGGATTGGTTTCGATACCATCCACTACTTTTACTTAGGAAATTGCTTTCGAAAGAGTTGCTTTCGACTTAGTTGTTTTAAGACCCTTTTGATATTTTGAAAGTTAAACCCAAAGGTTTCGAAAGGAATGGTTTCAGATGGTTTCGAAAGGTTCTTCCACGTATTTTAAATTGAATCCAATGCTTTCGAAAGGTTTGTTTTAAGTACTATACTTTAATGCTTTCGAAAGGTAACAAGAAAACTTTCGAAAGGGAGGTCCTTCGGTATTTTCGAAAGGTATATATATAATGTAACGATCCAGAATTTTCACTGTTTGAAATTGGAATATTTAACTGATTTTAAATATTTAAAAATTAATTCTATAGATTTAATAGCTTGAATTTCAAATATAACAATTTATTGATAATTTAATTATTGAATTAAATAATTGAAATCGTAGAAATAATTTAAATTTTGGATTTTTATTTGGGTAAAAATAGTTAAAGGCTTTTGAATTTTTATTAATAAAAATGACGATATAAAACTTTTAAATTTGATTTAAATGCGATTTACTTGATTTTTAAAATAACTCTTTTAACTTAACGAGTGAAAATAGCCTTCTGGGGCACAGTCTCGAAATTCGACTAAACTTGTGTCATTGGATCCGTAATAGTGTATTTTTATCGGATTTCAAATTTTGTAGCGTTTGAAGTTATCGTTTGGTCGTATGGGATAGAAATGCGGAGAATTTGATATTGGAAATTTAATATAGTAATTGGGTTTCAAAAGTTATATTCTGCATGCGATCGAATTAGGCCTCGAGATCTGTTCCATTCCGTTCTGAATAGGGCTATAACATTAGGAACGCTTGGCGGCACATGTTGAAACACCCCACACTTTTTACTATACCAAAAAAGGACACACTAAAAGATGTGGTGCATTGTAGGTATAGCTGAAACTTTACAAAGACTAAGATTCACAAGACAATTAAATAAAAACAGCAAAAACATTTAAACAACAACTTATTTAAAAGTTAAACTTCATAAAATAAGTCATAACCAAAACATGTCTCAAAATACCAAATGCATATGTCTCATGAAAAATACCATCCCAGCCACAATATCGGAGTACAAAATCATCCCTCTCAAATAGTACCAGTACATAAAAATCCAAGTGAAAATTGAAGAAGAATACATGAAGAAGAACTCCGCAATTGAATCTCCAAGAAAGTCCAAAATCCACTATCCCTGCCTCTACTGGCCTATAGGGGAAAAAAAGGAAAATAGAGAAGTGGGTCAGACTAAAAGTCTGGTGAGTGGAAGTAAGTACAGTATTTTTAAGCAAGTTAAAGATGATTGACTTAGTAACAATTTTAGTATAAACGGAAATAAAGGAAAAGATAAAGTTGGAATAAAATACAGTTTAACTGTGTGCTTTGCTTGGATAGTTTTGATTGTCTTGATTATTTGCACTAATCTGAAACTTCTTTGATTAGGCTGAAATCCCAATCTTAGTTTAATTAGGCTGAATTCCTAATTCTACCCTTTGATCAGCCTTCTATATCTGTTGTGCCTACTGCGGGCTATTCTCATCCCGTGGGTCCCACAACAAGAGACACATACTAAGCGCTTGAAACTCAATAGCGACTATCTCCCTGCATTGAGGCCACATACTCGACCACCATTAGGCTCGCGCCTTCTATTGCTCCCTCTTTAGACATCGTAATTTCCCTAAACAATATAAGCATGCCCAGCCTCACCTCCGTGTGTTGTGAGACCACCAGTTCCTGATTGAAGGGAATGCTACCGATATGGGTCGTAACAAACAAAATCTAGTTGCTCCCCTTGTCCAAATCCCCTGATTTGAGCTTATAATTATTGACCACTTATCTACCCTAAGCAGCATAAGTGTGTCCTGAGGGGAATGCTGCCAGTACGGGTCCTGCTTCTTAATTATTGACTACTTATCTACCCTAGACAGCATAAGGGGAATGTTGCCGCTACGGGTCCTACTTCTTAATTACTAACCACTTATCTACCCTAAATAGCATAGAGGTAATGATGCCGCTACATGTCCTACTTCTATCTTTTCTTATTAACTTAGTATAAGTCTTTTTAAATAAGCCTCTTTTGTTATCTCTACTATATTTGCTTATTAACTTATTCTAAGTCTTATAATAAGCCTTTTTCTGTTTGGCTCTAATTATAACCTATGTGTTATAACTTTACTTATTAACTTAACCCAACGGTTAAGTATAAAAATAAGCTTCTTCTGTTATTTCTTCTATTTTTGTTTTTTAGTTATAATTACATATTATAACTATGTTTGCAAATATCTTAAATTTGCCTATTTTAGTCTAAGTCCAATATATTACAGTTCTTCTCATTTTACATCCCATTTTCTGTAAATTCAGTGTTCTTATATTTTAGTACATATTAGCAAATTATTCTCTTCTATTTATTCCATTCGCGTAAAAGGGAATTAAAAAGAAACTGATATTTATAGAAGAAATCCCAACATAGAATAGACGTAAATAAAACATAAATAATAGTAAATAACTGTAAATACTATAAATAACTAGGAAGAATGTAACTAAAAATTAATAATTATAATTACTGAAATAGAATAGCTAGAAGAAAATAGACTAGAAAACAAGTCTAAAATTTACTTAAAAATAAACTGTAAATAAACTTGCATAAAGGTTATCCCAAAATTGTAGAAAATCTACAACTATTGGAAACCCTATTATTTTAAATTACTTAAAATTTTTAAAATTTATTTAAACAGTTACCTGTGGTCCTTAACTACTTTCCTTGGCCTTCTCGAATCCACTTATTGGGTGTAAAATATTTCAATTAAAAACATCTTCTCTTTAGAAAAATATTCCTTTTAGGGTCCAGCCTCTAGCAGTGAATCCAAATGGAGTAATCTAAATGAGAAAAATATCTAGGCCTGGGGTCTTATTTATAGTTTTATTTGTGGATCTCAGACCGTTAGATTTAGAGATCAAATCTGGTGCAATCACGTCATAGGCTCGATAGGAACCGTCAGATGGAAGCATGGACACACGAGAAGGAGTTAAATTTGCAAAATGACGTGTTCGAATCGTTCTGGGAAAAAGAATGCATTTTCACGTAGGCGGGTCGACCTTGGTGTCGACGCATCACTTGGTTTGGTCGACCTTAGGGTCAACCTAGCTATGGTGAGGGTTGACCTTCCCTATATAATTTTTTTCTCTTTCTTTTTCTCATTTCGAGCATATCTCCTTCGTTTTAGCTTGGATTTTGACAATTTATATATGAAAATTGATCAGAAAATTACCATGGACACAATGGGGCAATTCCCGTGGCTCAATTCTGATAATTTCACAAAGTTATTTTATCATTTAATTAATTTGTTAATTAATTACTATATCTTAAATTTTGGGTTGTTACATTCTCCCCTCCTTAAGGGATTTCGTCACCAAAATCTCTAAGGATAGACGAATGAAATAAATGTTTTCATCCAAGTTCTACGACCAACTACTCAAACATCATTCATTACATCCATTGTCCTTAAGTTTTTCTAATCCGATTTATGATACATATGCAAATAGTGTGGTGTCAATGTCCCCAACCAATGCAAAAGATTAGGCAGTCTACTGATTCAGTCGACCTCCTTTTATGCTATCATGTTCGTGCCGTGTATCCAAATGAATGCAAATTCCCTAATGATAACTAATAGTACAATATGCGTGCTACAATCATCATCCAAATGCAACAATCCTGTGATAATATCTATTTATAGCAACCATGGAATAAAGTAAAATTAAAAATACAAATGCGCACACATCCGTATGCATATGCTCTAGTGTCCTAGTTAGGCTGATCCCTAAGAGATAATAATGCCTAGTGTAAGTATATACGTCCATTAGCATCCACCAGCAACCACTTGCAACCACTAGTATCCATCTTACATAACATGTTCTAAAAACATGTTTACATCAAATCCTACCATACGTAGGTTAAATTCCAAGTTCTACCCTCCCAAAGGATAATAAAGAAAAGAACGTAATCAAAACTAAAGATGGAAATATGATATTCAAAATTTATTATCAAAGGGATGTGAATAAGAAGTACTTATTCTTTTCCAATCAAATCAATCTTCTTCGAAGTCTCTCTAACCATATCGGGACCAAATAGCAATTTCTCTATAGATGCTAACCAATACGAATGCGACTTGCACGGTCTTCCTTAAAGAGCTTCAAAAGGTGTCATTCCAATGCTAGTCTGAATGCTATTATTATAAGCAAACTCTACTAAAGGAAGATGATATTCCTAAGTTACTCCAAAATCAAGAATATACATCCTCAACCATGTGTGTCTCACCATCTTACTAATATCACTTTACTATTCTTCTATAGTCTACACACATGAAGCAACAATCTTAGGTTCTTACTAGTGTCCTATACACTTCATGGAAACTTTTATTATTACTTCTAAAAGTAATCGCTGCTATCTCCTACGTCCCTTACACTTTTTCCTTCACACCTAGGAAATGATTACTATTTACTCCACATTTGAAAATTTGGTTTAGTATTTATCATTCCATTTCAAAAATTTAAGCTTCTAAACTTTTAAAATATCAAACTCTAATTTTTTTAAAGTGTTATTTTCAAATTTCCATTAAATTCAAAGGTACTTGGTTATTTAACATTTGTATCATTCTAGACTTACATCCTTACAGCCTTTTTGAATTTACATTATTCCCCAAACTTAGAGGAAAAACATACAAATTCTAAGTTCAAAACTTGTTCCTTCTTTTATTTTAAAAACCTTTACAGCTTTCCATAAAAATCTGGATTTTCAAATTTAACTGTTGCTAAGTTTTTCGCTTCCAAAAACCTATTTACTTTTTCCACCAAACCATTTTTATTTAAGATAACTTTAAAATGTACTCACACGTTTTCAAAACATTTTCTTTTCATAGATTTTCAATTTTGCAAAAACTGGAGTAGATAAGAACAACTATTCTATTAAAAACTCCTTAACTTTCCAATTACTTAACCTTTGAGGAGTTCCTAACTACAAATCGGGACTTTCTACAAAAGCCCTCTACAATATCTCTCCTATCCAACTCTGTCTCTAATTATTACACTTCTAATTACACCTAATGGTTTTACACCTTAATATATTGGAACTATTTTCTTTTATAAGAAACTATTAACGCTAAAACCTTCTATGAAATTTTTAAAAGAAGACTTCATCTTTTTATGAAATTACAATGAACTTATTTTATATTTTTCGAAATAGGCTATACAAAATATGGTGCTTACCATACCTTGTATATCTCTTTCACATATTCCTTATAACTTGCACAAAACAACTTTAATTATGATTTGGTTTCATAGAGAATTTTATCATTATTCATTTCGTTCCAATATATTAAAGTATGTTTAATCTATATTCTCTTACAATAGTCAATTTCTATGAAATTTATTAATTTCCTAATATCTAACTTCTCTTTTCTTTTCAGAAAAACTAATTTTCAAAACTGTTTTAATATATCCATAACTAGAAAACATTTCCTTATACTTACTAAAAAAATAAGTGTATTTACAAACCACTTTATTTCTATACTTAGAAATCATCTTTAAAACATATTTTTATTTGAGCCAAAACAGATGTTGCATAAAACATCGTTACTAAAGCCTAAAAATACTAGTGTATGGATAAATACTAATAAATTTCATATACCGTATAAAAACATTTCCTTTAGGAGTCACCTACCATAACAATAGTGTTATAGTCCGTGTTCCCTTTATTTTTCACGAAAACATCGATTACAACAATAAATGTTGTAACCTATGTTTTCGATACTTAATACACTCTAGGTTTTTATATTTTAAATCTTTATTTACATACAAAGAAACTAGCGAACTATATGTATGCTATATAATTCTTTAAAAAGAATTTCACTTTTAATAAAATTTACAACCAATTTAAATTTCATACCATTTTTTTTCAAAAAACCCAATATTTACTTTCTTAAAAATATTGACAATTATACTTTTTAACTTTTCAATTCTAATATTCATTTTACTAGGCTACGTAAAGTGGATTTTTTTTCTTACTACCTTAGGAGTACCCTTTCTAGACTTTGGTAATCTCATTTCCTTACTAAAGACTTTTGTTCCTATTTCTCTTTTATGCTTATATTTATTCCAAGGCACTACCGTTAAATCCACTTATCTGAAACAATAATGATTTTTGCAATTATTTACACTGGGCTTTGTTTTCTTTCAACTAAATCTATTATACATCTCCAATCTTTGCCTACAACTCTTTGGATTTCCATAATCTGAACCTAAATGTACAAAACCGCTTCTCAAACTCTTTCCATGTGTTGACCTTCTTTATGCCCTAAAACATGCACTTCCTTACGCCAAAAAGTGACACTCTAAGAATTTTGCCTTCAACTGATGAACACGAAGTGTTTAAAGAACTTCCTCTAGGTGAATAGCATGCTCTTACATACTCTTGGAAAACACCAAAATGTTTTCCACTAATACTATACAAACTCATTTAGGACATTTCCAAAAACACCGCTTATCAAATCTACAAAATAGGTTGGGGCGTTGGTTAGCCCAAACGGCATAACCAACCACTCAAAGAATTTGTCTGATGAAGCACTTCACCAATAGCTCACCAATCCACTTAATTCCTTCCTTTCATGTGTCTCACATGCAATGCCACTGGCTTAGCATTATCATTCATATAGATCCTAAAGTCAATCTCTCTCTTAGGGGGTAATCCCCTATCCTCCTTAAAAACATCAGGGAAATACCTAACGACTGTAATCGAACCTAACCCTGCTAGTGATGAATCAAGTGAATAAAGAAAGCTCAACATGACTTGACCCCTGTGGGTTGTAAGAAAACTTGAGAGTCCTACTGTTGTATGTCTCTAGTCTAACGATTCTCTCCTCGCAGTCCAATATCGCTCCATAAGTGGATAACCAATCCATCCCCAAAATCATCCCATACCCCGTAAATCCCAATATATATGCGTCGCAATCAAACTCTACGCCTAGGATAAAAAATTTCAAACCCCTACAAATCATAGATAAATGTGCTGACCCTCCTACGAGGTTTGAAACAACTATGGGGTCTATAACTAGGAAGATATCTAAGTGCAAACAATCAACCAAAGAACTAGAGATGAAAGAATGTGATGCTCCAGAATCCAAAAGAGTCTAAATAGGAAAACCCGAAATAGAAATCAAACCACCACGACTTTCCTAGCTCTATCTAGTCCACTGCTAGAAGGTGCTACATCCAAGCCTATACTTGCACTATAGGTGCGCCCACTCTCTACCTTGTTCTCCAAGGACAAGCTCTACTAAGGTGGCAAGGCTATCCACAACTATAACACATTCCCTTCATCATCTTATTATTACAATCCCATGAGTAATGACCAACCAGTCCATATCTATTGCATTTCCTGCTTTTCTTGATCTACTTATGAGGTCCTCCTTCTTTCCTCTTGTCCTTTTCCTTCTTACTCTTCCACCATAGCTACTTAGAGACTTTTGACTTAGGAACCTCTTTAAGCTCTCCCTTCAACTGTCAAGATGTACGCTGAACTCTCTATCAGTCATCCAATCCTAACAGCCCAAACATTCGCTCTGTATCCTCCCACTTAGCTCGTGCCTCCTCAAAATCCTCTATGCCAGAAAACATCTTGTCTCCCAGACAAGCTAAGTCCTTGCATAGCTTAGAAAAATTGGCTGCTACAGGTAGATAAATGGGATCCCCACCCGTTGGTGTTGTATTGGGCGATTGCCCTTGCACTTCTGATACCGTAACTCTACAAAATCAGTCAGCCATACTATGCAAAAAAGGAAATTTAGGCTCGAAAGAATCGAAAGAAGTCAAACTCGACTTTGAGGGAATTATTATAAAACTCTCTTTTATACTTGAAAAAATATTTCTATAATAAGAGTTTCTTTCTGAAAATTGCTTCTAGTTTGAAGATATGCTACTTTTAAAAATATGTTACTTTTGGAAAAATTCTTCATTTTCAAAACAAGTTTTTAGGAATTCTGCAACCTTAGGCCCTGATACCAAATAAAACACCCCACACCCCTTACTATATAAAAAAGGACACACTCAAAGATGTGGTGCGTTGTAGGTATAGCTAAAATTTTTACAGAGACTAAGATTCAGAAGACAATTAAATAAAAACAGCGGAAACATTTAAATAATAACTCATTTAAAAGTTAAACTTCATAAAATAAGTCATAACCAAAATATGTCTTAAAATACCAAATTCATATGTCTCATGAAAAATACCATCTCAGTCACAATATCAGAGTACAAAATCATCCCTCTCAAATTGTACCAGAACATAAAAATCCAATGAAAACTTAAGAGAATGCACGAGGAAGAACTCCGCAACTGAATCTCCAAGAAAGTTCGAAATCTATTGTCCCTGCCTTTGCTGGCCATGGGGTAAAAGGGGGGAAATAGAGGAGTGGGTTAGACTAAACGTATCGATGAGTGGAAGTGATTACCAGTAATTTTAAGCAAGATAAAGATAATAGACTTAGCAATAGTTCTAGTATAAAAGGAAATAAATGAAAAGATAAAGCCGGAATAAAATACGGTTTAACTGTTTGCTTTGCTTGGATAGTTTTGATTATCTTGATTGTTAGCACTTTTCTGACACTTCTTTGACACCTACTAAGCGCTTGGAACTCAATAGCGACGTATCTCCCTGCACCGAGGCTCCACGCTCGACCACATTAGGCTCGCGCTATTTGTTGCTCCCTCTTTGGACCTCTTAATTACCCTAAACAGCATAAGCATGCCCAGCCTCACCTCCGTGTATTGTGAGAACACCAGTTCCTGACCGAAGGGAATGCTGCCGATATGGGTCCTAACAAACAATATCTAATTGCACTCCTTATCCAAATCCCTCGGTTTGAGTTTCGAATTATTGACCACTTATCTGCCCTAAACAGCATAAGCGTGCCCTAAGGGGAATGCTGCCGATATGGGTCCTACTTCTTAATTATTGACCGCTTTTCTACCCTAGACAACGTAAGGGGAATGCTACCACTATGGGTCCTACTTCTTAATTATTGACCACTTATCTACCCTAAACAACATAAGGGGAATGCTGCCGGTACGGGTCCTACTTCTATCTTTGCTTATTAACTTAGTATAAGTCTTTTTAAATAAGCCTCTTTTGTTATCTCTGCTATATTTGCTTATTAACTTATTCTAAGTCTTAAAATAAGCCTTTTTCTATTTGGCTCTAATTGTAATCTGCGTGTTGTAACTTTACATGTTAACTTGACCCAAGGTCTAAGTTTAAAAATAAGCTTCTTCTGCTATTTCTTCTATTTTCTCTTTTTTAGTTATAATTGCATGTTATAACCATGCTTGCAAATATCTTAAATCTACCTATTTTAGTCTAAGTCCAATTTATTACAGTTCTTCTCATTTTACATCCCACTTTCTATAAATTAAGTGTTCTTATATTTTTGTCCATATTAGCAAATTATTCTCTTCTATTTATTCCATTTGCGTAAAAGGGAATTACAAAGAAACTGACATTTACAAAAGAAATCCCAATGTAGAATAGATGTAAATAAAACGTAAATAATAGTAAATAACTGTAAATAATTAGGAGAATTGTAATTAACAATAAATAATTGCAAATAACTGAAATAGAATAGCTAAAAGAAAATAGACTGGAAAATAAGTCTAAAATTTACTTAAAAATAAACTGTAAATAAACTTGCATAAAGTTTTTCCCTAAATTATAGAAAAACTACAACTATTGAAAACCCTATTGTTGTAAATTACTTACAAATCTAAAATAATTACTTAAACACTCACTCGTGATCCTTAGCTCTTTTCCTTGGCCTTCCCGGATCTACTTATAGGGAATATTTCAATTAAAAAGATCTTCTACTTGAAAAAATATTCCTTTTAGGGTCTAGCCTCAGGAAATGAATACAGATGGAGAAAATATGAATGAGAAAAATAGCTAGGCCTAGGGACATATTTATAGTGTCACTTGTGGATCTCAAGCCATTGGATTTGGAGATAAATCTGGTGCAACCACATTATAGGCTCAATAGGAACTATCAGATGGAAGCATGGACACATGAGATGGAGTTAAATTTGCAAAATGACGTGTTCGAATCTTTCTGGGCAAAATAATGCATTTTCACGTAGGCGGGTCAACCTTGGTGTCGACCTTTTACTTGCTAGGGTCGACCTAGCTGGTGAGGGTCGACCTTCCTTATATAATTTTTTTTCATTCTTTTTCTCATTTCTAGCATATCTCCTTCGTTTTAGCTTGGATTTGACAATCTATATATGGAAATTGACCAGAAAATTACCATGGACACAATGGTGCAATTCCCGTGGCTCAATTCTGATAATTTCACTAAGTTATTTCATTAGTTAATTAATTCCTTATTAATTACTATAGCTTAAATTTCGGGTTGTTACACACCTCGATTGGGATCCGTAAATTTGAGCTAGATATTTTTGAATTTAAAATTATATATGTATATATATATATATATATATATATATATATATATATATGTATGTATGTATGTATGTATGTATGTATGTATGTATATGTTTATTTGACTTGCAGCCTACATTCTTTCACTTCAGCCAATCTACTCCTTATTCCAGCCACCCTATATCACGTGCCTACATTGTTTCCTTATACTTGTCGCTTCCCCCTTCTTTTTATTTAAAACGCACGATTTATAGAGCAAGAGAAAAAAGTGAAAACTTTGAAAATTGAATTCTCTTGAAATACGAAATGGATATTCATGAAACAAGTTTTAAAATTCTTAAATCAATGAACGCTTCCCTTCCATACGCATATGATCATGTGCGATGCTTGTTTGTCCCTTTACAGTGAAAGGCGCGACAACTAGCGTTCCACTTTTACGGAGATTGTGGCCTTGTTAGGCGATTCCAAAGATAGTAGTGTTTCTCAAGGGAAGGCGCTCGTGTGGGATTTGGTGAAGCTCAATTGCTTCTTGCTTGTTGCATTGCTACAGTACAGTCGAATGAAGCATAGTAGGTCGTGTCTTCCCAGACATGTTCGAGCTTCGATTGTGGGTTTCGGCAGGTGCTTTTCATTGAGGGGAGATGGATTGCGAAGTCAGAATTTGATTTCGTTGAGTGAATCTTCATATCAGTGATATATGTGTGTGACAGATATGAGTTTCACCATTCTCATACACATGCAACAAATTAGGGAAGAAGTGAAGTGGTACTGGGCCAGGCCAGAATGTTTTAAGGTAATGGGTTTAATAAAAAAAAGGAAAAAAGAAATTAGTGTTTAATTTAATTTAAGTCGACGAACTAAAAGTTTAATAACTCGTCCATATGAGGTCGAATCAAGGCATGGATTTTTGCTTTGCGATCATGATGATGAGATCTTTGAAATGAAATTGGTTTGTATGGATTTAGAGACTATGGAAATTTAGGCTAAAATGGGAGGTTGTTCGGT
Source organism: Allium cepa (assembly GCA_030765085.1). NCBI lineage: Eukaryota > Viridiplantae > Streptophyta > Magnoliopsida > Asparagales > Amaryllidaceae > Allium > Allium cepa. Next base: position 26,052,116 of record CM060939.1, on the reverse strand, counting down.
TTTAGTTCCAAAATGGAACGTCTCGACGACATAACAAAAACAAAAAATAGTTGTTTCATAGTGCTCGTGAAGTACTAGAATATTTTTATGTAAGTTAAATTTAAAATTATGAAGTGATTTAAATTTGTTGATTGTTGTTTGATAATTTTAATTGATATTTAAATTGACATCTGAATTAACTGATAGAAATTTAAGTTGACGGTTAAACTGAATTGGAATTAAACTGTTAGTAAAATTCTCGATTATTGATAATTGTTTAATTGTTGTAATTTATCGACTCTTTGGATGATGGATTGTAATGGATGCCAATTGGTTGAGACTTGAATGATTAGATGTTCATTTATTTTTATATATCATGTTGTCACCCTGAAATTATCTGGTAGTATATAAACTATTATTTGAATTATTTCGGATAATTAATAAATAGGTTGAAATGAAATGGCGACATCAGAGAATCCCAAAATCCTAGATGAACTGGAGGAAGATGACGAGGTGGATGGAATACGGTTAAACGTAAGGGGAAAACGACCTTCGTTTAGGTTTTAAAACAATCTACTCAGGAGTTCCAGCGATAGGTCAAAAACCTTAAAATCATGGGCGGAGGCGATTGATAATAATATCGAGACACAGGGGAAAATTGATTGTTTTAAGCCGATCAGAGATGGAACTGAGCCATACCAACTGATCGATGAACATGATTATGAGGAATCAAATTATATGTGGAAGAATTCTATATATGCATTCATGGCAGGTAAAAGACCATACTTCATACACTTTAATGAATACATTAGAAGGGTATGGCGACCTACAGGATCATGGGATGTTTTTCCTTGAGAAAATGGTTTTTATCTCATTAAATTTGAAAAGGAAGAGGATTATGAGCGAATATTGAAAGGAGGACCATGGTTCATTAATAGTAAATTGATCATCATTAAAAAATTGAAAATAGATTTTAACTTTGAAAAGGCAATGCTAACTACGTACCCAATTTGGATTAAATTCAACAATCTTAATCTAGCATTGTGGAACAAAGATGCATAGGAAAGATGGCAAGTATAATAGGAAAAACCTCTTGATATAGACGAGTATACCAGGAAGGTTAAAAGAATCAAATATGCAGGAGTCTTAGTGAAAATTAAGGCAGATTCTGAATTACCACAAATGTTAAAGCAATAGATAAGAGTGGTGATGTTTATTCACAGGAAGTTGAATATGAATTCATACCTTTGAGATGTTCTGAATGCAAATGCTTTGGCCACGCAATCACACAAGAATGTAGTGAGATAACAAACCCTAACAAGTTTGGGTACAAAAAACCAAAAGTGCTACAGACACTATCTACATAGATAATGCAGAAGTTGAACCCATGGTGTTCATCACTACTAACACTGGGCAAACACCCTAAAAAGATGTTACAGCTACAAAAATTTACACACAAAATGCTGTAACAAAGGATACAAACCTAGCATATGTGCATCCTGAAGCCAATGTTGTTAAGGACTCTATAGGAGTGATAGAATAAGTTCATCAATATCCGAAGATACAGTTGGATCATTCAGGTGTGGAGGATAATAAGCAGCAACCACATAATCGGAGTATAGAGGAAACAAGTGATAAGGTGGATGATCCTGAAATAATAAATGATAAACAAAAATTAGACATTATCAGAAGAAGAAGAAGAAAAAGAAGAGACAGAAGAAAACTTGTTGAAGTACACAGAAACTAATGACGAATATGAGGAAATGTTTACTATGAAAGGTAAAAAAGTAGCTGATAGAAAAGCTAAGAATAGTATCAGCTCCGATTACAAGGAGCAGAGCTATTAAATCAGAATGACTATTCTATGCTGAAATGTAAGAGGTCTTAATGATGATATTAGAAAATTAGACCTCTATAATCTACGCATTAAATATAAACCTATAATTTTAGCTATATTACAAAATAAATTCATAGAAGATAGCCTGTAAGAATTCAAAAATCAAATGGGTAATGACTGGAATGTCATACATAATAGCACTAATACTATTAAAGGCAGATTCATGGTTTTATGGGACTCCAATGTTTAGACATGCAATTTGATGAATATAGATGAACAACAGGCTACCATATATGTGAAAAATGTAGAAGGAATGGAGATCATTACAACTATGGTATATGTAAGCAATTTGGCCCCAGATAGAAAAAGCTTATGGAAAAAACTAATTGACAACTCAAAAATTATTAAAAAACCATGGCTAATGTCTGGAGATTTCAATGCAGTGTTGAAAATGAATGAAAAACAAGGAGGTCTTACCCTTAAGGTTTTCCAGGTTACTAAATTCAACAACTGTGTATTGGCAGCTGGACTTATAGAAGTGCTCCATACATGCCTAATATTCACATAGAAAAGTGGCGAGTCAAAAAGAATACAGTCTAGACTAGATAGAGCTTTAGGCAATGCAGAATTATTGAACAAGATGCCAAATATAAAAGTTATAGTGTTGCCAAGCTCTACTAATGGCCATTGTCCTCTTTATATTCAATTTAATGATGAAATACAATCACAAAAAGGAAAACCTTTCAGATATGAAAACCATTGGCATCTAATTGAAGGATACAAAGAGGTAGTTGATTTTAATAAAAATCCAAATTCCTGAAGGGAATCACATGTATCAATATATAATGATAGTGAAACAAATGAAAAAAAGATTGAAGGAATGGAATAAAATAAGGCCCAAATTGCATGATGTTATAAAGAATTTGCAAGAAAAGCTGGGAAAAATACAATATCGGTTAGAAGATTAGCCTCAAAATGAAGAACTGAATGCAGAATACTTCTCCAATCAAAAGCAACTAAAGCAACTATTGGGAAAACAAGCCATAGAGATAAAGCAGAAAGTAAAAGAAAAATTGTTGACTTAAGGAGATGAGTGCAGTAAAAAAAATTATACCAAAATGTCTCAAAGTAAAAATCAAAATAAGTTATTGAATTGTTTAAATGAGCAGTGGAAGATCACTGAAAACATGCAATCATCGGAGATTAAAGCTATAGAATGCTTTACAGAAACTTATAACGGAGATTATATTCAACAGATACCTTATACTAACTGCAAAAGAAAGATCTCCAGAGAAGGTGCTTCTATGCTGGCAGTTGCCATTTCAAAAAGGGAGTTGAAAAGTGCCATTTTCTCTATTCATGATAAGTCCAGTCCTGGCCCCGATGGTATGAGTGCACTCTTCTTCAAAATGCACTGGAAATACCTAAAAGAAAGCATGCTCGAAGGTTATTAGGAGGCTTTAAACACGGGTGAATTTATCCAGGAAATTAATCATACTTTTATCACATTGATCCCTAAAGTAAAAAAGCCAGAAAGAACTAAAGAATATAGACCTATAACATGTTGTAATGTTACCTATAAATACTTAACAAGATTATTTGCATTAGGCTCAACAAAGTATTACCACAGATCATATCACAAAGTCAAAGTGCTTTTATTAAGGGTAGATTGATAACTGAAAGTTTGCTAATGGCTCATGAACTAGTGAGAGAATTTAATAAAAAGGGGCAGAAAGGGTGTGTTTGAAAATTGATCTCCACAAGGCATATGATAAAGTGAACAGATAGTTCATTCTACACATGTTACATGAAATGGGTGTTCCAGCTAAGTTACTAAAACTCATAACTCATTGTATATGCACAACTACATTCTTAGTGATAATAAATGGGGTTCCTAAAGGATATATTAAAACTAATAGAGGGATTAGATAAGGAGATCATCTATCCGTATAGCTTTTTGTTGTTGCTATGGAATGGTTTTCTCTTCAAATGGAATTAGCTAGCTATCAGTCTCTAATCAAACCCATATATAAGTTACATCCAGAGGTCAATCACTTGATTTATGTAGATGATTTACTAGTCGTGTTTATATCAAATGCTATAGGCTTGAGCACAATAAAGGCAATATTTAAACAAATGGAGTCTTTAGCATGACATTAGGTCAATGAATTTAAAACTAAGTGCTACATGAACAAGTATTACAAAGTAAAACAGAAATACTAGCACGACATAGTGTGGGAGAAAGAGAAATTGCCAGAGAAATATTTAGGGGTGCCATTTTCAAATAATAATGTTACAGATGCTGAATGTGGCAAGCTCATAGATAATATTGAGAAAAGCTACAAGTCTGGAGGTCAAAATTACTATCATTTGCAAGGGTAATGGAATTATTCCATACTGTTATCACGTCAAAGTTTAGGATCTAGTTGTAGACTTTCCAAATACCAGACTGTTCAATTGCTAAAATTAATTCAGTCTGTGCCAATTTCATATGGTAAGGAGGCATCCATAACTTAAGCTATAATGAATTATGTAGACCTATAGGAGTTGAACTATAAAATCTGTTTGAGCTTAAAAAGATCTATGGACTCAAACTAGCTTGGAATATCCTTAACTCAGATAATATGTGGGCCAAATAGATGAGAGCTAGATACTTGAAAGAAAATTCTGGACAATAAAATCAGATAATAACGCTTCACTCATCTGGAAAAATATTCTTAAGCAAAGGGAGAAACTAAAAGAGTCAGTTGAAAGACAAATAGCAAATGGTCAAGGCAAAGATTTGTGGAAGGACCCCTGGATTAGAAACAAAAGCCTTTTGGAGAGAATGGGACAGGAAAGTTTTTCAGCAAATAATACCTCAAAAATACAAGTTGCCAGCATAATTCACAACCAAACATGGGAGCCAGAAAAACAGTTGATAACTAGAACCCTAAAGCAGGAAATTGAGGAAATTTCACTTTTCATAAATAGAAAAAATATGTATGGGCTAGGAAAAACAATAGTAATGGGCAGTTCAAAATGAAGGACGTCTGGGAAGACAATCGATAACACCACTCAACTGTTCAATGGCATAAGGTGATATGGAGCGAATCTAATTGCCCCAAAATGGCTCACACTACTTATCAAGCAATCAAAGGCATATTAACTACAAAAGACAGACTCAAAAATTGGGGGATAATAGGCGGAGACACATGCAATTTATGTAGATAGGGGATTGAAACACATTGACACTTATTTTTCGAGTGCAACTATAGTAAACGAGTCCGGGCTATTCAGAAACTTAAAAACATGCAAATAGAAGAAGTGATGAGTTTAAAAGATGAAATTAAATACCTGAGTAACCAGACAGACCTCACGAACCTTATAAAGGAAATCGGGAAAATTGCGCTGACAATAACTATTTGGCCTCTCTAGAGAGAACAAAATGTACGGACTTTCACCATAAACAAATAAAAGACAGTGGTAGAACTATCGAAAAGTATCCCAAGAGAAGTGAAGATTACTATAGGAAGAATCGGGATAATTTCCATCTCAGAGGCAAAAGAAATATAGCTACCGGAGAACTGGAAGTGAAAGGTTTCGAGGCCAGGAAATAGAGCAGACAACGAGGAGCCGCTATAGATCGAAGCTGTTGAACCCTAAATTAAACTAGGAATTTTTTGTGTTAAGTTATGTTAGCTATCAAACTGTCGGATGAGTTATCTCATATATTACTCTGTATATTTGCGGATTGTAATTCCTTATGGGCCGCATAGCCCAATATAATTCCATCAACCAATTTTCAATAAAAAGATATATATCGATGACAATGATTTGGATTGAAATGATAAATATCCATCTCTGAAATTGATATCCAAATAATTGATTCAATTGGACGTAGGATAGAAAATTATATACAAACGTCAGATTGGTTAAATTAAATGATTCTAGGATTTTGAATTGAAATTATTTAAATTGATTTTGATTATTTCTGAAATAAAATCGAATTTGTGGAAACGGAATCATTTTTGAATCGAGCTTGAAAAGTTAAAAATGAACTTGTCAATCGGAATTGTTTAAAGAATCGAGTTCGAAATTTTGATGTTATTTGAAGTAAATATGATATTTTAAAATGAAATTGATTTTGAAGCGAATGTGATGTTTTGATATCAAATATGAATCGTTTTCGAAATATAAAAATAGCAATTGATGTTATAAACAATGTTTGGTTGTTAAAGTGACTAGGGCCTCTTATTGGCATACTCTTTGTCAATATTGGAACCACTTTAACTATGTGTACGTGGAGGAGACTCTAGAGCGAAGTGGTTGGATTTGGGATCGTTTACTGGATTTGAAGAAAAGGAACAATAATGGATAGACCTTGGCACTTGTGCCAATTTGAAATGACTAAAACAGGATGGCTTGACAAGGCTAAGGGGGATCCGTTCTTCGGCTTTCTTGGACACGGTCCATATTATTACTCTTGTTGTTGGTTTCGATTGGTGCACCTTGATTTGGGATAGCCTCCCTTTTGACTCGATATGGGATGGATGGACGAGGTGGGCGATCATGGTTATGATGCGTTACCACCAGCCCTACGACCCAAAGTGGTAGTATTCTACCTTGGGCATTGCCTCACATGCCTTGTCATACTTTTATCCTTATACGAGACCATTACGATTTTGATTTAGTGTTGTTGTATCATGGCTCATCCTTATCCATCGACGGTTTACTGATATTTTATATGCAAACTGTATGACAATGCTTAAAAATGCATTAAGGGTGATCAATGTAAAGCCTTAACGCTAAGAAAAATATTTATTTTATTGATTAAACATTATATATGTAGCATATTCTACTACATATAAATATTTTGACGGATCCTTAAGAGATGGAAATCCCATAACATCTCTTGAGTTATTGCACGCACATTGTACACAGGATAGGAATGTAAAACTCGTAAACATCTCTAACACCATGACACCCATGTTATATGCGATATCGATTTGACTCGCATAAGAATATTTCAGTCCTAACTCAATTTTTTTGTATTTTCATTACGCTTGAGTCGGTCCTCAGTATTTCAGCGCACCGAAGATCATTTTCTAGAGGATAAAGACCAAAATTTAGTAGATTATTACTATGATATTTCCCTGCATCATATTGTTATGTTGCATTATATATTTATCCCTGTTGTATATATAACTCTGATAAATGTTGTATAAATTATAATCAAATGTATAATATAAACAGCTTCATGAACTGTTTATTTGATTATTATATTTTATCGTTCCGTTGCGAGATTTTGTGTTTGTTTTCTTCTTATTTCCTAATTTTTCTTAATTAAACCCATTTATTATCTATATTCTAGATTGATTAAGTTGGACATGTGTGGATTATTGTCGATTTAAACCTTTCGAAATATGGGTCGTCACATATAAGGTTTCGAAAGGTTGATTCCCTAGTGTTTTCGAATGGTTTACCTTAGTGTTTAAATGGAAGGATTACAATGGTTTAAAAGGCATGTTTAAAGTGTTTCAAAAAAGGATGTCTAAGGTTTATAGAGCTTTTGAATAAGATGTTTTCAAATTTTTTCAAAAGGACTACTACCAATGGTTTCGAAATATATGTTTTGGCCTTTAGGCCTAAGGTTATAAAGTAAAGTAGGTTACTTGTATCGAAAGGGGTACTTTTAATGGTTTCAAATGAGGTACTTTTAATGGTTTCAAAAGAGAATTGTTTAAAGGTTTAAACAAAGATTTCGAATGTTTTCACCAATAATGTTTTGAGTAAAGCAATATCATGGCAAAGAGATTGGAGTAAAGCAAATGTTATGTTTTCCTTGTTTAAGTATGATTTAAAGGGATTAAATCAATTTGATGATTTAAAGGGATTAAATCAATTTACAATGGTTTTCAAGGAAAATTTAAAAGGTAGTTAACCCTAAGTAAAAGGAATCAAATATTTGTATACCAGATGGGACTGGTGTAGGGTTGCAACATATACATTAGCTTTAGTCCCAAGCTAATTTTAGTCCAAAATTCTAGTGTGTAGGGCGTAGTCATGGATAAGTTATTAGTAAGCCCAAAAAACCATTAGGATCAGGTGACTCTTGGAGAAATAAGTTAAGGACAGACCATCCAGCAGTATGTCTAATAGTTGTTATATAATCTATTTAGTTTGTTTGGTAATCCCAAGTCAGACAAAGGTTAGTAGTTAGCCAAACAAAACTGCATTGTTTTGGATAGATGGTCCATTTATTACCTATTTTGAGCATATATGATATTTTCTATTATTGATATAATCAGTTTGATCAACCAGTTTGGTTGCAGGATTTTGATTTGAAAAAAAGATATGTTTTAAAGAGATATTAGTAAGGGGAAACCCGTTCCACTAACCTGCATGGTCTCACTTAATATTAGTAAACCGAGATGTAATAGTATTATTCACACCAGGCTTTACGTCTGACTCAAAGTTTATGTTTTTCCCCATAAACTCTCGGGTGCTCAAAATTAATTTGAGTAGACTGAAAGTTTGGGTTTACAGGTTCATTAGATGGGCAAGTAAAGCTTCCAAAGATGAGCAAGAGGCCGATGTTAGTTATATTTAGCAGTTGCTATTTTTGTTTATTCTGCTGTGATGTATTAAGACAGTTTATGTCTATATGGTACTATGGTCATCCAAAGGGGCACTTCATATGTCGCTATTGGCGTATTTATGTAATAATTATATTTGATCTGAACCTGGGAAATGATTGGGATTAATTAATGGAATATGAAATATGTTTTGTGAAAGGTAATCAAAAAAGTTATCTTTTTAAAATCTATGATTTTGTTTCATATTCATGTGCTTCTGATATTATGGATACTGGTAACATTACCGTATTTTGTCCTCAGAAGTTAATACTACAAGTTACTGCAACATCTATAGCGCTTAGCTTTGGGCCTCAATATAGGGGATGTTACACTAATGTAGGAACAAAATCCACAGAGGCATAGCAGTAAATGTATTCCTATTCCAGGAGGCATACGGAATAGCAAAATGATTTAGATTACCTAACTAACCTTTAACCGAAAGCACAAGGCCTTTACCCTAAATATGGTAATACGGCTGCTTATCTTCTTCATCTCCATCAACATACTTATAAAGCCTACAATCTTTAGGGTTAAATCTCATTTTTGAAGGCTCACAAATCCAAACCTGCTCAGACGAACCCTAAAAGAAATCGACCAAGGTAGGAGCCAAATCCAGAATACCTGAAGAACTATCATCAATAACAACAATAGAGCGAACATCAATGACAGAAGACACGATGTCAAGAGGTGAAAAACAATAATAACAATAGAGTGAACATCACTAACATCAACAAAGGGAACATCAATGGCCGAAAATGCAATAACAGGAGGCATGCACAACACACCAGGGCAAACTTTAAGGCCTACTGTATGACAAGGCGAGGAAGAGGGATCCTAAGTGAATGTGGAATGGGTAGGACATCAGATTATAAAGTAAATGCTTCTACAAGGTGACCAAAAGTGTGACATTTCTGGTTTCCAACTATAATGAACATCGACAACTGAAACATAGCCCTTTGCAATGAAAATAGATATCTTAGAGCGAAGAGGATTATTTGGAGTTACTTCAATGAGAACTTTATCATACACAAGCTTGTTTCGAGCAATAGTATTAGCATCTAAACATCTGAGTTTTCCAACAACACTCACTAACCAATTTAACCCTATCATTGGCTACAAAATAGAAGGTACATAAGACAAATGAGCCCATACTAGATACAGAGAATCTGTTCTTTAGAGTTATCAACCGTAGGACTCTAGAGGGTAATAATGAAGGATTAAATAACTATAATGAAGGGATATGCCATAAACACTCAGATCCTTTCTTTCTTCCTAGAGCAATTGTAAAAGAACAAGCAGTTATCAAAGTGCACATGAAGTCTGTCTTTAATATTCCAATGCTGACGGCAATGTTAAAAAACTACTTGATAAGGAGGGCTAGAATTCAAAAAATATCCCACTAGTTACTCCTACCAAAAAACAACCCCTACATCCAAAACCTTCTATGGGGAAACCAAAGCATCATCTACTTCGTCAATATCAAAGGAGCATGGAACATAATCACCTGCATTCGTTGGCATCAAGCAAAAGAGAGATGACCACTTGGAACTGGTAACAGTAGAAGGACCCATATCTTTGATATGCAAAGAAGGAGAAAACACAGTAGTTTGATTGGACTTAGGAAGATGAGTAGTAGTAGGTTTCAATCGGACATTTGCACAAACATTTTCCATGCGTACTTCACAGTCTCAACCATGTGCATACCTACTTCTTTAACACCCTCAACCATAACACTAATACCCAAATCATCATCAATGTTGTTGTTAACAGTTTCAACCCAATTCCCTAACAAAAAAATTATAGCCAACAAAAAGGAGAGAGGAGTACCCAACATCGTGCCTATAAGTAGTCTCGAAGTAGAAGAGGTTCTAGGGTTGTATCGATTTGAAGTCTCTTCAAGTTGGTCAAATGCATTTGCCATAGCTAAGGGGGATGCTAGACGATCTGGAAGACTGACGCGAGTAGAAGAAGTAGCTACCAAAGGTGGGAATTCAAAAAAAGAGGCTAATTTATCAAGAAAAGAATAAACGAGATTTGGTGGGATGGATGACGCGTTGAAAGGGCGACATGATCTAGTAAAGGAAGGAGGCGGGGTATCGGCACTATTTGCAAAAGACATGGAAAAGGGACATAGGAGAGAAGGTAGAGGCAGGCGAAAAAACAAAAGGAAACTAATTTTTATAATAAATAATAGTGTGTGTGTATCAAATATCCGAAAAAACTAATTTTTTTATTACTACCAAAAACTACATTAACAAAATTAATTTTTTTTAAGTTTTAAAATATATATTATACGGTGTTAAACTTTAAAAATTAAATTTAATATTTAAATACATATAACATATTGTTATTTAAATTTTCAAAAATAAAAATGTTTTTTTATTTCAGGCCTAGAGTATGTGTAAGGAAACATGCATAATTTTTTTTCACTTTAATACACACACACATACTACCATTATCGTGTGATAATCCATTGATATACCGATTCGTGATATTTTTAACAAAATAACATATATAACAATACTCATATAAACATTATAATATAATAATAAAAAGAACACCTTTCACAAAAGAATGAAGCATGCATTTTGAAATGAAGAAGTGAACTCCTTAAATCCATTTCCAATCCTAAAGTGGCTAGCTTCCAAATTGCCTTACAACCGATGATCGAATCGAAGTGATTTGATATGATTTTGTACTTGGATTTTTCTTGCTGTTAAAAGCCATGGCTGGTCTCCCTTCCTGTAGTTGTAGAAGTGAAAGAAGTCTTAGTTTAACTAAGGGAGAGGTGGCTTAAATAAAGGAAATATAAGAGAGAGAAATGTGGATCTAGATCCTCTTTGTTCTCTTACTCATTCTCTCCTTTATTTATCATTCAAAAGCCACTTACCATATCAATATATGGCCGGCCTCAATATAGCCATCTATAACTGGCTATCAAAGCCTCCACTAATGCTTTATAAAAATATTCCAATCCCAAACAATATTTGTTGTATTTAAATTTGATTTAAACGCGCATTGATATCGTATATCAATTAGTGTTAATATAACTGTTATATAATACACTATTTAATATTATTCAATACACATCAAATGAAATTTATAAGTAATATTTCATAAATATTAATTAATTTATAACAGCTACAAATTAATTAAATCAGATGGTAAATGAAGTATTTAAAGTTTCAGTCGTGTGACGCTTAGGTGTAAATCTGGTCAGCGATTAATATCGAACAATTTGAATATCAAAGCTCACATCACATAGTAGGTTATATGATATGTTGGCTAAACTTATCACTTATTTTGTTCTGATAAAATCAATTTTTTCTTTGTTAAGGACTACCCGATGGTGACAGTTATTTACACCAATTTTCTTCGTCAAATCCATGTCACTTTGGACTTATGGAATTTGGTAGCCTCTGATAAGCGAGGAGACAAAACATCTCTTGTATAGTGTTTCATTTTCAATGCTTACACTCAATCCAACAATAGACACTATAACACGATTTAACTATAATCAAAGCGGAACTTCCATATTAAAGATCAATAGTATTATCAGGTCAACAGAACTGTGAATTTTATCATTTCGAGATTTTCTGTTTGACCTTAGTTATTTTAACTAACATAAAATTATCAAGTGAGTCGTCCAATAATTATCCAATAACTATCATTACGTAGCCCTTTGGCACCCCTAGCAGACATGAGTTACTGTCCAACATTTGGTGAGCGTTATATACTCTAGTCTCAAGGGATGTATCGATATCCAGTATCGCTACATCTTGACAAGGAATATTTAAAATGATATGTTTAATTTCATTGTAACAAATTACTCATGGTTATAATATTATGTAACTACAATAAAAAAATACCACCTACAGATTTTCCATTAAATATATTTTTAATTGAATAAATTAATTAATATAACACATTATATTAAGTGTATAATAAAAAGAAAACACCTTTTACTTCGAACAAGATTGTTTATCAAGTTAGGTATATGTAATAAATTACATAATTACCCCTAGTGCATAACCCTAATTCTATCAAACACATCAAAGCAACTAGGTAAGCACATTCATCATATTATATGACCATACAAAATAGGTAATAACACTTTAATGTGCATATAAAATTCATCAACTCTATTTCTCTTCTAATGTCAATCAAATGTTAACCAAATACGAATATCTACAAGTGACAATAAAAAACATAAATAATAATCACAATAGTTACACATCAAACAATAATAATAGCCATCGTCGATACCAATAGCCATAGATGCTAATGATTAGTAAATTCAAAGCGTATGTACCACCACCAGTATATACCAACAAATAATGCTTACCCATTCAAATGCAAACCAATGGTAATCATCCCCAAAATAACACGTCTGTAATAATAAATTCTTCTCACTTATAATATTACTACTCTCATAATAGAAGTAGTAAAAAAAAATGTTTTACGTTACATTTTTAAAGTTTATATAATTAATATCATTTTATTTGCACTAGAAGCGGGCAAGCACCATAATTGAATGAAAACAAAAGTTAAAAATAGTAAGAAACAAGATATAATAGAGGGAATATACAAATGTTAAAGTGGTCCGACTTGAATCTGAAGCATGCGCCCACTGTCAACATAATTTCAGATTACTTTGCGAATTATAGCCAAATTTTACAACAAAAATAAAGTAGAACTTCAAAAATGTCAAAGTCTCCTTGTAAATCTGAAATAGAATCAAAAGTTAAAAAGTCCTTTTTTTGTTAATGGTATCCTCTATTTATAGATGAAATCCATCATCAAAATTTTGGAATCCAGTTTGAACGTGCAAACATCTCTAGATTCGCACTTCTAGCACGAAGAATAGATCAAGCCATATAAAATCCAAGAATCAATATGGATCGATATCGTCCCATTCCTTTGATTCCCTCTGGTCTTTGCCTTTCTTTGGTAGAAGTTTACCAACTTCCAAATATTGAAATCTTCGAACCACTATGGTTCTGCACTGACCCATATAGGCTGGTACCGAACCATGTCACATCATCCTATTGGGTTTTTTCAACTCCAAATATACTCCAACATGAAGTGGAGCGGGTCCCCCATTTCCCTGGATCGTTTGGAACTGACACATATGGGTCGATGCTAATCGATATAGCTAATGTATTTTTCTCACTCTCTCTCCTTAAGCACTTAAATCTTGGTACTCTTGATATCTTCCAAGCTTTTTAATGTATTTTTATTATTTCACACCCTCGGTTTATCGAATTGTTACTTCGTTCAAATATCAAATAACACTTGCCTCCCAAAGAATGCTTCTGTTAATACAAAGCATGCTTTGGATTGAGACAGGCGGTTGAATCCAAATCTAGTTCTACGAAGATGCTTCTATCGTCTGAATCATTTTCATGATACGTTGCATTCTTTTGAAAATATGGGCATACCATTTCAAATAGTTGTAGAGTCACTTCCTTTCGATAGATATAAAAGTTGAAATCTACCATCCGAGTTAATATCCATTTTATTGTAATGTCATTTATTCACCGTCAGCATTTTAGTTCATTCACTTTTCATTTAGTTTTTAAAATAACTTCACATGTCAGCACTGACCTATCAGGTTCGGTATCGACTAATTTTTCTTGTGTTATATAAATATAACACTTATAAAATTTTCAAATTTCAAATTTTATTTTCCAACTTTCTTCTTCCTTTACCTTGCAACCTTTTCCTACATGATTTCATCACCATCGTTACAAACTCCACCACAATGCCTTTAGTTTTTGATAAAAAAAACTATCGCCAATCCACATCAACAACTCTAATCAAAAGAAACAAAGCTTTAGATCTTAAGCTTCCTCCAATCTCCAATGTTGTTATTTTTTATTCTGGATCTCTATTTTAACTTTGAAGGTGGAGGCTACCACCATACTCTTTTAGCCATTGTGACTTCACTCCATTACATCACCTTTTAATCACCTCTAACTCAACTCCATGTCCAAGTCCATCTCTACTATCACTGCCATCATATTTCCTCCATTAACCAAGAGATATTTCAATAGGTGGAGATGGTGGAGATTTGGAAAATATCATCTTGAATTATCTATGGAGATCAATCGGTCTTGGGTGTACAAATGAATTGATTTATGAAGTTACTTCATTGGACACACTACGACATTCAATAGGTCCAAGCACAACTCATTTTAGGATTCTCACCCTATATACACTTAGATTTAATCATCATATATCTACAATCCCATAAAAAAGCACCATACCACTTTGAAGACTGGTTTCATTATCGTAGTACTTGGGATAATGGGTAACATTTGACACATAGTTCCATCATGTGTCAGAGCTTGTTTTCCAAATCAAGTAGGCTGCCTATACTGAACGCACCTATTCATCATGCCAAGGACATGAGACATGCTCTACATAAACTTGATCACATATTGCTACTCGGTCGATGTGTGGAACCAAATTAGTCAACACATGTCGACATCTGTTTGATTCATTGCATTGGTTACATGAAACTCAGTCATTGTAAACAACAAATTGAAATCATAGCTGACCATGCTAGTATATGAAGCTTTCATTATTAAATTAAATCTCTTAGAAATTCAGGGCCTCTCTTTGTTATAGTAGGCCATTCTACGCCTCTATTAGCAGGTACCTCTTCTATGCCAACTTCTACCTCACCTTATCTAGGGCTAGGAAACCCTGACACTGAATTTAAAAATCGCAACCTCTAGCTCCACACATGCCCCTTGGAAATGAAATAGCCTCAGATTTAGGTTTTGTAAGCATTACAACCTTCGACAACACAACGAATTCTCCAGTCCTAAGATTAATGGTGGAAGATGTCAAAAGGATTTGTGATTGTCATGGCATCCCTCTAAAAGAAATAGTAGTCCCTTTACCAATTCAAAGGTCACACAATCCCCTTGTGGGCTACACAAAATGTAAGAGATATAATTGCCTTTTCGTAGCTTCTCCACCAATCATGCATTTTGTGAGGTTAACGCTTCAATTAATCAGGCTATCTTTGACTCAACTACACTAAATGAATATGCATATTTGAACTGTATATATATGGTCTTCGTCTGACATCTGGGAATGGTGCCAACCTTTGAAAATATTGGATATCTTTACCACTTAAAAAAAAGGTCCAACGACCCATCTTTTACCTTTATGGAGTCATACCACGGTTGCCAAGTTGTTATCGACCTCTACAACAAGCTTGCTAAATTCAAGGATAAATACTTCTTAGTCTGATGCCTGGACAGTTTCTCTAAAATATGGATGACTGGATGTAAGCTCCAAATCCTTACACCTTATCTCACTGGAGTTCACTTCACATAATTTCTTAATGTTCTCTTGTTCTTCTTCCATATATATCCCTCTAAGAGTTACCAATACTACTCTGGCACACATTATTCAACTCCTCGAAGAAGTCTCAAAAGAGGAAAAGAAAAGAACAAACTTGTTTACTGACTTACGGCTATGCAACTTACAGTAGGAGCACAACAGGAAAAGAGTCGGCACCCTCGGCTTTCGAAGCTGCTCAACCGACACCAACTACTCAAGAGGTCGTGGATGAACCTCTTATCCCCACACATCAAGACATTCGAAATATGGACGAGGATGTTTAAAGTATCTATGATGAAAGAGTAATAGGAATGTTGGAGAAGAAGTAGACAGAGAAAAGGAAGAAGAAGAAGGAGACAATAAATACAAGGAAGAGGAAGGAGACAACAACGATGAGGATGACAAAGAAAAGTGAATGGAAGAAACAATCCTTGGGACTACACTAAGGGAAGAGTGTCTCTTCATTTTTATTTTATTTTCATAGTTTATTTTTCCTTTTTCTTTCAAAATCTCAAAAAAAAAAAACCAAAACAAATTTTCTTTTGATTTATTTTTAAAGAAACACTATAGGATAAATATATGGTTTTGGTATACTAAATTGAAATTTTTGAAAATTATTTGTCTTAACAAAAATAAAAATAAAGTTTGATTACAAATAACAATGGTTTAACTAGTATATAGGAAGATTCACACGTGTCAATTATGAAATATATCCTAACTGAAAATCTTTGTTTTAAAAGTGGTTGATTTAAAGTAAAGATATAACTTTTTTTTGTCTTCTAAGTTAAATGGTGCTAAGATGATTTTGCAAAACTCTATCTCTCTTACATAATAATAATAATAACAACATCCAAAGTATTCACTGTTATCCCGCCTTTTGGTAAGGCCGTGACACCAAAAAGTTGATTGGGAATCAAGAACAGTTTGTCCCAAAGATTGGTTATACACTGTTTCGCTATGGATATCAATGAATTTTGTCTGAGTCTGGATCGGGCTGCAATTTGACAAGACATGACAAGAAAAACTATGAAAGCCAACGTTCCAAATTTTAGGTCAATCGGAGTTCGTATGCTCAAGATATGTTCGATGCAATTCAAGCAATCAATTGAAGGGTCTTGTTCGTATCCATCAAGTGAAGGGTCTTGTTCGTATCAATCAACTGAAGGGTCTTGTTCGTATCCATCAAGTGAAGGGTCTTGTTTATATCCATCAACTAAAGGGTCTTATTCGTATCCATCAAGCCTCCACTGTTCGTATCCATCAAGCCTTCACTATTCGTATCCATCAAGCCCCCACTGTTCGTATCCATCAAGCCTCCACTGTTCGTATCCATCAACACAATAGTGATCGATACGAACAGTGCAACATCGATCGATACGAACAGTGCAACATCAATCGAGCACGAACAGTGCAACATCGATCGAGTATGAACTGTGCAACATTGATCGAGTACGAATAGTGCGACATTGATCGAGTACGAATTGTGCAACATCGAACGAGTAAGAACAGCAACATCGATCGAGTACGAACAGTGCCACATCGATCGAGTACGAACTGTGCAACATCGATCGAGTACGAACAGTGCAACATCGATCGAGTACGAACAATGCAACATCGATCGAGTACGAACTATGCAACATCGATCGAGTACTAACAGTGTAACATCGATCGAGTACGAACAGTGCAACATCGATCGAGTACGAACAGTGCAACATCGATCGAGTACGAACTGTGAAACATCGATCGAGTACGAATACTGCAACATCGATCGAGTATGAACGGTGCAACAACGATCCATACGAAGGAGACAGCCTTTGAAAAACACCAACTTGCATCAATCATATCTCACAATCTACAAGTCCAAATGCTATGAAATTTTCAATGGAGCTTACGTATAAGTTAAGGAATGTTCATGCCAAGTTTCGACTCCATTGGACAAAATCTTGATCGATACGAATTACTTACGTATCGATCACGGATAGAGCCAAAAATTCATGGGATCGATCACGTGGGCCCACTCCGTGCCAGAAGAAGTCTCCCAAAATCTGAGCGAGATATCAGACTCCTAGGCTATAAATAGAACCCCAGGGGCCTACAGAGAAAGGACCATGGGTTCTTCTACGTTCAGAGTCTGCCAGATTCATCATTGTACTCGAATTTTACTACAGTAATCAGTTGTAACTTGTCATAACCAGCAAGTATACATCAATAAAATCATCAAATTCAAAGTGGACGTAGGCTGAATTGTCGAACCACTATAAACTCCGTGTTCTTTACTGCTTTCTTCTTAATTTTCTGAGTGTTCTTCATTTTTAATTCTCTACATACTTATTATCTGTGATCTGTGATTGTAAATGGGTGCTTTCATCGACAATTGGATGTTTGTGACCAATTTTGGTGCAAACATTTTGGTGCTTTCACTGAGAAGGCTGGCATTCAGGAATTCTACCGCTTGGAATTAAAATTTGAAGGCTTGAAGACTTAGATCCGAACAACTATGATGAGGCAATCAGCAAGAAGACAAAGAACGGAGAGGAGTTATCATGAAGGGAGTCAAGAAGCCTCCTCAGGGGCTAATCAGACTTCAGCTTTCATTACTAAGGATGATATGGAGATGATGATGGGAGCCATGCATGAAGAGCTATTCAAAAGGCAAGAAGAGATGATGCAGAACATTCTCAGACGAATTGAGAAAGCAGGATCAGCTGGAGCTATTGGAGTTCAGACCAACAAAGCAAGACCGAAAGGACCGAACCGAGAACCAGATAAAGCGGGACCATATGGGACAACCCTTGAATTAGGAGGCGCACCTAGGAGCGTGTTGATCCAACCTTAGACATGATACCGGTTGAGATTGGACCGCAAGGAGCTAACGGAGGAGCAGATGCTCGTCCAGAAGAGCAGATTTCAGCAAACCCTCGTGAACTCAGGGGGTAGATCGAAGGCAATGTACAAGGATTATAGCTTGGAGATAGTGATAGCATGGCAGAAATGGTCAGACGAGCCATGAGAGGCAGATTAGTAAACATAGATCTAGAAGATGTGAACAGGAGTCCTTTCTCTCCTGTGATTAGAATGGCTACAAATCCACCAGAATTCAAACTACCAACATGGAAAATGTATGATGGGAGGACAGATCCCGCAGTTCATCTGACCGGATACATGAGGCATATGGAGGTAATGGTGGCGTCGGAGGAGGTCATGGCCTTGGTGATTCCCATTATATTTGATAGACATAGCGGCACTATGGTTCAGGCAGTTAGAGAGCGGTTCCATTAGAACATGAACCATGTTGATTGAAAAATTTATGAGACAGTTCAGAGTTCATATTTCAAGGCCCAAGAGTATGATGAGTTTGACAACATTGAAGCAGAAGGCAGGAGAATCTTTAAGAAGTTTTCTGACACGATTCAACGCAGCAGCAACATCAGTGGATTGACCAGATCCATCCATGGTTATGATGGCAGCTGTATCCAGAATAGATGATGACACAGAGTTCAAGAATTTGTTGACTAGAGATCCACCTATGGATCTAGGAGAGTTTTATCGTGAAGACGAAAAGTTTCTACGATTGGAGGATGCAAATGCTGAAAGAGAGGAAGGAGAAGGAGTTGATGTTTATGCAGTAAAAGGTGGAGACCCACCCATGAAGGATTCTGGCAAGGATAAAGGGAAGCGGAAAACGGAAGATAATGATGACAGGTCAAAGCGACATCGTAGGGAGTTGCGTTTCACCACTTATTCAGAGTTGAATGAGAGTTTGGAGCGAATCTACCAGGATACCGGGGGGAAGATTCCTTATCAAAAGCCAATGAGAAGGGATCCGCCCAACAATAAAAGAAGATCCGACAAGTATTGCTTATTTCACAAGCTGAATGGTCATAACACGAATGATTGCAGACACTTGAAGGATGAAGTTGAGGGGCATATCTAGAATGGTCAGTTATCGCAGTTGTGAGAAGGGAAACCACGACGGTGAGACAAGAATGACCACCGCCTGCACCAACTGAGGACGACTCAGGATCAAGGAGTCAGCTTATCATCAACTGATTGAAATAATGATGAATAAGTGGAAAACTCCACAACGACACGATAAAGTCATTTTACACACGTACAGGATCACGAACGATCCTCAAGCATGCTCTGATATGACTACAAATCGCATCAGTGTAGGTATTTGCACTTTAACGTCCCTGATTTGTTTTTTGTTTTCCATTTCTCATGTTTGGACTTGATTTTGTTAGACATTTCTGTTGAAAGACTTATTTTGAATGTAAATATGCCTTTTGTGATTCCATAACGGCTAAGCCACTTACACATATAAGGGATCGCGAACGGTCCTTAGGCACGCTTTAAGATGGCGATAAACCACCATAACCAACAACTCAGAAACTCACTCGAATGTGAAATTTGACAATAATGATACTAAGTCCACTCCGGGCACACACAACTCGCCTCAAATGGCACTCGATCACGAACGATCATAATTCGCCTCATAAGGAACTCGACCGCGAACGGTCACAATTCGTCTAGAATGACACCCAATCGCGAATGGTCGTAATTAGTCTAGAACGACACCAGACCATGAACGGTCACAAATCGCCTCAAACGGCAACCTGACCGCGAACGGTCACCATTCACCGCGAACGTCACCCGACCTCGAACGGTCATCAATCGCCTCGAATGACATCTGATCACGAACGATCACTATTCACGGTCAGACAAGATTATCAATTTCTTTGTAGATCATTAACAGGATATGAACATCCAGCTTATCGAACTACAAAACACACCTTCCTATTGCAAGGCATGTTTTGGTGGGCAAGTGTTATCCCGCCTTTTGGCAAGGCCTTGACACCAAAAAGTTGACTGGGAATCAAGAACAGTTTGTCCCAAAGATTGGTTATACACTGTTTCACTATGGATATCAATAAATTTTGTCCGAGTCCGGATCGGGCTACAATTGACTAAGCATGACAAGCAAAACTATGAAAGCCAACATTCCAAATTTTAGGTCAATCAAAGTTCGTATGCCCAAAATATGATCGATGCAATTCATGCAATCAACTGAAGGGTCTTGTTCGTATCCACCTAGTGAAGGGTCTTGTTCGTATCCATCAAGTGAAAGGTCTTGTTCGTATCCATCAACTGAAGTCTCCACTGTTCATATCCATCGAGCCTCCACTGTTTGTATCCATCAAGCCCCCACTGTTCGTATCCATCAAGCCTCCACTGTTCGTATCCATCAAGCCTCCACTGCTCGTATCCATCAATCCTCCAATGTTCATATCCATCAAGCCTCCACTGTTCGTATCCATCAACGCAATAGTGATCAATACGAACATTGCAACATCGATCGATACGAACAGTGCAACATCGATCGAGTACGAACAGTGCAACATCGGTCGAGTACGAACTGTGCAACATCGATCGAGTACGAACAGCGCAACATCGATCGAGTACGAACTATGGAACATCGATCGGTAAGAACAGTGCAACATCGATCGAGTATGAATAGTGCAACATCGATCGGGTACGAACTGTGCAACAACAATTGAGTACGAAAAGTGCAACATCCATCGAGTGTGAACAGTGCAATATCGATCGAGTACGAACAGTGCAACATCGACCGAGTACGAATTGTGCAACATCGATCGAGTACGAACAGTGAAACATCGATCGAGTACGAACTATGCAACATCGATCGAGTACGAATAGTGCAACATCGATCGAGTATGAACAGTGCAACAGCGATCGATACGAAGGAGACAACCTTCAAAAATCATGAATTTGCATCGATCATATCTCACAATCAACAAGTCCAAATGCTACGAAATTTTCACTCAAGCTTACGTATAAGAAAAATCTATTTTAAATATGGCCCACTAACTATTAATTAAAAATATAGACCATCAAATTTCAATTTCAACATTCACCTCTTTGCCATAATCATATTTAGATGAAAAGGTAATTTTTGTTAGTGACTGTTTAAGCGTAGCCTATATGTTATGTACAACATAGACTATCAAATTCAACATAAAAAAATAAATCACATCAACATTCATTCTTCCATTAAGCACAAGAAGAGAGAAATCATATCAAAATGTTGAAGCTACATGATTAGAGGCTTTATTACCCCTTAATTGAAGGGGATATGCTCTCATTTTTGTCGTTTGATTAACAAATGTAGCATGCAACATTGAAAAAATAGAAAGGAAAATGAAAGCTAATGGAAAAGGGAAGCTAATTAACAAGAATTAAAACTAATCAACTTTGCATGAAAATAAAATCTACACTATTAGCATGAAAGAAAGAAGGCATGTAAGTAAAAGGAAACACCAATTAACATTGCATAAAAAAGGAAAAATATTTGAAGTAAAAATTGCTAAGTAGCCATGAAAAGAAAAGGAGAGCTTTGAGTTTTATTTGTAGCCTAAAGTAAACTAAGAAAGACTAAACAAGAGGAGGTTACATGAACATAATGGGTTATTTATACAAGCATGAAACCCTAATCCATAATTTGAGGAATTTTCAAACTACCTATGAGAAAGTATGGAGACCAAGTAATCATTAGCTTATACTAATCATCATTTAAGTGTACATGAAGCCATTAATTCCATGAGCATGTGCATTAGCCTCTAATTTGTACATTAAGGTATGTGGGTAAGTGGGGTCCTCCATGTTCTTCACTTTGAATTATTTCCATCTACTTTCTTTTGTATTTTTACTATGCATGCATATTCCTTCATGAAATCACTCCTATTTGAGATCAAATTCCTACAAAAATATATATAAATTTCCAATTAATTTTTCTTAAAGAAATATATGCACATAAATGACTGTTTAGCCCTATATGAAGATGGATATGTAACAATTAGAAATTAATATGGATTTTGGTTAAAACAAGTTAAAATACCCAATATGATCATTTATTTAATTTAAATAGATTAAATACGGTGGTAAAAATATGCACATTTACGTGCATATCAAATAGCCCCACATTTATTTTTTATTCGTCCTCGAATAAAGAAAAACTAAGATAAATTCATTTTCATAGGAAGCACGATTGCATTGAGCGTATGCAACAAGCCGTTAAACCTCTAGGTGTCACCAATAGGACGAGTGTTGTCTCGTGAGGGTTTTCAGTGGATACTACCCACAAAATCCAAATGCAGGATGAAAATATTTACAAAATGCAAGATTTATTTATAAAGAGATGAATGCAAGTTTTTGAAAATATATAAATGAAGGATTTATTTTTAAATTGACACGAATAAGTTAAATATAGGTTTTGGCTATTATCTTGAAAATTTATGTCATTTACTCGTCGAAATTTCCAACAAAAATTAAGTTATCGTAACAAATAGACTATAGTTTGACTTGTTGTTTCGGTTGATAATAAAGTGTAATTATAAAATGGATCCTTAGTTGATTATCAAAATTTATCAAAGTGGTATATTCATTTCTTTTCAATAGCAAATCAAGTAAAAATAGTGCTAGGATTTCAATTGCTTGCTCTCTCAGTATTTGCAAGAAAAATTACGCACCAAGCTCAGGTAAACTAAAGCCAGATATACCACCCATGCACTGCCTTTCAGGCTTATGTGAGGGGAGCACAAAGCATGGCGAGTGGACACACTTTCGTGCATACATTTATCGACCGTAGGTGGTTTTTATTAAGTCTGTTCTCTCTTTTTTTTCTTTTTTTTACATATGTTCCATATATGCATAACCGTTAGGACTTTTAAATGGGTATGAAAGCACATAATCAAAGATTCCAAGTAATTCACCCATGCATAACCATGAGGAAATTTAAATGAGAGTGAATACTTTGGATGTTATTATTATTATTTTTAAGAGAGAGAGAGTTTTGCATAATCATCTTAGCACCATTTAACTTAGAAGACAGAAAATGTTATATCTTTACTTTAAATCAACCACTTTTTAAAACAAAGATTTTCAGTTAGGATATATTTCATAATTAACACGTGTGAATCTTCCTATATACTAGTTAAACCATTGTTATTTGTAATCAAACTTTATTTTTATTTTTGTTAAGACAAATAAGTTTTCTAAAATTTCAATTTAGTAAACCAAAACCATATATTTATCCTATAGTGCTCCTTTAAAAATAAATAAAAAGAAAATTTGTTTTTGGGTTTTTTTTTTGAGGTTTTAAAAGAAAAAGCAAAAATAAACTATGAAAATAAAATAAAATGAAGATGAGTCTCCCCCCACACTTGATTTTGACTGTGTTCCCACAGTCAGCCCAAGTGGAAGGAGAAAAATAAAAACAAAAACATGACCTTTATTTAAATAAAAAATAACGGTATTTACAGGAGATGAGAAAGTATATCATCAAAAAGTAAATGAAACGGTCTTCCAAATACCGATTCATTTATATCGTCAAATGTGCGAGGCACAGCTTAAGCACGAAAAACCAAATCGTAAAAGATTTCAAAGTTGATTGTCGACTTGGAAAAACGAATTTTGTTTTATTAAAATTGAACGAGTTGTTTTCTTTTCAATGATTTTTGGGGTAGATATAACGATTGATTGAAGTCAAGTTTGTTTTCACCAAATTGAAATTCAAGTTCGTCATTGAAAAATTCTTCAAAATTATTGATTTCAAAATCAAGTGGTGATTTAAATCTTCCCCGTCGGAATTTAACAACTCGTCATCCAAAAGTCCAAAAAAATCATGTTCATTAAATTCATCTTCCTTTGTTGCATTTTCAACAACTTCATTGCGTATCTCAAGTTCAAAATCCAAAGTTGTTGTATTCAAAGTTTCAAGATCGAGAAAAAGAAGATCGAATTTTAAGTTTGGTTCCACACCCTCAAAAAAATTGAGATCTAACTCAATCATCAAATTTTCAACAACTTCGTTAAGATTTTCTTTTTCAATTTCAAAATTTGTTATTTGAAAATCTTCGATTTGGGTAAAAGGTAGATTATCACACTACAACAAAAAGTGTCTTTTATAGCAGCATATAGCCGCTATTAATCACAACCATAGCGGTTTGATAAGCGCTGTATATCGACATGTTATAAAAAGCTGTTGAATATTTATAACACAAAATATGCCGTTATGGTTGAGCTTAGTTTTATAACGCAAATTCGCCGCTGTGGTACGTTAATTCAATAGCTCATTATAGCCGCTATAATACAGCTAAATCTCAATGGAACTGGAAATATTTATAACACCATTTTGCCACTATAAAATATTTATTCAATAGCTCACTGTAGCCGCTATAATACAGCTAAATCTCAATGGAATTGGAAATCTTTATAACACCATTTTGCCGCTATAAAATATTTATTCAATAGCGGTCATTTCACGCTATTAAATCAACATGTTATAGTATTGATAAATTCTTTACAGCTCATATATGCCGCTATAAAAATCATAGATACACTTTTCAAGAGCTATGCCTATATATTACATTTTAATAATAGCAATCAAACTAAATCTTCATAAACGAATAAAGATTATAATCAACAAATATAACACAAGAGCATGCTCAGAAAGAAATGTGATATATTTTTCATTACAGTGTACAAACATTAAAGCAAGTGCATAATCATTAAATAAAACATAAGCCTACAGCCAAGTTAACACAGAGAAACAGAAAATAATGTCAATTTAATAAGTGTACAAACATTACAGAGTACAAACATTAAAGCAATCCTTTCAAATATTACAGAGTACAAACATTACAGAGTTCCAACATGCAAGATCTGATCTAGTTGCGTACTAAGGACCTTGCTTCCTTCCAAATAAGCCTGCGAAGTTAACACAAAGAAACAGAAAATGTTAAAACAAGTGCATGCTCAGATATAAATGTGATATATATTTTTCGTTACAGTGTACAAACATTAAAGCAAGTGCATGAACTGCATGAACTAGAAACTACAATTGATTATTTCTACTGATCTATTTTCCCAATATGGAAAATAGATTAAAGCAATGTTAACCTCACTTTTCTCAGTTGCAGAAACCATCTGTTGAAGCATTTCTAACACTCCAACATTTTGCCATACATTTCTAACTGCTATTTCTTCAATGCACCCATGAAAATACAACATATCCTTCCACCGCGTGCTCCATACATACCAACATTTTCTGTTATCTATTTTCTGCTACAGTCAGTGTTTGTGTAACTTATATTCAGTATTTATTTTGAATTTTTATCAATTTATCATTTGTTCACCTATAAATGGATATATTACTAATCATAACGATTCAATATATATTTTACTCAAATTTGTTTCATGTAAAAGATATTTTAATTAGGGTAACTATTACACCAAGAAGAGATGAATATGGTTTTGCTTCATCATGCTGTATCACTACATACATTCAACTGTATCATCTCTACCTCATCCCTGAACTCCAAACAGTCAACTACAAACAAACCACTACAACTGGTACTCCACCAACCAAAATTTAAAGCTAATAACTAAATGTAACAATAAACAAAAAAATGAAGCGTAAAGACTTACTCAAAATTCATTCCATTACGACGTGCATAGCAGGCCAAGCTATAATAGAAGAGAGGGCATCTTCCATGTATTGTAATTCGGATGTTTGCCTCCATAGCTCTACCGCTAGCTCTTTTACGGTCATTATCCAAACTTTAACTGCATTGTGTTGAAGCATACATTATATTGATGTGTTTTTCTCTTCATTCGTTGTACATAATTGAAGTTACGCTAAATTACTTTTATAAGCTGCATTCAGTGTCATTTGGGTCTACCTAACAGAATGATCGATGTTATGAAATAAGTGCAAGTTTAGTGGTTACCATCATATGAATGGAGCATGGCCTTAAGGATTACATTGATCATGTTACAAAAATAATAACACGAGTGGAACGATATACCATATATGTAGCCCTAGTAGCTATCTACAGATGACAATCAGAAATGATGAAGGCGAGGCTGATCATCTAAACTGAAAGACTGCTAGCAGCAAGGTCATAACATAAGGGTTGAGCTGATCAGACAAAATTGACATGCTTCAGTTAAAGTAAGGAGATGCTTCTTTCTGAACTGAGAGGAATAACAGTAAGAGCACACGATGTCCTTTGGCAAACGAAAGAAAGATGATGCGTTAGCAGAAATGACAGTCAAGAGACCCATTAGTTTCATAACTGTAGAACTGAAGCTGTCAACATTGCATAAGAGAGGAGACATGTATGTGCAGGTTTGGGATAATAAAGAAATGCTGCAACTGATGCCAAGTTTCAGGCCCTAAATGAAATGTGTTGTACTCTGTTGTAGCAAGTAGTGAAGAAGCAAGTTGAGCGACCACGGTCAAAGTGAAGAAGCAGGTGAACAGTGCAGATGTCAAATATGTGGCATGTGGACATCGAATGCCCTTATTTCATGAATATGAGAATACCCAGTAAATGTATAATGGTAAGTGTGTTTTTTTTCTGAAAATGAAATACTGAGTCATCCATATTGAAGAATAGGTTGCTCCTGGCATAATCATTTTATTTTCAAAAAATTAGACACCTTGTTGGAACAAAGGTAAAATCATGATAAACCACAATTCAAGAAACATGCATCAGCATTGCATAAATACAACAACACGCTACTTTATGTAAAATCACAATAACAATAAGAGATCCAATTTTGAACTGCATATGACATGAATTTTGCTTTTTGGCTTTCTGTTTCAAAGGTTATATGATTCACCAACCTGAAATGTGTAAAAAAACGTTATGGCCAAATTTTATAGGTTGAATGGTATCATTCTTGCATTTATCAAATTATTATATGATACAAGGCCCAACCTTTTAAATACTTTAATATGCATGGGATTTTTTATACCGAAATACCAAGTACTGTACAATAGGTGTATACTTTTTACGAAACTAATTGATATACTCGATCTTGAGTTCCATAATAGAGTCCTGTAGTGATAAATACTATACTTTTACCAAATTAAACTGCTTGTTTCATTAAAGGTGAAACCTATTTTTATGTAGACTAGCTCAAATTGGAAACATTAGTTATGAATACGAAGTACCACTGAACTTGATGCAACACCACAATTGCAATAAGAGCAAGTATGAATCAGTCGCGATACATAATACTATAAGCAAAATAGCATAGAGCCTTAGTATGACTAGTGTTCTAATAAGCTAATTTATAATGCACAATCAATTTGAAATGTCACTCAAGCTATAAGTTTGCAACTTATTTGATTGACATACGTCAATGTAGTGTAGCATCGATGCAAGGAAAATTAGAACCCAACATGTTGTTAAAAAATCCTCCTTTTCTTTCTTAGAGAATGCAACACCATCATATTAATGCATAAACTGTTTTTTTTTAAATAACCATGTTTTTCTGCATAAACCTATTCTTCTGTATTTGTATGCGTATATTTCTAATTGACAGACAAGCTTGATAAAAACAAATGTATGCATTGAAATCCTGATAATTAACATAACTGCACGATGAATCATACAGAAAAGTTTGCAAGATAAAGCATTTCAAGGATAATAATAGTTGCTATGAACTGACAATCGCTTCCAAACCTACTACAAACTGCAGAATCCTTAATGGCTGATTCTATTAATACATTAACAGTTTCTTAACCTACATTATAACATTCCATGTCATGAAATTTAACTTGCACATATAAAATTAAATGAAACAGAAATAGATTCGCAATTTGTCTACCAACAATAAAGAAAGTAAATAAGATTTACATCTCATTTTGAGATATTAACATGGATTGACAAAAATATCATCCTAAACCTAAGAACTAGCAAATAATTTCAAAGAAATAGAAATAAATTCTAAAATTGCTTACTTTACTGCCAACGTGGCAATCAAATTTGAAGGCTCAAAAGATTAAAAGCCGACTTCATTATTGACATCATCGTTATTTAGGTATGACCAATCATGCTCTTCGACGATTGCTTCAAAACTACTAGGGCTGTCCAGATTATTGTAGCCACCATCGTCAATTTCAGTATTAGTTTTAGGGTTCAAATTGAAACTGCGAAGAGGAAGATGCCGTATTTTACCGAGGAGAATTATGAAGGAGTGATGTAGGATTTGGGAGAGAGAGAATTGAGGAAGAGGGGAAAATTGGAATGAAAAGGTAGAGGGAAATAATTTGAGAAAAGCATGCGTGAAATATAAATATCTGGGGAGCCAGCTTCTTTCAAGTGTTACCGAGCCGATTCTACTTTAAGTATTAAAAGGAACTAGACCAAACAATAACACTATGGAATAAAGCATTATCTATTGGCGTTATAAAAAACACCTTTTCTTGTAGTGTCACTTGACTCGTCATACGTTGAGATTTGATTTTGTTTATCACATTGTTTCATATATGTTTCAAACAACGAATCCGTGTGATCATCTTAAATTTCGTTCATTTGTTCAACGAAATCCAACTTATAATTATTGACTTGAGAAATTTCGATTTGGATTTGTTGAGAACAAAAAATTTCACTCGTAACGTGGTTAAGATTATTCTCATTGCCAAATTCGTTTGAAAACTTGTTTCCATTTTCACTTTGAGTTTCAAATTCATTTTGAAGTTCAAAATTGAATTGGCATGGGTTATAATCGAAATCGTTTGAATTTTGAATTGAATTCAAATTTTTAAATCCTTGACTCGAGTTATTACACAAATATGAATTATACTTTGATTTTTTGTGTAGAGAATTCAAGTAAAGTTGAAATGTTATTTTCAAGAATTGAGGGTTGTGCATCGTTTTGAAAATTTTGTTGTTTAAAATTCGAATTATTTACATAATAGTTGTTGTTAAGATATGCATATGAATTTGGAGTGAAAGCATATGGATTATATTGAATTTTCATAACTATTGTAAAATCTAAGTGAGTGGGGAAACTCGAACATTTTCAAGAATTTTTTCTTTTGGTTTTTTTTAATAAAGAAAAAATATTTACAATTTTTTTTCAAAATGGAAATTTGATTTTTGTTTTGTATTTTGGTTTTTCCATTTTTTTTGTTTTTGAAAATATTTTATATTTTTTTGGATTTTTGATTTTCTAAATTTTTTTTCGATTTTTGAAATTTCAAAGAAAAATGATTTAAAAATTTCAAAGGAAAAGGAATATTTACAATTTTTTTAGTTTTGGAATTTTTTTAAATATGCATGAACTAATGCTACTAAATAAATGCAGGGGTTAATTACAAATGATTTATCCTAAGTTAAACCAAAATTGTATACTCACACATTGTATTAGATAAACAAGATAGTTCTCATCTAGGTAATGGACATGATTTATTGGTGCACCAAGAATCACCGTAGCAATGCAGCCGAAGGTTTAAGCACCTTCAGAGAAACAACCACTATAATATTTACGAATCATCGTAATATTTGTAAATGGTTATTACTCTGTCGTACCCTAGACACCAAGAAATTAATTTTTTCAAAGAAGACAACTTGTCAATATACAGTTAAGTGTTATCGATGTCTAACCGTTATTGTTAACAAAATTCTAATATGAGATGCAAAACAGAAATTAAATGTGTATTAACAATGCAACTACGAATGGATTTTTGTTTTTGAATTTTTGAATTTTTTATATATAAATGCAAATACAAGTAATCAACAATGCAATTCAAATAAAAGTAGAGATGAAAGTAGAAAAAAAATTTATAAGCAACTCAGCAATTTATTTTTGGCAGCAGAGCGAAGCTAGCAGCTCTTCCAACTGCTTTGGCAACCTGAAAATAAAGACAAAATATATATAGAAGATATATATACAGTTTTTTTAATATCAATGAGGAAACTAAAACACAACAAAACAAAGCGAGTGAAAATAAAACAAATTGAAAATAAGACAAATTGAGACTTGTTTCTTTTTCTTTTTCTTTTTTTAGTAATTTAAAAAGTAACGATTGGTGAAAACAATCTAAACACAAGATTTTCTCTTTTTTTCATTTCAGGATGGAACTTAAAAGGATTAAAAGCAAAACCAATTAAATCCGTACAAAACAAATTCACAAATTAAAAAAAAAATGACAACTTCATTAAACCAAACAAACGCGGCCCGTTAAAAATTGAAATTCCCACTTGAAAAGCACCAACCCTACCCTGCCCACTTCTTCAACGTCGTTCCTTTAAACATTTATTTCATTTCACCGAAACGCTCGAACTTCAAAAAGTAAAATTACAAACAATTCGCAATCAATTGAATGTTTGAGGAGATTCAATTTGTTTCGTTTTTAGGTTACGTGATGGATGTTTGCACCAAAATTGGTCACAAACCCCAAGTATTGTGAAAGCACCAGTGTTGGAATATAAATCAGCAATATCCAAACACGAATCACAGATCTAAGCAAGCAACACGCAGCAAAATAAAAATTATGAACAAGAACACAGAATTTATAGTGGTTCGGCTATCTCCGGCCTACGTCCACTTTAAGGGTTTTAACTTTTATTGATATTCTTCGCTGATTACTCTTGATTACAGCGGATTACAACTGATGATAGCCTTGAAATCTGAATACAATAATGATAACGAGGTGTGTAATTCAATCCGGCAGAGTCTGGACGTTCAATGGTGGAAGCTCCCCAAAAGTCCCCCTTTCTGTTGGCTCTGGGGCTCTATTTATAGGCGTTGGAGGCCCAGATCTCGCTCAAACTTCGGGAGACTTCTTCTGGCACGTGAGTGGGCCCACGCGACCGACCCCACCAAGTTTCGTCTTGATCTGACATCGTTTCGAAGTGATTTCGAACCCATCAAGAAATGGTCCAATCGAGCTGAAACTTGGCAGGAGCAATCTTTATCTTATATGTAAACTACTGTGAAAATTTCGTTGCATTTGGATCAGTAGATTGAAAGATATGATGGGTTCAAAATGGGGTTTTTTGCATGGCTGTTTGGTTCGAAACCATGCTTTCGAACCGATGGTTTCGAATCCATGGTGGCACGTGTCTTCGTGTCGACGTGGAGCGCACACTTCGCTTCGATCCGGGTTTCGCTCCGAGTTGAATGCTTCGACTCCATATATCTCGGTGCATTCGAACCGATGGAAGACACGTCATCATGGTTGGTTGACCCAGTGGGTTCGAACTGGACTTCGTGATGGGTTCGAACTGGACTACGTGATGGGTTCGAACTGGACCTCTGTGATGGGTTCGAACTGGACCTCTGTGATGGGTTCGAACTGGACCTCTGTGATGGGTTCGAACTGGACTTCGTGATGGGTTCGAACTGGACCTCGTGATGGGTTCGAACTGGACTTCGTGATGGGTTCGAACTGGACCTCGTGATGGGTTCGAACTGGACTTCGTGATGGGTTCGAACTGGACCTCTGTGATGGGTTCGAACTGGACTTCGTGATGGGTTCGAACTGGACTTCGTGATGGGTTCGAATTGGACC
The DNA here is from genome assembly GCA_030765085.1 of Allium cepa. Lineage (NCBI taxonomy): Eukaryota > Viridiplantae > Streptophyta > Magnoliopsida > Asparagales > Amaryllidaceae > Allium > Allium cepa. The sequence continues at coordinate 26,019,934 of CM060939.1, read as the reverse complement.
TCTGTGATGGGTTCGAACTGGACTTCGTGATGGGTTCGAACTGGACCTCTGTGATGGGTTCGAACTGAGCAACGTCCATTCCTCTTAACTCGAATCCATCATAACTTGAGCATACGACCTCGGATTGACTTGAAATTTGAGGTGCGGACTTCTATGATCTCTCTTGTCATGTCCTATCAATTGTGGCCCGATCCAGACTCGGACAAAATTCATCGATATCCATGGTTATCCTGCAATGCATGGTCGACATTCAAGAATAATAATCATCGATTTTTAGTAAATTTTGGGTATCTCAACTTTGCCAAAAGTTGGGATAACAATGGAGGTATGATTTCAGGTGATGCGAATTGGGACAGGAGGCGGATTTTGGGTTGAGTTCGCGGCTGAAGTCGATGATTTGGGACTTTTGTGGTCGCTGGTGGTTCGACTGGAAGTTCGATGTGAGGTCGGCTACGTTTCAGGTGCTGATTTCGGCTTGCTGATTGCTGTCGTTTGATGATGAAGTTGCAATGTAGGTTGGGTTGTAGGAAGACACTGCTGATGGATGCAGGTGGATGTGGTATCAGGTTGAACCGAAGAAGAAGTCAAGACAGGCAGAAGTGCACTTGTTTGAAATGTATGTATGTAGTGATATATGTGCGATGTTTCGGGCTGGCTGTTGGAAGTAGGTGTCGGTTGAGTTTCGATTTGGGTTGCGGAGATTGTATTTGGGTCGAGATGGATTATACGAAGTTGTAGTGATAGGTTTCTCTGGTGTAGTGTGACAGTGGTGAGAAATTTGGTGATAATTTTTTTTAAAAAAACTGGTGGTTTGGTGAGTGATTAAGGGGGAGTTGTGAGATGGTGGAAGTCAGGGATTTGTGGATGATGGTGGTCTAGAGTATGAGTGATTTCACGTCTGAACTTGGAGTTTGCAGTGGTGTGGCTGACGATGGTACCGATGGGTGATATGGTTGCTTGCAAGATGGCAGGAGGCGATGAAGGTTTTGACAGCAGCAGTTATGGTAATGTCTATGTATATGAGTCGATGCACTGAAGTTGTGATTTAATGTATGGTCTGGTCGGGGTGAATGTATGTGTATATGAATGGAAGAGAATGGTATGGAGTGCAGGCAATGTGGTGAACAGTTTGCCAGTGATAGGAAGAGGCCATGGAGGAGAAAGTGGAGATAATGAAGAGGAAGTGGGTGAGCAGGCAGATGGTTTTGGGTGATGTTGTATATCATTGTGATGGTTGGAGGAGTAGCAAGGAGTTGTTGTTGGATGATGGTTTATGTTTGCGATGAGATATGAGAATGATGGTTTATGTGAAGGCAGGGAAGAGTGTGGTCATTTTTTGGTGAAAGGAAGGAAGTGAGTAGAGCAGTTTGAAGTACAAAGTAGGTTTGTGAAGATGAGGGGATGTGATTGAGTATGAACAACAGAGTAGAATTGTGCAGTGGTATGGCAAGTTTAAGGCAGTGTTGTGATTATGCAGCTGTAAGAAGTGATGTTTGTGGAAGTAGTTGCAGAGGAGGTTGAACTTGTGAAGTATGGTTGGTGAAGTGTTAGATGGTGACTGTATGAAGAACAGTGCACAGTAGAACCAGAGAGTGAACAGTAGCTTTTGACAATGTAAATGCAAAAGCACATATAAAAAAAGAAAATGAGATTGTAAAGATTAATTGTAAATACAAAATTGTAAAAGAAAATGAAATGGAATAAAATTGTTTTTTTATATATATTTTGTGTGTATAATTTGAGATGCTAGAAGAAAAAAACAACAAACACAAATCAAACAAAAAAATCAAACAAACACACAACACAATATATATATATATATATATATATATATATTATGCAAACAAACAAAATAAAATCACACAAAAATCAAACAAAAATAATTCGAAGAAAAGAAAATCAAAATCAAATCGAATCCCTAGCAACGGCGCAGAAAACTTTTTAACCGACGGGATTTCTATCGGATTAGAAAACCGTCGAAAAATTTAGAAATAAAAATTACCGCTACTATTGAAGTACGTGGCGAGTACGGGTCGATCCGCAGGGAATTGTGTTTTTAAAAATCTATTCAATCAAATTAAACCAAAGTTGAAGAGTGTGATTAGCTAGAAAATGAGAAAAATGTCAAAAAGAAAATGAGAAAAATATGAGAATAAATGACAATTTAGAGATAATTCCACTCTCTCTATCATATAATTCAACAAAACATGAAATTATTCTCTCTTTTTTAGTCATTAGTAAGTTTAATTGATGTGCTTATCATAAGTATGACCCATTTGTGCTATTAATTAGCTCAACATAAGCCATCCAACTATAACACACCATTTAAACCATTTTTAAATTCTCATGAAAAAGGACAACAAGTTGAAAGCAAAATCTATTTTAAGTATGGTCTATTAATTATTAATTATAAATATAGACCATCAAATTTCAATTTCAACATTCACTTCTTTGCCATAATCATATTTAGATGAAGAGGCAATTTTTGTTACTGATTGTTTAAGCATAGCCTACTTGTTATGAACAACATAGACTATCAAATTCAACATAAAACAATAAATCACATCAACATTCATTCTTCCATTAAGCACAAAAAGAGAGAAATAATATCAAAATGTTTAAGCTACATGATTAGAGGCTTCATTACCCCTAAATTGAAGGGGTTAAGCTCTCACTTTTGTCATTTGATTAACAAATGTAGCATGCAACATTGAACAAAAAGAAAGGAAAATGAAAGCTAATGGAAAAGAGAAGCTAACTAACAAGAATTAAAACTAATCTACTTTGCATGAAAATAAAATCTACACTATTAGTATGAAAGAAAGAAGGCATGTAAGTAAAAGGAAACGCTAATTAACATCGCATAAAAAAATACATGAAGTAAAAATGACAAAGTAGCCATGAAAAGAGAAAGAAAGCTTTGAGTTTTATTTTGAGTCTAAAGTAAACTAAGAGAGACTAAACAAGAGGAAGTTACATGAACATAATGTGTTATTTATACAAACATGAAACCTTAATCCATAATTTAGGGAGTGCCGAAATTACTCTTGAGAAAGTGTGGAGGCCAAGTAATCAATAGCTTCTACTAATCATCATTTAATTGTACATGAAGCCATTAATTCCATAAGAATGTGCATTAGCCTTTAATTTGTACATTTAGGTTGGTGGGTAAGTGGGGTCCTCCATGTTCTTCACTTTGAATTATTTCCATCTTCATTCTTTTGTATTTTCTTTGTGCATGCATATTCCTTCATGAAACCACTCCTATTTGAGATCAAATTTCTACAAAAATATATATAAATTTCTAATTAATTTTTCTCAAAGAAATATATGCACACAAATGACCGTTTTCCCCCTATATGAAGATAGATATGTGACAATTTGGAATTAATATGGATTTTGGTTAAAACAAGTTAAAATACCCAATATGATCACTTATTTAATTTAAATAGATTAAATACGGTGGTAAAAATATGCACATTTACGTGCACATCAGTATTCTATAAGAAAATAAACAACTCCAACTACCCTTAGGCCCCTAAAGCTAAAGAGAATACTAGAAGGCTGTCGATCGAGCCACGAAAAAGTCTTATTGGAAGATTATTCGCCATTCTAACTAAATAGGACATCTCCGATGATCTTCCAAATCTCAACAATGTCCCTAGCCTCATGGGGCCCAACTTTAACCTCGATGACTTTCCAATTCCTTATTTCCCATCCGGTGTCGACGTGCCTTTTACTTCCATAAAGGAAGTCACTCCGACCTCTCAACCCTACGAGCATGGTCCGTAGAATCAATAGGAAAAATCAACACTCTATACAACACATATGGTCATAAGCATGTTAACTCTGCATGTACTCGTATCTAATTCCAAGCCCTAATCCAATCTTTCCTTCTTTTTTGGTATTACAGGCAGATCCCAGTTTGAGATCCTATATAAAATATCTAGTAGCAACCTCCTTTCCTGTCACCGAGCGGATCCCCAATCTGGATGGGTCCTTTCCATAAATTCGAGTACGAAAGAGCCAAAGAAAAGAAAGGGAAAGATAATATAGAGAGTGGATGGAGGAAGAAAAAAATAGCGCTACTCCGAACGCAAGAGATTAAGAGATCACTCTAGGTCCAAAGAGTTTCTGGGTGTACTTAATAAGATCAATTTTTACTCCCAAGTGGTCAAGACATATATAGAGAGAAGACATGTCAAGGCTCTCGAGAGTGCCTAATCATATGCAGATGGTTTATGGTCTACAACAAGAGAAAAGACACTTAAGTAAAAGGTTGCCAAGCCAGAATCTTGCCTCACCCGTAGGGAAAATAAGAAATTAGAATTTGAGAACAACATAGACTCCACCATCCTAAGCTTCTACTTCAACGTTGTTAAATCTGGGAATATAAGATGGTTAGAAGATGAGTATCCCAAGAATTTAGCCAAAATATACAAGGAAATATTAAAATAAGGGAGAGAACAAATAAAGGGAGAAGTAGATAAGGATGCAATAAAGCCCGCTTATTTGATGAATTCTACTAGAAGGCCTAGCTGATGGTCAGGAAATTTAGGCCGTTAAAACTGCTTCTTCTACAAGGCGTCCTCTGTCGCTCCCGCAAAGTCCATCTCTAAGGACTTAGATAAAGTAACCACTCCCATCATCCGAGAGTCCCAGATGAAGGTTATCATTTCTTTGATGGCCAGCTTATGGTCATCAATATCCCTATATCTATGCTAATTCCACCCATCAATTCACTTACACTTCATCTTCTAAGGGACACAATTCTAAAGAATCCAGCTTCCTGCCACCTTCAAATGCTCCCACTCTTCATTCATGTCTCAATTCCATAAAGAGGGACCATCGAAGACTCTTTACACAACTCGACAATGACTCTAGAAAGTATACATTTCATCTTTTCTATCTTTGAGAGGCTTCGGATGTCTTCCAAAGATGTCTCTAATATTTTCTTATCTCTCTATCAACTTTCACTTCAACCGCCCATAGTTCCTTTGCAACCTATGATCAATGCTACATTCCTCAAGCTTTAGTTAACACATCCATAATCGTCTCAATAAGAGCTGTCAATGGGTCGGGTCGAGTTTGAGTCGGATCAAGTCAGGTTTGAGTTGATTTTAAATGGGTTGGGTTAACCCGATTATTAAATAGGTCAGAAATAGCTCAACCCGAACCTGACCCGATTATAAACGAGTTGACCCGACCCGACCCACGTAACCTGATTATAACCGGGTTGGGTCAGGTCGGGTTGTACATGGGTCGGGTCAACCCGTATAATGTATAAATAAGTTATAAAAGGTTCGTAAACGGGTTATAAATGGGTCAAATTTGGGTACACTGGTCGGGTAATAATCGGGTTGGGTAAACCTAAATAAGTAAAAATGGGATATAAACGGGTCAAATTTGGATTCAAGAGTCAACCCGAATCCCACCCGTTTATAAACGGGTCAAATTCGGGTTGACCCAAAAACGACCCGCCAACTTAACCGGGTCAGGTTAACCTGCTAATTTCTATGTAATCTTCGAGTCATGTTTAGGGTCGTGTCGGAAATTAACAGCACTAGTCTCAACACCTATTCCGATCTCCACCTCCTCAGCCGGACCTTCCCTCGGCTCTTGATGCTAAAAATATTGAGGCCTTGAAGAAAGAGGTACTGGATGAAACTAAAGCAACAAATAATGTAGTTATAGTGCTTAGCGGTTCTGTAGTAATGCAGTGAAAAAGTTATGGTGGGGATAAAGTAAGGATATAGCGAAAAACATCAAAGATTCAAAAAGATTTATTGGAAATAAAATTAAATCTACAAAATTTATTTCTTCTTATTCTCACATCATTTTGTGTAGGAAAAAGATATATTTTTTAATTTTATATTATAAAACGAAAAATATCATGATTTATGTAGCTTGACTTGGCTACTAAAATAGATTTTTAACTTATGTTGAGCATTTATGCCTTATACGTAGGTCTTTACCCTAATTTCGTTGATTTGGTTTAAAAGAGAACTGGTAAAATTAATCCTTTTGAAATAATGATGCTAAAGCGGCTGTTAAAAACAATTGGTTTAGTAGGTGTAGCGAAAAATAGCAGGGCTTTAAGCAGATCAACTATTTAGTAGTGCTATATTGAAAAGGCATAGAGGCCAAAAAGGGCTAGGTGCTTTAGCCGAGATATAGCATGACTTTAACAACAAAGGCAACAAACGACGTCGATGAGGAAGTCATTATAACCAAAGAGATAGGGACTACACCACCCTTAGTGGCGATCAAGGTGGATGATGCCCATAAGCTAAATACTATTAAGAGTGAAACAAGAATGGAGAAGATACCTCCACCATTGTCCATATCTTTGTCCATTCTTCCATTTTCTATGAGCCAGCTTCCACTCTTACTACTAGCACTTCTCAAATGTCCTAGATGCTCATACTAAACCAAAAGACCTTCTCTATTGGACAAGCGAAGAAGAAATTTTACATTCTAAAAATGCACTCCAAAGAAGGAGCAGATCGAGGAGAAGAAGCATTATGCCAAGCAGAATTCCAAAGGAGGAAAGAGGAGAATGAAAAGTAACCAGTCTCATCACTCAGTCGAAGACATCTTCTTTTGCATTATGTTTTTTTCTTTTCTAGATTCTATGTACCTAGGCCATTGTTGTGTGGGTAAAGCCTTTGACTTTTATACTCAAAAAGACGATGATGTAAATAAAACATTTTTTATTTAACTCTATCTTATTTACATTATCGGATTTCTACTTTTTCTTGCCTATATACATGCCTACATGTATAGATATACAATTGTCTATAATGAAGTTACTTATATATCATACATGCTTATGTTTGTGATTTGTGTAGTGCTTTTTATTTACTATAAATTCGTACATATAAATACATTTCTATAATAACCTAGTATTGCTCTGTCGGTTAGTTTTGCTAATTATCGGCCAAAAATTTCTTTTTTTAACCAAACAAAACTATATATCATTGGTTAACATTATTTATAGTCAGTCAGACATATCTTGTTCGACTATAATGAAGTTGTAGTTTATTGTGATTGCTGAGTTAACTTCTTGTACCTGCACGAGGGTCGATATAACTCAATAACATATCTATAAAAGATTCAATTTTATAGCGACTATTATCTTCAGGAGTCGGTGTCTTAGATGCCTATCTTTAGGCAACCCACTCTAACCTTGCCTATCTCCGAGAATCGATCAAAGATAAGATGTATAGGGCAAATCGTTCAATTGACCCAGTCTAGTTATACTTTGATGGTTCAATTATGGATCAAAGAAGTTAATTGGTACCTATCTTTAGGTACTTAGTCGTCCAGTTTTTAAAACCCTATGTCTCTAGGAATCGATCAAAGATAAGATGTATAGGACAAATCGTTCAATCGACCCCAATCCAGTTATATTCTAATGATTTAATCATGGATCAAAGAAGTTCGTCGGTACCTATCATTAAATACTTAGCCGTCTAGTTTTTAAAACATAGAATGTCCAATTATGCCAATACTCTTGCGGTAGAAAGTCAAACTATGAGAATACAGTTACATTGATTCAAAATGCTGATTTTATTTAACAAACAGTAATTATCTCTTTATTACATCAAATCTTGATGAATATGATTTCTTATTTATAGAAATAAAATCAAGTAAAATAACATTGTAGTTGTTCATTATTCCATCCCCACGGAATTGGGTTCCATCAATGGTTAACAACTTAAAAGTTCCATCTCCAAGCTTCTATGCAACCACATATTGACCTTTTGAATTCGGACCAAGTGCATACGTACCTAAGTATGTCCGTTTCAAAACAAGATCGCCTATCTTGAAGGCACAACTTTTGGACTTGGCAATGAATTTCTTTGCTACTCTCCTCCATTTAGAACAACCTCTTCCTGCTTCTTCAATAATCCCAAGGGACCCAAGTATGTTTTCCTTGTTCACCCTGGGATTATAGTGAGGTATTTTATTAGGAGGGACTTCAGCTTCGATCAAAATTTTGGCCTTAGTTTGGAAGATAAGGGAAAATAAGTATAACCAGTTGCAGACTTCTGGGATATTTGATAAGTTCATAATGGTAATGGTAACTCAACCAACAAGTTGTCGTTACCTCTTTTCAATCACTTCTTGATGATGGAATTGATGATATATTACACCACTTCCATTTATTCGTTCGCTTGTGGATGTGCTAATGCAGTAAAGCACTTCTCAGTGCGATATCGAGCACATAATTCTAGGAGCTCCATACTTCCAAAGTAAGTTCCATTATGAGTGATTATCTTCTGTGGAACTCCAAATCTATAGAAGATGTTCTTCTCTATAAATTTGATCACTTTTGCTGAAGTGATCATTGTAAAGTGGTTCCGCTTTAGCTTATTTGTGAAGTAGTTCCTAGCCACTATTGCGTATTTCGCTCCGCCTCTCGATATCAGTAGCACTCCAATGATATCAATTCCCCAAAAAGAAAATAGCCACAAGCTAACAATATGCATGAGTGTTTTTTATAGAGCTCTTGGAATCTTCGCAAATTTCTAATACTTTTCACATCTTTTACAATAGTCAACTACATCTCGGTCGATAGTTAGCCATAAATATCCATAGTGAAGGATCTTCTTTGATAAAATTTTCCCCTAGTGTGATTATTGCAGCTCCCTTCATGTACATCTACAAGAATATTTTTACCTTCGCCTTTGGCTACAAACCTTAATAAGGAGTTGAGAATTCTCATCTATATAACATTTCTTCTTGCATAATGAACCAAGGTACTTTCCGTAGGATCTTTCGCTATTTGTTCCTTACTTTCAAGAGAGCCCTTCTAGTAAGTAATCTTAAATCCCGGTCATCCTCGACTTCTTCTCTACCTCAACCTCCAAGATCCAATCAACATCCATCTCGTCGATGCTTGTAGTAGTCAAAACTTTTACTGGAACGATTCCCAATAGTAATGCATTCTCAGATTTGCTAATGAATCAACATTTGTATTTCCCTCTCTATGGTTGTTGTATCATGTAAAGCTTAATATCACCCAGCAGCGCCAATACTTTTTGCAGGTAAGGGGCAAGTCCTGCATCCTTAGCCTGAAATTCCTTCTTAACTTGACAAACCAACAAATGAGATCCACTAAAGATATGTAGTGACTTTACTCCCAATTCTTCAGTTATCTCGAGTCTTACAATTAATAGTTCATATTCAGCTTCATCGTTTTCCCTTTAAACTCTAGCTTCAAAGCATAACAGATCCTCCAGCATTTTAGGCTAATCATAATTACTCCTTCCCTAGAATTGTGTACGTTGGTGGCTCCATCCATGTATAATTTCCATTGAAGAAGTTAGACCCATTGTTCTTCCCCTTTGCCAACCCGGATGGTGAATTCAATAATGAAATCCCCAATGCATGTACTTGAATTACCTTTCTAGTATGGTAGGTTATATCATACTGGCTCAAAATGGTTTTCCACTTTATCAAATTTCTTAAAGTTTTCAGGTGACGTAGTACATCTCTTATTGATCAATCAATAAATTTACCGGGTAAGCCTGGTATTATGGCCTCAACTTCCTAGATGCAATCAACAAACTGTACGCCAATTTATCAAGTTTTAGGTATTTCTTTTCTGCTCTAGAGAACCATTTGCTGATGTTGTATACTATCCTTTGGAACTTGCACTCCACGTATGTGAGTCAATTTTGCTTGATAAATTACAAATCTTCTCCTTCCAAAGGCTTAGATAATATCGGTGGATTCTTTATATGCTCTAGAAAATTTTGAAACACAACTTTACAATATCCCATCCGTTTGTCTTTCCTCTTTCCTTCTTGAGCGCATCAAAGAATGGTATACACTAGTCGGTCACGTTTGAGTTGAATCGACTCAATGCTTTGACTTTCCTATTGAAGGTCTACATTTCCTCTTTATCTTCGAGGCAATAACCAATCTCAATGCTTTTATCTACTGTGGTTAGATTCAATGCCACTCGAGTTTACAATAAAACCCAAAAACAAGCCTGATGTAACATCGAAAGAACACTTCATTGGATTTAGCTTCATTCCATACATTTAAAGCACATCGAACATCTCCCAAAGGTCGCCCAAATAATCCTTCGATCGCATAGGTTTCATACGCATATCGTCCACATAGATTTCCATCATCTGCCCAATCATTTATTTAAACATTATGTTAAATATTTATACCAAAATTAGGCACAACACTCTTCGGATTTGATTGAAGAGAATAAAGTGAAGAAAGTGAAGAAACTAAATGAAAAAAGAGGCTAATCTAACAATCACAGCAATATAAGCGTGTAGAAATAGAAAAAGACAAGAAATTATAGTGGTTCGGTGTTTTAGCCTACGTCCACTTTGAATGTTTTGCTATTTATTGATGATTGACAACTAATTACAATAGTAAAACACTCTAACACCCGAGTTACAATAGTGTTGTAGCAGAGTAACGGCATAGTAGAGTAGAAAAAAGTCCTTTTTTGTAGGTGTAGGGGTGCTATTTATAGGTGTAGACCTGGAAATATCTCCCTCAAAGCTTGGAATACCCCTTCTCTTACGGGGATAGGCCCACTAGATCGATTTGGGGTCATTTGGGATCGATCTGGATCGATCCCAACCATTTTCGTATCGATCAAGATTTCGTCCATTTGGGCTACGATTGATCAGAGACATTCATGAGGTAGTAAGCAAGCTTCTGTAAAAATTTCATAGCTTTTCGACTTGTAGATTTTGAGTTATGATCGATCCAAGGTTGGTTTTGTAGTTGGCAGAAGCATGTGTATCGATACTTGTTCGTATAGATACTCCTTCGTATCGATAGGCTATGTATCGGTCAGTTGTTCACCGATGATGTGGAGCGATAGTTCATAAGAGATCCACATTTTATGCTGAGTGAACGCTTCTCTTGGTTGACTATGCCTTTCGTATTCATCTAGGGCCCTGTCATTCGTATCGATGTATCTTTGTTGCCTTCATATCGATGAATCTCCATTGCCTTCGTATCGATGTCCGGTCCTTGGTTTCGTATCGATACCCAGTTGATCGATACGAAATGGGTGAAAGGGGGATTGATATGAAATGGATAGCAGCTGAGCAAATTAACTATGATCGATAATATTAGTTGACGGATACGAAGGGGATGGTTGCAAAGTGATGGATACGAACCTGATGGATACGAAGTAAATGTGCTTCTCATGAAACTTGATCGATCCATAACTTGAGCATACTAACTCCGATTGACTTAAAATTTGGGATTTTGCCTTTCATAGCTTTGTTTTTCATACCATGTTAATTGTAGCTCGATCTGGACTCGGACCAAATTTGCTAATATCCATAGTGGGCCTGTGTGTAACCGATCTTCAGGACGGATTGTCTTAAGTTTCTAGTCAAGTTCTTGTTGCCATGGCCTTGCTAAAAGACGGGATAACATTTGCCTTCCAAAATACGTCATGTGTGAACATGACATGCTTTGAAAAGCTGCAATCTTCATTCTAAAAAAATTCTATCCGATTCGTTGAATAGTCATCGCCTTTTCATCAAGAGATGTAACCTTTGATGGATTTCTAGCAATATAGATGTTGAACTATTGTCTACCAATGATCATGCAGTGTTTTATTGTAACTGAAGGTCAAGTTCTTACAATTTGTTTTTTCACTGGTTTGATCGTCATCGGGTAAGCATTCAACTCTTATTAGCTTTTAAAATCGAATGTTAGTTCGTCATACGTGCACATATGTTAGCCTGACCCCTGTTCACGTTTGCACGTTTTGATCGAGTTTCGTATCGATCCTCTCCTGGATCGATGTGAAATTCGAGTTGCAACAACGATTGATGGTTGTTTTAATCCACTCCTCCGTATCGATCCTCTCTTGGATCAACTGGAGATGTTGGAATGCATGCTTCATATTGATGGCTATCGATACGAAATAGATAATTCTCGAAGATGCTTCGTATCGATGGATACGAGTTTCGGGTCATTGAGTTAATGGATACGAAACTGACGCTTCGTATCGATGGAGTGCGATGGTTCAAATGTGATCTTGCTGTGACTTTTGTATCGATGGTCATCGATACGTGATTGTATGATCCTGGAGTACTTGCTTCATATAGATGGATACGAAGTAAAGGGCCGCCTATCGATGGTTCCAAAACATTAAACTATAGATTGCTCTGGGTCAATGGATACGAATCAGTGTCTTCGTATTGATGCAAGTGATCGTTTCAGGTTTGTCTGCACAACATCTTTTGTATTGATAAAATTTTGACCGCTTCAATCGGTTTCGGCTACTGGGATATGAAGCATTTTCTACCTTGGTCACGAAATCGTATATATACCATTTGTAGTTAGCCAAATTTTCTTACTTGCTCTTACTTTAACCTTCCTTCGTATCGATCGAGAACACAAGAAAAAAGCCTTCGTCTCTAAATCAAATAACTCATTAATCCTTCAAACTGACTCTTTAAACTAGGTATTTGTTTAGTTAAATCGACTTTAAAATGATAAGACTTGGGGCTTGATGCATTTTCTTCTAATGTCGTGGCCGATTCCAGCGTTGTTGACACCGGAATTTGGTTGGAGTGAAGTTAAGGAAGTAGTAATGGAGTTTTGGCAGCTTGGGGAAGAAGAAGAGCAGTTGATTAGGACGATGGAGTTACTCGTATCGATGGTGGATGGAAGAAGCATCTTTGTATCGATCTGGAAGGTGGAAGTTCGTATTGATCTAGAAATGATGGATGGAGGGAACAGCTTCGTATCGATCTGGAATTATGGGAGTTCGTATCGATCCAGAGCGATCGATATGAAGCCATGGCCGTGTGATTGACACGAAGCCATGGTTGGTGATCGATACGAAGCCTTGGCTAGTGATCGATACGAAGCTGGGCTCTTGTGGAACGATCCAAGTTTGAACTTTAATGGATAGGAACTTTTGCATATTCGAACACTCGACTCCGACGAGCTTTAACATTGCATATCCGGACTTGACCATTAAACTGTATATCTGACTATCCTTCGAAGCTTGTCAACAGAACTATAATTTGACAAACATAATGAAATTTAACACGGATCGTTCTTCAAAGTCAGGATGGCACAGTTGGGACGGTCAGTGATGATGGTCACTCCGGTTAAAACTTGAAGTCTTGTCATTTTAACATCCTTCGAACTTGTATAAATCTAAAATATTATGTCGCACTACATTACGCAACACGATCATGCACTTCACACAGAGGGGAACACCGGTTTATTACAATCTAGTGATGATTTTTACTGAGTTCAATAGCTATGGATCCCGGAAGCTCTGAGCTACAGGATATTTGGAGTCCTCCACTCCCTGGAATCAAAGTGCCAAACATTACGGCAAATGTAGTTAGTCCCGTCTCGAATGAACTAACGGGTGCAGTTTTAGTTCCAATCCCAGAGAATTCGGTTCATTCTAGAATCTCCAATAGGTAAGATGTGCCTTTGGCATGGATTATCTCTAAATGATGTTTTATTGCCAGGGCCAGAAGACAGAGCCCACAATCCCCAGAAGGATATACCGCCGGTAATAGGTTCATGTGCGCAACCGAGACGTTGCCCCCATTCAACCAATTAATTCGGGAATTACTATTCTTTTTGAGGATTGCGCATTCTCAATTGCATCCAAACGGATATGCTCTGCTCAACAGCTTGTATATTATCTTCATGGAGCATCTTTTTCGGCCCTCAACCTTTGAAGAAATCAGATATCTATTCAACATCAAGATCCATGGGGATAACCCTTCGTTTTCGGCTTTTTAGAAGTAGTTCGAAACTGCCAAGTAGTGGTAGGAACTCGGAGCAAGTTAAGCTATTTCATGATCAAATGGTTCTTCTTTCAATGCCCACCATGATTTGCTAGACGATGGCTAGTTGGACATAAGTATTTCAACTTCTTCACTGATTAACTGAGTAATACAAGTTGATGTTGAGTCTAATTAGTCTGCTTCTTTTACAGATTCGATTTCCCGGCCCGAAGGAGCGCAATTTAAGGAGATAGTGATAACTCTCCAAACAATGCCTGCTAAACCAGAGAGATCGATGAACTCCTTAGCGATGAAAACTTGATCACCCTGAGGCTTATAGAGAGAGGCCAAAACACCAGATTAACAGGAGTTCCCAATGTGACTCCGGTAAGGCAAGGAGGAAGGAGAGCTCCTGGATTCATAATCACTGAGTGAGGCGACGACGAGAATATTCCAGCTATGCATGAGCCTATAGTTGTGCCTTCAAGGGGCCTTCAATCACCAGAATCAAAAAGAAAAGGCAAGGCACTCACCCATAAATCCAAGAGGCACAAGGCCGTCGTAGTATCTCTGTCCACTATGACTGCTGTTAGTTCGATGACTTCCTTTCTGCAAATGGAAAGTTCTTTGAGAGGATTATCCAATATCTCTATTCCAGATGACATAGCTTCATTCCAAGATCTTGGATTAGAGGATCTCTCTTCTCCACTACGAACTGGCGCAGGCTTAACTTCTTTAAAATATAGGGGAGCCTACTCTTAGAAGAAAGGCCACCACAATCGGTTGGTTGGGGGTTTGCTTATGCATACACGCACCTCACGCCACCACAAAATTTCTAATCACATGCTTATCAATCTCTGGAGATAACTAATTCTGCATTTCTTTTTACTTAATAGACACGATTGTGAGGCAAGGATCTATGCTTGGTAATCTTTGCTCCAAATGCCATTCTTTTAGCTCTTATTCTTAACCTTTTAGGCGTGAAAGAGAACGAGATTATGATAGCGTCCACCTCTCCAGCCAAGAGTGTGAGCGGTATGAAAGGGAGAAAGAAAGGTATCAAGGTAGGCGCCGCTCCCGGTCGTGGTTGCCAACACCTAAAGGTTCCTCAAAATCATCCGGCTCTGGCAGGCAATCTTCTGAAACTACATCTCAAGGAGTGCCTCCTCATACTTCGAAATCCTACGATCAACACTGTAGAGCGGAAACGGGAACTCTCATCATTACAAAGCCAGCCGCTATCGAGCTCACAAGGGAGGGAGCCATTCGAATTGCTAAGTTAAAGAAAATTTTCCGACTATCTACTTTGATGGCTTCCACCTCCCTCCATACTTGTAAAGAATTCTCAATGATGTAGAAAAACTGTTGCAGGACTACGACATGATGTTTACTACTAGTATCGGGAGCCGACTAAAACAGCGAAAAAGGCTTTAGCGGTAGCTTTCGAGCGGGCCAATAAAATTGAGAAAATGGAAGCTGACCTTCCTCAGAAAGATAGAATAATAGAAGTTCTTAACAACAAAGTTGAATCTTCAAGGAAATTGGAGAGAAGCCGATCAAAGAGCCGAAGAGGCCATGCAATCCATAGAAAACATGCGAAAAACTCACATGGAACTGCTATAGGAAATGGGACAACGGAATACCCTTGTCATGGGGAAGAGAGATGCTTCGATGAAAGGGCTTAACGAACTAAAAGCGAAATTTGCTGAAGCCATCGAGAAGAAGGAGGAGGCCAACAAATCTTCCCAGGATGCATGCGAACAGGAACTGATACTCAAGGATGAAAGGGATGCGGTGAACTTAAAGGCTCAGGAAGCCGAGGCCAGAATTGAGAACGAAATAAAAGTGGTGAAGGCCATGATCGAGAATGAACTTTAAGATCTCCTAATCACATACAATGCAAATATCTTGAGAAACCGCAACTTAAACTGGCTTGATGAAGATTATCCCTTCCAATCATATGAGGCCTGCAGCTGCTTGGTGGATGACGAAATGGTGATCTGAAATACCACAACCGTTGACGATCGAATTGGAAGCTCAAATACTTGTGGAGATGAACCTAAAGTCCTCCACGACACTATCATCGCCCTTAAAAAAGAAAAGTTGACTGCTAAGTATCCGAACATTGGAGAAGGATCCGGAGTCGAGCATCACGAAGTAGATTTCGAGGAACTCCTAGTCTTTCAATCTAAGCCCACCTCTTCTATTGATCCTCCAGTTGTACCAGGATACGACCCTGATAAGCCACACCTATCTCCAATACATGAATGCGGCTCTAAAGGCACATCGGCCTAACACATGAGTCACCCGAGAAAAGTATTCTGAACACTTCTCCCATTTATACAAATGCAGCAGCATTGTCAGAAGATGTCGCTAATATTTTCTCCTATCTTTATTCGGCTCTGGATTTTGCATCAGTCCTCTTACATCCGAATAAATGCATCATGAGTAGAAGTCTATAATGACGGAGACCACAACTACAATGGTCGCTACATCGGTAGGGTAGTTGCTTGAAAGCAGCTGCGTGCTCGAAGAACAAATGCTGGAAGCACTCCTCTGTTATCAAAGTGACCCGAACATCGAAATGCCTTTCATCATTGATGAAGACGTGATCATTACGGGCTCCCCGGGCCCCACTAGTAGCATTCCGATGAGTATTCGCACGAGCCGGACTGAGCAAATAGTGGAAGAGATTAAGGTAGAGATGGAGCAGGCCGAGCTAAATCGTAGAGTTAGTGGCATGGCAGGTCCTGGTAGGTTCCCATACTTGTCATTTCTCCTAGTGGTACAGTCAATTATATGGGCGCTTCTCTATCTTCTAACATCGAGAGAGCCACTATTCCTCCATCCCCGCATATTGGGGACTCTCTGGTTCATGTGAGTTCCAAGGAGGAGACAGCTGTAATTCCCCCAGCCAAAGACAAACTAGCTGGTGCAGGCCGGGATGGAAAAGGCTCGAAGAGAGGATCAGGTGGCAGTACAAGTGGGTCTACGTCAAAGAAGAGCAAGAAGGAGAAATAATCAAAGGCATAGATTTGCACCTTTTCTTCTTCTTTTTGTAGATAGCTGGAATAGGATTCTCCTTTTCTTTTTATAGGCCGTGTATAGATGCCGGTTCGACCCTTGCTTATAGGAATTCTTGGAACAAGTTTTTGTACTTATCTTTTTCAAAGAATAGTGGAAATAAAACTTCGTTTTGTTGTTTCTAGCATAATTCTGTGTTTATTTGTTTAAGTATTTTAGCACTCACGTTTCATTCAATGTACTTGTGAGGCTTTAGTCTCTAATTCGAACTTGAGTCTGGTCGTTAAGTCTCGAAGTCATGGCTTTGGATCGTGACCATACGTCGAGTCGAGTCCCAATGTTATGCTATCTCGTTCAACGGCTGGTACTTGAGTTGTGCACCCATTCTTGGGGATAAATTGAAGTAGTTGGTCGGTAGTTGACTTTCGCCTTTGCTAATTTTAATTTAACTAATTCATAACAAAGTTAAAGTAAAATGAGTTTGAGTGCTCGGATCACACTCGTTCGGTATTTGGAATTATGCCCACACTTCGAGGACATAAGTTATTTTACGGATGGTCAATCACACCCGTTTAACGCTTGGATCATATTCGCACTGTGGGGACATGAGCTAATTTACAGACAGTTAGTCACACCCATTTGGTGTTCGTACTCCAGTCCGCGCTCTCGGGGCTAGAGTTAGTCGATGGATTGTCAATCACACCCATTTAATGTTTTCGACTACGTCCGCACTCTGGGTACATAAGTTTTTTTACGGGTGGTTGATCATACCCGTTTAATTTTTATGCTCCGCTCCGTGCTCTCAGGACCAGGATTAGTATATGGGTGGTCAGTCACACCCATTTGGTGGTTATACTCCAGTCTGCTCTCTCGGGACCGGAGTTAGTTGGTGGGTGGTCAGTCACACCTATTTAGGCATTGGGATCTTGTTTGCAGTATGGGAACAAGGATTTGATTAAGGTTGAGGATGGTCGGATCATATCTACCCTAATTAGGCAATCGAAGTTGTGGATGGATGGATCCATCCTCTTCGAGTTTAGATTTGGATTCCATACCCCAGCTCGCACTTTGGGAACTGGAGTTCATTAAAGGATTGTCATGTTTCAATCCTTCTTTTCTTTATAGTTGTTAGCCCCCGAGCTTTGGGTTTCACTTTGCAGGTGACCGGTCGGATCACGATCACTCCCTATTTGAATGAGTTCCACCGTGGGATGGGACCTAGCTCTTCATACATCATGACGGTCGCACGACGCATGTCAAGGATCGCCACTCTGGCGTGATGAGTCCGCATTTTATTACTGGAATAAGAGAGTATGGCAAAGTCAGCTGCCTTATTACAAGTTCAAATTAAAAAAGTGCATAAACAAATTTCTAAGGAAAAGCAGTGTAAAATGAATAAAAGCCAGTTATGTGTAATAACGACGGATACTCTCGCTATTCCATGCTCTGGGCAAAGTGAGGCCATCAACAGTTGATAGTTTGAACATGCCGTCTATAAGTCTCCTCTCAATGATATATGGTCCCTTCCATGTCAGTTTCATGTGCAAAGGAACCGAATAAATTCATTTGACTGCAAGATCGCCAACTTTAAAGGTTCTAGGTCAGACCTTAGCGTTGTATAATCGGGCGATTCGATTGCGGTGTGCGGCTTCCCCCAAATCAACCTTTTCATGCTTCTTATCCAGCAAATCCAAAGATTCTACAAGTAGCATAGCATTTGTTTTTCGATCGTAATTGGTCACACGGTGAGAAGGTACTTCTAGTTCAACTGGAATAATGGCTTTGGAGCTGTAGGAAAGTGAAAACCGAGTATGGTCAGTGTGGACTTGTGGATAGTTTGAAATGCCTAAAAGGCCATGGGATGCTCATCGATCCACTTGCACCCAGCCTTCTCCAGTCATTTCCTTAGAATGGACTTGATAATTTTGTTGATAGCTTCGACTTGTCCATTTGGTTGAGGGTGAGCTACGGCTGAGAACTTCTTCTGGATGCAATAGCATTGACAGAAATCTTTGAACTCGACACTATCGAGTTGGGTCCCGTTATCAGTTACAATTGTGTATAGGAGGCCAAAACGACAGATGATGTTGCGCACAACAAAGTTGATTACTTTCTTCGTCATGATAGTAGCAAGGGGCTGGGCTTCCGCTCATTTGGTAAAGTAATCGACTGCAATGATGACGTACTTCGTACCACCCTTAGCTAAAGGTAATGAACCTATTATATCAATATCCCAATTGGCAAACGACCATGGACTGACAATCTACATGATTTTAGTAGGCGGGGCTCTTGGAATCTTGGCATGCTTCTGGCATTTATCTCATCTCTTGGCATAAGACAATGCATCTCGATTCAAGGTTGACCAGTAGTATCCATATCTAAGTATCTTTTTTGCAAGGGCTTGCCCCCAGTGTGGTTGTCACACTCTCCCTCATGCACATCGTGTAACACTCGTTTTGATTTCATCGTACTCGATACACCGGACTAAAGGAATAGAACACCCTCTCCTATACAGGACTCCATTCTGGATAATAAATCTTGAAGCTTTTCGGAGAATCCATCTTTTCTCACTTCTGTGCTTAGGTAAAGCTCCATGATCAACATAGTTTTTGAATGGAGTCATCTACGACTCCTTCTCGGTCGTTGCCTTGTGCACCTAGTCTGTCTCTAGTAGATCGATACTCGAAGTGGTAAGTGTCTTAATGGGGACGAGTCCCATTTTTTGTGCTTCGACAATGCTAGCCAGTTTTGCCAAAGAATCGGCTTTTCGATTTTTCTCTTGGGGTATACAATGGATAGCATAGTAGTCGAATTGATTCAACACTTCTCGGACCGAAGTAAGGTGAGTAGCCAATCTCTGGTCTCTGGCTTGATACTCTCCTCGAATCTGGCATATGACCAATTGGGAATCACAGTGAATATTCACCGCAATAATTCCTAAGTCTTTGGTAAGTCTAAGTCCAAAAAGTAGAGCTTCGTACTCAGCTTCGTTGTTAGTTGCATGGAAGTCAAACTTTAGAGCATAGCATATGGACCGACCTTCTAGGGTTTTGAGTACCACTCCACACTTGAGCAACGGTCGTTGATGCATTGTTATTGCATAGCTTCCATATGTGTTTGGGAGATTCACTGGTTTCGAGCAAGTTCTCCAGTATGGTGAATTCAGCTCCGAAGTCCACCAGAACTTGTCCTTGAATGGCTAAACTTGGTGTATAAGCGATGTCAAACTGATTCAACTCGATATTCCACTTAAGAAATCTACCAGACATCTCAGGTCGTGTAAGGATCTGTCATAACAGTTGGTTGGTGTAGACAGTTATCAGATGAGCCTGGAAATATGTAGGAGCTTTCTCAAGGCTATGACGAGACAATAAGCTAGCTTTTCTGACTTCGGGCAGTTTCTTTTTGCCCTTGTCAATCGCTTGCTGATATAATAGACCAATCGTTGGACCCGATCCCCTTCTCGAATTAGCGCAGCACTGATTGCGTATGCTGAAACCGCCAGATAGATGTATAATTTCTCGTGATCAATCAACTTCAACAAAATGTGAGGTGTCGCTAGATGTTGAACTAGGTCTTGAAATGCACCTTCACACTCCTATGTCCATTCATAATTCCGCTTTCATTTTCTAATAAGATCGAAGAAAGGGATGCACATTTATGTAGATCTGGAGATGAACCTGCTTAAGGCTGCCACCTTCCGTTGAGTCTTTGCATTTTCTTTATGGTTCTGGGAGTTTTAGGATTTCAAATCGCCCATATTTTATCAGGATTGGCTTTAATCCCTCTGGAGTTGACGATGAATCCAAGGAATTTTCCTAATGCAACTTCGAAATAACACTTCAACGGATTGAGCTTCATTCTATAATGTTGGATTATGTTAAACATCGTTTCCAAATCTCTGACATGGTTGATGGACAGTCACGACGTCCTCAAGCATGTCGTCCACGTACACCTCCATGATCTTTACGATTTGGTTAGCGAACATTCGATTCACGCGCCTTTGATAAGTTTTTCCCAATGTTCTTAAGTCTGAATGGCATCACTTTGTAGCAATTGAGTCCTAAATTAGTGATGAAGCTAGTATGCTCCTAGTGAGAAAGGTGCATTAGGATTTGATTATAGCCAAATTACGCGTCCATGAAATATAAGAGCTTGTGTCCGGCTGTTGAATACACAAGTTGATCAAATTTGGGAAGTGGAAATCTGTCTTTGGAGCATGCTTTGTTTAAATCTGAGTAGTCCACACATGTTCACCATTTCTCGTTCGATTTCTTGACAAGCATTGGATTTGATACCCACTCCAAGTATAATGCATTGTGAATAAACCCATTCAACCTGTGTTTATTTACTTCTTCCTTAAGGGTGGTAGATCTTTCTGGATCCATACCGTGCCTTTTTGTTTGACCAGGACATGCCACGGGTCAATATTTAATGCATGGCTTGCGATGTCCGATGAGATCACACACATGTCTGAATGAGTCCAAGCAAACACATCAAGGTTTACCCGGGAGAAAATCAACCAATTCCTGTCTCATCTGGTGGCTATGTTAAGATCCAAACTTTATCATTCTGGAATCCACGTCATCATGGATCGGACCATCGATCGTCAACTCTACGGGAAAGACTGGGAGTCTTTGACTTCCTACTCATCACTATTATCTTGGGGATCAAGATCTTTAAGGAACTAGTTACGGCGTCCGGGCCTAGGCCTAGGCATTAGCTGTCAATTCTCTAAAAAATCGAACACAGAGAGATTCCTCTACCCCCTTGCTTCTCCTTACGCTGCGTATTCCGTAGCTTAGCAACATAACAGGCACGTCCAGCCGCCTGATCACCATGTACTACTCCAACCACGTTATCAGTGGGGAACTTCAGAGTCAAATACCATGTGGCAATTACTGCCCTGGATTCTGCAAGGGCCAGTCGGTCAAGAAAGCATTGTAGGGGAATGAATGTCTAACACAACAAACTGTAGCATCTAGACTCTCCGACGGTCTCCAATACCCAACTCAACTGGCAACTCCACCATCCTAGCTGGTATTGTCGCGCTTCTGTAAAACCATGTATATGTGACTGACACAGTTTTAGATCTTTTGTCTCCATTCTCATTTGGTCGTAAGCGCGCTTAAAAAGAATGTTCACAGAGCTTCCGCTGTCCACCAAGATCCTCTTCATCTAAGTTGGATCTATCTGGACTAAAATGACTAACAGATTGATAGTGGGGACCTCGACTCTACCAGTATCTCGGTTTCTGAAAACGATGTCGTTTGTCATCGTTTCCTGTTGTTTAGCCGGGGCCCCATCATCAGAATTACTACAACACTCAAAGTGCACATGCCTAATCGAATTGGCATATGACTCCATTTTCTTCCAACTCCGGTCAGCTGGATGAGGACCACTACTCATAGTGTTTATTACCAACCTCCCGCCAGTAGGCACAAGTTCTTCGGGACTAGCTTGGCCTTGACCTTGATTAGGGTTGGATGAGCCCGCACTCCATCTTGCGGAGCCCGTAAAAACTGCTTTAACTTCCTTTCTCTAATCAACTTCTCGATAATGTCTTATAAATGACAGGACTCATTGGTGTTATGGCCGTAGCAATCATGGAACCTACAGAACTTTCCAGTCTGAATTTGCTTCTCAGATGATGGTTTTGGAGCTAGCTTCTTATACTGTTGGTATTACAAGTCTGAAGGTAAACATTTTCCAGGGATGTGTTTAGGTGAGTATACCGATCGAACATGGGAGCTCTGTGTCTTGGTCCGCGATTTGGGTCTTTCTTCTTTCTTTGACCTCCGTTACACTTCTGTTGACCTTGCTTATTCTGAATATTCAATTGCAGATTACCGGAATTCTCATCGGTCTGTTTCACAACAACATTACTTTAAATGCCTTCATCACTGGGCGTCGCTATGTCTTGCTTCCTAGATCGTCTAGCGTCTTCTCTCCTCAAAAATTGGGATGCCTTAGCATAGAAACAATCCAGCGAAGCGGGATGTTTCCCAACCAACCAATTGCCAAACTCGAAATCGGGATCGATCCCTTTAGTAAATGCCATCAATATTGAATTATCATTGAGGTTGCTAACCTTAGCGCAAGCACCTTTCCATATAACGCCTAAGATTCCCTCTCGGAGCTTGAGTGACACTAGAAAAGGTGTTGACATCCTTCGGTCTTGTAATGTGCATACAGAATTGTTAAACGAACTTTGTTGCCAACTGACCGAAACATGAAATGGATCTAGGTGGTAGACGAGTGAACCACATAGTTGCAATACCTCCCAAGGAGATAGGGAAACTCCTACATTTGACCACATCGTCAGCTCTAGCGGTGTTCATGAGCCATTCATACTTTAAGATGTTCTGTTTAGGATCCGAACTTCCTTCATACACGGGCCAAGGTAGGCATCCTGAATCGATGAGGTGGCTTAGTGTAAAGAATGTCATTGGTGAGTGGAGTATGACTTCAGGAGATTCCTCAATCGTCATTGGTAAGACCTTGACTTTCTCGGATCATTTGGCGGATCATAGTTTGAATGTCAGGCATTTGGATGTTTGGGGCCAAGGTATGGTCGAGATCTATGTTGTGGGGTGGTCCGAGCACTGTCAACGGTCCGTTCGTTTCTTCCTTGGCTCACGGTATTTGAGAACGAAGGGTTCATGAGCATGGATATATTGAAGAAGGGTTGGATATGGCTAGTTTTGGATCTTAGCTTTTAGATCTATAGCGGTTGCAGCTGTATGGTCATGGACGGTGTGATAAAGAAGCACCCTTCCTCCGGAGGAGGGTCCAGCTTGGGTCCCTATTGAAGGACCAAAACTGGCTTGTCTGAGATTCACAACACGCTGTGCCCAGAGGCTCCTGCATAATTTCCATCGAACCCACAACATGTAGATCTGTGGTTGAAGTCGGATGAAGTTGAGCTTTCGGTCGTGGAATGAGAGTCATGATCCCTTCTAGATCTCCTTCGTCTTTCCTCGATCGGTTAGTTTGCGAGCTTCGTGTTGGCATGAATTTGTTGATTGAGCTCTTGATGACTCTTAGTAAGCTCTTGCATGGGGGTCTGGAACTCCTCTCTAATCACAGGACCTTATGGATCTGGAGCTCCAGCTGATGTTTGGCCTATTGTGGCTAGCTCTGTGGGATCTTGCCATCCCTTCCTTTTGAATTTGCAGCATATGAAGCAGTTCTGGTAGTGCGCACCATGATTGATGTAGCTCTTTCCCAGATCTGGAGTAACCTAAATAGAATGGAAGGAACCATAAGAAGATAGATTTAGATCCCCTCCTTAGATATTAGCAATCCCAAAATGGCAATAGATCCAATGAATCAGAGAAAAACGGAGTTCTCTCAATGAAAGCACAAAGTGTTTGTACCAAAATTGGGCATTGCACTCTTCAAATGTGATTGAAGAGATTAAAATAAAGAAATTAAATGGAAAAAGTGGCTAATCTAACAATCAAACCAATAAAAGCATGTAGAAATAGAAAGATACAAGAAACTATATTGGTTCGGTGTTGTAGCCTACGTCTAATTTGAATGTTTTGCTGTTTATTGATGTTGACAACTGATTACAACAATAAAACACTATAACACTCGAGTTACAATAGAGATGTGGCAAAGTAACAGCGTAGCAGAGTCAAAAAAGTCCTTTTTCTATAGGTGTAGGGGTTCTATTTATAGGTGTAGGTCTGGAAATATCTCCCTTAAACTCGGTATACCTCTTCTCTCACGTGGGTGGGCCTATCAGATCGATATGGGGTCATTTGGGATCGATCTAGATCGGTCCTAACCATTTTCTTATTGATCAAGATTTCATCCATTTGGGTTGCGATCGATCAGAGATATTCTTGAGGTAGGAAGCAAGCTTCCATGAAAATTTCATAGCATTTGGACTTGCGAATTTTGATTTATGATAGATTCAAGGTTGGTTTTGTAGTTGGCTGAAGTATGCATATCGATTACCTGTTCGTATCAATACTCCTTCGTATCGATAGGCTGCGTATCGATCGGTTGTTCACCGATGAGATGGAGCGATAGTTCAGGAGAGATCCACATTTCATGTCGAGTGACCGCTTCTCTTGGTTGACTATGCCTTTTGTATCCATCTAGGGCCTAAGCACACGTACCGATGAATCTTCATTGCCTTCGTATCGATGAATCTCCATTGCCTTCGTATCAATGCCTAGTCCTTTGTTTCGTATCGATACCCGGTTGATCAATACGAAATGGGTAAAAGGGTGATCGATATGAAATGGATAACGGTTGAGAAAATGAACTACGATCGATGATATTGGTTGGTGGATACGAAGGGGATGGTTGCAAAGTGATGGATACGAACCGGATGGATACGAAGTAAACGTGCTTCTCATGAAACTTGATCGATCCATAACTTAAGCATACAAACTCCGATTGACCTGAAATTTGAATGTTGCCTCTTATAGCTTTGTTTGTCGTTCCATGTTAATTGTAGCTCAATCTGGATTCGGACGAAATTTTTCAGTAACCATAGTGGGCCTGTGTATAACCGTTCTTCAAAACAGATTGATTTTAGTTTTAGTCAATTCCTTGGTGTCACGGCCTTGCCAAAAGGTGGGATAACATTAAGAAAAGCATTGATAAGTAGCTCCATCATTCTTTAGACTGAACATCATGACATTATAATAATATATCCCCGAAGCTATGAAAAAATTAGTATGTTCTTAATCTAAGGTGATTTGTTTGTAGCCATAGTATGCATCCAAGAAAGACAACAATTCATGTTCAGTCATTCCATCCATAAGTTTGCCGATTTGCGAAAGAGGAAAGTATACCTTTGAGTCTGCTTTATTCAAGTTGGAATTATGAATGCATGTTCGATATTTTCCATTCACCTTCTTGACCAACTTTTGATGCCCGCTCTTGGTATAAATCATTGCAAATGAAGTCATTTGCCTTTAGCTTATTTACCTTTTCTTTTTATGTAGTGAATCGCTTGTGTTCCATAATGTGCCTCTTCTATTTCATAGAAGGATACCTCAGGTTCACATTCAGCGTGTAACATGCAAATTCAGGTGATATCCTGAACATATCGAACATGTCGAAGCAAACACTATGTTTGCTTGTAAAACCCTCTCAACTCCTTTCTTTTCTTCAAGCTAAGTTGAGACTCGACTTTGAGAATCGTCGTAGGATCGGCATCGTCGTAAAGACATCAATTAGCAGCTCCACCAAGGCTGGCCTTACCTACTCTTGTTTTTTATAGGTCCATAGATTTATACAATCTTCTGTTGGATCCGAGCTAAGGCTTGGGCAGTAGTTAGTATGCTTCTAAGGATTGGATGTAGAGAAGCTTATTTTCATTCTTCCCCTTCTCTCATGGCTTCACCTCTCCACGCTCGACAACGTATCACTCTTGACCTTTACTTTGGTCCCATTGAATTGCTAGGGAAATTCAAAAATTAAGAAGGGTCGATCGATCTAAGAAAGCATGTATATAGAAAATCCATCCAATACTACTAATTTTTTCATCCACACCCACCTTACGGTCCCTTTCTCCCAACTCAAAAGGCAATTCAATACACCCAACCAATTCTTTGGCCATTCCAATGAGTCCCTAAATACAGGATTTACATTGCCATAGATTCTTCTCATAAAGGGGTATATTATTAAAGGCCTACTTAAACAAAATATTCATCGAGCTACCATAATCAATAAAACTCGAGGCATTGTCATCGATCGAATCGTGGCCATAATCATCACGTTGTCAAGCGTTAATCCTTTTACCCCATCAGCTTCTCTATTCCTAAATACAATATCATCATCAATTCATTTCCTTTTTCATTGAAGAACACTCCTCTATGGCATACTATATCTTTCGAGGCACGTGCCTTATGGAGTTTCCATAGTGCTACGTGTCATTCCAGTTCCGTTCCTTAGGATGCAAACCTTTAGATATAGTATTAATCACAATCCTCTAGCCATCTACCTTGATCCTTCTCCACTTGATATAGCCTAGTATCCTTGAGGCTGATGCCTCCGAGGTTGATCATTACTCGGCCTGCCTCTTTGTGGTTTTCACACATATTGCTAACACTTCTTTTTCCTAATCAAGTTTGATCATTAGTCGGCCTGCCTCCTAGTGATTTCATCACATATTTCTAAATTCCTTTTCCCTAATCAAGTTCTCCATGATATCCCTCAAATATCCCCGTTCACTTGATTTTTCTTATGTATCTCTTGGAAGCAACGATACTTTATAGAGCTCCTCTTCGATTTAGTAGCCTACTTCAAGGGCGGTGTATTATAGCTCTCCATACCTTGCGTAGTAAGTTAAATGTTCTCAATAGTATCTATTAATTTCATGGTCTCTTGAGCAAGTGTACCGTGAATGCTTCTTGGTATTTTGATTTTGTTGCATATGTTTTGATTATTTACTTTGTTGTTGTTATTACCAACATTCACTACAATGTTTCAAGCACTATCGCCACTCTTTTTCAATAGCTACATTGCTTTGAATCGTAGTGATTAGTCCTCTTTGACTACGAACAGCCAATACTACCTCCAAATCTGCCTCTTCCAAGAGTAGATAACGAGATGCTTTATGGTAAAATTATGTCAACGTAGGTGGTTCCTTTCTTTTTAGCCGTCTACCAAACTCGGTTTGTAAATGAACATCATTCATTAGTGCCATCAGCACAATCTCCTCCTTGGGGTTGCTCAGTTCTGTTACCATATTGTTGAATCTTTTCAAAAAAACTTTTCATTGTCTCTCTGGACCTTTGATGCACATTCAAAGTGACATGGCTCCTTCGACTGGACTGTATGAGCCTAGAACTTCTCCATAAATCTCTTTACCAATTGATCAAATGACGGTATGGACCTAAGATTGAGGTGAACCACATCGTTACTACTCCCTCAAGCATTATGGGAAAACATCTACACCTCAACATCTATTGCACAGATATTGTCCATATGCCATCCATACTTCAATAGCCGTTGTAACTCGGCAAGATCAACATCGCAAATTTCTTTCGATACATAGATTTAAGAACATCCTCAATGAATGGGGTTTTATTCACCAACAAACTCCACTTGTTATTGCATCTCTGTAGATTCTAACTCATCGATCTTTTAATCATAATAATAATGAGTTTTTAACTGCCATGGCTGGGAAGACGACGATCATCATGAATGTCCCTGAATGTACGGCTCGATAAATAGTCTCAGTTGGTTATATGACGTCTTGATTCCTCTTTCTTTGGAGCAACCATTCGTCCCGGCCTTCTTTGCCACATTGCTAGAATTTTTCCCTCCTAGCTGGCTTTGTAGTATTAGTTTAAAAACCACTAGTTTGAGAATTAGTAGCTTTCCTAAGTCCCCCATCTCTCGCATCCTGCAACTGCAACTCAAAGTCATGGAAATCGATAGTCTTTGATCGATCTGTACTAATCCATGTGGTTTGGTCGGTACCAACCAATGTGGATGAAGGAATAACTCCTACAGTTTTTGTACTTTGCGTCTTCTTTGTCCTAGTATCCTTTTTATGCATCTTCTACTAACCTTCTCTATGATTATGCTCTGATGAATAAGAGCTCCCTTCACTTTAATTCGAAGATGGGTTATCTCTCATACTCTTCCAATGCCTTTGAGTTGTTTTTGCTGGTGGGGTTGGGATAACAACTTCTTTATCTCCTCAATATTGGAAAGTTGATTCCCTATCATTTTCTTATTCATCTGAGCCATCATCTTGTCCTACTTAGCCCTCACCACTACCACTAGCGCACTCAAAATTTCTACATGAGTCGGTTGAATAGTTTCATCTCCATGTTGATACCTTTCATTCTCTTCTTTTATGATAATTCCAGACTTAGTAGGTTTCTCCTTCATTTGAGCCATTTCTTCCTAGATCTGACTATGGACTTTCTTCAAATCTAAATAACTATAGTCTATGTTTGAGATATTCATTCTCTGTGAATGCACCAAAATTATTTGTACATGAAATGGGAAAACACCCCAATTAGACATAAATTAAAGTAAAAACTAGTAAAAATCAAGAGATAACAGAGAGATGATAGTTTTTAAAGTGGTTTGGCTTGAATCTAAAGCCTATGTCCACTATAAATATTATTTTAACTCTACGAATTAAAGCCAAATTTTACAACAAATTCAATCTATAATAATATCAAAGTTCAAAAATGGCAAAATCTCCCTGTAAATTTGAAATAGAATCAAAAGTTCAAAAGCACATTTTTGTCAATGAAGGCTCTTTATTTATAGATGAAATACACAATCATTATCTCAGAATCCAACATGAATGAGCAAATTTCTCCAGATTTGAAGTTCCAGCATGAAGAATAGGTCAAGCTGCACAAAATCTGAGAATCAATATGGATTAGTATGGATTGAAATGAATCATTAACGACCCATGCCTTTGACTCTTTTATCATTTTCCATTCTTTCGCATAAGTCTACTATCATCCAAAACTTGGAAGTCTTTAAACCACTATTGTTCAGTAACGACCCATATGGTCGGTACCGATCCGTGTCCTTTTACAAAAAATTTCAGAAGTAAAAAAGATAAACTAATCAAGGCATCTTAGCCTAGCCCAGTTTGGGCCAGGCTAGTTTGGATCTAGGTCAATCCACCATAGAAGAGTCAAGGCTAGAGACAAGCCGATCAGACTTCCTCAACTACCGGCCCAAATCAAAGCTGGGCCCGTGTCAGCCCCTCTACTAAGTAGCACATTAGGCTTACAACCTTCCAGCTCATCCCTGAAGCGGCTTCAACAGCCAATTAATCAAGCCTAGCAAGAACTAAGTGTAATATGATCCAGTCCAAACTAGTCCATCTCACTTACAGTTGGCTCTCTCGTGTCGAACCACCTCAGCATGGCTTTAGATCAGCCCGTTTACTCAAGCATCTTTTCCGGCCACATGCCGGCCGACATACATCAAAATTGGCCGTAAATGGCGTATGCTTATCATCTCACATCCAGTCTAGCACCTCCATCTGAGCCTCATCCTCAACAACACTCCGGTCCTAAACTAGCTAACCTGACTAGATAAAACCTTGGTAGCTAGCCCATCTTTATCCATGCTTTTCCACAGCCCACTTCGACTGGTCTCGGGCTATCCATCTCTTTGGTCTCATGCATGTCACCACACGTCATTCATGGCTTGGTCTTCTTCATGTCTTCAACTATCCACTAGATAGCTCAACAATCCTTGCCATCAGCATGCAAAAGTAAATAGTAAGGGGCACAACCATGTATGCCAAATTTAGACAAAAGCATATCGTAGCCCCATAGCAAGCCATCATAGTGCATATGCATTAAATGAACAATAAAGGCAAGACATGCGCCTTGTATGGTTTCCCTTTGGCGCTTATCTCGAATGCTCATTCTTTTCACCTTTCTAGTTATTTCCCATCAGCCCGTTTTGACTAAATCAACGACCAAGCATGCTTTCCGCTTGATTCATAGCGCTATCTCAACCATCCAAGCATCAGACTCGGCTTCTATAAAAGCCCATGCATTGCCCTTCAAAAGGATTGAAAAACACTAGCTTTTAAGTTCATTATCTTGTAATCTATGATGCTGTAATAGAAGTGGAAGTAATAAGAAATTTCTCATATTGGATGTAGATCATCTTTGGTCAAACACTTTAAACTCTTGTCTTGTTACTTTTTAATCCACTAGTATCTCTTCGTTTTTCATTTTTAACTTGATTATTAGTAACTAATATTTTGCTAATATTTCCCCTTAAACACATTTTTGAGGTCGACAAAATCTAGCCAACATTTTGATGCTAGAAGGAGGGCTCCCCCTAAAACTCTCACTTTTCTACATCTTTTTCACCGTTGCAAATTCTTTTCATGCCTCTTGCACCATGTCTAATATTGGTGGTAACAAAGGCGAACTATGTCCTAAAGCGTCCACCAGCCGCTGAACAAATGCCTTCAAGCATTTGGACCATAATTCCAATTTGGCTCCGTACCATGCGTAGCTACGATGTGTTCTCTTTCAGTCCTTCACATCACTGCTACCACCAACCAGTTACGGAAATTATTCACCAATTGTACATGAGGATCATACCAACCGCTTGGAAAATTCATTCCCTACCCAAATTTCACCAAGTGACGGTGGCCTTACTAGTGCAAGTAGTGTCATCTCTTGCACTAGGGAAGGGTCACTCTCTTATTTTTGCCCAAGAATATTACCCTTGCAAAAACACCTGGGCCATGCTTATAGAAAACTCTAGGGGAAAGGCAACTTACCTAATGATCATAGCCACCCGTCACGCATCTCCTTACAAAATCCAATAGTCATTCACCATTTAGGTTTATGTCCAGACCAGACCCCCCACCCACCCCACCCCCTACAAGGACACTAGGCGGCAAGGCCAAGGCAAGTTGTCTTATAGGGTTGAGCCCTACCAACGGGTAACTTATTCAATAAGTAGGTCACCAAATAGCTCCCTCGTTCGTCTTTATCTTCATCTTGGCCCACCCTCGATGTTACAAACCACATCTCGAAACACAATAATCCATAGCCTAGGGTGACTTCCTGACTTGATTGTGCCAAGATATGTGTGTTAAAACATTACAAAGAGTAAGATTATAAATGGTGAAATCTAAGACATTCAACACTTTTAGATCTTATAGTGGTAGGCAGTAAAATATTAATACAGAAAATATTATCATAGAAAATATCTCAGAAAACACAGTCTCAAAATATACGTGGTCCTAAAATCCATAGTTTTACAAAATAACAACATAATTTTGAAAAGTACTAAATATGATAAATAGTTACATAGAGAATGATAAAGAGTAATAAGCAGTGTCAACGTAAAGCTCACTCATCCACGTACTTGAATTAGGCCAATTACCTACTGCCCTATCCTCCTATGGCAAGGAAAAAAGAAAGAAAGGAGTGGGTTAGAAAAAAGTTTGTTGAATGAGTTACATCATTAATATATGGTGATCACATGATATTGACTTCATTTATAACCTGTGTGAACTAGTTGTCCTACTTGTGTCGTGTACTACTTAGTAGCACTGGTCATATTTTCCTAAGGAATATAGCTCTAAATATACATACACCCAACCTCTTGTGATGGTTACACTACGGTTCAAACAACTAATCGAACCTCAAATCAGCTATGAAACAGACTATCAGTCTTTGGGACTACTCCTAACATAAGGTGCACACAATATCACCCTTGGGACTATATTTCCCAAACTTTGACTACGCATATCATATTTTATGCACTGGGAGGAACTACAATGCCGACTCGGGCCAAGACATCTCATGATCAATGCATCCATATCCAAGCTCAACGGTAACATCATGCTTCTTATTACAATGCACCGGAGAACCTCCCATTAGTGTCGGACCATACATTTCTTCAGGCATGCACCAATAAGGTTATGCATCCATCGAGGAACCTCCTATGAGTTCTTTCGACAATTGAATCAACTTTGTTGAACGGATAATGTCTAGGCCAGCTATTTCCCCTATACATTACCTCACAAGTTCCATAACATCAGAGGATAAGGGAACTAATTTCCTTAATAATATACTAACATCCTTATACATAATATATATAAATTTATAAACCTAGGCGTTAGCCCCAGGTTCAATCTGCGCCTAAAACCCGATGATCAGTCAACCTGTTACTGGAGCAGTCGACCACCTGTTACTGGAGCGGTCGACCGACTCCAATAAACCTTTTGATCAGTCGAAGTTCATTATCATTAATTTTTATTTGTAACCACTCGTTTGTTAATTAATTAGACTTTTTATTCCTATACGGTTTTAATAGTAAACCCTATTTTCAATATCCAAAATTCTCAATTTCGATGTCTAACATGTTCATAATTTCATAATTGTGTAGGTCATCAAATCAAGTTGACTCAGGCTTAGAATCAACTAGGTATCAATATGTCGGTTTATATTTAATTTAACAAAGAGAGCGTGTTCTTACTAAAATCAAGCCTAAATTAGTTTATATTCAGAATTTACATTAATCAAAATTAGGTCTTACATGAATTGTGTTCATACGTTTAAAATTTCTATCAACTTCCCTATTTATATTAATTACGAGATAAACAGTATTTCTGATTAAATCAAACCAATTCTAGATCAAATAAGTGTAGACAAACACAATTACATATAAATCAGCAATTAATAACTAACCCACTGACCTCTAGTAATTCCAATTTTCCATAGAAATGCCTTTGCTTAGTTTGTCAATCTCTCCTATTTGATTTGATTACCTTCCCTTTCTCCAGTCATTGATTTTAATTATCAATTTTTATTTTAAAGAATAAAGAGGTTTGAAGAGAAATAGAGAGTTTAAGGAGAGATAAAGTTTTGGTATGATCAGACTAAATTAAGGTTATTAATCTCTGCTTAACGTTCTATTTATAGGTGTAAGAATCAACTTTGTCTGTTGGATTAAATCTTATAAAATCCGGGCCATTCAGCCCAGGAAAACCCTAGCAGACATTATTTGATTGGTCAATTGGTGGTCATAGGGCGATCGAGCGCTGGGGGTGGCTCGAGCCCAACTTGGGTGTCGATAGGTAGAACTTTCCTTTTTAAATTATTTCTTTCTAATTTTATGTATCTTAATTATTTCCAATTCCAAAATTTTAAACATTATTAAACTTTTCTTAAGAGCTTCGATTACGAAACTCAACATAAGAAAATTGTCTAGAAAAACACTAAGAATGCAGCGATGCAAGTTTTGTCGCCAAATTCAAGCGTTAATGAAAATTCCATTATTACCCTTATTTTAATTAATTTAATTTATTCTATTAAATTTTTGATGAAATTTTTCAAGGGTGTTACACTCGCCAACATGTCCTTGAGTTTCCTTCAACCATGTTCGTAGACAGCCAAACATCCATTTGCATACCCGAAGACGGTCGGGCTTAATAGCTAGTGCTCTTCTCAAAGCTCACTTGCAAGCCCGGCCCATCACCATAGATAAGAAAAATAATATTTCCCATAACTAATCCTTCTAAGTTCTTGTGAATGGGTGGCACTCACCGCTCATCTCATCATCCTATAATACGCAACTTGGCTTTTGGTGTTCAGCCCTTGCCTGTTGGCAAATCAAGCACTGCTTTACCCATAAGCCAATATCTCACTTCACACCTCTCCAGAAGAAACTCCACTTCATACCCTGATACATCTTAGTTCGTCCTGGATAAATAGAGAGCTTCGAACAATGGCTTACTCCAAGACTTATTTCCTTATGTTTCCTGCACTCGTAGCACATAATCTTCCTTTCTTTCTCAACCTCTCATTCTGGTCAAGACTGAAAATTTTTAAGTCAACGATCTCGGTTCCATCTCTTAACTTCCTGATTTGTTCAGCTAATACCAGATCTTCTTCCTGTTTAGAAGCAATCTTTTCAATCATCACCGGTTGAAGTTCCAAACAAGATAACACTACGGTTTCTCCGCTAGACCCGCCTCAGATCTCCATAGCACTTTGTAATATGCTAATGCTTCCTAATCTTTCCACTCAGCAATCATCGCCAACACTGCATTATGATGTTTCCTGCTAAGTGCATCTACAACCTGGTTGCCTTTCCCCTGTGCATACACGATCTAGAAATCATAAGCGGCAATAAAATCTAACCACCTCTGATGTCTCATGTTCAGATCCTTCTGAGAGTATAAATACTTCAACGACTTATGATCTGTATATTACTCAAACCTCTCTCCCAAAAGTCAATGTCTCCATATCTTCAATGCAAAAATCACTACTGCCAATTCCAAATCATCCACCCGATTCCTGACCTCATGCGGTTTAACTTGTCTAGAATCATAGGTCATCAATTTACCTCTCAACATTAGCATAGCTCCTAATCCTATTCTACACACATCTGTATAAACCACCAAATCCCGATTCCCTTTCGGGACAACAAAAACTGGTACATGGGCCAATAAGTGTTTCAAATTTTGGAATTCTTCTTCACACTTATCGGTCCACAAAAACTTCATATCCTTTCTCGTTAGCTTGGTCATCGGTGCTGCTATCTGCGAAAAATCCTTGATGAACCTCCGATGATAACCAGCAAACCCAAGGAAACTCTATATCTCCATCACCGCCTTATGTCTTTTCCAACTATTCAATGCTTTAATCTTAGTCAGATCTATCGACAACCCTTTCTCTAAGACTATACGATCTTGAAACTACTTCCTCCTACAAGAATCGACACTTCGACGACTTCACCTTCAGCTAGTGCTGCCTTAGCATCTCAAGCACTACTGTAAGATGAACTTCATGCTCTCTTTCATCCTTAGAGTATATCAAGATATCATTTAAAAAACCAATACGAACCTATCCAAGAGCTCTCGAAAAACCCGGTTCATCAGATCCACAAAGAAAGTCGGTGCGTTAGTAAGTCCGAATGGAAAAACAAACCATTCTACGACCCATATTTGGTCCTAAATGCTGTCAAAGGTATACTATCCTTGGCTACTGTAAGCTAATGGAAACTCGTCGTCAAATCCAACCGCGAAAATACTTTGGCTCCACTCAACTGGTCGAACAAATCACCAATCCTCGATAGTGGGCATCGATTCTTTATCGTCCTCTCATTCAACTTATGGTAATCGATACATAGTCTCAACGATCCATCCGACATCTTAGCAAACACTACGGCCGCTCCCCAAGGTGAACTACTTGGCCTGATAAAACTCTAGCCTTCTAAATCCACCAATTCACCTTCAACTCCCTCTTCTCTGTAGGGGTCATCCTGATTGGCAGCCTACTCACTGGTTTTGCTCCCGGAACCAAATATATTCGAAATTCAATAGCTCGTTTCGGTGGCAATCCAACTACAGGCTAAAAAATATCTGCGAATTCTCTAACCATGAAAACTCGATTCAACTCATCTTCCAACTCCATAACACCCAACAAAGCGTTCACCTCACCGTTAGAATCTTTTCGGTATAAACTATTCGGTCGCTACAATCGGGGTGTCTATGTGATATTTCCCTATCTTGGAAAAATATCCTAGCATCGTGCTCACTTTACCAATACATACCAAGAATAATCCTGAACCCCGCAAAATCAAACACATGCAAACTGGAAACAAAGGTATGACCTGACAAGTCAAACTCTAACCGGTCACATCTCAACCCTAGAGTTTCATACCCTCCTATTGGATTAGTAACCCGTAATAAAGTAACTAAATATGTGGGATCCAGGTTAAGATTATCCATCAAAATCTAGATATAAAAGAGCGCGACACACCAATATTAAATAGAATGCTAACAGACATACCATGAATCTGAAGCGTACCTCCCAAAACCGTTTGTCCTTTCTCCTAAGCTGTTGGCTTCGAAGTAGCAGGCTCCAAGAATACACCTTGCCCTTTCCATCCTTAGCAGGCTCCTTGTATTGGTTCTTATAATGGATAATCCGGTAACTATTGAAGCACCTGACATTCTTCTCCCCGGCTACCGCCATTGCCTTTCCAACATGACACTCATTAGCAAAGTTCACGTTCTTGTCGCACTTGAAGCAAACAATCTCAGACTTCCCTTTCTTCACTGCTCCACCCTTTTGAGCACCCTTCTTAAGAAAGAACTTCCTCTTCTGATTCTACCCAACCTGGACCTACTTAGCCTTATTCTTCTCTAGAGAATCATGAATCTCCTCATGCCTTAAGGCCATCTCCACTACAAAATCAAAAGGATCACTAATATGAGGTAATGTAGCCCTTTCTAACTCAGGCTTCAACCCCCTAATAAAATTCTCATTCCTGTTCATTATTGGATCCACCGAAGCAAACCCATATCTGGCCAACTCCTCGAAGCTTCTACACTCCAGAAAAGATATTTCTCCCTACTCTAACTTAGCAGACTTTCTATCAGAAGAGACTGTGCCATCGCAAAAATAAACCTCTCCTGGAATCTCCCCTTGAAATCTGACCATGTCAAGGTTTCCTCGCCCACACTAGCCATCACATTGTTCCACCAAACAAAGCCGCTCCCTGAAGCTATCTCGAAGCAAGCCTCCTCTTCTGCTCATTATTGAGCCCCAAATCTACAAAGATTCCCTCACAGCGCAATAACTAATTTTCCATCTCTATAACATCCTCTGTTCTAACGCCCCACCTCGAGACCCAGCTTAGAAAAGAGAATTAACAAGTAATTCTATCTACTAAAGTGGAGAATAGGGTTGATTAAGGGCGGCCATCTATAATTTTTTCTTAAACATCTATTGAATACGTCGATAAATGTAATATAATTTTTTTTTCAACTCAAATGGATCGACATACCCAATAAATGCTTAATCTAAAACTATAGGTGGCTAACGGATCTATCAGAACAAAATACAATAACTTAATGTAAATCACATCACATAATAGTAATCAACACCATATATATACATATAAACTGATACACGTTCAGTACAACCCAATACGAATACAATAAAGGTGGTACACGACCACACCATATATATATATCAAATCAAATTTAAAAACATCAGAGTATGCGGAAGAAATGAACTACTTAAGCGAAAGAAGAGCTGATATCCAACATCAACTTCAAGCTAAGTCCAATAGATGATACCTGAAATAACTTGGTCTGACCCGAGTGAAAACACACGGGTCAGGCTAGCTAAAATCAGCAGTTAAACAGAATAATCGATAAGGATAAGTAAGTGAAAGCTATGGTATCCTTTTTCTTAAAGGATGTCATGCCCTAAACAGGGTTCCAACATTATAAGAAAGGACAACATCTCTTCTTGGCAAGTAAAAGAGATAATGATGATAAAGTCATACTTAAGAGGCATAACTGATGCTTAAGCAAATGGAACATCGGCAAGCAAAATTTGAAAGATAAGACTCAATAAACATCGCTTTCGCCTCAAATCATCGGCGGTATAAAAGAATATGGATAATGACTTCAAATGATTCGACTATCTCCTTAGAAGTGGCTGTCAATATAATAATACATCAAAGGTACATATCCTTCATACATAGAATAAAACACATATGGATGTGCCTCATCTCATTAGCACATCCCAAGGATCATCCAAGGAAATATAAAACCCAATAGTAAAAGAAGCATTATATTTATTCATACCTCATCTCATCGGTATGAACATAGATACATCTCAAATCCATCGCTAAAACTCATCATGAAAGATTCTTCATAGTCATTTATACCTCATCTCATTGGTATAAATATATAAATACATGTCAACTCCATCTTAACATCAAGTAGTCTATAAAATCATCAAATCATCAATCCATAATGCAAATAACTCAATTAAAGAGTAACATCATAAATGTTTTCACCATATATGCATACATCTCATCTGGCACTAGGCTATCAATGTAATAATCGTCTAAAGATGGTGAAGTCTAAAACATCAAAACTCAAAGAAATCCCGGATTGGCCAGTCCTTGATTGTAGCCGAAGCAATGCTACGCGCGCTTCATCGTGACTAGTACTACTATGTGGTACCATAAACATCGTGATAACTGGTGTCAAATAACATCTTAACATCATGAACATCATGAATGACTATAGTCTATGACATCATAATGACTCTCAGTCGCAAAGAACCGTGTTTATAACATCGTGATGAGCGGAGTAGCAACTACATCGTGATGACTCCAATCGAGAACTCGTGGTCTACAGTACTAGTCAACGTCATGAATGTGTCTCAACTTCTCGGATAGGAACCCAATAGGTGTTAACATTTGTCCCATACCATACGTTCGCACCTAATGGTTTACTAGTCGTTATTTGGTACCACACTAGTAAAACATCACAAACATTATGAAAATATACTCAGCCTCGTCTCATTGGCGAGTAAATACAATAACATGCTCGTCTCATCTTATTGACGAGTGCTAGTGGCATCATGACTTGTCTCATCTCATCGACAAGTAAAAATTATCATAATACATCTCAACATCGTAAAATCATCATAAAGGAGCTTACCTTATCTCATCAACAAGTAAAATAACGTCTAGATGGTTATTTATAACCATAATTCCAATTAGGAATTTCTAGCTCTTAATTCACCTCATTTCATCGGCGATTAAGAAACACATCTTAAAATGGTCCTTCATCAAATATACTCCTAAATTGGAGTTCTTAGATCATATAATCTACCCAAAATTTAATAACATCTTAAATCATCTCAAACGGTTCATCGAAAGGGTTTCGATCGTATAAGTCCGATATTAAGCGATAAAGCAAATCCATGTGTCCCATACCATATGTTTTACTTTACCATTTAATTGTCTTTCTTATACGTCCAAAATTCATAAAAATAAGCAATTTTATTTATAAAATAATTTTATTAGAGAAATCAGAAATTTAAAACGATTTTTCGAAAACGATTATTAAAACCAATATTTGAAATTCCTTTATTATAGGAAATAAGTCTATCTTTATTTACAAAAATAATTTACATAAATAATATGTAATAATAATTTGAAATGACCATGTATCTCAAATATGGTTTAGTGAAAACCATTCTCGAAAGCAATGAAAACTAAGAGGGATATCTCAAAACCAATAACTTGAATTCAATACGAATTCAATTCAAATTTAACCCAAAATCAATTTAAATTCCATTTAAATTTGAATTTCAAATTCTCCAAATATAGCTAGCTTACTGATAGGCATCATAACTCTCAAAATATCTCAAAACATCATCAAAAACAAAGAGAATGAGAGCAAAAATGAGCTAATACAATTCTAAGGTCAACGATTGTTGTTGCTGTCATTTTGTTCTCAGGACAGCAACATACAACCATAATTTCAACCAAGCAAACATCAAAATTAAAGAAAACACAATGAATGAAACTTGTAGCTCATGACCTAATCTATCCAGAATATCCAAAATTATCAAATTCGAATAAGAAAGGGGAACGCATTAGATATTTACCTAAACCAGTGGGTCCAAAGAAGTTAAAGCTAATTTCGTTTTAGTTTCAAACACAGAGCAAATAATAGTTTTGCTCTCGGGATAACAGTAAAAAAAATCGATTTTGACATAGCTAACCTCAGAATTATAGAAAACACAATGATTGGAAGTTGTAGTACATGAATTGTTCTTTTCGAAAAATTAAAAGTTATCGAATTCCGGTCAAAATCGAGAAAGATATAGCTCAAACAACATCAGATTCAAACTTAGGAAATTCTGTCAATGACATAACTATACTTCTGCTTACCAATCTGTTTTAGGTCAGTCAAATAGTAAAATATAGAAATGAAACCTGAATGTATTTTCCATAAGAAAAAAAAATTGACCTGAGTTGGATAAGAAACGAAAAACTTATGGCTAAAACACTGCTCTGGCCTATGATTGTTGCTGCTGTCGATTTGCTTTCGGGACAGCAACAAACAAGCACGATTTTGATCAAGAAAACTCCAAAATTTTAGAAAACTCAAAACAGAAACTTCTAAACCTATGTCTATGCTTTCCAGAACATCTAGAATTATCGAATTCTGACTTAAAATGAAAGAGATACATCAGATTTACTGATGGCAATTTCACAAATAAACATGCAACAAACAAAATTGAGATTTCTTACCTTGAAATCTCAATCAAAGCTAGAAAATGTGAGTTTTGAACTCATTTTTGATTTTAGATAGCAAACCCCCAAATTTGTGGAGAAAGATTGGAGCTTGTAGGTGAAATCCTTTCTCTATTCTTATTTTTGTGAAGTTCTTCTTGAATTAACAGCGAAATTAAGTGGAGTTGAGATTTAATCAGAGAAAGCCATTGTTTTTCTTTCTTTCTATTTACTGTATCTTTTGTTTTGAGGAGGAAGATGAGAAAAAAGGGTATGTACACCTATTTCCCCTTTACTAGATGGTTCTAGAGAGGGTTGATGGATTCAAACCTTACCCAAATAAGCCTAAGACGAAATATACTTAGTGAAAATATAAAGCTACGTACATATTTATCGTATTCTAACGTTATATATATCTCCTTTTACATTTTAAAGTCAAATAGAAATCTATACAACAGATGTATGTAATCAAATTGTTATTATATAAAATAATAAAATTTATTTTGGCAATAAAAAGTTACGTTTATAAATAAAACCCAATCTTTGACAATATTTTACAAATTACACCATTTTAGTGTAAAACACTATTTTTAATGCAATAACTTGAACAAAAATTTCTTTTGTATCAAATAAATTGCAATAAATCATTCTAACACTTTTTAATCATCAAAATATTTTTTTCCAATTAAAAATATTATTTTCCCCATATAACACAATTTTTTAACAATATTTACCAATATTCCCATATTTGGTGAAAAATCACTATTTTCATCCATTTCAACCAAATAAAATTTATTTTTAAGTCTAATGAAGTGTATTAAAATGCTTTAAAATTTTTATAACATTAATACATTATTCCAAGCCTATTTACACTTCTAAATTTTATTTTCTTCATATTATTCCTTTTATTTTACAATAGAAGGCTAACGTTGGAATAAATTTCCAATATTATTAATTAACTAAAATTAAACCATCACAATTATCTATTTTCAATCCAAATCCAAAAATAAAGTTTTTCAAACTTTATTTCATTCATTTACACTTTTTTTCAACCATTAAAAAATGTTGAAATAGGCTTCAAATAAAAAATATGACTTATTTAAATTTCAAACCCTAAATTATATTCATTAAGATTTTGTTTATATAAAATAAATAATATAATCCCTCATTTTATTATCCAAGTCATTTTTAAACACAATATTAAATTGTAATTTGCATTATGATTTAATATTAACGGTAATCTCCAAAATCTTGGGTTGTTACAGACTCCCCCTTAACAAAATTGCGTCCTCGTAATTTCTAGTGGAAAAAGGCTGTAAACAACACAAAAATTCAATCGACAAAGGATAGAAGACAAGATCAAAACTCAAACCATTCATACTCTCAACATAGAATGGTAGAGAGAAACAAGGAAAAACTCACTTGGTTAATCCAATGGCCCATCAAATCCTAATATAGTGATTAGCAAACCATCGAATTTTCCATGTAACTCGAAAGAATTTCGAAGATATCCCATCTTCAAATCAAAACTCAATAAGATGCTCAACAATTAATCAATCGAAAATGATTGATTTCACAGAACTCTGCGAATAGAGTCGGGATCAAACTCACTTAAACCCAAACTCTAAGCAATAAAGAAGGTCATCAATAAGATTTTCCGCATAAATATACGGAAAGAACATCCTCACAACAGGGTGGACACAATAGACAAGATTGATAAATCACAAGACTGCTTCTCACAAGGCCACCAACTTGAACGATCGCGGAAAATGCACGTTGTTAATAATAGCTCAAAGATAGAATATACTCAAGAACAAGGATATAAGCTCGAACTATCTTTTAATCCAAGATATTTAAAATTTCTAAATCTCAACTTTTAAATTTTAAATCTCAATTTTCAACGTTTGAAAATTTTCAAACTTTTTACTATATTACTTAGTAAGTTATTTAAAACTCAAATTAAAAGTCCAAATTTCTTCTCTTACTTCAAAATTAATTTCCAAAGAAATTTGTAAATCCATAGTAATATTCCTCAAAATAAATTAAGGGTCTAATCTCTTTACTCTTTTTATTAAACCACTTAAATAGTTTGAAAAAAAAAATCTTCAAATTCTCTTATAACTCTTCTCTTCAAACATCCAATGTATATAATATAGATTCTAAAATCTCAAAATATACTTCCAATAAAGCATAGCTAAAAAATAATCTCATTTCTATTCTTTTCTTTATAATTTAAAAATAAATAAATTGCATTGCCTCGTCGTTGAGTCTCTAATAAATAAATATATCTATTGGCTGCAAAGTTCACCGAACGATCGAAACTACCTCGCCACTCTATTACTCACCTCTAAAAATAATGGCTGCAATTACCATTCATAAATATATTTAGTATTTAATCTCAAAAAATTATTTTTAAAATATCAATTTTTAAAACACAAACCATCGTGTCTGATTGCCTCATCATAGCATTAGGAGATTCCTATCGATAACGTTGATCAGGCATATCGACCAGAACTCTTAACTACTCGATCGATAACCCAACACTCTCAAATTATTTCTCTAAAAGAAATACTACTCGTGTAAATATATTCTCAAAATATTCTTTTATTTTTTTTAAATGTCTCAAAGCTCAAATTTCTCTTTAAAACTCATATTTATATAGCTTCAAAACTCAAACCAAAGAACATTAAGATAATGCATCGAGATATTCCTAGAATACTCGATTCTCAAAATCAACAGAAGGAGATATAATGTTCGTCAATCTTACGATGTCATGAGCCACTCCCAAAAATCATCAAGATACAAGATAAGCAGGATATTCTTCTCAAAGGAGAAGAAGCACACAATCCACGAATCACTACTTCAAACGGAGTAATGCTACAAAGGATAAAATTGTTTGAGTATATGAAAAGAACACTCAAACGAAGTTGAATAATAAACTCAACCAAACTCGAACAATATAGAAACTCACCTCATTCCTCAGTGGATATCCTTATGGAAGGATAACCGAAGAGCTAAGAGCCAGGAATAAGGTTACCTCAACACTCGATTGCCCGATTGGATGTCAAATCCAAACGGACTCGAAAAACTCAACAAAGTCGCCATGACTGGAATTTGAGATAGATCATCAACATATGGATACTCAAGAGTGAATTCAAAAACTTTGGAATCATCGTTAACATTCCAAAGTGACAGAAATAATAAACCAATCAAAACAGGAAACCTAAATATACAATAGGATCTATAAAACAAAGGATTGGACTTAATATCAAATAAGTCAATCCACCTCAAATCAAATACATCTCAAGGTTGTGAGTAAAAAAAAATACTCACAAAAGCAACATCAAATAGAGAACTCAGAATGCTCACAACAAGCCAGTCATTGTGGATCCCTTCAATAGGATTCATAACTCTCAAAGGAATGCAATAAGAATGCTCAAAGAAATCAATCAACTCCATCGATACGAACTCACTCGTATCGGCAAAAATAGGAATAGAATAATCCAAATTAAGATTTTATATAAGATAAGATGACATTAAACTCTATTATAGAATACTACGGAATATAATATATCTATATTCCTACACATATTCCATCTCGACAATCCCAAAACTCAAAAAAGAATCAAGGCTCGATTCGAAAACAAGCTTGAATGAAGGACAATGATTCACTCGTACTGTACTTTGATGTATCATGATATACGTACTGTTCTATGTTTATTCTACTTTGTTCTGACCACAGCTCTGATACCAAGCTGTAACGCCCCACCTCGAGACCAACCTTAGCAAAGAGATTAACAAGTAATTCTATCTACTAAAGCGGAGAATAGGGCTGGTTAAGGGCGACCATCTATAATTTTGTCTTAAACATCTATTGAATACATCGATAAATGCAATATAATTTTTTTTCGACTCATGTAGATTGACATACCCAATAAATGCTTAATCCAAAACTATAGGTGGCTAATGGATCTATCGGAACAAAATACAATAACTGAATGTAAATCACATCACGGAATAGTAATCAACATCATATATATACATATACACTGATACACGTTCAGTACAACACAATATGAATACAATAAAGGTGGTACATGACTACATCATATACATCAAATGAAATGTAAAAACATCAGAGTATGCGAAAGAAATGAACTAC
This sequence comes from Allium cepa, assembly GCA_030765085.1. Lineage (NCBI taxonomy): Eukaryota > Viridiplantae > Streptophyta > Magnoliopsida > Asparagales > Amaryllidaceae > Allium > Allium cepa. Next base: position 25,975,432 of record CM060939.1, on the reverse strand, counting down.
TCAAGAGAAAGAAGAGCTGATATCCAACATAAACTTCAAGCTAAGTCCAATAGATGGTACCTGAAACAACTCTGTCTGACCCGAGTGAAAACACACGAGTCAGGCTAGCTAAAATCATCAGTTAAACAGAATAATCGATAAGGTTAAGTTGGCGAGAGCTATGGTATCCTTTTTCTTAAAGGATGCCATAACCTAAACAGGTTTCTAACATCAAAAGAAAGGACAACATCTCTTCTTGGCAAGTAAAAGAGATAATGATGATAAAGTCATCCTTAAGTGGCATAACTGATGCTTAAGCAAATGGAACATCGACAAGCAAAGTTTTAAAGATAAGACTCAATAAACATCGCTTTCGCCTTATATCATCGGCGATATAAAGGAATATGGATAATGACTTCAAATGATTCAACTATCTTCTTAGAAGTGGTTGTCAATATAACAATACATCAAAGGTGCCTATCCTTCATACATAGAATAAAACGCATATGGATGTGCCTCATCTCATTGGCACGTCCCTAGTATCATTCATGGAAATATAAAACCCAATCATAAAAGAAGCATTATATTTATTCATACCTCATCTCATTGGTATGAAATATAGATATATCTCAAATCCATCACTAAAACTCATCATAAAAGGTTCTTCATAATCATTTATACCTCATCTCATTGGTATAAATATATAAATACATCTCAACTCCATCTTAAAATCAAGTAGTCTATAAAATCATCAAATCATCAATCCATAATGCAAATAACTCAATCAAAGAGTAACATCATAAATGATTTCACCATATATGTATACATCTCATCTGGCACTAGGCTATCAATGTAATAATCATCTAAAGACGGTGAAGTCTAAAACATCAAAACTCAAAGAAATCCCAGATTAGCCAGATCCTTGATTGCATGCCGAAGCAGTGCTACGCACGCTTCATCGTGACTGGTACTACTATTTGGTACCATAAACATCGTGATGACTAGAGTAAAATAACATCTTAACATCGTGAACATCATGAATGACTATAGTCTATGACATCATAATGACTCCCAGTCACAAAGACCCGAGTTAATAACATCGTGATGATCGGAGTAGCAACTACATCGTGATGACTCCAATCGAGTACTCGTGGTCTACAGTACTAGTAAACATCGTGAATGTGTCTCAATTTCTTGGATAGGAACCTAATAGGTGTTAACATTTATCCCATACCATATGTTTGCACCTAATAGTTTACTAGTCATTAGTTGGTGCCACACTAGTAAAACATCATAAACATCATGAAAATATATTCATCCTCGTCTCATTAGCGAGTAAATAAAATAACATGCTCGTCTCATCTTATTGACAAGTACTAGTGGCATCGTGACTTATCTCATCTCATCAACAAGTAAAAATTATCATAATACATCTCAAACTCGTAAAATCATCATAATGGAGCTTACCCCATCTCATCAACAAGTAAAATAACGTCTAGATGGTTATTTATAACCATAATTCCAATTAGGAATTTCTAGCTCTTAATTCACCTCATTTCATCGGCGATTAAGAAACACATCTTAAAATGGTCCTCCATCAAATATACTCCTAAATTGGAGTTCTCGGATCATATAATCTACCCAAAATTTAATAACATCTTAAATCATCTCAAACAGTTCATCGAAAGGGTTTCGATTGTATAAGTCCGATATCAAGTGATAAAGCCAATCCATGTGTCCCATACCATATGTTTTACTTTACCATTTAATTGTCTTTCTTATACGTCCAAAATTCATAAAAATAAGTAATTTTATTTATAAAATAATTTTATTAGAGAAAATAGAAATTTAAAATGATTTTCCGAAAATGATTATTAAAACCAATATTTGAAATTCCTTCATTATAGGAAATAAATCTATCTTTATTTACAAAAATAATTTAAAAAAATAATATGTAATAATAATTTGAAATGACCATGTATCTAAAAAATGGTTTAGTGAAAACCGTTCTCGAAAGCAATGAAAACTAAGAGGGATATCTCAAAACCGATAACTTGAATTCAATACGAATTTAATTCAAATTTAACCCAAAATCAATTCGAATTCCATTTAATTTGAGTTTTAGATTCTCCAAATATAGCTAGCCTACTGATAGGCATCATAGCTCTCAAAATATCTTAAAACTTCATCAAAACCGAAGAGAATGAGAGCAAAAATGAGCTAATACAATTCTAAGGTCAACGATTGCTGTTGCTGTCATTTTGTTCTCAGGACAACAACATACAACCATAATTTCGACTAAGCGAACTTCAAAATTACAGAAAAAACAATGAATGAAACTTGTAGCTCATGGCCAAATCTTTCCAAAATATAAAAAATTATCAAATTCGGATTAGAAACAAAGAAGTTAAACTAATTTCGTTTCAGTTTCAAACACAAAGCAAATATAGTTTTGCTCGTGGGATAGCAGTAAAAAAATTCGATTTTGACACAGCTGACCTTAAAATTAAAGAAAACTCAATGATTGAAAATTGTAGTACATGAATTGTGCTTTTCGAAAAATTAAAAATTATCGAATTCCGATTAAAATCGAGAAAGATATAGCTCAAACAATATCAGATTCAAACTCAGAAAATTCCGTCAAAGACATAACTATTCTTCTGCTTACAAATCTATTTTAGGTCGGTCAAATTGTAAAATATAGAAATGAAACCTGAAGATAAATTTCTCCATATTGAACGTATTTTCCAACAAAAAAAAATTGACCTAAAAGAAACGAAAAACTTTTGGCTAAAACACTTCTCTGGCCTATGATTGTTGTTGCTGTCAATTTGCTCTTGGGACAACAACAAACAAGCACGATTTTGATAAAAAAAACATCAAAATTTTAGAAAACTCAAAACATGAAACTTGTAGATCTATGTCTATGCCTTTAAGAACATCTATAATTATCGAATTATGACTTAAAATGAAAGAGATATGCCTAATTTACTGACGGCTATTTCATAAATAAACATGCAACAAACAAAATAGAGATTTCTTACCTTGAAATCTCAACTAAAGCTAGAAAATGTGAGTTTTAAACTCACCTTTGATTTTAGATAGCAAACACCCAAATTTGTGAAGAAAGATTGGAGCTTGAAGGTGAAATCCTTTCTCTATTCTTATTTTGTGAAGTTCTTCTTCAATTAATCGCGAAATTGAGTGGAATTGAGATTTAATTAGGGAAAACCATTGTTTTTCTTTCTTTCTATTTACTGTATCTTTTGTTTTAAGGAGGAAGATGAGAAAAAAGGGTATGTACACCTATTTTCCCTTTACTAGATGGTTCTAGAGAGGGTTGATGGATTCATACCTTACCCAAATAAGCCTAAGACTAAATATACTTAGTGAAAATATAAAGCTATGTACATATTTATCCTATTCTAACATTATATATATCTCCTATTACATTTTAAAGTCAAATAAAAATCTATACAACAGATGTATGTAATTAAAATTGTTATTATATAAAATAATAAAATTTATTTCGACGATAAAAAGTTATTTTTATAAATAAAACCCTATCTTTGACAATATTTTACAAATTACACCATTTTAGTGTAAAAACACTATTTTTAATGCAATAACTTAAAAAAAAAATTCTTTTGTGTCAGATAAATTGGAATAAATCATTCTAACACTTTTTAATCATCAAAATATTTTTTTCCAATTAAAAATATTGTTTTCCCCATATAACACAATTTTTTAACAATATTTGCCAATATTCACATTTTTAGTGAATAATCACTATTTTCATCCATTTCAACCAAATAAAATATATTTTTAAGTCCAATGAAGTGAAATAAAATGTTTTTAAAATGTTTTTACATTTTTATAACATTAATACATCATTCCGAGCCTAACTACACTTCTAAGTTTTATTTTCTACATATTATTCCTTTTATTTTACAATAGAAGGCTAACATTGGAATAAATTTCCAATATTACTAATTAACTAAAATTAAACGATCACAATTATTTATTTTCAATCCAAATCCAGAAATAAAGTTTTCAAACTTTATTTCATTAATTTACACTTTTTTTCAATCATCGAATATTGAAATAGGCTTCAAATAAAATAATATGACTTATTTAAATTTCAAATCCTAAATTATATTCATCAAAATTTTGTTTATATAAAATAAATAATATAATCCCTCATTTTATTATCCAATTCATTTTTAAACACAATATTAAATTGTAAATTTGCATTATAATTTAATATTAACGGTATTCTCCGAAATCCCGGGTTGTTACATCTGTTCTTAAAAATGGCTTCACTCCATGCTTAGCATAATCACCACTTATCTTAGAATAACAATTAACTACCGGAACTTCCAGAACTCCTGCCCCTGCAGCATCTCCTTCGACCACTCTAGGTGCAATTCCAACTTGCACATATTCACAAAAAATTGATACATAGCTTCGATGTCCACTTGCGGGACTCCAACACCTACATTCTCTGCTTGTGCCTGACATTGGGTCCTCCTCACATTAGGTTTGGCATTCCCATTGGTGCCCTCTCCTCCTAGATTAACTCTTCCACTTCTACCATTCATATTTGTATTCAAACCTCATGAGATATATAAAAATAACCTAATAAAGATAGGAGAGTAGAGATAATGCGTGTACTTATATATAGCAAATACAAGTACATCACTATAGCATTATCCCATACCCCAATCTTACTATAATTCCTAGGATTATGTTTTAAAAAAACTTTTTAGTTTAAAGTTTTTCATAAACCTTTGCAAGTTAGCGTCCCGTATATGCGGACCAAAAGCTAAGCGCTACAAATGCTACAGTCATCCATAATACTACTGGTGACAAAATGTGGTAATGATAATTGTATCCATAATATTAGAAGCACTTGAATATGAATAAAATCACAGATTTACAAAAACAACATTGTACTTATTGCATTTTAAAATAAATTCATATCCAAGTTACATAATCCCATAATCGTTTCCTAGGTAAAGACTAAATATAATCATTATAAAATATGCCAAGAGCGACATATGAGGATGTCTCCTTGGTTGATCAGAATCAGTATAGTCATATCTGACTTAATGTACACATTGGAATCAAAGTAAAATAAACTATAACTTTTAGTTAGCTCCCATCAGCCACCTGCTCGTTTTCGAAAGCTTTATTTGCAAAAATTTCTAAAATTTGAAAACCTTAACCCTCAGCCTACTCAAATCAATTTTGAGCACCCAAGAGTTTATAGGGAAAACAAAAACTGCGAGTCGGATATAAATCCTGGTGTTAATAATAATGTTACATCTTGGTTTACTGATATTAAGTGAGACCATGTCGCTTAGCGGAATGGATTTTCCCTTGCTAATAACCTCTTTAAATTTATATTTTGCATATCCTTTCCTACAACCAAACCTTTTAATCAAACTGATATAATAATGATATTAATTGTTAAATCCATTAAGCTATAATAAGGTAACTAATGAACTATCTGTTCACAAGTAATAAATGGACTATCTGTCCGAAAACTGTGCTAATAGCCTACAAACTAAACTAACTGTTCGCAAACTAGACTAACTGTCCAAATTAAAATGTACTATATGTCCAAATCATTTTCTTAGGGTTAGCTACCCTTCATCTTTTTCCTTGAAAACCTTTTCAAAATGATTTTACCTTTTAAATCATATTATACAAGGAAAATATATTCTTAGCTTTACTTTATGCTATTTTGCCATGTTATATATACTTTACTCAAAATAATGATGATGGATTTTAATAAGGATTGGTTATCCTTCCAAAACAAGTTAAAACCCTTTTTAACTTGAAAATACTTAGGCTATATTGCATATTTAATCAATTCGAAAACTTTGTTTAAACCTTTAAACAACCCTTTCGAAACCCTTGAAGGTAACCCTTTTGAAACCAGTAAAAGCCTTTCCTTCAAAAGCTTTAAAACATTAGACATCCCTCTTTAAAACCTTTAAATATTACCTTTTGAAAACATAGGAAAAACCTTTCCTTTCAACCCTTTCGAAACGCCAGGGAACCACCCCTTCGAAACTATTCACTAAAACCCTTTCGAAAGAATTAAAATACTAAACCTTTCGAATGCACTTGGGTTCAATTTAAAATATATGGAAACCTTTTGAAACCATTAAAAAATTTACTCCTTTGAAACCTTTGAAAATCGTTTCGGTCAAAACCATTTGGATTATCCCTTTAAGTAAAAGGATTAAAAACCCATTAAAGTCGAAAGCATCTATTTAGAAACTATTTAAAACTGTCTCTTTCGAAACCATTTGGGTTTTACTACAATCATAAAAAGGGGTCTTTAAAACATTTAAGTCAAAAGCATCTATTTTCAAATTATTTCCTAAGTAAAGAAGTGATGATGTCGAAACCATCCCTTCAAAAGCATTAGAGAAGTGGCCAAATTTTAGAAAACAAAGTAACCCTTCAAAACCTGAGTCTAAAAGGCAAAAAGGCGGCAGCAAAAAGGTTTTGCATTATTCAAAATAGGTGTTTAAAAACAAAGGTGCAGCCAAATCAAACCATTTCCTTTAAATTCCTTTGACCTAGTCGAAAGCCAACTAAGTCGAAAGCTTCTTAGTCAAAACCCAGCAGGCATATTTTTAATTTAAAAGCAAAGTGGTGCTTCGATCCCTTTGGAATGCATGGTTTTCGACCTCATGCCTTTCACCTTCTATCAAATTCGCTACATACCAATATATATTGATACCATGCACATTGGTTTTGTTGGTGTTGAAGGCGAAGGGACCTGGTCGAAGGCCAACTAAGGGCGGAAGCAGGTGGCAAAAGCAACAAAACAGTAAAAAGCATGTGGCAAATAGTTCTTTTCACCTAACCTGCTTTACGTGTTAAATTTCGATTGGTTGCCTCTTTTCTTTACCACTAAAAAGTACTGCATTTTTTAGAACCGACTATTTAAATTATTTGTAAAAAGCCCATTTTCCTTCTATAAATATATAAAACATTTAAGTCCCATACCTTAAATAATATTATATTTCCATTAAAACGCTTAGGAAAAATTTACAAAAATTCCAAAAAATCTCTTTTAATATCTTTTCCAACATATAAAAATTTCAAACCTAAACTTTTTATTATTTTACCATAAATAATTTATAACCCAAAATAACATTTTCTTTACAAGAAAATTCATATAAAATCCATAGAAATTCTAAAAGTTGAAACCCATCACCAAAATAATCTTTTGGGTCTATATAAAAATTCGCAAGGCATTTGGATGTCATTTAATAGTGTTTTCATATCAAAACATGTCATAAAATCTATATGAATAATCATAAATCATGAACAAGTACATATAATCATTCCATCATTCAAAAGCATGACAAATCAATGCAAAATATTTCAAGTTTAATCTTAAAACCGAAAACAAATAAATATGAAATGTAAACATTATTCACCTTAGCTTTAGAGATTAAAGAGATTGATTCGTGAATGGATTAGATTTGATTTAGCTTCTCTCTAGCTTTTCTCTATCTTTTCCCTCTTTCTGTTATTAATGGTGGTCTGCCACTTGTTTAAAATTTTTGATAAATGAAATGAACATGTACAGGGGAATACACGGCCAAGTTTAAGGGATATAGGAATGGCATGTTTCCTATTTTTCCCTTCCTCTATGTCAATTTAACTCTCATGTTAATCCATAAGTTAAATGGCACGCCTACCCTTTAATTAAATCAAATCTCAATGCCCTAATAAACATGTTATTTTATTTTATTTAACTAATTAAATATCCTAAATAATGTTACCAAAAGTATGGGTGTTATAGAGAACGTATGAGCTAACATGTGCTCCTTCTCATGCTACTGCCACTTACCACTCTACATCTGGCCAACATATGGTGCACATGAACAACCGAGCTCAACCCGTCTCATTAACTTACATCGCTATTTAATTTATTTTAAAAAATAAGTACTTTTGATAATAATGCAAGAACTATGCTAGCTATTTGAAATTTCTACAGGCCACACACTGGCAAACAAGAAGAAATAAAGCAATAAAATTCTTAAAACAAGATTCACAACAAAATATATATTTCATTTATTTTTAGAGTGTAGGGACATGGTGCCCATCCCCATTAGGTGCATAAAGAATTTTATCACTAACTAGCTCCAAAACAGAAAATGAAGATGCATGCCATGAAATGCTCTAGAAGATCCATCATCAAGTATGCAAATGAAACATGCCGACTGGGGCTCTTATCACCATCCAACTGCATTTCATTATGGAAGTAGGGGTGGCCGTTACTCATGAAGCTTCCCATATCGAATCCCATAAGAAATCTCAAAAAGATACTAGTCGACGATGCAAAAGTTCCACAATGGACTTTAGTTGTGACATCAGATGCAAAGGCTACAACCCCTACTCTTTCCCATAAGGCATTAAAGCATCCAACCTGACCTAGATTCGGTACTATCAAAGCAAGACGATGACAAAATACACCAGCATCAACTAGACCATTTGCATAACAACGATGATCGATCGACATTGGAAAGAGCAAAAGAGGGCGTAAGCCCAAGTCAAGAAACGATGCAAGATCCATCTTGTAATGACCCGGAATTTTACACAATAAGAATTTAATAATCTGTGTTAATAATTTAACTGGTTTGATAATTTTTCTTTATAATTTTAATTTAAACTGATAAATTTATTCTTTTATGGTTAATAAATACTTAATCTGATAATTGTGATTTATGTCTTTCTAACAATTTAAAATTTGAAAAGAATTGTTTTTCAAAAGCTAATAAATTTTTATTCTATTTATAATATATATAAAATTGATATATATTGTGAATAGAAGAGCTTTTGTTTTAAATTTAAGATTTAATTTTCAAATTGTAATATATATGTATGTATATGTTATAATTTGATTTTGCTTTGAATTTAATTCAATCTTTTAATAATTGATATATGAATAAATACTGTAATTTAAAGCTTTGTTTAGATTTATATTTTCAAAAGTTAATTCAAAGATTAATTCATTTATTTAAAAATGTAAGATAATTGTTGTTTTAAAAATATGATAGTTTAGAAAGGATATAAATCAAAGTCTTATTTGTGTTTTCTTTAAAGTGTTTAATTTAAATGGTTATAAATGTTTTAGATTTTTAAATATATGTATAAGAATTATTTGCATTTTTATTTATATTAGAATATATCTTTTAAGGCTAAACTTGTATTTATTTATTAAGTAAATTATATGTAAGTTTATATTACATTTAAATTAAATGAGAATTTTAATTAAAAAAATTATTCAAGAACATGTGTAAACATTTTAACTTCCTTAATAAACACATGTTAATCAATTTAGAGGGTTATGTGACAAGTGTCTTCATTTCAATTTTTTTTTTACTCTCTTTAATTTTTAATAAACCTAACTTACGAGAAAATTGTTTTCCTCTTTTTATGGCAATCTCCAAACAGAAATCTTTCTTAAAATCTAAAATTAAAAAGCAAAATTCAAACCTGAAGCTTGAATTCAATTCTGAAAATAAATCTATAAAACTTTCTGCAACCTGGAAAGCATCAACTTGCATTTCAAATAATGTTCACCAGCAACTTCAACCTGCAATTTCAACAACAACTAATTGCATACATGCAGTAGGATTTCAACAAGCAAATAAATCAAAGGCAATTTGAAACTTCTGTTCACTGCTGTGCTCTGCATGTATATACAGGTGAGTAAATGTTTTTAAAAACAGTTGAATCTTATTCTAATGTCATGCATGTATTGTTATTTACCTGTATTAAAATCCTATAGCTTGAATTTATATGGATTAGGACCTATATGTTATGAGTGTTTGTTTGAATGCATGCAAATGTGCTTTCTGTATATGATCTGTTAAAAGGAAAAATTCAAAATCTTTTAATCCAAGCAATATTAGATCTTGATATGTGAAGAAAAGTTGTCTATAATCATATGAATTTTCATCTAAAAATGTTTAAAAGTTTTTAAAGTGAAATAATAGTTCAGAAGTTTCAAAATTACAGTAAAAATCAATTTGGGCTAAATATTTATGAACTTAATCTTAAATTTCGATTGTATGATTGGAATAGCAATGGAAATTCATGATTTTTAATACTTGTATCATGATTTTTAGTTGTGTAAATAGGGAGAAATTGGGGTTTATTCGTAAATTGGGTTTTAGTGAGTTGCCGATTATCCATACTTTGATTTGGTATGAAACTTGGATTGAAGCTGGTTTGTAGGATGTAGATGTTAGGAAAAATACCAAAGAATTTTTATAATGGCTGTAATGTTTGAATTTGGGTCAAGTAGGGTTTTTTACCTGTTTTCGGCTGTGCTTGGTTGTCGTGATCTTTGCGACATGAAGATGCGACCGGAGTTGTTCACGTTTGGATAGGTTGTAGTTCGTGCTCGTGACGTCTCGATAGTATGGTCGGCAAGGACCATCGACGACGAGATGGCCAGAGGTGAGGGAGTTTTGGGTTCGTACTGCTGTAGTTTTTTTCGTTCAGAGGGTCGAATCTCGATGCGGTGATGGATTCTTCGATCTGCGTTGGGGTACGTGTTGTTGAGGTGTTGCGTGGTCGGTCGGTGATCGGAGGATGGCTCATCGTTGGTGGGATTGCCGTGCAGCGTGCACGTGTGTGGGTGTGTGCACGGGTTTGGGTTCTGGAAATGTCAGGTTGGGGAAGAAGATAGTCTCGGGTATGCTCACGTGTTTTCGCGTCTTTTTCTCGAGGCAGGGATGTTGTTGTGGTTGCTCGTGGGTAGCGTGTTTTGCTGAGGAGTATACTCGAGTCTCTATTTATTTTCCTGAGGCAAGCACGGGTTATTCAGGCGTTTAACTCGGGTGTTGAGGGTGATGCTTTTTAGTTAGGTTCTGTACAATGATAAGTTACAAAAATTTCTTATAGTTTGAATAAACGAAAACAAGCTTAAGTTTTATAAAAGAAAACAAGTTAAAACTTGTTGTTTTGAAATTAAGTTAATCAAACTTTAAAATGTAAATTGAATTTACTTTCAAATTTTAAACCTTTGTGATGATTTCTTTGAAAGTAAATTTACTTAATTAAAGTTTGAATTTTTGTTAAAAGGAGTATTTGAATTTAATTGTTAAATCAAAGGTTTTAAAGTAAATTTAAAAAAAAAAATAAATAAATGAATAATGTTTTAAAAACAAGATTACAAATTATATTGAAAGGTTAAGTTTAAATTAGATAATTACAATGTTTTAAATCTCAAAATTGATTTCTAAATGCTTTCTTTTCAGTTAAAGTTTAAGTTAATATTGTAAATCAAATAGATTGTTTTGGGATATTAAAATTTGATTAAATTCAAATAATCTATTTATGAAATAAATAAGGTTAGATTATTTGGATATAAATTTATGAATACTTAATAATTTGATATTATGTAAAAGATTAATTAAGAATAATGTTTTCTTAATTAATTAAGGATTTTTAAATCTAGAAAATTACTTAATTAATTGTTTAATTCATTTTAAATAATTAGTTAATTATTTATTAAATTTTAAATAATCACGTAATTATGATTAATTAAGTATAATTACTTAATGAAACAATTAATGGTTAATTATTAATGGTAATTACTTATGAAAGTAATTAATGGTAATTACTCATGGAGTAATTAGTTGAAGTGATTATTATTTAATCACTTAATGATATCAATTAAAGAATTAATTAATATAATTGTTTTAAAGATAATTAATTATGAAGTAATTAAATAAAAATTAAGAATTATTTAATGATGAGTTTAATTATTTGTTAAATAATTAATTAAGAAAGTAATTAAGATTTATTAATGAAAGTAATTAGAGATAATCCAAGTGGAGCAAGTGAAGACTCTAGGTGTAAGGGCTATACGTCAGTATAACTCTGTGGGTGATTCCATAATGAGTTTGACGGAATAGTGCTTATAGATTCGAGATGGCGAATCAGAGTGCAAGGGCTATGGTCGTTGACTCTGAGGGTGATTCCAATAATGAGTGCAACGACATAGTGCCTTCGGTTTCGTTTGAACCCGGAACGAACTTGTATGGATTGAATGCTTTCTGAACATCGTCAGGCGGACGCTGTGCATTCTAAGATAGATGTGTTCTATAAAGGTAATCGTAACCTCAAGCCTCATCAACCGGGAATGGCTAAAACAGGGGAGGTGCAGCAAGGCTTCGTGGGTAGCCCCCACTTGAGAGTGAGAATTACCCCTGTCTAGAGGTCCCTTTATATTTCGGCTTAGTGTGTGGTTGGTCGCGCCAACTACGGGGTGGTCTTGTTCGGGACTGTCCAGTAAGGGATGGTTCCGGCCTTGTGTTGCAGGGGAGTGGGAGTACTCCTCGGTACGTTGATCTAGGCCACGTACTGTGACGGGCGGTACCCCAGTAGCCCTGCCATTGTATGGAATCCAAAATCCAATAAGTGCCTGTACGGTTTTGATTGTGCCCAACTATGTTGGAACGTGAGATGTAAGCATTCCAGCTATTTCTGTATTTTATTTTGAAAACCCTAGACACTATTATAATATCACTGGATTTCCTATCAAATGTTTTGGTTAGCGTAAGAGAAAAACTTTTCCATGTTTATGTGTGGGAATTCTTACGTGATACCTTTTCTTTTCAATTTTTTTTTTCTAAAAGTTAAGCAATTTTAACCCGTTTACTCACACCAGACCCCTGTCTGACCCGAGTGTTTATTTTCTGTTTGTTTAAACTCTTGGGTACTCATATTATGTATGAGTAGTCAAGTGGATCAGGTTAGCTTGACGAATTCTAGAGGAGTAATGGAGCAGGAGGCTTCGACGTGTAGATATATATTGATTCTGCTGTGTATGTTGTGTCTGTTTCTCTTGTATCTTGAGTTGTATAATTAGACAGAAGTTTATAACTGTCTATTATCTGTTGTTTAAGTTGTGTTCCCTGATGTAATGAGATACTATGTAATATTTTATGTTAATTATATATTTCATTCGTTCCGCTGTGAGTTCTCTGATGTTGTTTGTGTTCTTCTTTTTCTTTCTTTCTTCTTCTATCCCTTTCTTTCTTCAAGATGATGCGATTTTCTGGGAGTAGAAATTCGGGTCGTCACACTTGGTATCAGAGCATTAGGCTGAGTAAATACCTAGGCTCTGAAGTATGTCTTTCTTTAGGGAGCGTTAGGTTGAGCGAATACCTAAGCTCTGTAGTGGTGTCTTTCTTGAGAGAACGTATTTGTAATTTTTAATATATATATATATATATATATATATATATATATATATATATATATATATATATATATATATATATCTACCTAATAGGTTGAGTTATTTGTTCGGATTTTCCAACATAAGTTTTAGAGGTAGATGGAGTAGTGGTGTGTGTGTGTGTAACACGACTACCACTAATGAAAGAGGTCCATATGTTTGAGGTTGGAAGTATTTGTCGATACTGTAGACCTAATACCGTCTCGAGTAAGATTTGTAGTTTGGAGTAAGGATTTCTCTGATATCCGAAGGAAATCTTTTAAAGATTCGGAGTGTATCTTTGGAATGTAAGTTTGGATTTCGCTCGGGTAAGCGAATTATTCTAGTGTTTGGATTTGTTGGAAGTGCAGAAGTAAGTGATGATATCTTGGTAACTGCGTGATGAGATGCAGTATTTCGCGATTTTTCTGAAGGTATTTTCTCTGGAAGCAGTTTAGAGGTGGTTGAGGAGCAGTCTTTACCTGCTGCAGGGAAGACCCGTCTGTGTAGAAGTTGTTTGGATCTTCTGTAAGGAGGTTGGCTGTTTTGGAATATGAGACTAAGGTCTATAAGTTATTTACTTTGGCATGGTCTCATCTGTCATTCCCTAAGGAAAGCGAGTTATGGATGCTTGGTTTGGAGTCCGGGTCTCTTGAAGAGATGTTTTCCATCTCGGAAGTCGGTTGTGTGATTTGTTGAAGGTTTTGGTTTTGGAGAAGCATTTGGATTTGAAGTCTTTGGTTAGATGAGGTAGCAGTGCAACTCGAAGTGTTCGGTGTGCTATCAAGGAGATCTTTTAGCTTCGCAGTATCATCAAGGGAGAGCTTGGAAGCAGCAACAGTGTGGCTTGTTTCTCTGATAGTTCAAAATCTTTGTGGTTCTCTTTCAGCAGCCGGGCGAGTGGTGAAGTGTTTTCTTGAAGGGTTAACCTGGTTTGGAAAAGCTTAAGCTGTTCTAATTGGTAAAGTGAGGACAGTTTCTTTGGAATCCGAACTAGGTAGGATCGCAAAAGTGACTTGCGATTAGTTGGAAATTTTTCTTGAGCATTCTTTTGTTTGAGACTGAGAATTCTCATGTGGAAGAAGAAGCTACTGATGTAATCAGAAATTTGTCTGCATCTGGAATTGAGTTCCATTTGTTTTGGTTTCAGAAGCAATTTTGGTAGTTAGCCTGATAGTTGGGTGGTTCTTGGAGAAAGGATAGTTGGTGTAGCAGCTCAGAATTTTTGGGATTTGGATTGGACTGATCTAGCTTTTTGAATGGGATCTGTTATAAGGTTGTGTGCCTGAGTAAGATGAGTCACTCAGATTTTTATGGATTTGATGAACAAGTTTTCCAAGATATATTGGATAAGTTTGTATTCGTGTTCATCAGCAGTATTCTCATCTATTTTAGAATCAGAGTTGTGCAGCGGAAGCGAGGTAGCTGCTGTGCAAGGAAGGAAGTTCTGTTTGATATTGTTTGAAGAGTAGAGCTTGTGTTCTAGATTTCGATGGATTTTCGAAAACTTTTCTATTGAATAGGATCTAGGAACTGCTTTGCTTTGGTTTAGTTGTTTTTGGAAGTATCAGCAAAGGTTGAGCTGATCAGGAAGAAGGTTGGCAACTCAGGATTGTCTGTTTAGTTACAAATAAGAGATAAGGAGTTTGGTATTTGAAGTTGGAGACTTCATTATTGATAGAATTCTCTGGTTAAGAGAACAGATATTGGATAAGAATGGTTGGTTAGTGCTGAGGCATTTGGGGATGTCTTATCTGTGTTTTTGATAGGATGAGATTGAATTGCCAGTTTGGATAGCTGAAATTCATTTTGTAACACGTGTCTCTGAGAGAGTACGTGAATGATTCATCATTGGTTATTGAATTTGTAGTTTAGTTGGAGTTGGAAGTTGAGCTGGATTTGAGTATAATCTGATGTTCTGTTCAGATTGAAGGATCTAGAGATGAGTGGAGCTCTGGATTTTGGTTGTATAGTTTGTTTGATGGCTTTTGTAGAGCGAGTCTTCCGGTGTTTTATACTTGGGAAACTCGAGATAATATTAGAGTTTTATTCTGATTTGTGTCAGAATAATTGGTTAAGTTTGTTTGTTTATTTGGTTGCTATGGATGTTAGTTACTGGTTGTTAGGAATGCTTTGTTATTTGAAATTAAAATCTTTATTGGATTATTAAATTACCTTTGCTTTTAAATTTCGGGGACGAAATTCTTATAAGGGGGAAGGATTGTAACGACCCGGAATTTTAGGCAATAAGAATTTAATAATCTGTGTTAATAATTTAACTGGTTTGATAATTTTTCTTTATAATTTTAATTTAAACTGATAAATTTATTCTTTTATGGTTAATAAATACTTAATCTGATAATTGTGATTTATGTCTTTCTAACAATTTAAAATTTGAAAAGAATTGTTTTTCAAAAGCTAATAAATTTTTATTCTATTTATAATATATATAAAATTGATATATATTATGAATAGAAGAGCTTTTGTTTTAAATTTAAGATTTAGTTTTCAAATTGTAATATATATGTATGTATATGTTATAATTTGATTTTGCTTTAAATTTAATTCAATCTATTAATAATTGATATATGAATAAATACTGTAATTTAAAGCTTTGTTTAGATTTATATTTTCAAAAGTTAATTCAAAGATTAATTCATTTGTTTAAAAATGTAAGATAATTGTTGTTTTAAAAATATGATAGTTTAGAAAGGATATAAATCAAAGTCTTATTAGTGTTTTCTTTAAAGTGTTTAATTTAAATGGTTATAAATGTTTCAGATTTTTAAATATATGTATAAGAATTATTTGCATTTTTATTTATATTAGAATATTTCTTTTAAGGCTAAACTTGTATTTATTTATTAAGTAAATTATATGTAAGTTTATATTACATTTAAATTAAATGAAAATTTTAATTAAAAAAATATATTCAAGAACATGTGTAAACATGTTAACTTCCTTAATAAACACATGTTAATCAATTTAGAGGGTTATGTGACAAGTGTCTTTATTTCAATTTTTTTTTACTCTCTTTAATTTTTAATAAACTTAACTTATGAGAAAATTGTTTTCCTCTTTTTACGGCAATCAAAAATTTATTCTCCAAACAGAAATCTTTCTTAAAATCTGAAATTAAAAAGCACAATTCAAACCTGAAGCTTGAATTCAATTCTGAAAATAAATCTGTAAAACTTTCTGCAACCTGGAAAGCATCAACTTGCATTTCAAATAATGTTCACCAGCAACTTCAACCTGCAATTTCAACAACAACTAATTGCATACATGCAGTAGGATTTCAACAAGCAAATAAATCAAAGGCAATTTGAAACTTTTGTTCACTGCTGTGCTCTGCATGTATATACAGGTGAGTAAATGTTTTTAAAAACAGTTGAATTTATGTCATGCATGTGTTGTTATTTACCTGTATTAAAATCCTATAGCTTGAATTTATATGGATTAGGACCTATATGTTATGAGTGTTTGTTTGAATGCATGCAAATGTGCTTTCTGTATATGATCTGTTAAAAGGAAAAATTCAAAATCTTTTAATCCAAGCAATATTAGATCTTGATATGTGAAGAAAAGTTGTCTATAATCATATGAATTTCATCTAAAAATGTTTATAAGTTTTTAAAGTGAAATAATAGTTCAGAAGTTTCAAAATTACAGTAAAAATCAATTTGGGCTAAAAATTTATGAACTTAATCTTAAATTTCGATTGTATGATTGGAATAGCAATGGAAATTCATGATTTTTAATACTTGTATCATGATTTTTAGTTGTGTAAATAGGGAGAATTTGGGGTTTATTCGAAAATTGGGTTTTAGTGAATTGCCGATTATCCATACTTTGATTTGGTATGAAACTTGGATTGAAGCTGGTTTGTCGGATGTAGATGTTAGGAAAAATACCAAAGAATTTTTATAATGGCTGTAATGTTTGAATTTGGGTCAAGTAGGGTTTTTTACCTGTTTTCGGCTGTGCTTGGTTGCCGTGATCTTTGCGACATTAAGATGCGACCGAAGTTGTTCACGTTTGGATAGGTTGTAGTTCGTGCTCGTGACGTCTCGATAGTATGGTCGGCAAGGACCATCGACGACGAGATGGCCAGAGGTGAGGGAGTTTTGGGTTCGTATTGCTGTAGTTTTTTTCGTTCAGAGGGTCGAATCTCGATGCGGTGATGGATTCTTCGATCTGGGTTGGGGTACGTGTTGTTGAGGTGTTGCGTGGTCGGTCTGTGATCGGAGGATGGCTCGTCGTTGGTGGGATTGCCGTGCAGCGTGCACGTGTGTGGGTGTGTGCACGGTTTTGGGTTCTGGAAATGTCAAGTTGGGGAAGAAGATAGTCTCGGGTATGCTCACGTGTTTTCGCGTCTTTTTCTCGAGGCAGGGATGTTGTTGTGGTTGCTCGTAGGTAGCGTGTTTTGCTGAGGTGTATACTCGAGTCTTTATTTATTTTCCTGAGGCAAGCACGGGGTATTCAGGCGTTTAACTCGGGTGTTGAGGGTGATGCTTTTTAGTTAGGTTCTGTACAATGATAAGTTGCAAAAATTTCTTATAGTTTGAATAAACGAAAACAAGCTTAAGTTTTATAAAAGAAAACAAGTTAAAACTTGTTGTTTTGAAATTAAGTTAATCAAACTTTAAAATGTAAATTGAATTTACTTTCAAATTTTAAACGTTTGTGATGATTTCTTTGAAAGTAAATTTACTTAATTAAAGTTTGAATTTTTGTTAAAAGGAGTATTTGAATTTAATTGTTAAATCAAAGGTTTTAAAGTAAATTTTAATAAATAAATAAATAAATAAATAATGTTTTAAAAACAAGATTACAAATTATATTGAAAGGGTAAGTTTAAATTAGATAATTACAATGTTTTAAATCTCAAAATTGATTTCTAAATGCTTTCTTTTCAGTTAAAGTTTAAGTTAATATTGTAAATCAAATAGATTGTTTTGGGACATTAAAATTTGATTAAATTCAAATAATCTATTTATGAAATAAATAAGGTTAGATTATTTGGATATAAATTTATGAATACTTAATAATTTGATATTATGTAAAAGATTAATTAAGAATAATGTTTTCTTAATTAATTAAGGATTTTTAAATCTAGAAAATTACTTAATTAATTGTTTAATTAATTTTAAATAATTAGTTAATTATTTATTAAATTTTAAATAATCACTTAATTATGATTAATTAAGTATAATTACTTAATGAAACAATTAATGGTTAGTTATTAATGGTAATTACTTATGAAAGTAATTAATGGTAATTACTCATGGAGTAATTAGTTGAAGTGATTATTAGTTAATCACTTAATGATATCAATTAAAGAATTAATTAATATAATTGTTTTAAAGATAATTAATTATGAAGTAATTAAATAAAAATTAAGAATTATTTAATGATGAGTTTAATTATTTGTTAAATAATTAATTAAGAAAGTAATTAAGATTTATTAATGAAAGTAATTAGAGATAATTACTTATGTAAGTAATTAAGAGTTAATTACTTAATTTATTTTAGTTAATTTATTAATGTAATTAATTAATTAATTAATGTGATTAATTTAAGATTAATTACCAAGGGTAATTAATCAAAATGTAATTAATTAATGAAGTGATTAAATAAGGATTAATTGTTAATTTAAATTGTTTAATAATTACTTAATGAAGTAATTAAAGATTAATTAATTGGATTAATTAATCAAAGATTAATATAATTAAATTAGAAATTAATTAATTAAGAAGTTCATTAATTAAAATAAGTAATTACAAATTGTTAATTACTGATTATGATTAATGAGTTGATTAATGATAAGTTAATTAATTAAAGTATTATTAATTAATAAGGATCACTAATTAATGTGATTTATGATATTAATCAAGGTTGATTAATAAAAGTAATTAATTTAAGTGTGATTAATTAATTGTAATTAATTAAGGATTAATGTAATTAATTTTAGTTAATTAATTAATGAATAATCATTAATTATTGTAATTAATGATAGTAATTAAGGTTAATTACTGAATATGGTTAGAATAATTACTTGAATGTAATTAAAGATAATTAATCAAAGAAAGATTAATTGGTGAAGATCATTAGAGATGATTAATTTATTTATTTGGAATAAATAAATGAAGAATGATTTAAGTAATCCAATTGATTAGAGTTAATCAATTCTGTTATGGATGAATGATTAATATTGGATGATTGGTTGATATTGGATGTTGAATGATATTGGGTGATTGGTTGATATTGAATATTGATTGATATTGGTTGATATTGTTTGATATTGGTTGATTTGGATATCTATGATATGTGAGATGCTGCTTATGAAGATGAATGTTGTTATGAATTTTCTCTTGTGATAATATGATTCATCTATCTATTTATATATCACCCTGAATATAAGTTAAACTGTTTAAAACCCTTAAGTATAACTTGGACATTAAAATGGCGTTTGGTTTCGGTGAGACCGGGATCGGGTTTCCATATTTGGATATCTGAAAACCACATCGATTCCAATTAAACGTTAGGTCGTTAATCCAACTGGAGCAAGTGAAGACTCGAGGTGTAAGGGCTATACGTCAGTATAACTCTGTGGGTGATTCCGTAATGAGTTTGACGGAATGGTGCTTATAGATTCGAGATGGCGAATCAGAGTGCAAGGGCTATGGTCGTTGACTCCGAGGGTGATTCAAATAATGAGTGCAACAAGATAGTGCCTTCGGTTTCGTTCGAACCCGGAACGAACTTGTATGGATTGAATGCTTTCAGAACATCGTCAGGTGGACGATGTGCATTCCAAGATAGATGTGTTCTATAAAGGTAATCGTAACCTCAAGCCTCATCAACGGGGAATGGCTAAAACAGGGGAGGTGCAACAAGGCTTCATGGGTAGCCCCTAATTGAGAGTGAGATTTACCATTGTCTAGAGGTCCCTTTATATTTCGGCTTAGTGTGTGGTTGGTCGCGCCAACTACGGGGTGGTCTTGTTCGGGACTGTCCAGTAAGGGATGGTTCCAGCCTTGTGTTGCAGGGGATTGGGAGTACTCCTCGGTACGTTGATTTAGGCCACGTACTGTGACGGGCGGTACCCCAGTAGCCCTGCCATTGTATGGAATCCAAAATTCAATAAGTGCCTGTACGGTTTTGATTGTGCCCAACTATGTTGGAACGTGAGATGTAAGCATTTCAACTATTTCTGTATTTTATTTTGAAAACCCTAGACACTATTATAATATCACTGGATTTCCTATCAAATGTTTTGGTTAGCGTAAGGGAAAAACTTTTCCATGTTTATGTGTGGGAAGTCTTACGTGATACCTTTTCTTTTCAAAATGTTTTTTCTAAAAGTTAAGCAATTTTAACCCGTTTACTCACACCAGACCCCTGTCTGACCTGAGTGTTTATTTTCTGTTTTATTAAACTTTTGGGTACTCATATTATGTATGAGTAGTCAAGTGGATCAGGTTAGCTTGACGAATTCTGGAGGAGTAATGGAGCAGGAGGCTTCTACGTGTAGATATATATTGATTCCGCTGTGTATGTTGTGTCTGTTTCTCTTGTATCTTGAGTTGTATAGTTTGACAGAAGTTTATGACTGTCTATTATCTATTATTTAAGTTGTGTACCCTGATGTAATGAGATACTATGTAATATTTTATGTTAATTATATATTTCATTCGTTCCGCTGTGAGTTCTCTGATGTTGTTTGTGTTCTTCTTTCTCTTTCTTTCTTCTTCTATCCCTTTCTTTCTTCTTCTATCCCTTTCTTTCTTCAAGATGATGCGATTTTCTGGGAGTAGAAAGTCGGGTCGTCACACTTGGTATCAGAGCATTAGGCTGAGTGAATACCTAGGCTCTGAAGTATGTCTTTCTTTAGGGAGCGTTAGGTTGAGCGAATACCTAAGCTCTGTAGTGGTGTCTTTCTTGAGAGAACGTATTTGTAACTTTTAATATATATATATATATATATATATATATATATATATATATATATATATATATCTACCTAATAGGTTGGGTTATCTGTTCGGATTTTCCAACATAAGTTTTATAGGTAGATGGAGTAGTGGTGTGTGTGTGTAACACGACTATCACTAATGAAAGAGGTCTATATGTTTGAGGTTGGAAGTATTTGTCGAGACTGTAGACCTAATACCATCTCAAGTAAGATTTGTAGTTTGGAGTAAGGATTTCTTTGATATCCGAAGGAAATCTTTTAAAGATTCGGAGTGTATCTTTGGAATGTAAGTTTGGATTTCGCTCGGGTAAGCGAATTATTCTAGTGTTTGGATTTGTTGGAAGTGCAGAAGTAAGTGATGATATCTTGGTAACTGTGTGATGAGATGCAGTATTTCTGGATTTTTCTGAAGGTATTTTCTTTGGAAGCAGTTTAGAGGTGGTTGAGGAGCAGTCTTTACCTGCTGCAGGGAAGTCCCGTCTGTGTAGAAGTTGTTTGGATCTTCTGTAAGGAGGTTGGCTGTTTTGGAATGTGAGACTAAGGTCTATAAGTTATTTACTTTGGCATGATCTCATCTGTCATTCCCTAAGGAAAGCGAGTTGTGGATGCTTGGTTTGGAGTCTGGGTCTCTCGAAGAGATGTTTTCCATCTCGGAAGTCAGTTGTGTGATTTGTTGAAGGTTTTGGTTTTGGAGAAGCATTTGGATTTGAAGTCTTTGGTTAGCTGAGGTAGCAGTGCAACTCGAAGTGTTCGGTGTGCTATCAAGGAGATCTTTTAGCTTCGCAGTATCATCAAGGGAGAGCTTGGAAGCAGCAACAGTGTGGCTTGTTTCTCCGATAGTTCAGAAATCTTTGTGGTTCTCTTTCAGCAGCCGGGCGAGTGGTCAAGTGTTTTATTGAAGGGTTAACCTGGTTTGGAAAAGCTTAAGCTGTTCTAATTAGTAAAGCGAGGACAGTTTCTTTGGAATCCGAACTAGGTAGGATCGCAAAAGTGACTTGCGATTAGTTGGAAATTTTTCTTGAGCATTCTTTTGTTTGAGACTGAGAATTCTCATGTGGAAGAAGAAGCTACTGATGTAATCAGAAATTTGTCTGCATCTGGAATTGAGTTCCATTTGTTTTGGTTTCAGAAGCAATTTTGGTAGTTAGCCTGATAGTTGGGTGGTTCTTGGAGAAAGGATAGTTGGTGTAGTAGCTCAGAATTTTTGGGATTTGGATTGGACTGATCTAGCTTTTTGAATGGGATTCTGTTATAAGGTTGTGTGCCTGAGTAAGATGAGTCACTCAGATTTTTATGGATTTGATGAACAAGTTTTCCCAGATATATTGGATAAGTTTGTATTCGTGTTCATCAACAATATTCTCATCTATTTTAGAATCAGAGTTGTGCAGCGGAAGCGAGGTAGCTGTTGTGCAAGGAAGGAAGCAAGTTATGCTTGATATTGTTTGAAGAGTAGAGCTTGTGTTCTAGATTTCGATGGATTTTGGAAGACTTTTCTATTGAATAGGATCTAGGAACTGCTTTTCTTTGGTCTAGTTGTTGCTGGAAGTATCAGCATAGGTTGAGCTGATCAGGAAGAAGGTTGGTAGCTCAAGATTATCTGTTGAGTTACAAATAAGAGATAAGGAGTTTGGTATTTGAAGTTGGAGACTTCATTATTGATAGAATTCTCTGGTTAAGAGAACAGATATTGGATAAGAATGGTTGGTTAGTGCTGAGGCATTTGGGGATGTCTTATCTGTGTTTTTGATAGGATGAGATTGAATTGCCAGTTTGGATAGCTGAAATTCATTTTGTAACACGTGTCTCTGAGAGAGTGCGTGAATGGTTCATCATTGGTTATTGAATCTGTAGTTCAGTTGGAGTTGGAAGTTGAGCTGGATTTGAGTATAATCTGATGTTCTGTTCAGATTGAAGGATCTAGAGATGAGTGGAGCTCTGGATTTTGGTTGTATAGTTTGTTTGTTGGCTTTTGTAGAGCGAGTCTCCCGGTGCTTTATACTTGGGAAACTCGAGATAATATTAGAGTTTTATTCTGATTTGTGTCAGAATAATTAGTGAAGTTTGTTTGTTTATTTGGTTGCTATGGATGTTAGTTACTGGTTGTTAGGAATGCTTTGTTATTTGAAATTAAAATCTTTATTGGATTATTAAATTACCTTTTCTTTTAAATTTCGGGGACGAAATTCTTTTAAGGGGGAAGGATTGTAACGACCCGGAATTTTAGGCAATAAGAATTTAATAATCCGTGTTAATAATTTAACTGGTTTGATAATTTTTCTTTATAATTTTAATTTAAACTGATAAATTTATTCTTTTATGGTTAATATATTCTTAATCTGATAATTGTGATTTATGTCTTTCTAACAATTTAAAATTTGAAAAGAATTGTTTTTCAAAAGCTAATAAATTTTTATTCTATTTATAATATATATAAAATTGATATATATTGTGAATAGAAGAGCTTTTGTTTTAAATTTAAGATTTAATTTTCAAATTGTAATATATATGTATGTATATGTTATAATTTGATTTTGCTTTGAATTTAATTCAATCTATTAATAATTGATATATGAATAAATACTGTAATTTAAAGCTTTGTTTAGATTTATATTTTCAAAAGTTAATTCAAAGATTAATTCATTTGGTTAAAAATGTAAGATAATTGTTGTTTTAAAAATATGATAGTTTAGAAAGGATATAAATCAAAGTCTTATTTGTGTTTTCTTTAAAGTGTTTAATTTAAATGGTTATAAATGTTTTAGATTTTTAAATATATGTATAAGAATTATTTGCATTTTTATTTATATTAGAATATTTCTTTTAAGGCTAAACTTGTATTTATTTATTAAGTAAATTATATGTAAGTTTATATTACATTTAAATTAAATGAAAATTTTAATTAAAAAAAATATTCAAGAACATGTGTAAACATGTTAACTTCCTTAATAAACACATGTTAATCAATTTAGAGGGTTATGTGACAAGTGTCTTCATTTCAATTTTTTTTTACTCTCTTTAATTTTTAATAAACCTAACTTATGAGAAAATTGTTTTCATCTTTTTATGGCAATCAAAAATTTATTCTCCAAACAGAAATCTTTCTTAAAATCTGAAAATAAAAAGCAAAATTCAAACCTGAAGCTTGAATTCAATTCTGAAAATAAATCTGTAAAACTTTCTACAACCTGGAAAGCATCAACTTGCATTTCAAATAATGTTCACCAGCAACTTCAACCTGCAATTTCAACAACAAATAATTGCATACATGCAGTAGGATTTCAACAAGCAAATAAATCAAAGGCAATTTGAAACTTCTGTTCACTGCTGTGCTCTGCATGTATATACAGGTGAGTAAATGTTTTTAAAAACAGTTGAATCTTATTCTAATGTCATGCATGTGTTGTTATTTACCTGTATTAAAATCCTATAGCTTGAATTTATATGGATTAAGCCTATATGTTATGAGTGTTTGTTTGAATGCATGCAAATGTGCTTTCTGTATATGATCTGTTAAAAGGAAAAATTCAAAATCTTTTAATCCAAGCAATATTAGATCTTGATATGTGAAGAAAATTTGTCAATAATCATATGAATTTTCATCTAAAAATGTTTATAAGTTTTTAAAGTGAAATAATAGTTCAGAAGTTTCAAAATTACAGTAAAAATCAATTTGGGCTAAATATTTATGAACTTAATCTTAAATTTCGATTGTATGATTGGAATAGCAATGGAAATTCATGATTTTTAATACTTGTATCATGATTTTTAGTTGTGTAAATAGGGAGAATTTGGGGTTTATTCGTAAATTGGGTTTTAGTGAATTGCCGATTATCCATACTTTGATTTGGTATGAAACTTGGATTGAAGCTGGTTTGTAGGATGTAGATGTTAGGAAAAATACCAAAGAATTTTTATAATGGCTGTAATGTTTGAATTTGGGTCAAGTAAGGTTTTTTACCTGTTTTCGGCTGTGCTTGGTTGTCGTGATCTTTGCGACATGAAGATGCGACCGGAGTTGTTCACGTTTGGATAGGTTGTAGTTCGTGCTCGTGACATCTCGATAGTATGGTCGGCAAGGACCATCGACGACGAGATGGCCAGAGGTGAGGGAGTTTTGGGTTCGTATTGCTGTAGTTTTTTCATTCAGAGGGTCGAATCTTGATGCGGTGATGGATTCTTCGATTTGGGTTGGGGTACGTGTTGTTGAGGTGTTGCGTTGTCGGTCTGTGATCGGAGGATGGCTCGTCGTTGGTGGGATTGCCGTGCAGCGTGCACGTGTGTAGGTGTGTGCACGGGTTTGGGTTCTGGAAATGTCAGGTTGGGGAAGAAGATAGTCTCGGGTATGCTCACGTGTTTTTGCGTCTTTTTCTCGAGGCAGGGATGTTGTTGTGGTTGCTCGTGGGTAGCGTGTTTTGCTGAGGAGTATACTCGAGTCTCTATTTATTTTCCTGAGGCAAGCACGGGGTATTCAGGCGTTTAACTCGGGTGTTGAGGGTGATGCTTTTTAGTTAGGTTCTGTACAATGATAAGTTACAAAAATTTCTTATAGTTTGAATAAACGAAAACAAGCTTAAGTTTTATAAAAGAAAACAAGTTAAAACTTGTTGTTTTGAAATTAAGTTAATCAAACTTTAAAATGTAAATTGAATTTACTTTCAAATTTTAAACGTTTGTGATGATTTCTTTGAAAGTAAGTTTACTTAATTAAAGTTTGAATTTTTGTTAAAAGGAGTATTTGAATTTAATTGTTAAATCAAAGGTTTTATAGTAAATTTAAAAAAATATAAATAAATGAATAATGTTTTAAAAACAAGATTACAAATTATATTGAAAGGGTAAGTTTAAATTAGATAATTACAATGTTTTAAATCTCAAAATTGATTTCTAAATGCTTTCTTTTCAGTTAAAGTTTAAGTTAATATTGTAAATCAAATAGATTGTTTTGGGATATTAAAATTTGATTAAATTCAAATAATCTATTTATGAAATAAATAAGGTTAGATTATTTGGATATAAATTTATGAATACTTAATAATTTGATATTATGTAAAAGATTAATTAAGAATAATGTTTTCTTAATTAATTAAGGATTTTTAAATCTAGAAAATTACTTAATTAACTGTTTAATTCATTTTAAATAATTAGTTAATTATTTATTAAATTTTAAATAATCACTTAATTATGATTAATTAAGTATAATTACTTAATGAAACAATTAATGGTTAATTATTAATGGTAATTACTTATGAAAATAATTAATGGTAATTACTCATGGAGTAATTAGTTGAAGTGATTATTAGTTAATCACTTAAGGATATCAATTAAAGAATTAATTAATATAATTGTTTTAAAGATAATTAATTATGAAGTAATTAAATAAAAATTAAGAATTATTTAATGAAGAGTTTAATTATTTGTTAAATAATTAATTAAGAAAGTAATTAAGATTTATTAATGAAAGTAATTAGAGATAATTACTTATGTAAGTAATTAAGAGTTAATTACTTAACTTATTTCAGTTAATTTATTAATGTAATTAATTAATTAATGAATGTGATTAATTTAAGATTAATTACCAAGGGTAATTAATAAAAATGTAATTAATTGATGAAGTAATTAAATAAGGATTAATTGTTAATTTAAATTGTTTAATAATTACTTAATGAAGTAATTAAAGATTAATTAATTGGATTAATTAATCAACGATTAATATAATTAAATTAGAAATTAATTAATTAAGAAGTTCATTAATTAAAATAAGTAATTACAAGTTGTTAATTACTGATTATGATTTATGAGTTGATTAATTATAAGTTAATTAATTAAAGTATTATTAATTAATAAGGATCACTAATTAATGTGATTTATGATATTAATCAAGGTTGATTAATAAAAATAATTAATTTAAGTGTGATTAATTAATTGTAATTAATTAAGGATTAATGTAAAAATTTTAGTTAATTAATTAATGAATAATCATTAATTTATTGTAATTAATGATAGTAATTAAGGTTAATTACTGAATATGGATAGAATAATTACTTGAATGTAATTAAAGATAATTAATCAAAGAAAGATTAATTAGTGAAGATCATTAGAGATGATTAATTTATTTATTTGGAATAAATAAATGAAGAATGATTTAAGTAATCCAATTGATTAGAGTTAATCAATTCTGTTATGGATGAATGATTAATATTGGATGATTGGTTGATATTGGATGTTGAATGATATTGGGTGATTGGTTGATATTGAATATTGATTGATATTGGTTGATATGGTTTGATATTGTTTGATTTGGATATCTATGATATGTGAGATGCTGCTTATGAAGATGAATGTTGTTATGAATTATCTCTTGTGATAATATGATTCATCTATCTATTTATATATCACCCTGAATATAAGTTAAACTGTTTAAAACCCTTAAGTATAACTTGGACATTAAAATGGCATTTGGTTTCGGTGAGACCCGGATGGGGTTTCCATATTTGGATATCCGAAAACCACATCGATTCCAATTAAACGTTAGATCGTTAATCCAAGTGGAGCAAGTGAAGACTCGAGGTGGAAGGGCTATATGTCAGTATAACTCTGTGGGTGATTCCGTAATGAGTTTGACGGAATAGTGCTTATAGATTCGAGACGGCGATTCAGAGTGCAAAGGGCTGTGGTCGTTGACTCTGAGGGTGATTCCAATAATGAGTGCAACGAGATAGTGCCTTCGGTTTCGTTCGAAACCAGAACGAACTTGTATGGATTGAATGCTTTCAGAACATCGTCAGGTGGACGATGTGCATTCTAAGATAGATGTGTTCTATAAAGGTAATCATAACCTCAAGCCTCATCAACCGGGAATGGCTAAAACAGGGGAGGTGCAGCAAGGCTTCGTGGGTAGCCTCCAATTGAGAGTGAGATTTACCCCTGTCTAGAGGTCCCTTTATATTTCGGCTTAGTGTGTGGTTGGTCGCGCCAACTACGGGGTGGTCTTGTTCGGGACTGTCCAGTAAGGGATGGTTCCGGCTTTGTGTTGCAGGGGAGTGGGAGTACTCCTCGGTACGTTGATCTAGGCCACGTACTGTGACGGGCGGTACCCCAGTAGCCCTGCCATTGTATGGAATCCAAAATCCAATAAGTGCCTGTACGGTTTTGATTGTGCCCAACTATGTTGGAATGTGAGATGTAAGCATTCCAGCTATTTCTGTATTTTATTTTGAAAACCCTAGACACTATTATAATATCACTGGATTTCCTATCAAATGTTTTGGTTAGCGTAAAGGAAAAACTTTTCCATGTTTATGTGTGGGAAGTCTTACGTTATACCTTTTCTTTTCAAAATGTTTTTTCTAAAAGTTAAGCAATTTTAACCCGTTTACTCACACCAGACCCCTTTCTGACCCGAGTGTTTATTTTCTATTTTATTAAACTCTTGGGTACTCATATTATGTATAAGTAGTCAAGTGGATCAGGTTAGCTTGACGAATTCTGGAGGAGTAATGGAGCAGGAGGCTTCGACGTGTAGATATATATTGATTCCGCTGTGTATGTTGTGTCTGTTTCTCTTGTATCTTGAGTTGTATAGTTAGACAGAAGTTTATAACTGTCTATTATCTGTTGTTTAAGTTGTGTACCCTGATGTAATGAGATACTATGTAATATTTTATGTTAATTATATATTTCATTCGTTCCGCTGTGAGTTCTCTGATGTTGTTTGTGTTCTTCTTTCTCTTTCTTTCTTCTTCTATCCCTTTCTTTCTTCAAGATGATGCGATTTTCTGCGAGTAGAAAGTCGGGTCATCATACATCTCGAATCAATGCTCCAAACAATATTCCAAGACGAAGATCAACGTTCAGAATAGAGACACTAAGAAACCCCTTTTATAACAAAAGGAAAGTATGAAAAATGTTCAAGAGCATTAGGAGAGAATGGGAAAGACAAAGTTGGCTGCTTTACCTGTAGAGAACCATACTAAGGTTGGAAGTTCTTAAGGAACTTTCGTGGTAAAAACCTTATGGTTCAAGGTGAAGAGAAGGGGTATTTATATGTACCCTTTCAATCTTAGCCGCTATATTTAATAAGAAAAAAAAGGATCTCAACCATTCAGGTACAGTCAAGTACTATTTCACACCATGCATGAAAGGCACATGGCACGTCTCTACCACATCTTGAGAAGTGCAACCTTCTCAGCCAATAGTAGAGCCATGTGTGGCATACATTAAATGCATGGCAAAGTAGTAAGTCGGCGTCGTCGTGATTTGAAAAGCCCGCACCCACATACAGCCAAAAACTTGGTGGCAATTTTTTTTTCGTAAATAAAAAGATAAACCAATCAAGGCTTCTTAAACATGCCCGGTACGAGCCAGGCATCTCATATCCAAGTAGATTCATCGTAGAAAAGCCAAGGCTAGGGACAAGCCAAACAGACTTTATTAGCTACCGCCTAAACCTAAGCTGAGCTCATGCCAGCCCCTCGACTATGCAACAAATCAGGCTAACAACCTTTCACCACAAAAGCGACTTTAACAGCCAATTCATCAAGCCGAGCTAGATCGAAGTGTAACACGACCAGGTCCACACCACCCCATCTCACTTCCAACCAGCTTTCTTATGTCATCCCACACTCGGCATGGCTACAGATCGGCCTAACCACCCAAGCATCTCTCCCAACTATGTTCCGACCGACATGGGTTGGAACATCCTCCATTGCTACATCCTTAGCAACTTTCTTTCCCTTCATGTCTTCTGCTAACCACCAGTCAGCTTGGCAATCCTTACCGCATTAGCATGCAAAAGTAACGGTGAAGGGCATAACTAGGTGCGCCTAATTATAATAAAAACCATAACATACCCCCATAGCATGCCGCTACAATACATATGCATTGAATGCACAGTAAAGGCAAGACATGCGCCTTGTATGGTTTCTTGTAGGCGTTCATCTCTGCCGCACATTCTTTGCACTTTTCCAACAGTCTCCTATCATCCTATTTGACCAAATCAATGGCCTAACATGCTTTTTTCCTGATTCATAGCGAAATATCAACCATCCAATCATATGTTTCAATTATTATAAATACCTCATGCATTTCTCTGTCAAAAGGGTTGAACAACACTAGCTTTCATGTTCATTATCTTATACTCTAGGCTATTGTAATTGATGTGAAAGCAATAAGAAATTTCTCATGGTGGACGTGGATCATCTTTAGTCGAAGCACTCTAAACTCTTATTTCATTACTTTACATCATACTGGTATCTCCTCATTTTTCATTTTTAGCTAGGGTAATAGTAACCAGTCTATTGCTATTATCACCCCTCAAACACACTTTCGAGATTGAATTAAAATTTAGCCAACAATGTTACATCATCTTGTTTTCCTTTTCTTCAACTCCAAGCTTGTTTCTTGCATTAAACCGAGTGGATCCCACATTTCCTTGGATCATTCGAAACTGACCCATATGGTTCGGTACCGACAAATATGACTTAAGCATTTATCTTTCTCTATCTCCTTAAGCTCATCAATCTTGATCTCTCGATGCCTTCCAGCTTCCTGATGTATTTATTCATCATTTCATAACCAAAATTCATCAAAATATCGCATTATTCAAATATCATATAATACTTTCAAGATATATGAGTTCCCTTTAAAGTCTATTTATTAAATAAATTAATCATTTACTTGATAATAATTCATTTAACTTACTAGAACAAATTATACCATCATGAATGTAAAATACACTATTTATTTTCCTATATTAACCTTCTTAACTATTATTTTGTTACTTTAGCTTTAAAACAAACTTTTTAACTATTATTCTCTTCTTTGACTTTAAACAACATTTTAGCATAAAATGTAATTTATACACAATGTTAATTTATTATTGATAAACTTCCCTAGAAATTCATGAATTCTATTAAATTAATAATCTGATATGTAAATGTTTATTCCACCAATATAATTAATTCATAAGTAAGCAATCCAATACAATCTAATCCAATAATGATTAACGAGAAAAAGTAAAAAAAAATACTCTAAAAATCATCAAATGGATATTATTATATATTAGTGAGATATATATGTACTGGACGTATACTTAATATTTTAACATAAACATGTAAATACTTACGACCTTTAAAATCTGCTAAGGTACTTTCAAAAAAATGTCATAAAACCTAGCAAACTATATGGCAAAGTGTAAGAAATCTTAGAAAGAACCAAAAGAAAAAAACCATATGTGAAACGAATGTCGTGTTCAAAAGCTTATAGTAATTTGAAGATCTAGGGTTTAATTTGTAATTACATATTCATAGGGGTTAAAAAAAATTACTATTACACCAAAACTTCTCAAACCATGTAAAAAGGGGAATTAAATAAGGCATAGAGAAAACGGAGCTACCCTAGTGTTTGTACCAAAATTGGGCACAACTCTCTTCAGATGTGTTTAAAGAGATAAAATGAAGAATTAAAATGGAAAAAGAGGAAAATCTAACAAACACACCAATCGATAAACAAGAAAAACGCACAGAAACACACAGATTTAGAGTGGTTCGGCTTATGGCCTACGTCCAATATGAAATGGCTGACATTTATTGATTTGTTCTTACTGGTGACAACAATTTTCAACCGTAAAATTTGAGTACAATAGTGATTTCGGCAGAGTCTGGACGTCGAAGAGCCAAAAGTCCTTTTTTAGTAGGTCTTAGGCTGCTATTTATAGGCGTAGGCAGTAAATATCTCGCCCAAGTCTCAAAAGACCTCTTCTCCCACGTGGGTGGGCCCGTGTGATCGATCCCCGGTTGTTTGGACTCGATCCATGATCGATACAAATGAAATTCATTTCGATCAAGATTTGGCCCAATCAAGCCGGGATCGATCATGAACATTCTTGATGTTGCACGCAAGATCCAGTGAAAATTTGGTGGAACTTGGACTTGTAGATTTTGAGTTATGATCGATGCAAGTTTGAATCTGTCAAAGGCTACTAAGTTCGCATCGCTTCTGTTCACATCGCTTCTAGATACGTGATGCCTGATGACGTGGCGCTAACTTTTTGGATCGATCCGCTTTTTATGCCGCGTGACCGAGTCTCTCACTTGAATGCGCCCTGTTCGTACCATTTCTTTTCCATTCGTATCGCTCCTGTACTTCACTTCGTATCGCTTTATGTACACATTGCTTCGTATCGCTTCACATACACATTGAGTTGTATCGCTTCACTTACACATTGCTTTGTATCGCTTTACATACACTTGCTTCGTATCCATAGGTGGGGCTTCATTCG
This sequence comes from Allium cepa, assembly GCA_030765085.1. NCBI lineage: Eukaryota > Viridiplantae > Streptophyta > Magnoliopsida > Asparagales > Amaryllidaceae > Allium > Allium cepa. The sequence continues at coordinate 25,942,924 of CM060939.1, read as the reverse complement.
TATCGATGATTTGAAGGCGCTTCGTATCGATCACTGCATGCACTATTCGTATTGCTCTCTTTAATGGTATGCCTCGTATCAATAGTTTAACTGATTGATATGAGTTACGTTGGTGTGATCGATACGAAATGTGACTAGTTGATGAATACGAACTAGTACTCACATGATCGATACAAAGCCATGCGCATTTGATGGATTCGAATAAGATCGATACGAAGGAGGTTTCTCTTTGATGGATATGAAGTGGAATGTGACTGGGTGGTATACTTGATGGATGCAGACGAGATTATTGCTTGATTTATATTGATCATATCTTGATCATACGAACTCTGATTGACTTGAAATTTGGAAAGTTGACTTTCGTAGCTTTGATTGTTGTGTCATGTTAATTGTAGCTTGATTCGGACTCAGGAAAACTTTTCAAGCATCTATAGTAAATGCGTGTATAACCGTTTTTCGAGATGAACTGTCTTTGATTACTAGTCAATTTTTTAGTATCACAGCCTTGCCAAAAGGCGAAATAACATTTTCCCCAAATGTACGTCCTGTGTGAGCATGACATGCTTTGAAAAGCTACCATCTTCATTCTGAAAAGTTCTATCCGATCTATTGAGTAGTTGTTGTCTTTTCATTGAAAGATATAACCTTTGATTAATCTTCAGTAATACAAATAATGAATTATTGACTGCCAATTGTTGTACTGTGCACTGTTATAACTAAGTATTGAATGATAGCAAACTATTGTTCGTTGTTGTAATTGTCACCAGATGAGTATACATATCCTACGAATTTTGAAAATTAGATATTAGTCCGACATACATGCATGCATGTTAACCTGATTCTCGTTAACATTCACATGTTCACGAGTCGTTGTCGATTCAAATTTTTTTATTATCGAATGTCATATCGATCCTCTCCCGATTTGATGTGAAATTCAAGTTGTAACAACGTCGAATGGTTGTTTTAGTGTATCCTCTCGTATCGATCCTCTCTTGGATTGATTCGAGGAATTGAAATTTTGTCTTCGTATTGATGGTTTTAGGTACACGAAAGGCTTCATCTTAGTTTAGCCGCGGATGGATACGAAGATGGTTACCAAGCCGATGGCCAGTGGATACAAACATGTCATTTCATATTGGTTATGGTGTACACCTCTTCAATCAGTCTGTTCATACCGGGAGACGAATGGACATCTGCCCTCCGCATATATATATATACGTGATTTGTACTTAGAAAATATTTACTTGCTCATTTTTATGCCACCTTCGCATTGAAAGAAAAGACTAAGGAATAGAAATTGCCTTCATCTCCAAATCGACATGACTTTCTAATCCCTTGTAGCAACACCTTAATTCGGGTAATTAGTCAACAAATTCATGTTGAAAACGATGAGACTCGTGATTCGACACCATCCCATTCCTATTTATGGTCGAATTTGGCAAAGAAGAGGCCAAAGATGCTAGGGGTAAGGTCGAGGAGGGAGGAGATGGTTTCTGTGTTGCCCGAGTTGATTGGAGAAGAAGAAATGTAGATGGATACGAAAGATGCATCTGTATCGAGGATAGGTGATGGAGTGAAGGACGCATTCGTATCGATGATGGATAATAGACAAGTTCGTGTCGATCTGGATTGAGAGGGAATTTTTACCGATCCAAGTTGTGGAATTTCACAATGATGGGGGTAGGAAGCTTCGTATCGACCTATGGTGAAAGTTCATATTGATCCAAAGTGATCGATACGAAGGCTTGGATCTAGGGATCGATACGAAGGCACTATGTGCAATCGATACGAATTCGAAAATATTTTATCGATACTAAGTGACCTTTCGTTAATCGATACGAAATGTTGACCTCTCTGATCGGTAAAAACAGTACTTCTGGCCATCGATCTGAACATGCAATCTGATGGATATGAAATCTTGCATAATCGAAAACTTGACTCCGACGAGCTTCAGCCTTGCATAATTGGACTTAGCTATTAAACTGCATATTTGACTACCTATTGAAGCTTATTGATGGAACTGCAATATGACAACACTTATTGAACCCTAATTTGAATTGATCTCGAAAACCTGGATGACACGGTCGTGATGGTCAATGATGACGGTCACTCCGGTCGAATCTCAAAGTCTTATCATTCGAACATTGTCTCAAATTATGTGGAATTTCTTAAGTATTATGTAGCACTGCATTGCACAACGCATTCATTCACTTTGCACTGGGGAACACATGGGCTTATTATCATCTAATGAAGGTTTTTACTGAGTTATTAGTGATGGAACCTGGGTGTTCACAGCAGTAGGAGGTTCAAAGCTCATCTCCTCCGATAATAGGGATATCGGCCATCATGGTTGAAGTTATAGGTCCAGCTCCGAACGAGTTAGTAGGAGCAATCTTTATTGCGAATCCACAAGATTCTGTACCATCCAATGTCCCTGAGGATATGTTGGGGAGAATCTACTTAAGACATGGTCTACCACTAAATGATGTTTTGCTACCAGGACCAATTGACAGGCCACACTCTCCCCTAGAAGGATTCACCGCTTTTAACAGACATTCGTGCATAGCTGGAACGCTTCCTCCATTCAACCAATACATTCGAGAAGTGTTAGCTTTCGTTGGAATCACTTCGTCACTGTTACATTCAAATGGATATGCATTGCTGAACAGTCTGTTCATTGTTTTTATGGAGCATCTCTTTCGGCCCCAGACTCCAGAAAGAAGTCAGATACTTGTTCAATGTCAAGAGTCGGGGAGATAACCCCTCATCACATTCCAAGAGGCAATCAAAATTTTTCCAAGTGGTGACTAGATCTTGGACCAAGCTTAGCTACTTCAAGACGGATTGGTCTACGTTCACTTCCCTCCAGGATTTTTCAATCGGTGGTTAGTTGGACGTAAGTGCTGCAATTTCTCTAGTGGCCAAAGAGATAGTTGTAATGGACACTGAGTTTAACATTTTCTTTCCTTTACACCTGCATTACCATGACCCGAAGGTACCTAATTTAAAGAAATAGTACGGATTCTTCAAGAGGTGCCTGATAAAATGAGAGAGATCGACTCATTGCAGACAGATAAAAATTTAATGATTTTTGGGCAAATTGATCAAAATCAGAGCATAAAACCGGAGGGATCTCTTACGGTAGCCCCGATAAGATGGGCTAAGCATAGAGCACCCGGGTTTGTAATAGCCGAAGAGGGCAATGAAGAAGATTCACCCATTGAAAACGAGCCTGCAGCGGGACCCAAACAGTTCTCGGGATTTAGAGGGAAGGAGGAAAGGCAAGGCAGTTGCTCATAATGTCATAAGTCTTCAAGGTGGAAATCCATGGTCGTGTCTTTGCCAATCTCTAGTGTTAGAATTTCGAAGGCTCCTTCCTCACAAATAGAATATCCTTTCGAAGGACTCGTCGACATTCCAATTCTACACTATGTGTCACTCTAACATGACACTGGATTGGAAGGGCTTCGAAGCGCTTTAGATTTAAGCGAGTCACTTCCTACGAGTGTGGCAGACATAACCGGTTGGTTAGGGGGTTAAGTACATGCATATATACACTTCACGGCACTACACGATTCTAATCATAAGTTGTTCATTTTTGGATATTATTGATTCTACTTCTCTTTTATTTTATAGACACGATGACAAGGCGAGAATCTATGCTAGGAAGCCTTCGCTCGACACGCCAGTCATCCAGTTCATATTATGAGTCCCGTAGAAGGGAAGCCGATAGAGACCGCGATCATGGTTATTCTAGCCAGTAGCATTATGATAGGGAGAGGGACAGAGATAGAGAATATGGACATCGATCCCAGTCATGTTCCCCGCCTCCTTGTGCTCCAACACAACCTTTCGGTCATGGAAAAAAACCCTTAGAACCTTCATGCCAAAGGCCGACTTCTTAAATACAAAGGTCTGATCCATAGCGCCGGAGGACCGAAGTCGAAACTCCAACTATTATCGAGCAAACTATCACCGAACTCACTAGGGCAGGGGCGATCAGATTCGCCCTGTTGAAAAAAGACTTCCTAAATATTTGTTTTGACAACTTCATCTTCCCTCCACATCTAAAGAGAATTCCAGTTGAAGCGGAACAAACTATGCATGATTACATCCACTATGTTTACAACTAGTATAGGGAGTGGATGAAAACTGTGGACAAAGCATTGGTTGTCGCCTTTGAGCGAGTGAAAACAATTGAGACATTAGAAACCGATCTCGCTCAAAAAGGCCATATAATACAAGTGCTTAAGAATGAGGCTGTATCTTCAAGGAAATTGGAAATATAGTCCAATAAGAAAGCCAACGAGGCAAATTAGTCAATAGAAAGGATGCGACAGACGCATTTTTCCTTGGTTGAGGAGATGGGCCATCGAAACACAACTATTATGGATGAAAAGGATGCTGCGCTAAAGGAGCTTAAGGTCAAATTTGATGAAATCGTCAAGGAGAAAGACGATGCAAACAAAGCAGCTCAGGAAGCATGCGAATAGGCTGTGGTATTTAGGAATGAGAGGGATGCGGCAGCACTTAAAATTCAGGAAGCCGAGGCCAGGGTCGAGAATGAGTGAAGACGGTAGAGACCAGGTCGGAGGCCAATATCGAAGATCTTCTTGTCACATACTATGCCAACATTTTGAAGCACCGAAACCTAACCTAGCTTGATAACTATCCATCACACTTATATAATGCCTGGGGCCACTTGGTGGAAGACGAGAAGGCAAAACACCAAGTTGAAGCAATTGATGAATTCGAATTAGAGAACCAGGTGCTGAGTGAAGATGAAAGAAAACTATATCACGATCACATATGAGAAGCTGAAGCTTGACATTCATCATTCGAAAGCTGGAGAGGGTTCGAGTGTTAAGCAGCATGATACGGGTTTTGAAAATCTTTTGCCAAACCAGGCCGAAACTACATCTGTGTTTGATCCTCAGTCCATTCCTCCATATTATCCCGATCAACCGCAGTTGTCTCCAGTTCGCAAGCAAGTTTCTAAAGCTGCTCCGCCACCCACGAGTCAACCTGAGGAAGGTATTCTGAACACCTCTTGTGATTATTCAAAGTTGGAAGCATTACTTGAAGCAATCACTAATAACTTTTTCTTTGTCTCTATTCAGTGACAGGAGCTACATCAACCATGCCTTTTTTAACCCAAGAGTCGCATCATGCGTAGGAGGCCCTTATTACAGAAGCGATTACTACAATGGCTACTGCTCCAACCATCGAAGCATAGTGGAGCATGCTTACTTTAGATGAACAGATGATGGAGGAACTTCTCAATCATCACAGTGATCCTTTTGTTGATATGCTATTTGTCATAGGTGGAGGCGCACCATTGACCAGCTCTTTGGGCTAACTGCTAGCATTCCCATCGATGCGCAAACAATTCATGAAGAGGAGATAATAGCCGAAATTAACGCCGAGATGGAAGCAGCTGCACGGGCAAGTAGCTTTGGAGATGGGTGGCGGGCCCTGGTCCAGCTCCTTTACGAATGATTTCTCCTAGTGGCACATTCGTTGTCACCAGTGTGCCTCCTCCGCCTTCTAATAATGATCCTATCCCTCGGACTCCACCTTCAGGAAGCATTCCAATTCATGTGAGCTAGGAAGAGGAGGTTACTATAATGCCCACGACTTGAGATCAAGCACCAAAACACAACCGTTCAAAGAGGCAACCAAGTGGCAGCCCAAGAGGGTCAACGTCGAAGAAGAAGCTGAGGAAAAAGAAAGAATAGACATGTCTTCTTGGCTCATTTTTGGTTAGACTGATAGGAATCTGATTTTACTTTTTATAGGCCGTGTATAGATCTGGGACGACCCCTGCTAGTAGGATTTTTTGGAATAATTTTGTACTTATCCTTTTTCTTTCAAAGAATAGTTAAATTAAAATTCCATTTTGTCTTCAGCTCAGTTTATGTTCATTTGTTAAAGTATTTCAATGCTCGAACTTCCATTCAATATACTTGTAGAATCTTAGCCTCTGAATCGGACTCGGGTTTATATGCTAAGTTCTGGGGCTACAGCTTTGGATCACGATCGAACATTGAGTCGAAATTCAATATCGCACTGTCTTAATAGGTGGCTGATACTTAAGTTCTACCCCCAGTTTCGGGGGAAAATTGAGAATATCGATAGGTCGTCATTCTTTGCCTTTAATATATCACTCTCAACTTTATGAAATGAAGCTGAAGCATGACGAATCCGGGCGCTTGAATCACACTTTCTCATTAATTGATGATTGCATCCACATCTGGGGATTGCTTTTGTACATCGGCCGTCGGTTACGTCCGATTAAGATTTTGAGATGTGTCCGCGCTCTAGGGACTTAAGTTATTTTACGAGTGGTCAGTCACACCTGTTTGATATTTAGAACTTTGTCCATGCTCAGTGGACTTAGATTGATTCATGGGTGGCCAGTCACAGCCACTTTGCGTTTATAATTCGGTCTGCACTCCAGAGACTCAGACTTGCCCTATGGGTGGTCAATTCACACCCAGTTTGTGTTTAAACTCCAATCCGCACTCCATGGATTTAGAGTTAGTCGATGTTTATACTCCAATCCACATTCTAGGGACTTAGAGTTAGTTGATATTTATACTCTAGTTCACCCTCCAGGAATCTGGATTTAATTAGCACACGTTCGTTCACATCTGTTTTTGAGTTTCAGAATTTCATTCGCACTCTGAGAATGATGGAATTATCAAGATCGTGGATGGTCGATTCATATCCACCCTGAGCTAACAAGTGAGGTCTTTTGGTGGACGGGTCCATCCTTCTCGAACTTGGTTTGAATATGGGCGAATTCGTTAGGTGGATGGATCCACCGACTTCGAGTCCGTATTAGTGAGTTTATACTCCAGTTCGCACTTTGGGAAACTGGAGTTAATGAGAGAACTGTCGTGTATCAATCCTTTTTTGGCTTCGGTGTGATGGCTTGTCCCCGAGCTTGGGCTTCACTTAGCGAGTGACCGGTCGTATCGCAGTCACTTGCTAAGTGAACCCCAAGCTTGGGCTTCACTTAGCGACCAGCCGTATCGCAGTCACTCGCTAAGTGACCGGTCGTATCACAGTCACTCGCTAAGTGATGGCTTGTCCTCGAGCTTTGGATTCACTTAGTGAGTGATCGATCGTATCGCAGTCACTCCCTTTTTGAATAAATCCACCATATGGTGGAACTTAGCTTTCCGTGCATAGTGATGGTCGTATGATACATTTCAAAAAATCATAGCTCTGGCTCAAAGAGATTGCATTTTATTGCTGAAATAAGAAAATACGGCAAAGTCAGTTGCCTTATTAAAAATTAAAATTTTGAAATGCATAAGAAAATTGCAAATGAAAAATAGACTGCATAAATAAATAAATCCTGTTATGTGTAGTAGTGATGAAGACTTCGCTGTTCCAGGCGCTTGGCAGAATAAAACCATCAACGGTCGATAATTTGAACATGCCATCTTCGAGCTTCCGTTCAATAACATATGGCCCTTCCCACATTTGTTTCATATGTGAAGGAACTGGGTAAATTGACTTGAGGATGAGATCTTCGAGTTTAAAGGTTCGGGGTCGGACCTTGACATTGTACAATCGAGCGACTCAACTTCGGTATGCGGCTACCCTCAAATCAGCCTCTTATCGCTTCTCATCCAATAAATCCGGAGATTCGGCAAGTAATATAGCATTAGTCTTCGGATCATAATATGTCATATGATGAGAAGGTACTTCCATCTCAATTGGAATAACTGCTTCTGAACCATAGGAAAGAGAGAATGGAATGTGGTCGGTTGTGGATTTATGGGCTGTCCGATATGCCCATTGGGCCACAGGGAGTTCATCGTCCCATTTGCCCCCGGTCTTTTTCAGTTGGCTTTTCAGAATGGATTTTATAACTTTATTAATAGCTTCAACCTGTCCATTCGCTTAAGGGTGTGCAACTGTGGAGAACTTCTTCTGGATGTGGAATTGTTGACAGAAATTCTCAAATTCAACACTGTGGAATTATGCTCCGTTGTTAGTAATGATGGTATGTGGGAGGCCAAATCGGAAAATAATATTACATACCACAAATTTGATTACTTTTTTTGTTGTGATAGTAGCACGGGGCTCAGCTTCCGCCCACTTAGTAATGTAATCAACTACAATGATGACGTACTTCGCACCACCTTTGGCTAGGGGTAGAGAACCGATAATGTCAATGCACATACTACAAACGGCCATGGACTAACCATCTGAGTTAATTCTGTAGGAGGAGCTCTTGGAATCCGAGCGTGTTTTTGACATCTATCACATTTTATGATGTAATCTAATGCATCGCGACTTACAGTCGGCCAATAATATCCGTATCGGAGTACTTTCTTGGCAAGAGGTTGCCTTCGGGTGTGATCGCCACATTCTCCTTCATGTACATCATGCAATACTCATTTGATTTCATCATGGGCGATACACCGGAGTAAAGGAATAGAGTACCCTCTTCGATACATGACTCCATTCTGAATAGTGAACCGTGAAGCATTTCAAAGAACTTATCTTTTTTCACTCCTGCGCTCCAACAGGGTCCCATGCTCGAGATAGTTTTGAAATGGGGTCATCCATGACTCCTTATCAGGAACGACTTCAAATACCTAGCCTATTTCCATTTGATCGAAGCTTGGGGAAGATAATATCTCCGTAGGAACGATTCCCATTTGCCGCGCCTCACATGTACTGGCTAACTTTGCTAATGAGTCAGCTTTCTGATTGCGCTCTCGGGGTATGCATTAGATGGCATAATAATCGAACTAATTCTATATTTCCTGAACCCGAGCAAGATAAGCAACTGGCCTTCGGTCTTTGGCCTAGTACTCCCTCCGAACCTGGCACACGACCAATTGTGAATCGTAGTAAATCTCCATAGCAATAATACTCAAATCTCCGGCAAGCCTTAGTCAAGCGAGTAGGGCTTCGTATTCAGCCTCGTTGTTGGTCGCATGGAAATCGAACTTTAAAGCATAGCATATAGATCGACCTTCAAGATTTTCACGTACAACTCCAGCGCCTGAGCAACGGTCATTTGATGCACCATCAGTATGTAGCTTCCAGTTATACTTGGAAGATTCTCTAGTTTCGGGCAAGTTCTATAGGATAGTGAATTCAGCTATGAAGTCTGCAAGGACTTGTCCTTGGATAGCTCGCCTTGGAGTGTAAGTAATGTCAAACTGACTTAACTCGATATTGCACTTGAGTAATCTACCACGCATCTCAGGCAGCGTAAGGACCTGTCGTAATGGCTGGTCGGTGTATACAGTGATAGCATGAGCCTGGAAATACAGATGGAGCTTCTTCAAGGCAATGGCAAGACAATAAGCCAACTTTTCCAGCTTTGGATGGTTTCTTTCTACCCCGGCCAGTTGTTTGCTAGTATAATATACCGGCTGTTGTATTCAGTCCTCCTCCCGAATTAGTGCAGCACTGATTGCATTTTTCGACACCGCCAAGTAGATGTGCAATCTCTCATCATCAATAGGCTTTGACATAATGGATGGTGTGGAGAGGTGTTTAACTAGTGCTCGGAATGCGCCCACACATTTCGTCGTCCATTCAAAGTTCTATTTCCCTTTTCTGACCAGGTCGAAGAAGGGAATGCATTTGTCGCTGGATTTTGAAATAAACCTACTCAGTACTTCTACTTTCCCGTTAAGGCTCTGAACCTGCTTTATAGTCCGTTGAGTTTCAAGATTTTTGATTGTCTAGATCTTCTCGGGATTAGCTTCAATTCCTCGAGCATTAACGATAAATCCCAGGAATTTTCCAAAAGCGACCCCAAAGTGACACTTCAACGGCTTAAGTTTTATTTTGTACTCTTGGATCATTTGGAACATTGTTTCTAGGTCTTTGATATGATTGGGGGAGAATCGTGACTTCACTAGCATGTCGTCTAATTATACATCCATGGTTTTTTCGATCTGGTTAGCAAACATTCGATCAACTAGCCATTGGTATGTTTCTCCAGCAATATTGAGTCCTAACGGCATAACTTTGTAGCAGTAAAGTCCCGGATCGATAACGAAGCTAGTATGCTCCTGATCAGGAAAGTGCATGGGTATCTGGTTGTAAGCAGAATACACGTCCATGAAGGATAAGAGTTCATGTCCAGCCGTTGAATCAACAAGCTGATCGAATCGGAGAAGTGGAAAATTGTCTTTAGGGAAAGCTTTATTCAAATCTGAGTATTCATTGCCTGTTCTCCATTTCCCGTTGGGCTTTCTGACAAGTCCAAGATTTGACACCCATTTCAGATATAATGCACCTCAGATAAACCCGTTTCACTTGAGTTTATCTACATCTTCTTTAAGGGCAACAAATCTCTCTGGATACATACCATGCCTTTTTTTCTTGACCGGGACGTGCCGCGGGTCAATATTCAATGTGTGGCTAGTGACGTCCGGTGAGATTCCACACATGTCGAAGTGCGTCCAGGCAAACACATCAAGGTTTGCCTAGAGAAATTCAACCAATTCCTCTTGCTTCTATTGGCTTAGCTGAGATCCAATCTTTATCATTTTAGAGTCGTCGTCATCATCGATCGGAACATGCGATCATCAGCTCGACCAAGAATGCTTAACCGTCTTTACTTTCGTCTTCATTCTCGGTATCTCTCAGGTCAAGATCCCTTGGGAATCAGTTGGGGTGCTCGGGCTTAGGCCCAGGCATTAGCTGTCAATTCTCAGCAAAGTGGATGCAAAGAGATTCCTCTACGCCCATTCCTTTTTTTTCGTTGCACCTCCCGTAGCTCAGTAATATAACAGGCTCGTCTAGTAGCCTGGTCTCCCTAAACAACTCCGACCATTGTCGCTAGGTAAATTTAAAGTCAGACACCAAGGTGCAATGGCAGCCCTGAATTCAGCTAGGGCCGGTTGGCCCAAGAAAGATTTGTATGGCGAGTCTATGTCCAATACAAAAAATTGTAATACTCTCCGGCATTCTTCGATTCCCAACTTCTCTTGCAGTTCCACTACTCTAGTGGGTATAGCAGCACTCCTATCAAAGCCATCAATACGAGACTGACAAGGCTTCAAGTCTTTTGTTTCCATCTTCATTTGATCATAACCTCACTTAAACAATATGTTCACCGAGCTTCCTTGGTCCACTAAGATCCTCTTCATTCAAGCAGGACCTACTTGAGCTGATATGACAAATGGATCAATGGTTGGGGCTTCAACCCTGTCGATGTCCATGTCTCGAAATACAATGTCGTCTAACATCGTTTTCTATTGCTTGGCCGGAGCCCCCTCTTCCAAACTACTATGACATTTGATGCCCACATAACTAATAGAACTGACATATGACTCCCTTTCCTTCCAGCTTCGCTCCACTAGATAAGGACCACCACTAGCATATTAATCACTAGCCTCCCGCCGATACGAGAGGGTTCCTCCGGTCTCGCCTGATTCGATAGATGGTTCTGATTTGATGGGCCCGCACCTCCTGACTGCGGAGCCCGCACAAACTGCTCCAGCTTTCTCTTTCATATCAATTTCTCAATAATATCGTATAAATGACGGCACTCGTTCGTATTATGGCCATAACTATCGGGAGATCTGCAAAACGTTCCTGTTTGAATCTGTTTTTCTGATGATTGCTTCGGAGCTAGTTTCTTATATTGAATGGTATTGCAAGTCTACAAGTACACATTTTCCAACGACGTATTTAAAGGTGTATAATTGTCAAACATAGGAGCCCTACATCGGGGACCATGATTATGATATCGTTTCCTATTTTGATTTCCATTGTCTTTCTGTTGACTCTGTTTATTCTGTATGTTTAGTTGCACCTTCTCGGAGCTCTCCTCGGTTTGTTTAACAACAACACTGCTTTAGATTCCTTCCATATTAGGCCTTGCGTTATCCTTTTTCCCAAACTGTTTTGCATCCTCCCTTCTCAAGAACTGGGCTACCTTGGAATAGAAACGGTCCAATGATGCAGGGGGTTTCCAGCCAACCAGTTTCCAAACTCAGAATCGAGATCAATCCCCTTAGTTAGTGCCATCAGAATGATTTGTCATTGGGATTACTAATCTCGGCACATGCAGCGTGACACCTCTTGAGATAGTGTCTAAGTGTCTCTCCAGGAGCTTGAGTGACACTAGACAAGGTATTAACATATTTTGGCCTTGTGAAATGCATGCAAAACTATTCAACAAACTTTGTTTCCAACTGATCAAAACATGAGATAGATCAAGGTGGTAAACGGGTAAACCACATAGTTGCTATGCCCCTTAGGATGATCGAGAAACTTCGACACTTGACCGCATCATCAGCTCGTGCAGCATTCATTAACCATTCGTACTTTAAGATATGCTGATTAGTATCAAAGTTGCATTCATAAACGGGTAAAATTGGCATTCTGAATCGCTGAAAGGTTCACCATAGAGTATATCATCAGTAAAAGGAGTATGACTCCGGGAGATTCCCCAGTCGTCATTGGTGAGGCCCTGACTTTCGCGGATCATCTGACGGATCATTGTTGGGATATCAGGCATCTGGACTTATTGAGCATGTTGAACCAAGGTGTGGTCGGGTTCCACAATGCGAGGATGGGCCAGTCGCGGTCAACGGTCCATATCTTACCTCCTTCGTTGTAGGTCTTTTGGGACATAGGGTTAAGGAGTATATTCATATTGGAGACTGTTCGGATTTGTTCGGTTTCGAACATCAACTCCCAATTCAGTAGTGGTGGCGGCAGTGTGATTGTCGGTAATATGATAAGGAACATTACCCCCACGGGAGAAGGGTCCGGTCTGATGGCTGGCCGATGGGCCAACTCTCGGTTGCCCAAGATTTAGTGTATACTGATGCCCGGTAGCATGGGTATAACTTCCATCCAGCCATGGGCGCGTGGATCTGAGGTTAAAGTCAGAATAGGCTGAACTTTCAGTGGATGAATAGGAAGCCTGATCCCTTCCGGATCTCCTTCATCTTTGACGATTTAGTTGATTGGTCATTACCGCGTTAGCACAGAGTTGTTGAGTAAGATGCTGGCGGCATTGAGACAGCTCTTGCATTAGCAATTGAAACTATTCCTTGGTGACAAGGCCTTGCGGATCTAATGGTTCGGCAGCATTTCAATCGGGTAGGAGGAAGTTGTACAGTGTTCTGTCTATCCCGTCCTTCTGGATCTGCACCTATTGAAGTAGTCCTAATGTTGACCATGTGAGATAACAAAGCTCTCCCTTAGACGTAGTGAAAATCTGAATAGGATGGAAGAACTTCTGAACTTGAGATTTGGATCTTCTCCTTACATTCTTGCAATCCGATGTCGGTAGTAGATCCAATGAGCATGAGAAAAACTAGGTTCTCCCAATGAAAGAACCAAAGTTTTTGTACCAAAATTGGACACAACACTCTTCAGATGTGTTTGAAGAGATAAAATGAAGAATATAAATGGAAAAGGAGGAAGATCTAACAAACACACCAATTGATAAACAAGAAAAATGCACAGAAACACAAAGATTTAGAGTGGTTGGACATATGACCTACGTCCACTATGAAATGGCAGACTTTTATTGATTTTTGCTTGCTGTTACAATGAGTTACAATAGAAAATTTCAAGTACAATAGTGATTTCTACAGAGTTTGGACGTAGAAGAGCCAAAAGTCCCTTTTCAATGGGTCCTAAGCTGCTATTTAAAGGCGTATACAGCAAATATCTCGCTCAGATCTCAGAAGACCTCTTCTCCTATGTGGGTGGGCCTCCCGTGATCGATCCTTGGTCGTTTGGACTCGATCCGTGATCGATACGAATGAAATTCATATCGATCAAGATTTGGCCCAATTGAGCCGAGATCGATCATGAATATTCTTGATGTCGCACGCAAGCTTCTGTGAAAATTTCATGGCATTTGGACAAGTAGATTTTGAGTTATGATCGATGCAAGTTTGAATTTGTTGAACGCCACTGAGTTTGCATCGCTTCTATTCGCATTGATCTGTTCGCATCGCTTCTGGATACGTGATACCTGATGACGTGGAGCTAACTTTATGGATCGATCCACTTTTAATGCCGGGTGATCGAGTCTCTCACTTGAGTGCACCCTATTCGTATCCATCTATTGCATTTCCATTCATATCGCTCCTGTACTTCACTTCGTATCGCTTCACATACACGTTGCTTCATATCACTTCACATGCACATTGCTTCGTATCGCTTCACATACACATTGCTTCGTATCCATAGGTGGGGCTTCATCCGTATCGATGATTTGAAGGCGCTTCGTATCGATCACTGCATGCGCTCTTCGTATCGCTCTCTTTAATGGTATGCCTCGTATCGATAGTTTAACTGATTGATACGAGTTAAGTTGGAGTGATCGATACGAAATGTGACTTATTGATGGATACGAACTAGTGCTCACATGATCGATACGAAGCCATGCGCATTTGATGGATTCGAACAAGATCGATATGAAGGAGGTTTCTCTTTTAAGGATACGAAGTGGAATGTGCCTGGGTGGTTACGAACTAATGATTGCTTGATGGATGCGAACAAGATTATTACTTGATTTGCATCGATCATATCTTGAGCATACAAACTCTGATTAACTTGATATTTGGTACGTTGACTTTCATAACTTTGATTGACGTGTTATGTTAATTGTAGCTCAATCTGGACTCGAGCAAAATTTGCAAGCATCCATAGCGAAGTTGTGCATAACCGTTTTTTGGGATGTACTGTCTTTGATTTTTGGTCAACTTCTTAGTGTCACGGCCTTGCCAAAAGGTGGGATAACACCTAGCAATAAATGTTCAGATAAAAAAGAAGTTGAAGCAATTCAACTGATACGGTGGAGAAAACTAGCCCACTCATGATGCTTGATCCAACCAAAAGAACTGCAACTAAAAATGCAGGAAGTCACAATGAAATAAAATACTACGCTCAAAAGTTGAGCCGCAAAAATATCAGATCTGCGTCCATCTCTCGGTTTTTATATTATCTTATACTAATAAACCCAATATCTAACATAGTTGCAAGAAGCAGCGAACAGTCCACTATCATTACTTATGTGACGACCCGCCCTCCTATGCCCAGGAAGACGTAGCGTCTTTAAGAAAGAAAGGGATGAGAAAATAGAAAAGATAGAGAAGAAAGAACAACAACACCAGAATCTCACGGCGGAACGAATAAAATATAATAATCACATAAGTATTTACATAGTATACAATATCAATCAGAGTTATATAGACAATACATCACATACTAGATAGTTATAATCACCTGTCTAGTTAACACACCTCAATACATTACAGCTCAAACAATAAGACTCAGAGAAACCAACACAGCGGAACTATATATATATCTACAACGCTGAAGCCACCTGCTCCATTTGCTCCTCCAGAATTCGTCAAAGCTAACCTGAATCCCTTGGCTACCCGTAAAAATTTGGGTACCCGAGAGTTTATGAAAAACAAAAATAAACTTCGGGTCAGACATGGGTCTGGTATGAGTAACAGGTTTAAGTTGCTTAACTTTGAAAATCTTTTGAAAATAAAAGGTATCACGTAAGACTTCCCACACATAAACATGGAAAAGTTTTTACCTTACGCTAACCAAAACATTTGATAGAAAATTCTGTGATATTATAATAGGTCTAGGGTTTTCAAGTAATTAGAAAATAGCCGAAATTGTTACATTCATTAAATTCCAGCTACTAGCCACAAAAGTGGGTAATACAATCAAAACCGTGGGCACTTATTGGATTGTGGATTCCATACAATGGCAGGGCTACTGGGGTACCGCCCGTCACAGTACGTGGCCTAGATCAACGTACCGAGGATTACTCCCTTCATCCCCTGCAACATAAGGCCGGAACCATTCCTTACTGAACAGTCCCGAACAAGATAAACCCCGGCAGTTGTTGCAATCAACCGCCCACACAGCCGAAAAATAAGGGACATCTAGACAGGGGAATATCCTTGTCCTGCTTGGGCATGACCCACCTAGCCGTGCTGCACCTCCCCTGTTTTAGCCATTCCCGATTGATGAGGCTTGAGGTTACGATTACCTTTATAGAACATATTCTTAGAATGCTCATCGCCCGCCTGACGATGTGTTGAAAGCATTCAATCCATACAAGTTCGTTCCGGGTTCGAACGAAACCGAAGGCATTATCTCGTTACACTCATTTTGGAATCACCCTCAGAGTTAACGACGATAACCCTTGCATTCTGAATTTCCATCTTCACTTCAGATTCACGACCTATCGTTAATTTGGAAACGATGTGGTTTTCGGATGTTCCTAATGCGGAAACCCGATCCCGGTCTCATCGAAATCCAAAACGTGTCTTTTAAGGCCAAGTTATATATTTAGTCTTAACAGTTTAATTCAATATAATCAATATACACACAGATGGACAATTCATAATATCACAGTAGATAATCACAGATAATCTCATAAACAGATAATCAATATTATCATCTAAGCAGATAATCAAATACTATCATATTTAAACCAAGCATCCATGACACATAGATATAATTCATGCCAGATCGCAATCATCAAATGAAATATCAATATCATTCATCCATAAGCAATGATTTATAATCATACCATTTGTAATTAATTTAAAATGAATTAAATTAACTACTTCAATCTATAATTAAATTAAATTAATTACTTCATCTATAAATCCTGCTTATACAACCATTAATTAATTATGAATCAAATTAATTAATCATCCTCTAAATATCCATCTTGATTAAACACCTTTGCTTAATCATTTTCTAATTACAATAAGTAATTAGTCTTTAATTAATTTCACAAATTAATTATCCTAAATTATTCATAGTAATTAACATTTAATTCCTTCATTTATTAATTAAATATAATTACTTACATTTATTCTTAATTAATTACAATAATTAATCACTTCATCATCTATTATTACTTAATTAAACAATTCTTAATTATATCATTAATTACATTAATTAATGATCTCTAGTTTATATTTAAATTAAATTCCTTTATTTAAGTTAAACACAATTACTAATCCCCTTGATTAATAACAATCCAGTAATTAACTACCCTTAATTACTCATATTAATGAATTAATTATCCATAATTAATTATCTCCTTTAATTAATCCCTTGATTAATTTCAAAAGTAATTATCCAAATTACTTCATCTACAATTCATCCTGTATTAATTACATTCAGTAATTATCATCTAATTACTTCCCTAAGTAATCCTGCTCCATTAATTACACCAAGTAATTACACTTATCAAACCATCAAATGATTTCTTAAATTAATTAAACTAAATTAATTAACTTAATTTAATCATAATATCAAAATTAATTACAATAAGTAATTAATCTTCTAATTACTTTTATCAAGTAATTACTCTTAACAATTTACAATAGATTATCTAAATTAATTAATCTAATTAATTAATAAAATTAATCACATTAATTAATTAATAAATAATCCTTAGTTAATTATCTAATAACATTTCTTAATTTACTTCTTTATTAATCTCTAATTCTGAATCATTAATTTATAAATTTAATAATAAATCATTCCTTTATTTTCTTATTAACTAAGTCACTTATTACCTTAATTATCTCTAAGATAGTTCATTCCTTTATTAATGATGTTATTAATATTAAAGTGTGTTTAAAACATTACCTTTAAATTTAAGATTCAAATTCCATTTTTGAACTTAAGATTCAAAAATGATTATTATTTAAACATTTACAAAATTTAAATTCAATTTAGAATCTTGTAATTACATTTATTACTTACATATGAAATTTTATATAAGGAAAAGCCTTTAAATTAAACTACTTAACTTTTAGTTAAAAATTAGCTTTTTAAATTACATTGTATTTTTAACTTGCAAATCCAAGTTAAACAATTTATTTAACTATTTTTTTTAAAAACATTCACATTTAAAATTGATTTAAATATTCAGATTTGGATTCAAAGCAAACTTGAATCCATTAGTTTAAACATTGATTTCAAACTTTGTTTAAAAGTCTTGATTTTAAATTTTGATTTGAAAATCCAAGTTACATTTTAAGATTCAAGAGTTTCATTCGAAATTATACTTTATGTTTGAATTTGAGCCACTGTCTAAATTCTCTTTCAAATTAAATTTAAAATCTGAAAACTATCAGGTCTGAAAATCCATAATTAAATATTTTAAAACTTTAACTTATTCCAGTTTGAATTCAAAAAGATAAATTTGAATTCACATTACACTGGATATGCCTTCTGTCTAAATCTGGTATACAATGTATCTGAATCTACTTCAAACCCAAAGCACAACAGGAAGAAAGGACCCTCTGCACACCCACAAAGTCCAACAGAACTTCAATGACACGGTGCACGTACACCGTGCCTCCAGCCGCCTCCGGCCACTCACCAGAGTCGCCATCCCTCTTCGATCAATCCACGACCACAACACAACCCCCAAATCCCACTCAATCATCTCGAAACCAAAACTCGAAGCCTAACCCAAACCTGGAAACGCAACAGGCATTCCCCCTCGAAACCTGGAACATCGCCGTTCTCGCGACCAAGACCACCGGAGTTTATACCACTCCGGCCAACAACTCGACAATCTCCCACCTTCCATTTCCCAGAACCACGATACACTCGATCAACTAAAAAAAGGAGAAATGATCGAATTATCCCAAACCGTTAAAACTAGGGTTGCATCCAAAATTTCACCACCGCACTTTCCACTTGCCACTGCTCATCCTCCACCCAATTTTGCCAAACACCCCGACCACCCATGCACCTCCAGGAAGCACCACGAACTTCCATGTCCAATGGATTGCCTGAGGCAACCCATAATTCCCAAAACCATTAAATCATAATTTCCAACCCAATACTTAACTAAAGAAAATGAATTTACTTTTAAAAATCCAAGATTCAGATAGGAATTCAATTTATAATCCTGAATTTATATTTTAGAATGATTAAAATTACACTTATATCAATCATCAACTGTTCTTGGTCTTTTTACAGAACAGTGTTACTTTATTTAATTAAGATACAAAATTTAAAATTTACTTTATGGTCAAACAAACATATCTTGTTAAGATACTAAGTCCTAACAATCACTAGATCAAGCAATAATGATTTTTTTGAAATAAGATGTGAACTTGAGAACTATAAGCAAGATGGTCTTACAGGGTATTCAATATGCAGATATTGCACTCACAAATACACAGAGAATGGTCACATAAATATTCATCCAAATATTTTCAAGCATTCAATATTTATCTACAACAAGTTTAAACTTAAGTTATTTAGAAAAATGTTACTCACCTTTACATGCAGTAACACATACTCAAGAATGAATTAAAATATATTCACATATCAAACCATAATTAAGCAACATATATACTTAAGTATTTTAAAATTTAAGTTACTCACCTCAAAATGCAAAGGGCCTTGAACTGAAATGAAATGAAATTTCCATGCTTTTATTTTTGATTCCAGAGACTTGAATTTGAAAACATGAAAGCTTGCAATTAACTTGAAACTGTGTCTTGCTTGATTCCCTTTAGACCTCCTTGTCTTAGTTTATTTGAAGTTGTATGCAGTAACAATTTCCAGGTTGAAGAAAACTAATGTACAGGCTTGCTTGTTTAGTGGAAATATTATTTAAGTTTGTTTCATGTTTTAAGTTTGTAAAAGAAAACTTACTATTTTTTGATTTAGCTATGTTGATTCGAATTGAACTGAGAATATATATAGAAAAGATTATTACAGAGGTAAGTGCTTACTGGTTAGCAAAAGCAGGTACCTAGATCAGAGATATTTTAACATTTTGGAGGCTGAAGGATTTTTTTTATACAATTCGAAATGACCTTGTTTGCAGGCTAAGCAATGAAGCATTTAATGTTAATGTACTTATGTCTCCTATTACTCATTTTTATCCTTAGATATTTTACTTTGTTTGTTCTTTAGCCTGCACATTTGTATTTTCATACTTATCCTACAGGCTATCTTCATTCTTACCTGGCAACATACATATCTATTATAACTATACTTGCCTGCCTATGTTTTGTTGCCTGCAATACTTTACTTTTTACTTATTACTTGCCTGTAACATACATTTAGACTTGTCCTATTTATGTATGTGTGTTTATAGACATTTCTTTTCTTTCCATCATATCTAAACTTCCGATATAAGGTTCTCTAGAATTTACATAAGTTTTTACTTGAAAGTTGTTGTGGTTATTATAGTTATAATGTTAACTTGTATATTTATATCTTATGTTCGCATATATACTTTTGTCTTATAAATATAAAGTTGCTATAGTCATTTGTTATAAATTTAACTTAAGTATTTAATTCTATTTTTAACATGATTTCTTATATTATCTCTCTTTTATGTTCAAAGCCTGTATTTTTGTTTACAGATTATTATTATTTTATTATAAACAATTTTTGCAAGATTTTATTTTAAACTTCAAACCATAGTTCCTTCCAAATAAATGTATATATATATAACAATCTCTATTTATTTTAAAATCTACTTTTAAAGATATTATAGTATAAATAAATCTCATTATCAAATTAAAATAAATTTATAAAGAAATCATCTCTATATAAATTAATTCTTATTTTATCAACTAGATTTAAAACAAGAACAAAACAACCTTTGTTAAATTTAAATTTAAGTTAAAATCATTTAAACAAATTTTAACTTAATCTTTAAAGCCAAATTGTTACTCATTTAATATTGAATTTAAATCAAATTTCCAAATTATCAAAAATATTAGAATTTTAAAACTTTATTTGTTATATTTAAAACAAAGATTAACAACTTACAATATATACACACACATATATATATATACATTATAAATAGAGAACAGATTAAATTAGCTTTTAAAAGATAAACTATCAGTTAAATATTTATTTTAAAGAAGAGTATTAAATCAATTCAATATTATTAACAAATATTATCAAATCAATTTAATTTTTAATGCTGATTATTAAATTGATATTGCCCCAAATTTCCGGGATGTCACATTCTTCCCCCCTTAAAAGAATTTCGTCCCCGAAATTTAAAACAAAGGTAATTTAATAATCTAATAAATTTAATTTTTAAAACACAAGCATATATCAATTATATGCTAACAACCATAGCAACCAATTCATCCAAACTACCAAATCTAACTATCCAGACAAAATTATGGATAGAATTTTCTCGAGTTTCCCAGGTATAAATACCGGGATACTTGCCCTATAGAATCCAATCAATCAATACTACTAAGCTACAGAGCTTCCACCTATCTAGATCTACAAAACAAGACAGGATATCAGACTATAAACAAGTCTGACTCAACAATCAAAACTCTCTGAACTGCTGGTTCTACAACCAAAGATAGATCTTACACGTACTCCCTCAGAGATACGTGAAACACAACAAATCTCAGTTATCCAAACTGACAATTCACTCCCGAAGACCATACACTTATCTAAAATCAAATCTTCGACTTTGGAATCCAAATTGCTCCGTATCTTATCCACAAAACTCCTCGGACGATCCTGGGCTTCCTTCATCTTTCCCGATCGGCTCAACCCTTGCTGATGCCTCCCGAATCAAACTGGACCCAATAACAATCCAACAAAATGATCTTTCCAAGATCGACCAAAACTCAGAACACAACTCTATTCCAAAATCAGAAGACTGGTCTCACTTCTCACATCCAGAAGAGATAAAACAGATGCACTCCAATCTGGCCTCAGATCCTAAAAAATTTCCTGTAGAAACTCTGTAATCCAAAACACTGCAATTTCCAATTGCTTCCACTTTAAAATAGGTGCCACCATGATTCCACTGCACAACTCTGATTGAGCAGATGAAAATGCCAATGATGAACATAAGCATAGACCGGACAACACATTCCAACATTAGGGCTCCACAGATCAAAAGAAAGCTCTGAAGTTCTTCCAAAATCCGAGTTACTTCACCAAACTCAAAAATCATCCTATTACTAAGCTGATCCATCGGTACCATTCCTGGAATCCAGTCGATACCAAACTCAGTCTCCAGATGCTGACCAAATTCTGACTTCTAGAAGACATCCAGAAAAATTCTGAAACACAAAAGAACACTCAAACTATCGCAAGTCACTTTTGCGATCAATTCAGCCTAATTCCAAAATACTGCTCTCTCATTACCAAACAGAACAGCTTACGCTTGTGTGGCTAATCCATCGAAGAAATGGATCTACTCTGCAGCTTCTAAACTCCATTGCTGACCCAGAAGCCAAAGACTACTTAATCCAAAGCTCTTCGAGAAACTCGGACTCCAAAGCAAACAGGAACACCCAACTGAACTCAACCACAACATCAAAGCAGAAACACTTCCTTACTTATTCCGAAGAAACATCTTCGGAGACATCCATATTCACTGTGTCTCATCACACAGCTACTACACCCTTGGGTATCAAGATATCATAACTTGCTTCCTCCCAACCAATAGATCCAAACTCTAGCTCAACCAAACTATACTTCAAAAAGAACTCCGAAGCTTAACAGATTTCCTTCAGAGATCCATGAGATCCTTACACCATCCAAAGTTTACTCGAGATGGTAATAGGTCTACAGTCTCAACAGATACATTTCCAATCTCAAACATTCAAAACTCCAATCATTGGAAGTCGTGTTACACACCACTACCCTATCTACCTTTATAACTTATTGGAAAACCCGAACAGGTAACCCAACAATAGGTAGAAATAAATATATAAATATATATATATATATCAAAATTACAAATACGCTCTCTCAAGAAAGAAAACACTTAAGAGCCTAGGTATTTACTCAACCTAGCGCTCTGATACCAACTGTGACGACCCGCCCTCCTATGCCCAGGAAGACGTAGCGTCTTTAAGAAAGAAAGGGATGAGAAAATAGAAAAGATAGAGAAGAAAGAACAACAACACCAGAATCTCACAGCGGAACGAATAAAATATAATAATCACATAAGTATTTACATAGTATACAATATCAATCAGAGTTATACAGACAATACATCACATACTAGACAGTTATAATCACCTGTCTAGTTAACACACCTCAATACATTACAGCTTAAACAATAAGACTCAGAGAAACCAACACAGCGGAACTATATATATATCTACAACGCTGAAGCCACCTGCTCCATTTGCTCCTCCAGAATTCGTCAAAGCTAACCTGAATCCCTTGGCTACCCGTAAAAATTTGGGTACCCGAGAGTTTATGAAAAACGAAAATAAACTTCGGGTCAGACATGGGTCTGGTATGAGTAACAGGTTTAAGTTGCTTAACTTTGAAAATCTTTTGAAAATAAAAGGTATCACGTAAGACTTCCCACACATAAACATGGAAAAGTTTTTACCTTACGCTAACCAAAACATTTGATAGGAAATTCTGTGATATTATAATAGGTCTAGGGTTTTCAAGTAATTAGAAAATAGCCGAAATTGTTACATTCATTAAATTCCAGCTACTAGCCACAAAAGTGGGTAATACAATCAAAACCGTGGGCACTTATTGGATTGTGGATTCCATACAATGGCAGGGCTACTGGGGTACCGCCCATCACAGTACGTGGCCTAGATCAACGTACCGAGGATTACTCCCTTCATCCCCTGAAACATAAGGCCGGAACCATTCCTTACTGAACAGTCCCGAACAAGATAAACCCCGGCAGTTGTTGCAATCAACGGCCCACACAGCCGAAAAATAAGGGACATCTAGACAGGGGAATATCCTTGTCCTGCTTGGGCATGACCCACCTAGCCTTGCTGCACCTCCCCTGTTTTAGCCATTCCCGGTTGATGAGGCTTGAGGTTACGATTACCTTTATAGAACATATTCTTAGAATGCTCATCGCCCGCCTGACGATGTGTTGAAAGCATTCAATCCATACAAGTTCGTTCCGGATTCGAACGAAACCGAAGGCATTATCTCGTTACACTCATTTTGGAATGACCCTCAGAGTTAACGACGATAACCCTTGCGTTCTGAATCTCCATCTTCACTTCAGATTCACGACCTATCGTTAATTTGGAAACGATGTGGTTTTTGGATGTTCCTAATGCGGAAACCCGATCCCGGTCTCATCGAAATCCAAAACGTGTCTTTTAAGGCCAAGTTATATATTTAGTCTTAACAGTTTAATTCAATATAATCAATATACACACAGATGGATAATTCATAATATCACAGTAGATAATCACAGATAATCTCATAAACAGATAATCAATATTATCATCTAAGCAGATAATCAAATACTATCATATTTAAACCAAGCATCCATGACACATAGATATAATTCATGCCAGATCACAATCATCAAATGAAATATCAATATCATTCATCCATAAGCAATGATTTATAATCATACCATTTGTAATTAATTTAAAATGAATTAAATTAACTACTTCAATCTCTAATTAAATTAAATTAATTACTTCATCTATAAATCCTGCTTATACAACCATTAATTAATTATGAATCAAATTAATTAATCATCCTCTAAATATCCATCTTGATTAAACACCTTTGCTTAATCATTTTCTAATTACAATAAGTAATTAGTCTTTAATTAATTTCACAAATTAGTTATCCTAAATTATTCATAGTAATTAACATTTAATTCCTTCATTTATTAATTAAATATAATTACTTACATTTATTCTTAATTAATTACAATAATTAATCACTTCATCATCTATTATTACTTAATTAAACAATTCTTAATTATATCATTAATTACATTAATTAATGATCTCTAGTTTATATTTAAATTAAATTCCTTTATTTAAGTTAAACACAATTACTAATCCCCTTGATTAATAACAATCCAGTAATTAACTACCCTTAATTACTCATATTAATGAATTAATTATCCATAATTAATTATCTCCTTTAATTAATCCCTTGATTAATTTCAAAAGTAATTATCCAAATTACTTCATCTACAATTCATCCTGTATTAATTACATTCAGTAATTATCATCTAATTACTTCCCTAAGTAATCCTGCTCCATTAATTACACCAAGTAATTACACTTATCAAACCATCAAATGATTTCTTAAATTAATTAAACTAAATTAATTAACTTAATTTAATCATAACATCAAAATTAATTACAATAAGTAATTAATCTTCTAATTACTTTTATCAAGTAATTACTCTTAACAATTTACAATAGATTATCTAAATTAATTAATCTAATTAATTAATAAAATTAATCACATTAATTAATTAATAAATAATCCTTAGTTAATTATCTAATAACATTTCTTAATTTACTTCTTTATTAATCTCTAATTCTAAATCATTAATTTATAAATTTAATAATAAATCATTCCTTTATTTTCTTATTAACTAAATCACTTATTACCTTAATTATCTGTAAGATAGTTCATTCCTTTATTAATGATGTTATTAATATTAAAGTGTGTTTAAAACATTACCTTTAAATTTAAGATTCAAATTCCATTTTTAAACTTAAGATTCAAAAATGATTATTATTTAAACATTTACAAAATTTAAATTCAATTTAGAATCTTGTAATTACATTTATTACTTACATATGAAATTTTATATAAGGAAAAGCCTTTAAATTAAACTACTTAACTTTTAGTTAAAAATTAGCTTTTTAAATTTCATTGTATTTTTAACTTGCAAATCCAAGTTAAACAATTTATTTAACTATTGTTTTTTTTAAAAACATTCATATTTAAAATTGATTTAAATATTCAGATTTGGATTCAAAGCAAACTTCAATCCATTAGTTTAAACATTAATTTCAAACTTTGTTTAAAAGTCTTGATTTTAAATTTTGATTTGAAAATCCAAGTTTCATTTTAAGATTCAAGAGTTTCATTTGAAATTATACTTTATGTTTGAATTTGAACCCCTGTCTAAATTCTCTTTCAAATAAAATTTAAAATCTGAAAACTATCAGGTCTGAAAATCCATAATTAAATATTTTAAAACTTTAACTTATTCCTGTTTGAATTCAAAAAGATAAATTTGAATTCACATTACACTGGATATGCCTTCTGTCTAAATCTGGTATACAATGTATCTGAATCTACTTCAAACCCAAAGCACAACAGGAAGAAAGGACCCTCTGCACACCCACAAAGTCCAACAGAACTTCAATGACACGGTGCACGTACACCGTGCCTCCAACCGCCTCCGGCCACTCACCAGAGTCGCCATCCCTCGCCGATCAATCCACGACCACAACACAACCCCCAAATCCCACTCAATCATCTCGAAACCAAAACTCGAAGCCTAACCCAAACCTGGAAACGCAACAGGCATTCCCCCTCGAAACCTGGAACATCGCCGTTCTCGCGACCAAGACCACCGGAGTTTATACCACTCCGGCCAACAACTCAACAATCTCCCACCTTCCATTTCCCAGAACCACGATACACTCGATCAACTAAAAAAGGAGAAATGACTGAATTATCCCAAACCGTTAAAACTAGGGTTGCATCCAAAATTTCACCACCGCACTTTCCACTTGCCACCGCTCATCCTCCACCCAATTTTGCCAAACACCCCGACCACCCATGCACCTCCAGGAAGCACCACGAACTTCCATGTCCACTGGATTGCCTGAGGCAACCCATAATTCCCAAAACCATTAAATCAGAATTTCCAACCCAATACTTAACCAAAGAAAATGAATTTACTTTTAAAAATCCAAGATTCAGATAGGAATTCAATTTATAATCCTGAATTTATATTTTAGAATGATTAAAATTTCACTTATATCAATCATCAACTGTTCTTGGTCTTTTTACAGAACAGTGTTACTTTATTTAATTAAGATACAAAATTTAAAATTTACTTTATGGTCAAACAAACATATCTTGTTAAGATACTAAGTCCTAACAATCACTAGATCAAGCAATAATGATTTTTTTGAAATAAGATATGAACTTGAGAACTATAAACAAGATGGTCTTACAGGGTATTCAATATGCAGATATTGCACTCACAAATACACAGAGAATGGTCACATAAATATTCATCCAAATATTTTCAAGCATTCAATATTTATCTACAACAAGTTTAAACTTAAGTTATTTAGAAAAAATGTTACTCACCTTTACATGCAGTAACACATACTCAGGAATGCATTAAAATATATTCACATATCAAACCATAATTAAGCAACATATATACTTAAGTATTTTAAAATTTAAGTTACTCACCTCAAAATGCAGAGGGCCTTGAAACTGAAATGAAATGAAATTTCCATGCTTTTATTTTTGATTCCAGAGACTTGAATTTGAAAACATGAAAGCTTGCAATTAACTTGAAACTGTGTCTTGCTTGATTCCCTTTAGACCTCCTTGTCTTAGTTTATTTGAAGTTGTATGCAGTAACAATTTCCAGGTTGAAGAAAACTAATGTACAGGCTTGCTTGTTTAGTGGAAATATTATTTAAGTTTGTTTCATGTTTTAAGTTTGTAAAAGAAAACTTACTATTTTCTGATTTAGCTATGTTGATTCGAATTGAACTGAGAATATATATAGAATAGATTATTACAGAGGTAAGTGCTTACTGGTTAGCAAAAGCAGGTACCTAGATCAGAGATATTTTAACATTTTGGAGGCTGAAGGATTTTTTTTATACAATTCGAAATGACCTTGTTTGCAGGCTATGCAATGAAGCATTTAATGTTAATGTACTTATGTCTCCTATTACTCATTTTTATCCTTAGATATTTTACTTTGTTTGTTCTTTAGCCTGCACATTTGTATTTTCATACTTATCCTACAGGCTATCTTCATTCTTACCTGGCAACATACATATCTATTATAACTATACTTGCCTGCTTATGTTTTGTTGCCTGCAATACTTTACTTTTTACTTATTACTTGCCTGTAACATACATTTAGACTTGTCCTATTTATGTATGTGTGTTTATAGACATTTCTTTTCTTTCCAGCATATCTAAACTTCCTATATAAGGTTCTCTAGAATTTACATAAGTTTTTACTTGAAAGTTGTTATGGTTATTATAGTTATAATGTTAACTTGTATATTTATATCTTATGTTCACATATGTACTTTTGTCTTATAAATATAAAGTTGCTATAGTCATTTGTTATAAAATTTAACTTAAGTATTTAATTCTATTTTTAACATGATTGCTTATATTATCTCTCTTTTAAGTTCAAAGCCTGTATTTTTGTTTACAGATTATTATTATTTATTATAAACAATTTTTGTAAGATTTTATTTTAAACTTCAAACCATAGTTCCTTCCAAATATATGTATATATATATATAACAATATCTATTTATTTTAAAATCTACTTTAAAGATATTATAGTATAAATAAATCTCATTATCAAATTAAAATAAATTTATAAAGAAATCATCTCTATATAAATTAATTCTTATTTTATCAACTAGATTTAAAACAAGAACAAAACAACCTTTGTTAAATTTAAATTTAAGTTAAAATCATTTAAACAAATTTTAACTTAATCTTTAAAGCCAAATTGTTACTCATTTAATGTTAAATTCAAATCAAATTTCCAAATTATCAAAAATATTAGAATTTGAAAACATATCTTTATTTGTTATATTTAAAACAAAGATTAACTATTTACAATATATATACACATATATATATATATACACACACATTATAAATAGAGAACAAATTAAATTAGCTTTTAAAAGATAAACTATCAGTTAAATATTTATTTTAAAGAAGAGTATTAAATCAATTCAATATTATTAACAAATATTATCAAATCAATTTAATTTTTAATGCTGATTATTAAATTGATATTGCCCCAAATTTCTGGGATGTCACAGCTTATATGACCAAAATATGGCACGGATCCTACACAACAATGTTAGAAGCTGGTTCGATTGATTAAAATACAAAAAATCCTAATCAAAAAGCTACACATAAGCCAAAATACATAGAAATTAGACCGCGCCATTAAAATCCCCAAAACTCATACTTTGTTAAGTCCCTCACAAGTGGATCTGCATTGCATATATTGAAGGATGTCATCTAAAGAATTCCGTAGGTTGCATACAAGGTTACTCAAATTTTGTTCAAATAAAGATCTATAAGGTCATTCACCCTTACCAATAATTGTTCGCTTGGATTTTTCATCGTAAACTGCCGAATTTAATAAAATTAGAACCGCAAGCGCACGACTTATAATTGTAGCACATATGCGAGTACCGGTTGATCCCATAAAGAGAGCATAAATTTCAAATTCACTCAATCAAATTTTCCTAAGAATTTGAAAATGTGTTAACTAAAAAGTGTAAAAAAAACTAGATAAAAGTTGGAATAAAATCTAAGATTAAAAGCCAATTTAGAGGCAAATACATTCTCATGTTCATATAGATCAACGAAATGTAAATTTATAATATTTTTAAATACATATAGAACTAGTTGATGTATTTATTATAAGTATGGTTTGTTTGTGATATTAACTAACACAAATTAAACTATCGAACTTTTATACATCATACAAACATACTTGTCAAATCTAATGAAAATGGTTATGAAATCAAAACAAAATATATTTTAAGCATGATCTACTTACTATATTTGTACTAGTAATATATAACACCAAATTTTGATTCTACTTTCACTTTCTTTGTCAAAATCATAGTTAGACGGAGATGTCACATGTGTTTATATTTGATTAAGTATAACATATTTGTGACTAATAAAATAGGCTATCAAATTCATTAATAAACATCAACCTTTCATTAAATCTAACATTTACATTAATCATCAAAGAAGAGATCATAAGTGAAATCATTATGTTGAATTTACATGATTCATGAAAGCTTCATTATCCATAAATTGAAGGGGTTTAGCTTTTGAATTCATGACAAAATAAATGGATTTCAACATTAACAAAAAGAAAAGAAAAACTAATTAAAGAGAATGGGAGCTAACTAATTTTCATAAAAAATAACTAAGCTGCTTGCTGAAATAAAAAGAGAGCATAAAATAAAAAGCATGAAAGAAAGTTGCATTAAAAAGAAGGCTAAGAAGCCATTAAAGAATAAAGCTTATTTATAATTTTTTGTTACAACTTCATATCTTTTACATGTAACATAAGAGGGTATTTTAACAAGTCTAAAACCCTAATCTCCATTTAGTGAAATACCAAAAATACCCTTCACTTTATGATTCCTCTATGTAATCATTATCGAATTAATTAATCCCCACTAACATGTGATTTTGCGTTTTAATTTTGATTCATTAGTAAGTAGGTAGGTGGACTTCCCCGTTAAGTATTTATTCTTTTGTTTTCTTTTCCTTTCCTTCTTTGGCTTTCAACACATGTGCATGCATACATCCATGAAGCCTCTTCGAATTTGCATTCATTTCTGCAAAATCAAACTAAAATGTGCAAATAAATTTTCTCATAATTAATACACACACAAAATTACCATTTTACCCAAATATAGACGAATGGATGATGCTCTGAAAGAAATTTTATATTCTAGTTTAAAGGATGTAAAAATACCCCAATATGCCATTTGTTTTAATAAAAATAGATGAAGTGTAAGAGTAAAAAATATACTTTTACATACACATCAAATACCCCCGCACTTATCTTTTTATTCATCCTTGAATAAAGTAAATCTGGAATAAATCCACTTTCGTAGGGAGCAAGATTGTATTGAACATATGCAATAAGTCGTTAAACCTCTAGGTGTCCCTAGTAGGACAAGTGTTGTCTTTTGAAGGTTTTTAGTGGATACTACCCACACAAAAAATGCGATATGCAAAGTTTCTAATGCAAGTTTAATTTACAGAGATACGAACACAAGTTTTTATTTACAAATGAATAATTTACTATTTAAATTGGCATAAAATAGTTATATACAAATCTCAGTCATCATCAAGAAATTTCATTTATTTACCCGTCAAAACTTCCAACAAAAATTAATTTATCATTACAATTAAACTCTAGCTTGGCTAGTTGTTTCGGTTGATAACATTGTGCACCTATTAAATAAATCCTTTAATCGATTGTCATAGTTTGCAAAGTGGTATCTTCATTTATATTTGTAGAACAAGTCAAATCACTAAAGTCAGGACAATGCTTGGATTTCAATTGCTTATTCTCCCTATTAGAAAAACAACTACTAACGTTATTATTATTTACGTACACCTAACTCAAAGTACAGAGGCCAGTTATACCATCCATGCACTGCTTTGTGGACTAATGTGAGAAAAGCACAAAGCATGGCGAGTGTAAACACTTATGCGTGAACACCTGACTTTAGGTGTTTATCATCATCATCATCATTTTTATTTATATATACATACACCTAACTCGTAAAACTAAGGCTAGATATACCATTAATGCACTGCCTTGTGGGCTTAAGTGAGAAGAGTATAGAGTGTGGCATGTGTACAAACTTACATATGTACCCCGACTGTAGGTGTTATTTTATTTCATTTTTTATTTTCTTCTTTTTTTAGAGAAAGAGTTTTGCAAAATCATCGCTGCACCACTTAACTTTAAAGATTAAAAATGTTAATGCACGTACTTTAGATCAACCACTTTTTCAAACAAAGACTATAATTTTGAAAACACTTAATAATCATCACCTATGAGTCCCCGTATATACTAGTTACACCAATGTTGCTTGTAATTTAAATTTTTTATTTTATTACTCGTTGAGGCAGAAAAATTTCCAAAAAATTCAATCTAATGACCAAATCTGTATGCTTACTCTATCGTGCCTATTAAAAATAAATTATGATGCATTTTTTTTGAATTTTTTCTAAGAATATTTGAATGCAATTTTTTGAGTTTATTTGAAAAAAAGAGAAAGAAAAATGAAAAAATCAAAGCATATAAAATCAAAATAAACATGAGATTCCCCCCACACTTAATTTTGATTGTGTCCCCATAGTCAATGCATGATATATTGAGTATAAAGGAAATAATTATATATATATTTACAATAGAGGGTTAAAATGCCTTACTAGACATAGTGTGCCCATAAAGAATTATGAGCTCCTCCACTCAGTTACTTACCAATTCCAAATACGATTTTAGATAATGACCATTGACTTTAAAAATCGATACATCCTTAGGGTTTTCTATTTCTATGGCGCCCTGTGGAAAAATAGTACGTACCACATATGGTTCGGTCCAATCTCAATTTTAATTTCCCAAGGAATAAATGAAGTAGAGAGTCATACAAAAGAACATTTTAATTTGGCGAAAATATGTTTCTTAGGACAGACCTGTCATGAAAAACTTTGGTTTTTTCCTTCTAAATCTTTGACTCTCATATGCGTCATTCCTTATCTCTTCTAATTCATTGAGTTGCAATTTTTTACTTTCATGATCCTTTTCAAGATCAAATTTTATGTTCTTTATTGCTCATAATGCCTTATGTTCAAGTTTGACCGGTAAGTGACATGATTTGCCATATATTAATCGGAAAGGGGACATTCCAATATTAGTTTTAAAAGAAGTTGTGTATGACCAAAGCACATATGTCAAATTCTGGGACCAATCTTTTCGGTTTTTATTAACAGTTTTCTTCAAAATTATTTTGATTTGTTGATTTGAAACCTCAACTTGACCATAAGGTCAAGGATGATAAGGAGTGGATAACTTGTGGGTTATCGAGCATTTCTTCATTAAAGTTACAAATAATCGATTACAAAAGTGTGTTTTTTATCACTTATGATTATGCTAGGTGTGTCGAATCTCCAAAAGATGTTTTCTTTTATGAATTTAATAACAAATTTGCAGTCATTTGTTTTACATAGAATGGCTTCGACCTATTTCGAAACATAATCGACAGTAAGAAGAACATAAAGAATTCCGAAAGTGTTAGGAAATGGCCCCATAAAGTCAATTCCCCAGACATAAAAAATTTTGATTGTAAGGATGGAGGTCAAAGGCATCATGTTTTATTTTATGATTTTTCCTAACATTTGACAATGATCACATGCTTTACAAAACTCAAGCGCATCTTTGAAAAACGTAGGCTAAT
This sequence comes from Allium cepa, assembly GCA_030765085.1. Classification (NCBI taxonomy): domain Eukaryota; kingdom Viridiplantae; phylum Streptophyta; class Magnoliopsida; order Asparagales; family Amaryllidaceae; genus Allium; species Allium cepa. Next base: position 25,909,883 of record CM060939.1, on the reverse strand, counting down.
AAAAGCCATATTAAAGCACTTTTTCCATAGTTTTCTTAGGACCGAAATGCCCACCACATGCTTGGTCATGACAGAACATAAGAACACTCTTGATATTGCTATCTGGGACGCATCATCAAATAATTTGGTCGTCATAATACTAATATAATTATGGATTGTCCCAATAGAAATATTTCACTTGGGATAGAAATTTGTATTTGTCTTGTTTAGACAAAAACGAAGGAGTTTCCACAGTGAGTAAATAGTTCATTATATCGACAAGCCAGGGATCGATGGAAACTGTGAAGAGTTGTTCATCGTGAAAGTTCTCATTGATAGGCAAAGAAGATGGTGTCTTTGGAAGATAGGACAAGTGATCAGATATAATATTGTCAGATCACTTTTTTCTTTGATTGTAATATCAAATTCTCGATGGTGATGTAGTTGAGTTGAGTTTCATTCAAAGTCATACTAGAGTAGTAGATAATGTGAAGGATTTTATTGACGTTTGTCCTAGGACAACATCAACTACAAAGTTAGAAGTGTCACACATAACTTCGAATGGAAGATCCAAAATAGGCGAGCAAATGATTGGAGTGGAAATGAGTTCATTTTCTAAGACATTCAAATGAAGATACACAACCGTAATTGAAATTAGAAGGAACAACTTTTCCTAAAAGAGTAGTCAAAGGTCGAGCAATTTTGCTAAAGTCTTTACAAAGCATCAATAAAGCTACCATGTCCTAGAAACGATTGAATGTCCTTAACGAAATTAGGAATGGGTAGATTTGTAGTGACATCAATTTTTGATTTATCTACCTTAGTGCTCTTATTTGAAATGACATGTCCAAGGATTATGCCTTGTTTGACCATAAAGAGTATTTAATTTCCTAATTCGAAGTTAAACGTTTCATTACATCAATTAGAACCAATTTGAGATGATGTAAAAATTCGAAAAAGGACTCTCCGAAGGTAGAGAATTCGTCCATAAAAACTTTTAAAAATAATTTGATCATGTCAGAAAAGATGCCAAACATGGATTGTAGGAAATTCATAAGGGCATTGCAAAGTCTGAATGGCATATGCCGATAAGCAAAGGTACCGAAAGTACATGTGAAAGTCATTTTTTATTAATCTTCGGGAGTGGTTGGAATTTGGTCGATGAAAGAAAGAGGGAAATGATCTTTATGTGGTGCAGAATTCAAATTTCGATATCAATGCAAACATGCAAACCTGTTTGAGTATGAGTTGGAATCAGTTCATTAGCGTCATTTGTGAGAACGATGAGTCTGGATTTTTTAGGTAGCACATGGATTGGGCTAGCCCACAAGCTTTCGCATATTGGAAAAATGATACTGTTATCAAGGAGCTTAAGTATTTCTTCTCGAACTGCATCTTTCATTTTGGGGTTAAGCCTTTTGCAACAACTTGAGATTTTCTACCCTCGAAAATCGACACTGATACGTCAATTATATCACGTGCCAAGAAATTGAATGCCGAAAAACCCGATTGTTGGTGAAAGAAAGAGAAAGAAAGAAGAGAAGAAGAAGGGAAAAGAAAATTAAAACAACAAAGAATCTCACAATTGCAGTAGAACAACATATAATATAATATCAATGATCTTTACAAAATAGAAACTGTTATATACATACATTAATTAGAGTACAACAACAAATCACAATCATCATCCTGGACAGTTATAACAAACATCCCTCACGAATGCTGATAATTTCAACAAACAAACATCGAGAAAAAATATATACGTGAATACGACCTGAAGACCCCCGACTCATCTCCTGAGCACCAATGAATCCAAAGCAATCTGCAAATATACTCGTTCTGACCTGAGTACTTTGAAAAAATAACACCCGAGTCGCTATGGAAAACCATTGTTAGAAAACACACCAAACTGGATTTTAAAGTTATAAAAATCGTTGGAATCTAAAGTTTCTCGTAAGACCATGCCGCATATAAACATGAACGGAGTTTTACCTTATGATAACAAAAAAAATTTCTATAGAAAATCCATTCAAATCATGATAGTGTCTAGGGATCAAAGTAAAATATGAATATAGCTGAAATGCTTGCATCACACATTTCAGCATAGTTGGGAACATCTAAGTCTGTATGTCAGTTATTGGAGAATGGATTCCACATAATGACTGGGTAACTGGGGTATTTCCGTTTTGATGCATCTCTAGATAAAATGACACCTAGGACCTCGCCTGGATCTTTTGCTAATACAGGACAAGCCTACCCCTTATTGGATAGTACCGAATATGATCATCCCTCTGTTAGTGGGGTTCCGAAGCATACAAATTAGAGATAATATCGACTCTAGATAGGGATAATCATATCCTACTTGGGAGAGACCCACTTAACCCTGCTGCATCCTCCATGTTTAGTCATTCCCAGTTGATGAGGCTTGAGATTACATTTTACCTTTTGTATAGCACTTCCCACTTGCACTTGGAATGTTAAAACTGCCCTCCAAGCAGTAATGCAATGCCAACATTCATCCATACAAGTTCGTTTTGGAACTGAACGAAACACTTAAGAGCTCCATCTTCAATTCCATCATCTTTAAAATGTCTTCACTTCGAAATGCTTGAGTTCGATCGAAGTGTTTTTCGGAAAACATATCTGATCCCCGTCTCTTTGAAATAATTTTCGATAATTTCCAGTAAACTTAACCTCGGTTCTTTAGGAAATAAACAGTCAAAGATAAGAGCGGAGATCACCTCCTGATCGTTAGTGGATGGATTTAGTTATCATTGTCCTAGGAGAACGAAACAAGATTTATATGTAGAGTGCAGCATCATCGGAGATAACTGTGCCATATGACTCACGTATTTCTGCTAGATATTTCCAAAGTAATGTTTTGGTCCAAATTTGATAATCAGTCATTTAACTATGAAATAACAATCATTCAATTAAGGTTTAATTCCAAAGGGAAAACAAACATGGTTAAGCATACAAGCAACCACTAACCTTAGTTAATTTTTTATTAATTTAAATTCACTTTATAATACTTGAATCAAAATTCTTTTTACAAAGGTACATAGAGACACCCACCCACCCACAAATCCCTATTTCTCAATGCTCGAAAAAATATCCATATACTTATCTCAATGGTATAAGTACATTCACCAACATTTGGGAAGATTCCCTTTTTTATTCAATTCTAAAATCATTTATAAACTCCACTATAAATCCACAAAACCATTAATAAAACTCCTTTTATAAATCGATAAACCCATTTCTAAAATTCATTTATAAATATCTAAAACCATTTATAAAACTCTTTTATCTTTTTAACCAATCTTCCTTTATGTTTTCCATAACATGTTATAAGATTCCTCTTATAATCCACATATGTTTCTAAATCCTTATTTATAAATCTCGAAAACATTTATAATATAAAATCTAATCATTTACTTAAAACACTATTACATAGTAGTAAGCATTTGAAATAAATTAACATTAACTTTAATACATTAAACATAATAATTAATAAATTCCAAAATATCCTAATAAAACAATAATAATTTATCTTCAGCATTTTTATAAATACAAATAATTAATTCCCAAAACGCTATTGATAAATAGTTAAAAATAATTTCGAAGCATATTAAAATTCTAAATAATTAACCATTTAAAATATTAATAAAATACTTTAAAACAATGTTAATATAAATAAAAAACTTTTAAAACATAATTATGTTTCCTTGAAAAAAAATCCATACTTAATATTCCAACACTATCATTTTCATATTTATAAAACTATATTTATAAATCTCCTTCTCTTTTATAAAACTTTCTTTCATAAATCCATTTATTTATTAACTACATTTATAACTCTATTTCCTTTATAAATCTCACTTATTCAAAAATCCCATTTAAAAAGCAGAACATCGGTCATCATTTGTTTTTAACGTATCCTCTATACGGATAAATTCCTTTTGTAAATTCCTTTCTATTTATAAAATATCGTTTAACGTTACAGATTTACCCTTACCTTCAATTTTCAAAATAAAAAATACTATTTTCTAAAATATCATTCCACATCTTATAATAAATCCACTAGTTGATTTATTTCACAAATTTATTAAACGATGTCAGTTTCCTTTAATTTATAAACACCATTAATACATCCATACTTTTATTAACAAAATAAGATTTTACAAATCTTCACTTCATTTATAAAATATCACTTTTATTAATTATCATGCTTATAAATCTCACATTTGTAAATAATCTTTAATATACGTACACACATATATATAACTTTATTTAAAATGATTAATAAATATTTATGTCAAAATATTTCTATTTTCCTTTAAAAACATATCCCTTTATTATAAAAGACAGACTTATTTTAAGATTTTGAAAATATTTTTTTTTAATTTGGAAATCTCTAATTTTTTAATAAACAATTGAATTATAATATCCAAAAATCATACGTTTGATTTTAAAATAAATTACTCCTTCATATAATTCAAGAATAATTATTTAAAACGTATATAATTTCCAAAATCATTTTGAAATCCCCTTTTAAAAGCAATCACTATTTTATGGTATTTTAGAATACAAAAATATTAGGCTTGTTGCTATTAAAGCACTAAATAAGAAAAATTGTGTGCATATCATCAATCATAGCTTCAAATTACTATTTTAAAATAAATTACTATTTTATGGTATTTTAAAATAAATTACTATTTATGGTAATTTAAAATACCAAAATATAAGGCCTAGTGCTACTAAAGTTCTAAATAAGCAAAATCGTGTCCATGTCATCATTTATAGCATCCAACATATCATATATCAAATTATATGAAAATAAAACCATTAGTGTGAGGAATCTTGTTAGATTCCTCCAACCTGTCCCCCTACATCACATACAATATATAATCATAAAAATATAAATCAGCCACTTGAAGCGGGATTCGTATATGAAGGGTCATTCGCTCTTACACATGAACATAATAGGGACTCATCTGCTCCAAGGGCGAGAATATATCCAAACCAATAATATAATTTAGTAAAACAGTTAAAAACGGTCAACAATAAAATATTCACGCATCCAAATCAATAATTTTATCGACTAAAAATATTTATGGTTAACTAAGAAGGTGAGATTAACTCACATTGATTTCAAAAGTCGCCAAATGTTCTGTTTTGAATTAAAATTGAATAAACATTCAATTTAACCAAAACTCCTACTAGCTCCGAATCCATCCAATCCAAATCTATTGCGTAGCCTTCACTGATATGATCGCAGTGCACCTTATCGCGTTCATTTCCGACATCGTATGAAAAAGTTATATTTTTAAATATTCGATTTATATATATATATATAATTACATCTTTAATTTTTAAATTAATTGCACTTAATAAATCCTGGTCGTTCAAACTAGCTTATGCAAATCTAGGCTGCTGATTCCACTTCTACTCCAATATGTTTGGACCAAAGCCTAAAATAGCCACCCCCTTCATCATCGAACTGCTCCGCCTATGCTCCACTAGACCATGCGGTGTCATCGCCTTGGGTAATGCTGGCCTTGACCTACCATACGACCTCCGAGATGTCGCCCCCGCCTGCCTAAACCTCGGGATCGAGCATCCAAAAACTGCAGCGTTTGACCCCAGATCCACGTCCACTCAGACCTCCGATCGAAGATCCACGACCATGGATCATCTCGTCTTCCCATGTCGCTCCTAATTCATGTTGAACATTTCCCTTAAAATTGCTCCGATCAACGAGCCAATTCCTAGCCATAGGATTGAGCGAGAGAAGAGGCAGCCAGGGTTATGTTTTCTCAATAAGAAAAATGAGGTCTTTACATAGGAAATTTCAAAATACTATTCACATGTTAAATTTTCAAACACCAAGTGCTTGACGTTCTACATGTTATAACCCGATTTCGAACACAATGGTACAAGTCTCGAGGCCTAATTCGATTATATATAGAAGATAGCTTTTCAAGTCCAGTTATATTAAATTAATTTTCCTTAATTGAATCTTACGTATTTCGATCTCGCAAGCCCAAACGATATGTCCAATTGCCACGAAATTCGATGGCATACTATAATTCACTATTACGGATCCAAGGGAACTAGTTTCATCGAAATCCAAGACAATGCCCTGAAAGGCTATTTTCGAACGTTAATTAAAATGAACTATTATAAAAAAATTACTTCTAAATTTAAATTAAAAGTTGATTATTACTATTCTTAATCAACAGAATTTAAACAAACTTTAAAATTTATCCAAATTAAATCCAAGGTACAATTATTTAAACAATTTAAAATATTAATTACAATAATTTAATTACCCAATAAATCACTATATTTGAAATTCAAGTTACTTAACTTATAAAATTAACCTTTTAATATTTAAAAAAAAATAAATATTCCAAATTCCAATGGCTAAAATTCTGGGTCGTTACATTCTCCCCCTATAAAAAATTTCTTCCTTGAAATTAGCAAGTTAAGAAAAAAGCCCCAAACCCATTAACTTTTCAAAACCAATTATTTGAATAGATTCTAAAATTTCTAAGTCTTTTAAATTCACCCACCTATAACAACTAATTTCCTTCCATTCATTTATTTCAAGTCATAACTCAAATCAAACATTATTTATCAAAATTTTCCAAACTCTTAAATTTACGAAAAATTTGCCAGCATCTCGTATGAGTGGCTCGATCGGAAAATTTTACAAAATATGCATACAGAATATACATCTCATCTTCGAGGATGAACCATCCCCTAGGGAAAAAAATAAAAATATTGTATGTAATCCGAGATGTGTACCTTGTATTAGCATTAGCAAGCATATACAATCAATAGAATTTATTAATTGTCTTATCTCCAATCGTATACAAGATTGTGATGCAACTAGGATATTTGTATTTGATGGAAATAGATTGAGACAAGACTTCACATAGGTCGACCGATAAAACGACTTTTTTAGGTACATGAGTGTGTCGTTTTTGTGCACGCAAGTCCTTTAAAAATTTGGCATAGGTCTAGACTTGTATTATGTATAAAAGAAGAATGTTGATGTAATGCCCCACCTTTATGTCCATATTATAGAAGAAGATTACAAGTAATAGTGTCAGGTAATATGAAGAATATGGCTAGTTAAAAGCAACCATTTGTAGTATTACTTTGGGCGGGTATCGATATGTCGAGCTATGTGATTATATTTTTTTCCTTACAAGAAGAGATTTAATGTATACAATCCAGGTGCAAAACAATAATACAGTAGCTTAATATAACTCCAAACAATATATCACATAATAATATTACACAGAATCATATGTCACAATGGAAATACAACACATCAAATATCTTTCTAAAGTGTAAGTCTACAAAATGGAAGAACTAGACTTAAATATACAACCATATACATATATAGACTATAAAAGATTAAAATTGTATACATGACAACTAATGTCAATATAAAAACCAAATATACAACAAGTATACATAGGACTACCATCTTAAAATGGAACTCCATCATATGGATAACACTACATATATCTACCATAGCTAGCCCACATCCATAGCCACTAAGTTCCTATACCTGCCATGTCTCGATCTGACCCGAATATTATAAAAATAATAAACGGGTCGAACTATCTCTAAAATCAAAAAGGTGAGATAATAATAATAAGCATGCATAAACATCAAAGAAATAGAAATCTATATGGTGTATCACACTAAGCATGATAAGGTCTCACCATGAGTCATCCACTACCAAATTTGCATAAATACAAGGCATAATAATAACCATATAATATATGCCATATGAAAATAAAAGATAACAATATCAAATCACTATGTCACCAAATCCTCTCATGCCCATCAACGACAATCATCTCAAGTATGGTGATGAGGAAGCTAACTTCAAAACCATAAGAAAAAAAAGAGACTACATAAAAGCAAGTCAAACTCCAAAAAATATAAGACTGCGTGAAAGTGAGTCCAAACCCAAAAGACTTGGCATAAAAGCAAGTCATAAATCATAAAATCAAAAAGACAAGCACATCGCAAGTCAAACAAAAGCAACCACATCACAAGCTATAATAATAGACACATGCCTCGCTTAACAACATAGAAGACATGCACTTCGCAAGTCGAATAAGATAGGCACTTTGCAAGTTAGTAAATTAGCTAGCATAATAAACAAGCAATTTGCAAGTTAACAAAAGAGACATGTACTTCGCGTGCCACCACAAGACACGTGCACTTCGCAAGTCATAACTAGGTTGTTAACGAGTATGACAAGTTGGGCCTAAAACCTATTTAATTCGCTTGTAAATGGATAACACAAAGGCAGGCCTGAAAACTCGCGAATATAAGTGTTATATACTTTTGTATAGTAGTCATTCAAGCAGGGAGCATGTGTCCCATATCACACAGGTTTACAAGAACATTTACTAATTGTTAGTAAACTCCACTCAATAAGTGCAATATACTCTCCATTAGTAACTAAATGAGAATCGTGTCCTATAACCACTTTACAATACTTAAATATTAACTAAAAGATTATAATTCCCACTCGACTAAAATCTTCAATCGAACAAGTCAATTAATTAACTTATAAAGTAATACAAAAGTTCCATGCCACTTGTACTGCTAAATCGTTTAATTAGATTTCTCGTTCAAATGAAGATAGATATTTCAAGAAAACAGTAACTCCAAAAGTCGCAAAAGAAGCCAAATTAGCATACAAATAGACAAAGGCAAAGCATAATAAGGTCCAATAAGAGTTTATGGTTTTGAAAGAAAATAATATAATTTTATTATATAGGAAATGATTTCTAAAATACTTTATCCATATACTTACCTTCAACTCCTCATTTCTAAAATCCGTAAACTCTTTTATTTTTTAACTATATATATATATATATATATATATATATATATATATAGTTCTTCCGAAATCCCATTAAAAAGATATATAGTTCACAAGCTGTCAAAAGCCATGTAGATATACACACATCCGTTCCCAAATAATATAGGCTTATATTTCAAACCCATACGTTTAGATCTATAAATATTTCTACTTAGTATACTCACCATATAATAACTTATTATAATTATTCACAATAAGGAATTAAATTGTTTTGAAAATAAGTATGAAGTTGGTAAATTATAATAAACCTTCTTTTTGTAAATTCTTATATTCCAACTATATATATATACACACTACATCAAATATCATAAATCAATGAATTATCAAAATGAAATTGTCAACTCAAAATTTAAAATCCAGAAATAAACATTGGAAATCATCAGAAAATAGGTATTAAAACGATGCATAAAATACTGAGAGTTAATCGGGCAAACCAAATGCATTGATATATCTATAGAATTTAACTCTATATCATCTCCAAATATATTTTTAATAAAATAATTAATAAGTTGAAATGGCTACCATAAGAACCACAATAAGTCACTCATTACATAGAAAACAATCAACATTAAACAATGTCATAAACGATATGGAAAACAGGCAAATCGGGAAGTTTAAACAGGAGCTAGAATAGCTCTAGGTTGCTGCCACCAATCCACTAGTGGTGGAGAATCCTGGAGCTATTTCAGCTCCAGAAAGCCATCTGCTCGACCATCGATGATGGCACTTCGATCTTAAATTGTTTAGAAGGTTTCTAGGGTGTAAATGCATCAATTACAACTCAAACATGGCATCATAATTTCAGTTGGAATATCAATTCTCTAATTCATAAGAAAGTAATATTTTCGACAGGAGTGATTTTAGACAACAAGTCAATTTAATAAAACAACGCCAATCAATAATAGAATCACTCAACCGCACATGCAAATTGATATAGGGAGAGTGGTTGTTAACTCAATTTAAATCACTAATTAGATTTGCCGAATACTTCGATTTCAGCTTTGCAATTATATTTCAGGAAACCCTATCAAATACCTCAACCAAAGCAAATAACCATATGGATTACACACCGTAAAAACTAAAATGGAATAATCTAAAACTAGAATAGGTTTCAAAATCGTTACCGTAATTTTTCTAGATATTCTAGCAATTTATTTATATTTCAATTTGATTATTTTGCATTAGGGTTGAAGAGGAAATTTGCTTTTCTAACTTCTATATTTCTTATTACCTAACTAAGATTGTATGTACAATACACATAACAGAGAAGCTATCTCTTAGGTTAATTCTAAATAGGCTTGATCCAATAAGAATTAATTAAATTCCTTTTTAGATTAAAAGAACCATTTCTATATTATTTATTTAATAAAGCCCAACTTCATATTTTAAAGTTTTTAAAACCTATACAATCCATGAATTTGGTAATAATACCCAGCACAATAAAACTATATCATGCACACCTTTTATTTTATAACCATTTTATAACTAATTAAATTCTTATATTTTTTATAAATTGAAATAAATCTCAATAATAATTATAAAGTGACTTTTAACACTTTGAGAATACTAATATTTCCCACGTTCATAATGATTTAGAATTAGTCATTCTAAAAAAGTTATCTTCATAAAAGAATACAAATTTCAGATTAGTGATTTAAATTCTCCAATTTAAGTCATTATTTATTTTATCTAATCAATTCAGAAATCCGGGTTGTTACGGACCTTGACTTGCTTAAAAATTTCTAACACCTTTTCCATTTGATCAAAATGTTTTGTAAATCAAAGTGGATGTGTAAATGGAACTCAAAACTAAGTAGGTCGGTCGTGAGTCGATAAAGGATGAGATTCAAGATTGGATTCTATGTTTAGGTTGGACTCATCGAGGGAATTAGAGATTTGAAAGAAATTTTCGGTAAGTCATTAGGATTGACAACTTGATCGTCCATTTGCATACCGAATTGCAAAGTGGTGATAGCGTTTTTTTAATTCACGTTACTATCTAGAAAGATATAAGATTTGTTTGAGTTTGTGTTTTGATTCCTTGGGTTTGGAATAGGTTGACTCGGGAACATACCGCATTCCAGTTCACTTGCAGAAGTGGCTGATTGACTCATTTGCATTTCGAGTTTAGTGATTGACTGACTCGTATTTTGCATGGATGAGCTTAGCAAATTGTGCAAATTGTTATTTGAATGAAGGTTTTGAGTGGTCGCTTTAACCAAAGTTTTCGAACATTTCTCAACTGAAGTCATTGTTTGTCATCTTGAGGAGCAAAAGATTGTTGTGCTTGGTTTTGAGAATGTGGCATAAAGTTTTGATATTGGCTTGGTTGGAAAGAAAGATTCGAAGCAATGTTAGGAAATGCTGGAAAAGATGGTCAAACCAAATTTGTGTTTGAATTGTTTTGGTTCCAGACGAAATTAGGATGATTTCTTCGACCATGATTGTATGTTGGATAGAATGGATCATTCCTAACTTTGTTAAAAGCGTGGATCTGTTCTAACGAGTGAGGACAGTGATCAAGGATTTGATTTGGATCATTGCATTTATAACACAAGACTTGAAAAGCCTTGTTTCTTTGATTAGATGAAAAAACATTTTCAAATTTGTTTATCATCACATCAATTTTCGCTTCAAAGGCGAGACATGATCCTATCGAATGTGCGCTCGATCTTGAATAGATTGATTTCTTGTTAGATCATTCTCATTGAGTTTATTTTTCAGCTAAGTTTTTAAGAAATTGCCAAGGGGCATCGTGATATTGTGCTGAAAAGTTTCTTTAGCACATTGATTCAAGCATTGTTCGAGAATTATTTTCAAGTCCGTCATACAAAATTTGGCAAAGAATTCATTTTTCAAAATTGTGATGTAGACATTTTATTAAATGGTCCCTGAATCTTTCAAAATATTCTCTAAAGAATTCACCGCCAAATTGATGAAAATTTAAATTTTCATTTCAAATTTTGGTTGTTTTTTCCAAGGGACAAAATTTCATTAAGGAAACTTTTACAAATTCATCCCACGTTTTAATCGAATTCGAAGTCAATCTATACAACCATTTCTCGACGTAATCGGTAAGTGCAAATGGAATTAACCTAAGTTTTATTTCACCGTCGCATAATTGTTGAATTTTTATAGTTGCATAAACTTGTTCAAATTTCATTAAAAAGATATAAGGATCGTCGTGTTCAAAATTGCTAAACTTTGGAAGTGTGTTAATGTGACTTGAATGGTTTTGAAAGTGACTACCCATTAGGATGAGTAATGTTTTGTCAGAAGAGATAGAAACTCGATCGAAAAAATTCTGTCCATGAGAGTACGAGGTGGATTTTCATTCATCATTGTGGAAAGATTGTTTATTTGAGTTAAAGGATTCATTGACATGTCATGACTTCAAACACTCATGCACAAGGGAAAAGATTAAGGAGAGAAAGAGGTGAACAACGAGGATAAGGGAGTAAGAATGAAGTGAAATATTTTTTCTTTTTTTGGTTTTTTTAATAAGGAAAATTGTTTCTTTCATTAGATTTTTTTAAAATATGTTTAAAAAAACGTTTCTTTTTGTGTTTTTTATTTCGATTTTTGTTATGTTTTTTATATGCATGAAGCTAAAGCTATTAATTGAATGCAATGACTTAATTAAAAAAATTCTATCCTTAATAGCTCTTAAACCAAAATTGTATCGTGACACTTTGACTTAATTCAACGGAACAATTCTTAGCCAGGTAACGAGCAGGATTTATCCACTTATTAAGAATCACCATAGCGATGCACTTGAAGGGTTAAGTACCTTTAGAGAAATAATCAATATAATATCTCATAAATCACTGTAATAATTATAAAGATTGTGACTCTACCCTTGCCTTAGACACCAAGAAAATATTTATTAAAAGAAATCAACTTATCAAAATAAAAATTTGCCCTAGATGAGCTTGTGACACCCTTAAGATCAACATCTAATCATTGTTATTTAATAGATTGTACAATGAAATGCAATTTGTGGGCCAAGGAAGGTTGATGAAACCTCCAACTTATGAGAATTTCGATAGCGCCCCTGCAATATAAAAATAATGATGAAATGCTGCAAAAAAGAAATTAAATGTGTGTTAATAATGCAACAACATATAATTTTTTTAATGCATGCGCCAACAATGCAAGTAAAATAAAAACTAAAGATAAGAACAAGATACCACAGTGTGCGTAATTATCAGCAAATTTTTGAAAACCATCAATTGTTTTTAGCGCAGATTTGGTAAGCAAAGCAGAGCAATTTTTAATAGTAATTCCTCATCCGCTGATTTCTTGAAATTTGTAACTTGAAAAGGTGGTGAAAATGATTTTTTTTCAAGGCAATGATTTTTTTAATATAATAAAAAGATATAAAAAAAACTTAAAATGAAGGCAAAATTATCTTTTCTTTTTTTAACAAAAAAGGGAAAGCTAAACTAAAGGAAAAAAAAATCAAACTGAATTACCCAAACGAAAAAAAAATTCTTTGAAAAGAAATGAACTTACACTAAAAAAATTATCACTTACAAATCCAACTACTCAGGCTAAAAAAATTCCTTTTCTATTCCATTTTTTTATTGGTTTTTTAATACAAATTTTAAACAAAAATTTTATTTTCTAAACGAACAAATGCAAATTTTCTAAACAGACAGAAGTAAAATAACCAAAAATTAAATAAGCAGCCCAAAACTACCCAAAAGCCTAACATGCAACTGTTAATAACCCTTCTCTCTTATGTTTAAAATAGAACGTAGAATTGAATAAATAAAAAAAATAGAACGCCAAATCAAAATAAAGGAAAACGTGACATTAAGAGGTGACTGACTCGAAATCGAAATCAAAGTTTAGATGGTCGCTGGAGTTCGATAATCAACGATTTATTGGTTTATTGGAATTGGAAGTGGAGTTTGCAATTTGCATGGATGGAATAGGGAATTGCGATGGGAGGAAGTTGGTGAGGCAGTAGCGATCTATAGATGAAGGAGATTGGGGGTTCAGGTTTTAGGCAATAAGTGTTCGATGTTGTAGGTGGTACAATTTGTTAGTCCTTGAGATGATGGTTTTGAATACAACTACTTTAGAATAAGATTATAAAATATAAATACTAACATTATAGTTTAGATATATATGTATATGTAGGATCTAACCATGCAGGTGCAAAGAATGAAGACTATACAGTATAGAGATTCAATATATCAAGATTGAAGACTCATGAGTATCAAGAATATCAAGAGTTCAAGATTTCAAGTAATTTAATTAGGAATTTTGTTAAAACTATTAGAACAGAGCCGGCATCTTAAAATCCAATTTATTCGTGGAATGGAATCTACTTCGAGCCTGCTAAAGGGATGGAACCCTAAGTAGGATGAGACCTACGAAAAATCTAATGGAACATTATTTTGTATCTGCTAACCTTTTATTTAGATGTTTTTTACAAAATTATATCTTGTTTTAAAAATGATTTCAAAACCTTCCTTTAAAAATCAAAAACATCTATCCTGGTTTTAAATATTTTTAGCCTTAATTTTTTTTTCCATAGTAAATTGTCCGTAGTTTTAAACTATCTTTTAATAATAATATATTTAACATTTAATATTTATACTTAGATTTAAATATAAAATTATAGTAAAATTTTATACATATATATACCAAAATATTATTCTGTATATTTACTTATGTATTTTAACTATAATTAAGTATATTTATAAAGTTTAAAATAGTTTTAATATAAGATGAAAGTTATTTTCAAAGAAAAACAAATTACCAAAATTTCCTTAGGCATGTCGACATCCTCAAGTACCCCATGTCGATATGGTAGCAGTTTATTTCAAAATTTTGAATTTCAAAGAAGTGTCTATTCATCATATCCTTTCACGAATGGACATGGTTGTTGTTCTACTATAAATAGGGGCAGTTTTAAACGAATTTTCATTCATATTTTCTCTAATTTCACTGCTCTTCTTCTTCCACATTTCTTTATACACATTTTTACCATTACTCTGCCGAAATCAACATTGAATCTAACTAGATCATCTTTGGTTTGATTTTCTATCACTATCTCCACAAGATATCAGTGCTATTCAGAGTTATAGGCTTCTTTGTAATAAACTAAGCAAGAAAAGGCGTGATTGTAACCTATGAAATCAATCAAGTGAGAAAAGGTGTGATTGTATCCTTGGAAATCAATTGGGTGAACTTGTTGCCCGTGAAATCAAGTATCTCTACCAGGAGGATTGTGAATTTGGAGAGGTGTACCTCGCGGCCTTGAAATCGAGAGTGTAATTATATAATTGCTTTTGAAAGGAAATCCGTACTTGTGTGCGGGACTGAATGTAGGGTAACTCCGAACCATTATAAAATTCGGTGTGTTCTTTCTTTTATTGCTTTTACTTTATTTCTGCATCTGTGTTTGATTCTGTGATCATATCTGTGTCTGAATATTGCATACGTTTGTGTTCAAATTAACAAAAACTCAAAAAGATTTATTAATTCCTTTAAACCCTATTCACCCCTCCTTTAGTGTTAATCCTAGCCTTAAGATCCGTATTCCGCATTTCTCACATTTGGTATCATAGCAAGGTTTTCAAAGTTTCATAATATGATTTTTGAATTTTATTTAAAATGGCTATGTCTGAAAAACTTGTTAACATTAGTTTAGAAATATTCAGATCATTATTGTCTCTTGAGTCTGCATATAATCAATATTCCAAATCAAGTTGTCTACCAAAATTATATGATGTGCAGGAAACATGCTTTATGGATGTTGAGGAATCAATCCAAAATGGACAAATTGTGCAGATCAAAAAGAATAAATGGATACTCGATGGTGGGTGCTCTAGACACATGACTGGCAATCCAGATATGCTAAATGATATAATATACAAAGACGGAGGACTGGTTAACTTTGGAGACAATTCAAAAGGATATGTGATTGGCATTGGCAAAGTCGGTAACTCTGAAACTCCTATTATTACTAATGTTTTGCTAGTTAAGAATCTGAAACATAATCTGCTAAGTATTAGTCAACTTTGCGATAAAGGATATAAAATTAAATTTGACAAAGATAAGTGTCACATTGAAGATAATAATTCAACCATAATATTTGGGGGAATTAGGAAAAAGAATATTTGTATTCTTAGTATGAAAGTCTCAAATGATAACTTATGTCTTTTGGCAAATACAAGTGACCCTTGAATTTGGCATAAGAGATTTGGACATTTGAATTTCAAACTCTTATATAGACTGTCAAAACATGATCTAGTAAGAGGTCTCCCTAAGTTGAATTTTAAATTAGATAGTCTATGTGATGCATGTCAATTAAGAAAACTTAGAAAAAGTTCCTTTAAATTAAAAGATATGATTTCAACTTCAAAACCTCTTGAATTACTTCACCTTTATTTATTTGGTCCATCTCAAGTTCTGTCAATAAATCATAGTAAATATGTTTTTGTAATTGTAGATGATTATTGTAGATTTACATGGACAATATTTTAGAAACATAAAAGTGATACTTTAGAATGTTTTAAGAATTTTACAAAAAGGATTCAAAATCAACTTTCCCTAAAAATTATAACTATTCGTAGTGACGACGGTGGTGAATTTGAAAATCACCACACCATAATCATCTATTAGAAACGGTTTATAACCGTTGCTTACACCATTACCAACGGTTAAAAACCGTTTCTAATAACGGAGTGGTAAATTTTAGCAACGGTAACTAACCGTTGTTTTTTGATCATAAGCAACGGTTTTAAACCGTTGCTTAATGTCCATAAAGCAACGGTTATTGCCCGTTGTTTATTTACAAATAGCAATGGTAATTAACCGTTTCTTTTAGATCATAAGCAACGGTTTTAAACCGTTTCTTAGTGTCTATAAAGCAACGGGTATTGCCCGTTGTGTTATCGTAAATAGCAACGGGTTTTAGCCGTTCCATTTGAGCCATAATTCCATGGCCTTTACTCATAACGAAACGGGCAGAAACCGTTGTTATGTACTATATTACAACGGTTCTTACCCGTTGTAATTCTGTCCGTTTGAAAAAAAAAATATAGGCATTAAAAGCATTAGTCATGACACAGTATTATCATACACTTACAAACAGCTACCAGACATACAATTACAAACAGCTACCCGACATACAAATACAGTGCCACCAGACATACAATTACAAACAGCTACATAAGTCATGACACAGTATTATCACAGTGTTATTACATAACATATAATAATAGCATCCATCGTCCTAAGTTTGAAGATAACAGTATTTTCACCATACATATGATAACAACACTTAACTTGAGCAGTCTAAGATAATTCACACAAGCATACGTTCTTAATACAGCGTTCATTTACATGCTCAAACAGCTTTCCTCGTAACCAGGCCTTCCATGCAGCTGCAAAATGAATAAACATGAGTTAGCATTAAACTAACCTATACATATAAATGTTAAAACCCAACGCATTCTGGTTACTGAATCATATATAACATGAAATACAAGAGAACATAAAATGGTATTAATAGTTTAAAGGTTATAAATTAAGAGATTTTACTAGACTGCACATAAGAAAACATGTTTCCTATGATGTCCAAGGATCAATCAGTTTCAGGTTATGATTAAATTAAGACTGATATGAAACAACAAAGTGCATACTAAAATTGAAACAATAAAGCCCCAAACTTCCAGTCCACTTTCAAATTAAGACTGAATTCTTAAAAGTCTGATACTCATGCTCCAAAAATATTTCAGTTTGTAATAACTGGCCATACATCAGCATGCTACATATCAGACAATGGTTTTAGGTGCTTCAAACACTTCAACTCATTGGTACAACTACAACAGAACATTGCTCGTGCAGTCTATCTAGTCTTAATAGTCCAACTCACCTGATCAACCCTATTGCCACAACTCCTGATTCTATCAATTTACTACTGACCAGTCATGTGTTTCAGCAACTATGATGTGTGCTTTCATCAGAAATCACTCCTACATGACGTTTGTTCATTGTTGTTTTAGCTACAATTTTCAGTATGGTATACTATTTAAAATCCTGTACACATGGAAATATGGAACCTAGATTGTACCAGTAAACAATTTAATCATAACGTTCTTGTTACATGGGTAATTTTAAGCCAAGTAATTCTAATTAAGATATCATTTGCTTTACATAAAACGAATATAAATAACTAATCTAAATATCTGTTACTACTTGCATTCGAGAAAGCAGACATAGAACAAAAATGACGCAACGAAGCCATTACGTGGTTTGAATCCAAATTAGGTTTACATATAAATTATTTCATGTTTACATATATGAAATGAACCAAGATTGGCTACATCCACAAATTTTGGTCAATGTACAGGCAATCGAAGTGAACCTAAATAGTTTAATCAACATAAGCATACTACTCATTTTGATCAAATTAGTCATAATTTCTGATTTAAAAGGTACAAAGTAGGCTAATTCAAATTGACTGAAATTCACAACAACTACTCTCAAATTATTTAGCAACCCAAATTTACTAATCAAATATAATTATGTATAGAACAGTCTTGTAAGAAAATGTACCAGTGCTCTTTCGTTTGGACACCTGAATGTAAGTACAATAGAAGCTGCCTGCACATAAATCAAAGAAATTCCATAAGCAATAGTGAAAACTCAACATACTTCGCCACAATAAAGATAAAACAAATATGATTGATATCGTATCAATAAAGATAAAACAAATACATATTACAAGATATATTAATCATGCTCAAGTAAGTAATACAAAAATAGTCTTAGATGAGTAAACATTCTGAGAAATTTTAGAAGTGAGATCTTGTTATAGAATACGTTTTCAATTGCCATCAGATTTAGAAGACTTCATCCAATAAGCTCTACGCGATGGTATAAGTCACGTCGTCTAATTTCAATATTTGTAAAATTATCATTTTGCCTTTAGTATTAAAATAACGATTAATACAGGGTATTATACCCACCCACCCAGACCTCCACCCCCGCCCAAATATTTTGAAAAAACTTCTAACAGGTGGTGCACCAGGCCCCTTGTATTCAGATGCAAACAATTCTCCATTATTTGTCTGAGCTTGTCTATGCAGCATTGCAGCATCTTATGATTCTTATCAGCTAATAAATCCAAAAAAAAAAAAAATTGTATCACATTCACATGTACAGATCGGTTACCCT
Organism: Allium cepa; assembly: GCA_030765085.1. Taxonomy (NCBI): domain Eukaryota; kingdom Viridiplantae; phylum Streptophyta; class Magnoliopsida; order Asparagales; family Amaryllidaceae; genus Allium; species Allium cepa. The sequence goes on along the minus strand of CM060939.1, from coordinate 25,890,781 downwards.
ATCTTAATCCATGTATGATTAATTTTAGTAATTGATGATTCCTCACGGCATCCCGTTCAGTAGCCAACGCACTGCATTAGCAGCCAATATCACGGGGTATAAACCACCTACTCCCTTTCATTCCAAAATTATTTTCAAATGCAACCATATAACATGGACGATGATATCAAAAACTCATTATTTACATCACAACCATGCTCAGAAAATGTGAAACAACTTGAGTAACAAAGAAATCGACTACTCACCCTTCACGTCCCTTCATTCAAATTCAGTTTGTGTTTACATACACAACATCCTAACCATCTATACAAGATTTCTTATTGAAAATATATAAATAATACTACCCATTTACCCAGAAAAAAAAGAAAAATTTAGTAAGAAAAATACATGTATAGTACTTCCAACCCAAAGCATCCTTGTATAACCATCCTCTCCTTTTTCAGCATTGATCAATTTGACCTCTGTAACGACGAGATAGCTCTCATCTAAAATAATGTATTCAAAATGATGTGCAACTCTACCTAACAAAATGGACTACTATTCTCAAACAAAAGATTTGCCTTTCAGTTACACAAAATGTGTGCACTTCATTTCAAAACAACAGAATATAACGTGAATGTTCATCTGCATAGTTATCACGAATTCACTATAAACCAAAGAGCGATCGCTAACATTGAAGATCCGATGCTAATGTATTGTTATAATAACGTAAAAATACAAATTACCATGGAAAGCAAGCTGTATATTGCTAAACAAATATAAAACAAAAGACATACCTCCGACTAAAGATATCGTATCAAACCCTTTTGATGGCACACATAACCTCCGACTCCAATGTCCCTAAAGGTCTCGGCCATATGTCGATTCATTTTGGCAGTTCGCTCATCCTCCAACAAAATTTTGTCTAACAAAACTTTTTCATATGCGAGTGGTACTGGTTTTCCATGACATACTGATTGTGTGGAATCTCGGCATATAGTACCTGTTATATCATTGGTATATGTATAATATGGATTTAATAATATCATACAGATTTAATAAGCATTCCAGGAGTAAATATATGTCGAATTATATACACTGATATATAAAATAGTACCTGTTGCAATTACTTCATCCTCGAAGTTCAGGATTTCACATCTTTGGTCGATTGACGGATTGGTCGGAATGAGATTCTGAGAAGTACCGGTGCTACTGCCTACTTGACCACCTTCGGCTAGCTTGAGAATACGCTCCAGTTTATCATCCATGCTATCCACCTTCAACAGTTTTTGCTCCACAGCTTGCAGCCGCTGCTCATATTCTCCTTTGGCCTCTTTGAGTCGTTTGCATGGAATGGCAGCTCCCTTAACTTGACTAGGAGATATATTGGTCCCAATACATCGGCTCCTGCCCTTTACATCATTACCAAACACTTTTATAAAAACTTCTTCATCACCACCACTCGCCGTTTCCTTTTCTTTTCCAATTTTGTCCTGAAATGTAAATACATATATATATATATATATATAATGAATAATGAAAAATTAATTTAAAGGCGTTATTATTTGTTTAACTTACAAAGAACGAAGATGACGCATCAGACACGCTGCCATCTTTTTTCTTATGTGTTTTCTCCCATACTTGAAGACGTGATACTTCTGCTCCCGAACTTGTATCGACCTGCATACAAGAAATCAAATGCAGATAAAAACAAATATATATATATAAGTATGGTATTTAAGCAGTTGTACTTTGCATGTGCTATGCAAACATGGGAAAAGAACATACAAATTTCAAATCTTAAAAACTACCAGCATTTTCATCCATTGTGCATTTTCAAAGTATGTATAGACTGGGTTATTCCCAAAGTTTATTTAGTCAAAAAGCATGGAATAGTGTAAAACGAGCGATGCGTTGCTATATCAATTCAACTTGCATACTTTGCTGTCATGTTATAAATCTAAACAAGGGAACATGCTGCCATTTGAGTTTAAGCAATAAAACATGTATAAGAAGTTTTTTTTTCTGCACACATTCACTGTCGTTTTTTGCTCCAAGATCAATTTCTTTGAAGTTTGAATGGGTTTGAAATAGAGTGAGCATACTCCCTTGTTTGAAGTTTTTTGCTCACTCTACAGTATAATATGCAACTACTATAACATGATTAAACTACAAAACTTAAATGCAAATTCTTCTTTTAATGCAAATTAACAAAGAAAATAAAATTCACTAAAACCTGATAATACATTGACAGTACAAAATCTCTGGTCAAGCAACGATATACCGGTTATGCATTTGTAGTGCCAAAAATCAGGCATAGTGTTCGTTTCTGCAAGTCTAAAACAGTAGCATACACATAGTACAATCACGGGAATAGCAGTACATAAAACTTCTCCCTAAATTTGATGTTGATATTGCATGTGAATTCCTGTTATCTTTTAGATAAACCACTGTCACATTGTGCACTAATCCCAGTATTATACTTTAAATCCTAGACCTTGCAGCTAACAAAATACAAAGCACCAAATTTGAAAAAGCAATGGGAACTGGAGCACTTATATCCACGCTCTTACCACACTTATCCCCTGTACTACATCCACTACATGACAAGACATTCTTAAAAGAAAAACTACAGTATATTCACTGACCATGACAACCCTCAAAACAGCATGATCATACACACAAAGGTAGATCAGAAATACCCCAAGACATCTCAAAACATTCGAAAACAGTATCACAACTTGAATAATACTGCACCACTTCACCTGACACCCATTCATGCATATATAGTATAACAAATTTGACCTAGGTCGTATAGGAGTCTTTTTAATCCTATCTGAATAATCAATTTTAATACACAAAAAACAACCCTTCAATAAAAAAAATTGAATTACATACCTATTTTATGTCTGATTATGTTATCTTTATATGCATAGCTCAATTTCTTGAATCGGTATGTAAGGAAAACATAGTAAAAACACGTACCATTTCTTGAGTAATCCTAGCGTGACTCTTACGTCCCGAATGATGACAATATTCGAGCTTTGATCTATTTTGTTTGCCTTTCTTCCTTTTTTCTTTTGCCTCGGGTGTTGATTCGTATCTTATGAACTCCTCCCAATCATTTTTACCAATTTCCGGCGGACAATTTTTCATTCTTTCTTCGTCAGTGTTGAAAATATCATAATAATTCTTGCGCAAATCACTCTTGTGTCCCCTAAAAATCTCGGACATCTTTTTGAACATAAGGTCCTTTGATAGAGGATCGAGCTCAAAATATTTCTGTATAACAAACCAAGATAAAGGGATTATTTCACATACAATATAACAAATGACATAGGCTACAACCATGCATGTCTAATGGAGTATGACTGTGTTCTAATATACATGTTTTACACTTGAATTAATTATAGATGTTTTACAGATGTTTTACACTTGAATTAATTATAGATGTTTTACACTTGAAATTAATCAAATTAGCATAAGCCTATACTTCTCATACAATGCACTGAATCAAATCTCCAGTGGATGATGTGTGACCGTATCATATGATACTCCAAATTGAAAAAACAATACCTCCAATTGATTCCACACGTCTTCCTTGTAATTTGACGGAACTTTTTTCCAACTTGGATAGGAGATTGGCACATGATTTCTTACTAGTTTACCCATCTTCGAGGCGACCTTTGAAGCATTTTTTCCGACTGGAGAACCGTAGTTGTCGATATCAATTTTCTCCCGGTTTAAAGTGGATGATTGTGACGATTGTGACATTATTTCCTGCAAAATGCAAACTTGATTTCATTAATATGCAAACTTGATTATTATTATCTAAAATACTGGCATCGCACAAAATCTTTTAATACAGAAAAAAAGGAACATGACTCAAACAATATAAAAATATAACTTCCAAAATCAAATAGAAAACATACCTTAAAATCATAATTTGAGTGTCTCTTTCGCGTAGGCCTGTCCAAAATAGTTAAAGGAACTGCGTCTTCGTCATCATCTATGAATACATAAGCATTAGTATTGACAAAAAAGAAAAAAATGATTGTGATTTCAGCGGAAGAACCTATTAATAGAAAAAGGAGTTTACCATCGAGGACAACATATAACACACCATTTTATATTTTACAACATATATCAGGATATTATAATGGCACTAATAAAAAATATAATGCATCTATTACTATCATATAACACACCATTTTATATTTTACACCATTTTAAATAAATATTTTGTTAAGGTACAATAACATAACTGAAATACAAAGTTAACATATGCATTTGATAAGATCTTCTAATTTTTCATTGTCTTCAAAAGCTGATTGATAAACGGTGGGAAACTCAGTGTCATCCACATTTATGGTCAACCGTTTTGGTGTATGCAAAACCACAAACCATCCATCATTTTTTAAATCTTTTGAGTAGAACACTTGACTCGCTTCCGATGCAAGAATAAATGGCTCATCATTCACGCTGTCTTTACTCTTCAATTTTCCCAAGTTAACTGTGATCAAGTTTGAAACAGGATCTATTTTACAACCATTGATCTTATCTTCGACCTTTACCCAATCACAATAAAAAACTGTTTGTTTGAAGTCAATGTAATCCAACTCAATTATTTGTTGAATAACTCCGTAATACGTTGTTTCTGCTTCCTTAAAATTTTTATCCTTCCCACTCGCTCTAAATTGTGTAATTGCTCTCATGCATACACCACTATCCTGTGTTAGCTTTCGCTCTTCATAACTTTTCGGAGAAAATAAAAACCCATTCACTTGGTACTTCATATAACTACGGGCATCAAACATCGGCCCGTTAACTAGCCGCCAAAGAGTTGAGTCAACATCGACGGTCTTCAACAACTACAACAAACACAATAAGTAAAAAAAACATTGTCAAGGAGGTGTATGACCAACTTAAAAATACGTTAAATATCTAATATGTATACCTCCTCACGTAACCAAAAAGTGAAATTCTTAATAGCTTCCCCAGATGTACCCCCGCCTCGAGTTCGAGATTTGGTGCTTTGAACATAGGAGTTATACCTCCTACGAAAAACACACAATAATTACTATATATATGAATTGATGAATTGATTTACAATAATAAAAATTCAGAACAAATTTATGAACTTACTTCTTCCACTCATCCAATCCGTCATATTTATCAAGGACCCATTTACGCACTTGTTCAAATTGCACTCGAGTTAACGTTATATCTTTACCATTATCTAGTGCTATTTCATCAGCAAACTCATCATCCTCATCTAAAAACGCTTCACGGGTATGTTTATGAGTGCCATCACCTCCCTTTGGCATATACTCCATGCAGTAAAGACTAGCTTCTTGTACAATATATCCTTCTGCAATACACCCTTCAATATATCTTTTGTTGCGCACATATCCTTTATATGTTTTCATCAACCTATGAAGATGAACAGTTGTAAATTGTAGACATCAATAGCTATTTAAATCGAATAATGATGTACATAATTGAAATTAGTAATTTACCGTTCAAATGGGTACATCCACCTATATCTAACAGGACCAGAAATCAATGCTTCATCGGCTAAATGAATCATAAGGTGAATACTGATATCAAAAAATGCAGGCGGAAAATGTTTTTCAAGAACACACATTGCTTCTACCAAACTAGCCTTTGCTTTTTGAAGATGTTCCCTATTGATCACCTTTGAACATAAAATGTTATAAAAGAGACTTATGCGGTGAATAGCATTCCGTAGATCCTTATGTTGCGGAAAACAATGCTGAAGCAATACCGGAAGTAAATGTTGCATTATGACGTGGTAATCATGCGACTTCATATTTCTTAGTTCAGGAGGGTTGATGCTCACATTGTTACGGAAGTTAGAAGAGAATTTGCTCGGCACTTTCAAATTTTTCAAAATGGTGCAAAACCTTATCTTTTCTTCTTTGCTCAAAGTGAAAGTCGCAATTGGTATGGTTAGTTTACTTGTTTCAGGATCTTCTATCACCCACAACTTTTGTTTTATACCCATGATTTTCAAATCCTTCCGTGCATTGAAGCCATCTTTTGACATGTCTTTATGGTCCATAATTGTGTTAATCAAATGTTTCATGACATTCATCTCTGTATGCATAACATCAATATTATGTCGGGTCAAATTTGCTTTCCAATATGGTAAATCAAAGAATTTCGACCTCCTATACCATGCAGGAACTTCTTCATCGATTATCTTTTTTCGTTTTCGACCAATTTCTCGTTTTTCTTTACCAACTTTCATTTTTATATTCGCTACCTTTTTTTCAACTTGATAACCAGTCAGTGGCTTTGGAGGACGCTTAAGTTCTTGCTCGTTGTTGAAATTTGTCTTATCGTATCGAAACTTGTGTCCGGACGGAAGAAATCTACGATGTCCCATGTAACAAATTTTCTTACTTTCAGGGAGATAATAAGAATCAGTTTCTTCCCCACAAATAGGACATGCAAAGTAGCCGTGAGTTGTACATCCCGATAAAGTCCCAAGAGCGGGATGATCATGGATTGCCCACAACACTCTAGCTCTCATTATGAACTCAGAATTCGTAAATGAATCAAATGTAACGACTCCTTCCCATAACTGCTTTAACTCGTCTATCAAAGGTTCTAAATAAACATCAATATCCTTCCCTGGTTGTTTTGGCCCAGAAATCAACAGTGTTAACATTGAGAACTCTCTTTTCATGCACAAAGACGGAGGAAGGTTATATGGTACTACAATCACTGGCCAACAGCTATAAGGATTTGTTAAAGAAGCATTCGGACAAAAACCATCTGTTGCTATTCCAAGCGTGATATTTCGTGGTTCGGCAGCAAACGAAGAATCAAAAGAATCTAAAGTTTTCCATTGAGAAGTGTCACGCGGATGACGCATTACGGTTGTACCGGACTTGGCACGACCATGCCAGGTCATCGCTTCTGCTATCCATGGTACAGTATACAGCCTCCTCAATCTAGAAATTAAAGGAAAATGTCTTACCGTCTTTTGAGGTACTTTGGTAGCTTTTCTCTCTTCGTCGAGCGTTGTCTTATATCTTGGTTCGGGGCAATTTGGACAACAAACTTTGTTTGCATTATCTTTCCGGTACAAGATGCAGTCATTAATGCATGCATCATAAGTTATGTAATCCATCCCAAGTTGCCTAATGATCTTCTTCACGTCGGGATACTTTGACGGTAGCGTGTTACCTTCGGGGAGTAACTCCTTTATGAATTCGAGTAGTGCAGTCACACCATTGTCTGAAAAGCCGTATTGGGTCTTCAAGCTATTCAGTTTAACAATGGCATACAACTTTGTAATCCCTTTTGGACATGAAGGATACAATGGCTCTGTAGCAGTTGCACTACCGAAAAATGATTTATCCGTAGACTGCTCTCCAATACTAGCATTATCATGCAACTGACTTGTAGGTTGAAAATGATGGAATCTATCCGCATCATTGACCAAATCTTCCATCCTAATTTTTGCAGACTCATCGGTATTAGTGGCATGACTAACCGGTTGTTGTTTTGGCTTCTCCGGTATTCTTTCCCCGTGAAAATACCACACAGTGTATGATTGATCAATACCATATCTAAGCAAATGATAATGAATTTCCTTTAATTCAAATGTATCTTCGTTTTTGCACCGCGTGCAAGGGCACGAAAACTTTTCCTTATTGCCACCATTTTCAGTAACAAATTTAATGAAATTTATCACTCCTTGCACATATTCTTCATTTCTTCGATTAGATTCATTCATCCATTGTTTGTCTATATTAAAAGACATACTGAAAGAAAATAATGAGCTACTAAGTACGTGAATAATTTCATGTTTAAATGCAAAGGCTTCGAGGATTAAAATGCATAATAATTCTAAAATAATTATCATAATTAAATAAATTAACTAAGTTAACAAAATTTTATCATAATTAAATAAATTAACTAAGTTTATTATTTTAGTATCAAACTATTTCCAAAAAAAATTGACATTACAACGATTAACTAGGTTTATTATTTTACTATGTTTTATAAAAATTAACTAAGTTAACAAAATTATATCATAATTAACTAAATTAACTATGTTTTATAAAAATTAACTAAGTTAACAAAAAAGTTATTCTTATTTTTAACATTAGCACCAAACTGTTTCCAAAAAAATTTGACATTACAACGACATGAATTTTAGCACCGGCATAACGTCTATGCGCTACTCCTCTTTTACGCAACACATGGCTCGCGTCATTTACAAAATTTAATTTACCCAATAATAGTTATCTACAATTACTACTAAACAATTATTTATCATCGATTAATAATCAACTACCAATCGAATAATATCACTAGTTGATATTATCCTACAACAATCAACTCAATCAACTACCAATCAAATAATATCCCTACTGGTTATTATTTTTCACAATCAATCTTATTTTTAACACTAGCACTAAATTAGTGAATGTGACAACTAGTGAATGATTCAACCGAACATATATATCAAAATAAAAGGACTGATAATTAAGGAATCCACATACTACAAATCAATCTTTTGCTTCTTCTGATATAAAACCAAATGAAGCCAAATAAAACCAAAATCGAATACTGTAAATAAATAAAACATGTAACACATAATCTAGCATGCATGTACAACATATAAATAAATAGTAATCATGCATGCATGTACAACATATAAATAAATTAGACAAATGATATAAAACTTTTATTTAAGGGAATTAAATGGTAAACTAAACTTTTATCTAAGAAACCACTAAAATAAACAAAAACAACAGAACCACGGGAAGAACAGAAACTGAGGGTGGAGAAACTAATGATGAAAACAGATTTTGTCATATTAAAATCTTTGACTTGGTGAATTCTTGAATGTATCATGTATGGGATTAAGTTCATGTTAGGTTTGCTTTTACATCATGATTCTGAAAACAGATTCTGGGTTACTAATTTGTACTTACAAATTAATTATGGCGATTATGAATTTCTTTTTTTTTTGTACATCTGAATACTTGTAATCCTTTGGATTGACAGTGGCAATTAATCACCAAATGAGACGTATTCAGATACGAAAATTTATCACCAAATTGCATAATTAATAATTTAGAAGCAGTTTACAATTGGTACCAATACGTATTCAATGTACGTGATCAATCCAGTTAGATGTACCTAATTAACTAATACCTGATACCAATACGTATTCAGATGTACCAAATTAACTAATAGAATTCACTTTGATAACTTTAGAAGCTGAAATCAATTTAAGTGCAATAGTTTAGAATGATATTAAGTACATCTGAATATGTGTAGACGTTTAATGCATCATCAAAATATAAAATACACATAATTTAGTAATTGATTTGAGTAGCAAACTTAATAAATAAAAAAGCAGAAAATCAAATTTGGGTACTAATTAATGATAATTAAATAATTCATGCATACAAATTCTGTAAGCAAATTAAAACTGCTAATAAAATCATTCAATCCTAACAATTTAAGTAACCTAAATTTTGACCTAGCCATTCAACTCGTCCTAATACTCAAGCCCTAATCAGTCCCACTGCAATTTCACAATTTCAGTAAGCGAAACGACTTACTCGCCGCGATTGGTGGCACGCTCCTTCCTTGATTGGCACGCCGCGATTGATTGGCACGCTCCTTCCTTGATTGGCACGCTCGGCAGCAACCTGCTCCTCGAAGTGGTCTTAGCTCTGGCTCTTTCGGAAGAGGCGGAGGTGGTGGAGATATTTTGGGGCGAAATCGATTAATTTAGGTCGAATGGGGAAATAATTTGGGACGAGAAATGTTTCGTGGTTTGTTGTAAACATTATGGCGCAAAGGTACTAAATTATACCGCCAGAAATTAGCACAATATAAACGACGGTTAAATCCCGTCGCTAAAAGAAAAGAAACGGGCAAAACGTATGGCGCCAAAGGTGAAATTTCCCTCCAAGTTGCTAAATACATAACAACGGTTAAAACCCGTTGTATTTTAACAACGGGAAATTACCGTTGCTAATTAGGCGGAAGGCTTGTTGTAAAATTCAGCTTTTGGTGTAGTGAATGAAAAGTTTGAGGAATTCTACAATAAAAAGGGTGTAACTCACAATTTTTCATTTCCAAGAACTCCACAACAAAACGGAGTAGTAGAACAGTAAAATAGGATGATTCAAGAGTGTGCGAGACTATGCTTTTAGATAGTAAATTACCAAAGTATTTTTGGGCAGAAGCAGTTGCTACCGCTTATTATATTCTAAATAGAATTTTAATTAGACCTTTAACTGATAAGACATCTTATGAACTTCTTTACAGAAAGAAACCTAAGGTATCTTATTTTAGAATTTTTGAAAGCAAATATTTTATTTTTAAATACAAAAGATAACTTATTTGATCCTAAATCCGATAAAGGTATCTTTATCGGATATTCTAATAGAAGTAAAGCATACAGAGTGTTTAATTTAAGAAATAACACCATCAAAGAAACAATATATGTTTCATTCGATGAAAATTTCAAATTTTTTGACAATACAAACGATGAAGAGGGTTTAATCACTCAAATCAAGAGTCAACTAAAACTAATAATGAAATTAACCATTCTAATAAAAGAATTAAACTTTTAAAAAATCACCCTATAGAAAATATACTATGAGATATGCAATCTGTTGTTAAAACCAGAAATCAACTAAGTAAAATGAGCAATGTAGCCTTTATACCAACTATTGAACCCAAAATTCCAAACGAAGCATCAACTGATGATTCATGGATTTTGGCTATGCAAGAAGAACTAAATCAATTCACTAGAAATAAAGTTTGGGAACATGTTCCTAGACCTGAAAATGAAACTATAATTGGAACTAATGCGTTTATAAAAATAAAATGAATGAACAAGGAGAGGTTTTTAGAAATAAAGCCCGGTTAGTCGCTCAAGGTTATTGTCAAGAAGAAGGAATAGCTTTTGATGCAACCTTTGCTCCCGTAGCAAGATTAGAAGCCATTAGGATTCTACTTGCTTTCGCAAATCATAATAATTTCAAATTATATCAAATGGATGTTAAAAGTGCCTTTTTAAATGGATTTGTAAAAAAGGAAGTATATATTGAACAACCACCACTTTTTGAAAATGAAAAATTATCAAATCATGTTTACAAACTTAAGAAAGCTCTATATGGTCTAAAACAAGCTCCTAGAGCATGGTATGATAGACTAAGATCTTACTTATTACAATCGAACTTTGAAATTGATAAAGTAGATAATAATCTTTTTATTAAAAGAAATAAAAACGATATTCAACTAGTATAAGTCTACGTAGATGATATCATTTTCGGATCAACTAATTTTGAAATGAATAAAGAATTTTCTGAAATAATGATAAAAGAGTTTGAGATGAGTCATATGGGTGAATTAAACTTCTTTCTAGGATTACAAATAAAACAATTAGATAATGGTATCTTTATTAGTCAAGAAAAATATGCTAAAGACATGGTTAGTAAATTTGGATTGACTACTGCAAGTGGAAAACCCACTCCATGGCAACCAATGAATACCTAAGAAAAGAAGATCTCTCGAAAGATGTAGATCAAAAATTATATAGAGGAATGATTGGATCACTACTCTATATCACTGCTAGTAGACCAGATATCATGCATAGTGTTTGTCTCTGTGCAAGATATCAATCCCAACCTAAAGAGACCTACTTAAAAGCTGAATAAAATGTATCATAAGATATGTTAAACACACCTTTGATTATGGCTTATTTTACCCTAAAAATGATTCTTTTGACTTAATATCTTACTGTGATGCTGATTATGCTGGTTGTAAATCAGACCGAAAAAGTACAATTGGAACTGGTCACTTTTTGGGGCATTCTCTTATTTCATGGTTTAGTAAAAAAGCAAAACACAGTTTCTTTATCAACAACTGAAGCAGAGTATATTTCTGCTACTTTGGCATGTTCTCAAGTAATATATATGCAACATACTTTAAAAGATTTTGGATTAAATATCTCAAAATCACCAATTTATTGTGACAATACTAGTGCAATAAATTTATCCAAAAATACTACTCATTATACTCGAACTAAACATATTGATATCGGACGTCATTTTCTTAGAGATAATATAAGGAATTAATTACTCTCGATTATATCTATTCTGAGAATCAAATTGATGATATCTTAACAAAACCCTTAAATGAATCTATATTTACTAAATTAAAAAGAGAATTAGGTATTTGTATAAAACATAAATAACAAAGTATAATTCAAAATGAATCAAATAGTAAAAATATCAAGCACCATGTCGACATCCCCCCTCTACCCATGTCGACATATAACGATTTTTTATTTTTGAATTATTCCCACCAAAATTCAAATAAGTGGTTATATATTCTTCCTATTTCAAAATTTTGATCATTCTCTCTGTCTCTCTCTCTGTTCTAACTTCTGAAATTAATTAAACAATGGCCTCCTCTTCCAAATCAAACAAAAATTTAACCTTTCGTTTCCTTCTCCTTCTTCTGGACCATTTCAATGAATTACGCTCGCACGAGTGATGAAAATGGAGGATTCTTTGAAGGATGCACTACAACTAATGACTGAAATTCAAGTGATGCAACTTAGAATGGCCAAAGAACAAGAACGGCAAGGCAAAATCCTTAAAAATTTGCAAAAATTTCTAATGAACAGTCCCGCTAATCCGATCTTGATTGATGAAGAGTCTTCAGGAGATCACGTGCAAGAGGACAACGAGGAAGAAGAAGAAGAAGCCTTTATGGAAGAAGAGCACGCTGAAGATGACGACAAAGTCGTTTGCGTTGGCCAAGTATGCTTTTACGAGGATGGAAATCTAGTCGAACAACATGGAAATTTCTGTTTCCACTACCCAAATTGTTCAATTCATAGATCTTCCATTTTCAAAGACACACTTAGTTTCTTTTCTCTCCTTCCTATTGTTATATGTTTTTACTTACGTTCTCTACGCACGTGTAAATAAAAAAACATATAATTAATAAATAATTTGTGTTTTTATATTTGATTTCTCACTATTATAAGTATTATCATAGATTCTTAGTTAGGATAGTTAGTAATTTAGGACTAAGTTTTAGTTTTAGAATTAAGTGATGATTATTTATGATAACGTTAGCATTATAATCACATGTCATAGAGTATTAGATTAAGGGGGAGTTATATAGTTTGGAGTTAGTTTTTTGTTGATGCAAAGGGGGAGAAGTATAAAATAGGATAGTTAGGCATAGATTAAGGGGGAGTTATTAGGATAGAAGTAATATTTTATAAACAAAGGTTGTCATCATCAAAAAGGGGGAGATTGTTAGTCATTGAGATGATGGTTTTGGTGACAACAACCTTAGAATAAGATTACAAAATATAAATACTAACATTATAGTTTATATATATGTATATGCAGGATCTGACCCTGCAGGTACCAAGAATGAAGACTGTATAGTATAGAGATTCCAGATATTAAGATTGAAGACTCATGAATGTCAAGAATATCAATAGTTCAAGATTTCAAGTAATTTAATTTGGAATTTTGTTAAAACTCCTAGAAAACCACTGACATCTTAAAATCCAATTTATTCGTGGAATGGAATCCACTTCAAGCCTGTTAAAGGGATGGAACCCTAAGTAGGATGGAACCTACAAAAAATCTAGTGGAACATTGTTTTGTATCTGCTAACATTCTATTCAAATGTTTTTTACAAAATTATATCTTGTTTCCAAAATGATTTCAAAACCTTCCTTTTAAAAATCAAAAACATTTATCCTGGTTTTAAATATTTTTAGCCTCAATTTTTTTTTCAAAATCAAATTATCCTTAGTTTTAAACTATCTTTTAATAATAATATATTTAACTTTTAATATTTATGCTTAGATTTAAATATAAAATTATAATAAAGTTTTATATATATATCAAAATATTATTCTCTATATTTGCTTATGTATTTTAACTATAATTAAGTATATTTATAAAGTTTAAAATAGTTTTAATACAAGATGAAAGTTATTTTCAAAGAAAAATAAATTACCAAAATTTCCTTTGGCATTTCGACATCCTCAAGTACCCCATGTCGACATGGTAGCAGTTTATTTCAAAATTTTGAATTTCAAAAGAAGTATCTATTATTATATCCTTTCACGAATGGACATGGTTGTTGTTCTACTATAAATAGGGGCAGTTTTAAACGAATCTTGATTCATATTTTCTCTGGTTTCACTCTTCTTCTTCTTCCACATTTCTTTATACACATTTACCATTACTCTACCGAAGTCAACATTGAATCTAACTAGATCATCTCTGGTTTGATTCTCTATCACTATCTCAACAAGATCTCAGTGCTATTCAGAGTTATAGGCTTCTTTGTAATAAACTAAGCGAGAAAAGGTGTGATTGTAGCCTGTGAAATCAATTAAGTGAGAAAAGGTGCGATTGTAGCCTTGGAAATCAATTGGTAAACTAGTTGCCCGTGAAATCAAGTATCTCTACCCGGAGGATCGTGAATCCAGAGAGGTGTACCTCGTGGCCTTGAAATCGAGGGTGTAATTGTACAATTGTTTTTGAAAGGATATCCATACATGTGTGCGGGACTGGATGTAGGGTAACTCCGAACTAGTATAAAATTTTGTGTGTTCTTTCCTTTATTGCTTTTGCTTTATTTCTGCATCCGTGTTTGATTCTGTGATCATATCTGTGTCTGAATATTGCATACATTTGTGTTCAAATTAACAAAAACTCAAAAAGATTTAGTAATTCCTTTAAACACTATTCACCCCCTAGTGTTAATCCTAGCCTTAAGATCCGTATTCCGCATTTCTCACATAATTGTGATTGCAGTTGTGTGGGATTGTCAATGGTTGCGGCAGTGATTGTTGCAGGTTGAGCAGTGTTTATGGTTTGAGGTTGCGCTATAGTTTAGGGAGATGGAGGTAGTGAGGGTAATTTGTTTGTGGTTTGATATCGGTGAGGTGAGGATGCGGTTATTGGATTCGGGTCGCGTTTTTGTGATTGAGGAGAAAGACTTGGGTGTAGGATGGTTTAAGGGGTAATGGCGAATCATCGACTTGTGAGAGCGATCGTGTTGATGCAGTCATCCAGTAACTGTATTCGGGTTGTGAAATAAAGGAGATGGTATTGGATCTTGAGATTGGTGGGTGTTCATGCTACGGCCATTGAGGGTGTGTAACATCCCCACTTGGAGGCCCAAAACTAACGATTATGGATGCTGTAGTCATTCATAGTTATTAATCCCTGACGACCAAATATGGTAGTGTTAGATAAATTGATATACTAGAAACACGTGGATATGGAAAAAGTTTAAAATTTTCAAAGAAATTTCGCATTCCATTCCAAAAATCCATTTCAACATTCCTTACATAATCTCACAACGTTAATCACGTTTAGAAAAATATAATTATTACAATATACTTCAAGAGTGACATATGAAGATGCCCCTTGGTGATCAAAGTATATAATTGGCAATAAATAACTTTGCCTTAACAATACAACACAACGGAATCATATGAGAGAGAACTCAAATAACTACATGCCTCCAACATGACTTCTGAAGCTTATTCGTCTTAAAAGGCACCTAAAAAATCTCAAATCTCAAGCTGTTAAAAATCAATTGAGTACCCGAGAGTTTAAGGGAAAACACAAACTTCATGTCAGACATAAAGCCTGGTATGAATAATAATCTACCATCTCAAATCATTTAGATATCTAGTGAGACCACCCTGCATAGCAGAATGCGTTTCCCCTCACTAGTATCTTGAAAACCTTTTTAAACTATTTTATGTGCTCCTGCATCCACAATGGTCAAATCAATTCAAAACATTATTATATAATGATATGCAAAAAAATTGAATCAATTCTGGATTACCCATCCTCATTAATTTTGACTACGAGTCATAATTGTAGTTTCTAGGATTAGTACTAACTTAATGGTTTTCATGGGCTGACTAATACCCGTTAAACATTTATGGACTCCCTGTCCATTTATATAATTTTGATTGGATAACTATGAACCTATTGGTAATTCTAATATCATTTATTTTATCTAGTTTTTATGGGCTGACTAGGAACCAATTGACTAACTATCAATATTTTTTTTACCCTAGTTTTCATGGGCTAACTAGGAACCTATTAACTATCTATTACTATTTCATTTTCTTATCCGGATATAGTTTTCATAGGCTAACTATAAACCTATCTAAATGATATCTTTCATTAAACATAGTTTTCATGGGCTAACTATGAACCTGCCTAACCGACATATTCAATTATACATAGTTTTCATGGGCTAACTATGAACCTTTTGGCCCTTGCCAATATCGTTTCCCTTACATAGTTTTCATGGTCTTACTGTGAAGCTATTGCTCCCTGCTTATATCTTTAATTTATATTCAACTACTGGTTCAACCTAACCGATTATTCTGCATTTTCCTAGAGTAGGGTTTTGGGTTCATTACAAAGTGAATATATACATATATGGAGAAGCAAACAATATAAATTGGTTAATTATTTTAACTCATTAAGACTTCTTTAAAAATTCCATTTCAAAATACTCTGTTCATTAATATTCCATGGTTTTGCTTTTAAATGAGATTGTGTTATTTGTTTTAAAAACTTTACTTCCGAAATCATTGAAACCTTGCTTTCAACCTCACTAGATAGCCTCCTTCGAAAGCATGTATCTCTTTTCAAAACATTAGACTCCTACCTTCTAAAGCACTTTAAAATCCTTCTTTCAAAACCTTTCGAATATAACCAAGCATTACTTAATAATAATTAGAATCATAGCTTCAAAACCATTGGAAGTATCTCTTCCTAAAGTATTGAAAGTCCCCCTTTTGACATCATTGGGTTTACCTTTTAAAATATCATTTGAGTCAAAGTAAATATAAATAAAAGTACCTCTTTGGAATCCAATCTTTACCATATAAAAATGTTATGGAATTTATGATGGTGTCGAAACCATCCCTTTTGACAGAGTCGAAAGCAAATATTAAAAATACTGAAGGATAACTTCGAAACCCCTTCCGCAGCCATTGCCTTTGAAACCTATAACCCTTTTGAAAGCATTTAGGAAGCAGCTTAATACATCTTTAAACCAACACTACCTTTCGACAGCATTGATGACTTCAATATACTCAAAAGGCAAATGAATCGGCGGTAGGGCTTCGACTGTTTCGAAACCCTCTCTTTCGAAAGCATTAATTTATAATTTAAGGAACACCTTCGATAGCTCTTTTTATTTTAAAACTGTAACGCCCCGAAAATTTTCGACTTTCAAAAATTCAACATCGATACTCACTTTATCGACTGCCGAGAAATCGAAGGCCAAAAACCCGAAATGTTATGGGTTTTAAAAAGAATTTATGAAAAGAGAAGAGAAGAAGAGAGAAGATAGAAAAGATAGAGAGGAAAGGAAACAGAAAAATAGAAAAGAAAGAAAATAGGAAATAGAAAATAGAACAGAGAACAGAACAGAAAGAAAATAAAGAAAACATAGAACGGAACAGAAAGGAAACAACAGAGCAATAACAGAATCTCACAATTCGCAGCGGAACAACATATAATAGATAAATGAATAATCTTTAAACAAAGAACTATATCAGTTATTACATTTTATACATTACATTACATCATCATCGGAGTGTACAACAACAAACAACATCAAATAGTGCAGCGGAAAAAGAGAAATACTATATAAGTAATATGCCATGCCATCCATCTTGCCTCCAGCAACTCCAGAATATCCAGAATATCCTGATAAACCTTACTCTTGACTGCCCGTGTGAAAATTGGTGGGCACCCAGAGTTTAGGAAGGAAAACAATAAACTCCGAGTCAGTCATGTGACTGGTGTGAGAACTCAAAACAGTTTATTTATCTTTAAAATCAAAATAGAGGAATATTTTTAAATCAATTCGCAATGCTTTTAAAAATGAGACTACCATAAGGCCTCCCGCACACACACACATGCAAACGTAGAATCGGAGGAGATTTCTCCTTATGATAGTCAAAGATGCTTGATACGCATTTAAACGATCATTTTATATTATTACTAGTGCATAGTGTAGGAAAAATTCATTTCGAAAGTAGAATATAAATCTTAGCCAGCATAGACATTCCGAACTATGCCTACTATAGCTAACTATGTTCAATAGCAGGTTACCGCCACATTCCATAGCAGGTTATACAACTAAAACCGTACAAGTCACGTATTGTTTCTTTGGATTTCCAACGAATGATCAGGCCAAGGAACTTCCCATTGCCACATGAGAATGCCTCTGGATGGACATCCCCGAGAACCAAACTGGATCTCTACCAACACAAGGCCGGGTTACCCCTAACTGAGTAACAACTGACCGAATATGCCATCCCCCGGTCCTTTGGGACCTTTCACCGAGCGCTCGCAATCAATTCACACAATCATAACAAAGTGTTTTCAACATGAGTAAGTATCTGGGCTCCATACCATGATACCACCCTTTTCCAGAAGGAAATGCACACATCCTAAAAGGCGCTACCCCTCATAACCTTGCCGCATCTTTCCTGTTTTGACCATTCACGGGGTGTGAGGCTCGACGAAGTCACGTCCACAAAAAACATACTTTATACAAAAGCCATGCTTTGGGTCACAAATGATCATAGAGATGATCACAAAGATAGACGATCAAATAAACGATCCTATCACAAATAATCAACACAATGATCATTTCAGCATCACTCAGCATGTCACATTACCAAATTGGGAATATATCGCTGATAACTTCAACTATATAACCTCTGAGCTCGTACGTCTCAAAGAAGGGTGTTAAGCTAAAAGAATAAATTCTCCGCCACCAACAGAAATATATTTGAAAGAAATCGGCTTTATATCTCAATTTGTAATGTCAGACATACAATCCATACAAGTCTGTTCCGGGCTCGAACAAAACCGAAGGCACTTCTTATGAAGCCCTTGCAATCCGGGTATTCACAATCCCGATCGAATTTCCCATCACATATGGAGAACTCAATACCGTAGCTACTCGGTGCAGAGTCAATCGACAGGTCATCCTATCGCTTTCGCAAATACCGGGTCTTCAACACCGATCTTCAATGCAATTCACAACGACGTATCACATATTGGGAATGGGTTATACGACCCCATGGTCCTTTCCCGGTTAACCCGAATAGTGAGCGCTTATTCAAAAATAAGTGTGGCATTAAAATTCAAACAATCACATCAATTACCCATTCAAAGGGAAATATTGATAGTCGGTTATTGAACTATCAATTGATATGCATTCATCACCAGATTCCAAATAATTTTCCAAATTATTTACTTTCCAAAATATCTTTGCAAGATATATAATTTTCACATTTCAAAATAAATCAATATTTATTTTTAAACAAGTTCCCCTTCTTTTATAAATTCCATAGTGAATTTATATTTCAAAATATCTATGAATATACGATTTCAATTATTCATTTCAATTTATCTTCAAAAAGATAAATTCTCTAATATTCACTTTGTATTGGAAAAACATTTCCATACTTATTTATTCATAAGTAATTCACAAATTTTATTTATTTTCAACACTTGGAAAATATTCACTATACTTCAATCGAAATTAAGTATATATTTCATTCTTTAAGGAAATCATTCTCTTAAACATATTTATTTGGGCCAAAACGAATGTTGCGTAAAACATTGTTACGACAACCCAAAATCACTAGTATAGGGATTCGAAATTAAAATAGATATATAAATCCCAATACTATACAAAACATTTCCTTTCGGAAATCATTTACTATAACAACAGTGTTATAGTCCACCATTTCCTTTCATTTCTCGAAAACGACTATTTCAACAATAAATGTTGAAATCTATGGTTTCGAATCTCAACACATTTTAAAACATCGTTAGGTTGTTTTAATTCTATTTAAAACATCACATTCAAAACAATTTCTTTAACATATTATTCACTATTCAAAAACGTGAATATACTACGTTAACAAATTTCATCCTTTTATTCATTTTATTTCAAAGGATCATTCACAGTCAAAACGTGAATATAACTCCATTAATAGGTTTCAGCAATTTACTTATCAAAATAAGTCGTTTGCGAATTTATAAAACAACGTTTATAAATCCCTTTTCTATTTATCTTATAAAAACTTCTTTTTTATAAATTCCTTTATTAACCTATTCCAGTTTATAACTCAATTATATACCAAAAATTCACATTATAAGTTAAATGCTTATAAAACGATTATTTTACAAAATCGTTCTTTTAAATATCCCAATTCATAAATCTTATAACTTATAAGATTCATTTAAATCGAAATTCCATTCTTCAATTAACCTTTCAAATTTTATAAACCTACTGCTTATAAAATTCCATTTATAACTTTACCGTTTATAATTCTATAAATTTCATTCAATTATGAAATTCATTTTCACTTCATTCAAACACTTATAAAAACTCGTTTTATAATGTCTATATTTCAATTTATAAATATCCATTTATAAATCTCTTAATATAAATCAATTTATATTATTCTTTAAAACTTCTTTAATCTCGTTTATTATTTCACCATTTTGATTCATAAAATAATTAAATTTTATAAATCCTATATTTAAACTTTTCACAATAATTCTAAAATCCTGATTAAACTATTTTATAAAATCGTTAGCATCATATTCTCAAAAATCAGTTTTTAACTATTTTTCTCAAAAATCATAATTTTTATAACTTTAAAAATTATAACGTTTATTTATTTAAAATAAATCAATTTCCAAAAATATTTTATAAACGTATACTTTCAAAAATCACTTTAAAAATCATTTTAAAATTCCAAATTTGGTCCAATGATGCTACACACCAAATAGTCAATCACGACTACAACGATATCATATATCGATATGATAATCCATCAAATATCAAAATATCTGAAATCAAATAAATACTGTTGAGAAATCCAGTTGGATCCCTCCAACCTGTTTCCTGCATTCACAAACATTAGCACAATACCAATTTCGCTCCAGTACGAAATTATCGCGGTATATGGGATTTAAAATATTATCCGCTTAATAGACGGCGCAATAGGGTCTCATCCGCTAAACAAAAAAAATGTGGGAAATCAATAACTCCAATATATACATATGCCAATATATATATATTGCTATTATATATAATACCAATTTCACTGTTTATGAAGTATTCGCGGTATATGTTTTTAATAAATAACATCCGCTTACTAACGGCGTATAATGTCTATTTTAACAATCAATAGATACAATTATCATTCAAACATGCATTCAAATATTTTAAATCTAACTATTTAAAATAAAATCGAAACTGATTCGATTGAGTGAGAAGTTCTCACCTTGATTTTAAATTCCGTTTTAGCGATTTATTTCGAATAAAATTAAACGGACGTTTAATTTTACCCAAAATTCTCACTAACTCCAAACGACTCCAAACAAACTCCATCGCGTAGTGCTCGTCCATACGATTCCAACGCAACTGGTTTCGCGCGTTTTCGACCTCGTATGAAAAAGTTATTGATTTTACAAGTTTACACGATTTTAACTATGAATTTACAACAAAATTTATAATTATTTTAAACCTAACCATCCACAGCCCTTAGATCCAACTTCTCCTCATCTGGACCGTCCCCCTCTATTTCTTCCCCAACGCATATTTGCTCCCAGGCAACAACGAAGAAACCGAACCCATATTCCATGATTAGGGTTTAATTATACTCCATCAATACTCGATGAAACTCGGTCAAACCACTTGCAATTCGAAGCTCTCCACCACAACCATGCTCGGCCATAAGCATGTGGAGCTCGGCCCCCTAGGTTGCACGCATCACGAGGAGGAACGGCCCACGCACGCGGCTCCATATCTCCCCCATCGTCGCTCCAAACACGATCTCCACCGTTGAACTTGTAGATCTTGATGTCCTCTTCAATTCTCTAGTTGAAACCTAAGGCTAATTGTCGACGGATTTGGAGAAATCGAGGGAGGAAGGAGAAGCATTCTCAGCCTTTGGTTCTGGAGACGGCGGCTAGGGTTATAAATTAGGGTTTTATTATTTTTTTCTAATTTATGAAGGTGTTGGTCTCTATTTATAGAAAAAATTCGAACACTATTCATCCGGAAATTCCGAACTCCGATTTACGCGCCGAAACTGACGTTCCTAGGGTTTATCCCGCGTTCCGGACACAATGGAACAGGTTTCGGAAGCTAATTCGGACATCTGTGCGAGTTATGGCAATAAACGTTCAATTTAAATTAAACCGATTTAAACGATTTTCTAGGCGTTTTAATTTGTACCGGACAAACGGTAAATCCAATTGACACGAAATTTGAAACCTTACAATAATATCACATTACGTATCCGATGAAACTAGTTTCGTCGAAATCCGAGACTTTTTGAAAAATGGCTATTTTAACTCGCCAAATTAATATTAAAAACAATTCGATGCGTTTCGAGCTGCCACGATCAAACGATAGCTCCGATTGACACGAAATTTGAAATCCGGTATAAATAACTATTACAGATCCAATGGAACCGGTTTCGTTCAATTCTGAGACTGTTGAAAAATTGGCTATTTTCACTAGTCGATTAAATATTAAAATATTCAATTTTCACAAATTAACTTTTAATTCGATTTTAAAAGTTCTAAAATATCATTCTAACTTCAATATGATAAAATAAAATTTTACAAATCATTTTCAATCATATTTAACTCAATTTTCAATTATTTCCATAATTTAACGTATTAAATTATCGATTTAATTATTCAATTAAATCCAATAAATCGAAATAAAATTTATTCGACTTATAAATTTCACATATTAATATTTAAAATTAATTAAATATTCATATTTTAATAAATTAAAATTCTGGGTCGTTACAAAAACAACGTAGCAAGCCCTTCGAAATTCATTATAAAACTCTTTCTAAAAACATATGTATCGACTAAGTTGAAAGCTTAGTAAAACAAAGGCAGGCACTTAACTTTTAAAAACAAACTAAGATATTGACTCCATCAGAAGCATGCTTTCGACCATACCTTTCGCCTTTCTCCAATCGACTATGTACCACTTAGATGATGCCCTGTGTGTTGGTTAAGGCTTAATGGGGTTTCGACTTTTTCGAAAAGATAAGGGGCAAAAGGTACCCTTAATAGAGGCGGAACCTTTTTTTCTACGTTAAATGTCAAATTAAGCAATTTATATCAACTAACCTGCAGACGTGTAAACTTCTTATTAGTTTCCTTAACTTTTCCCAAGCTTTTCAAAACTAACCGCCTTATTATGTTGGATAAGTATCAAGCTTAGAATTTTATACATAAACCCTTCCATTGCAAATACGATTAAATCATTTAGGTCCTCTTCTCAAACTAAATTCTCAATATATTTTTTGAAATAAATTTATAAACCCAACGTGTTATATTTTCATTTAAAAATTTATAATAATCTTTCCGAAGCTTGAAAAATTATCAAACTTAAAACCCAACTCCAAAATTATATTTTGAATGACATATAATTTTTCCATGGTATATAAACATTAATATCACATGGTTTTGGTCTACAACCGTGTGAACAATCATTTAAACAATCTTATTTAAATTTAAACAAACCATAATTCAAGCATATCATCATCAAACATCATATATTCAGCAAATAGAGATGGAAATTTTTATTCACCTTAATCTTTGATAAAGAAAGTGGATTGAGATGAGTTTGATTCCCCTCTTTAATCCTTTAACTTTTTCCTTGAATATCTTCTTCTTTTCTTTCAATTAATGGCCGACCTTCTTTCTTTTGCTCACATTTATTATTTGTGAAAAAGTGATAATGAATGTGAATGGCTTAGGGGACACATATATATAAGGGTGAAAGTCATGGAGGCTAATATCTATAATGCCTTTATATAATTATTTAGTCTATAAACCATTCTTTAAGCCTATTTTTATTAACAAACATGGCCACTTAAATTTATTCGAATCTCATTCCCCTTATCACTTAACATTTACATTATTATATTCAATTTATCTAATTAAATATCCTAAGTAATGTTATTTAAAAGTTAGGAATGTTACATGGTGGAAGTGGATTGGCTGGGCGTGGGATATGGGAGATTCGGTGTTGATTTTTTGATTTTCATGGTGCCAAGAGTGTTCGTTGTTTGGGCAGTTCATTGTTGTGGTTGTGGCTGTATTTATTGGTTTGTGGATTGAATGAGATGGTCGTGGATGATTTTGTTTACTATATGGTGATGAATCTTTGAATTGCAGGTTTGGGAGAAGGAGGATGGTTGAGGATAGTAGGGCAGTGGAAGTTAATGCTGGATCTGATTGAACAGTTCGGCGCTGGCGCTGGGTTGTTTTGTATCGGGAGATGTTATGTTTGATGTACAAAAAGTGGAAGTTTACAAATTGCAAGTTTGGGAGGAAGTTGTAGGCAGTGAGGGAGTGTGGTGATTGAAGCCTGGAAGGTGTTGTGATAGCATATTTATGTTAAGAGATTGGGGAGGCAGCGAGTATTTGTGTCATGGTTTTTGGTTGCATTGATAAATTGTAACAACAAGTAAACACATAACGCAGAAAACAAATGCAATTTTTTAAAAACAAAACTTACACTAACAAATAATTCGAAGAGTAAAATAAAATCAAATTGCTTTCCCTAGAAACGACGCCAAAAACTTATTTGGATTGATTTTCGATCAATTAAAAAACTATCAAATTTAATAAAATTAAAACGGCAAGCGCACAACGTACAATTGTAGTACATATGCAAGTATGAGTCGATCTAACAAAGAAAGCAAAATTTTCGAATTCACTCAATTAAATTGCACCAAGAATTTGAAAACGCATTAACTAAAAAGTATAAAAAAAACTTAAGAAAAATAGGAATAAAATGTTATACCGCATTTTGGCAAGGCCACGACACCAAGAAATTAGCTGGAAACCAAAGAAAGATCGTCTCGAAGATCGGTTATGCATAGGTCTACTATGGATACTAGAAAGTTTTGCTCGAGTTCGGATCGAGCTACAATTGATATGACACGACAAGCAAAGAAATAAAAGTCAATATTCCCAATTTGAAGTCAAGCGGAGTTCGTATGCACAAGATATTGATCGATCAATCTCAAGGGAATCAACATCATTTGAATCCATGCTAGTCCTTATCAATCCCTTTAGAAGACCTCCTTCGTATCCACCAACCGACCATTGGTTCGTATCCATCGAATGTGCATTTCTCAGTATCCATCAAGCTCACCCTACCTCGTATCCATCATGGCCAATAACAGTTTGCATCCATAAAGTGAACAATAGTTCATACCTATGAAAGAACTCCAATTCGTATCCATCAATTGACAACATTTTGTATCGCTCGTCAATCGATATGAAAAGCTTGAGCCTATATCGATGCGAATGGGTGTATAAACGGTCAATACGAATTGGTCACAAACAAGCAATATGAAACAATCGATACAGAAGGAATATGTTTGATCGATAGGAGCAAGAAGCACGTTCAAGAGGAAGACTCGGTCACTTGGCATGAAAAGTAGATCGATCCTAAAATATAGCGCCACGTCATCTGGTCGACACATGTCAACATGGATATGAACACCATCGATTGAAATACAAATCGATACAAACTCAATAATGCAGTACAAATCCAAACTTGTATCGATCATATTTCGAAATCTACAAGTCCAAATGCCACCAAATTTTCACAGGAGCTTGCGTACCACCTTGAGAATGTTCATGATCAATCTCGACCCCAAAAGACCAAATTTGGATCGATATGATTTTCATACGTATCGATCATGGGTCGATCCCAAACGTCCAAGGATTGATCACGTGCGCCCACCCACGTGAGAGAAGAAGTGTCCCAAAATTTGAGTTGGATATTCTCAGCCTACACCCCTATAAATAGCAGTACAAGTCCTTCAGAAAAGGGGCTTTTGACTGTGGAACTCCGATACTCTACTGAAATCTTCATTGTACCTTGAGTGTTCTATTGCAAACCATTATAATCAGTGAGAGTTATTAATAAACCACAAACTTTCTCTAATGGACATAGGCTACAATGTTGAACCACTCTAAATCTTTGTGTTTTCATACTTCTGTTTGTCTATTTTGGTGTGTTTGTTAGATCTACCTCATTTTCCATTTATATTCTTTACTTTATTCTCTTCAAACATGCCTGGAGAGTGTTGTGCCCAATTTTGGTGCAAACACTTTGGTACTTTCACTGAGAAAACCCAGCTTTCGCCTACTCTTTAGATCTACTACCATCGTTAGATTGCAAGAAACTAAGGAGAGGATCCAGATCTCACAACCAGTAGTTCTTCCATCCTATTCAGATTGCATCAAATCTAGGAGAGAGCTACATCATTCACCATGATTACTACAAGGACTGCCTCAACCGCTGTAGAAAAAGAAAGAAGAGATAGACAAAACCCTGTGCAACTACCCGCCATAGGCCAGTACACAAGTGGACCTTCAGATCTTCAAGGCCTGTCATCAAGGAGGAGTTCCAGATATTGATGCAAGAACTGACCCAAAACCGCCAGCAGCTTACCCAGTAGATCCGTGCCAACACGGAGTTAACCAACCAACTGAATCTGGAAAGACGAAGAAGATCCAAGTAGGATCAAGATTCCTACTCATCCAATGTGAGCTCAGCTTCCTCCGATTACCATCACAGATCCACACGTCCACGATTGGATGGAAGGTACGTGCAAGCTCTCAGGCATCAATGCACTATGCATCTTAGATAAGCAGGAACTCATCCATCTGTTAGTCACCAGGCAGAACGCTCCTCCCAAGGAGGGGCAATTCCTTATCACATTAATGATAACTGTGCCGCTGCCGTTGACTTGGAAGCTAATAATCAAGACCAAACAGATCCGAACCTTCGTCAATGCAATCGTACTCCTGAACCCTACGTGCCTGAAAATCTGGAGCCAAGAAGGCGAGTTATGGACCGTTGACCATGCCCGGGCCATCCTCGCATTGTCAAACCCGACCAAACCTTGGCCCAGCATGCTCAGAATGTCCAGATGCCAAACATCCCGACCATGATTTGTCAAATGATTCGCAAAAGCCAGGGCCTCTCTAATGACGACTGGGGAATCTTCTCGAGTCATACACCTTTCAAAAATGACATCCTTTATGCTGAGCTGCCCCGTCGATTCAGAATTCCAACTTTACCTGTTTACGAAGGGTGTTCGGACCCTAACCAACACATTTTGAAGTATGAATGGCCGATGAATTCCGCACGCGCTATAGATGCAGTCAAATGTAGAATTTTTCCTATCTCCCTTGAGAGTATTGCAACCATGTGGTTTACTCGCCTATGGCCTCGATCCATTTCATGCTTTGATCAGTTAGCTATAAAATTCATCGAATAGTTTCGTATGCACGTTACAAGACCTAAGCATGTTAACACCATATCTAGCATCTCTTAGGCTCTGAAAGAGATGCTCAAGCATTATCTGGAAAGTTTCCATACCGCTTGTGTGAAGATTAGTAACCCTAACGATAATTCCATATTGATGGCACTGACTAAAGGGATCGATCCTGATTCCAAATTTGACAACCGGTTGGCTGGGAAACCCCCCACATCGTTGGACCGTTTCTACTCTAAAGCGGCCCAGTTCTCAAAAAGAGAAGATGGTAAACATCCAGTAAGAAGGATGATGTGGGGCCCAATGTGGAAGGCATTCAAAGTAATGTCGCGTTGAAGCAAACCGGCGAGATTTCCGATAAAGCGTAGTTAAATATACAGAATAAGCAGAATCAGTAGAAAGGCGATGAAAGTCAGCGTAAGAAGCGAGATCAAAATTGCGGACCGCAACGTAGGGCTCCTATGATTGACACCTATACTCTTTTAAATACATCCTTAGAGAATGTGTACCTGTAGACTGGTAATACTGGCCAATATAAGAAGCTTACTCTGAAGCAGTCATCCGAAAAGCAGATTCAGACTGAAAAATTCTACATATTCCATGATTGCTATGGTCACAATACCAATGAATGTTGCTCTTTATAGGACATTATTGAGAAGCTAATCCATGAGAGAAGGTTGGAACAATTCGTCTGGGGGACACAGATTGGAGGTGCGGGCCCATCTAATCAGAATTAAGTACAGAATCAGGTTAGACCGAAGGAATCTGCGCATATTGGCAGGAGGTTAGTTATTAACACAGTTAGTGGTGGTCCTCATCCAGCCGATTGATGCTGGAAGGAAATGGAGTCATACGCCAGCTCGGTTATGCATGCGAGCTTTGAGTATCAGCTCAGATAGGTCTTGCTTGGATGAAGAGCATCTTAGTGGACAATGGAAGCTCCGTGAATATTCTTTTCAAGCGAGCGTACGATCAAATAAAGATGGAAGCGAAGGACTTGAAGCCATGTCAGTCTCGCATACATGGCTTCAATGGAAGTGGAACCATATCCATTAAGACTGTGGAATTACTAGTGTATTGGCAGTCAGAGATCGCCGGAGAGCCCGGATGCTATAGTTCATTGTGTTGGATATCAATTCTCCATATAATGCTTTCTTGGGCCAACGGGCCCTGGCAGTATACAGGGCAGCTATTGCCCTTTGGTATTTAACTCTTAAGTTCCCCTTTGACAATGGGGTTGGGGTTGTTTAAGGAGATCAGGCGGTTGGGCGCTTCTATTATGTTGCTGAGCTATGGGAGGCACAATGGAAATATAAGGGCAAGGACGTAGAGGAATCTCTCTACATCTATTTACCAACAATTGACAGCTAACGCCTGGGCCTATGCCCGGGCGTCACAACCAGTTCCTAGAGGATCTAGATCCATGATATGGTGGTAATGAAGAGAAAGTCAAAGACAGTCAGGCTTCCGTGGCAAAGCTGATAATCGATTTCCAATGATGATGATGACGACTCCAAAATGATAAAGGTTGGGTCTCAGCTAAGCCAACAAATGAGAGAGGAATTGGTTGAATTTCTCCGAGAAAACCTCGACATGTTTGCCTGGACGTACACAAACATGTGTAGGATCTTGTCAGACGTTGCGAGCCAGGCATTGAATATTGACCCACAGCATGTCCCGGTCAAGCAGAAAAGGCGCAGTATGGATCTTGAGAGATTTGCCACCCTGAAAGAAGAGGTGGATAAACTCAAGATGAACGGGTTCATCCGAGATGAATTATATCCAGAGTGGGTATCTAACCCGGTACTAGTCGGGAAATCTATCGGGAAGTGGAGGACTTGTGTCGAGTACTTTGATTTAAATAAAGCATGCCCAAGGAAAATTTTCCACTTCCCAGAATTGATCAGCTAGTAGATTCAACGGCTGGACGTGAGCTCTTATCCTTCATGGATGCATACTCTGGCTATAATCAGATACCGATGCACCTACCCGATTAGGAGCACACCAGCTTTGTCCGAATCTAAGACTCTATTACTATAAGGTGATGTCGTTTGGACTCAAGAACGCTGGAGCAACATACCAATGGCTAGTCAATCAAATGTTCGCCAACCAGATCGGGAAAACTAGGGAGGTGTACGTGGATGATATGCTTGTAAAGTCATGATGCTCCATCAATCATGTCAGAGACCTGGAAACAATGTTCAACATCCTCCGAGAGTACCGAATGAAGCTCAACCGCTGAAGTGCCACTTTGGGGTCACATCCAAAAAGTTCCTTGGATTCATTATCAATGCTTGAGGAATTGAAGCCAATCCTGAAAAGATCTGGGCCATTCAGAATCTCAATTCTCTCAGAACTAAAAAGCAAGTATAAAGCCTTAATGGGAAGATAGCAGCATTGAGAAAATTCATCTCCAAATCAAGTGACAAATGCATTCCCTTCTTCGATCCAATCAGTAAAGGAAAGCGGAACACTGAATGGACCGAGGAGTGTTAAGGCGCATTTTGAGCACTTGTTCAACACCTGGATATGCCACCTATTTTGTCAAAGCCAATTGATCATGAGAGACTATACATCTATCTGGCAGTTTCAGAAAACGTAATCAGTACTGCATTAGTTCGGAAGGAGGATTGGATACAACGACCGGTCTATCACATTAGCAAACGATTAACCAGGGCAGAGAGGAACTATCCGAAGTCGGAGAAGCTGGCTTACTACCTCGTCGTTGCCTCGAGAAAGCTCATACTTACTTTCAGGCCCATCCGATCACAGTCTACACCGACAAGTCGTTATGACAGGTCCTCAAGCGGCCTGAGATGTTTGGCAGGTTACTCAAATAGAACATCGATTTAAGTCAGTTCGATATTGCTTATACACTGAGATGGGCCATCCAAGGACAAGTTCTAGTGGACTTCATCGTTGAATTCACTATTCCAAAGGACTTGTCCGAAACCAGTGAATCTCCCAAATACATATGGAAGCTATGCACAGATGGCATATTGAACAACTACTGCTCAGGTGCTTGAGTTGTATTTGAAACCCCAGAAGGTCGATCCATATGTTATGCTTTGAAGTTTGATTTTCGTGTGACCAATAATGAGGATGAGGATGAAGCTTTACTCACGGGATTCAGGATCATGGGAGATTTGAGAATTATCGCTGTGGTGATTTACTGCAATTCACAATCGGCCATACACCAAGTGTAAGGAGAATACCGGGCTAAAGACCGGAGGCTTGCTGCTTACCTCACTTGGTTCTAAGAAGTATTGAATCAGTTCGACTATTATGCCATCTAATGCATACCCCGAGAGCGCAATCAAAAGGCCGATTCTTTAGCAAAACTGGCCAGCACTGGTGAAACATAGCAAATGGGATCGTCCTTTTTGAGACACTTACCTCTCTAAGTATCGATCGGATGGAGATAGAATAGGTGCATGAAGCCACACCCGAGAAGGAGTCATGGATGGCCCCTTTTAGAAACTATCTTAAGTATGGAGCTTTGCCCGAGCGCAGGAGTAGGAAAAGACAAGTTCTTCGGAAAGCTTCATGATTATTATCCAGAATAGAGCCATGTACCGGAAAGGATCTCCATTCCTTTACTCCGGTCTATCGCCGGTGATGAAATCAAAAGAGTGTTACAAAATATGCATGAGGGAGGATGCGATGATCATACTAGGAGGCAAGCCCCTGCTAAGAAGATACTTTGATATGTCTCCAGTTCCTCCCCTACCCAATCGGCTGGTCGACCAACACTTGATCCGTTTGAGCAACACATTGGTTATGATACGGAAAACCCTAACCTCGACATTCATGTTCTATCTCCCATTCCAGAGGGTGAGAATCCTCGGATGGTTGAGAGTCGACAAGAAACTGGTAAATAACTCTTCTTATTAAAGTTCAAAGAGTCGTCGTTTTCGGCGTGAGTTCATTATATTCTAACGTTTGTCTCTTGTGATTTTACGTAGGTTGCTCTAACCCCGAGCCTTCTTCGAGGAGCGATGACGCCAAGGAGGAGAAGGAGAAGGTGAGCAAGGCTATTTAAGCGAGAGAGACTCCCGACCCTGATGCTCAAGTGATTGAGGCACTTGATGAGGACAATTCCGAAACATCGTCTCTCGTCGAAGAAGTTATGAAATTGAGATTACATGCGCCTCTGGAGACACTTTAAAAATAAGCATGAAGGAGCAACTCACAAAGCAGAAGAAAAAGAAAGCTGAAATCAAAGTCGAACCCCATGTTATGGATCTAAATGATCCTATGAACAGGACTTTGAAAGTCATTCTCCCTGGTGTGTAAGCCACTAGAAGTCCCTCGTCCTCCCTCGGATGTTACTTACCCATCTAGCAAGGCATCCAAGCGAAAAAGTGTGGGGGAGGAATCGTCAAAGAAAAGGAGGGAGGAAAAGGAACCGAGGAAATCGAAGAAGTAACTGTTACACTCGTTCAACGAGAGTTAGCCTAGATTATATAACTATTTCAATTTATTTTCATAGTCAATGTAGATAGACTTTTGACTCCGAGTTTTGGAGGAGTTATAATAGAATCTCATTTTGGATTAATAAATGAAATTTAGTTCCATTGTCTTTCAAACGACTTTTATTGTTTAACATACTATATAACTGTGGTCGAGACCAAAAATCTTATGAGTTACATAAATTCCAATTCACTTCCATATGGCTCAGAGATTTTCTGGAAATCGTGAGTACTCTATTTCATGCTATGGGTACTTAGAATATTTTTGGTCTGCACTGGGGGACTTGTAGATTTCGAATCGTTTATATTCTAGTCCGCACTCTGGGGACTTAAAGTACTCCAGTCCGCACTCCGGGGACTTGGAGATTTTGAGTCCGTTATACTCTAGTTCGCACTCTGGGGACTCAGAGTGCTCCAGTTCGCACTCTGAGGACTTGGAGATTTAAAGTCATTTATACTCTAGTCAGCACTCTAGGGACTCAGAGTACTCCAGTCCGCACTCTGGGGACTTGGAGATTTTAATTCGTTTACACTCTAGTCTGCACTCTGGGGACTCAGAGTACTCCAGTCCACACTCTAGGGACTTGGAGATTTTAAGTCGTTTATAATTTAGTCCGCACCCTGGGGACTTAGAGTAGTCCAGTCTGCACACTGGAGACTTGGAGATTTTAAGTTGTTTATACTCTAATCCGCACTCTGGTAAAGTACTCCAGTCTACACTTTAGGGACTTGGAGATTTTAAGTCGTTTATACTCTAACCCGCACTCTGGGGACTCAAAGTACTCTAGTCCGCACTCCGGGGACTTGGATATTTTGAGCCGTTTATACTCTAATTTGCACTCTAGGGACTCAGAGTACTCCAGTCCGCACTCTGGGGACTTGGAGATTTTAAGTCGTTTATACTCTAGTCCGCACTCTGGAGACTCAGAGTACTCCAGTCCGCACTCTGGAGACTTGGAGATTTATAGTCGTTTATACTTTAGTCCGTACTCTAGGGACTTAGAGTACTCCAGTCCGTACTCTGGGGACTTAGAGATTTTAAGTCGTTTATACACTAGTCCGCACTTTGGGGGCTCAGAGTACTCCAGTCCGCACTCTAGGGACTTGGAGATTTTAAGTCGTTGATAATCTAGTCCGCATTCTGGGGACACAAAGTACTCTAGTCCACACTTTAGGGACTTGGAGATTTTAAGTCGTTTATGCGCGTTTGTATGTCAGACAGAATAATGTAACTCTAGTTTTTGCCATAGAATTACGATACATGGAAACATCAATAATTCATGGAAAAGATGGCTTCAAGCTTTTATTAATGAAAACAAGCTAAATTGTCTTATTACATGCTGAAAACTAAGAATCAACGAAATACAAACATATTGAAAATAATCGCAACAAAGATAGAAAAGGAATAGACTAAGTATAATAATGCCGCAGATGCTCGCTATTCCATGCTCGGGGGAGTGTCGCACCATCAACGGTCGCTAGCTTAAAAATTCCCGCTCCAAGCCTCCGTTTAATGACATATGGACCTTCCCATGTGGGATTCAGATGCGACGGGAGCGGGAAAACTCGTTTCAAAACGAGGTCGCCCACATCAATGACTCTTGGCCGGACATTTTCATTATAATATCGAGTGACTTGGTATCTATATGTAGCTGCTCTTAAATCAGCTTCTTTACGTTTTTCATTAATGAAGTCCAGTTATTCCAGCAAAAGATCCTGATACGTCTTGGGGTCATAATGAGTTACCCAATATGACTGAACTTCAAGTTCTACGGGTATAACAGCTTTCGTGTCATATGCCAATGCGAATGGAGTGTGGCCAGTCATGGACTTGTGGGTGGTTCTATAATCCCAAAGTGCTGTTGGAAGTTCATCCACCCACTTGCCTCTAGCCTTTTCCAAACGCATTTTCAATGTGGACTTGATTATTTTGTTCATAGCTTCCACTTGTCCATTTTATTTTGGATGAGCAACTGCTGCAAACCTTTTATCAATGCCATACTTTTGACAAAATTCTTTGAACTATTTACTTTCGAATTGGGTTCCGTTGTCTGTAATGATAGTCCGTGGAAGGCCAAAACGGCATACAATGTTTCTTACAACGAAATTAATGACCTTCTTGATGGTGTTCGTGGCTAAAGTCTCCGATATACCCACGTGGTAAAGTAATCGATCGCGACTATCACATATTTTGCACCACTTTTGGATATGGGTAGAGAACCAATTATATCGATCCCCCACATTGCAAACGGCCAAGGACTAACCATTTGTATGAATTCCGTCGACGGAGCTGTCGGGATTTTTGCATACTTCTGGCATTTGTCACATCTCCTTACGTAGCCTGCAGCATCCCGATTTACAGTTGGCCAATAATATCCATAGCAAAGGATCTTCTTTACTAACACCTGCCCCCCGTATGGTCACCACGTTCTCCTTCATGGACTTCCTTCGGGACTCGTTTTATCTCATTGTGGGCAATGCATTAGAGTAAGGGGGCCCAGAATCCCCTTCGATACATTATTTCGTCCTGCATTATATACCGTGAAGCCTTACGAATACTTGTCGTCTTTCGCTCTTTCTTCCAGGCAAGATCCCGTGTAGCAAGTATTGCTTGAATGGGGTCACCATGATTCCTTCTCGATTTTCGTTTCTAACACGAAAACTATCTCCATCATGTTTATGATCGAAGCAGGTTAGGTTTCGACGGGAACCAATCCCATAGCAATATAACCCGACATCTATGACAAAACCGATGTGTTCTTGGTCTAGAATGTGCATCGGGATTTGATTATATCTCAAGTACGCATGCATAAATGACAGTAACTCATGTCCCGCTGTTGAGTCAACCAGCTGGTGAATCATAGGTAAAGGAAAAGTATCCTTGCGGCATGCTTTGTTCAGATAGAAGTAATCTACGCAAGTTCTCTACTTTCCATTAGCTTTCCTCACTAGCACAGGGTTAGACACCCATTCAGGGTAGAGGGCGTCGTGGACGAACCCATTGGCTTTGAGTTTTCCCACCTCTTCTCTGAGAGCAGCGGACCTCTCTGGGTCCATGCCTCTCCTCTTTAGCTTACTGGTATGTACCTCAGGTCTTTGTTCAATATATGACTCGTTATAGAGGGAGAAATCACGCATATATCAAAATGCGTCCAAGCGAAAACATCCAGATACGCTCGGAGGAAATCAGTAAGATCTTCGGCCATCGAGGGGTCGAGTTGTGATCCTTTCTTAAGGACTCGCTATGGGTCATCTCGGCTGACTGGAATGTCAATTGTCAGTTCAGCCAGTGTCGCTTTTGCTTCCCTGGGTTCCCCATCATCATCTCTCGAAACTATGTCTCTATAGATCCGAGAATATTGCCCGAGCCAAGGCTTGGGCACTACTTGTCAATTGTCCATACTATGGATGCAGAAGGAGCTGTCTGCAACATTTCCTTTCTCTCTCCATTGGGCCTCTCTCATCTTAGTCACATAACATGCGCGACCGGTTGCCTGATCGCCATGCACCACACCAACTCCTTTGTATGTCAGAAATTTCAAACTCAAATACCACAGGGCCAAAGCTGCCCTGAACTCTGCCAGGGCCGGTCGACCCAAAAACACATTATATGGAGAATCAACATCCAACACTACGAAAGGTAGGATTCACACCCTACTACGCTCACCTTGTCCTAGTTCAACTGGCAATTCAACATATCCCACTACATCAGTCTTTGCACCATCTTTCAAATCCTTTATCTCCATCTTCATTTGGTCGTATGCCTTTTTGTAGATGATGTTAACAGAACTTCCACAATCAGTTAAATTCTCTTCACATATGCTGGCCCGATTGTCGTGGATATGACCATCAGGTCAACGGTAGGAGCCTCCACTTTGTCAGCATCTCGACTCCTAGACACCATATCGTCTGTCATCATGCGTTGCTGTTTAGCAAGGTTCCCATCCTCCACATTCGAATAACACTCATAATCTACATGCCTTAAGGAGTTAGCATACCGCTCCATTTCCTGCCAGTTCTTGTCTGCGGGATGAGGTCCACTGACTATAGTGTTTATGTCAAGTCTACCAACAGTTGGGGCAGGTTCCTCTAGATGGCATGGGGTTGGCCCGTATCCATGGTCCGATGTTCCTTGCCTACCTTCCTGTGGGTTCTTTACAAACTCCTGCGATTTTTTCTGTCTCATCAGCTTTTCTATGGCAATGTGGAGGTGTCTACATTCCTCTGTATTGTGCCCGTAAGTGTCATGGAAGTGGCAGTACTTCCCAGTCCGTTTTTGTTCCTCTGTTGACTCCTTTGGGCGTGGCTTTCTGTATTGGATAGTATTACAAGTTGACAGGTACATATTCTTGAGAGATTCATTCAGAGGAGTATATTCGTTGTAAGTGGGAATTCTTTACTTCCATTTCCCTGTTTCCCTTTTCTTTCGGGATTTCCTCCTCCGAACCCTCTAGATTGCCCAAGCTAATTCTGGACATTGACTTGAACCTTTCCTTAATTGTCAATGGACTGTTTACAGCGATGTTGCTTTTCACAGTCTCCTGAATAGGCCCTGATGCCTTATCTCACCTCATCCATCTGGCTTCCTCTCTTCTTATGAATTGATGAGCCTTTGAATAGAAACGCTCCAGCGTAGTTAGAGGCTTTCCTGCCAACCAATCTCCAAACTCTGAATCCGGATCCACTCCTCGCATTACCGCCATCAGAATTGCATGGTCATTAGGGTTGCTAACTTCAGTAGCCGCAACCTGAAATCTCTGCAAGTAC
Organism: Allium cepa; assembly: GCA_030765085.1. Taxonomy (NCBI): domain Eukaryota; kingdom Viridiplantae; phylum Streptophyta; class Magnoliopsida; order Asparagales; family Amaryllidaceae; genus Allium; species Allium cepa. Next base: position 25,854,100 of record CM060939.1, on the reverse strand, counting down.
TCTTTCAATTACTCCCCCGGAGCCTGGATTGCATTAGATAGGGGCATCACGTCCTTGGGACGAGTGGCATGTATCCTGAACTGTTCCACAAATTTCGTCGCCAATTCGTCAAAGGTGGATATAGGCCGTGGGGGAAGTCAAGTGAACCACATAGTGGAAATTCCAGATAAAGTAATTGGGAAGCATCTACACTTGGTCGTGTCATTTGCTCTAGCCAAATCCATCATCCATTTATACCTCATCGCATGTTGTCTGGGATCGGTCTTTGGCTGGGATAGTTGGCATGCTAAAGTTCCTAGGGTCCTCGGCCTTTAGAATAGTATCTGTGAATCGAGTATGAATCCTGCATATTCTCTAATCTTCATTGGTCAAGCCTTGATTCTCTCTCATCAACTGTCTGACCACAGCCGATATGTTCAGGGTTTGTATGGAGGATGGAAGGTTGAACTGTTCTATGGGACCGTTCGGGTTGATGTCTCCTCTGTTGGCGATCTGCCAAAAGTGTATCATGGGGACCGGCTTCATTAGGGTCATGGTGAGCCGGGCGTCCAATTTCCATACATGCTCCAGCTCCTAAGTTTCTCGCTCCAACTTGGATATAGTCTCCAAGATGCAAGTGATCCCTAGTTGATCGATCAGCGGCAACTGCTTGTGTAGTTTTGTTTTGTGGCGTCTATGCTTGGGAGGTTCACCAGATGAAGTCAAGCTATCAGATGAAGAGTAAGGGACATGACTACCTCCAGCATTCTGATGCTGCTGTTAAGTGAGCAGAGCCATAAGATCGGCGTTAGCTTGAATCTGTTCGCCAAGTTGTCTCCTACTTTTCATGAGTTCTCTAATCAGGTCGTTAAACTCCGTCCTAGTGACAACTTCCATATGGCTATGGGCGTCGATGGTCCCCACACCATGATTAACTTGCTAATTGCTAGGTCCTATTTGTTGTATGCTAGCAATCTCGTTGACGTCCGCGTTATGAGAAGCTTATCCGGTACGTGGTCTTCCATAGTATAGTTGTTGATAGAAACTCTGAGTAGAATCAACGGATGTCCTATGAATGACTTGGATCTCCAATGCAGGATTTATTCAATCCAGTAGCTACAAGGCAGATCCTAATTGCCTGAGAGTTCGGTTCTCAGTGAAAGCACCAAAATGTTAGCACCAGAATTTGTTACTAACACCCTTGAGAAAGATTGTATAGAGAGATGAATGAAGAAAGTAAATTAAAACAGAACTGTATGCTAAATTAAATGCAAAAACAAGAACACCAGATATATAGTAGTTCAGCGTAACTGCCTACGTCCACTCTGAGTTTTGATCTTTATTACTTTCACAAGTGATTGATTACAGATACAATCCGTACAATAATGACTTGAGTACAAGTGCTAACCGGAAAGAAAGAGTCTTGAAAGCGGCAGAGTCTCCCCAGTATTCTCGAAAAAAGGTCCCTTTCACTATGCCCATTCCCTTCTATTTATATACGAAGATGGGTTGGACTTCCCTCATGGGCCTAGGAACAAGGTACCTCGGCCCATGGTAAGTAACTTCTATGCGCCGAGCCATAGATGCCAACGGCAATTGCCGAACCACACATCTAGGCTAAACGGCATTCATATACCGAGGGACGAAGGCGCGTCGAATGGCACTTGTATGCCGAACAAGGCATTGCGCTGAGTGAAGAGTGTAGGCCGAATGAGGCTTGTGCCGAACGTGACTTTATGTCGGTCGAGGGGAGATGCCAAACGAGTCATTTATGTCGAGCGAGGCTTCATGCCAAAAGAGGCTTCATGTCCGAATGACCCGAGCGAGGCCCTGTGCCTAGCGACCTTTCTATGCCGAACGAGGCTTCATGCCGAACGACCCTTCCATGTCGAGCGAGGCGTTGTGCCGAGTGACCTTTCTATGTCCAACGACCCTTCCATGTCGAGCGAGGCCTCGTGCCAAGTGACCTTTCTATGCCGAACGAGGCTCCATGCCGACCGACCCTTCCATGCCTAACGAGGCCTTGTGCCGAGCGATCTTTCTATGTTGAATGACATTCGCATGCCGAACGAGAGGAGGTACGCCAAACAAGGCATGTGCCGACCGAGGTATCTATACCGAGCCTCTTGTTACATGGTCAAACAACCGAGTAACATTTATAGATGCATATTCGGCGTACAATCAAATAGCCATGTTAGAGCCAAATTAGGAACATTCTCGCTTTGTGGTAGATAAAGGATTATACTACTACAAAGCCATGTCATTCGGGCTCAGTAACGGGGGTAACCTACCAAAGGCTAGTTAATATGATGTTTGTAGAAAAAATTAGGAAGAACATTGAGGTGTATGTATATGACATGCTGGTTAAGTCCAAGGTAGCATCAAGCATTGTCCAAGATTCAAAGCAAACATTTGGAGTCCTTAGGCAATACAGTATGAAGATAAACCCTCTGAAATGCACCTTGCCATCCAGTTAGGAAAGTTCAGAAGGTAAATAGTAAGTACACATTGCATTGAAGCAAATCCTAAGAAGACTGAGGTAAAAAGAGGGATAGGAATCCCAAAGATGCCAAAAGATAAAGTCTAATGGCAGGGTAGTGGCATTAAGAAGATATATATTCAAAGCAACGGACAAGTGCATTCCATTGTTCGACCAGATAAACAAAGAGCGAAAATTCAAATGGGCCGACGAATGCGAAGCGGCATTTCAAAACCTAAAACATCATCTGGTCAACACACTTATATTATCAAAACCAATGACAGGTAAGGACTTGTACATTTATTTAGCAGTAACAGATTAATCTATTAGTGCTGTAGTGATGCGAGAATACGAAGGGTCCTAAAGACCCATCTACTTCACAAGAAATCGACTATTGGAAGCAAAATAAAATTACTCAATCATTTAAAAGATGTCCTATAACCGAATCCTTATAGCAAGGAAGCCATGGTCCAATTTCCAAATGCATCCCATCACTGTCCTCACAGACAAACCCTTAAGACAGATACTGTGGAAGCTTGAGACGTCAGGTCGCCTATTGAAATAAGCGATGGAGCTTAGTCCGTACGACATCACCTATTGTCTAAGGAAGGCAATCAAAGGCCAGGCAATCATAGATTTTCATCGTAGAGTGCACTTTACTAGTAGAACTCTGATCAGGAGAAGAACTAAACACCCCATAGTTCTGGCAGTTGTTCGTAGATGGAGCATCAAATGAGAAAGGGCTATGAATTGGGTATGTGCCGATCCAAATAGGCAGAAGCCGCATGAAGCATTGAAGGTTGGTTTCAAAGCAAACAAAAATATGGCTGATTATGAGGCTTTACTCCCAGGCCTAAGAATGGCCCAAGTAATAAAGGTAACCCAATTAAAATTCATAATGATTCTGAATTAGTTGTGAACCAAGTGCACGCCAATTACTAAGCAAAGGAACCAGCCTTAACCAAATATGTGGAAACATCTAAGAAATTATTAGAGCAATTCAAACAATTTGGGATAGAACAAATCCCATGTGAAAACCACTCATCTACTGAATCCTTAGAAAAACATGTTAGTACTGAAGTGGCTAATGAATTAACGACATTAATAATTGGGCATCAGGCAGAACCAAGTATAATGGAAGAAAATCAGATACTGGTCCTAATCCAGTCCCAACGGGTCGCTATTTAAAGAATACAAGACCAGGAATCAATGGAGAACTAAGAGCAACCCTCAGTTGAACCCTTACCTCAACATACTGAGGAGAACAACTGAATGACCCCCATCAACCAATTTCTGCAAAACGGAGCCTTACCCCCAAACCGAAACACAGCCTAAAAAATAAGATACCACGCTCCGTAGTACGCCTTCTTTGATGGCACATTATATAAGAGAGGGTATTCAACCCCTTATCTTAGGTGTATTTCCAAAGGAGAGGGGGCACGGGTCATGAAGGAAATACATAAGGGCCAATGCAGAGGTCACTCAGGGGAAACAAGTTAGTAAAAATAGTACCATGGCACAATTACTATTGGTCTATTACACTTTAGGATGCAAAGGAATTTGTAAGGAAGTGAGATAGGTGCTAGCGGTTTGCAAGTATCCCCAGGTAGCCATCCTATGAGTTTATCTCACTTGCAAGCCCATGGTCGCTCGACAGATGGAGCATAGATCTAATAGGACCACTTCCACTGTCAAAAGAAGGTGCTAAAAATCTCATAGTGGCAATAGAGTGCTTCACCAAATGGGTAGACGTAAAACATCTATCCACGATCACTATGAAGAAGATAGTCACTTTCACGGTGAGGAACATAATCACTAGATACAGAATCCACCACAACATCATTTCAGACAATGGCACCCAGTTTGAAAGTAAAGAGTTACTGCGCTTTGTGAAAAGAATGAAAAATTAAAAAAATTCTCTTTAGTCGCTCACCGACAAGCAAATGGGAAGTTAGAAGCTACAAATAAAACCATTAAGAAGCTATTTAAGAAAAGGCTGCAAAAAGCCTAAATGAAAGTGGGCAGAACAGCTATCTTTAGTCATGTGGGCCTACCAAACTTCAAACAGATCTCCAACAGGCTATACTCCATTTTCACTAACATACTGATATAAGGCTATGCTCCCTGTCGAAGTAGAAGTCCCATCACATAGAAGTATATCATATACATCAGAAAAGCATAATAAATTGAAGGAAACTGCCTTAGATCTCATTCAAGAAAGAAGGGATGAGGTAGCGCTAGTATTAGCCTTATATCAAAAAAGAATGGAAAAAAATTATGTGCCAGGCTCAATGTAAGAAACTTCTATGATGGGGACTTGGAACTATGAAGAGTAATGCCCAACACAAAGGAGCCAGCAGATGGAGCATTGGGTCCGAATTGGGAAGGTCTGTTAGTCATAACAGAATTCTTATTTAGTGGGGCATATTGACTATCAAGACTTGATGGCAGTCTTGCTCCAAGTACCTAGAACTTAAAGCACATTAGACCTTACTTTGTACAACCTGCATTGCTTATGTAATGTACATTGTAATTATTTTTTTTTGGCATGGCCGACGGTTTTATAGTGGACCGACCACTTTTATTACGAAAGTAATAAAGTTGAAGTACAGGAGTAAGGCAAAGACACCTTAACTACAAAATGTAAAGACAAATACAGAACAGGAGCATGACAGATACGTCACATCTACTATAAATAAATAACACCGCTAGTTCTCCTCAGCTGAGGAAGAAACAGTCGCACCCTCATCTTCCTTGGAAGAAATCATAGGTCCACCATCCAGACGTCCAATAAAGGGGCGAAAAAGAACAGCAAGGGAAGGGTCATAACAGTCACTGCAAGAAGAGTAGACAAAAGATCGTTCCCAGTCAGGGTCAGCAAGAATCTCAGAATTCGACATAGCATATGCACCGTCCTCGTCAAGTACCAAGGAATCACCAGAAATGCAATAGAAAAGACATCGAAGATCCAGTAAATCATCAGATATATATCGAAAATATGTGTTAACCACTGGATTGTATCTCATATCAGTACGACAATCAACCCAAGAGAGCTCAGACTTGACCCAAACAACGAGAGACGGATAGAGGATCGGAGCCAAAGGGGGAGCGGGAGGAACAGTACCAAGATCCGGGGAAACAGGAGGCACTAAGGAAGGGGGAGAATCAGAGACAGCAGCTTCAAGAGAGGCCTTGGGAACCCATTTCCTAAGGGGAGGACGGGGCAGTGGAATTTTAGGAGCAGCAGCAGGAACCTCAGAGCGCACGCATACAGCATCAGTATGACCGAAGGAATGACAAGAGGAACAAATATCAGGGACCCATCCATAACGTACACGAACATTGGCCACATGACCAACAGCTAGCTGAACAGGTATAGAGGTGGGAAGAGGCTTGTCGGGAGTAATCTCAATCAAGGCTTTGGCGAAAACAAGCTTGTCACGCGCAACCGTATTAGTATCAAAGCATTTCAATTTTCCAATATTGCACGCAAGCCAATTCAAGCCAAGCAACGGCTGTAAAGCAGAGGGAATTTGGGAAAAATAAACCCAAACAGGGACCGAAAAAACTTGCTCACGAACACTTGCTATCGTCGGCGACCAGGGGGTAAGTATAAAAGGTTGGCCGTCAAAAAAGGAGGGTTCAGACTCTAGAACACGTCTACGATCCTCAGGGGAGGAGAACAAAAGATAGTACAAGGAATCGACCAACTTAACTCTAAGACCTCCTTGCAATCTCCAGGCCCTACGACAAACAGCAGCAACATCACGGAATCGATGCTTAGGGTCCAAAAAGAATCCTACAACGTATTCAGACCAAAAATCCATACCCGCTTGCATAACACAGGGGGGCGGGATCATAACTCCATCAACCTCAACAATCTCGAAGTCAACCGGTTCATATACGCCCGCATTTCGGGGCATGGATGTAAAGAGGGAAGACCACGATCTAGGAACCGAAGTGCTAGGGGCAGTAGTACGACATTCCTCACTAGAAACAATGTGCGATGCAGTTTTCACACAAGTTCCAGGCATGACATCATTGAGCACAGGTTCAAAACTAGTATTTGCATTTTGTCGAGCAGGTGGTATGCCAGAATCATTTCCATTAGCATTGAGAGATGGCCTAATCAGAGGAGCCTCAGGTGTGACATCAACAATTACACCAGAACTAACCAACGCGGAGTGTATTAATGTAGGACTGTTACTCAAGGGGAAATCCAAACTAGCATTTTGTCGAGCATGAGGTGTGCCACAGCTAACCACAGAAATGTCGCAAGCCAACGAAGACAAAGATGGAACCGATAGTTCCACACTGCTCTTAGATCTAGTATCGTTAACACAAGAACCCAATACACAACCAATACTTCGGTTGACACACTCAGTAGTTCCAATCGGAGGGAGAAATAAGGGCTCACCTGGAGTTGACGAAGCAGATAACTTATCCGCTAAACCAAATGCCTCCGCAGATGCGTCACACGTTACAGCTAGGGTGGATTGCGATACCAGCGATCCCGAGGCAAGAATACCCTTAAAGCGACTGGGAAGAGATTCGACATTCATAGCTGAATTAGGGAGTGACGCAGCAAATTCCAAGGGGGATGGAACGGATGCGCTCACGAAATCTTCACGTAAGCAGGATTGAGTAAAAGGTATCGTTGGAGTCAGAGTGTTAACAGAGAGGGGCGGGAAAACATGGGGCGAAAGCAGGTCAGGGCTAGCACCAACAGCATCAGCCATTGCACTGTACACACGACCAGAGCGCGTGGAAGAGGGGGACAGGAGACGAGAAAGGGAAGAGGGCATGAAGGGGAACAGAGAATGGACGCGAAGGAGGAGGAAAATTAATCGCCTGGAACCAGAATGGACGCCATGCTAATAAATTGAATGTAAATCAACTGAATGTACATTGTAATTATTATTATAAAATAATAATACAGTGAACTGGATGTAGGGATATTAAATGGTTCGAACTAGTATAAAAATCTCTATGTTAATATTCTCTAACATAGCTAAATAATCTGGATGTAGGGATATTAGACAACATGAACCAGTTATCAAAACAAAGCTACTAACAGTGTAACTTGGCTTCTTCGGTCAACTAATGGAACATAGAGAAATTGAATGGCCTAAACCGGTATATAAATATCTCTATGTTAATGCTGCTAACATAACACACTGGACGTATGGATACTAGATAGCCGGAACCAATACAAAAAACCATGCGCGTGATTTAAAAGGATGCACATACATGACCTGACTTCACTGTCAAAACTCATTCTTTCCTATATTGCATAGAAAACCATGCCAAGTGCACGAACAAATAACTTTTTATAGCTCACCACCATCATTTAATAGTTGTATTGATAACACAACATAAGAACGACAATGCAATATCAGAAATGAGAATGGTGACGCTAAACTAAAAAAATCAACTTTTCACAATGCATAGCCATCGTTCGATAGCTATATCGATAGCATAACATATGAACGACAACAGTAATCTCGAAAATTAGAACAGTGCCGCTAGACTAAATAAAAGATTTTTATAGATCATCGTCGTCATTTGATAGTCTTACTAACCAAACAGAATATGAACAACAACGACTTATCCTAAAATAGTGGGACAAACCGTACCAAGCACTCGGCAAAGCTTACATAAAGAAACGTCCAGAAAACAACTCATAGGATGCGAATATCAAGAAGGAGCAAACATAAGTCTACATCGATATGCAATTTCTGTAGTCTTAGGAGGAAAGTGTTATTCTTGAATTTCTCAAACTACGTTAAAAGGGAAATTAAATAACTCACAGAGCCGAGAGAGCTACCCTCTCAATAAAAGTTAAGATGAAAAGAGAAGATGTTGGAGAACTGATACTACGTAGATCACCAACCAGCGGTCTTGAAGCTTGATCCAACCAAAAGAACTATATCCAAAAAGTAGGAAGTCGCAACGAAATAAAATACTGTGCTCATAAGATGAGCTACAAAGATATCGAATCCATGACTATCCCTCGGTTTCAATATTGTCTTATTTTACCAAACCCAAAATCTAACATAGTTACGAGGAGCAGGAAAAAGTCCACAATCAAAACACACATGACCAAAACAAGGCGCAGATACTATTCAGCGACTTTAAATGCTGCTTTGATAAGTCAAAATACAACACATCCTTATCAAAAAGTTGCACACAAGCCAAAATACATGGATAATCAAATTGTGTCATCAAAATCCCCAAACATCATGCTTTGTTAACACCCTTAAGGGTGTATCTACATCGCACATACTGAGGGCTGCCTAAGCGGTATCATATACAATCCAAAGGCATTCCAAGGGCTGTACACAAGGCTACTCAAACTTTATTCCAATGCAGATCCACAGGGTTACTCACTCTTATCAATAACCCATGTAATAGGGGCATCTCATATCGCAGTTGGCTCAGATTGCAATCAGTTAGACCACATTTATCTTGGATCACATTCGTTTGTGTATTGAATTACTCCTAAGCTAAGCTAGCCATCCATCTTGACACCCAAAGCAGCTTAGGACAATCACACCTAAGTACTAGGAAAATACCGCAACAACATGCAAGTTTTGCACGCTAACCAAAACAGCCTTACTCCAAATGTGCCGACAGTGCCCTAAAACCAACGAATCACTCTTACTCCCCTTCCAAGGACTCATACGCAAAGCTAATTCAAATTTGAAGCCTCTTGGCACAACTTTGAATATTCCTACTTCAATTTTAGATATTCACGCTTTAATTTTGGGAGTTCCAGCCTTCACCTTAAACTTCTCGATGAATACATATGAGTAATCCGGACGCATCAAATAGACAACGCAGAAAGATGACACTTGGTAGGATCCAAGGGCGGAGGTACAACGAAAAGAGAAGGATGTAGCGATCCACATACATCTCCATACAATCAACAGAAAAAGCATTGTAGCAAGAAAGGGACCTTTCTCGTTGCCATTTTTCAATACTTTTTAAGGTTTTATTGTACTCACTGCTATTGAAACCTATCACATAGAATATAAAGGAAGAAAGAAAAATTTCCTCCATGGATGTAGAATTCCTTGTCATGCGAAATACGGAAATTCCTATTGTCTACTGTTTCCTGCATTTTGTTATTTACCTACCTAATTTTCAGTACCAAATCTTACCTTACTTGTATTAGAATTAATTATTAGTTGGATTGGGCATTTTAACAAACAGCTCAAGTGCAACTACATGATTGTGTAGGCATCGAGCCACATAATTACTACTTGATGAAAAATTTAATACTATTTAGTTTTTCTAATTCAAAATCATTAAGTTAATTAGTACAATAAATGTTTCATCATTAGTTTGGATGTTGTAAGATAAAAAATCTTATGAAAAATTACCTTCTTCCAAACTTCAACCACATGTGCACAGTATCCTTAACCATTGTTACCCATTGTCCCATCATACCTCCAACTTGCTTCCGTTGCTAAAATCTGACCTTCGACCGCCATTGCCACTCCCGACCGCATCATAAACAAAGTCCCGATATCCTACATCCCTGTTAGCCACAATAAATCACTTACGCTTTCTGCCACGTTCTTCAAAATTTTCAGCTACTTCATCATGGTCTGAAATGATCGACTACCACAGGTTTGTTCCACTTGTCCTCCTCTATGTAATAGTATCCCCTGATAGTTATTTAGCTATCATTTCACTATTGAATCACAAATGGATAATATGTGCAGCTAAGAATGTTTTGTCGATATCATCAACTGAAGTGCCTGGTGGAAAATCGAACCATACACATCTCTTTGTCTAGTTTAGAGATTCGATTTGATATATTATTTTCTTAACTTCGATTTCATTCAACAAATTGCAAAATTGTGATTAAGGAGATTAGTGATCAATATAGTCTACTGATTAATTTCAGGATTAGGGAGATTTTTGAAGTAGAGACCACTCATTGTTATTTTCTAAATTTAATCATATAGGTAGTTAATCAGGTTTGATTTCTATAACCGTTCAGCCTAAAAGTAGTTACGTACCGTATTTTAACATTGTAAAACCATACATCAAATTTATGCTATAAATTGATCGACTCGAAATGTTCTATGCAACGGCTATAAATTATTATTCCATTAAAATCCATTTTAATTACTTAATATTAGTTATGACAAATTTTGAGTTTGTTACATGGTGATAGCTACATCTTATATTCAGGTGATAATTAAATATGAGATAAGGATACAAAAAATGTGGTCAAAATGACAAATCTATAATTGAATATATAATTGATTTATTACCAAATAAAGTAATATGTTTGGATTTAACATCTAGTCATGTATTCATTTATGATTTTCAAGTGGTAATAGCAAAAGCATATCGTGTTAAGTAATTGTTTTTTTAATTTCTCACTAAATTAGTTAGTTCTCTAATAAAGCTAGTTTATTGCCTAATCGTTTAATTCATATAAACTACAAAATTACATAAAATTTCCCATAAACTCAAATAAAACCATAAACATAATTTTCTTCCTCTAGTAAAATGATTGGAATAAAATGTTGATTTTCGTAATTATTAATCTTATTTTAAAACCGAAATTTACTTATTTTCACTTTGGAAAATTTATAATAATTAATCTACACATGAAAAATTATGATACCAAAAATGCGTCTCCTATTTCATAATATAAACATTACTAAAAAATAAAGAAGGTGATGAATTCATGTTTTAGTTTTAATTTGGTCATCATGTAAATCATATAAATACATATTATCATCGTAAAAACATGAATATAATCATCAAATAGAAAATATAAATTGAATTTTAATCTAAATAGGTTTATATGGTAATAGGTTATAATATTACTCAATCAGATGAAGAAAGTCAAATGATTTTTTCATTTCCTTTTTAAAAATAAAAGCTTTACTTCTATTTGACTTTTACTTCCCTCTGCTGCTTTTGATAATTGCAACCAATAGCTTTAGGGTTATTTTATTTTCTAAAATAAAATAAAGAGAACATAAATGTTTCAAGTGATATATGGGTTAATACTATAAACTTCGGACTCTCACTTTGCCTAATCTGTAAGTTCCTCAACACATTTTCTTCACTAAAATCCATACTATTCCAATTCGTAGAAAATTGCATGCGGCCAAGATTTAATTTCTTAAATTTTATTTTTCACTTAAAGCGTTTTATTTAATTGCATCATTATAACACCCTATAAAGATTTATGTGTTATCCAGCCTTTTGACCAATCAATTTTTGGATAGACTGGACGAGTCTAACTTGAAAGCTATCAAGGCGGAAAGCCTGGAGAGGCAGCCATAAGAGTAAAGAAACCGATTTCAAAGAGAGCCATGAGGCAAATACCAAACGACCACCAGAAAAAAAGTACAAAGATCTACCAAAGTGGTGGATCGGTATCAAACCATCCACTTGGATCAGTACCGATCCACGATACTGTAACAACGCATACGCCAATGGGGCTAAATTTCAAAAAAAAATCAAAACCAAGGTCCACCATAGCATATATTGTTGGATTCGGTAATTGCAAATAAGCATAAGCATTATCAAAGATTGATAAAAATCTAAAATTACAGCGAAAATAGTAGTAGGATAAAAATATTTATTATAAGTACTTCCTTGGAATTAATGATATTCCTTGGATAACATGTTGTCACATCAGCATCGACCATGAGAGAAGAGAAGACTTCTCCAACAACTAACATATCCAACTCCAGTGACATGTTTCTCTAAAATCTATCATGTAGGTTGTAATGAGGAGGGGGTCAGAACAAAATTCTAGTGACTAGAAAATTTATAGATAGTCCATAATATAAATTTATACCGTTTGGTTTCCATTTAATAGTTATGTCTATTAAGTTTAGCAATTCAACCTAACCTTTCATTGCATATACGATTACTTACCAACCCCTTCCTAAGGTACAAAATACCGACAAAGCCTTATCAACCACCTAATACATCAAAACCCATTTTTCACTTAATACTTCTAAATATGAAGCGGGCTTCTATAATTATTACATGATACTTTAAAAAGAGAAATAGGCAAACTCTCCAATTTAAGACGTCAATCAAGGTAGACTTCGTCACTTAAGATCTATTACCAAGGTAGTTTCCTAATGATGTTGTCAATGGTCAGTGGGTCCTAACTACAAAAACCTCTAACCACTATTTAAGGCTTCTAACATTTAGTGTCCACCTATTACCGCATCTATCGCCAATAAAATCATAGCCATGTAAGAGACAGTAACCAAACCACTTAATACATTTAAAAGGACTAGGTGGACTTCTAACCATTTAACACTTATATTTTAGGAAGGTCCTACATCACTTAATACTTATCCCCAGGCGGATGCCTTATTGGTAGTATCGTCATTACAACCTTAGTAATGTAAGTAGCTATACCCAAGCCACTTAATACCTCATTAATAAGGACTAGGTAGACCCCTGGCCATTTAACACATATTTGTAGGCAGGCCTTTGTCATTTAATACCTAACCCCTAGGCAGACTCCACATTGTTACTATTTAGCCGACAACATTTGGTATCTCACTATGTTACTTAATACTTCTTTTTAACAATGTTGTGAACCCTTAGATCAGCCTCTTAATATCTCAAACCCGAAGTGAACCCTTCCCGTGATATCCGTTCTCACTCTTCAGTATAATATGGAATCTCATTAGGTTACTTCTTTCGGTAAGGAGGCCGAACCTAAAATAGCCACTTAATACCTAAACACTGAAGTAAACCCTTTTAGTGACATCTTTATTTATTTGGAATCTCGCTATGTTACTTAATACTTTCTTTTAGGAGAGCGACGGACCTTAGAGCCACTTTATACCTCAAACCAAAAGCGAACCCCTATAGAGATATCCCTCACCGCTCCTAGTTCCAAATTTAGACCATTTAATGCTTTTCAATTAAGAAAGCAGGCCCAATCTCTTACGTCTTCATGGGTCCTAGGATTAGCGATACCTCATAACAGTAGTAAGTGCACCCGACTGCTGGTAGCCTCGAGGTGAAGGGCGGTCTTCCGTCGAGTGACACTACTGACCTCGCATCACTAACCTATGAAGTCCAATTAACTTTGCTAAGTCTTTACTTATATTATCTTAGGTATACATTGGACTTAGCTTACTAATTCCCTTTTTATTGCAGGCAATAAGATTTACCTTAAATGCCTATGTACCTATAAATCTCGCTTTTAGTCTCATAACTGTCAATTTGTCCATAAAATTCTAATGGACATTTCTCAAGACATTTATGTATGATTACTAATTTCTAATTAGTAAATTTTTTATGTCTATTCCATTTTTATCAGTTCCACTAATCCATTTGTCCCTATTAATTGTAATTCCTAACTCATTTCCATTAGTTGCGCATTAATAGGAGTTACAATCTTTAATTCTTATACTAACCAATTGTAACCACTAAATTACTACTTATTAGTTGCCCAATAATTAGGGTTACAATCTTTTATTTCCTATTAATTATTGGCAATTACTAATTATTGCCCGATAATAGGAATTATTACATTTTCTAAATCTACTTATTCTCTTCCTTAAACATATAACTAATGAACATTGCACATAAATAACGCATGAATAAATGTTCTTCTTCTTTATGAACACAACAAATACGTATAAACTTCTTAATAAACTACCTATTCATAACTAAATATATTCTAGTCATAAATATGTAACTAGAATATATTCTTCATATTAATTTGCTGGAATTAAATTCCTTGGTAAGATTTTCCACTATGATTTCCATAAAATAGTTTAACACAAGAAGGAAAGATTTACTACATTTGAAATTACAAGGAATGGATAACTTCTTTTTATTTGGAATAAACAGTGTAAACCATGTAGAATAATCTGTACTTTACACATCTTTTTCCATTTTGTTTTATTCATTGTTAAATCAGGCGTCGCCTTTTTGAATCAAACGTGAAAAAAAGTAAATAAATTATTAAAACCAAATGGATGTTCTTCCCACAAATTAAACCATAAAAAATTTACAACTTAGCACAAATTTGGGCAATAACCCAAAAATCCTATTTCACATCCAAATACATATCTCGAATAAAATTATACAACATTCAAAAATTAAAATCCTTGTGACTGATTTCCAGATCAAGGTGTAAATATATTTCAAATTAGATAAAAAACAAGCCTATAATTAGCAAATAAAGTTGATTTAGGCATAAAAATCAAACGTAGGCCAACGAAATAGATTTGAAATTATAAACATTATATAAAATTTCCCATTCGCCTTTTAAATGCGATCCAAATCTCCATATCTGAAGTAAAACCTTGAATTCATCTCAAAATTCATTTTAATCTAAGAAATATGTGAAAAAAGGGTGTATACATACATTAGAATTACAGATCTGAGAAGAGTTTGAGATTGGGAGAGAAAATAGATATAAATATATAAATATATATATAAATTATCTCAAATACACGTATAGTTGATTCTCTTCTCTTCTTCTTTTTATTAGATTTCTATTATTCTCCAATTTGTATGAATATAGATATAAATATCTTATTATTATAATTTAGAAAGAAAGTAGAGAAGAAGAAATGGCAAAGCTTCGCTACTGCCTTTAGAAAAATATAAGAAGAGAAGGGAGGGTTAGGCCCAAATTTATAGGAGTAAGAATCAATCTCAACCGTTAGATCAAAATATATTAAATTTGGGCTTTTAGATCTTGGTTAACCCTTGTCGTGATACATGAAGCGGTCAATCACCCCCTCCCTAGGGATCAACCACCCTAATATGCTAGTCGGCTTATAGGCCTTAGATAATTAATATATAAACATTATTCTTTTATTCAAATTATTTTCGTTTCGAATTTGTTTTTTGTCCGTAAATTATTCATTTGGACTCCGATTGCAAACTACAAATGTGAAAGTTGCTCAGAATTTCTCCACGAACACAATGGTGCAAGTTTCGTGGTTAAACTCTATCATCTGCACAAATTCCTTTTTTGAAGCCTAATTAATTAAAATATTAACTAATTAAATAATTAATGCCAAATTATGGAGTGTTACATTCTTCCTCCTTAAAAAGAATTTCTTTCCCAAAACTTCACTAATGATAATTCATGTTTTTGGCTCCTAATTATCCTAAACTACACAAACAATGAGTGTAGAACCGAACGTGCATAAGTGCATGGTGTATTATTGTATCACCACATAGAAAATATATATGCATAATGATTCTAAATCGGATCCTCCTATATGAGTGCATTTCATTTTGAAAACATGGTACAAGCAACCTATATATATATATATATATATATATATATATATATATATATTTAATGTTCTATATGTATGCACCTTTTTGAAAACCTTTTCAACCAGAACCCTCTTACTCCTACGAAAGAGGTATGAAGCAACCAACTTTGCATTCACATCCTACCATCTAATAATCTAAAGCATTAAAAAACTGCTTCCTAAACTTTACTCATATGCCGGAAAAAGGAATTTAGGTGGAGAATTTAATGTTCTTACCACTCTATAATCTTCCTATCTCCGTAGTATAGTGGAAAATTTCCCCGCTACCTCGGACTTACTTTAAATTTCCATGCATAAAATGCATAAGGAGGCTTATTTTCAAGCTCTAAAATGGAATTAAGTCTAAAAATAGACTCGAAACGCATGTCATAGACAAGGTATGGAAATAGAAATTCCAAGGCTAAACCAGCTTTTCCCTTATTATCGCTTGCGTTTATCGCATTGTCGATCCTAATGTACTACTAAATTCACAAATTCTAATTCCATTTTTACTTCCCTTTGTCTAATATACGGCCTTCAAAATAAAGATTTCACAAAAATATTTCTCACTTTTCAAATTCGTAAGTCAAATAAGATCCCAAAATATTTAGGTGCACATTTTCCCTTAAAATTAATTTTTTGGACAAAACCCTAAAAATAATTTAAGAGTCCAAAATAACTAAAATACAACACCTTTTTTTCGAAAGAGACTTTTCAAATCAAGGGGAATCTTTAAAAAATATTTTCCTCCTCAAAAATTTTACTAAATCAAGCCACAATTCTACGTAGTGGAAGTCGATTATGCGCTAAATGCATAAACCAAATTCCAAAATTCTACAACTAACATTTACCCATAAAACTTGATATTTTATTTAAAAATGTCATCATGCCCAACTATCCAAAAAAAATTAGCTTTTAAGGAACATGAGAAATGGCCCGTGATATCAAAACAACTTTATCACGTCCTTTGCTAAAATTTCCAACTATTCTAAACTTCCAGCCTTATAATGTATTTGCTGTTAGTCAAATGTCTTTATGAGATTCCTATATTTATACCACTTCTTTAATATGCATATATAGGAGTGGTGCATATGTCCAGAAATAATAACATGGTGAATATATAGAAAGTCATAATATCTTGCGTGCCTTTTACAATAGACAACTAATAGTTATATCCCAAACAACCTAAAATAAAAGAAAAAATGCTAGAAGAGAAAAGACAACAACACCATAAATCCTAAAATAATACCTAAAGGCTATGAAATGCCTTGCTCAACGGTTGGAGCTCGATCCATTTCTATGACCCTTGAATGGTCTTCGTATAATGGCTATGCACCCAATCTCATGCCGTTGGCGCCACTGATGTTGTCGACGGCTTTGAAATTGCCATCTTCCTAAGGAAGGATTTAATGATGGTAGAAGCAACCTTTTAAAAAACTGCCTCTCCATGGAGGTTCACCTGTTTTACCTAAAGAAGAGAGTGGATATGTGAAAATACGAAAAGTGACTCTATGGAGTGCTAATCCTTGATACAAAAACTTGCATCATAAAGGTATGGGTCTAATTGATGGCGATCTCTCCAATACTAGCATAGGTGGCTTCCGCACCATGGGATAAATCTAGTCGTAATTTCCCATCTTAGGGATGACGTTGTGCCGAACGATGCACATAATCAGCCAGCAGTCGGACGTAAATTATCCATCTTCCAAACACCGACATCCAGGGAAAAGATCTTTTGTAAAATCTTTAAGTCGATCACTTTAAAATCATTCAAGTCCACGTCCTTCGTGGAGGCCTCCAAAATACCCTTCACCTTTGAACGAATCAAACGATTACCTCCATCAAAATTTTGTGCCAATGGGACATCGAAAAGGTAGATGCAACACATATATAGCAGCCTGATATTTTCAACCATTCGTATCCACACATGCTAGATTTGAATTGCTCAAAATACCAAATAGTTAATTTATATTTGGCAAAACTCAGCATATACAATAAATAAATAAATCATAGAATCACAAACATAGAGTAATATTACAATAATGCAGCAGAAACAAGAGAATAGTAGTTCATGAAGCTAATATATATATAACAGAGTTAAATAAGATACAACTGAAGTTTCGAATACAATAGTGAAATACCAGATTAGAATACATCACTAGAATCAACTGAATATCTAAAAGCTGGATAGATAGCTGGATCTCTAAGTGAAGCTCTAACTCCAAAGGTGAGTCTCAAAAGCTGAACCGCTCAGTCTGACCCAAACGTAAAGCAAAATACAAAAAACTCGAGTCAGGATTAATATTCTTATATGAATAAATCCAACTCAAGTGAAATAACAACTGAAATACAAGCAACTCAAAGGATGTTTGGGATAACCATCCTTTGAGGATCCGTTACTATGTAGTAGTATATGCTATTATAATAATGTTTAAAGTAAAATAAACTTACTTAAAAATAACATTAAGGCTTTAAATTTTCCACTTGAACACATATATAGTGACAATAGTCTATACAGTACCATCGTACCTTCAGATCGGGAGGCTACCATAAATACACCATAGGTACGACACAAATCAAAACTCATTGTAAAGCACGCTATGGTAGGTGACATGGAAAAAGCAGGCAATGGCAGGGTAGATATACCAATTACGCATCCGGACTGGTGGTAACGCATAGCCGCAGCTACCGCCCATCTCGAGCCATACTCCCAAAATCAAAAATCAAAAGTGGCCAACAAATCAATCACAAAGTCAGAATAAAGTATCAAAGGAGTGTGTCCGATCAGAGGAGCTACCGCATTGGCCTGGAATCGCTCCTATTTCAACCACCTTATGCCAACTCATGGGAGTCGGGTCCACGTATATACCTCAATAGAACGACGTCACCATCTTATTTCATTCTGCAATCTCCACCGCGTACACCGTTGTTAAAGTGGTTTTCGGAGTTGGCAGAGAGTATGACAACTTCCGATCCCGGTCTCTTTAACAACCAAACGTTATTATAACACCGCGGTAATTTTCAAAATAGTATATACTTCAAAACCAAAATATCATTTCCATTTCTAAACCATATCGATACATATCATATCCATTTCAAATATATCCTTTTCCAAAAATCATACAATTTCAAAGTTATAACACTTTCGAAACCAAACATTTGAAATTATAATACTCTGAAATCATAATTTAGAAATCATAATACATTGAAATCATAATACTTCCCACTTAACCGGTTTAGATATTAAAATAGTATATATAATAAAATAGTTCATAAAGTAAATAGTTTATATAAAATAGTTATAAGTTAAAATAGTATATATTAAAATAGTTTATATCAAAAATAGTTTATATGAAATTAATTTCTAATGTAAAATGTATAAATAGGTTTAAAATATAATTTAAAAATACTTTATACAATAAAATAGCTTCCTTAAATTTCACAAACCAAGTCCAAATCAACTCCAATTCCAAAATCAAAATTTAATTAAATCTCATATCATCAATTTCAATTCAATTCAGTTCTTAGTGAACCATTTAAATTATATCGATTTCAAATACAGAATTGAACCATAAATAAACCACTTCAATTTCAATATATTTCAAAGCTATCAGTATTCAACAATTTCAAAACTAAATTTAATAATTTCATATACATAAAATTCACTTTACTATTATTTAGTTTTGAAATATTTATTTAATCATTTTAATAACGTCTAAATACAACTTCAATTTACAAATTTAAATAAACATAATATCCCATTTAAATTTATATAAGTTTGAAATATTCATTTAAGTCACCTTTAAGTCAAATTCAAGTTATAAAACATATCTTTAAAATCTCAAATTTAATAAATTTAAAATCAAACTTATTTAAGTAAAATTCTTAAATAAATAAAATTTCATCAATTTCAAATTTATCTTCCCAACCTTATTTATAAAAATCAATATAAACTCTATATTAAAATATAATTTAAATAAATAATTTACCATATTATATTTTAGTAAAATCAAACTTTATTATTAAACTTATTTAATATTATAACAAATTTATACATAGCTTAAAAATCAAGAATTTAGCTATATATATAATAACATATAGATAGCATCTACAATCAATATTTTTATAAACCATATATTTCTTTCCAAAACTATAGAAATCATTTGCAAAATATTTATATATAGCCCACGGTGTCTTTATATAATTTTCTATCCTATAGTCAAGTGATATGGACATTTATCATTTCAATCCGCAATTTAAATATATACGGGTATATATCATTTCAACCTGCAATCCCAAATTCAATTCAATTGAAAATCGCTTGGGTTTATCATTTCAACCCATAACGATTTTCTCATATTCTACAGATCGTTCGGTTATGTATCATTTCAACCCATAGTGATTTTATACTAATAGGGAATTTGTAGAGTGATAACAGATACGATAATAATATAATAGGCAAATATCATAAATATAAATAACAGATAATGGTGTCAGATGTCACAGGTGAACATATAGCATATATATATAAATGTAAATAACTAACAGCAACATATTTTAATTGTCGTTCCAATTAAAATCAAATTTAATAGATATAAGAACATTAAATTGTGAGTGATTGCTTACCTTTCGAGGCTAGAGAAAATAGGAGATAGCACGGATATGCATAGAGGAAACGGACACTGAAATTGAGTTACGAATCCAAGCACGATTTCGATGATCAAAGATGATAACAAGGAATAGACGAAATCAAATCAGAATCGGGTCAATATAGATAAATGGGTATATGTGAACGTATATAGATATATAACTATATATATTCTAGTTCCAAGCATATATTAAATATATACCTATCTATAAAGAAAGGGCAGACTGGCATAGAGACCTTAGAAAGCACAGACTGCCACTGCTTCTTTGCTTGCTTGCATGGAATAAATAGGCTTGCTGGCTGGCTTCACTTATATACAATATATATATATATAATGTATACCTCTTATTATTTGTATGGTCTTAAAGCTGAAATTACATAATACCACTTATATATATACTTTGAAATCGATAATGTATATGTATCCCTAACATATAAGCTATATATCATACAACATATGACTAATATATATATAAAAGGACATAACATAATATATACAAATTAATATACTATATACATAAAACTAACATATCCAAAACTATAACAAAAAAATATGATACCTTTTCCGAAATCGTGATGTCCTCTCATGGTGTCCTTCCCCCATCTCCCCCTGTACCTTTTCCGGCTCCAACCATTCCTACTGCCCCTGCCATTTTTTCCTGTCCTTCAGTTGACCAATTGTTGGCCCCTCCACCTCCAGTTCCTCCTCCACCATTGCCTGATGACCCTCCACCTCCTCTTCCTTCTCCTCTAATCCCTGCTCTACCTAATCCTCCTTCCTCCTCCTTATCTTCACATGATCACTTTCCCTCCCTCGGTTCAACCCTTCTTCTTTCCCATCTGCGTCTTGGTCCTCTCTTTTCAATTCGAAGCCAAGGAATGATGGTTTGTATGTCCTTACTCACTTTGATATTGCTTACTCTGGATCTCCCATTTCTCCACCTCAGGAAGTGTTAAATGAAGGCATTAAAGCTTGGTCAGGATGCTTGGTTGGATCCTTTTTGGCTGGTAATGTGAACTATATGGCTGTTAAAGCTCATCTTCAAAAAACTTGGAAACTTAAAGGTTCCTATGAAATCTTCTTTGATAAACAAAACTATTTTTTAAATTTGCATCGGAGGAAGATAAAAACATGGTTCTTCGTAGAGATCCCATGTTTATTAGGGGTCAAATGTTTATTATTTCTAAATGGAACCCGTCCCTCTCCTCAGCTCAGGCTGCAGTTAGATCTGTGCCAATTTGGATTCATTTCTATAGAATTCCAGTCATGTTATGGTCCCTGCTAGGCATTAACTGGATAGCATGTCATCTTGGAAGGCTTGTTTTCTATGATGAGAATACTGAAAGAATGAAAAGATTTGAATATGCAAAATGTTTAATTGAAGTGTCGCCTAACAAAGAACTTCCTAAATTTATAGCAGTTGGTGATGAATCTTGCCCCAATATTTTGATAGAATACTCATGGAAACCTCTAATCTGTGTTACTTGTAAAGTGTTTGGTCATGCAGCAGAACAGTGTGAGAAGAGTAAGAATTTTCCTGATGGAGGAACACATGTGAACTCTGATAAAAGAAATGAAACTTCTGATGAGATAATCAAGGATAAAAAAGATATTCAAGATGATAAGGATAAAAGGGTGTTTCATGTGAGAGGCAAAAGGAGAGTTAAAACATGGCATAAAGTATGGAGGAAAGTAGATAGGGAGATAAGTAACAATATTAAGATGAAAAAAAATATTGATGATAATCCTACTGCCGAGGCTCTTGCAAATATAAGGAATGAAGATGATGCTGGCCAAATTGGTACGGATCAAAATGAAATAATTACTGTGACTGTGTTAGAAGGTAACATAACTGGAAATAATGACATTGAAAATGCCTCTTCGAGTCAGCAATTGGTTATTCAAAATGATGGTATGAAGCAACCTTTTTTTCCCACCTTGACTGATAAGTGTAATACCATAAGTAAAACTGGAGTTGTCCAAAAGGAAACAATATGTTCTGATAATAATGAAGTATTACATGGTAATATTGTTGATATGCAATCTGAATTTGAAATGGTGTCTACTCACAATGCCTTCTCAGTGCTACAGGAAATTATTGAAGTTGATGATGAAATTCATCACAATTTTCACTCTGCTGACATGCACAATGATAAACCATGCCCCCCTAACATGCACACTTTACCTTCAGATAATATCTGCCCATCTCCTATTGCTCCTATTAATCAGCTCCTTACTTCTACTTCTTCTTCTGTATCACAAGCATCTCCATACTCCTCCCTTTCCCTTCCAAGTCCCATCTTCAATGACTTGCTCAATTCTGTTTCTGCAGCTAATCCAAATATTCTCTAGCATCCCCAATCTTCAATTCCAGACTCCTCTTCTAAAAGAAAGAAAGGTCGTCCTAAGAAATCCAATAGTAACTCCTCAACTGACCTAGATAATGGGATGAATTTTTCCTTTGAACAAATTGGTTTGAATATGTTGTCTCAACATAACATGGCAAATCCTTCTTCTAGGGTTAAAACCAGAGCTTCATCAACTTTAATATCATAATGACTGGAAATATAGGTTTAGGGGTGCTAACTCCATTGACAAGCAATTGGAAATCTCTAATCTTATTTCTTCTCACAAAATCAATCTTATGGTTGTTGCTGAAACTAAACTCAATCATGGTTCTACTATCAATGCTTCCTCCATTATTAGACATGGCTGGAGCTTAATCCATAATCTTTCTCAAGCGCCTTTTGGTAGATTATTGATCATATGGAATCCCTCAATCTTCACTCTCTCTCCAATCACTGTCCATAGACAGTTCATCCATTCTGATATCTTTGACATCCCATCCTCCACTTCATTTCATCTTACTATTGTTTATGCTGATAACAATGCTTCTCATAGGCAAGCTTTTCTTGATATCCTTCCCTCTCTTCAACAGACTAGTCTGCCTTGGCTTTGTCTTGGTGATTGGAACTGTATGCAATTATCTTTTGAGAAAAGTGGTGGTACTCCTTTAACTTATAATCAGACTCGTCCCCTCAACAAAGCTATCTATGATGCTAACCTTATTCCTTCCTCTTCTAGAGGAGCATTTTTCACCTGGAATAACTCGAGTAGAACTGGAAAGAGAACCTTCTGTAAACTTGATAGAGTTTATATGAACTATTCCTCTATTCTCAAATGGCCTAATCTTTCCACCAATATTCCCCCTCCTTCCTTATCTGATCATTCACCCCTTATTATTGAATGGGGCAAGGACCCTGTGAGAAGACGTTCCTCATTTTCATTTTTTAATAATTGGTCTAAGCACCCTGATTTCTTAAGTATTGTTAAAGATAACTGGAAGTCTCATATTTTTGGCAACCCTATGTTTATTTTGTAGGCTAGGCTCAAGCATCTGAATATTATTTTAAAGAAGTGGGCTCAGCAAACTTTTGGCAATGGTAATAGTATGTCAGCTGTAATTCGTGAAAAATTATATCAAGTTCAACATCATATCCAAAGATGTAATGATCAGCCACATCTGACTGCTCTTGAAACCTCTTTACTGAAGGATCTAACTACAGCTCTCGTTGAAGAAAATAGTATGGCAAAGCAAAAATATAAACATGATTGGCTTTTGAATGGTGATAAAAATTCATCCACTTTCCACAAATCATTAAAAATTCAACAGTCTTCTGAAAATATATCTTCCATCCTTGATATGCATGGTTTGCCTTGTGATACTCATGAGTCTGTTCAAGAAGATTTTTTGGAATACTTTCAATTTAATCTTGGTAATCCTTTAACTTCTTCCATTTCTCTGGATCAATTTTCTTCCCATCACTTTCCTTCCATTTCTGATGTCATGGGATCTGACTTAATCAAGGAGGTCACTGAGGATGAAATTAACCTCTGGCATTAATGCTACCAAGTTAGCTCTGATTCCTAAAACTGTCCAACCTATGTCAGTAAACCAATTTAGACCTATTGCTTGTTGTAACGTGATCTACAAATGCATATCTCGTATATTGACTGCTAGAATGAAAATCACTATGGATGGTTTAATCTCTGCTAATCAAAGTGCTTTCCTTCCTGGTCGTGACATCACTGACAATATCCTGCTTGCTTCTGAACTTCTGAGGGGCTACAGCAGGAATCTCATATCTCCTAGATGTGTTCTTAAATTAGACATTCAAAAGGCCTTCGATTCTGTTCAATGGAAATCTGTTATTTATATTCTTCAAAAGATGAACTTCCCTGTCCCCTTCCTGTGTTGGATATATACCTGCATTTCTACAGCTAACTGCTCCCTTAGTATTAATGGCTTCACATTTGGCTAATTTGGAGCTACATAAGGAATTAGACAAGGTGACATGTCTCTCCCTATCTCTTTATATGTGTCATGGAATTGCTCACCTCCCTATGTACTGCTGCTATGTGTAATAAGCTTTTTGATTACCATCCATTGTGCAAGAAGAATGGTATTTCCACTCTTCTTTTTGCTGATGACCTGCTCCTTTTCACCAAGCCTACTTATAACTCTATTAGTGGGGTATTAATGTTCTAACTTTCTTCCAGGACTTGACTGGTCTTATCATTAACAGAAGTAAATCTAGATTGTTCATTGCTGGCCTGCCTGATGAAGATAAAGGAATATTGTATGCAATGACAGGCCTCTCCCCTTTCAGTGATAATGAATCATATCTTGGTATTCCCCTGTGTACTTCTAGAATAAGAACTTATCAATGCTTACAACTGTTTGAAAAAATTACAGCTAAGTTAACTAGTTGGAAGTGCTCTAAGTTCTCTATGGCAGGAAGACTGGTTATTGTTAAATCTATTGCTATATCCATGTGTGTTTATTATGCCAGAGTATTCATCCTTCCAGCCAAACTTATTAGCATGATTAACTCTGCCTTGAATCATTTTCTTTGGCATGCAAACCCCTTCTCCAAGAAAATGATTCCAATTGCTTTTCGTCATATATGTTGTTATGTTGATAAAGGTGGTTTTGGAATTATAAATATTAAGAAATGGAACTTTGCTACCCTATCTTCTAGAATTGACAAAATTCTAAGGCTTGATAATAATTTGTGGGCTTCATAGTGTAGAAACTATCTCATCCGTGATAATAATTTCTGGATTATCCCTACTCCATCTGACTGTAGTTGGTCCTGGAGGAATATCTTGAGAAGCGGGGTTAATTTCTTTCCTATGGTCTAGAGGAGAATGAAAGACATTGCTAACATATCTTTTTGGTATGATCCATGGTCTGCTAAAGGTGTCATTCTGGCTAATAATATTGAGTATGAAACAAGACTAATCTCTGGCATTAATGGTAATGCCTCTGTTGAGAGATACTGGGCTAATGGTAATGTTTCTTTACCCTACTGCAGTTCTTTTGTGATTAGAGCTGCTTGGAATGATATACAGAATCAGCTATACAATGTTAGCAATCATCATGTTACTTGGAATGACAAGGTCCACACTCTTCATGCTGTGTATGCTGCTCTTCAATCCACTGATGAGTATCCTCCCTTTTATGGTCTTCCATAACTTGGGACTCTCATTCTGTGCCAAAGGAAAACATTTTCATGTGGAAAGTTCTGAAGAATGGTATCCTTTCTTTACATAAACTTAAGTCCTATGGTATTATTCAAAGTGATATCTGCTTATTTTGTGGTACTGGAGTTGAGACCGTGTCACACTTGTTCTTTGAATGTGAGTTTTCTTTTCATATTTGGAACAAGCTGTTACTTCATTTTGGGTTTCAAAGGCCAGTACGTATTTCCACCATGGAATGGTACAATATTTTCAAGGCTACAAGATGGAAGAATGAAAGAGGATGCTTGTTGCTAAGAATCTTTAAGAAGGCTATGTACTTCATTTGGATGGAGAGGAACATTAGAGTGTTTAAAGGGAAATATAGCTCTAAACATGTAATGGTCCTCTCTATTATTAGATCTTTATAACTTATTCCTATCTTCTGTGTTGACTCCTTGTTTTTGGAGTTTTCCTTTTTGTAATATCTTGTAATCTCTTATCGTTACTAAAAATTATGGTAGGGGTCCATTCAACCCCGCTGGCTTTGCCAAAAAAAATATGATACCTTAACAAACAATATTGTTATAACACGTATAACAAATATCAATATCACACAAACCAAGCAAGAGGTAGAAGAAAGCTGCATCTATACGCAACCCACATTACTACTATAAATATTTTAAAATCGATATTTATTATAAAACATATATATCACAACGTGTTTTCTTTTTATAACATCTTCGATAGACCCTGTATACATTACGTGAAAACTATATATATAAGCTGCAAAATAAAACAGTATATGTGTATAATCAATCTATATAAAAAAAATACTTAACTTTTATGCAAAAAAAAAACAAATAGCTTATAAAATATATATACAAAATAGATCATATGCGAAACATACTAATATATATAATACACTGTATACTATATATATATATATATATATATATAAGATTTATATAGACAAGTCAAAATTTACATAATAAAGTATACATAGTGAGACATTTCTAAACTTTTGAAATATATGCAAGTAACAGTATTGGACCTCTAGTTTATATATATATATATAAAGTAACAAAATCAAACTTTAGCTGTAAATATATGACAGGTTAGACATATAATGCGAAAACAGCAACTTATACAAACTTTCTTACATACTCAAAACTTATACAACTGATGTAAATGCGTTGTTTATATACGAACACGGTTATATATAACTGCAAGTTATTTATATAAACTTTAAATTTAAACTCAATAGTTTATACATATATATATAAACAAATATTTACAACAATATATATAATACCTTATTCAAATATTATACTCAAATCAAATTATAATTGTACTCAAATATTTATAAAGCTATAAATATCATACCGACACATATAATATAGCATCTTCTTCACAAAAGCGAGAGGAAGGATGATGAGCGAGCGAGGTTGAGCTAGGTGGACGAGCACTAGTTTGGATGGCCGAGCCGGGGCCGCTGAAATATCACGGCTAGAGGGAACGGATAAGGGGATGTCGACCTTGCTTGAGTTTCGAGTTGCTGGACGGTTAGGGCGAGGCTGTTGGAAGGCGGAGACGAGACAAGGGAGGGCACTGCTGCATATGCGCGAGGTTGAGATTTTGAGGTGGAGAGGGGACGACGGGTCAATGAAGATGAGTGATGGAGGAGTTTCGGTGGAAACTAGGATAGGAAGGGACAGGGGAAGAAAACAAATGCGTTGGCTAAACAATTCACAAATTTTATATTTTGCTTAAACAATGAACAAAAAAATGGAAGCAACAAATAGACAAATTTAACGTTGGGAAAAGTAAAAGTCAGCCATTTGAATTCAAGGAAAATAATAATAGCAAGGAGCTGCGGTGGATAGCAAAAGTCATAGGGTAGAAAAGTGTTTTAAAACGGGTACCGTTACGAGAATTGTTTTATTGATTACGCTCAGTATCGAAAGCCGAAACACAGGGATGGATATACTATGATGATCAGTACAATGAAATAATCAAAATGGTATACCGATGTTAGTGGTATGATCATCCAATCAGAAGTCGATAATTGGTATCGAAAAATGCTGCTAATTTGTCGAAAATAAGGTAAACAGAGCAACAACAATCCAAATTTGATGAAATGAAAGATGGCGTCTCACTTAGAAGACGATTTACAAATTTTCTATAGGAAAAAATATTCAGGTTTGGAAAACATTTTATTATCATCAAATATTAACAAATTTAAAATGAAATAAAATCACAAGAAATAAACTTCCATATTATCAGATGGAAATTTACCATTTGCTATGTTTAAATAGATGTATTTCAAATATTAAATTTTTATTTCAAAATTTTATAGTTTAAAATTTCACAAATTTTAAATTAAATATATTAATAAAATTAGTAAAAATTTACGGGTCGTTACACTCTTCCCCACTCAAAACTTTTCGTCCCTGAAAAGGAAGGAGGTAGGAGAATATAAACAATCAGAAAGAAAATAGATTGAATAACTAAATAAAACAATTAACTTAAACCATATAAATTTCAATTTAAATTAATATCCAATAATTGATCTTAAATTCATGGTATTTCATTAAGTTGATTTAATTTCAATTTATTTATATTTGATTCAAAAAGGTTTCTTTCAAAACAAAATTTAATTTATCTCATTTATTATTCAATTAACTTATTTTTCTATTTATCTCTAATAACATTTTTATAATTAAAATTTAAATGTATAACATTTATTATAACCACTCAAATTTTATGTATAAAATCATTTTATATTGTATACTATCCAATTACATATTCAACTTGTGGATAATTTAGGTAAGTTATATTAAAATGTAATTGGGTATTATACAAGTAAAATTTCCCAAATTCAATTATTTCAAGTTTAAATATTTATCCAAAATTTTGGCTTTATTTCATAATTGAGATCACCTTTAACATAAAATTTAAGAATTAAATTTCTGATTCACTTCAAACCCTTCAGAGAAAAATATAAATATATTATATATTAAATCAAATCTATAATCATATACCAATATATATATGTAACAAATCAAGTCATACTATAGAAATTCAAATCAATTTAGTTTCCAAAACAAAGCATAGCAAAGCTACAGAATGGTCTCTCCACTCTAAAACTCGAAAATGAATGTCGATGATACGGCCGCCGTCACTGAAATTATTTTCTAGCGACAAAACAGGAGAGCACGGATTTAAACATCTAAAATTCTTTGAAAACAATTCCTATTCAAAAATACTTCAAATAATACACCTTTTAAAACTTAAAAACCAAAGTTTGAAATCACCGAAAATTTAAATTCTCAAATTCTTAGTTCAAATTCATTTCAAATTCTAAATCAATTTATAACCGTGTTTTCATAATTCCATTTATTTAAAATGTTGAAATAGTCAATGGTTTCAAAACAATAATTGAAAATCAAATATTATCATTTTAAGAATCCTATATATTTAACTGTTTAATTTCAGAAAATATTATTATATATAATATAATCATACAAAAGTATTCCATTTACCAAATTTGAAAACAATATTGTGTCAGTTTGCTCTATTCTAGTGTTTTGGAAATCTTATCGAGAGCGTTGATCAGACGAATCGATCAAAAACCCAAATCAACATCAACAACTCAAACAACACAATATATAAAACATTTTTAATATAAATTCAAATAAACTCCTCGCATGATAATTCTAGAATGGATTTTAAAACAAGATTAGAGATTCAATTGCAAGGGGACACTAACCAAAGAGAATTCTAATTCGAAGATAGGATCGAAACGAAGATGAGAAGGTTAAATAACAAAGAGAAAGATGGATATACTTATATTAATCGTGGATGACCTTAACCGGGTCAACCGTGACTTCAAATAAGATCGATGCAGAATTCCGAGGCAAATCGACATTCGATCGCAAGAGATAGAATTCAGGCGTAGCAGGAGATAGATAGCATCGTAAACCGAGGATACAGAAATCTCCTGTAAATCAATGCCTATTGTAAAGGAGTTTCACCCCTTTACAAATCATTCGAAGATTGGCAAGACCGCCGATTTATTATAGAGATTGTTTGAATTGGATTTATAGGATACTCCAGAATACGAATGGAGAGAGATAAGGATGGATTTTGGAACCAAGGGGAACGTTCCAAAATTCAAAGGAAACCGGATCAAGGAGGAAATAATTCAAGCTTGAACGAAGCCGATTCTGTAATCAAATTTACTACGTATGCTAAGTTTTTCCTAAAACCAAAGCTCTGGTACCAAATGTAACATCCTTATATTTTCAACCATTCGTATCCACACATGCCGGATTTGAATTGCTCAAAATACCAGATTGTTAATTTATATTTGGCAAAACTCAGCATATACAGAAAATAAATAATCACAGAATCACAGACACGGAGTAATATAACAATAATGCAGTGGAAACAAGAGAATAGTAGTTCATGAAGCTACTATATATATAACCGAGTTAAATAAGATACAACAAAAGTTTCGAATACAATAGAAAAATACTAGATCAGAATACATCACTAGAATCAACTAAAAATCCAAAAGCTGGATAGATAGCTGGATCTCTAAGCGAAGCTCCAACTCCAAAGGTGAGTCTCAAAAGCTGAATCACTCAGTCATACTCGAGCGTAAAGCAAAACACAAAACACTCAAGTCGGGATTTACATTCTTATATCAATAAATCCAACTCAAGTGAAATAACAACTGAAATACAAGTTACTCAAAGGATGTTTGGGATAACCATCCTTTGAGAATCCGTTAAACTATATACTATGTAGTAATATACGCTATTGTAATAATATCTAAAGTAAAATAAACTTACTTAAAAATAGCGTTAAGGCTTTACATTTTCCGTGTTAATAGTCTATACAGTACCATCGTACCTCCAGATCGGGACGCTACCATAAATACTACATTGGTACGACACAAATCAAAACTCGTAGTAAAGCACGCTAGGGTAGGTGACACGACACAGGTAGGAAATGCTAGGGTAGATATACCAATTATGCATCCGGACTGGTGGTAACGCATAGCCGCAGCTACCGCCCACCTCGAGCTACACTTCCAAAATCAAAATGAAAAAGTGACCACCAAATCAATCACAGAGTCAGAATATAGTATCGAAGGAGTATGTCCGATCAGACGAGCTACCTTGTGGCGCCCCACCTCTATACCCATGCTAGCCAAGGACACTACAGGGTAACGCCGTCAACTAACACGGAGAATAAGGCTGGTTAGGAGCGACCATCTATAGCCTTGCTTTAACTATCTATTGAATACATCGACAATAATCATACACACCAAATCGACATATCCAATGAATACTCAAAACAAAACCATAAGTGGTTGGAGGATCTATCAGAACAGAATATAACAACTCAAATGTAATATACATCACAGAACAGTAGATCATCATATACATATATACTGATACATAACAGAGTATACAAACTGATACACGTCAAGTGGTATAGCAAACCACAATATATAGACGAATCCAAAAGAATACATATATCAGAGTTACAACAAAAAGGACTACACAAAAAGCTTTAACAAAAAGGAACAAGCTGAATAGTCCATGCTGAAGCAAAATAGGCTAAGTCCAAAAGCACCTAACCTGAAACATCTCGGTCTGACCCGAGTATAAAATACATGGGTCAGTCTTGCTAAACAAATTGGTTAGATAAACTGAACAACAATAACCTGTAAGGTCACACAGTATAACAAATATCTCTAAAAGAAATACAACAATCGTCTAAAAAAGATGAATCAAAATAAGACAAGCCGCATATCATCGGCAACACAAACAAAACAAAGGATATGAATATCCCAAACAAGCCAAAAGGCAATAACAAATACCAATGTAGGTAACACAAGTTCCACAAGGTAATCGTTATATATCGTGCGGCTCAAAAAGTCCAACACCGAAGGGCAATACCTAGGGAACATACATATCAATGAAACATCAAAAAATTTGCACGTGCTCAGTACTGTATAAACAAGGATCCATAAGCCCGAAGGCTCAAACCCAATATCACTCGAGAGGTGACGAATGACCAACTCCAAAAGCGATACAATAGGGCAACAAACCCGAAGGCACAAACCCGAAGGTACAAACCCGAAGGCAACATACCCGAAGGCAACAAACCTGAAGGAGACAGTCTGAAGACACTATCCCAAAGGCAACAAACCTGAAGGTGCAAACCCGAAGGCAACACACCCAAAGGCAACAAACCATAGTGGCGAAGGTCCGAAGGCCCAGTACTGGACACCACTAACTGGCAGAATGTGTCATAACTCTCAAAAAGGAATCCGGAAAGTGTTAACGTGAGTCCCATAACCAAACGTTCGCACTAAACGGTTTACTATCTATTAGTTAATTTCACACTCAAAGTAATACAAAGTTTACCTCATCTCATCGGTAAACCTGACCAAAAGGCCAAAACGATCAATCGAATAGGTCGGGGATTAATCGAAAAGATAAACGCGCGGATTCATGGTCCGTGTTTTACTTAATCATTTAATCTCCTTTCCACTCCGCTCGAAGTGCGAAATTGTGTATGTGCGTTTTAAATAGAATTCATAAATTAGAGAAGCAAGCTTTTAATACAATTTAAAAGATTATTTTATAAAAAAGCCCGTGGATGAAGTCAAAAAGGAATCATCAAGGTCAAATATGCATAAACAACTAATTGGAATCAACTTAGATCGATAAAAGTTGGAATCACAAACAAATAGGCGCGTAAGGCAAAACAGGGAAACAGGAGCAGGTCGGTCGACCGGCCTCTGAGTTCGGTTGACCGAAATAGGCCAGAAATGTTTCGGGCTCCAGCTAGGTCGACCGGCCCGGGGGGGTCGGTCGGCCGAACTGCAAATTTCTGCAATTCCTGCCCTATTTCATCCAAGTGCAAACTCTCCCAAAACGCAACCGGTTGAGCAATGGACCTAAGGAGCTTTTGCCAATCGATACCCCAGCTCCAGTGGCTCTTCGATTCTCCACCAAAAACATGCTCAAACATCAAAGTTAGGATCTTTAAAGAATTGAACCCAAACACTAAAAATTTGGATATTCACCAATTCAATCCAAACCAAAAGCAAGTGCACATGAACAAGTGTTAGGAATTCATACCCAACAATCAAAGATAGATATAAGCATAGATGTGAGATATAAATCTGACCTTTTAACTCACAAACAAAGAAGAAGAAGCTCAATTGCAAGGAGAAGACCAACCAATCTCTACTTCAACCCAACAATCTTCAATCTAAGATCAAAATAAGTATTTCCTAAGTTAGGTTTAGGAAACTTTCTGAAATTGAAGAGGAAAAGAGTTGGAGAAGATGAAGAGAAGGCTTACCAATAACTTCTCTTTGATTTTTGGAGCAAGAATTCAAGTCTGCAAAGTGAACTAGGGCTTGGAATTTCTAATTCCTCTTCCTTTCCCCCATTTTCAGTTTTAGCTTGAGTTTAGAAGTGAAAATGAGTGAATGGAAGGAGAGGGACTGAGTTAGGGTATTTAGTTAGCTAGTGGGCTGAACCCAAACCCAAAACCCAACTAGAAAATGTAGCAAAATTCAACTTACTCCAAACATATAAAAGCTTATACTCAAAAAGATCGCAAACGCCATTTTGGACTCAATGGAAGTGGTTTCGAGTCCTAATTCGGCCGTTTGCAAAAAGTAACATTTCGGATCCAAAAATCCGACTAACGACGCTATATTTAAATAAAACATTTAAATATATAACCGTTAAATATGCGGGTTGTTACAGATCTCCCCTCCTTACAAAATTACGTCCCCGCAATTCCTAGAGATGATATTTGTAACAACTACATACATATAACATTCAAAAGAAAGGGAAATAAGCTTGAGACAAAAAGATATTCTCACCGTTGCCAAGCAAAGATAGAAAACCCGGATAAGATCGCTCGATAAACTCTCTGGTTTCCCAAGTACAGTCATTGGGGCTAGCGGACCATTGAACTTTAACGAGCGGCACATCCTTGTTTCGAAGGTGTCGCACCTCCATGTCAAGTACGCGAATAGGTTGCTATACAATAGATAAGTCCGGTGAGACCTCAAGCTCTTGCAAATCAGGAGAAGCGATAACAGAATCCGACTCCCGAAGACACTTCCGAAGTTGAGAGACGTGAAACACGTCATGAATGCCGGATAAATGAGCAGAAAGTGAAACTCTATAAGCCACAGGGCCAATACGTTCAGTAATAGAAAATGGTCCTATAAAACGAGGAGCAATTTTCTAGTTGCACTGAAGCGCATCACCCCTTTCAAAGGAGAAACACGAATAAAGACGAGATCGCCAACCGAGAATTCGAGAGGCTTTCTACGGTTGTCAGCGTAGGACTTCTAGCAGCTTTGTGCCTCTTTCATTCTCAAACGAATAAGATCAATCTTCTCGGAAGAATCACGAACAAAATGTGGGCCAAGAATAAGCTTCTCCCTAGATTCCAACCAACAAGATGGTGATCGACATGGCCTTCTGTATAAGGCTTCGAAAGGAGCCATACCGATACTAGACTAAAAACTATTGTTGCAGGAGAACTCTACAAGAGTTAGGTGATCCTCCCAACTACCACCAAAATCAAAAATACAAATACGGAGAAGATCTTCCAAGATACGATTCACCCGTTCAGTCTGTCCGTCAGACTGCGGATGATAAGCTATGCTAAAATTAAGCTTTGTTCCCAAAGCTTGCTGAAGACTCTGCCAAAAATGACTCGTGAATAAAGGATCACGGTCACTCACAATAGAACTAGGAACATCGTGAAGTCTCATGATTTCCTTGACATACAACTTAGCCAAATGCGAAGCAGTCCTATTAGACTTAATAGGGATAAAATGAGCAGACTTGGTGAGGCGATCAACAATAACCCAGATACTAGAACAGCCCGATCTCGAACAAGGTAGGCCGTCAATGAAATCCATAGAAATCTGATCCCATTTCCACAATGGAATCTCTAGAGGCTGAAGAAGACCCGAAGGACGCTGATGTTCGGCCTTAATACGCTGACAAGTTATGCAATTACTCACATAACTCGCCACATCGCGCTTCATGCCTTCCCAATAATAAAGACGATGCATATCGACATACATCTTACTACTATCGGGATGAATGTTATACTTAGAACAGTGAATGTCATCCAGAATGTCATGCCTAAGTGCAAAATCATAAGGCACAAAAAGACGGTTCTTCTTGCGAAGATACCCATGAGAATCAATGCTGAAATCCCGCAATGCCTCATCACAGGATCCAGACTCACAAAGCTGAATAAGATGCAACAAAACATGATCATGCCGCTGAGCATCGGCAATATGATCCAAGAAAATGGGTCGAGCTCCTAAACTAAGTAATAGAATAGGAGAATTAGAAGATGAACCTTGATCACGAATTTCACAAAAAGATAGAGTCTTAAGAATATCCCATTCGGCAAGCATCATAGAAACAATAGCCGAATATTTACGATTAAGCGCATCAGCAACACGATTAACCTTACCAGGGGTATACTGGATATCAAAGTCATAGGAAGCAAGAAACTCGAGCCAACGCGCTTGTCTCATATTGAGTTCCTTCTGAGTGAACAAATACTTCAAGGATTTACAATCGGTATAGAGAATGAAGCGCTCGCCCAATAAATAGTGTCGCCAAATCTTTAAGGCAAAGACAATGGCGGCTAACTCAAGATCATGAGTGGCATAACGAACTTCATTCGGACATAGTTGCCTAGAAGCATAAGCAACCACCCAGTCCTTCTGCATAAGAACGGCACCGAGACCACTACCACAAGCATCAATGTAGACAACAAGATCATGATTCCCTTCGGGAACCACAAGAATAGGAGCATTAGTGATAAGTTCCTTTAATGTCGGAAAGGAAGCTTCACACTCGTCGGACTAAATAAAACGAATGCCTTTCCGAGTAAGGCTGGTGAGAGGAAGCACAACACGGGAAAAACCCTTAATGAACCGACGGTAATAACCCGCCAATCCAAGGAAACTACGAATCTCATGCACATTCTTAGGCCTCTTCCAATTCTAGATGGCTTCGATCTTTGAGGGATCGACAGAAATGCCATCGGAAGATACAACATGGCCTAAGAACTTAACCTTATTCTCCTAAAAGTGGCATTTGGAGAATTTGGCTCTAAGCTGATGATGACGGAGGGTACTCAAGAAAATTCACAAGTGATTAGCATGCTCAGCTTCAGACTTAGAATAAATAAGGATATCATCAATGAACACAAGGACGAACTTATCGAGATATTCCCGGAATACTTGATTCATGGGATCGACAAAGAAAGCAGGAGCATTCGTCAAACCGAACGGCATAACGAGCCACTCAAAAGAACCATAACGAGTGCGGAAAGCGGTAAGAGGTATGCTATTCTCCGCGTCTCGTAACTGATGAAAACCTATGGCGAGGTCAAGCTGAGAAAAGACCTTAGCACCACTCAATAGATCGAACATATCATCGATCCTAGGCAATGGATACCTATTCCTGATGGTTAACTCGTTAAGTTTACGATAGTCAATGCAAAGCCTAAGAGTTCCATCAGACATATTCACGAAAACGACCGCGGATCCCCACGAAGAAAAACTGGATTGAATCAACTGCTTGGACTCAAGCTCTAAAAGCTGCTTCTTGAGTTCCTCATTTTCCCTTGTAGACATCCTCGTGGGAGGACGACTAACTGGCTGCGCGCCTGGAATGAGATCAATACGGAACTCAATTGCCCGCTTGGGTGGCAAACCCGAAACAGGTTCAAAAACATCAGAAAAGTCACAAGCAATAGGAATACGATATATATCATCACCATCTCGCGAATCAAGAGAATATAAAGCCAATTCGGAATTATCCACATTCCGAAGATCAAGTGATAGCTGCGTAGGTGTATCCGGATGTCGAAGATACAAAATTCTCTCCGAACAAATAATCCTGCCATCATATCTCACTAGCCAGTCCATTCCCAAAATCATATCAAATCCCAGACAAGAAATAACGTGCAGATTCCCACGAAAAGAAAAGCCACATAAAACAATCTCGACATCATCACCACTATCACACTCCTTCTCGACGGTTTCAAGATGAAGTGCAGAATCTTCTACTCAAGGAAGTGACGGGTTAATAAAAAAATTTCAGATTCAGGAACAAACTTGAGTTCGAATCGTCCCCGAAACTGAGTCCAAGAAAGAGTAGACTCATCAATTTCGGCTATAAGAAGCTCATACCAATCAAGAGCATGCTCTTGCAATAAGCTAGAAGTTACAAGAACTCTATCATGGTCAGAAAGATCCATACGAGAGAAGATACGCTCGCACGTGCGAAGCGAAGCTTGGACATCAAGAACAGACTCGGAGCCCTTAAACTGCTTTCCCCCAAGATGAGAAAAATCACTGCACTGACGGGAAAAGGCAGACTTGCGAGGTGGAGATACTCGAGGAGGAACTTGAGGCTGAGTGCTCCTAAACAATTCCAAAAACTGATCAGCAGACATATAAACGCCATCCGGATGTGAGCCACTGGATTGCCCAGCATCCGAACGTCGTCCCCTGCCTCTTCCAGCCATACGCTGAAAGTAAGATAAGAACAAGATTATTCACAAGGTAGATGTCATTAATACAATTGTGGAATACTACGGAATGAAATGCATTCTTAGACGTATTCCCAATTTCTATCTAACCTTTGATGGTAGAAGGAATAGAGAGACACGATGATTCAAAGATTTGTATCACTTATACACTTTGATGTATCGTAATATGTGCATATATTCTGTATTTATCATATTTTGTCCTGAACCATGCTCTGATACCACGCTGTGGCGCCCCACCTCTATACCCACGCTAGCCAAGGACACTACAGGGTAACGCCGTCAACTAACACGGAGAATAAGGCTGGTTAGGAGCGACCATCTGTAGCCTTGCTTTAACTATCTATTGAATACATCGACAATAATCATACACACCAAATCGACATATCCAATGAATACTTAAAACAAAACCATAGGTGGTTGGAGGATCTATCAGAACAGAATATAACAACTCAAATGTAATATACATCACAGAACAGTAGATCATCATATACACATATACTGATACATAACAGAGTATACAAACTGATACACGTCAAGTGGTATAGCAAACCACAATATACAGACGAATCTAAAAGAATACATATATCATAGTTACAACAAAAGGGAAGAAACAAAAAGCTTTAACAAAAAGGAACAAGATGAATAGTCCATGCGGAAGCAAAATAGGCTAAGTCCAAAAGCACATAACCTGAAACATCTCGGTCTGACCCGAGTATAAAATACACAGGTCAGTCTAGCTAAACAAATCAGTTAGATAAACTGAACAACAATAACCTGCAAGGTCACACAGTATAACAAATATCTCTAAAAGAGATACAACAATCATCTAAAAAAAGATGAATCAAAATAAGACAAGCCTCATATCATCGGCAACACAAATAAACAAAGGATATGAATATCCCAAACAAGCCAAAAGGCAATAACAAATACCAATGAAGGTAACACAAGTTCCACAAGGTAATCGCTATATATCGTGCGGCACAAAAAGACCAACACCGAAGGGCAATACCTAGGGAATATACATATCAATGAAACATCAGAAAATTTGCACGTGCTCAGTACTGTATAAACAAGGATCCATAAGCCCGAAGGCTCCAAACCCAATATCACTCGAGCGGTGACGAATGACCAACTCCAAAAGCGATACAATAAGGCAACAAACCCGAAGGCACAAACCTAAAGGTACAAACCCGAAGGCAACATACCCGAAGGCAACAAACCTGAAGGAGACAGTCTGAAGACACTATCCCAAAGGCAATAAACCTGAAGGTGCAAACCCGAAGGCAACACACCCGAAGGCAACAAACCGTAGTGGCGAAGGTCCGAAGGCCCACTACTGGACACCACTAACTGGCAGAATGTGTCATAACTCTCAAAAAGGAATCCGAAAAGTGGTAACGTGAGTCCCATAACCACTCATTCGCACTAAACGGTTTACTATCCGTTAGTTAATTTCACACTCAAAGCAATACAAAGTTTACCTCATCTCATTGGTAAACCCGACCAAAAGGTCAAAACGATCAATCGAATAGGTCGGGGATTAATCGGAAAGATAAACGCGCAGATTCATGGTCCATGTTTTACTTAACCATTTAATCTCCTTTCCACTCCGGTCGAAGTGCGAAATTGTGTGTGCGCGTTTTAAATAGAATTTATAAATTAAAGAAGCAAGCTTTTAATACAATTTAAAATATTATTTTATAAAAAACCCGTAGATGAAGTCAAAAAGGAATCATCAAGGTTAAGTATGCATAAACAACTAATTGGAATCAACTTAGATCGATAAAAGTTGGGATCACAAACAAATAGGCGCACAAGGCAAAACAGGGAAACAGGAGCAGGTCGGTTGACCGGACTCTGAGATCGGTTGACCGAAATAGGCCAGAAATGTTTCGGGCTCCAACTCGGTCGATCGGCCCAGGGGGTTCGGTCGGCCGAACTGCAATTCCTGGCCTATTTCATCCAAGTGCAAACTCTCCCAAAACGCAACCGGTCGAGCGATGGACCTAAGGAGCTTTTGCCAATCGATACCCCCAGCTCCATTGGCTCTCCGATTCGCCACCAAAAACATGTTCAAACATCAAAGTTAGGATCTTTAAAGAATTGAACCCAAACAATAAAAATTTGGATATTCACCAATTCAATCCAAACCAAAAGAAAGTGCACATGAACAAGTGTTAGGAATTCATACCCAACAATCAAAGATAGATATAAGTATAGATGTGAGATATAAATCTCACCTTTTAACTCACAAACAAAAAAGAAGAAGCTCAATTGCAAGGAGAAGACCAACCAATCTCTACTTCAACCCAACAAGCTTCAATCTAAGATCAAAATAAGTATTTCCTAAGTTAGGTTTAGGAAACTTTCTGAAATTGAAGAGGAAAAGAGTTGGAGAAGATGAAGAGAAGGCTTACCAATAACTTCTCTTTGATTTTTGGAGCAAGAATTCAAGTTTGCAAAGT
The DNA here is from genome assembly GCA_030765085.1 of Allium cepa. Lineage (NCBI taxonomy): Eukaryota > Viridiplantae > Streptophyta > Magnoliopsida > Asparagales > Amaryllidaceae > Allium > Allium cepa. The sequence continues at coordinate 25,814,067 of CM060939.1, read as the reverse complement.
GAACTAGGGCTGGGAATTTCTAATTCCTCTTCCTTTCCCCCATTTTCAGTTTTAGCTTGAGTTTAGAAGTGAAAATGAGTGAATGGAAGGAGAGGGACTGAGTTAGGGTATTTAGTTAGCTAATGGGCTGAACCCAAACCCAAAACCCAACTAGAAAAGGTAGCAAAATTCAACTTACTCCAAACATATCAAAGCTTATACTCAAAAAGATCGCAAACACCATTTTGGACTTAATGGAAGTGGTTTCGAGTCCTAATTCGGCCGTTTGCAAAAAGTAACATTTCGGATCCAAAAAACCGACTAACGACGCTATATTTAAATAAAACATTTAAATATATAACCGTTAAATATGCGGGTTGTTACATACCTTATTGGCCCGGAACCGCTCATGTTTTAGCCACCTTATGCCAACTCATGGTAGTCGGGTCCACGTATATACCTCAATAGAACGTCGCCACCATCCTATTTCATTCTGCAATCTCCACCGCGTACACAGTTGTTAAAATGGTTTTCGGAGTTGGCAGAGAGTATTACAACTTCTGATCCTGGTCTCTTTAACAACCAAACGTTATTATAACACCGCAGTCATTTTCAAAATAGTATATACTTCGAAACCAAAATATCATTGCTATTTCAAAACCATATCAAAACGATATCATATCCATTTCAAATATATCCATTTCCAAAATCATAGCAATTTCAAAGTTACAACACTTTCGAAACCAACACTTGAAATTATAATACTTTGAAATCATAATACTTCCCACTTAACCGGTTTAGATATTAAAATAGTATTATATAATAAAATAGTTTATAAAGTAAATAGTTTATATAAAATAGTTATAAGTTAAAATAGTATATATCAAAAAAGTTTATATGAAATTAATTTATAAAGTAAAATATATAAATAATTTAAAAATATAATTTAAAAATATTTTATACAGTAAAATAGCTTCCTCAAATTTCACAAACCAATTCCAAATCAACTCCAATTCCAAAATCAAAATTTAATCAAATCATCAATTTCAATTAAATTAAGTTCTCAGTAAACCATTTAAATTATATTGATTTCAAATATAGATTTGAACCACAAATAAACCATTTCAATTTCAATATATTTCAAAGCTATCGGTATTCAACAATTTCAAAACTAAATTTAATAATTTCATATACATATATCAAATTCACTATACTTTTATTTAGTTTTGAAATATTTATTCAATCATTTCGATAACATCTAAATACAACTTCAATTTACAAATTTAAATAAACATAATATCCCATTTAAATTTATATAAGTTTGAAATATTCATTTAAGTCACATTTAAGTCAAATTCAAGTTATAAAACATATCTATAAAATCTCAAATTTAATAAGTTTCAAATCAAATTAAATAAATCTTGACCACATTATATTTTACTAAAATAAAACTTTATTATTAAACTTATTTAATATTGAAACAAATTTATACATAGCTTAAAAATCAAGAATTTAACTATATATACATATATATGTGTGTGTGTATATATATATATATATATAATAACATATAGATAACATCTAAAATCAATATTTTTATAAAACCATGTATTTCTTTCCAAAACCTTAGAAATCATTTTCAAAATATTTCTATATAGACCCACGGTGTCTGTATATAGTTTTCTATCCTATGGTCAAGTGATATGGATATTTATCATTTCAATTTGCAATTTAAATATATGCGGGTATATATCATTTCAACCCGCAATCCCAAATTCAATTCAATTGAAAATCATTTGGGTTTATCATTTCAACCCATAACGATTTTCTCCTATTCTATAGATTGTACGGGTATGTATCATTTCAACCCATAGTGATGCAATACTAATAGGGAATTTGCAGAGTGATAGCAGATTTGATAATAATATAATAGGCAAATATCATAAATATAAATAACAGATAATGGTGTCGGATGTCACAAGTGAATAGATAGCCTATATATATAAATCTAAATAACTAACAGCAGCAACTTTTAATTGTTTTTCCAATTGAAATCAAATTTAATAGATATAAAAACATTAAATCGTGAGTGATTGCTTAACTTTCGACGCTAGAGAAAACAGGAGATAGCACGGATACGCAAAGAGGAAATGGACACTGAAATTGAGTTACGAATCCAAGCATGATTTCGATGATCAAAGCTAATAACAAGGAATAGATGAAATCAAATCAGAATTGGGTTGATAAAGATAAATGGGTATAAGTGAACGTATATAGATATATAATTATATATATATTCTAATTTCAGGCATATATTAATTTAAATACATATTTCAAAATCACTTATATACAATATATATATATAATGTATAACTCTTATTATTTATATTGTCTTAAAACTGAACTTACATAATACCACTTATATATATATATATATATATATATATATATATATATATATATATATATTGAAATCGATAATGTATATGTAACCCTAATGTATAAGCTATATTACATACAACATATAATTAATATATATGAAAGGACATAACATAATATATACAAATTAACATACAATGAGTAAAACTAACATATCCAAAACTATAATAAAAAATATGATACCTTAACAAACAATATTGTTATAACAGGTATGACAAATATCAATATCACACAGACCAAGCAAGAGGTAGAAGAAAGCTGCATCTATACGCAACCCACATTATTACTATAAATATTTTAAAATCGATATTTATTATAAAATATATATAGAAAGACACATATATCACAACGTGTTTTCTTTTTATAAAATCTTAAATAGACCCTGTATACATCACGTGAGAACTATATATATATATATATAAAAGCTGCAACTATAAAACAGTATATATGTATAATCAGTCCATATAAAAAAAGAATTTAAATACCCAACTTTTATACCAAAACAAAACAAATAGCTTATAACATATAAATACAAAACAGATCACATGCAAAACAAACTAATATATATAATATAATGTATACTATATATATATATATATATATATATATATAAGATTTATATAAACAGGTAAAAATTAACATAATAAAATATACATAGCAAGATAGTTCTAAACTTTTGACATATATGCAAGTAACAGTATTGGACCCTAGTTTATATATATAAACTAACAAAATCAAACTTTATATTGCTGTAAATATATGACAGGTTAGACATATAATACGAAAACAGCATAAATAAACAACTTATACTAACTTTCTTACATACTCAAAACTTATATAACTAATGTAAGCAAGCTGTTTATATGTAAACACAGCTATATATAACTGCAAGTTATTTATATAAACTTTAAATTGAAACTCAACAGTTTATATATATATATAAACAAATATTTACGATAATATATATAATACCTTATTCAGATATTATACTCGGATCAAATTATAATTGTACTCAAATATATATAAAGCTACAAATATCATGCCGACACATATAATATAGCATCTTCTTCACAAGAGCGAGAGGAAGATGATGAGCGAGTGAGGTTGATCAAGGTGGACGAGCAGTAGTTTGGATGGCCGAGCTGGGGCTGCTGAAATGTCACGGCCAGAGGATATGGACAAGGGGATGTCAGTCTTGGTTGAGTTTCGAGTTGTTGGACGGTCAGGGAGAGGCTGTTGGAAGGCGGAGATGAGATAGGGGAGGCCACTGCTGCGTATGCACGGGGTTGAGACTTTGAGGTGGAGAGGGGTCGGCGGATCAAGGAAGATGAGTGATGGAGGAGTTTCGGTGGAAACTGGGATGGGAAGGGGAAGGGACAAGGGAAGAAAACAAATGCGCTGGCTAAACAGTTCACACATTTTATATTTTGCTTAAACAGTGAACAGAAAAATTGAAGCAACGAATAGATAAATTTAACGTCGAGAAAAGTAAAAGTCAGCCATTTGAATTCAAGGAAAATAATAATAGCAGGGAGCTATAGGGTTACACGGTGGATAGCAAAAGTCATAGGGTCGAAAAGTGTTTTAAAACGGGTAACGTTAAGAGAATCGTTTTATTGCTCAGTATCGTAACCCGAAACATGGGGATGGATATACTCTGATGATCAGTACAATGAAATAATCAAAACGGTACACCGATATTAGTGGTACGATCATACTATCAAAAATCGATAATCGGTAGTGAAAAATGCTGCTAATTTTTCGAAAATAAGATAAACGGAGCAACAACAATCCTAACTTGACGAAACGAAAGATGACGCCTCACTCAGAAGATGATTTACAAATTTTCTATAGAAAAATATTCAGGTTTGGAAAACATTTTATTATCATCAAATATTGATTGATTTAAATTGAAATAAAATTACATAAGAAATAAACTTCCATATTATCAGATGAAAATTTACCATTTGCCATGTTTAAATAGACGTATTTCAAATATTAAACTTTTATTTCAAAATTTTATTATTTAAAATTTCACAAAATTTAAATTGAATATATTAGTGAAATTATTAAAATTTTACGGGTCGTTACAACATGTAACATTCCCCCTCAAAGGTCTCGATGCAGAGGATCGGTGCAAATCCTACCGCGATGAATAGCTCTTCCAGCCCAAAAGCGAAAAAACCTTCTGGTCATTCAAGTCCAGCCAAGTGGCCTCTTGAGGCTTTAGACCATAATAGTGCAAGGAAAAACCAGTAATGCAGAAATGTATCTTGAGCTAAGAATTGGTCAGAGGGAGGGAATAGGGATTAGATCGGGAGGGGCGGTGGGACGAGATATAACGTGCAAAATGAGCATGAGGGAGAGGCGAGGCCGGTGCTCTAAGGGAAAAACAACATTTCCTAGGGGAGGAACGGAGAAGGGGGGTTGTTACTTGGAAGAGGAGGAGGAGGATAGAGATAGGGTTCGACTGATTGAGGAAGGAGGATTGAAAGAATGGAATTGGGGAATTTTGGAAGTGACTTTATAGTCCCGTTCTAGGTTCAAGTTGTGCCAAAACTCATTAATTGGTAGACTACTCTAGGTTTACCGCTAGGTGGTCAACCGCTAGACGGGTTTTGGATGTTAATTGAACCTAGACCCAATTAGGGTCGGATTAAATAATGATAATCGTTTCACGCCATCTCCTTCGTTTCTACACGATTTGAAAAACTCATGTCTTCATCATGGTGATGTCAAAGCCAACCATCTAATCCTGAGCCATGCTCCAGCAATTCAGAGTATTCCACACAAACTGCTGTGACCAACAACTATTCCGAAAACTCAAAAATACTCCAACTTCTATTTCCCGCCTACTTCGTATGGAAATATTTCTTCCAATAATTGGTGGCACAGCCTTCAAACAACATACCCCAATAAAATTGAATGTCATTCATATTTTGTCTATACATCAGAGAGAGAAAATCAGAAAACCTCAGTTTTATAAACCAAAAATCACTGAGCTAAATATATGCTCCTTTACACTCATTTCTAAATAATAGAAACTATTTCATACCAAAACTTCCCTTAATTATCAAACTCATATTTTCCAAAAATCAAAATCATGCCTTTACTGATATATATTAATATGTAAGAATTCCAAAAACTTATTTTTCCAAAATCTATGGTATTTCCAACATATTCTGTATAAAAATTCTCTCACGAGTTTTAGACTAAGGATTTAATATTAATTATCTAAATAGAAATCCGGTTTGTCATCAAAGAGGTGATCAATGAATGCACCCTGGCAAAAAATTACCTCAGGACAATTGCGATATACAGATTCTAATTTTTCGTCCATCTGGAATAAAAATGTGTCTCTGATTAGAACTCTTCATCAAAATCCAAAATCATAGGGTAGCTAGAATCTCAACCATCAAGTCGAACACCTCTAATCTTCGGGATTCTACCATATGTTGCACTCAAGCTCTTTATCAACAACGCCATACGCATTGTGAGCACTCTATGGGGTACTTCGGAGTCGATGTGAAAATCTTAACACTAAGATATTTCCAACCCATAGTTGCTTTGCCCATTCCCTTGGAGTTGAACTACAACTATTTCTATAGTCGAAATTCTTAGAGTCTAGTGTAAAAATACAATATTACTAGATAGAAAAGTATAAATATGTTCTCTCAATTTACCATAATTACTCTGATCTACTAACCTAAGCTCTGATACCAAATGTAATAACACGTACCTCAACGGGCTTAAATTTTGATAAAAATCAAAACCCAAGTCCATCAAAGTACGGATCTTTGGATTTGGTATCTGCAAATAAGTATAACATTATCAGAGATTAATAAAAATCTAAACTCACAGTAGAAACAATAATAGGACAAGAATACTGATTATGACTTCCTTAGGTAACAGATTGTCACACTAGCATCAAGCATGAGAGAAAAGAAGTCTTCTTCAACAACTAACACAGGCAGCTCCAGTGATGCGTCCCTCTAAAATTTGTCATGTGGGTTGTAATAAGGAGAGGGTCAGAACAACATTCTGGTGGCTGGAAAATCTGTATACAGTCCTTAACATAAATTTATACCAACTGGTTTTCATTTAATAGTTATGTCTATTAAGGTTGGAAACTAACCTAACCTAGCATTACACACATGATTACTTACCTACCTTTTCCCAAGGTACAAAATACTGATAATGCCTAATCAACCACCTAATACTTATAAACTCGTTTGCCACTTAATACTTCTAAATATGAAGTGGGCTTTTATAATCACCACATACTTTTAAAAGAGAAATAGGCAGACTCTACCATTTAAGACAACATTTAAGGTCAGTGAGTCCTAACTAAAAAGACTTCTAACCACTATTTAAGGCCATCAACATTTAATATCCAACTATTACCGCATCTTTCCTCAATAAAATTGCAGCCATGTAAGAGATAGTACCCAAGCCACTTAATATCTAAAGAACTAAATGGTTTTCTAACCATTTAATACCTATATTCCAAGCAGGTCCTACATTAGTTAACACATATCCCCAAGTGGACTCCTCACTGAATTACGATCTTAGCAATGTGAGAAACTATACCCAAGCCACTTAATCAATCATTAATAAGGACTAGGCAGACCACTGACCGTTTAACACCTATTTATAGGTAAGCCTTTGTCATTTAGGACCTAACCCCAAGGTAGACTCTTTATTGGTACCATCTAGCTGACATCGCTTGGAATCTCACTAGGTTACTTAATACCTCTTATTAGGAGAGAGACAAACCCTTAGATTAGTCACTAATACCTCAAACCCGAAGCTAAACCTTCCCAAGATATCCACTATCACTCTTAATTATAAATATGGAATCTCATTATGTTACATCTTTCGGTAAGGAGGCGGTCCCTAAAATAGCCACTTAATACTTCAACACTAAGGTAAACCCTTTTAGAGACATCCATATAGTTTAGTATCTCACTAGGTTACTTAATATTTCCTTTCAGGAGAGAGGCGGACCCTACAGCCACTTAGTACCTCAAACCAAAAGCGAGCCCCTATGGAGATATCCCTCACAGCTCCTAATTTCAAATTCGGACCATTTAGTACTTTTCAATTAAGAAAGAAGACCCTATCTCTCACATCATCATGGGTCCTAGGATTAGTTATATCTTACATCAGTAGTAAGTACGCCCGACTACTGATAGCCTCGAGGTGAAGGAAGTCATCGATCAACTGACTCTACTGACCTCGCATCACTAACCTACCAAGTATGATTAACCATCCTAAGTCTTTACTTATATTATCTTAGGTATACATTGGACTTAGTGTACTAATTCACTTTTTATTTAAGGTAATAAGATTTAGCTTAAATTCTTATCTTCCTATAAATCCCCTTTTTTTGCTCATAAATGCCAATTTGTCCATAATATCCTAAAGGACATTTCCTAGGACATTTATGTATGATTACGAATTTCAAATAGTATCCTATTTATATCTATTCCATTTTTATCAGTCCCGTTAATCCACTAGTCCCTATTAATTGTAACTCCTAACTTATTTTCGTTAATTGCACATTAATTAAAGCTACAGTCTTTAATTCCCATACTAACCAATTGTAACCCCTAATGTGATCATTTCCATTATTTCTCATTAATGGCCCATCAATTGGGGTTACAATCTTTTATTTTCTATAATTATTGGCAGTTACTAATTTGTTGCCAATAATAGGAATTACTATATTTTATAATTCTACATATTCGCTTCCCCAAATATAACAATAACTAACGAACGTTACGCGTAAATAACGCAGAAATAAACACTATTCTTCTTTATTAACGCAGTAAATACGTATAAACTGCCTAATAAAACTACCTATTCATAACCAAATATATTCTAGCCATTAGCATGTAACTAGAATATACTTTCCATAGTCAATTTGTTAGAATTAAATTCCTTAAGATGATTTTTCACAATGGTTTCCATAAATTATTTTACAGAAAAAGGGAAAATTTACTATGTTTGAAATCACGAGGAATGGATAATTTCCTTTTATTTTGAATAGACAGTGTAAACTACGAAGAATAAATCTGTATTTTACACATCTCATCCTTTTCTTGTTTTATTCCTTGTGAAATCAAGCATCGCCTTTTTGAATCAAAAGTGCAAAAGCAAACAAATTTATAAAAATAAAATGGATATTCTTTCCACAAATTTAGCTATGGAAAATCTACAGCTTAGCAAAAATTTAGGCAATAATCCAAAAACCCAATTTTACACCCAAGTGTAGATTTGGAATAAAAATATACAACATTCAAATTTTAAAATCTTTGGGACTGATTTTCAGATTTAGGTGTAAACATATTTCAAATTAGATCTAAAACAAGAAAATATAGACATGGTTTTCTACACTAATTTAAGCCTACAATTCATAAATAAAATTGATGTAGGCGTAAAATCAATCGTATGCCAATGAAACAGATTTCATAAAGAATATATAAAATTTCCTACTTACCTTTTTAAAGTGATCGAAATCCCCAGATCTGAAATAGAACCTTAAATTCATCTTCAAATCCTTTTTAATCAAAGAAATATATATAAAAAGGTTATATACATGCATTTGAATTACAGATGTGAGAAGTGTTTGGTGTTTGGAGAGAAAATAGATACAAATATATAATTATATGTAAATTAGCTCAATACAACAAATTAGCTCAAACACGAGTATAGTTGATTCTCTACTCCTCTTTATTAGATTTCTATTCTTCTTCAATTCGTGTGAATATAGATATAAATATCATATTTTTATAATTTAGAAAGAAAGTGAAGAATAAGAAATGGAAGAGCTGTAACGACCCATAATTTCGCTACTTCGAAAATGAGAGAATTCATTTGTTTTAAATTTAAAAAGGTTTAAAACTTAAATAAATATGTTATATATAATAGATAATAATGGAGAAATCATTTATTCTTATAGTTAATAATTTAAAAAGTATAAATTTGGATTTTAGAACAAATCAACAAAAGCTATATTTTGTTAGAAATAAATAAATGCTTAAATAAATAGGTATAAATAATTATTTAATAAGTTAAATCTTATTTAAAACATCTAATAAAGATATTAAAAGTATATTAATATATTTAAAAATATGTTAATAATCGTTTTACAAAAACAACCAAAATTTTATCGCATTTTGTCAGTTTTACATGCACTGTAAAATTAAAGATTTTAATAGTAATTAAATATGATTTTAAAATATAAAGAGACATGTTTTAATTTGTTAAAAAGGTAAAATTTCATTTTAACGTTTGGTTTACTTCAATATATAGCTTAACAAAAAGGTCAAATTTTGACTGTAAAATTTATCAACAAAAACACCGTTTTCAACCAAAACAAGTTGTCGTCAAGTTGCTGCAACTTGATACATTTTCTAACATACACATATTCATAAATACAACTTTACAAACTTTTACACACTTTTCATTTAGCACCAAAAGACAAAATGTTTATATTAGGAAAGTTTAAATAAATGTATAAAAAAGTAAAAAGGTATGATTTGACTAACTTTATTTTATTCTTAAACTTTATAAACAACATCATTACTTATATCTTATCTCATTAATGAGATGTTATGCATATATATAGAAAAGCAGCAAATTTGTATGTTTGAATAATTACGAACCATAAGAAGGTGACACCTCTTCATCTCTTAACACACCCATCCATAACCATCATTCCACACATTAAATGCAACTCAAATCAGGGCTAATCAAATTCCAAAAGTAAACAAGGATATTTATGTCATTTACCACTAAATTCTCCACTTATAAATACAAGTTCAAAACCCTTCATTTTTCACTTCACTTTCATTCTACAAAATTCCTAAACTCCCTCTCTTCCTCCATTTTTTCTTCCCTATTCAAGCCATTCACATCCTCATCGCCAAAACAAAGCTACATTACCATCCTACACCCTTAAAACTCATGGCCAAAAACTCTACCCCCTCCCTATAACACACGCACCCCACGTACACCCACACCCGAGCTAAACTCCACCACCCCAAGCTGTACCCACCTCCCACGCCTACCTACACACCTCCACACCCATATACCCGCCTCAAGAACCAGGCAAAAGCACCTACCCACACCCAAACCCAAGCTACCCTAGGCTGTACCCTTCCAGAAGCCCACGGCCATAATAAAAAAAAATGAGAAGAAAAGGAAAGCGGTGAATCCGAGACATTTGGAAATAGCACGTTAGCTCGAGAGACGCGTATCTCATGTTAAAGATTGACGGAGTGGATATGAAGGTGACAAAGTTGTCACCGCTATATAATTTATATTGATTGTTGCATTGATTTGCTATGATAGATAATCACCCTTTTATGATATGGATGTTCGAATAATTGTTTGAATGTTGGATAATCCATAGCAATGTTATGACATTTATCATACTATACCCGTATTGAATATGTTAAATGTCATATGATTGTTTATATGGTTGTGATGTTAATGTGGACATCAAATTTCTATCATTTTTGATTAAGTGATCCCTTTGTAAAAATACCCAATTTTGGTGATATTAGATACTTTGGAAAAATAAGTCTCTTTTCAAGTGGAACTGAAATTAAAGTTCAAATAAAAGAGAATTTGAAATTTGAAGTGAAATGGGATTAAAAAGGATAGTCAAATTGAAATTGAAATTAAGATTAATAGTGAAATTGAAATTGAAATCGATTTTGAAAATTAAAAGTGAAATTAAGGTTGAATTAAAGTTTAAATTGAAATGAGATTTGAAATCTAAGTTTTAATTGAGGGTAATTTGAAGTTAGAATTGAAATTGGAATTCAAAATTTGATATTAAAATAATACAAATAAAATAATATTATAATATGGGAATATTGAAAATACATTTTAAATACTTTAAAAAGTGGAAATATTGATTTAAAATGATTTGTAATGCTTTTATAAGTGATAAAATTCAATTTAAATAGATTATTCAAATATTGGAAAATAAGTTAAAACTAGGTGCGTCGTGCAACGGTAGTTCGCGATTTCGCGCCGAAAAGTTCAAATGAATGTACAGAGTGGAATATGGCTCAGAATTTTTTGAGATAAGAAAATTCCGGACTATTATATCCATATCTAAATGAAAAAAGAAAATCAAAATTTTGTTGAGTAGATTTTGAATTAAGTCCAAATCAATTTTCTAGAAAAATCGCGCTGGCGTAGTTAAGTGACCGTAACAGGAAATCTATTTAAGTGAACATTTTTAATTATGAAAAAATATGGAATAAATTTAATAAATCCATTTAAATGGTTTAAAAGAGATTTGAATTGAAAAATATGAATTATCAAATGTTTAAAAGTTTTTAAATCAAATAAGCTTATATAGCACTTTCTGCAGCACTATTATGCTGCGAATTGTATAACTTTTTGAATGTATGTTTAAATGTAACGATTTTTCCTAGAATCAACTATGAATGTTTTTAAAAAGAAAACTAAGCATTCAAAAGATAATTTGAATCTTTATAATCAATTCCAAAATGAAGTTGATAACTGAGTATGTGGAAAAGACTAGTACATTTGTCCCACATATGAGATCTGCGAAGATAAAACAATGTTGTTAACTAAGGTTAGGGATGGAGCAACCAGTGCCTGAACTTACCTGACCTATGTTTTCTTTTCTTAGGCGAGGGGTGAAACAGATCGTAAGGAAAGCCTAGATGCTCGAAAAATATTGTGTTAAGTTTTTGAAATAAAAGAAGATCGGTATTATCCAAAATTTAAGCAATCTCCAAAAGAATGATTTCTATGATCCTATTTACTCAAAAATGTTTGCTAAGATTAATTTTAGGGTTTATCACAAACGGTATGTTAAATAACATTATTTTGGCCTGCCTAAAAGTTAAGGAATTTGGATCGAGAGTTAAGTGAGGGAATTTGAGATATTATCCTAAGCAAAAGAATGAATAACTTAGAATTCTTCTAAGTCAAAAGAAAGAGATTTCTAATCATCCAAAAAGAATTAAAGTGAAAAGAAATTAATAAATATTGTATATTCATATTCACTTTTTTTTATCATAATTGGATTTCGAAGGAACCGGGTCGGATTTTGGCGACTCCTATCCGAAAACCCTTTCGAACCAATGTATAGGTTCGAATGTGAAGAAATGTTGAAGACGATGATTATTGAAGACTGTGGATCTTCATAGCGTGAGGACTACTTGTTGACATGCTCTAGGTAGCTCCCAATATAGAGTTATTTATAGCAGTGTTCTCCTTGTTATGAGGATTTTTCGGATTGCAAGGACTACTCGCTCTAGTGGTAGTGGGAGAGTGCCTTCGGTTTGTCCTGTTCCTGGATAACTTGTATGGACGTTTGTCTGACATTGCATTTCTAAAGATTACGTACGTTGGTTTTTACAAACATACAAATGTGGTGGCGGAGAAGGCAACTTCTCTTATCTTAACACCCTCCTTAAGACATACAAGCTTAAGAATTGTATTTTTGTGGAAGGCAATTAGTAGTCAACGGAAATGGCAATGTGGCATTTAGAGATGTTATACGTGCTATGGGAAAAGGTAATCGTTGTCTCAAGCCTCATCAACTAGAAAAGACCAAAACAAGGTTAGATCAGCAAGGCTAAGTGGGTCATTCCCAATTAGGGTATGATCATCCCCTTTTAGATATATTTCTTCCTGCTATGACGTTCGGGATGTAAATTAATGTGGTGTATGGAAATAGAGCGCTCGGATAAAGTCTGGTAACAACCAGGGGATGACATATTCGGTACTTTCTAATTACAAGATAGGTCGGTCTTATGTTGGTAGAGTTTCCTTTGTGATGTTCATCGGGACATCCATCTAGAGGTGTACCCATTGGATGGTAGTCCCTTCACCTGGTCATTTTATAGAAATCCATTCTCCAATAAGAACTTGAGGTTTTTTTTGTATTGGCGTAATGAATAGCCATAAAATGCTATATGGGTAACCATTTCGGATAAGATTAATAAGTTTATTTGCAAAAGTTTTCAAAGAATATCATTAGAAATAATATCAAATGTTTTGACATGTAAAAGTATTTCAAGTTATCATAAGGTAAAAACCCATCCAGATTTATGTATGGGCGTGGTCTTATGAGATGCTCTTTCTTTTCAAAGGATTTTATTTAAAGGCTGATATATGACACTGTCATTTATCATTGAGTTTTTCCCATGCTGTTTTATCAAGCTTGATCCAGGTATTTTCAATATTCATGTCAGATCCGAGTTGTTTCAGGTTTAGTTGAAGACGGTTGAAGTTACCAAAGGAGAGCTAGAGATATTCATCTATGTATGGACATATTCTATTATCCGCTGTGCTTTGTTAGTTTTAATTTGATGTTAGTCAGCAGTTGTAAGGACTGTTTTGTCCAAACTAAATTTAGATTAGACTCTGATATATGTATTTAAAAGATCCCAGCTAAATTTTGGTTAGATAGTTGTTTTTACCCTTGATCATCCATACTTTCGTGCAACTTGGGTCGGACATGAGTGGTTTATTGTCGGCTCAAAGGTTACAGAATTATGGGTCATCACAAGAGCTTTGCTACTGCCTTCAGAAAATATGAGAAGAGAAGGGAGGGTCAGACTTGAATTTATAGGCACAAGTATCAACCTCAACCATCAGATCAAAATATATTAAATCTGAGTTGTTGGACCTAGGTTAACTCTAGCCGCAACACATAAAGCAGACGGCTGCCCCCTTCTTAGGGATCGACCGCCCTAGTCGACTTCGCCAATATGTGGGTCGACCTGTGGGCCTAAGATAATTAATATATAAACGGTAATTTTTCTACTTGAATTATTTTCGTTCCGAATTTGTTTTTCTTCTGTAACTTCTTCGTTTGGACTTCGATTGTGAAACTACAAATATGAAAGTCGCTTAGAATTTCGCCATAAATGCAATGGTGCAAATTTCATGTCAAATTCCATCATTTTCACAAATTCCATCTTTTGAACCAAATTAATTAACTAACTAAATAACTAAACAACTAATGCCAAATTACGGGGTGCTACAGATAATTTGTCAATTTTGGCCTAAACTCCTTCTACTCGCAAGTCTTAATGCTAGAAGGATATTTCAACTTCCATTCCACCAATTATGTGCTATCCTCTGAAGATCTCCTCAAACACCTGAATTACCAACTCTATTCTTCTATCGATCCATCGTTTGACTCAGAAACAAGCCAATAATGATGCATGCATATTTGAAACCATAAAGCTAACCATAAACCAAGCCTAAGTAAAGTGTTCAAAGTGATCCATTTAGCAATCTTATGGATTGGTATCGATCCAAGCCACTAAATCGGTACTGATCCACGTATATCGATGAGGTGTCCACCAATTTTCTTGGGAGAACTGGTCTGGACATTAAAAACAGTATGGAGATCTTGGGAGTGATTTTTCTGGCAACCTAAAGCTATAAATAGGAGGGTAGGGGCTTATTTTTGGGGATCCTTTGGACTCCCTTTCTCACTTGGATTTATACCAATCTATAAGAACATGTACTTGCAGTAAGTGATATAATCAATAAAATCACCAAGCGGATGTAGGCCAAGATTATCTGAACCACTATAAAACACTGTTTGTTTATTTCTTCCTCATTTTAATTTACATTTCATCACTTTAATTCTCTACGCAATCACTTGGGTGTTTGTGCCATTTTTTGATTCAAATAATTTGGTGATTGCACTTAGAATGATATTCTCCAGCTACTTGGATCAATCATCTATTATTGGATTGCTTAGATCCAAGGGGTAGATCCAACCTTCCAAACTTACCATTCTACCATTCATATTTACAAAAATCTATAAGAAATTATTCGCCTTGGCCCGAAGAAGAGAACGTTCTACAAACTCCAGAGCTATTTATGATGTTGAAAACTAGAATACTAAGCATGTGGACGAAGTTACCCAACCAAAGCAAGCTGGGATCCAGAATTCTATTGATGCTGTGACGAGAAGGGAGATGGATCATATGATGAAGAAAATGTACAATAGGTTCCAGGAGAGTCGCAATGAGATGAACTAACAGATGCAAAAGTGCTTGAGACTACTGAATAAACTGACTTAGAACTGCCGTGGAAGAAGTATAAGGAATGAACACCTTCTGGTTTAGAATTTGATGGTTCCTCACCATCTGAGCAAAGACAGAGGAATAGGACATAGACAATGGCTCAAAAGAGACTTGGACTTCATATCAAGAACCAAGACAAAGTCATAGGAAGGGTTTGTGGATCGTTACCGATCCAACAGTATGGATCGGTACTGATCCAAAAAATGTTGGATCTGGAGCTCTCCCCCTATGTGGTGGCATGGACTTGACCTTTGGTTATGCTGTAGATGATCAGAATCTGGAATATCGAACAATTGCTAAGGATTCAATGCATAGGAATCAAACAGGAGGGCCTGCTGGGTGAACGGATCTCCTAAAGTTTAGAGAACCCAGGTCTCGAGGGTATTCCTAAGAGCATTTTCCCAGTTGAACACTCTTAGCAAATCCCAACTACCACCATTCCGTCGAACTTGTTGAACTAGAGTACCGAGCTGAGATGGTCAGAAAACTAGTAAATGAAAACTAGTTTAGAATAAAGATGAGTGGGGTACTTCTCCTAGTTGGAATCCGTTTACTTAGAACATTCTACATAACAAGTGCCCATGGAGCTTTGTAATGCCGACATGTCATTTTACGGTGGAAAAAGGGATCTAATGCAGCACTTGATGATATAAGAACGACATATGGACTCTTCTAGGGAATTTTATGCAGTGAGATTCGTTGTCTTCCAATATTCTTAGAGGAAGTAGCGACGATGTAGTTCGCTCAGCTCCCATCGAGATACCTATCTTCTTTCGCTATATTGACACAAATATTTCTGAAGAAAATTCCATGTACACTCCTTACGTTCGAAGGATGTAATGTCATTATCAAACCTCTTCCAGGGTATTGGAGAGTAATTAAAATATTTTTTAAAAGGTTCCACATAGCTGTGATAGAATTTACAAATGCTAAGGATGACATGGTATATATGGCACTCATTAAGGGGATCCAACCCGAAACTGCTTTTGGGAGATGGTTTGAAATAAAACCACCGTTGACAATGGATATTTTCTACAAGAAGGCAAATCATTTCTTGCATTTGGAAGAGGCATGTAATCGACCCCGAAAAGGTGATGCTAGGAGTTCAGTTGAAGTAATACAGAGCATTATTATTGTAAAACAGTTTGGAGGGAATTTCGGAAATATGGAAGTAAATTTTGGCAATAAGAATGATGGTCAGAAACAAAATGATAGTGGAGCCAGGAAGTGAAAGTTTGATAATAGGAATCATCTAAGGTTTCCTATGTAAGATAGCTATAATAAATTGAATAACTCAATAGATAATATCAACTTCGCAACTAAAGGTACTGATCAGTACAGGAAGTCATCCTTGAGAGAGTCGACTGAGAAGAAGAAAAAATGTGGAAGGTTTTGTAGGTTTCATGGGACATATGGTCATAACACCAATGAATGCAGACACTCGTGTGATATGATAGAGGAGTTGATTCGAAAAAAGAAGTTACAACAGTCTCTGAAAGCCCTGTACGATAGTGGACAAGGGAATCCCAATCCCCATAGGTCATCATTCCAGTTGGGGAAAGCAGAACGTAGTGTTGATGAACCTAGGTGGCGTAAAAAATATTTGGTAATCAATAGAATCATTAGCAGACCGCATTCGCTCAATAAGAGCTGGAACATGATCGATAGATATGTCAAAGCTTTAAAACATGTAGAGAATGAGAGGTTCTTTGATAAAAAGGATGGAGCCCTAGCAAAACAATTCAGAACCATGACAGATGACATTGTTTTCCAGAACAGAGAAGTTGATGAGGTGGAAGCCTCGACGATTGACCTTCTTGTGAGTACCAGCACGATTGGCCTTATAGTTGGACGTAACGTGTTGGTTGACTGTGAGAATTCAATCACCATTTTATTTCAGAAAGCCTATGATCAGATGTTTTTGGATGGCAAGGACTTGAAACCATGCAAGTCTCGAATTCAGAGATTTAGCGAGATGGCTGTAGAGCTAGTCAGATATGTAAAGAAAATGGTGATGCTTGGCGAGGGCGACCGCAAGCGAGTGTTGATCATGCCTTTTGTGATGTTGGATATTTACTCTGCTTACAATGCATTTTCGGGCCGACTGGTTCTAGCTGAATTAAGAGCGGCTATAAATCTTTGGTGCTTGACGATGAAATTTCCTGTAAAGATTGGTGTGGGAGTAGTCTAGGGAGATTAGGGGCTTGAACGCAAATGTTATTTTGTCGAGCTAAAGGAGGCAAGGCAAAGAGAGAAAAGGAAAGGTGCAGAGGGGACCCACTGCATCAAGGCATTGGATGCATTGGAAGCACTGCCTGAGCCCTAGCTCTGGCAGCATAGTCAGTTTCATAAGGATTTGGATCCACGAAAAGAGTCACTAGATAGAAGGGCGGCTCCAGCCAAGTTGACGATCAACATCCTAGTCAGCTAGAATGAACTGACATAGATCTTAAAGGTCGGATCGCAGCTTAGTGTAAGAATGATGAAGGAGTTTATTGGTTTTCTTTGAGTGGACTTGGATGTATTCGCTTGGATGCTTTCCTGGACGCACTATGACATGTATGGTATCTCGCTGGAGATAGTGATCCATGCAATAAATATAAATCCTAAATGCATTCATATGAAACAGAAGTGCCGCCGCCTGGGTCCGGAGAGATCTACTTTACTCAAAAAAGAACTGGACAAGCTAAAAGATAACGGCTTCATCCACGATGCTTTATACCCAGAACGGTTATCCAATTTATTCCTGGTAAAAAGGCCAAACGAAAAGTGGAGGACATGCGTCGACTATTTTGACTTGAATAAGGCATGCCCAAAGGACAGCTACCCGCTCAGCTAGTAGATTCAACGGTTGGACATGAGCTATGGTCAAGCCTTCTGGACGGAAGAATGCTGGAGCAACTTACCAGAGGTTGGTAAACAAGATCTTCAAAGATTAGATTAGATGTTCGATGGAAGTCTATGTGGATGAGATGCTCGTGAAGTCATGACATTTAAGAAACTACATTGACGATTTGGCAAAGATGTCTTGCGTTCTTCAAAAATATGGGATGAAGCTCAACCATTTAAAATGCCCGTTTGGTGTGCGTTAGCAAAATTCCTGGGTTTCATTACGAACTCCAATGGAATTAAAGCCAATCTAAAAAATATTGGGGCAACAAGAAACATCGAAACCCATAAGATGATCAAGGAGGTCTAGAGTTTTAACGAGAAAGTCGCCATCATGAGTCGATTCATCTGCAGAGCAATAGGCAAATTTATCCCTTTCTTTGACATAAATATGAAGGGAAAAGGAATTTCACTTGGATGTAGGAGTGTAAAGACACATTCCAAGCTCTGGTGAATTACTTGGAGAGACCTTATTCTTTCGAAGCCGCCAGATGATGAGGACTTGTTTATATATCTAGCAGTATTCGTGCATGCTCTAAGCATCGCACTTGTCCATGAGGAATCCTGCATCCAATGACTAGTCTGCTACATCAGTAAGCAATTAACTGGCGTGGAAAGATATTACCCAAGGATAGAAAATCTTGTCTTCTTTTTGTTGATCACTTCAAGGAATCTCCACCCTTACTTTCAGGCTCATCCGATCAAAGTTCTTACCGACCAGCATTTGCGACAAGTCTTGCATTAACCTAAGACTTATGGAAGGCTATTGAAATGGAACATTGAATTAAGCCAATGCGATATAACCTATCACCATCGTAGAGCCATCCAAGATAAAGATTTAGTGGATTTCATGGTTCCTATCACCATCGTAGAGCCATCCAAGATAAAGATTTAGTGGATTTCATGGTTGAGTGCGCTACCTGAGATGATACTACGGAGAGTAGTGGTGATCAGAATGCTAGATGGAATATGTGTATAGATTGGTGCATCGAATGAATGTTGTTTCGGTGCTATAGTTGTATTTGTCACTCCCGAGGAGCATTCAATCTATTATGCCTTGAGACTTGATTTCCCTATGGCTAACAATGAAGCGGAGTATGAATGGTTGATTGCAGGACTCAAAATCGCTAAGAAACCGAGAGTTAAAACTTTACATATTTTTTTCGATTCCCAGTTGGTGGTATGTTAGGTAAGGAAAGAGTTTCAAGCAAAAGGAGCGAGGCTAGCTTTTTATCTAAATCAGACACTTGAGATACTTAGTGATGTTGAATATTACATAATAACGCATATTTCCAAAGAGAAGAATGTGAAGGCCAACTCACTGGCAAAATTGGCTAGTTCTAGAGCTACCCAGCTCATGGGCCTAGTCTCGATGGAAGTATTATCAGCTCTGAGCATCGACCATATGGATGTCGATTGGATCTTGGAGGCCGAGTGTTAGAAGGAGTCGTGGATGATTCCAACAAAGAACTATTTTCAGATGGGAATCTTCCGGATAGATAGGAAAAGCGATGGAATATCGTTCGCTAAGCTTCAAAATATACATCTTTGAGCAAGAAGCACTTTATAAGAGAGGATTCTCGGTCCCAATTACAATGTGTCATCAACAATGAGGCAAAACAAGTCCTGAGAAAAGTTTATGGAGGGGCTTGTGGCGACCATACTGGGGGTAAACCCTGGCGAAGAAGATTCATTGCCATAGGTACTTCTGGCCAACTACCAATCGAGACATGTTTGATTACACCAGAAAGTGTGACAAGTGTCAGATGTTTCCTCAAGTTCCTAAATCCCCCTCAATGGAGATCATTTAAATGGTTTGCCCCTGGCGGTTTACAATTTGCAGTTCGCGGAATCAGTATTACCAATATGTTGCCAATATCTAAGGGTGACGTGAAATATTCCATTGCCGCCGTTGATCACTTCACCAAATAGGCCGAGGTGGAGCCATTAGCCATAATTACCACAAATAAATTAATCAATTTGGTGGTCTAAATTATCGTCTATTGTTTTGGAGTTCCATAAGCAATTGTTATCTATAACGGGATCCAATTCGATAACACCGAGTTTAAAGATTTTTGCCACCGACATTGCATCGAGAAGAGATTTGATGCGGTGGCACGTCCTTAGGAGAATGGATACGTTGAAGTTGTGAACAAGATTACCAAGTCCATTCTTGAGAATCTATTGAAAAAGGCTAAAGGTAAGTGGGTTGGTGAACTTTTGTTAGCACCTTGGGCTTATCGGATGACCCATAAGTTAGCGACAAGCTATTCTCCATTTTCCTTGGCTTATGGATCAAAGACTACGATTGCGGTTGAACTGGAAGTAACTTCTCATCAAATGATTCATTATAATCCATGGCCGAATGAGCAACTTCTACTGGAGTCTCTCAATATGTTTGATGAGAAGCACGATGAAGCTGACTTGAAAGCAGCTGCGCATCGAAGATGGTTCGCTTGATACTATAATGCCAAGGCTAGGAATCGGGCCTTTGAAATTGGCAACCTGGTCCTCAAACGAATCTTCCTAGGCCATCATAACTAGGGCTCAAGTTAGGAAGGTCTGTGTATGATAAAATAAGAGCTTGGAAGTAATACTTTCAAGCTAGCAACAGTGGACGGGATCTCACTCCCATGGGTGTGGAATAGTGAACATATGCGATGTTATTTCAGTTGGAAATAATTTTTTGCATAGTTGATTAAAGCCATGTAGTAAAACAGAACCTATCATTTCCCATCTTTAATAAAGTGAAATGGCTTTTTGAATCAACAAATCTTTCTTTACATAGCTTAAGAGTTGTGAAATCTGACCGACTCGAATGAATCTGCATGTATATAATGCAATCATGCAAGTACTAGGAGTTAGATGCCAACCAAACTTCTACGGTCCATTACCAAACTCTTGGAATTCAGCTCGTAACAACCCGGATTTTGAGTTGATTAAATAAAATAAATAATGATTGAAATTGGAGATTTTAATTGAGGAAATTGAAATTTGGATTCTTATAAAGGATAATTAATCCTCTTGGGAATGAGAATTCTAGATTAGTGAGATATTAAAAAATTATTGTATGCTTATATATAGTTAATATTCTCAAAGCTATAAACAAACAAATAAATCTATTTGTGCGAAGAATGGAGGTTTTAACTGCTGAATCAATTATTTAATTATAAAAGAGCGGTTTGAGAAGTGTCTAAATGTTAAGTAATCTTTTTAAATTGTTATTTGAGATTTCAATTCAAATAAAAACAAAAATAAATTAGTTTTGCATTTATAAATAATTAACATGTGGAATTATAAAATATCAGTGAAATGGGCTATATTTTATTTGATGACTAATTAAAAAAGTTTTGAAATATAGAGATTTCATTTATAAAGAAAGAAATAAAAGATATAAGCATTACTTTCTTATTGGGTCCATTAATAACCCAATGCCCATTTAGTAGGAAAAAAAGAGAAGTTTTCCCTATCATTTTCTATTATCTATACATACTCTAAGTTAAGAAAATATAAAACCAAAAAGAAAGAAGAAACCTAGTTTCCTCTTAACCCTAGAAGCAACAAATTAAGATAGGATAAGTTGCTAGAAATTCTAATAAGATCAAGGTAATGATTTTGAAACCTATTCTACCTCTTAGATTGAGTGATTTCAATTTTTACAATGTTTGATTATAGTTGTTATTTGTTTTGGATTGAGAAATTTTCTAGGACATGCTGGTTCTATTTTTAAACTATTGTAGAAGTTATAACCACTTGATTGCAAGGAGAATATGTGAGTTAATCCTCATACAATCTATCTCTAATTATTAAATTGTATCCATGTGAATTTTGGTTTAAATGGTTGAGAAATAGGAATGGAGATCCGTGTTTTGTATTTGCAAACTTACAGTATATTCTCTGCTAAACACCTTACTGTAACTTTATTTTCTTTCTTTTTAATGCCTTGATAGTATGGAATGATTTCTAATGTAAGAATTTGTGAATTTGAGTTGTAATTGCACGTTTTAAAAGCCAAAACACGAAGGAATCGTGTTGGAGATTTTACGCGTTGGCGGTGGGGAAATGAATGCTTGGAGCTCACGTCCGAGGCATCCCACCAGTCGACTGGACCTTGATGACCGGTGGAACAGTCATACACCTAGAATGTGAGTTCCAAATGCTAACTTCCCCTTATCTTTTCCTTGGTTGAACCCATTTTCACCTTGTCTCGTTTGATAATTTCTAGTGCTTTGCTTTCTAATTTCCTACGGCTTGATTCTCCTATTTTGATAATTCTTTGATACAAGATTTTGGAGTTAAAAATATGTATATCTATCTTACATATATATATATATATGGTTTGAACAAATGAAATTTACAAAAGGTAGTTTATTATAATATACCTATTTCAAACTTGCTTCAAAATCAAATCAATTCCTTTTTATAAATTATTGTAATTAGCAATTATATACTAAGTATAGTAAATAGAAATAATTATGCATTTAGAAGTATGGTTTTGGAATATGAGAATATACATTTGTATAAATAATTGTTTACATATTTATATGGCTATAGGTATATAGTTGTTGAACTATGTATATCTTTTTAATGGGATTTTACAACAATTATATACATAAATACATTTTTTATCTATTTGGATTTATAGTTTATTTTATCAAGTGATGAATATATGTATGTATGTATGTATATAGTTGGATAACAAACGAGTTTATGGACTTTTAAAATGAGAAGTTGAAAGTAAGTATATACATATAGTATTTCAGAAATCATTTTGTACATGGTAAAATCATATTTTTTGCTTTCAAAACTGCAAACTCTTATTGACTTTTATTTTGCTTAGCCTTTGACTATTTATATGTTGTTTCGACATTCTTGCGTGACGTTTGGGATTATTGGTTTCTTACAATTTCTCCATTTACTTGAGTAGGAAATCTAATTAAACGATTTAGCAATACAAGTGGTATGGAACATTTGTATTACTTTATTAGTTAATTCTAGGACTCATTCAATTGAATATTTTAGTCACGTGGGATTTACAATCTTTTAGTAAATAATTAAGTATCGCAAAGTGGTTATGGGACATTGGGTGATACTCTTTTAGCTATTAATTGAGAGTAAATTATACTTATCGAGTGGAGTTTACTAACTTATAATAAATATGCAAGTAAACTCGCGTGGTTTGAGATGCACGGTCGTCACTCGAATGATTACTATTTGGAGGTACATTACACTTATCGATCAGAAATGATCATTTTGGCGTGCAAAGTGCTTGCCTTTGAATTAGACTTGCGATGTTCTCATCTATTGTGTTAGCTCGTGATGTGCTTGCTTTAATTTAACTTGCAATGTGCTCGCCTCTTATGTTGACTTGCGATGTCTTTTGTGTTAGCTTGCGATGTGCTTGCTTTAGTTCGACTTATGATGTGCTTGTCTATTATTGCAGATTCCAAAGTGGTTTCTTTTGTTTTGACTTGCGATGTGCTTCCCTTTATGGTTTTGTGACTCGTTACTTGCTTTTATGCTAGTCTTTTAGGTTGTGACTCACTTTCAAGCAGTCTTACATTTTCTAGTGTTTGACTTGCTTTTATGCAGTCGTTTTTATTCTTTTGATTTCGGTTTTAGTTTCTTAGAGATGATTTCCATTGATGGGCATGAAAGGATTTGGTGACATGCTAATTTGGTATTGATGTATTTTATTTGCATGTGGCATATTATATTCATGCCCTGTGTCTTTTGCAAGTTTGTTAGTGGATGATTTCATAGTGAGACATTATGATGTTTATCATAATATACTACATGCATATCTGCATCTTTGATATTTATGCGTGCCTATTATTATGGTCCCACCTTTTTGTATATTTTTAAAGATAGTCTGACATGTTTATTATTTTAATAATACTCAAGTTAGGCTGAAACCTTACAGGTACAGGGACTCGGTGACTTGGGATGTAGGCTAGCTAGAGTAGAAATATGAAGTGTTATTTATGTGTTATAGTTCCCGTTTGAGATGTAAGTCTTATTTGTGTGCTTGTGATATATTTGGTTGTTGTATTGTCATTTATTGTCATGATATTTTTTTAACCTATCATAGTCTATATATATATATATATATATATATATATATATATATATATATATGGTTGAATATGCAAGTCTAGTTTCTTGGTTTTGTAGACTTACAAATTAGAGAGATATTCGATGTATTATATTTTCGTTGCGAAGTATGATTTTGTGCTGTATTATTATGTGATATATTTTTCATAATTATATTAAGCCGCTGTATTATTTTATTATGCCTGGATTGTATACATTGAATCTCTTCCTACTAAGGAAAATATAGTCACATAATTCGACGTATTTATACTCCCCAAAGCAATATTATGGATGGTCGCTCCTAACCAGCCTTATTCTTCGTATTACTCAATAATATTGCTTGCAATGTTATTAGGTAATATGGACATAAAGGTGGGGCATTACACTCTTGGCATTCAAAGATGAATGCCAGCTAACTCTTGTCCATGATGTGGGGGCAGAAGTATAAACCAAGGAGGGCATGACCTGACCATCCATCCGCTTACACTTGTCCTTGGAGTGGGGGAAGGAGTATAAACATGCAAAGGCTGAACGAGACTGTTTGCCTCTACAGCTCATGCCTAGAGTTTGGTAGAACACTCACACCTCGTCCGGAGTGTGCGAGACAAAGATCTGCACCAAAATTTAGGTAGGATCTCTTAATAACCTCGGTCAATGCCTGAAGTAGGTGCGATCACTAGTAAGCATCTTGGATGAGGATGTACAAACTATGGTCTCAATTAGTTAGCTCGAAACAGCATTTGAATTCGACGCGGCTGACAATTGCTATCTGGGAAAAGGGTACCTAAATCGCTATCCAAAGTGGATAACCTCGACCAGCGCCTTGAATTTGGAGTGGTCGAACGCATGCCCTGGAGAAATGTATTTGACTTGTCGTTCAAATCAATTCATTTCAATTGACACCCGTAGGTAGGTGCAATAACATTTAAAGTTCATTGAAAATGAATGCTTAAATCACCTTTCCAGGTGATCGAAGTTTAACCGGATTCCAAGATTCGATATGATTGCATATAGATGCCCTAGGATTGGTAATTCAATGACCGCTTTACATTCACAAGAATGACGAAAGGGTGGTAAACCATGGAATCAGATAATGACTTAGTCTGACAGTAATCATTAAAAGAAATGGATCACGAGTACATCGTTTGGAAAGCACGTTTCTCAAATACTTGATAGAAGATTGAACAAAACCAATGTCATTGTTATTTACATTCGAAATGGAACGTGGAAAGAAAAGTATAAGTTTTATTTTGATCTAAGCTAAAAATTAAAGTGAGGCCAAATAAGCACAAAGCTGGCCTAAAATAGAAATAAACTGCTACAACTGCAAACTAGAAGTAAGTTTGTCTACACAATGCAAGCCAACAATCACTTCTTGTGCTTTTGCCTCTTGGACTTCTTCTTCACTTCTTCGGAGGGAGGTGTGACTTGATTTGGCTTCTTCCTGCTTCTTCCTTTGCCCTTGGATGAGTGCTCTACGATGATCCAGTAGACATGCTTTGATTGCTCCTAGGTTGGGGAAAAGTGGCTGGAATGAAGACAGTCTGGCCACGCAAAGCTATGGACAAAGGAGGAGGGATATAAAATGGGTTCTTCTTAATTTTTAAAGATGACTTTAGCCGCTCTTCGAGAAGTTTGCTCATAAAGTCCCTGGCCTAGGTTGAGCGACACATTGATCTCAACATAATAATCTGCATGTGCCACATGGAAGTTACCAGGCATCTCCACTTGCAGCGCGTCGATCTTCCATGCATATGGACAAGAGCATTGCTAAGAGGATGCTCGGAGTTGTCCTGGAAATAGTTACGACCGTTGACTCAGTCATCGTTGTTTGTTGTCCTAATTGGGAGCTCTCCTTTGGGAGACCTAGAATTTTAGGCTAACCTAAAATTTGACAAAGATGAAATCAGTGATTAATCACATCGATTGGTGACATGTGGACTTTCTAAAATATTAGCGAAACCAGCGAGATACCAGTGTGGCCTGGAGTTCCATTGGAATTTCTCTCTAAGATGGAAGAAAGCATGATAGACTTCTGTATTTGGGGTATTTGTGGATCATATTCTGGGACCGAGGATGAATCGGGAGCAGTGTTAGGTTCAGATGTGTGCCTAATGGTGGCATCTAGAGGCGATGATCTGGAGCCTTTGCCTTGCTCTCTATACTATGACAGCTAACTCCGGGTGGGGGATAAGCTCGCCTTCTCTTAGTGCACTAGGATCATCTTCTGTCAAGACCTCATTTTTCAATTGTGCTAGGTCCACTTCACCGCCTTTCAAAAAATTCCTCTCTTCCTTAACAACTTGCTCCCAGGCTAGAGCTATAGCCCTGGGATAGTCATCACCAAGTCACTCTAAGTTGTAGAACTTAAGCACATTAACACTGTACTTAATGATCAGTAGCTCGAATCTCTCCATCATCCACTTCTAAGGGCCTCAACTTCCTTTTTGACAAGAGCGTCCACGTTCATAGCATGCGCAACCGCCTCAACCCTTTCTTCACGAGCAATAAGCAGCTCTTTAAAGTACCCCTAAGCTTCTTGAAGAGCTTCGTCCTTCATTTTGGTCTCGCTCTCGAGTTTGGTTGATAGTTCGTTCACTTTCTTGGTCAAAGCTTCTTTCTCTAGCACTAAATCACGATTTTGATGGTGCGTGGTTTCTATCTCATCACGATGTTTGGTCACTTCATTCTTGGGTACCTTGGTAGTGTCTTTGGCTCTCTTCTTGGCCTCAGCTTGTATTGCTTTCAAGCTAGCGATCTCGGCATCGAGATGAGCAATGGTTTCTTTGTCTTACGCATCCATAAGTTTAAGATTATCAATCTCGAGTTATCTTACCCTCAAAAACTTAGAAATCTTATCGACTGCCCATCTCCATTTGTTATATTGATCATAAGCACCAGCTACATAAGCAATCGTCGAACCTTTAACCTCTAATGGGATGTAAAATTGTGCAAGAACGTGAATCCTTCGAAGCAGACCTCCGAGAACCATGCCCTAGTTTGGCCACTCGAGCGTCAAGGGAAAGTTGTCGCTCCGTAGAGACAACCGGAACTTCAATGGTCAGACGGTCGACTGGTGTGAGTCAATGTTGAGTGCTACCTGGGAATGGAGGCTAGAGGCAGTGCACATGAGGCATCGCCCGGTGGTAGGTCATCGCAACAATCATAATGTTTGTCCAAGCGTCTTGGTGGAGGTGACCTAGACTTAGAACGATATCCGAAAGAATAGTCATGTGATAAATAATCTCTGTCATAACTACATCTATCACGACTGCTTCTATCATGACTAGACCAATGATTGGACTATGAGTCTCCACCACCACGTTGATGGTACGTGTCTGAGCGATGCCTGTACTGTCGAGACATGTTTTCCTCCAAAGAATGAAACATGTACTTCCTCACCATAGATCCTGCAAATAAAATAGGAACAAGTTGGCTTCAACAAGAAGGAATGTAGAACAAGTACATGTGCATGTGAGTGTCCTAGTGTCCCCCTAATGGACTGTGTGCTGGAGCTTTGCTGATGGGAGCAATTTCTCCCACACTGGTGGGAGGCGCATCATCATTAAAGTGAGTAGGGGAATCCAGATCCCCAAGACTTATATTATCAAGGCTAAAGGATTTGATCTAAGTTGGAATTAGCCCCAGACCAGCGGATATGTCTTCAGAGGGGAGAGAAGGAATTTTCACTGCAGTTGTGAATAAAGGGGGATGTGTAGAAGTATATTCTTTAGAAATATTTACAATCGGTTTTTTTCAAGACAAATTGCTGGTCACCTTTGGACTCCTCGATTAAAGGCTCGTGGCCTACCCATACATAATGTGACCAGCTTCATTGCCATCACCTACAAATTTTCCTTCCTCGACGTGTTCTTGCACTTCTTGAACATTCAGTTTGGCTTCAACCTCTGGAATTAGGACTAAGGGCACGTCAGGATTCACATCGCCACCTCCCAACTAGTTATCGTCGTTGTCATCCTCATCATCGGCAACCACTTGAATTTGACTGGCATTGCGACCTACTTCCAACAAATTATGGGCTAAAAGATTCCTATCAGAAAGAAGAACTCTAATTTCTTTATCTGCTTTCGAATGTGCCATGAGAGCTCTGACGACATCTGCAAGTGCTGCGCCACTGGGTCTCACTAGAACATCTGAATTACAAAAAGAATACGAATTAAGCTTGCAGAGTCGTAAGGTGAGTTCACATCAAGCACATGAAGTAGAATTTACATCCAGATACCCATCTTCGTGCAAATCCAAGTAGACAGCGAACATAGAACCAATCACTCTAGAAGTAGCTCAGTTTTTTCCATGTACCAGCAATAACTCTATAGTTTTTAGCCAGCTCTAAATAAGTGAGAGAAGGACATTCTTTTTAGCTCTTGAAACCATATATATACTGAATTTCCTAATCACCGGGTACTCGATGCAAATGTCCAGCAAATATAATATATGTGCCATGAAGGAAGGTGTAGTATTTGTATGTAGTTGCATTAAAGCCAATCTCATGAATTTCAGAATTTTACAACTAAATTGATTGAATGGTGGGATGCATCCTGCCAGGCACATATATCTATTACAAACAGTACAACCCTCTGGGGATCATGAGCTCTCTTGTGCCGAGAAGGGGCTACTATATCCTCGAATCAAAATAAACATGGAATATAATTTTAGTCTCACACTTAATCTCCCTTTATAATGATAAATAGCATATTAGGGGGTTTTTCATGTTTTAAACAATAATATTTTCAAACCATCATTCCCTCATCAACATCTGGGCAAAATGGTCATTTTGTGTATGAATTAATTTTGAGAATATTTATTTGCACATTTTAATTTTAATTTGTAGAAAATTGAGTGCGAATATGAAGAGTCTTCATGGATGTATGCAAGTATATATGTTGAAAGCAAAACAGTGAAGGAAATAAAAGAATTCATGCAACATGGAAGAACTCACCTACCCACTAACCAATGGACCACGATTAAAAGCAAATGCACATGTTAGTGGAGATTATAAGCATATGCACAAGTTAATGGAGATTGATTAATTCCTTAATGATAACATGGAGGCGCCACAATCTTAAGGATATTTTGGTAGTCCCCTAAAATATGGATTAGGGTTTTAGGCCGGAGAATATAAAAAGTCCTTGACCGAAGAGTCGAGGCCGGAGAATATAAAAAAGTCGTTGACCGGAGAGTCAAGGCCGGAGAATATAAAAAGTCCTTGACCGGAAAGTCGAGGCCGGAGAATATAAAAAGTCCTTGACCGGAGAGTCGATGCCGGAGAATATAAAAAGTCCTTGACCGGAGAGTCGAGGCCGGAGAATATAAAAAGTCCTTGACCGGAGAGTCAAGGCCGGAGAATATAAAAATTCCTTGACCGGAGAGTCCAGGCTGGAGAATGTAAAAAGTCCTTGACCGGAGAGTCGAGGCTGGTGAATATCAAAGTCCTTGGCCGGGGTGCCAAGGCTGGAGAATATCAAAATCCTTTGCCGGATTGCTGAGGCCGGTGAATACCAAAGTCTTTGACCGGAGAGTCGAGGCCGGAGAACATACAAGCCCGTGATGGAAAAGTCAAGGCTGGAACAGGATAACACGACCCGGCGAGGTCTACAAAATCAAGATTAAGCCCGGAGAGGTCATGAATTTGATGATATGGTTACAAAAAGGATGTGGACTTTGGATATCAGATTTGAGGCTATTCAAAACACACCTTCCAATAGCAAGGCATGTTTTGGGGGGCAAGTGTTAACCCGCCTTTTTACCAGGCCATGGACATGTGGGTTTAACTTAATCGGTTGCACGTTCGTCAAGGCAGGTGTACGATGGATTCAGTCGACTGGATGGATGGATGATGCAACGTGCTTAGGAGATGGAAATATGACTGGATAAAGATGGATCAACTATAGTTTGGGTCTAGGAAATATGGTTCGGCATTGGCAATCATTCGGCATGGTAGGTCGACCGACACGTTGGATCGTTCGGCATTGGTAGGTCGCTCGGCATCAGGGATCGTTCGGCATGGTAGGTCGTTCGGCAGGATGGATCGTTCGGCATCAGGGATCGATCGGCATTAGATGCATCGCTCGGCATCCTAGCAGCATTCGGCATGGAAGTAGCGTTCGGCATTAGACTAGCGTTCGGCATGATGGCATCGTTCGGCATTGGACGAGTGTTCAGCGTGGAAGCATCATTCAACATCCAACCTCGTTCGGCATCAGACATCGTTCGGCCGAGACATCGTTCAGCCAAGATATTGGATCAGCTTTCGGTATCGTTCGGCACGAATACATCCCACAACATTCAGAGTGTTCGGCCTCACTGTGATCGGCATAAGAAGTATGTTCAGCATCAGGAAGCGATCGGCTTGATAGGCTATTTGGCATCATATGAGGCTCGGCATTGGGAGAGGCAAGTACGTTCGGCACGGCATTTTGGTTCGGCATGGGCCGTTCGGCCTTGATGGGCTCAGGATATTCAGAGAGCCCAACAACTACCTGGACGTGTCTATAAATAGGGCATGTAGGGCTTCAGAAAATGGATCTTCTCTTCTTCTCCTTTGCTCTCTGACCTTCTATTTCCTAAGGCTAAGGCTAGCCTACTACTTTGTAATTGTAACTGGTTCTCATATCAATAAAAGGAAATTACTGGAGTGGACGTAGGCCAGAGTTAGCCGAACCACTATAAAATCTGCTGTTCTTTACTGCTTTCATTTTAATTTTAACTGTTCTTCATATTATTACTCTCTACACACACTCTATCTGTTATCAGTGACAGTTAATTGGTGCTTTCGTCTACATTTGAGTGTTAGTGACCAATTTTGGCGCTAACAATAATGAAAACACTTTTAAAAATGGATATGGAAAGTACAATCCAAACAAATCAACCAAACCGAAGCAGTTGTCTAACCATGGATCGCAGATACACAATGGTTACGCCTGGATCCCTCAGGAAACAATCCGTATCCGTAAGCTTTCTCAGCCCTGCAAGTTACGCCATGATGATGAGTAGAATGCAGGATACACAATGGTTACGCCTGGATCCCCCAAGAAACAATCCGTACCCCCAGGCAAGACTCAGCCAGGCACTTGCGCTACTATTCACGACCTACACAGATTGCAGGATACACAATGGTTACGCCTGGATCCCCCAGGAAACAATCCGTACCCCTAGGCAAGACTCAGCCAGGCAGTTGCGCTATGTAGTCGCGATCATAAGACCACGGGGATCGCCGTGGAATTCGATGGACACTCGAGTATCATATCCGGAAAACCCAAATCAAAGAGAGAGAATAATATCGATAGAATGAATCCACAGTGTGGCCACAAAGAGGATATCAAGCAGTAGGCACTTTCCATATCTTTACTTCGAAAATATGTATCATATAGTACCTTTCAAAATCACTTTCAAATATCATACTTATATAAAGTCCATATATATAAGATTTCATTTCTAATCAAATACTTTCCAAAATAATAGTATATCAAATCACACTTATATAAATTTTGATTATATAAGATTTCATTTTTCAAAATTGAGTACCTCTTCAAATCAACAGTTCTCAAATCAATGGTTTACTTATACAAATCATTTTTATATAAGTTTGATAGCTCCCAAATCAAGTATTAAATAAAACAGGTTCTAAATTTTAATTCATTTCAATAGTATTTCAGTTTAAAAATCATATATGATTTCACCAAATCATTTATTTCAAGTTATACATATTCATTTTCAAAATTTCTTAAAATAATAGGTTTAGAAAATAATCCAAATTTCCAAATCAACAAAATTATGTCAAATAAATTCATTTCCATTTCAAACATGTATTCACTTCAAAAGTCATAATACTTTCAAAGTTATGAATCTTTCGAAACCAAAATACTTGAAATCATTTCACTTTGGAAATCATAACATTTTGAAATCACACATTTGAAATCATAAAACATGCCCTTAATTCTTTACATTTCAAAAAAAAATCAATTAAACCAAAATTTCCAATTTTAATTCAATTTTAACCATCAGTTTCAATTCAATTTAGTTTTCCAACGAAACCATTTCAAATATTATCAAATTTCAAATATAGATTTGATTTACAAAATAAACTATTAAATCTTAAATATGTTTCAAGGCTTAAATATACCATATTTCAAAACTAAATTTCATAATTTCATATATCTCAAATTTTACTTCATTATTACTTAGCGTTGAGATATTTATTTCATAAATCCACTATTTTTAAATAAACTCAAATTACAGGTAAACCAAATATCCTTTCATACTAATACAACTTTAATTGTTGATTTATCAAAATCAATGGTTTTCAAAATCATTTTATACTTACGTAAAGTTTATCTTATATATGGATCAAAATTTTCAAAAAAAATAAATTTCGCTGCATGAAAAGCCATATGGGATTGAACATCCTTGCTTACTAAAAGATTTTAATTAAGAATAGTTTTGTATATAAAATAGTTTTTGTGAAAAATAGAATAAAACAGTTAGTTTAAGAAAAAAGAAAAATAGTTTTGAAAAATGGTTTTAAATTTGATAGTGGTTTTTCATAAATGAAAGAATTCCAATTAAATTACAAAGATATACAACCTAACAACTTTCAATTTCAGCGTCAAGTATACCAATGATATTAGGATATAAGATGTACATATGTCATCATTTCACAACATTACATTCGATTGCTCGCTCGATCACACAAGTTCGCTTTCGAACTAGTATTGTCCATTCGACTTCCCTAATGCGAACTTCGATATGGTTTCTCGACTAGAAGCCATCAGTCTCCTTGCATAGCTATATACTATGATAGAGAATTATAGAATCAAGCCCAAAATCCATATCAAATATTCGCCATCAAGAATCAAACGAAAAATCCTAACACGAAATGGTGTAATTCACCTTGAACTTGTGTACACAAACTTGGATCAAATTAATTATGCGAATAAAACAAAACAAGTACAACTTATGTATCTATTCCAACTTGTTAAATAAATAGTTTTATAAAGATGTTACTAAGTTAAAACATTTAAAACCAAAATTTTCTCAAACATTTGAAGACTAATTTTTATCCAAAACATTTCAAACTAAATTTCATATTAGTATAATTCAAAATAGTCTTATTTATTTACTTAACAAAATAGTTTCAACTTATAAAAATCATATTATTTCATACTTGAAACATACAAACTAAACTTATATTCTTTATCAAATACCTTATACCTTTCAAAAAAAAATTTAGCTTTGAAAAGTTAACCTTGATTTGGAAGTGCTCGGATCTTAAAATAGTCGAAGAAATCATATTTTCAAATCCAAGAGTTGGAAATCAACACTAAATCAGTGAATCAATTTCAAAAGTTAGGTTTAAAAATCTGAAATTCGAGGACTGAACACCGGCTTACTTTAAATCTTTTCAAATATATATATCAGATCTATCTTTCGAATATCAAACCATACTTCAAAATCAAAAATCAAAATTGGTTTCACAAAATCACTCGCATAGCAAAGCTACTAGAGTGGCCTCTCCCTCACTCAGAAACTCAAAAATCAATGTCGATGATGCATGCATTCATCACCGAAATTATTTTCCAGCGACATAAGTGAGTTCTGGACTTCACTTAACTTTGAAAAACTTCTTTGAACTTCCTTAGAAATCATTGAAATTCATTCGAATACATTTGAAACATTTCTTATTTGAAAAAAAATATCTTTAAATCATATTATTATTATATATATTCCAAAATCTTAAAACCGATTTCAAAACACCGGAGTTCGATTCCTCGAAATTCAAATTCAAAACCCTTCAGTTATAAATCATTTTTTTATAAATCAAGTTTCTTATAAATTTCAAATTTTCAAATCCTTTCAAAGCTTCAAATTTTCATTTTAAAAGGTATATAATCCTTATCGAAAACATTTCACTTTTATATATAGAAAAATGGCCATCCTTAATAATTTCGATGTATGCACAATATTAAAATACAACCAAACACAAATTTCCAAAGGATGATTCAAGGAAGGATTTCAAACAAACAAAGATTCAAAATTAGAGGAACTCTAATAAAATAGAATTCTAGTTCGAAGATAAACTCATATGAAGATGAGATAATTTAATTACCAAATAGAGGATAGATAAGCCTATATAAATCGCCGGCGACCTTAACTGGTCAACCGAGACTTTAGGAATATAATCAATACGGAAATCTAAGGCAAATCGACCTTCAATCGCCATAGATAGAATCGGGGTAGAGCAGGAGATAGATAGCATCGACATCCGAGGATACAGAAATCTCCAGTGAATCAAAGCCAATTGTAAAGGAGTTTCACCCCTTTACAAATCACTCAACGATTTACAGAATCACCGCCCTTTAGAGAGGTCATTCCAAAGTAGAGTTACGGAATGCTCCGAATCAAAAGGAAAAATGGGGAAAACAAGACTGGATTCCAAAACAAGTGGGAGCGTTCCAAAGTTCAAGAAATCCTAATCGATAAGAATCTTAACCAAGAGATTTCTAACAAGGTGGATACCGAAGAGATGAAGTTTAGAAAATCTTGATTTCGAAATAAGAACATTTTTATACCAAAATAATCTTTGAAATTCCTTTAAAAATCATTTGGGAATCATTTTATACTTCGAAAATACGTCCTCTCACAAAGAAAGGATTCTGAGATTGATTTCACTCATTCTAGGGTATTTCCACCCCATCTCTAATGATTTTTTTTGCTCCGCAAGCTAAGGTTTGCCTAAAACCAAAGCTCTGATACCAACTATAACAACCCGATATTTTCAGCGATTCGCATCCGCACATGTCGGACTTGAATTGCTCAAAATACTGTGTTGTAAATAATTTGGAGCAAATGAAATACAATCACAGAATCAAAGACACAGAAATATCAGAATAACTCGCAGCGGAAATAAAATACATAGTAGTTCATGAAGCTACTACGGCAGAGTATCAAACCAAATACATAATACAGTCTGAAAACAACATAGTAGAAATCCCAATTACATAGAAGTTCACTAATACATGAGATAAACTAGAACAGCTGAAACAGAGAGTAGATATAAATGTAGAAAGCAGAAACTCTAGCATAGACCAGCTCTAGAAAGAGAATCCAAAGCTGTGAATACTCAGGCTGACCCGAGCGTAAAGTAAAACACAAAACACTCGAGTCAGGACAATATATACTTATATAATGTAAACCAACTCAAGTGAACTGTAGTAGAAGTACACAATAACTTAAAGGATGCTTGGGATCGCACATCCTTTAAGAATCAGTTAAACTATAAATTAATTACCTTCCGTGGTTAAAATTTCAAAATGGTATTTTATACTTCAAAATCAAATGTAATTTCAAAATTCAATATCATTCAAAATATCATACCTTCCAAACCACATTCATTTTTATTTAATTTAAATACCATTACAAAACACATTTCAAAATAGTTCATATTTCGAAACAAATTACTTCATTTTAAATCATAAAATGAAGTTATTGTATTTAATAATTAAATTATTAAATTTTCAAAATTTTAGTCTTTCAAAATTCATTTATTCACTTAATTTATTAAAACAGAAGAAAATTCAACTTTCGCAGCATTTAGAAATTGCTACGGAAAGTTACATTCAAAACAGTTCAATTTAACAAAAGATAGCATTTAAAAATGTGTAATAGGGTTACATTAGTTTCAAATAAAACTTAGTTAAATTCAACAATTATAGCATTTACAAAAATGCTATAATAAACTTTAATTAAACTTAGCCATTTGGTTCATTATTATCAACTACAGCATTTACAAATGTTGTATTATCATTTACATTAGAGTTAATAGCATTTCAGAAATGCAGTTAATTAACTTCAAGTATTCAATATAATTTCACAAACAATTATATTTTTATTTAAATCATTTTTAGCTTATAAAATCATATAATTTCACTTTTAAAACAGTCATTCAAATACCCTTATATTCATGATGTTATCAAGTTAAATCTCCATTCAAAAATCAAAATTTAATAATAATTCACTTATTAAATTCCAACATTAAATTTTAAATTCATTAAATTAAATTTAACTTAACATTTAAGTTTAAAATTTTCAAATATAACTTAATTTCATTTTTATTTACTTAACTTAAAATTCACTTTTAAGCCAAATTCACAAATTTCCAATTTTAGTTATATTTCCAAATTTCAACCTAAATATTCATTCATTTCACATTTTAACTTTATTCAAAAATCATTAATATATTATAAAATCATTTTAAATTCATTTGATTAAAAATATCATAAATTTATCATATTTTCATATTTAATTTAAATTCCATTTATCACCAAATTCTAATTTCCAAAATAACTTGCATTTCAGATTTTCGAACTTTACCATTTATTTATTTCACTTATAAATTTTTAGAAAATCAATAATGCTTTACAAAAAATCATTTTTAATCAAATTTAAATCAAAATATTATAATATTTACATTTCTAAAATAATTTAATTTTTTTTAGAAAAACATATTTTAACAACGGGTCTGCATTTCATTTTCTAGCCTAGGTAAAGTGATACGGGTAATATATCATTTCAACCCGTAATTTACAAAGAAAACCCGGGTTTGATCATTTCAAACCCACAATCCCAAGTAAAAGAAAATAATTTCAGGCCTATCATTTCAGCCCATAATGATTTTCTCCTATTCTAAAGTCCGTTCGGGTATGTATCATTTCAACCCATAGTGATTCTAATCTAAAGGGAACTTGCAGTGTTATAAACTGATGAAAATAACAGAATAGCATGAAATAACAGTAACATATGGTATAACAAGTGTAAATATAGGTGTGAACTTCATATGAATATAATATAGCAGTTATAACAGGATGATATGCATTTACAGATTCAGGTGATGTCAGTTTATCACTATATAAGTACATATTAGTCCGGTGAGATTTACTCACTGTTTTGAGCTGGAGACACAACAATGAAATGCACGAATGAGATCCAAACAAGCACGATAACACGACACAAAGATGAGTGGAAGAGCCAAAGATTAATTCTCCTTGGATACATGAGACAAAACAAATAAATATAACATAAGTTTTCAACCCAAATTCAATTAAACAAAGCTTGAAATGAATACACAAAACATCACCGAAGTGTTTGCATTTTCTTTCTACCACCTATGCTTCAACTCTAGGTCTAAAATGGCACGGATAAAGGCATGGTTTGGATCTGGTTTGGGTTCTTAAAGGTCGGCCTAGCATGGCAAAATGATGGAGCAAAGATATATGAGCATGAACTAACACTACAAGGCAAATATCATGGATTCCTATGCACTAGAGGGCTCGGCCAAGGCCAAGGAGGGCACGGCCAGGTCTGTAGTGGGCTGGGGGATGATGTGGCAGTGGGCTCAGGTCAGGAATTTGCTGGTGGTGGTGGTGTATGGTCGGCCAAAGTGATGGAGAGAGGTGGTGGAACAAGTTAGGCTAGGCTATGAACATTTAGGTGGAGTTTTGTTCGTTTTTAGGTGGTTCTTCTTCATCAAGGGGCACGGCCATGGCTTGGTCCTGGGCTGGAGGAGGTGCTGACCAGATGTGGTGGTCGTGGAAGAGGCCAAGGTGGAGGAGGAAGGAGGAGCTGAGCATAGAAGTGCAAAATCATAAAAAACAAGTAGAAGTTGCAAAGAAAAGAAGAAAATTTTTACCAAGCTTTTCACATAGGACAGGCCGTACTTTTCTTCAGAGTTTGAGAAAGAAAATCTCGTGAAATGATAGAGGAGTCGGCTGGAGAAATGAGTTAAGGCAGCCAATTGAATGAAAAGTAATGGTTGGAGTTGAAAAGGTGAGAATACAAAGAGCCTTAAGAAATAAAAAGTCACAAAACCTTTCAAATTACCTTTTATTATTTATATAAATTTATGTAGCTGAAATAATAATAATATCAGATAAGATTTCGAAATTTTTAACAAATATACAAATATATATAATATTTATCAATTATGTAAAGTAAAATTAAGGAAAATAGTTAAAACAGTGAACTAGACTAGCAAAATTTGGAGTTAAATGAAATAATTTTTAGAAAATTCATATAAGCTTGTAAAGTATTTTTAAACATAAATAATAACATAAAATACAAATATATTCACAAAATAAATATTTAAAATTTAATTTAAATATAAAATTTTAATGCAGAAAATAGCAGAAAATGGGAAAACAGCCCTTAAAAATAAGAAATCAACACAGTAATTTTTGGAAAAATTCTATTATTATTTTAAAAATATTTAGAGATGAATTTTCACAAATAAAACAAATTTAAAATAAAATAAAGAAATTTAAAATGAAGAAAATGACAGAAAATTAGAAAACAGCCTTTAAAAATAAGAAATAAATACAGTAAATTTTGGAAAAATTATATTATCATTTTAAAAATGTTTAGAAATGATATCACGCAATTAAAACAAATTTAAAATAATTTCAAAATGAAATAAAGTCAAATTTAAATATATAGTCAAAATCTAGGGTTGTTACAGTTAGTTTGATATGTAGTGTAGCCATAAATTAAAATAAAAGTTTGCTTCACTTTAATGGCATCATAGCCTTGTCTTTTATTTTTATGCACTTTTATTTCACGTTATTTTCGTTTATGCTTTATTTTTCTTTCATGCAAGTAGTGTAGATTTATTTTATTGCAATTAGTTGGTTCCCTTTCTCTTTAATTAGTTTTTGCTTCTTTTTATGTTGAAATCCAATTGTGTTAAAATGATTTCAAGTATGAGAAGCTAAACCCTTCAATTTAGGGGTAATGAAACTCTGATGAATCATATTAAATCAACATAATTGTTTCATTTCTTATCTCTCTTGTTTGTGCTTAATGGAATTTTAGATGTTAATGGAAGTTTATTGTTTACTAGTGAATTTTATGGTCTATGTTGTTAATAACAAATAGGCTATACTTAATCAAATGTAAAATCAAGTTGCATTTTCATTTAACCATGATTTTGATAATGAAGTTCAAAGTAGAATTGAAATTTGATGTTTTATGTTACTTGATCAAAGATCGTAACTAGGACATGCTTAAATAGCTTTTACTTCTAACTTCATATTCATTTTCATTAGATTTAAGAAGTGGTTTGGTTGATATATTGAAATTTGATGGTTTATGTTGTTTTTATTTAATATCACAAATATTTCATACTTAAAATAGATGTGTCAACTAATTCCACTTGTATTGAAAGAAAAAAGAGATTATAAATTTAATTTGTGTTGATTTATATGAATATGAAAGTGGAATTGCCTTTAAATTGTCTTTTAGCATTACCACTTTAATTCTAATTTTTCTTTAGTTTTTCTACTTTTTTTGTTTACAATATTTTCAACTCTTGAGATAATTTGATTGAGTAATTTTAGAATTTTTGCTTTCCTGATGGATCGACCTGTACCCGTATATGTACTACGGTTGTATGCTGTGTGCTTATGGTATTTTAGTTTAGTAAATTCGACAGTTTTCTAGTCAATAGAAATACCGTTTCTGAATAAGTTTTTGGCGTCGTTGCCGGGGAAAGCAATTTAATTTTAGATTATTCTTAGAACTATTATTTTTATTTTTGTTATTTTATTATGTGTTATTTTTCAAAAAAAGAAGAGAAAAAAAAATATGCTTGTTGTTTTTAGTTTCTATTCTTTGTGCACTGTTGTGTATTATCTTTATTTCCTTCTAGTTTCTTTTTTATTTGCGTGCTTTAGTGTTGCATCCGTGTGCTTGCTTGTTTCTTTCTTTTGTTTTCCTTTTTCACATTCTACATTCCACCATCTTCCTGCCTATTTGTTAAACATCTTTATGTTTTCATTTCTTATTTTCCTTCTCTTTCAATCAAAAAAAAAAATGGCCAACATATTGGCAAATTCATTTTGCACTTAGTTTTCATTTTGCATATTCTACAAAACTGCATTGCTTGCTCTTACATTTTGTTCATTTCTCATTATGCATTTTCTCTTCTCTTCAAATTAAAAAAAAAGAATATTTCCACATAGCATTTAAGTTTAATATTATTTCAAAAAAAACTATCGCATTTCATTTTACATTTGCACTTGCATCTATGTTTACAATTGCATCTGTTTACACTTTTGTGTTAAAATTACGTTCCCATACATCTTGTTTATGTTCCCATGCATCTTGTTTATGTTTCTACCAAAACTACCAGATTTAACTACCCTTCCTTTAACTCCATCTCCTATATCACTGC
This sequence comes from Allium cepa, assembly GCA_030765085.1. Classification (NCBI taxonomy): domain Eukaryota; kingdom Viridiplantae; phylum Streptophyta; class Magnoliopsida; order Asparagales; family Amaryllidaceae; genus Allium; species Allium cepa. The sequence goes on along the minus strand of CM060939.1, from coordinate 25,773,318 downwards.
AACTTCACCCAAATTCGCTACATAAATCACCGCCAACATTCCACTGACAACCACACCTTGACCATATCAATTCAGCAATCACTTACACACTCTAAAATCCATATATCTTACTCTATCGCCAACATCTCATCACCACACTGCTAGCATCATCATCCTTACTTCCACTGCATTTATAGTTACCACACCATGACATCTCATCGTAGCACTTCCTTTCAGCGCCAATCACTACACTTCCACTCTCCTATATAGACCAACTGAAACATTCATCTCCTCTTTTCCATCAACATCTAACCATAATTCCTCAACATACTTCAATATTCGCAACATCCCGTATCTGGAGGCCAAAAGCTAAGCACTATAGATGTTGCAGCCATCTATAGTATTAACTTTTGGTAACAAAGTACGGTACTGGTAATGGTATCCATAATATCAGAAGCAATAGAATATGAACCAAATCATAGATTTCTAAAAACCATATTTACTGATTATATTTCAAAACATCTTCATTCCAAGTTACATAATCCCATATCGTTTCCTATGTAAAGATCAAATATAATGATTGCAATAATACGCCAAGAGCGACATTTGATGATGCCCTCTTAGTTGACCAGAGTTAATATAGTCGTATTTGAATTAGTACACATAATGGAAATAAACAGAATAAACTGTAACTCTTATTTAGCTATCCATTAACCACTTGCTCGTCTCTAGAAGCTTTATTTTCCAAAACCCTAAAACTTGAAAACCTCAACCCTTAGCCTACTCAAATCAATTTTGAGCACCTCAGAATTTAAGGGGAAAGCAAAAACTTTGAGTAAGATATAAAGCTTGGTGTGAATAATATAATTACATCATGGTTTACCGGTATTAGATGATACCACACTGCTTAGCAGAACGGGTTTCTCCTCACTAATACCCTCTCTAAAACATATATTTTGCAAATATTTTCCTACAACCAAACTGGTTAATCAAACTGATTATAATAATAACTATATCCATTAAGCTATAATCGTGAAACTAATGGACTATCCGGCCGTTAACTGGGTTGACTGCCCACAAACTGGACTAACTATCCGAATCAAAATGGACTATCTGTCCGAATCATTTTCTCAGGGTTAACGACCTTTCATCCATTTCCTTGAAAATCTTTTCAAAATGATTTAACCTTTTAAATCATACTTATACAAGGAGAACATATTCTTAGCTTTATTCTAAGCTATTTTGTCATGTTATATATACTTTAATCAAAATAATATTGATGAATTTTAATGAGGATTACTTATCCCCTCAAAATAAGTAAAACCCTTTTTAACTTAAAAACACTTCGGCTATGCTGCCTGGTAGTATATTCGAAACCTTTGATTAAAACCTTTAAACCACTCTTTCGAAACCAAGTAAAACCCTTTACTTAAGCTAGGCCGAAAGGCCAAATCCTTCCTTTCAAAACCATTCAAAAAAAAATTTCGAAACCATTAAGAAACCTTCCCTTCGAAAGCTTTAAAACATTAGACATCAATCTTTCAAAACCTTTATACCATGCCTTTCAAAAACATTGGAAAAGCCTTTCCTCTCCCCCCTTTCGAAACAATCAAAAAACCTTCCCTTTCGACTCCTTCGAAACCATTGGGGAACCGCCCCTTCGAAAGTATTAAACCTTTGTAAACAAAAACCTTTTGAAATCACTTGGGTTCAATGTAAAACATGTGGTAACCTTTTGAAACTCTTGAAAACTATTTAGGTTGAAACCATTTAGATTATGCCTTCAAGTAGAGCAAAAGGATATGAAACCCATTAAAGTTGAAAAAAATTCCTTTCGAAATCATTTCTAAGTAAAGAAATGGTGGTGTCAAAACCATCCCTTTGAAAGCATTACAGAAGTGGCCAAATTTTCGAAAACAAAGTAATCCCTTCGAAACCATATGGGTCAAAAGGAAGAAAGTGGCAGTCAAAAGGTTTCGACTTAGTCGAAAGCAGTCATTTCAAAAAAAAAACCGCAACACAATCGAAACCATTTCTTTAAATTCATTTGAGGTAGTCGAAAGCTATTTAGTCGAAAGCAACCAGGCGCATTTTCATTTAAAAGTAAAGTAGTGCCTCAACCCTTTCGGAATCCCTAGTTTCAACCCTTTACCTTCCGCCTACATCCAATTCACTACGTACCAGTTCCCTGATACAATGCGCATTGGTTTCAATGGACTCGAAAGCGAAGGTAAGGAGGCAGAACCTGGTACCAACAGCATCGAACCAGTGAAAAACATGTTTGCTTGTCCTTTTAAAATATTTCTTTGTACCTAACATGCCTTGTTTGTAAAATTGTGATAGGTTGCAAGTTTCTCTTTTCTAATAGTGTTGCCGACTTTCCAGAATTAACAATTTGAATTTATTCACAAAAAGCCCCTTCTCCTTTCATAAATATATAAAACATTTAAGTCTCATACCTTAAATAATTTTATATACCCATTAAAACACTTAGAAAAAATCTACAAAAATTTTAGAAAATCACTTTAAATATGTTTTCTAATATATATTAATTTTAGAACCAAACCATTAACTATTTAACCGTAAATAATTTTTAATCCAAAATAACATTTCCTTCACTAGAATATTCATATAATTTTCACATAAATTCAAAAAAAATTGAAAATTGAAACCTACTCTAAAATATCATTTCTGGTCTATATAAAAATTTGCAAGGCGTTTGGATGTAATTTGATAGGGTTTTCATGTCAAAACATGTCATAAATCTATATGAACAGCCATAAATCATCAACAGGTATATATAATCATTCCATCATTCAAAAACATGGCAAATCATTGCAAATAAGTTTAGATTTAACTTAAAACCGAAAACAATAAGAAATTTAAGGTGTAGTCATTATTCACCTTAGCTTTAGAGATTAAGGAGCTTAAGACTTGAATGTATTTGATTTTATTTAGCCTCTTCCTTAGCTTTTCCTAATCTTCTTTCTATTTCTCTTGTTAATGGTGGCCGGCCTCAACTTTAAAAAAATTGATAAATGAAAATGAACGTGTATGAGGTACACAGCCAAGCGTTTAGGGCACGGCCTCTTCCTATTTTACCCCTCCTCTGTTTCATTTTAACTCTTATTTTAGTTCATTGGTCAAATGGCACGGCTACCCCTTAATAAAAATCAAATCTCAATCCCCTAATCAACACATTATTTTATTTTATTTAACTAATTAAATATTCTAAATAATGTTACCAAAAATATGGGGTGTTACAAACTCCCCTCCTTGAAGAATTTCGTCCTTGAAATTACGTTAAGGTACACAACACATCAATTAAAGAGGCAAGACATACCATCAAAAAGTCAGGATAAGTGTCTCTTATCCTACTCTCAATCTCCCAAGTACAATCCATGTCATTGTCGCTCCAATGGGCTTTGACAAACCTGATTGTCTTGGTTTTAAGCCTCTTCTCATCTCTCGTAACAATAGGAATCCTCTTTCTCAGTATATTCAAGTTCGGTTCTAGTACTAATTCCTCTAGTATAGTAGGAGCAATAGTAGTCTCCTAGTCTCTAACACACTTTCTGAGATGAGAAACATGGAAAATATCATGGACTCCTACCAAACTACTCGGCAACGCTACTCTATAAGAGAGTTTCTCGATGCTGTCAACAATACGGAAAGGTCCAACGAATCTCGGTGCTAATTTTCCTGATCTTCTGAATCGGATCACAACCTTCATCAGCGAAACCTTAATGAAAACCTGATCTCCAACTGAGAATTCTAAATCTTTCCATCTTTTATCTGCATAATTCTTCTACCTAGACTAAGCCTCCTTCATCCTAGCCCGAATGACCTCAATCTTTTCTGAAGCTTCTCTATCCAAATCTGGACAAATAAATAACCAATCCCCGGCCTCCGACCAATGTACGAGAGATTTGCATGGTCTTCCATACAAAGCTTCAAACGGTGCCATCCCAATACTAATCTAATAACTGTTGTTATATGAAAACTTGACTAAATGCAGATGGTCTTCCTATGATCCCTTGAAATCTAATATACAAGCTCTTAACAAATCTTCCAAGACTTTATTAATTCTCTCTGTTTGCCCATCATCTGCGGATGGTAAGCGGTACTCATCTTGATCTTGGTTCCCAAAGCTTCCTGTAGACTCTTCCAGAATTCGCTAGTAAATAAGGAATCTCTATCACTCACTATACTACTTGGAATTCCATGTTTTCTAACTACAGCTTTCGTAAACAACTTCGCCAAAACAGGTGTCGTTTCGGTTGACTTAACTGGAATAAAATGGGCTCTCTTGGTCAATCTGTCCAATATGGCCCATATACTTTCATTTCCTCTGTTCGATCTTGGCAACCTGTCAATAAAGTCCATAGAAATAGAATCTCATTTCCATATATTCAATGCAAAAATCACAATACCCAATTCCAAATCATGCATCGGATATCTGATATTATGCGGTCTAAGCTGTCTAGGAGCATAGGCAATCAATTTACCTCTCTACATCAACATAACTCCTAATTTTGTTCCACATGCATCTGTATAAACTGCCAAATCCCAATTCCCTTTCGGAACAATCAACACAGGTCATGGGTCAATAAGTGTTTCAAACTCTGGAATGCTTTCTCACACATATCGGTCCACACAAACTTCACATACTTTCTCATTAGTTTGGTCATCGGTGCTGCTATCCACGAAAAATCCTCAATGAATCTTTGATAATAACCAACCAACCCAAGGAAACTTTTTATCTCGGTAACTATCTTGGGTCCCTTCCAACTATTCACTGTCTTAACTTTTGTCGAATCTACTGAGAATCCTTTCTCTGGGACAACATGACCAAGAAACTTCACTTCCTTCTTCCAAAAATGACACTTTGAAAACTTTGCTTTCAGCTGATGCTACCTCGGCATCTCTAGCACCACAGTAAGATGAACTTCACGCTCTCTTTCAACTTTAGAGTAACTCAAGATATCATCTATGAAAACCAATGCGAACTTGTCCAAGTACTCTCGGAAAACTCAGTTCATCAAATCCACAAAGAATGATGGCTCATTAATTAGTCCGAACAAAATAACTAACCATTCGTAAATTCCATATCTGGTCCTAAAGTCGTCAAAGGTATACTATCCACTACTACACCGAGCTGATGGAAAGCTATTGCCAAATCCAACTGGGATAATACCTTATATCCACTGAACCGGTCGAACAAATCATCAATCCTCGGCAATGGATGTAAATTCTTTATCATCTTCTCATTCAACTTACAATAATATATAGAGCCTTAATGATCCATTCGGTTTCTTAGCAAACACTACGGCTGATCCCCAAGGGGAACTACTCAGCCTGATACTGTGCAGTTAATGCCCCGTTATTACCCCGTTATAACCCTTCTATATCTCATAGTGGATTTCTACCACTACGATTTTTCCATATATCCCCAAATATAGCCTTTCCGCTTTAAGCCTCGCTATTTCCGCTATATCCCATTATTTCCACTATATTTCGCTATTTTCGCTATATCTTCTTGAAAAGAAATAAATTAAAAAATGACATTTATACATTATAAAAATTATGAAACTAATTTATTTAATTGAATTTTTAATATATTTTCGAAAATGAAAATACTCTAATATTCTGCTGAATTCAATTATGTTATATAACAGATTTACATTTATTTACAGTATATTCGCATATGTTTTTATTTAAAATTATTTATATATTAATTATAATCCAATTGAATGTTAATTTTTCATTTAATTAACATTTATATATTTGTAAAAACATCGAGTACGAGTTTTATGTGCTATTTTAGAGTCATCCGCTATATCCTCGTTGTATCCCCGCTATGACTTTTTGCACCTCCGCCACATTGAATCTGCCAAGCGCTTTACTTGCACAGGAATGATAAAGCTCTTGCCTTACAAATCCACTAACTTCACCTTCAACTCTTTCATCTCTGTAGGGGTCATCCTGCTTGGCAGCCTACTCACTGGTTTCTCTCCCGGAACCAAATCTATCCGAAACTCAATGGCTCATTTCGATGGCAATCCTACTACAGGCTCGAAAACATCCACGAATTATCTAACCATGAAAACTTGATTCAACTCATCTTCCAATTCCATAAATCCCGACAAGGCATTCACCTCGCCGCAAGAATCTACTACGGTATAAACAATCTGGTCGCTACAATCAGGGTATCCAAGTGATATTTTCCTATCATGGAAAAATATCCTAGCATCATACTCACTTAACCAGCCCATACTAAGAATAATTCCGAACCCTATAAAATCAAACACATGCAAACTGCAAACAAAATATGACCTAACAAGTTAAACTCTAACTGGTCACATCTGAACCCTAAAGTTGCATACCCTCCTATTGGATTCGCAGCCCGTAAGGAAGCAACTAAATATGTGGGTTCTAGGTTAAGCTTATCTATCAAACATCTAGATATAAACGAATGCGATGCACAGTATCAAATGAACGCTAACAGACGTACCATGAATCTGAAGCGTACCTCCTAAAACTGCCTTTCCTTTCTCCTGAGCTGTTGGCTTCGAAGTAGCAAGCTCCAATGCATACACCTTACCCTTTCCATCCTTAGCGGGCTCCTTGCATTGACTCTTATAGTGGCCAACCTGGTTGCAATTGAAGAAGCGGACACTTTTCTTCCCGACTACCTTCTTTGCCTTTCTAGCACGACACTCATTAGCAAAATGCCCCTTCTTGTCCCACTTAAAATAGACAACCTCAGACCTCTCTTTCTTAGCTGCTCCACCCTTCTAAGCACCCTTCTTAGGAATGAATTTCCATTTCTGACTCTGCCCCACCTGGACCTCCTTAGCCTTACTCTTCTCTAGAGAATCAAGTATCTCGTCATGCCTTAAGGCCATCTCCACTACAAAATCAGAAGGATCTTTAATAAGAGGTAATGTAACCCTTGCTAACCCAGGATTCAATCTCCTAATAAACTTCTCATTCCTTTTCATCACTATACCCAATGAAGCATACCCATATCTGGCTAACTCCTCAAACCTTCTAGCGTACTCCAGAACAGACATCTCTCCTTGCTCTAACTTAGCAAACTTTCTGATTAGAGCTGACTATGCCATTGCAGACATAATGTAACGACCCGGAATTTTGGACATCTCGAGTTGTGAATATTAATTTATAATATTCAATAATATTGTATTTTAATATACAATATTCCCATTAATCAATAATTTATTATTATATACAATTTTTCAAAAACCAATATAATTTGAATTTTCAGATCCATATTAAATTACAGATTGATTTAAATGAATTTCTTATATGTGTATTTTGTTTTAAATGTAAAATATGTATATATTGTTCTAGATTAAATATGTGTATTTTCTTTTAGAGATGAATGTATATTTTATTCTAAAGATAAAATATAATAGAGAATGAAAGAAACTGGAAAAATAAAATGCATACATTTTACATATAGGAATAATAAATTTATATGTATATAAAATTTGGATACAAATCGATAATGTAGTAGAAAAGACTTTTTTTATTTTGGGCATATAAACAATGTTGTTTATCTCTACTATTATTAATAAAAGTTCCTTAACTACAATCAACCGTGTCTTTTTGAACTTTCTAAAATACCCTTCAGCACCTACGCTGCGCCTTTCATTTCACTTCCTTTCGTACGAGCCTAACAGACCCTAATCGCTCCAAATCAAACAATCCATGCCAAACATCCACTATCGTGAGCGATAAGCAATCGACTGATTTTGTGGACTAGGGTTAGCTTACTGCATCCGGAGATTCCTCGCTTTCGTCCATCGCGTTGAATGGCACTTCAGTATCCTCAATTAGAGCTCACCGCCATGTAATGTTAACTTCCTTTGAAGTCGACTGGATCTTATCGCTCAAATTTTCTGCATTTTAGGTATTCTGTTAATTTCGACTTATGCATTTTTTTTCTATCCTTCTCGTGTATCGCGTATAAGAGAGGATAAAAGGGAAAAACAGTTCACAAGAACATTTGATTAAGACTTGGATCATGGGAATTATCGTTATTTAATAACGTGCTAATTTTGTTAAAGAATTTCTAAAACATGATTCTTTAAATTTTGTAACTTTCTATATAATTTACTGGTGATTTCTTATCATACCTGTGACCAATCCAATATACTGAATTACTAATATATGTCCATTATCCTTTTTTTATTATAATAAAAATATATGATGATATTTTATGACATATAATCTTACAAATTGCGGAGATTATTGTCTCCAACCAGTTGTTACGTAACTACGATTATTAGCTTTTAATTGAGAATTTCATCTTCAGCAATTGATATGATGTAGAATTCTCATGAAAAACATATTTAAATAGTTGTATAGCAACTACATATTTTCTATACATGTTAAAAAGGAGTGATTATGATTTTTCATTTTTTTTGTTTCTTTTCCTTTGAAATGTCAAGCTATAATATTGCTGACATGATATGAATATGTTCTGCGCCTCTTTCTTTCTATTAAATGCATCCTGAATCTGTAACATATATTATTAATTTATAATTATATCATGCTTTACTTGCTTACTTTTTTTCCCACTACTAACATATTTATCCATTTCGGTACCATATTTATTGGTTTTACATTAACTTGCTTCTAAGCATATCAGTTTAATGGGCTAAACATATTTTACAAATAAAAGAATAAAACCATGCATTTATAATATTCAAGTGTCACTATTTACTTGACAAATTGCACTCATGCGGATATAATTGTAAAGCATATGAAGAATTTTGTAGGTAACTTTTGAGTTAGCATTAACTACAACAAATAGAAACTGTATTACTTTATATAAGCTCCTAAGTGTTTTCCTTTTTTCTTTATGTTATCTGATTATCGAAACTAAGTAGTTTTTTTAAACATGAAATATTGAAAACTTGCTTGCTATTTATTCATTATTGTATACAATCACCTGGAACCTGCAATTAAAAGGATTTTATGGGAAAGTAAAACCAAAAACAAAGATTTGATAGAAATTAAAATGTATAATTCGAGTAGTCTAATAAATAAGATCACCATATTTGGATTTATAGCTTCAATATTTTTGATTAATTTTCTGTTGACCATCTTATGATTCTTATTTTAAAAAAAGATGGAAATTCAAATAAACAATTCAGGATAATGGTATAATTGGACTATACAAATTTAACACCTGCAGATATATTATTTAATAAAAATTATATATAAATCAATATCATGTCACATAATTGGAATATACAAAATTATCTTTAGATATATCAGTTTATGATAAATCAAGCAGTGTAATAAATGGGATCATCATATTTACACTATCCTTACCGTGATTTGTTTCTAAACTATATGATTGGCCTTTAGTTAAGAATTTTATCTTCGGTAATTGATACGACATAGATTTCTCATGAAAAACATATTTAGATAGTTATATATTTAACAATTACTAATTTTCCAGACCCGCTAAAAAGGTGAGATAACATTTTCTTCTTCGCTATTTTGTTCTTTTTTTATTGCTTTGAAATGTTTACATGAGTTAAATCATCATGTTAATTATTAATTGTCAACCTATAATATTTCCTCAATTGAATATTTAAATGGCTAATGGATAACAATTAATTTGCTCTACCTTTCTATTAAATGCATTTTTTTGGAAATAGTTTATTAAAGCTTTAAGCCGTTTATCATTTTTCATATATCACATTTAAATCTTTCTTCTATTTTTTGGAAATAGTTTTCCGCTACTTTTTTTCATGTGTTTCCATGTGCATTTCAAAAATATTGGGCTTTTCTGCTACTAATGGTGATGTTAATTTATAATAAAGATGTATTGATGTCTACTTTCTCTTAACCACAAATTAATGAACCCAAACTTAAAACATTGCTGCACAAGGTTGTTTGAAGAAGTTAACTAACTATTTTATTCTCTTTACACACTACATCTAAAAAGTTCCTTCTTTTTAAAAAATAGCTTTAATCTACTAATCTACTGTTCTGATAGACTACTTTCAATACATTGTCCATTTCCTTGCTAGCAAGTCTTTTGTGCTTCCTATTTTTAAATTTGCGCTTGGATGTTGAAAGCTTGATTTTGTTAGTATGTTGTATTTTTCTGTACTAAGATTTGCCAAAGTTTAAAAAGTATTGTTTCAAATTTGCATTTGTTTAAATGTGACAGAGCCTTTTCTCTTCTGGGTAAGCGGTTGTCTTCAAAAACCGATCATTACTTTAGTATACATGATTTTAACTGTTAATATAGTTTGTTTCAAGTCTCGACGAAGTTTTATCAACATACATTTGCGATAATTTTATGGTCTCCTTCTTGATTAACCAAGTTCTCCTATCTTTAATTTTCATGAATGTAAACATGAGTTAGAATCAAGTTTTCTGGCAATTATGATCTTATGTTTTATCTATATTATAAAATTGCTTTTATTTAACTGTAAAGATAAAGGCACACAAGCAATGGCTAGATGTTAATTTGCAATATATATCCAAGCGCATTACTTGAGAGACCTCTACAAAATTCAAAAAGTCAATGAACTAACTTCCCCGATTTAAAACAATACCACTAAGTCACCACAATCTATTATATTATGAATTTATTAATTTAACCTTTCCTTCAATATCTACACGATCTATTTTAGTTTATGCTTTCAATTTGCCATGCTATCCAGTTGCTGATCACTGTATCCTATCAACTTTCTAAATCCCCGGTTTCTTTTTCTTACATCTTTCTTCTCCACCAATATTGAAATTATTTGGCATTTCAATTCGAACAACATGCTTTTATTGATTTTCCCACAAACACAAGATTGGTGAATTTTATTTTTATTATCTCATCTTTAAATTTATAATAATTTAGTTTTGTTAATGATAATGGTTTTTGAATAGTTTAAGAATTTTGAGGGCTCATGTGTTGCCTTGGTTGTATCGTCAAATAATGTATCTTTATCTTTTTCACATCCTCATACAAACTTTTTGCATGAATTTTTTCTCCCTTTAGTCGTCTAGGTAGATTTTGTGTTATGAATATAAACTTTGAATTCTCTACTATTATTTTCCTTGTTGTTTCGATTTCAAAAATAATTTTTGCATGTATTTGGAAACAAAAAAGGCCTTTAACAAGGAGGATAATTGGAATATGCTCCTTCTCTATTTTCCTAAATGCTTACAAGGTAATCTTATTATTGTTGAATTGACTATCTTTGTAACAATGCAATAATGTATATGCTTTATATGCATGGTTTGCTATTGCATTTATTTCTATCCAAATTTATGCTATCATTCATTTTGTGCTATAGAAGTGAATGGTTTAAATCGATGTTCTCATACAGTAGTATAATCTGAATGAACAAAATTTCTATCGAACCACCTCAGAAGAGTTCTATTTACACTTTTACACTCAGGATGGTAGCCAAGGATTTGTCATGACCAACCTAATAAAAGATTGCTGACAATATTTTACTCTGATTAAGATTGATCAGATTCATTAGTTGTGTTAAAAATTGTTGTGCTGCTTTAGGATGAAACCTCAAACCATATTACAAATGTCCATTGGAGATATGCATTTGTTAACCATTTAATGTGTAGTCAAATTAATTTTGATTTATTACTGTTATAATTTAATATATTATGTATATATTTAATTAAAATTCATGTTATATTCCTCACAATATGACCTTTAATCATTATTTATTTATTTCTTAAAATTTGTTATAATGAGACTGTTATTTACAATGGCTTAGTCTTCTTGCCACTCTCAATTCAGGTTTCATTTTATTCTTCACTGATAATCATTTTTTTCGATCCAAGAGTTGCAAATTAATCATGTATTCTAAGCTAGAGAGCTTTTCTTTATATTGTTCCATGTTGGTTGTGCACATTCTTGGTTGTCTGTAGAAAGAGAGGCAAGCTTCATAATCTATGTGCATGAAAGAGTCCAATAGAATATGCACACGTCCCCAGTAAACTTTTCAATAACAGTTCAAGTTAAATATTAGGACTATTTTATGTGAATCTTGCATTAGATAGTGCCTTGCGATTGTAATATAGCATAAATAAACCTATGAACAATATCCTAAATTTGTAATACTCATACATGCTAGATTCACTACTAATCTGCATGTTTTTAGGTCATTGATTGTCTAAGCTAAAATTGTGTTAATATTTATGCTACCACTAAAAGTTGTACGGTTAATTCTTTCACAATATAGTATTTATATACCATTATAATTAAAAACAATACAATTACATATATCATTATGTTCAATACTTATGTAAGTACAAGCTTATATTGATACTTAATTATCTGTTCAAAAAATAATTCACTAGCTTTCTCTTCCACTTGAAAATTTTAGTACTACAGCTTAGTTATATGATTGGGGTAACTATATATTATTTGGTGTCCAATTGTTCTAAAGGGAAAATGTGTTCAGTAAATACATGTCCAGAATTTCAAATTCAAGTTGGATATTTTGGAAATGATAACACAACAAAGGTGTGTATATATCTTATTTATGTACAAATTCTGGAAATCAGTTGTTAATATATATACCTTTCTGTTTTCATGATTTAATTATACCATTTTACAATGACAACTTCAGCACCGAGGAATGTCATTCACATCAAACTTCCTGGATACACATGAGAGAGAAATTGAAATAAAGTTGAATGTCAAGTGGTAATTCATGTATGCATGCAAATCTATGACTACATCAGACCAATTTATAACATATATTTCATGTAGAAAACCCAATATTCACATGAGCACTACAGTCAGCTGTAAAATATGTGTGTCCAAAAAATACGATCTATTAACCTATTCATACCGATGAACTATAGCATTCAATAATCTATGCATCCGTGCAGCGCATGGGCTACCACTCAATGTTATTTCAAATATAAAGTGAAAAAAGAACCTATACAAGGACATAGGAAATGATTAATACATAGTAATAAGTGAAATGTTACCATTCAAATGGTTTGCCTGAAGTTAATTTCATTTTATATTTATAGTGTATATTAGTAACTATTTTGATTTTGTTTTCCATGGAAGAAAAACATATCACTTCAGTGCTCCAGGATAAGCTCAAATGCCAGATTGACCAAAAGATATACTGTTCTTGGCAAAACACATAAAGATTAATAGGTGATTGGCAGGTTATTGTTCTTTTCTAGGAAAATTTTAGAGTTTATCATTGAATATCTCTCTCTCTCTCTCTGTATATGGATATTATTGATCAAATTTAAGAAAAAAATTACAATGCTAACGTAATTTAATTAGAGATTTATGGTTGCTTATAGGAACAATGATTTCTCTGATTAAGTCTGCATGTTTTATTTTCTCCCTAATATTTGCATTTGGAAAACTAACCACAAAGTATACAAGTTTCAAGAGGGTCTATTATACTAGAAAACTAATTCAAACAGATTTATAAATCGAATATATAACAGATAAATATTTGGATTATGATTTTTTTCTGCCCATGCTTCATATTGTTCTGCTTCATACGCCATATATGTCTATTTGACTGATGTGGATTTTGATGTTGAAAAAACAACTCGGCTGCTTTGTGCTGCTGCTGCCTCCTGGAAGCTTGCTGTGATTGAAGAAGAAAAGAAAAATAGATGCTGAAGCCAATCTAGCTATTTATCTCAAAGATGATGAGGTGCATGAGGTCGAGTGTGCCAACTGTGTGGAAGCTTGACAATTATGTTCCAAAGATTACTTCCATGTTGTATCACAATTATGGAAACTTCAGTAGCTTTAGTGTATTAGTTTATCCTACCTTTCATGTCATGCTGTAAGGATTTTAAGAAATAGCTTTAGTGTATTAGTTCGTTAACATACCTATTTTTGTCAATGTATGGAAGATAGTATGGAGTTTTCTTCTTTTGTAACCTAAGGATATGAAAATTCTTAGGTTGATTTATTTGGCTCATGAATACATTTTTTATAATGGATTGCCATACGTTTTGTTAAACAAGGGTTGCATCCAGATTATATACTACTGACGAATTTTGGTCGTTGTGAAGTTCTCATGAAAACCAAAGGAAGACCGTTGGTCACATCCGTGACTGTCAAATTGGTATAATAAAATTGGAACCAAATATTATAGTTTACTCAGTTTTACAGCACAGAGTTTACTCGGTTTTGAAAAACTAAGCGGAGACCTTTGTTTCCAATTGTGCCATTTTCCAGAGCTTAACAAACCACACTGCTGTTAACACTGCACTTTCAAATATATTTTGTGCATTTCATTTACTGATCAAAAATATGTTACTATTCCATACAGTGAACTCATCCACATATCATCAACAATTTTCAAGATATCAACTTACCAACAAAAGTCATTCTAATCCAAAATTATATTTATAATCACAGAAAAGTAGGCCTCAGCTGCAACTAAAATTTGAGAGAAGCGATGGTGAAACTAAGCTTAATGAATTTCTCTTCTATTCTTCCCGTTTGTTTCCATTATATATGCATTTGATTTGTTTGTTTCTCTTTTTTTTTCTTTTTTTTGTCGTGGCATTTTACTTATCTAACCTATGTATTCTTTTGCTTTTGTTGGATATAACTATGTTTACTTTTATCCGTAAAACTATTTTATTGCATGTACCTGTCTCTTCCATTCTCAGACTATGCTCTAATGTATTTGTTTTTAAATACAAAAAATTCTTTGTGGGTCTTAAATGCATCAATTTATTGTAAAGGAAATGGAATTCAACATGCACAAACTTGGTACCGTTGCTTTTTGTTAACCCAATTAAAATTTGAATAATGATACATGTAGTATTTGAATAGAAATCAATATTAAATCCTTAATTATCCATCAAACAATAAAAATTCCGATGAAGAATGAGTAAATTTGAAATAAGTTATAATGAAGGAATTAAAACTACGTGCTCTTTGAAAATGATAGCATAAATGTTATGATGTAAGTCGAAATATTCAAGGGATTAGATGATAGCATAAATGTTATGATGAAGTGGAGATTTGGTAATGTAGCCTTACCAATTGCGTAAAGAAGTGGAAGCATCCTGACCAACCGTAGAGCTTCTTCGGTGTGCTCCAAATGAAAGTTAGAGGAAATGCTTGCCAAAGTGGAGATCTGTTAGGTGTGCCTTACATTTGAGAGTGCGTAGGTGAACGTTAAGTCCCACATTGTAAGAAATATGGTGCATAACATGGTATATATGTGGAACTGGTGGCATGTAACGTTGAGAATTTCCTTTGTTACAAACAAGTGTTGGCAAGACCATGTATGTGCCCGCTCGGGAAGGTGGTAAGGGATGTTCAATCGGGAAGCTGACGCATCGTAAACCTTCATTAAGGTAACGTCATTTTAGAACAATGAAGCGTGCATTTACGGGAACGCGTTGAAGTGCCAAAACACAACATATAAGAACTTGCATTCATTTTGAACAGCGTGGCAATTCCATTTGCTTGAGGAAGAATTAGCCTGCCAAATAAATTTAACTTCCTAACCTTATGCAAATTATGGTATCATAAGGTTAAAGTAAAAACTTCTTTGATTCAAACTTTGAATTTTTTTAATCATCTAACGTGTAATCTTTTCACAATCACAAATTTAACAAAAATATTAACGAGTATATTCAACAAAATGAGAATTTAAAAAAGAAAAAAATACAACATAAATGATATATGAGAGACTACGGACCATGGAGCACTAAAAAGGCCGAAGCTGGTGATCTAGCAACAAGACATTGTGATTAGATGCAGGCCCACCTGGGCGTGCATATATACTCATATTAAATAAAACGAGTTTAAGTTGAAAGCTTCTAAAATAATAATATATATACACATCTTGAATAAGAAAGATTTATATATATATATATGTATGTATGTATGTAATGATAAGTTAAAAGGAAATTTTATAATATTTAAGTCGATAAAAATGTTATAAATTAAAGGATGTGTATAATAATCACATAAATATAAATAAGAGGAAACTATATATGCATAGGTAGCCAATGAATTTAGTGTATTTGGAAATAATATATTTCTATATTTTAAATGAAAAGATGTATATATGGATAAATATATACATGAATGCTTAAAAATAGTTTTTAACACCTTATAGTCCTTATAATACATATGAATATAGGGTGTTAATATTGAATGTTATTTATTTTATTTAAGTAACATATGTATATTAAGGTGTACTAACTAAAAAGTGTTATTTTAATGTAATACTAATCTTGCCAATGTTAAATATGGGCTGCCAAACTTCTCAAGTATAATTACATATACCTTAAGTATTACTTAATCTAGTTTCTTATTATTGTTTTAAAATGTATTGGTCTCTCATCTTTGTTTTAAAAAAAAGTATTAGTGACAAATGCATTTCTACTTTGTCAATATAATTTGGGGTTTATATAAACTATATAATAAATAAAATACTTTAAGTTATTTGCTGTTAAGTGAGAAACAATTAACTAAAAACTAGAAAACAGAAACAAGAAGCAAAACAGTTTTTAATTATGTAAACTATGGGTAAGTTAGTGAGATATTTTGAATCAGTAAACATGTTAAACATATGGCGTAAGCTATCTGATCAAAATTTAACATAGTCATTTTATTTTCTTTTCAAATTTCACCCAGCAAAAGATAATATTCATTTCAGCCACCAAACAGTCATCTCTATCCATCATCTGGTTTGCAAAGTTTGTGTATATATACAAGCATTTGGATCTGGGTTGTGGTTGGAGAATTCAAGCCTGTAACTTAAATATCCTCTATCTAAACTAAGCAAGCATTAAATCAAAACTGGAACAAAATTTAAAAAGAAGAAGAAGAAGCAGTACTCTATAAAATCAAGTCTGGAAATTAAGAAGACAAAAGCATCTCTGTTTCAATACAAAAACAAAGAAATTTTCAAAAGCAAGTTGTTGGAATTTTGAATTAAAGATTTTAAAGAAAAACTACAACTTCAAATTTTAAAACTTCTGGAATCAATGTTTAAGGTGAGAAACATTTATTTTCAAATTTGAAAATGACATGCATGCTCTATTGATAGTAAAACATATGTTCATCCCACTTCAATTTATATCTGTTGATGCTAAAAACTAGGAAAGTGTTAGATTTTGTGTATAGTTTAAGTTAAAAATAGATTGTAAAAAAAATTATGCCGTGTAGTTTCATTTACGACAAGTTTTACAGTAAATAGTATACTTTAGTGAAAATTCTTTAATTTTAATTCGAGGATTCAAGCATGCAGTCTTTATTCTTGTGTGAAAATAGGTATTTTAGTGGTAAGTTTGTAATTTTTAGTGTTTCAAATTTCGAGAAATTGTTAGATGGCCAGATTTCATTAAAAAAATAATTTCCGTCGACTTCGTCAACAAGAGGAGTTGCGGCCTGGTCTAGAGAGGGGCAGGTCGACGTAGGAAGGTGTCGACCGTGGACAATTGTTGGATTTGGTCTTGGGTTGGGTAAGTCGATGGATTTTAGGGTTTGGTAAAGCTTTGGGTAATGGTGGGAACGGGGTCGATTTGTGAATTGATGTGGTGACTGGAGTTCAAGGGATTTGGCACGAAGGTAACTGCATGTATGGGCTTTTGATCGAGGTAGGTGGTGTGTGAAGAAGTGGTCAGCCAATGATGCAGTGGGTCGATTTGTGATGTGGTTTGGTTTTCTGGTTTGGGATGGGGTTGAGCTGAGGATCGATTTTCGGTCGGAGGAGATTTTTGCATCAACGAGGTGGCGACTTGGATCAAGAGGTGATGTGTGACTGGATGGTGGTGTCACGGTGGCGAAATGGCCAGTGGTGTGGGTGTGTACGTGCACATGTGTAGCCATGCACAGGTGATCAGGCGAGTGCTTTGTTCGTGGATGTTCGTGTGCGATGTTAGATCGACGTAGTCTCGAGTTTTATCAAAGTGATTGCTCGATTCAATCGATGCTGGTTTTTAGTGCCTGAGTCGACCATGGTTAGTAGTGTTCCTGATGGTGGAACTGGTTTCTGTTGGTATGATAGAAGAGAGGAAGAAGAGGAGTAGTGAATAGTTGTTTAGGTTGGGCTACGGCCCGGTTTAGGCTTGCGTGAATGCATAGGTTCAAGTCTGTTTTTTTGTTATGGGTTTTGGGTTTTGGGTTTTGACGCTTTGGGTTTTGTTTACTTTAAAAACAAGATTTATTAATAAAATAATTTGGTTATAAGGTAAAAACAAAATCCATAAACTTTCCAAAATGTTTATAACAACCATAATTTAAAGTAAAACTTTTAAACCGATTTTCTTTAATGTAGATGTTTATTTAAAGTTTTTTATAGACACGGGAATTTTTTCAAAAAAAAAATTGTTTCTACTTTAAGTCTATTTAATTTAGGTAATTTAAGTAAGTTATTTTACTAGTCAAGCTTTGAAAATAATTTATTATTAATCCTTGAGTTCTGAATAAAGTGAAGTATAATTGAAATAATTAAGGGAAAAACAAATGTTATACTTTTGAATTAATATAGATTATTAAGTGATTCAATATTTATAATAATTATTTAATTTCACATATTATAAGGTGTTATTAAGTGGATAGTTCGTATCGATGGATGTTACGCCGTCGTATGATCTATAGTGAAGTTAAATGAGAAAATTTTTATAAACTTTTACAGACAGAATTAAATCACCGTTTGGTAATGAATGCCGTTGTATAATTTTATATGGACAAACCATTTAGATGTTCCCAAAACTGAATAGATATGTTTATGGTAGATTATTCTAGCTGTTTGACATCTAGTCAGTGGAAACAGACACCATTCCCCCAAATAGTCAATTTAACTTTTGAGGATGGTATAAGCCATATATCTGATAATTATCTGTGTAATTGTTTACTAGTAATGATAATCTCTGATCTGCTTATTCATGTACAAATCTGTTTATTTGCCTGTTAGTTATATTTGAGCATAATGGGAATCGATCTACCAAAGCTGATTGATTTTGAATATCTGTGTTGACTATGAATCGTAGCTTGATAAGTACCATTGAGACTGATAAACCTTATTCTGTTTGGGTTAATTTTGAATCTAGTTTTGTTTTTAAAATAAATATTATTTTTAATTATAATGATTTTAAAAGAATTGATAAATATTTTGGAAATATCAAAAGTAGTTTATTTTATTTTTGGAAGTCTTTGTAGAGGTATAAATTTTATAAGTATGTACTATTTAAACTATTTCAAGTATAAAAACTATTTTTGGAATAATCATTTTAAAAAGAATTTTTTTTTTATTACATTAGTATTGAAGTATATTTTCTACAATTTAATCTATTAAATATAAGTGTTGTTTTAAAATAATATATTATAGAAAACATTTATAAAAAGATATTTTTATTTAATAAACTTGAGAAATGTATTTGGAAATTGTATAAGTATGATTTGGAAAGAAGTTGTTTTATATTTATATTACCCAGTATAATAAGCTTTCTTAGTAACTTTTAATCTGTTGGATTTTAATGTGAACAAGGCTTAATAGTTACAATGGGAAATAACTTAATTGAATTGATTGATTGTTTTGATAGTTAAATAACCGACTATCAAATCTGGATAAAACTCAACTTTGGAAATATCTAGAGGAAACTCGAGAATTATATGGTACGGTTACTGTTCGAGGTGCTATACCGTACGTATAAACTCGTTTGTTCTCAAGGATGAATTATAAGGAGACCTGTCCACTAATGGTTAGGAGGTGAACTCAGATCTTATATTTCGTCTGTATATTTCCTAAAGAACCGGGGTTGAATTTACTGGGAAATAGTGAACGTTATTTTGAAGAGACCGGGATCGGATTTGTAATCCGAAAACCACTTCGATCCAACGAGTACGCTTTCGTGTTAAAGAAAAGAGCTTGGAGTCGAAGATGAAGCAGTGAAGTGCAAGGGCTAGTCGCTACTAATCCTGAGGGTGATTCCAAAATGGATGTAGTAGGAATAGTTCCATCGGTTCCGTTCGAACCCGGAATGGACTTGTATGGATGAATGCTTTCAGAACATTGTCAAGAGGACGGTGAGCATTCTAAGTGATATGATCTAAAAAGGTAACGCTGAGCCTCGAACCTCATCAACCGGGAATGACTGAAAATCAGGGGATATGCAGCAAGGCTAAGTGGGTAGCACCCAAGTAGGGTAAGGTCATACCTATCTAGGAGTCCCTTTTTATTTCAGTTGTGTGGGAGGTTGCTGATCCCAACCGCTGGGTGATCTTACTCGGGCTATCCAGTAAGGGGTAGTCCGGTCTTGTGTTGTAGGGGAACGGAAGGGTCCTCGGTACGCTAATCTAGACCATGTACTATGATAGGTGATACACCAGTGCCTAGTCATTCGTTGGAAATCCATTCTCCCTACGTGCCTTTACGGTTTTCGTTGTAGAACCCACTTTGTGGCCAGTATGCTATAATTTAATAATGTAACAATTTTAGCTATTTGAATAAGTATTTGTATATAGACACTATTATAATATCAGAGTATTTTATAAGAAATGTTTTGGTTATCGTAAGGTAAAACCGACATGTTTATTTGTGGCGTGGTCTTACGAGATACCTTTGATTTCAAAAGGATTATTAAACTTTAATTAATCAAGTTGAGTGTGTTTCTCACGCTGGTTTACCAGACTGACCCGGGCTTGGTGTTTTTGCTATATGCTCGAGTCAGACCGAGCATATTTCCAGGTTTAGCTGGAAGACTGGAAGCTTCAGGAGAGAAGCTGGAATCAGGAGATGTATTCACGTAGATGCTTATATTCAGTTGTCTTTTGTTGTGTTATCAACAAGTTCGAAGGACAAGTTGTTTTAAACTGTCTAATTTGAATGGTTGTAACTCTGATTTAAAGTCTGTATATGATATTAAAGTAACATTTTTTATTTCATGTAAAGATTTGTTTATATTATAGTTTATTCATTCCGCTGTGAGATTCTAATTGTTCTCTTTTCTTCTATCTTCTTTCTATTTCTACCTTCTTTATTTCTTTCACTGTCTGTCTTCCCGTGCGATTTAGCTGACAAGTGTGGTTTAAAGTCAATTTCAATCGGTGCGGAAAAATGGGTTGTGACATTGTGGTATCAGAGCCTAGGTTGAGTGAATACCTAGGTTCGGGTGGTTGCTCATTAGGAATAGAGTCTGTAGCAACCTGATTGAATCTGAGTGTATATATACACGAGAGCACGTATTTGTTAGCTATATAAAACTGATTTTATATTGTGTTAATTGATCGGTTAAGTGGCATATGGATTCTGATCAATACGAGTAGCTAACATTATTGATAGGGATCTCTAAACACTTGAACCAGGCCAATGGACACAATATTGTTTTTAAGGGGTAGATGAAATAATTTTACCCATATATATTTTCTATATAAAAAGGTATGAATTTTAAATAAATGGTATTTAAAATGATTGGTTGTGATGATAGTAATTCATCATCTAGGATTGAGTGGTCTTAGTCGTCAACCTTGAGTATTTTCATCGGTTGTCCTTTTTGACTTGGGTACACCCTTAGAAATCTGAACCCTTTAGAATTTGAATCTTTAGAAAATGGATTTTTATTGATTTTATTTACTAAAGGGATTTAGAAAACTTTTAAACTAATATTTTGGGAAAAATTTCCACCCTTTAAGATAATTTTTATGATTTTGGATTTCTTAAAAGATATTTGAGAATTTAAAACCTTATAACACATTATTTGTTATATAAATATATATAGATTTATAAATTGAAGGAATAAATTGTTTATAAACTTACTGTATTATTATATATTTTTCTCAACCTAACCACTTTTCAAATATATACTTAAATTATTTTAGAAAGATGGTTTTATAAAATCTTGGATAATAGAAATTTAAAAGGGGGAATAAATTTTGGAATGTAAACTTTGATGTACTCTTTAACCTATAGAAGTCTAACCTTAGGATCTCACCTTTGGGTTTTCGTACTGATTATAGAGAATCCATAGCATCAGTCATGGTGGAGCACTGGCTAGGGCTAGGAGAGATGGTGATTTTGACCGGGTCAGGAGAATTAGGGCGGATCTTAACGAGCTGTCCTTATATAAAGAAGAGCTAGAGGAGCCGATAGAGCCTGTTGAACAACCTCAGCCTCAAGAAGAAGACCCCATGGAGGAATTCAACAGTGAAGAGGAGTTTGAAGTCGAGGATGAAGATGAGGAGTTTGACGACGAGGAAGTGTTCGAAGTGGAGGAGGATCTCGAATTAGAAAATGACGACGCAGTCATTTGGGAGATAGGGGAAGTTGTTGAGGAGCCAGTTGCTGGTGTAGATTTCCATCCTAGAGAGCCTAGTCATGAGATTGTTTGGGTTCTGTACAATGATGTAAAGTCCAGGGAATTGTCAGGACACAAAAGAGAGGACTTTGGTGTAAGAGTCTATAGTTAGTTTGGGTTGCTTTATCTTGGTAGTGTATGCATTTTTGTTTGTGTCTATGACCCTTGGACGTCATGGATATTAGGTGTTAATGTTTGGTAGGGTGATATATATATATATATATATATATATATATATATATACACACACACATATATGTACGTATGTATGTATGTTTGTATGGATGATGATAGCACTTGTAGGAATTTTTTGGCTAGTACTAGATATAATGTATATTTTGATATACAGTATGAATCTATGTATTTACTGGTGTAGTTTGGATTGTTATTGATCTGTTCTAATGTGTGTGGATAATTTTACTAAATTAGCTATGGAATTTCGGGGACGAAATTCTTTTAAGGGGGAGGAACGTAACGACTCGGGATTTTGGACATCCCGAGTTGTGAATATTAATTTATAATAATCAATATAATTATATTTTAATATACAATATTCCCATTAATCAATAATTTATAATTATATAAAAAATTCAAAAACCAATATAATTTGAATTTTTAGATCTATATCAAATTACAAATTGATTCAAATAGAATTTCTGATATGTATATTTTGTTTTAAAAGTAAAATATGTATATAATGTTCTAGATTAAATATGTTTATTTTTTTAGAGATAAATATGTATATTTTATTCTAAAGATAAAATATAATAGAGAATTAAAGAAATTGGAACAATCAAATGCATACATTTTTACATATAGGAATAATAAATTTGTATGTATATAAAATTTGGATAGAAATTGATATGAAGTAAAAAAGAATATATTTTTTGATTTTGGTTATATAAACAATGAAATAAAAAGAATTTAAGTTGAAAGCTTCTAAAATAATAATATATATATACATCTTGGATAAGAAAGATTTTTATATATATGTAATGATAAGTTAAAAGGGAAATTTATAATATTTAAATTCATAAAAATGTTATAAATTAAGGGATGTGTATAATAATCACATAAATATAAATAAGAGGAAACTATATATGTATAGATAGCTAATAAATTTAGTCTATTTGGAAATAATATATTTCTATGTTTTAAATGAAAAGATGTATATATGGATACATAAATACGTGAATGCTGAAAAATAGTTTTTAACATATTATAGTCCTTATAATACATATGAATATAGGGTGTTAATATTGAATGTTATTTATTTTATTTAAGTAACATATGTATATTAAGGTGTATTAACTAAAAAGTTTTATTTTAATGTATACTAATCTTGTCAATGTTAAATATGGGCTGCCTAACTTCTCAAGTACAATTACGTATACCTTAAGTATTATTTAATCTATTTTCTTATTATTGTTTTAAAATGTATTAGTCTCCCATCTTTATTTTTTTAAAATGTATTGGTGACAAAAGCATTTCTACTTTGTCAATATAATTTGGGATGTCTAATTTCTTGTACATGCTTATATGTACTTTCAAGTATCCTATGGTTTATATAAACTATATAAAAGATAAAAGAATTTAAGTTATTTGCTGTTAAGTGAGAAACAGGTTAACTAAAAAACCAGAAAACATAAACAAGAAGCAAAACAGTTTTTAATTATGTAAACTATGGGTAAGTTAGTGAGATATTTTGAATCAGTAAACATGTTAAACATTTAGCATAAGCTACCTAGTCAAAATTTAACATAATCATTTTATTTTCTTTTCAAATTTTACTCAGCAAAAGATAATATCTTTTCAGCCACCAAAACAGTCGTCTATGTCCATCATCTGGGTTGCAAAGTTTGTGTATATTTACAAGCATTTGGATCTGAGTTGTGGTTTAAGAATTCAAGCCTGTAACTTAAGTATCCTCTGTCTAAACTATGCAAGCATTAAATCAAAACTGGAACAAAATTTAAAGAGAAGAAGAAGAAGCGATACTCTGTAAAACTAAGTCTGGAAATTAAGAAGACAGAACCATCTCTATTTTAATTCAAAAACAAGGAAATTTTCAAAAGCAAGTTGTTGGAGTTCAGAATAAAAGATTTCAAAAAAAAACTGCAACTTCAAATTTTAAAGCTTATGGAATCAATGTTTAAGGTGAAAATCATTTATTTTCAAATTTGAAAATGAAATGCATGCTCTGCTGATAGTAAAACATATGTTCATCCCACTTCAAAAATCTTTATCTTTTTATCTAGTTTATATTTGTTGATGTTGTAAAATAGGAAAGTGTTAAATTTTGTGTATAGTTTAAGTCAAAAATAGATTGTAAAAAAATTATGCTGTGTAGTTTCATTTACAACAACTTTTGTAGTAAATAGTATACTTTAGTGAAAATTCTTTAATTTTAATTCGAGGATTCAAGCACGCGGTCTTGATTCTTGTGTGAAAATAGGAATTTTAGTGGTAAGTTTGTAATTTTTAGTGTTTTAAACTTCGAGAAATTGTTAAATGACCAGATTTCTTGAAAAAAATAATTTCCGTCGACTTCGTCAACGAGAGGAGTTGCAGCCTAGTCTAGAAAGGGGCGGGTGGAATTTGGAAGGTGTCGACCGTGGCCAATTGTTGGATTTGGTCTTAGGTTGGGTAAGTCGATGGATTTTAGGGTTTGGTGAAGCTTTGGGTAATGGTGGGAACGGGGTCGATTTGTGAATTGATGGGGCGACCGAAATTCAAGGGATTTGGCACGAAGGTAACTGCATGTATGGGCTTTTGATCAAGGTAGATGGCGTGTGAAGAAGTGGTCGGTTGACGATGCAGTGGGTCAATTTGTGATGTGGTTTGGTTTTCTGGTTTGGGATGGGGTTGAGCTGAGGATCGATTTTCGATCGGAGGAGATTTTTGTATCGGCGAGGTGGCGATTTGGATCAAGAGGTGATGTGTGACTGGACGGTGGTGTTAGGCAGTGAGATGGCCAGTGGTGTGGGTGTGTACATGCACGTGTGTCACCATGCACAGGTGATCGGGCGAGAGCTTTGTTCGTGGATGTTCGTGTGCGATGTTAGATCGGCGTAGTCTCGAGTTTTATCAAAGTGATTGCTCGATTCAATCGAAGCTCGTTTTTATTGCCTGAGTCGATCGTGGTTAGTAGTGTTCCTAATGGTGGAACTGGTTTCTGTTGGTCTGGTAGAAGAGAGGAAGAAGAGGAGTAGTGAATAGTTGTTTAGGTTGTGCTATGGCCCAGTTTGGGGAGTGAATGCATAGGTGCAGGTCTGTTTTTTGTTATGGGTTTTGGCCCGTTGGGTTTTGTTTGCTTTAAAAACAAGATTTGTTAATAAAAGAATTTGGCTATAAGGTAAAAACAAAATCCATAAACTTTCCAAAAAGTTTATAACAAGCATAATTTAAAGTAAAACTTTTAAACCGATTTTCTTTAATGTAAATGTTTATTTAAAGTTTTATATAGACAAAGGAATTTTAAAATATAAAAAAAGATTGTTTCTACTTTAAGTCTATTTAATTTAGGTAATTTCAGTAAGTTATTTTATTAGTCAAGCTTTGAAAATAATTTATTATTAATCCTTGACTTTTGAATAAAGTGAAGTATAATTGAAATAATTAATGGAAAAATAAATGTTATACTTTTGAATTAATACAGATTCTTAAGTGATTTTATGTTTATAATAATTATTTAATTTCACATATTATAAGGTGTTATTAAGTAGATAGTTCGTATCGACGGATGTTACGCTGTCGTACGATCTATAGTGAAGTTAAATAAGAAAAATATTACAAACTTTTATAGACAGAATTAAATCACCTTTTGGTAATGAATGCCGTTGTATAATTTTATATGGCCAAACCGTTTAGATGTTCCCAAAACTGAATGGATGGGTTTATGATAGATTATTCTAGCTGTTTGACACCCGATCAGCGGAAACAGACACCATTCCGCTAAATAGTCAATTTAACTTCTGAGGAGGTATAAGCCATATATCTAATAATTATCTGTGTAATTGTTTACGAGTAATGATAATCTCTGATCTGCTTATTCATGTATATATCTATTTATTTCCTGTTAGTTATATTTGAGCACAATGGGAATCGATGTATAGAAGCTGATTGATTTTGAATGTCTGTGTTGACTGTGAATCGTAGCTTGATAAGTACTGTTGCGACTGATAAGCCTTATTCTGTTTGGATTGATTTTGAACCTAGTTTTGTTTTAAAAATAAATATTATTTTTAATAATAATGTTTTTAAAAGAATTGATAAATATTTTGGAAATATCAAAAGTAGTTTATTATTATTTTTGGAAGTCTTTATAAAGGTATAATTTTACAGATATGTATAGTTTGAACTATTTCAAGTATAAAAACTATTTTTGGAATAATCATTTTAAAAAGAATTTTTTTAATAAATTAGTATTTAAGTATATTTTCTATAATATGATCTACTAAATATAAGTGTTGTTTTAGAGTAATATATTATAGAAAACATTAATGAAAAATGTAGTTTTATTTAATAAACTTGAGAAATGTATTGGGAAATTGTATAAGTATGATTTGGAAAGAAGTTGTTTAAATTTATATTTACCCAGTAAAATAAGCCTTCTTAGTAATTTTTAGTCTGTTGGATTTTAATGTGAACAAGGCTTAATAGTTGCAATGGGAAATAACTTGGTTGAATTGATTGATTGTTTTGATAGTTATATAACCGACAATTAAATCAGGACAAAACTTAACTTTAAAAATATCTAAAAGAAACTCGAGAATTATATGGTACGGTTACTGTTCGAAGTGTTATACCATAGTATAAACTCATTTGTTCTCTAGGACGAATTATGAGGAGACCCGTCCACTAACGGTTAGGAGGTGAACTCCGATCTCATATTTCGTCTGTGTATTTCCTAAAGAACTGGGGTTGAGTTTACCGGGAAATAGCGAACGCGGTTTCGAAGAGACCGAGATCGGATTTGTAAACCGAAAACCACTTCGATCCAATGAATACATTTTCGTGTTAAAGACAAGAGCTTGGAGCCGAAGATGGAGCGGTGAAGTGCAAGGGCTAGTCGCTACTAATCCTGAGGGTGATTCCAAAATGGATGTAGTAGGAATAGTGCCTTCGGTTCCGTTCGAATCTGGAACGGACTTGTATGGATGAATGTTTTCAGAACATCGTTGGGAGGACGGTGAGCATTCTAAGTGATATGATCTAAAAAGGTAACGCTGAGCCTCGAACCTCATCAACTGGGAATGACTGAAAATCAAGGGATATGCAGCAATGCTAAGTGGGTATCACCCAAGTAGAGTAAGGCCATCCCTGTCTAGAACTCCCTTTTTATTTCGGCTGTGTGGGCGGTTGCTGATCCCAACCGCGGTGTGATCTTACTCAGGCTATCCAGTAAGGGGTTGTCCGGTCTTGTGTTGCAGGGGAACGGAGGGATCCTCGGTACGCTGATCTAGACCATGTACTGTGATAGGTGATACCCTAGTGCCTAGTCATTTGTTAGAATCCATTCTCCCTACGTGCCTTTACGGTTTTGATTATAGAACCCACTTGGCTAATATGCTGGAATTTAATAATGTAACAATTTCGACTATCTGAATAAGTATTTGTATATAGACACTATTATAATATCAGAGGAGTTTATAAGAAATGTTTTAGTTATCGTAAGGTAAAAACCCGACATGTTTTTTTATGGCGTGATCTTACGAGATACCTTTGATTTCAAAAGGATTTTTAAACTTTAATTAATCAAGTTGAGTGTGTTTCTCACACTGGTTTACCAGACTGACCCGGGCTTGGTGTTTTTCCTATATGCTTGGGTCAGACCGAACATATTTCCAGGTTTAGCTGGAAGACTAGAAGCTTCAGGAGAGGAGCTAGAATCAGGAAACGTATTCACATAGATGCTTATATTCAGTTGTCTTTGGTTGTGTTATCAACAAGTTGTAAGGACAGGTTGTTATAAACTGTCCAAGTTGAATGGTTGTAACCCTAATTTAAAGTATGTATATGTTATTAAAGTAACTGTTTTTGTTTCATGTAAACATTTGTTTATATTATAGTTTATTTGTTCCGCTGTGAGATTCTGATTGTTCTCTTTTTTTCTATCTTCTTTCTATTTCTACCTTCTTTCTTTCTTTCATTATCCGTCTTCCCGTGCGATTTAGCTGACAAATGTGATTTAAAATCAGTTTATATCGGTGTGGATAAATGGGTTTTGACACATAAACTTCTCCTAGAACCTCCCTTTGAAATCTGCCCACGTCAAGGTTTCCTTATCCACACCAGCCATCACACTGTTCCACCAAAACAAAGCTGCTCATTGAAATTGTCTCGAAGCAATCCTCCTTTCCGCTCATAATTGAGCCCCAAGTCTGCAAAGATTCTCTCACAGTGCAGCAACCAATTCTCCACCTATATAGCATCCTCTATTCCCAGAAATGGCTTCCCCCAAAGCTCAGCGTAATCTCCGCTCAGCTTAGCATAATGGTTAACGACCGGAACTTTCGAAACTCCTGCTCCTGCAGCATTTCCTTCTACCACTCCAACTGCAATTCCGGCTTGCATCATATTCACAAAAAACTAATACATAGCTACCATGTCCACTTTTGGGACTCCAGTAGCCATATTTTCTGCTGGTGCCTGACCGTGGGTCCTTCTCGCATTAAGTCTGGCATTCCCATCGGTACCCTCCCCTCCTGGGTTAACTCTTCCTCTTTTACCATCCATATTTATATTCAAACAACATGAGATATAGAAAAATAACCTAAAAAGATAGGAGACTGGAGATAAAGCGTATACTTGTATACACACACACACACACACACACACACAAATACAAGTACGTTACTATAGCGTTATCCCCATACCTAAATCTTACTCTAATTCCTTAGGATTATGTTTTCAAAATCATTTTTAGTTCAATATTTATCATAAATCTGTGCTCTGATACCAAGTTGTAACATCCCGTAACTGGAGGCCAAAAGCTAAGCGCTACAGATGCTGCAGTCATCTATAGTATTAACTTCTGGTGACAAAATAAGATAATGCTAATGGTATCCATAATATCAGAAGCACTTGAACATGAACCAAATCACAGATTTCCAAAAACAACATTTTACTAATTACATTTCAAAAAAAAATCATTTCCAAGTTATATAATCCCATATCGTTTCCATGGTAAAGATCAAATATAATCATTACGATAATACGCCAAGAGCGACATATAATAATGCTCCTTGCTTGACCAGAGTCAATATAGTCGTATTTGACTTAATACACATAGCGAAAATAAATAGATTAAACTGTAACTCCTAATTAGCTATCCGTCAGCCACCTGCTCGTCTCCGGAAGCTTTATTCGCCAAAACACTAAAACCGAAAAACTGAAAAACCTCAACCCTCGGCCTACTCAAATCAATTTTGAGCACCCAAGAATTTAAGGGAAAAACAGAAACTTCGAGTTAGACATAAAGCCCGGTGTGAATAATACTTTTACATCTCCATTTACTGGTATTAAATAAGACCACACCACTTAGCGGAAAGAGTTTCTCCTCACTAAAATCCTCTTTAAAACATATTTTTCGCAAAAAAAATCCTACAACCAAACTGGTTAAAAATACTAATTATCATAATAATAGCCATGTCCGTTAAGCTATAATAATGCAACTAATGGACTATCTGTCCAAAAGTAGTAAATGGACTATCTGTCCGATAGCTGGGCTGACTGCCCGCAAACTGGCCTAACTGTCCGAATCAAAATGGACTATCTATCCGAATCATTTTCTTATGTTTAACTACCCTTCACCCTTTTCCTTGAAAACCTTTTCAAAATGATTTAACATTTTAAATCATACTTATACAAGGAAAATATATTCTTAGCTTTATTTTATGCTATTTTGTCATGTTATATACACTTTACTCAAAATAATGTTGATGAATTTTAATGTTGATTACATATCCCTCAAAATAAGTTAAAACCCTTTTTAACTCAAAAACACTTAGGCTATGCTACCTAGTCGTATATTTGAAACCTTTAAACAAAACTTTCGAAACCCTTGAAAGTAACCCATTCGAAACCAAGTAAAAACCTTTACTTAACCTAGGTCGGAAGGCTAAATCCTTCCTTTCGAAACCATTCAAAATCTTCCTTTCGAAACCATTGAGAAACCTTCCCTTTGAAAGCTTTAAAACGTTAGACATCCTTCTTTAAAAACCTTTACACCGTGCCTTTCAAAAACATTGGAAAAGCCTTTCCTCTCAATCCTTTCGAAACAATCAGAAAACCTGCCCTTTCGACTCCTTCGAAACCTTTCTTTATGACCCTTCGAAAGTATTAAACCTTTGCAAACACAAACCTTTTGATAGCACTTGAGTTCAATTTAAAACATGTGGAAACTATTCGAAACCATCGAAAACCTTTTGGATCGAAACCATTTGGATTATGCCTTCAAGTAGAGCAAAAGGATCAGAAACCCATTAAAGTCGAAAGCATTCCTTTTGAAATCATTCCTAAGTAAAGAAGTGATGGCCTCGAAACCATCCCTTTGAAAACATTGGAGAAGTTGCCAGATTTTAGAAAACAAAATAACCCCTTCGAAACCATCTGGGTCGAAAGGAAGAAAGCGGTAGCCAAAAGGTTTCGAATTAGTTGAAAGCAGTCATTTTAAAACAAAAGCGCAACCCAATCAAAACCATTTCTTTAAATTCATTTGACCTAGTCGAAAGCTAAACAAGTTGAAAGCTACTTAGTCGAAAGCAAGCAGGCGCATTTTCATTTAAAAGCAAAGTAGTGCCTCAACCCTTTCGGAACCCCTGGTTTTGACCCTTTACCTTTCGCCCACATCCAATTCACTACGTACCATTTCCCTGATACTATTTGCATTGGTTTCGATGGAGCCGGATGCGAAGGTAAGGAGCCAGAACCTGGTACCAAAAGCATCGAAACAGTGAAAAACATGTTTGTTTGTTCTTTTAAACTATTTCTCTGTACCTAACCTGCCTTGTTTGTCAAATTGTGATTGGTTGCAAGTTTCTCTTTTCTAAAAGTACTGCCGACTTTCCAGAATTAACAATTTGAATTTATTTACGAAAAGCCCCTTCTCCTTTCATAAATATATAAAACATTTAAGTCCCAAACCATTAATTATTTAACCATAAGCAATTAAAACACTTAGGAAAATTCTACAAAAATTCCAAAAAATCTTTTTTAATACGTTTTCAAACATATATTAATTTCAGACCCAAATCATTAATTATTTAACCGTAAATAATTTTTAATCAAAAATAACATTTCCTTCACTGGAAAATTGATATAATATCCACATGAATTCAGAAAATTCGAAAAATTCAAACCCATATCTAAAATATCATTTCTGATCTATATATAAAAGTTCATAAGGCATTTGGATGTCATTTGATAACGTTTTCATATCAAAATATGTCATAAAATCTATATGAACAACCATCCACAAGTTTATATAATCATTCCATCATTCAACAACATGGCAAATCATTGAAAATAAGTTCAGATTCAACTTGAAACCGAAAACAATAAGAAATTTAAGATGTAGTCATTATTCACCTAAGCTTTAGAGATTAAAGAGCTTTAGATTTGAGTGGATTTGATTTGATTTAGCTTCTTCCTTAGCTTTTCTTAATCTTCAACATCTGTCTCTTGTTAATGGTGGCTGGCCTCATGCTTAAAAATTTTGATAAATGAAAATGAACGTGTATGAGATACATGGCCAATAGTTTCAGGTATAAGAATAGCCTCTTTCCTATTTTACCCCTCCTCTATTTCATTTTAACTCTTATTTTAATTCATGGATTAAATGGCATGGCCACCCCTTAATAAAATTCAAATCTCAATCCCCTAATCAACATAATGTTACAAAAAATATGACGTGTTACAATATCCTACGCTGCATACCACCAATCGCCATAAGCACTTCCTACAACCCTCAACAGCAAACCCAAACTATTCCTACCAAACAACCACCAAATCACACTTCATCAATCCAAAAACTCCAACCAACAACCTCTATTTCCCTAAAACTACTACTTTACCAAACCATATCACAACAATAAACCATCGCCTCTACCACTTCAATCACTTCACCATCCCAAAACATCTCCCTGCTCCATGTCCTCATCCACCTCTGGCACACCACAACTTCTACTGCTCCACTTCCAATTCATCAAAACTAATACTTCACGCAACCTTATCTACCAGTACAACTGCACCCACGCCCTCCAATCTCAAATCAACCACAGAACCAAAAACCACACATCGCCTGAAATTCCATCACCACAAATTGCTCTCACCAGCTACCAACCGCGACAACCTCACCGATCACAAAATAGCAAACACCAGCAATCGCACTTTCAACCCAAATTGAAATCATTTCAACCTCACCCGACCACTTTGGAAAATCGAAAACCACAAACCAAAATATTCCACATACCCAATCTCGGAAAACTGTTAGTCCTCCTTACCTCGCACTAACCTTCAACCGCGACCCCACATTCCAATCACTGTCATAGCCTACAAACTCCAAAATCTGAGAACCGGTAACCATGATCTTCTCCTTCCTCAATCTCACGTCAACCATCAATCTGAACACAAACAGCGAACCGTAACCCAATAACCAACATTGCCTAAAGTAGAATTTGAGAATTCGGTTTGGAATTAGCATGAGTTAAAATGAAAATTTGTTTTGATCGAGAATTTTAGGTTACGAATTTTGATTTGAGGGCCTGTTTGTGTTGTGTGAAGATTATAGAGTTGCTGATTTGTGTTGCATTTCGAGAATTTTGATTTCGAAATTTGTTAAGGAACTATTTAAATTGGGCTTAAAGCATTGGGCTGGGCTTAGTTTGATTATTTTACCAGTTGTGATATGTGCGATTGTTTACGACTGTGTGAGTTTGAATTGGAATTCATTTGTTTGTTTAAGAATAATAGTTTTACATTTCTTGGTTCGTCCTTTTGCTTAAGTTCATCTTTATTTTAGTTCTATTCTTCTAAAAAAATCTTTGTTTTCGCTTGACTTTATTAAACGATTAAAAAAACTTGCATTTGTTTTTGTTCTATCTTAAAAAATTGTTTCCAACACTTTCATAGGTTGAGAATTGCAGGAAGCTAGCAGAAGAATAATTGCTTGCTAAAAACTGCTATGCTTGCCACACAGAAAATTTGCACTAAAAAAAATTTGTTGCTTTAAAATAAAATTGAAAACAATTCTTGAGGATCCGGTATCTTATTCTTAGCTCTTGTTTTTATTTTTCTTGCATTATTGGTTGCTTGCATTTAAAAAAACAGAATAAAATTTCATTTGTAGTTGCATTATTATTGCACGTTATTTCTGTTTTGCATCATTACATAGCTGTTTTTATTTTCTAAGCAAAACACCCAACTTCACATAAGGTGGGGATTTCATCACCCTTTCCTTGGCACACAAATTGCTTTTTATTGCAGAAAAAATAATTAAATAAAAAGATTATACATTGGACTTAAGGGTGCCACGGGCTCATCTAGGGAAAAACTGTATTTTGACAAGTTGATTTCTTTTAACAAATTATTTCTTGGAGTCTTAGGCAACGGTAGAGCAATAATCGTTATAATTATTGCAGTGGTTCATAAGATATTATGCTGACTGTTTCCTTGAAGGTAGTTAAACTTTCTGCTGCATTACTAAGGTAATCCATAGTGCATTGATAACCATTGTCCGTTACCTGGCTAAGAACTCTTTTGTTGAATTAAGTCGAAGTGTGACTATACAATTTTGTGTTAGGAGCCCCTAAGGACAGAAAATTTCAAATTTTGTCACTTGCATTCATTTAATTGCATTAGTTTTATACATATATATAAAAAAAATCCAAAATTCAAAAAAAAAAAAACAGTTTTTAAACGTCTGAATTTTCTTACTCATAAGAATTTTACAATAGTTGTGAAAATTAATATAATCCATATAGTTTCACATCAAATTCTTGTGGATATTTTAATAATATCTATTGTACGAAGAATTCAAATTTTGCATCAAATATTTTTCAAAATAATGGCCAACCCTCAACTCTTAAAAAGAGTATTTAAACTATTGAATCATTACTTAAAATTTCTACATAAAAAAAATCAAATGACAAATAATTTGTGTAATTCATATCTGTGTAATAATTCAGGTCAATGGCTTAAAATAATCAAAATAATAATTCACTTTAAAATTTTAATGATTTTGATTATAACCCATGTCAATGTGATTTCAAACTCCAAAAATGATTTTAGTAATAGGAATAATTTCAAATATGGTGTGATTAATAATTTTTATTCTTAACAATTTCAAATTGAAAATTCTTAAATTAATAATCATGTATTTTATTTAGTCGGGCAAATGGAAGAAAATATAAAAAACTCACACAGATTTGTTGTTTGAAACCTACATAAAACAACATGAGCAACAAAATCAAATTCTAACATGTGACGAGTCAAATGACAATCCACCTTTTATCAAAATTGACGATTTTCAAATAAAAACTTCTAAAATTGAAAACGGAAGTCTTAATAAAGTTGTTAAAAATGTGTTATTGATTTGGATTTTAACTCTTTTGAGGGTAAGAAACTCGATTTTAAATTTGATATTCCTTTTTCTGACTATAATGAATTTCAAACAACTTTACAAATTGAAAATGTTAAAGTTCAGAATAATTAAACAAAAGAAGTTGAATTTAGTGGACATAGATTTTGTTGACTTTTTGAAGATGAGTTGTATAATCCTTAAGGAGTAGATATAAATCACCATTTTGATTTTAAAATCAATAATTTTGAAGAATTTTCAATGATGAGCTTGAATTTAAATTTGGTGAAAACAAACATGAACTTCAACCAAGTATTCTATCTACCCCAAAAATCATCGAAAAAAAACAACTCATACGATATTTAATAAAACGACACTCATTTTTCCAAATGAACGTTTAATTTTATATCTTTGGTGGTTTGCTTTTTTGAGCTTAAGTTATGTCTCTCGTACCAGATGAGGCAAATGAATTGGTCTTTGAAAGACAGTTTCATTTACTCGTTGATGGAATATTTATTGATGCAGTATGACTAATAATTGTTTCATTTTCATGTAAATATAGGTCATATTTCTTTCTATCTACTTTCATTTGGGTTGCTTGTGGGGACACGGTCAAAATTGAGTGTGGGGGGAGTCTCATTTTATTTTGATTTTACATTTTTCTTTCCTTTTTTCCCCTCTCTCAAAAAAATTCCAAATTTTTTTTTTTTGCGTTTGGTTTACTTTAAATGGGCACAATGGAGTAAGCATACAAGCAACTATAGTGTAACTAATATATAAGTAGACTCATAGATGATGATTATGAAGTGTTTTCCAAAATTGTAGTCATCATTTAAAAAATGGTTGATTTAAAGTACATGTGTTAACATTTCTAATCGTTAAAGTTAAGTGGTGCTTAGATGATTTTGCATAACTCTCTCTTCTCTTTAAAAAAAATCAAAAAAGACACACCTAGAGTCAGTGTACACACGTAAGCATGTGCACCCACCATGCTTCATACTCTTCTCATGTAAGCCCGAAAGGTAGTGCATGAATGGTATATCTAGCCTTAGTTTTTTGAGTTAGGTGTATGTATATATAAATAAAAATAACAAATACCTAGAATTAGGTGTTCACACGTACGTATGCATAGTCGCCATGCTTTATACTCGTCTTATGTAAGCCTAAAAGGCAGTGCATGGATGGTATAGCCGGCCTCGATTTTTCGAGTTAGTGTATGTACGTAGTAATAATAATGTTGATATTTCTTTTCAAATAAAAAGAGAATAAGTAATTGAAACTCATGCATTATCATGATTTTACCTAGTTGACTTGTTTTACAAAGTAAAACGAAGATACCACTTTGCAAACTCTAATAATCAATTAAAGAATTTATTTCATAGTTGCACTATGTTATCAACTGAAACAACTAGCTAAACTAGAGTTGAAATGTAATAATAACTTAATTTTTATTGGAGTTTTAGATTTGTAAAAGACTGAAATTTCTTGATGATGACCGAGACTTGTATATTACTATCTCATGCCTATTTAAAGGTAAATTCTCCATTTTGTAAATTAAAGAACTTACATTCATATCCATGTAAATAAATCTTACATTAGGAACTTTTCATATCGCATTTTGATGTTGTGGGTAGTATCCGCTGAAAACCCTCACGAGACAATAGTGGTACTACTAGGTACACGTAGAGGTTTAATGGCTTGTTGCATATGCTCAACGCAGTCATGCTTCCTACGAAAGTGGATTTATCCTAGTTTTAGTTTATTCGGGGACGAATAAAATGATAAGTGTGGTGGTATTTGATGTGCACATATAAATACACACACACACACATATATACTCTCATAC
This sequence comes from Allium cepa, assembly GCA_030765085.1. Lineage (NCBI taxonomy): Eukaryota > Viridiplantae > Streptophyta > Magnoliopsida > Asparagales > Amaryllidaceae > Allium > Allium cepa. Next base: position 25,736,581 of record CM060939.1, on the reverse strand, counting down.
TTAATATGCTTTTATATAAATAAATGGCATATTAGTGTTTTTACATGTTTTAAACCAAAATACAAAAATATTTTCAAACTATCATTCACCCATCTACATCTGGGCACAATGGCCATTTTGTGTATGAATTAATTTTTAAAATATTTATTTGCACATTTTAATTTTAATTTGTAGGAAATGGAGTGCAAATATGAAGAGTCTTCATGGATGTATGCATGCACATATGTTGAAAGCAAAGAATTAAGGGAATAAAAGAACTCGTGCAACATGGAGGAGCCCACCTACTCACTAAATAATGGACAACAATTAAAAGCAAATGCACAAGGTGGATATCAAAAGCAAAAGCACATGTTAATGGAGGTTAACTAATTTCTTAATGACGATTTGGAGGCTACACAATCTCAAGGACATTATTGTAGACCCCTAAAAAGTGGATTAGGTTTTAGACATGTATAAATATCCTTTTATGTTTCATGTAAAGGATCTCTTCTTCTCTTTAGTTAGTTTGATATGTAGTGTAGACAAAAATTGAAATAAATGTTTGCTTCTCTTCAATGGATTCTTAGCCTTGCCTTTTATTTTTATGTACTTTTATTTCATGTTATTTTCTTTTATGCTTTTTTTTTCTTTCATTCAAGTAGCACAAATTTATTTTATTGCAATTAGTTAGTTTTCTTTCTCTTTAATTACCTTTTGTCTCTTTTTATGTTGAAATCTAATTGTATTGAAATGAATTCAAGTATGAGAAGCTAAACCCCTTCAATTTATGGGTAATGAAGCTCTTATTAATCATATTAAATCAATATAATGATTTCATTTGTTATCTCCCTTTTTTGTGCTTAATGGAATTTTAGATGTTAACGGAAGTTTGTTGTTTACTAGTGAATTTGATAGCATATGTTGTTAATAACAAATATGCTATACTTAATCAAATGTAAACACAAGTTGCATTTTCATCTAACTATGATGTTGATAATGAAGTTAAAAGGTAGAATTGAAATTTGATATTTTATGTTACTCGATCAAAGATCATAAATAGGACATGCTTAAAATAGATTTTACTTCTAACTTCATATTCATTTTCGTTAGATTTAAGAAATTGTTTGGTTGATGTATTGAAATTTGATGGTTTAGGTTGTTTATTTAATATCACAAATATTTCATACTTAAGATAGATGTGTCAGCTAATTCCATGTGTTGAAAATAAATGAGAGATTATAAATTTAATTTGTGTTATTTATGTGAATGTGAAAGTGGATTTGCCTCTATCTTTTAATCTCATCACTTTAATTCTAATTTTTCTTTAGTTTTTAAATTTTTTTTTAGTTAACAACATTTTTAGCTCTTGGGATAATTTGATTGAGTAATTTTAGAATTTTTGTTTTCCATGTGAATCGACCTGTACTCGCATACATACTACGATTGTACCCGTGCGCTTGCGGTATTTTAATTTAGTAAATTTGACGGTTTTCTAATCAGTAGAAATACCATTTTCGAACACCAAACTTAGTGTAGATTCTATGAAGAGAGCCCTCATCAATCTTTGAAGCAATGGAGTTGATGGGATCATCTAATACAACATCTTTAGGAGTCTCGGGGGCTGCATCAACTTCCGAGCCTTCCACAGGCACTTGAGGAATCTTTAGTTGAGGTTAATCAACTTGTGGACTTTGAATTAGAGGTATAAAATGGGTTAGTGCATGTTGTGCAGGAGGAACTGTAGTTGAGCTCAACTTGGTATTAGATTCAGCATATCTGGATGTTAATGAATCTAAAGAAAAAGTGGAAATTATTTGAAATGTCTATGCTCCATTTCTATAAAAACTCAATGGATAATGAACATCAAATTAATCATAAGTAGTACCCCCGTGTTAAAGTGAGCCATAGTGCAATGTCGTATAGTGTGGTGCAGTGTAGATTTCGGATATTGTAGGACAATTATTTAACAAGTTTGGAGATAATTCGAAGAGATCGTCGTTGCTGACCATCCCAGCGAGCTTCGTGTTAGTGGCCATGCACTGAGTACGCTTTGAGAAGTCAAGAGAAATCATTCATGAGAAACATGAACCTTGCAAATGACTAAAGGACTTAGGGCAGAAATCACCAAGGGTCGGATTGGTACCGATCCGAACCCTTAGTGTACGATTTCCATTCCGAGTTCCTCTACCCCGAATCTAAGCACAACCAATCACGCGAACCTTGCAAAAGTTGATCATCGGCCACACCTTCATCATCATCACCTACCTATGGATGTCGGAATTATAGGCAATGCTCAATTTGGTTTATCAGGCTTTGGATATGGGGCTATATATTTGATGATTGGAGTGGATTAGGTCTGGCCTTCGTGGTGTCTTAGGTGATGAGTTCGAGTGAAGGGAGTAGGTATCGGTATTCGAGAGATCAAAGGGCAGTGGAACTAGGTTGGATTCCAAGTCGAAGTCCTTTAATGGAAAGTGTATATAAGCTCAAACTCGATTTTACAGGAAAAAGAATATATGATTTTTCCAAGTCCTGGATTGCTACCAATCCAAGGACATGGATCGGTGCCTAGTCTAGAAACTTAAAAAAATTACAATGACAATGATGACTTATATATGTGTACATGACCACGTGCATATGATTGAGAGTTTCTATAAGAGATTGCACGTGTATATGTGTATGTAATCGTATTCAACACCCAACGATTGGGATAGAGAAAACTAGATTCAAACCTAGAAACATTATGAGAGGGGCTAGTTCAAATTTACTGAGCTTGGAACGATAGATCATAAGAGTGCATTCCTATTTTATAATGCCAAACGTTGGCAAAGCTTCACGATAAATAACTAGAGATTCGACTCTGCATAAAAGCTATTCAAAAAAGAACAACAACCATTTGAAGCACAAAGATGGAATCCTTTACAGCAATCCTAACTTGTATCAATTCAAAGCACATCATGTTTGAAACGAGATGTACTTTGAGGGCAAGTATTATCCAGTCTTTTGACCAAACAATATAGACTGGATGAGTTGAATTTGAAAGCCATCGAGGTAGGAAGCCCGAAAAGGTAGCCATAAGAGTCCAGAATCCAAGTGCAAACAAAGCCATGAGGTAAATACCAAACCACCACAAGAAACAAAGTACAAAGCTCCACCAAAGTGGTGGATCGAAATCGATCCAACCACTTGGATCGGTACAGATCCACCGATACTTTATCAGTTCTGGCCCAAAATCCCCCTACTCATAAGCTTGATGCTAGAAGGTTATTTCAAGTTCCATTCCATCGATTCTATGCAATCCTCTATCAGTTTCATAGAACACATGAAATCAACAACTCTATTCTTCCACCAATCCATCATATTGACTCATGAACATGCCAATAATGATGCGAACAAGTTTGGAACTATGAAGTTAACCACAAATCAAGCCTAGAAAAAGAGTTAGAAGTGATCCATTTCCAAACCCCTAGATATGAATCGATCCACGTATATCGATAATGTGTCCACCATTTTTTTTAGCAGAACTGGCCTGGCTATGGATAACAATGTGGAAATTGTGGAGGCAGGTTTTCAAGCAACCCACAGCTATAAATAGGTGGGCAGGGGCACATTTTTGGGGATCTTTTGGACTCTCTTGCTATATTACTCTAATCTCTAGTAATCACCCATGGATTCATACCCATTAGCACTAACTTGTACTTACAAGTCAGTGCCGTAATCGATAAAATCACTAAGTGAACGTAGGCCAAGATTGCTGAACCACTGTAAAACTATGTTTGTTCTTTTCATGCTCAATTTAATTTACCTTTCTTCACTTAAATTCTCTAATCAATCTCTTAGGTGTTTGTGCCATTTTTTGGTTCAAACAATAAGAAATTAATAAATTAATAATAAGGCTATAAATGGGAAGTTCGCAAATGTCGAAAACAACTATTTTCATGGCGATTATCTGATTACCTTTTGTTAATGAGATTTATTGTCGAAGAAACACCGCAGTATTTCTATAAAGTAATCATGATGTTGAACGCATTCATGATTATGAATCAACAACATTAAATAATATTAGTGCTTCCTTTAGGAGGAGTAATTGTGCTGCATTAAAGCTTACAAAATTATAGGGAAAAATATATTGAGAATTAGTTCGTTATCTCAATTCAAGCACTGATAAAATTAAAACAACAAAATAAAGCACTGAGTTTACGTAGTTTGAATGTTAAAGAAACCTATATCCACGGGTAAAATATCACTATCTTTTGTCTTAATTATCTGTACAAATAAAAATGGATAAGAGTATAATTTTTTATTAGTGTGTCCAAAAAGAGTAAAGTAAAATTATCTCCTTCTCTGCTATAGTGCCCTATTCATTAATAGTACACAGAGATTCAAGTTTATTGCCAATGCCTTTCTTCCACTTCCTTGATTTCTGCCTTTGGATTATGCAATGTATCGATCATCCATCTTTCTTATTTGATTTGCATGTATTGCAAACGTGGTCTATGATGGGAAACTGTAATTTGGACGGTTAAATTCTGGACATGGGTGGGAAGTTTGAAATTGAAGAGGGAAAGCCCACTTGAATAGACCGTGACTTTCTAATTCTATAAAGCAATAGATTTGTGGATTGCACATATGTATAGGTGAAGCTGCAATATGAAATTGCCTCCTCTTTTAGAAAGGACCATACCATTATTAGCACCTAGTACTTTGCTTTAGTTTAATTAGAGTTATTCATTTATTATGTTTCGGGTAGTGATACCGCATAGAGTACATACTGCACCACCAACGTCGAGGTTATACTGCACTATATAATTTCAAATATCAGCAAAGTTTAGTGTTGAAACTTAGTTGGATAGTTTGGTAAAAGTGACAGTGCTACTATTTTAAGGAGTGACCATCTTCTACGACTCTATTATAAGCCATTTTCATTGATAGAGGACTACACCAACGTCGATGTCTTTGATTTGGGGCTAACGACCTTGAGGATTAAGTTGGGATTTCTTTGCCTTTAAGGAATGAGGCTCGGGTCTTGGTTGTGGAGCAGGCTTTCCCATTGCCTCATCCCTCAAGTCTTTATGTTTGTAGGCAGTGTTTTTAGTATTGTAGCATTGTTCTATCACATCATGATGGCAACATGTTTTTTATCAACTCGATATTAATATAGGATTACGGCGCAGCTTAGTCACTTGAACATCAAATCAGGATGGCAGTGCATCTTTAGGGCTTACTAGTACCAAAATTGTGGCACAGGCTTGCTACTTTAAATTTTAGTTTAATATTGTGGCACATCCCCGTTTTTGTATAGTCGCTTAAGGAGTGGTACAACAGTTCTATATTATTAGTGTTGCTTTTTGGGCCGTAACACAGTTTTTACATATCGTTGTGACTTAAAGACTATGCCGTAGTTCCAACTTTCTAAATCTCGCTTTTGGAAACTGTAGCCCATTCTTCATATTTTGATAATTGGAAGCTATGCATAAATCTCGTCGAATTGCATAAAAATTTATTGTCGTTTGTCGTAAACAAGATTAAATAAAAATTTGACGGATTAATAGAAATTAATAAAGTGGATGTTGGAATCAATTGAAATGAATATGAGTTGTTTGGACATAAAAATGAATTGAAGATAAGCAAGTGAGTTGTAAATCACTTAAGTTGAATGCAAACGGTATATGAATCGGTTAAAAGAAATTGAACTAGTTTGGAAACCATACAAATTGCTTATGGAAGTTATTTAGAATGCATTACATTTAGTATTGAAGTGTTGTAGTTGCTTATATGAGTGAAATGTTATAAATTTCATAGATATGTTGCTTACACGTTTAAATTGAGTAAATATAGGTACTGGGGGCCATTTGGCTGGATTTTGGAACGCGCATATTGCTAAATAAATAAGCCGCTCGCTTAAAAAGGCTAAACAAAGGTACGCCTACGCAATAAAAGTTAGGAAATATGAATATCGTTTTGGTTTTTGTACTTCCAACCGTGTGGGTCGACGTATATATATTTATCTCTCTTGTAAAATTGCAAAAGCTCCTCCGTACAAAGGAGACTGCCAAAATTTTCCAGAAATTTTGGGAGTTAGAAAATTTTTGAAAATTTTTGGAAAATATTTTTACTAACGACAAAACGATTTAAAATTGGAATAAAGGATTTTGAAGTTAGAATTGAAAATCAATTTTTTGGGTAAAGGGAAAGATTAGGATGGGGAATAACAAGTCTAATTCGGTAACTTTTAAAATGTTAGTGGGTTTGGGCATTCTTCTGTGTTAGTAATTTCGGAGACGAAATTCTTTTAAGGTAGGAGGAATATAACAACCCGAATTTTTAAACGGATAAGTTGGGATATTTAAATGGATTTAAATATTTGATTTGAACTATGAATTGATTTTCAATATGAAAGTTTTGGTTTTATTTAATAAAAGGGATTTAGAATTTAAATATAGCAATCTATTGAATAAATTAATTTTTAAAGTAGTAATTGGATATTGGGTAAAATATAAAATCTTTAGTTATAAGCTTGTTAAAAATACTTTAAAGGCTTGTAAAATCTATATCGATAATAATAAAGGTGATAAAAGTGTTAAAATTGAAATTGGAAATGATTTGTTCAATTTTAAAAATATACCGTTTAAATTAATATTTAAAAATAGCCTTCCGAGGCACAGTCTCGGAATTCGACGAAACTAGTTCCATTGGATCCGTAATATTGAATTATTATCGGATTTCAAATTTCGTAGCATTCGGAGCTATCGTGTGATCGTGCGAAATATGGACGTCTAGAAAATAATTAATTGAATTAATTTTAATAGTCAATTCAAAAAGCTATCTTCTCCATACAATCGAATTAGGACTCGAAACCTTTTCCATTGCGTTCGAAATAGAGGTATAACATTATAGATGCCTAGCGGCACGCCTCGGTAGGATGTCGAGACTTTAAGTTGCTTTTATCGAGGCGTTTGAATTTGAATTTATTATTTATATATCCACCGTAGTCAACACAGTCCAAATTCTTTCCCATCAACTACTTTTTCGTTTCATCAGAACACTGTAGTTCGTTTTCTTCCATACGCTTCCCATTTCCTTTAAATCGCGATGTCTTCTCGTTCCTTTCTTCGATCAGAAATAAAATTAAATTAATGGCCGCCTTCTTTTGTTCATAATTGCGAAAACAATCCCTCTCCATATGATTGTACAGTAAAACAGAAAATTATATATATATATATATATATAGGATTTTGGAAAAAAACATATAAAGATTTGATTTTTAAAATAAATATAAGTCATTTTGGTATAAGTAGTTTCAAAAAAGAAACTAGAATAAATATATATCTCTACATTTTAAATATTGCAAGTTCATTTTAAAATAATTTAATTAGGGTGATTAATTTGTTTAATTTACTTGTTTAATTATTTTAGTTGATAAAATATTTTTAAAAGGAGAATTAGTTCAAAATTTAGTTATTTTTTGAAATAAATCATTTATTAAAATTAAATTATTGGATCAAAATAAATTTATTAAACGGTGATTAATTGTTCGATTTGTTCGAATGTTAATAAAATCATATGATTGTTTATATAAGGTCTACAGTCTAGAAATCGGGTCGAAATTAGAAAGGATTGCAACTTAAAAGCAAAGGTGAGATTTTCTCACTCATATGGATGCCTTGTTAATTAAATTTAAATAATTGAATGTGCTTGGTTGATTTATAATAATTTATTCACTGGATGATATTATCTATATAGTAGTATGTATGTGTGTGTATATATTGGAATGATTGATTTTCTCGCATTATATAGAGGATGAGACCCTATACGCCGCATAATAGCGGATGATATTATATAAACCCATATACCGCGATATTCCACCTTGAAGTGGAACTGGTATTTTATTTTGTGCTAACATCTGTGGATGCAGGAAAACAGGTTGGAGGGATCCAACGGGATTCCTCAAAGATATTTATTGATTATATATATGTAGTCATATGACAGGATGGATGAATTGATATGGAATTGCATGCAAATTGAATTATTAAGTGATAAATAACATTGAAGTTGGAATTGGATAATTTTTAAATACTATAAATAATTTAATTGAAGGAAGTTAAAATAGAACTAGAATAGAAAATATATTTATTGAGAATTTGGATTTGTTTCATTTCAAGGACTAAGTAAATAAAATAATATTTATTACTTTGGTTATACTTAAATGGTGAAAGTTGAGTTTGGGAAAAATTTAGATTATATATAAAGACTCAAAGAAATATTGGAATCGATGAATGGATTTGAAGTAAAGCAAAATTTTATTAAAAAATAAAGTAAAAGAATTTTATTAAGAAATGAAATGGAATTTTGTTAAGGAACAATATGGGATTGTATTGAAGAATAAGAATTATAAAGATAGGATTGTTGAATAAAATTGTTTTTATAAATAAATGGAAAACTCAGGGGATTTATAAAATTTATAAACGGGGTTTATAAATGAGATAGGAAGATATCAGTAGATATGTAAAGTGATAAGTCAGGACGAGAACTTATATAGAGTTATAAAAATTTTTTTGAAAGGAAATAGTAGAATATTTTTCGAAGGTGAAAAAAAGAGAATACGGTCGTTGAGATAGGAATCAAGAGAAATTTATGGGTGGATACTGGATTTTCTAAAAAAAAAATATAAATTTGTTTTAAAAGGAATATTTTTAAAATTACTATACTCTATAATTTATATAGAACTATTATCTATATTTAGAGCATTACGGCATAGTTATTTTAATGCTTAGTATTTATTAAATAAATTCTAGTTTTCTAAATCAGTTTTGTAAAATTTGTCAATATCTGGATATGATTTTAATATTTATATTTAGTTCTACCTTAAACCATATTTTGGAAATAAACCATTATTTTTACTTATATTTTTAAACGTTTTGAAAATCCAATTATAAATCCTTTTGAGAAGTAAAGCAAGTGTAATTAATTTGAATAAGATTTTTAGGAAAGATTTTATAGAGGTTATGAGAACTTGAATAAAATCTCAAGTATAGGATAAGTGAATTTCGAGGTGAGGTAAAATTCACCAGAAGAGCAGGAGTGAAACCTAAAATTTTAATAAGCTAAATGGCTTTGGAAATATAAATGGGGTCAACTAAGGAATTTTGGAATCTATAGAATTCATGAGAAATAAGTTTGGAAAATTTACAAATGAAATTGTAAATGATTTCTGAGGAAAGAAATAGGAGATAAAGAAATATTTTCCAAGTTCTGAGAAACTAACGAAGTGGTAAAATATTATAAGTAATTGGCAAAGACTTAATGTTTCCATGAGAAATAGAGGAAATCGAATCTAATTTTCAAGGTGTTGAAATATGAAGATAATATCTTAAGCAGATATTTTGCAATAAATAATTTGAGGAAAATTATTTAAGACTTGATGGTTGCTTGTGGATGATTATTTGATAGTTAAATAACCGACTATCAATATTGGCCAATGCGTTGATCGTTTCGAAGAGTTCGGGATCGGATTTATTTATCCGAAAACCACTTCGATCCGGTTTGAACGATAACGAATGAAGATCGTGAAGATAATGAAGATGGCGATTCGGTTTGTCCAGACCCAGGGCAACTTGTATGGACGAATGCTTTCATAACATCATCAGGAGGACGATGACCATTCTAAGTGGGACTCGTTTTTGAAAGGTAACGCTTAGCCTCAACCCTCATCAACCGGGAATGGCTAAAACATGGGAGGTGCAGCAAGGCTATGTGGGTAGCATCCATTAGGGTGAAGCCATCCCTGTCTAGATGTCCCTTTTTATTTCGGCTTAGTGGGTGGTTGGTCGCGCCAACTAAGGAGTGATCTTATTGGGATTATCCAATAAGGGGTAGTCCCGGCTTTGTGCTGTAAGGGGTCGGGAGTGATCCTCGATACTCTGATCTAGACCAGGTACTGTGATGGGCGGTACCCCGGTAGCCCTGCCATTGTATGGAATCCAATCTCCAATAAGCGCCTGTACGGTTTTGATTGTGCCCAGCTATTGCTGAAACGTGAGACGCAAGCATTTCAGCTAGATTCTATTTTGCTTTCTACAGACACTATTATAATATCAGACGGATTTGATAAATAATGTTTTGGCTATCGTAAGGTAAAAACCCGACATGTTTATTTGTGGCGTGGTCTTACGAGATTCTTTTGTTTTTCAAAGGATTTTGAAAATATAATAATCCAATTGAGTGTGATTTCTCACGCTGGTTTTCCAGAGTGACTTGGGTGTTGTTTTATTTGATGCTCGGGTCAGACCGAGTTAAACAGGATTAGGTTAAAAGCTAAGGAGCTCAGGAGACGAGCTGGATGACAGAGCGTACTTCCGTGTTAACTATTATTTCCGCTTTGTATGGACAAGTATTAAGTTGTTTCTGTATGGATGTTGTTGTACTCTGATGATGGTATGTATATATATAACAGTACAGATTTCTTTGTATTTAAAAGCTGTTATTATATATTATATTTTGTTCCGCTGCGATTGTGAGACTCTGATGTTGTTTTTCTTTTTCTTCTACCTCTTTCTTCTTTAAACCCGAAGACTCGTACTTTTGTGCCACTTTGGACTGAATTGTTGTGGGATTTTGTCAGCTCAAAGGGGTAAGGATTTGCGGGCCTTTATAGGATAAGAGAAGCTCAGTCTAGGTACGTAGAAAAAGGGTGAAAGATTTAGAGTTCTAGCTGGTGAACGTGTTTTCATTAAGGTATCACTGATGAAGGTTGTAGTATGATTTGGAAAGTCAGGGAAACTAGAACTGAGATATGGACCGTTCTCCATTATAGAGTGGATCGTGAAATTCACATACCGGGTAGAGTTACCAAGTAGCTTGGCAAGTGTCCATAGTGTATTTCATGTTTATTATCTTAGAATTATGAGCATGATCCAGAGGCTACTATTGCTTCGACTACATTGGAAGATTTAGAAGTTGAACCGAATCTGACTTTTTTGAGAGAAACTGTTTGAGTTGTAGTAAGAGATGAAAAGAAGTTAAGGAGCAAGGCAATTAGATTAGTGAAAGTTCAGTGGATTGACAATGAGAAAGACTTTATTTAGCAGACGAAGGACAAGATTAAGGATTCTTATCCTGAGATGTTATGATGGTATGTTATATATTTGTTGTATACATAATTTATAGCTGATGGGATATACTAACATTACTTGCATGTTTGATATTCTTCTTCTGTAGTCCTTATTGAGATCCGAGGAAGAAATTTTTAAGGAGGGAAGACTCTAAATCCACTAATTTTTGTTTAACATTATTTTGAATATTTAATTGGATAGATTAAATAGAATAAGATAAATAGTTAAGGAGGATGAGATATGGTCATTAAGAAGATCGTGCCTTAATAAATTAACTAATGAGATTGTATTGGAAAATTTATTATATAAGAGGATACATGAGAAGGGCAATTTAAGTATAGACCTATCTTATATCCCTTAAACCCTCTCCCCTCACATCATTCTCGTTTTTCACAAATAAAAACTATCGAAAGAAAAACCTAAAGAGGCTGGCCATAACCTAGGAGGAAGAAGCATGAAATCAAAAGGATTCAACAGCAAAAACTTGGGGAAGCGAAACAACATCAAATCTCATCTCCAACAATTAAAGAAAAGGTGAATAATGATAAAACCGTCTCTTTTATTTCTACATCAATTCAGTTATGGAAGGTACCTGAATTAACTTTTTTTTGATTTGAAAAGTTATTGTTGTTTAATCATTGTTGGATAGAATAACGATTTACGGATTTTTTAATGAAATTATTTGTGTGAGTTTTAAGGGTATAACCTATGTTTTTAATTTTCAATAGCTATAATTTTTTGGTACATTGAGTGAAACTCTATTTTGGAGATGGATTTTTAATTTTATTATTTTCCAAGTTAAATTGAATATTTTATGAATTTTCTAAAGAGGAAATAACTTAATTTCGGGTTTTAATTACCCAAAACTAATAAATATGATTTTTGGCCCTGAAATTTTTATATGGTAAAGAGAAGAATATTCTTGAATTTACATGATTTTTTGGATTTTTCTTAATTGAATATGATTTATTATGAATTTAATATGCTAGATAAACATTTAAACTGATAATTAGTTAAGGGTGGTAATAATTAAAGATATAAATGTTTTTAAACTTCAAAATGGTATGCGGTAGTATTTCTATAAAAGAAATGTTAAAAGATGTTTTTTATTCAATAGAAATTGAAAAAAAATTGGGTTTGGTAGGAAGTATAAGGTTTTATTTGTAATAAATCAGTTTTCACATAAATTACGATAATGCCATGTCATTAGGCTCATCATCGAGCGCAATGCCCTTGATTGTCGATGTCGATGAGGTGGGAAGCAAAGGATAACTATTAGGTAGTTATGGAGCGATTGTCGCCGTGTCGAAGTGGACATTAACGAAAACCATTATTGTGGCATCGTGTTTTTTGAAGTGTTCAAAGCTCAACGCCGTGATCACTGATGTCGACGTCAACATCAATGTTGCCGCATGTATTCACCGTTGTTTTGTAGTGACGCCGCATATCACTATTTTGAACATTTTGGAAATCATTGAATATAAAAGTGATATGCATGTAAATGTGCATATATTTACATCCATATTTTATCTATTTTTATTTAAATAAATGTTATATTTGGGTATGTTAACATGTTTAAAACCAAAATTTAGTTATTTTCAAATCATCATATTCATCTACATGCAGGGGCAAAATAGTCATTTTTCGCATTTGTTAATGAGACTTTTTACTTGGACATTTTTCATAATTTTTATAGGAATTTAGATGCATATGGAGAGGGTTTCATGAAGATATATGCGTGCACAAGAGAATACAAAGAAAGGATGATGGAAATAATTCAAATACATGATCATGGAGGACCCCACCAACTTACCTAAATCTATAATTAGAAGTTAATGGACAACTAAGTGGAGTTTAAATCTTCATGCATATTTGATGATGGATTAATTAAAGGCTAATAGTTACTTGGTGGTCATACTTTCTAAAAAGCATTTTGGGAAGCACCCTAAAAAGTGAATTAGGATTTTATGCATATATAAATAACCCACTTATGTACATGTAGATATCATCTTACTCTCATTTTTACTTAGGAAAATTAGCAAGAAGTTATAAGCTCAAAGTTACATGAATAAAAATGGCTTCTTAGTCTCTTTCTCTTTTCTTTTCTACAAGCTTCTCTTTACTTTTATGCGTATGTTATTTCTAAGCTCTCTTTCATTTCATATTCACAGCTTAGATTTACATTTATGCAATTAGTTTAATGTTATTTCATGCAAGTAGTTAGTCTCTTTTCTTTTAATTAGTTTCTACTTCTCTTTGCTTTTGAATATTGAAACGTACATGTGTTGATATGATAACACATATGAGTAGCTAAACCTCTTAAATTTAAGGGTAATGAAGCTCACTAACTTTATGTAATTTCAACATTTTTATGATTTATGATCTCTTTTATTCGTGCTTCATGAAAGTGGGTTTTGATGTAAATTTATACCAGTGGGTTTGATAGCTTATGTTGCGTATGCAAATGAGCTATTCTTATTCAACTTAAATAAAAATTACATCAATATTTGCTAATTGGTTTTTGATTTTGAAATGAAAATAAAAACAAAATTTGATGATATATATTACTAATTACAATAGTAAATATATCATAATTGAAATAGCTTTTGGTTTGGGTTCATTTTCATGAGAATTGATAAATGGTTTATTTGTTGCATTATAGTTTGATAGTTTAAGTTATGTTAACTAATAACTTAAATAAACTATACTTATGATAAATGCTACATTTATGTCACTTAATATCAAAAATAGAGATCATTTACATAACTAACAAGCGCACAGCCTTCTCTGACCATCCCTGCATACCAAAATCCTACAGTCTCTGTTAACGCTAAAATTTAAACGCTAACACCCCAATGTGTAGATAGCAGTTATGAAAGCACCACCCGTTGGTACGGGAACAAGATACAAGTAGAGAAATTGTAGAAAAGCAGTAAAAGACAACAGTTTTATAGTGGTTCGGCCTAAAATCGAGCCTACGTCCACTTTGATCTCTTTATTGCTGAAACAAGTACAACTTATACAACTTTCTTCAATTACAATCCACTCTAGTCTGTTAGTACAAACTTTGACGGAGAATTATCTTTCAAACTCATGATGAATGATGTAGATTCTCTCTCTTGGAATTTGATGTAATGTCTTCGATGTTTGGAGTGCTCGAAGTGTTGCTTGAGTCGAGGAAATGGCAGAGTATTGGCGCTTCGAGAATGAACCAAAAGTCCCCTTCATGTTGAATATGGTCATGTATTTATAGGCAAACTTTTTAGGCTGAAATTGCTAAGTCATGAGTCGTACATGACTCATGATGAGCCGTTCATGACTCATGATGAGTCGTAACCCGTACACGGTTCATAGTAGGTCGTGCCCGGCCTATTGGGTTAGCTTCCCCCCTGCTCCAAGACTATGTTCCCATTTGAATGAATATCACAAGTCCTGAGTTCTCTACGAGTTAACCAGAACGTTCTCCTTTATGTTAGCATGAGTCGTACACGACCCATCATAAGTCATATGTCGTTAACGAGTCAGCAGGCAGCGGCATAGGTGCATTGGTATTAGGCTTGTTCCCTGTTCGCTTGAGTCGCCAGCGACTTATGATAGGTCGTCAGTCATCCTGAGTCGCTAACTCCATGAGTCGTTAACTTGTTGAGTCGGTACCTTTCCTGAGCCGTAGCTCGAATGAGTCGTTGGATCGGGTTAGGCCTTGAGTCGCAGATCTGCTGAGTCGTTGATCCATACTGCACCTTTAAGGCGCTAACTCGCTGAGTCGTTGCCATCAATGAGTCGTTGACCCATTGAGTCGGCAATCTCTGAGTCGCTCATCAGTTGAGTCGCTGATCCTTATGAGTCGTGAATCCAGTGAGTCGCTGATCTTTACGAGTCGCTGACTGCCTTATCTGCTGAGTCGGCCTAAGTTTTAGTGGGGTTAACATTTGCCCCTCGAAGCACGCGCCTGAGTCGTAGGTCGCGTGCTTCGACTTATCTTAACTCGCTTGTGCCGACTCATGCCCTACTTCCTTGGTATAAAATGGATGAACCGTCACTTCTATCTTCTTCTTCCTTTATCAGTCTCTTGAGTCGTGCTCCGCCATTAACACATCTCCAAGCTCCCAAAAATAATTTCAACTCGAATTAGCACCCAATCCTCTCTAGCAACATACAATCGTAAGCGATTTCTTCCCTTTCTTCAATCGTTGATCATTATTGTCTTACACGCTTAATCCTTCGCCTCCGATTTGCCTCTTCGTGTCTTACGAGTCTGGTTAGATTTGATTGCTGATGAATTTAGGTTTGCTTGATCTTACTTACGGCGATTCATCACTCGAGGCAATCGTGTAGTGTGACGAACCTGTGGTTAACCATTGCAATGTTATTGGGTTATCGGGCTAGATGGTTAATGGGTTAGGAGATAGAAGGTTAGTGGGTCAGAGTGATTCAAACATTGCCGTAGGTTTGACTTAGCTATTCCTGTATGACCCAGTGACTCCTACAATTTAGCCATGGTACGATTCATCATGCTCCTCGACCTGAGCTTTGAGTCGCGGCCGAGACAAGACTTTTGAGTCGTGGCCGAGATAAAACTTTGAACCTGAGCTCTTTTAACATTCCCCACGGTCTAGTCTTTGAGTCGTTGCCGAGACAAGACTAGGAGATAATCTCCTTATTTCCACGACTCATGACTTGGCACTGCCGACTCAGAACTTTTGAACCGTTGATGGGTTATGACTTGTGAATTCTGTCTGAACACTGGACCATTGTATTAACTTTGAACTGTTGAATTTTATTGCACTCATTCACAGGTTATTTTGACTTGCAAGCTAACAATCTGTTCAATATAACATTCACAGAAAACTGGGACGAATATACTGTCATTGATTGCCCACATCGAACGACAGATTAGTTAATGATAGATGAATAAACTGCATGTATGAAGTGCTCTTAACATATCAATTTCAAACAAAATACCAAAGCAATACTGAAATAGTCAATTGAAATCGACTTGCTTGCACTAATATTATGTTTGAACTCTTAGATTAACAAGTTCTGAAATGTTTACAATCGATCAAGCATCGATTAGTATAATTCCAGTTATGTATACTTGTCACTTTTATTAGTCTTGCACAACACTTCACACTTTTTAGGAAACGCGCACCTTCGCATTTGAACATCCAGTTGCTTGTGTAGAATGACCTCTTACCGAGAAGAAGAAGTGGTAACTCAAGAGGAAGAAACTTTTCCGATAGCTGTTCCCATAGAGAATCCTCCGGAGAGAACCCCGACTATTCTAAATTCGAGAGCGTTTGTCCAGTTGCGCACTCAATTTGGCTTTGCTGAAAGTGATGTTCTTTTCCCTGGGCCAAGTGATACTGCTGACAATCCTCCCTACGGCTTTGTTGCAGTCAATCGCCAAATGTGCTTAAGTGGGGCGATCCCTCCTTTTAGCGACTTTCTCCAACAGTTCCTGCTTCGGTTGTCTATCTCTCCATTCCAATTACACCCCAATGGCTACGCCATTCTGATGGGGTTATGTGTTCTATTCAGGAGAGTTTTGGATCGATTACCAAGCTTCGGGGAGATCTGCTATTTTTGCTCATTCACAAAAACTAAAGACCATCCCTCCATCGTGGTTATAAGAAGCGCTCGAAACCGCAAACTTATTACTGATCTCTCCGAAAGCGCTCACGGATTTTTGAATCAGTTTTTCTTTGTTCGCTGCCCTCCAGGGTTTTATGCCATCTGGAGAGTGGGAAGTAAGATTTCCTGTCTTTACTTTTTCCGTTTTGAAACTTTCTCGAGATCTGAACTCTCAGTTGCTAATTTCATTCTTTTCCTGTTTTTAGCACTTCCACCTCCTGCTAGGGACCCAAGTCTTAAGCAAATTTTTGAAAGATTAAATGCCGTGCCGGTAGAAGAGAGGAGCATAAAGTTTCTGCTAAACGATGAACTTTTACATCAATACGGACTCCTCCATTCCTCTCGCTTTACTCGGCTTCGTGAAGCTCCAACGGAGGTTCCTGATTCTCCGGTGAAAACTCCTGATCTTCCGATCTCCACTAAAGAGCACATACGAGGAGAAATTTCTGCAGAAACCTTATTAGTAAAGTGCTCTACTCCAAGAGACGATACGGGACCCTCTGAAAAGCCCACACTTGCTCCCATTATTGAAGAAGAAGAGGAGCCCCTTTCCCAAACCAGGAAGAGTGCTGACAAAGGAGCTGATGGAGGGAATCAGGTTGGGCATGACGGTGATGACGTCTTTGGGGATTTAAGTGACATAATTATCACTTCCCAAGAGCTCTTTAAAGAAGACCCTGCTCATGGTAAAGCTATACCTCCGACGATTGAAGCAACATCTGCCCTCCAACAGACTCTAACTCCTTTATCTCAAGAATTGTCATCAACAGTGAAATCTATCACTTCCCCCCAACAGAGGAGTGGTTCGTTAGTCCAACGCGAGTAGCTTGCACTTCACACACAACTAAGGATTTTCCAGCACATTCATGCACTTATCTTCTTATACTTTAAAGATTTCTAAAGCTTATCTTTTCTTATTTCAGATTCTTCAATGACACGCGGCGGATCATATTATCAGGATTTCCAACGCTACGGGGGGCGTGGTCAATATGATTATCGGCGTTACTTTCCCTCCTATAGAGAGTCTGACGAAGAGAGGGCTGCTCGAAAGGCTCGTGAAAGGAGGGATGCAGAAGAGCGTTATGACAGAAGGGATAGGGATGAGCACCATGATTCTCTGCAGAGAAGTGACGACTCTTACAAAAGGAAATCTCACGACGACCGAGGAAAGGGTCATGTAGCTGAAGATTCAGGCAAACGAGCCCGATATGGTGAGAGACATGCTTCCACTATTCCCGAAAAGCCTACTGCCCCTGCCCCTCTTGACATTACTTCCGACTCTCCTGCTCTTGGGAAGGAGGACATCCAGACAATAATAAGCAGGCCTAAATTTCAAGTGGGACCTGGCCCAGCCACTTTACAAAGTCGTTTTCCACAATGGTGCTTAAAGGGTGTGAGATTCGACCTTGACCTGGTTCCTATTGACAAGCCTGCTATGCTACGAAATCTTGACGCCGTCAAACTTGATATCGAGAGGATGTCAAACTGGCAGAAGCTTGTCGATGAGCTTCAAAGAGTTAACCGTGCCAACTTAGAGGCCATGCTCACCATGGAAAATGATAAGGCCGAATGGCAAAAGGTCGTTAAGCAACACGACACCGAAATGAGGAACATTGCTTCTTACAACGAGGAGCTTGAAGCAAAAGTCGAAGAATTGAAACATGAGCTTGCTGCTTCCTCTACTTCATATTCTCAGAAAGAAGAAGTGCTCCTGAAGCAAGTGAGAGACGCTCACGCTAGCCAGAGGGATGCCGAAGACAGGCTCGAAGCACAAAAAAGAATCAGTGAAGGCTATGTCTCTGATATTGCTGAGCTTCGAAAGAAAAACAACTCCCAGGAGGCGGAGATACAAATGCTTAAGCTTCAGCTTGCCAAAACTGAAAGGGAGCGCGATGAGGCTGTCGCCGGCAAAATCGCAGCCGAAGAATCTCATGAGGCGACCAAAAACAGCTTCGGCTCAACATTATTCGACTTCTACTTGCATAGCGTCTTGGGGCGTGGAAGCCTCGCTTTTCTTGGTCCTAAGTATGAAATCACTTTAGCTGAAGTGTGGGAGGCCGCTCTTGAGATGCTTGGTGCTGAAGGTGCCGGTTATGACGAATCAGCCCTGGAGAGGCATTATTTTGATGATGACGCTCACGCTGCCCTTGCCAAGGGAAAGGAACAACTTGCCAAATTAAGAACTGAAGTGACGGAAGGGGACCGGCTGGGAAAAACCACTTCAACTACTCTAGTCCAGCCACCTTCTTCGTCCGAAGTTGACATTATTGGTTCCAGTTCCCATCTTGCATCTCCCACCAAAGTTACCGCTGAGATTACTAGCATACAAGGTGGAGACGAGGGTGATGAGAGCGCTGATGCGCAAGCCTATGAAGTCGATATCAGGAAACCAGCTTCTCCAGGTAACTTCACTGTTAATCCCGCTACTGTCAATTCTGCTCAAGCGGGTTACTCGTTTATCTCGTATGAGTTTCACGAGCTCCTTGGCTATTTTCTCAACCTTGACGAGCCTTCATCTCCTCTCTTTACTGACTTCATTGGTGAACCTTCATCTCCTCTTTTTACTGACTTTAACCTCTTTTCTTCTGTAGAAAAAGTATCAAGCACTGCTCAAATCTCTACTTCTCTGGTAATCCCTCCTCCATCTCTTCAGGTGGCTCCTCCTTCTGCTTCGCAACCCGGATCACAGGAGGAACAAATAGAGGCTCTCCATGGCCTGGATGATCCCATTGCTTCGCAAGAGCAAAAAGATGAGGGACTTGAGGGAGGCGACATATCTCCGGAGCGGACTCCTTCTGACGACATAACTTTATCTAAACTTGTCACTCCAGGAAGTGAGTCCTCCTCGAAGAGGAGAAGGAAGCGTGGGACATCAAAGAGGAGGGGGAAGAAAATCACCGCCACTAAAGAGGAGCCGGAAGTTGAACCGGTTACACCTACCTCTCCTACTTCCCTTATACCCACTGGCCGACCTGAAAAGCTGGTCATTCGACCGGGTAAAGGGTCCAAAGGAGGGAAGAAGAAGTGAAGATTTTAGCTTTTTGCCTTTTGTATGAACTGGCCGAGAGTTGTGCGGGTACCGGCCCCCGCTTTTATTTTGAAACCTGTATCTGCATTATAGTTGAATAAAATGATTCTTCGTTTGTACAAACTTCTGTTTGAATTTGAGTATGCATTTATTATTCATTTTTGCACAAGTTTATTTATATGATATTGCAGCGGGCTTATGGTATGTTGTTTGAGTATTACTTTACTGATGCAGCTATACTACTATACCATGTTGCCCCCATACCTTAAGCTTGCTGCAATATTTTATACTTCGAGGGGACTTGCACTCTTATTTGTTAAAGAATAATTATTTTATTCTTTAAAGAAAATTTTTGTAGAGTACAACTCCCTTCGTATAAGTTTTTACGCTTTGTCGTTCGAAGAAATCACTTTTTTCTTTTGCTTATGTGCATATTTTACCAAGTGAATTCCTCTATGTGGTAAAGCGGACCTCTGAAGGGTACTTTAACTTCTTTTCTTTTTTTTTCTTTTTTTTTTTTTACGATCATTTTCCATAGTAGGCAAATTACTCTTCCTTTGAAAGTTAAAGTACGCTTTTGATGAGGATTTTTTTTTTATACAAAATTGTACCTCTGAGGAGGGATTTTTCACGTTTCAACACTTGGAAGTTTTATTTCAATCTCGGTGAAACGTGTACCCCCAAAGAGTTGTGCCTTTGAAGAATGCCTTTTCACGTTTCAACACTTGGAAGTTTTATTTCAATCTCGGTGAAACGTGGGCTTTCAGGAAGGTCTTTGTTTTGTTTTTGCATTTCAACTTTGGTGAAACGAAATTCCGAAGAGCGGTTATTACACTTCAACTCCTGGCGAAATGTGCCTCCGAAGAGGGCTTTTATTTTGTTTACATTTCAACTCTGGTGAAGTAATATCCCGAAGAGCGGTCATAACACTTCAACTCCTGGTGAAATGGGCCTCCGAAGAGGGCTTTTATTTTGTTTACATTTCAACTCTGGTGAAGTGATATCCCGAAGAGCGGTCATAACACTTCAACTCCTGGTGAAATGGGCCTCCGAAGAGGGCTTTTATTTTGTTTACATTTCAACTCTGGTGAAGTGATATCCCGAAGAGCGGTCATAACACTTCAACTCCTGGTGAAACGTGCCTCAGAGAGGGTTTTCATCGCCTGGAAGTTACTCTCTCATGGTTGGAGGGTCATGACTCCTCCAATCTTTTTTGTTGAGTAGAGAACTTTCTTTTTTGTGGCGTATGACCCATTAGAGGTCTTTTATCCTCCGAAGAGGACTTGCGCTGCAGTTGGTAGCTTTGGTTGTTCCTCTGTTCACTTGCTTATGCCTTTTCAGCGATCCTCTCTCCTCTTTTTTTTTTTTTTAAGTTTTCATTCCCCTTTTCTTGCAAGTAGCTTGTTTAATCCAAGGAAGTGTACTTCATTGCCAGGCAAGTTCGTGAGAACGGGCACTAGCTTCCTAATTGGATGTTTGTTTGTTCAAACAATCTCAATTTATCAGCAAGGGCTCGTTTCTATCGAAATCATTAGCCGTTCAATTGAAGTATTTCCTATCTAGGATTTGAATTCGGGGTCTTTGTGACTTGAAATTTGTTTGTTGAATGATGGTGAGAATCGCTCGGTCTTATTATGCGCAAGTTTTATTTCCATTGTCTGCAAAAATTTAAATCGACATTTCAGCAATACATTTTATGTATTTTTATATCGAAAACAAAGCAAACATATAATGATAATAAGGAACACAAGATTTATAGTGGTTCGGCCATGAAATTGGGCCTACATCCACTTTATATTCTTTCATTATTTACTTGCATCAGTTTCACAATCGCTTTCAATTACAAGAATCATACATTCATAATTCTTTTTACAATGTTTCAACAAAATTTTCAAGTAAAGTATGGACGCAAGTGATTGCTGTTCCATGCTCCTGGAATTTGATCTCCATCAACAGTGGTGAGCTTGAATGTGCCGTCAAGAAGTTTCTGACCTATTACATACGGTCCTTCCCAATTTGGCCCAAACACACCTGTCGCGGTCATAATTCTTTTCAGGACTAGATCTCCAATTTCAAAGCTGCGTTGACGAACCTTGGAATTGAAATGTCTGGCTATCCTTTGCTGATGAGCTGCAACTCTGAGGTTAGCTTCATCTCTTTTTTCATCAAGGAGATCCAGCGCTTCAAGTTGTAGCTTCTCATTTTCTGCTTGATTGAAATGGATTCTTCTGTGTGAAGGGACCTCTGTTTCAACCGGGATCATTGCTTCCGATCCGTATGCTAACGAAAAAGGAGTATGCCCAGTTGCAGTTTTGTGAGTAGTTCTGTATGCCCATAGTGCAAGTGGTAGTTTATCGACCCAACCACCTTTTGCTCTTTCGAGTTGCTTTTTGATGGTTGATTTGATGATCTTGTTCACTGCTTCCACTTGCCCGTTTGCCTGCGGATGAGCTACTGCCGAAAAGCTTTTCTGGATTTTGAATCGTTTGCAAAAATCCTGGAATTCCTCGCTTTCAAACTGAGTACCATTGTCTGTGATTATTTTCTGAGGCACACCGTATCTGCAAATGATATTCTTGGTCACAAAGCTTATCATTTTCTTAGAAGTGATAGTAGCCAATGGTTCAGCTTCAGCCCACTTAGTAAAATAATCAACTGCAACAATAGCATATTTAATCCCTGATTTAGCAGTTGGTAGCGGCCCAATGAGATCCATTCCCCAAATTGCAAATGGCCATGGACTGACCATCTGTGTGAGTTCGGTAGAAGGTGCTCTAGGAATTTTGGCATATCTTTGGCACTTGTCACATTTTCGGGAGTAATCTGCGGCATCCCGATTAATTTCTGGTCAAAAATATCCGTATCGGAGAATTTTCTTTGCTAATGTTTGACCACCTGAATGATCACCACATTCTCCTCCATGCACTTCAGCTAGGATTGTTTTGGACTCTTCCCGGGATACACATCGAAGCAATGGCATCGAGAATCCCCGTCTGTACAATCGGCCATCCTGAATTACATAGCGAGAGGCCTTCCTTAGTAGCTTTCGTCTTTCTATCGAGTTTTCTGGCAGAGAACCTCTGAGTAGGTAATCCAGTATTGGAGTCATCCATGACTCTTGTTCTTGAGATACATTCATAATCCAGTCTATATCCATCTCGTCTATACTTGGCGCTGAAAGGACTTCTACAGGGACCAATCCCAATAGTTGAGCTTCACCAGAATTTGAATACTTTGCGAGGGAATCTGCCTTCATATTCTCTTCCCGAGGAATGTGGCTTATTGAATAGTGATCGAGTTCACCTAGGAGTTCCCAAGCCTTTGACAAGTAGGAAGGCAGGTTTCCACCTTTTGCTTGAAATTCCTTCTTGACTTGGCATACAATAAGCTGAGAATCACTGAAAATTTGTAATGCTCGAATGTTTAGCTCCTTAGCGATTTTCAGACCTGCAATAAGAGCTTCATATTCTGCTTCATTGTTTGTTGAAGGAAATTCCAATCTTAGTGCGTAACATAATGATCGACCCTCAGGAGTTTCAAGTACCACTCCGGCTCCAGAACAGTAGTCATTTCTTGCGCCATCAACATACATCTTCCACTGGATTGGGGAATCATTGATTGCTTCTTTCTCACCATTATCTTTCTCTGTGAATTCTGCAATGAAATCAGCTAAAGCTTGTCCGTTGATTGCTTTTCGGGGGTGATAGGTGATGTCATATTGACTGAGTTCGATGTTCCATTTTAGAAGGCGACCCGAAGTTTCAGGGCGAAATAGGACTTGCTTTAGAGGTTGATCAGTGAGTACTTTGATAGGATGAGCTTGGAAATATTGCCTCAGTTTCCTTGATGCAACTAGTAGGCAATAGGCGAGTTTTTCCAACTTGGAGTAATTCAGCTCTGCCCCAGTGAGTCTTTTGCTGATATAGTAAACCGGATGTTGAATCCTTTTGTCTTCCCGTATCAGCGCTGCACTTAGAGCATGAGATGATACTGCCAAGTATATAAGAAGATCCTCACCATTGCCTGGCCTAGAAAGTATTGGAGGCGTTTCCATATGACGGATCAACTCATCGAAGGCCTTTTGGCATTCGGAAGTCCATTCAAAATTCTTCTTTCCTTTCTTCAGGGCGTCAAAGAATGGGATGCATTTATCAGTGGCTTTGGAAATGAACCGACTCAGGGCGGCGACCTTTCCGTTGAGACTCTGCAATTCCTTCTTTGTTCTAGGAGCTTTAACTTCTTTCAAAGCAGTAATTTGAGCTGGACTAGCCTCAATGCCCCTAGCACTGACGATGAAACCTAAGAACTTTCCGGACTCGACCCCAAATGTACATTTCAGAGGGTTAAGTTTCATTCTGTATTTCCGGAGGACTGCGAACATTTCTGCTAAGTGTTCAATGTGATCCGCTGCTTTCCTGGACTTCACTAACATGTCGTCGACGTAGACTTCCATAGTTTTGCCCAATTGCGGTTTGAACATAGCATTAACAAGTCTTTGGTAGGTTGCCCCTGCGTTTTTCAATCCGAAGGGCATAACCTTGTAGCAATAAAGTCCAACATCTGTGATAAAGCTTGTATCCTCCTGATCCGGCTCGTGCATCATGATTTGGTTATAACCGGAGTAGGCATCCATGAAAGATAACAATTCATGTCCCGCGGTTCCGTCTACCAGTTGATCGATCCTGGGTAATGGGAAGCAATCTTTGGGGCAAGCCTTGTTTAGATCAGAAAAATCAATGCACACTCTCCATTTTCCATTAGCTTTCTTGACCAACACAGGATTTGAAACCCAATTCGGATATGTAGATTCTTTGATGAAGTTATTTTCCATGAGTCGATCAACTTCTTCTTTTAATGCTGCTGACCTTTCTAGACCTTGGGTTCTCCTTTTTTGTTTAACTGGAGTAAACTTTGGGTCAACATTCAGAGCGTGTACCGCAACTTCTGGAGATATCCCACACATATCGGCATGAGTCCAAGCAAAGACATCCAGATTCGCTTTCAGGAAAGATATCAAGATATTCTGAATTGATACATTAAGCTGTGAACCCACATTCAACACCTTATTTGGGTCCTTCGGGTCAACAGGTACTGGAACTGTCGTTTCCACCGGTACTACTCTATTCTCCCCTGTACTGGCTTTTCTGGGATCCATTTCTTTCCGTGCCCCGCTGTGCTCGCCAGTGCAGGGTCCGCTCTGTAATTGCTACAAGGCTGGTTCCTTGATGCGGACTGGGGTTGCCGCATCCTTTCCCATTTCTCTTTTTCTTGACTCTCGCAGCTCTGTCAAATAGCATTCTCGCGCAGCATTTTGATCCCCTTTTATAACTCCTACTCCATTGTCAGTAGGAAATTTAATATTGAGGCACCACGGGGCTAGGATAGCTTTGAATGCTGCGAGTGTTGGACGGCCAAGAAAAGCATTATAAGCAGAATATTCATCGACGATCACGAAGGTTTGCTTTCGGACCACTTTCCTTTCTCCTTCCCCAAGTTCTACAAACAGATCGATGGTTCCTACTGGTTGCTTTGGCTCCCCAGTGAAGCCAACGATTTTCTGTGATGAGGCTTGCACATCGATCATCGGGATTTTCATCTGGTCAAATGTCTTTTTGAAGAGGATATTACATGATGCTCCGCAGTCAATAAGGACTCTTCTGACAATGGCTGGTCCAATACCAGCCGAGATGACCAAGGGATCTAAAGTAGGAGCTTCAATACCTGTAGAATCTCTGGCTCTGAAAATAATATCATCGCTGAAAGTTTTCTGTTGTTTAAGGGGCGTAGTGTCTTCTAGAACAAAGACGCCTTCTTCAGCTGGAGCATATTTCAAAGCCCTGGAATATCTCTCCATCTCACCCCAACTCTTGCCAGCTGGGTGAGGTCCTCCTGAAATGACATTGATAACGGGCCTTCCAGATTCATGCCCCGTAGCTTTCTCACCTGCCCCAGGCTGATGAACAGGAGCCCGCTGCCCCTGACCCGACGATGCAGGATTGTTGCTATTCTTTTTCACGAATTGCTGCAACTTGTTTTCTCTTAGCAACTCTTCAATCAGATTTTTCAGCTGGCGGCATTCATCAGTTTCATGACCCGGTTGATTGTGGAAGCGGCAGAATTTCCCACTCTGTATGGCTTTTTTCCCGGTTCTCAAAGGGATAGGTTTAGGGAAATCGACGGAATCTTTAGTGGCCAGGTAGATGTGCTCCGGTGTATGTGATAATGGAGTATATTCTGATGGCTTGAAGGATCGGGGCTTCTTCAGATTACCCTGTTTCTTCCCATTACTATTCTCCCTTTTTTGCCCCACCGATTCATTCTTGCGTGGAGCGACAGTGTTGTCTTCTGCTTTTTCCAACACTGTCTTTACTGGTAAAGGACGGCTTTCCAAGCGAATGAATTCATCTGCTTTTTTGTAGAACTTTTCGAGAGAGGTTGGCTCCTTCATATTTAACCATTTTCCAAATTCGCTTGACTTATCAATAGCCCTCATCAGATAAGTCAATATCATTCGTGGTTCAGCATTGTCCACCTCAGCCAGTGCTATATTGAAACGGTTCAAGAAGGATCTGATAGACTCACCAGGATTCTGCTCTAAACTCGATAGTGACATAATGTCCTTGGCCTTCGAAGCATATAGTCTAAACTGCTCCTTGAATTTTCTGGTCAAGTCTGAAAACTGATCGATAGATCGGACTGGCAGCTTGGTGAACCACAGTAAAGCCACGCCTTCCAGGTATACGGGGAAATATCGGCACTTTATTTCGTCGGAGGCCCTGGCACCTGTCATGTGCCAATCATATTTATACAAGAACTCGTTCGGATCACTTGTCCCTTTGTAAGCTGGAATAGTCGGAGGGACAAACTTCCTTGGAAATTCCGCCTTCAAGATTTTTTCAGTAAACGGGGTTTTACTTGGGGCGAAACCCCATTCCTTCTCATCTTCAACCCTTTGCATACTTTCTTTCATGATCTGCCGGACCATTTCAGAAAGATATTCCTCATCATGCCGAGTTCTAGATCCACCAGCCTCAGGGACTGCCTGCTCAAAGGGACTAGTAGCCCTTTCCGGAGCATTCCTTTCACTAACATCGTGAATGTTGCCAGCACAGTTCCTTTCATTACCAGCCGGTTGATTGTTTGCCCCAAGTAAGTCGTTCAACTTATTCAGAATCAGAGCATTCTGGGCACTTTGAGCCTCTAGTTGTGCATTTTGGGCGTTTATCTGCTGGTTTAGCCCTAGAATCACAGCATCCAATTCCGCTTTTGTAACTCCAACAGACGGAGTGGGTAGATTAGGTACATGGGAAGCGGAGGTTCCCTCTTGAATGTTCCCAGATCTGATAGATCTACTTTTCCTTCCAGGAGCCATAATCTCAGATATACTTCTGGTTTTTAAGGAAATTCTTTCTTCAAATCTCTGCGAAGCAATGATGACAGCTGTCCTGAGTTCAATTCTCAGTGAAAGCACCAAAAATGTTAACGCTAAAATTTAAGCGCTAACACCCCAATGTGTAGATAGCAGTTATGAAAGCACCACCCGTTGGTACGGGAACAAGATACAAGTAGAGAAATTGTAGAAAAGCAGTAAAAGACAACAGTTTTATAGTGGTTCGGCCTAAAATCGAGCCTACGTCCACTTTGATCTCTTTATTGCTGAAACAAGTACAACTTATACAACTTTCTTCAATTACAATCCACTCTAGTCTGTTAGTACAAACTTTGACGGAGAATTATCTTTCAAACTCATGATGAATGATGTAGATTCTCTCTCTTGGAATTTGATGTAATGTCTTCGATGTTTGGAGTGCTCGAAGTGTTGCTTGAGTCGAGGAAATGGCAGAGTATTGGCGCTTCGAGAATGAACCAAAAGTCCCCTTCATGTTGAATATGGTCATGTATTTATAGGCAAACTTTTTAGGCTGAAATTGCTAAGTCATGAGTCGTACATGACTCATGATGAGCCGTTCATGACTCATGATGAGTCGTAACCCGTACACGGTTCATAGTAGGTCGTGCCCGGCCTATTGGGTTAGCTTCCCCCCTGCTCCAAGACTATGTTCCCATTTGAATGAATATCACAAGTCCTGAGTTCTCTACGAGTTAACCAGAACGTTCTCCTTTATGTTAGCATGAGTCGTACACGACCCATCATAAGTCATATGTCGTTAACGAGTCAGCAGGCAGCGGCATAGGTGCATTGGTATTAGGCTTGTTCCCTGTTCGCTTGAGTCGCCAGCGACTTATGATAGGTCGTCAGTCATCCTGAGTCGCTAACTCCATGAGTCGTTAACTTGTTGAGTCGGTACCTTTCCTGAGCCGTAGCTCGAATGAGTCGTTGGATCGGGTTAGGCCTTGAGTCGCAGATCTGCTGAGTCGTTGATCCATACTGCACCTTTAAGGCGCTAACTCGCTGAGTCGTTGCCATCAATGAGTCGTTGACCCATTGAGTCGGCAATCTCTGAGTCGCTCATCAGTTGAGTCGCTGATCCTTATGAGTCGTGAATCCAGTGAGTCGCTGATCTTTACGAGTCGCTGACTGCCTTATCTGCTGAGTCGGCCTAAGTTTTAGTGGGGTTAACAGTCTCCATTCGACATCAAACTGCTAACTGCCTCCATTGAAATAACATCCACAAAACACCCATCTGCACTTCAGTTCCATCACCACCAAGCACTTCATACCTTTCAACATCAAAACTGCCACAGAACCACCTCGCACATCCACCAAAACGCTGCATCCACTTCATTACTAACATCATCCACCATTCACTACCTACATTTCAACCATCATTGGCGAACCATCCCTCATAAACCACAACTGACCCGAACAACTATTGACAGTCAACTGAAGCCATACTTCATCAATTGACGATACCTGCCCTGCCATCACGACCATCGCGACTACCTCCACATACCATCAACAGACCGCGACCATCTCTCACCAAATCTCAACAAAACGATGAACACTTCACCAGCCTCGACTTTGACGCTCCAGTTAGCATCACTCCATTTCAGTCATTTCACCTCAAAATCGATTCCACATGCCATCAATTTCCTAAATCGCGACAGTAACGAACACGAAACCACTGCAACCAAACCTCTACCCAATTCGATTTGCTAGTTCATCCCCTTCCTTTTTAATTTTTATTTTGATTTCGAAAATTTGGATAAAATGATTGTGATTTTGTGATGATGATCGTATGCAAATTGAATTTCCCTGGAACCTTTAATTGTGATTTGTGAATTGATTGTTGGTTTCGTGATTCTGTAGTTAGATATTGTTTTGGGCCGGGCAGTACTTCTTTTAGGAGTGGGCTTGAGTAACTTGTTTTTTATTTCATTTAACTTGTTTTGTTTATTTAAATTGTTTTAGCTCATTCCTTTGAAAAAAAATTGCTTAATTTGTTATTGTTTTTAGTCCAATCAAAAAAATAGATTTTGCTTTTGTTTAGTGTAATTTTTTTCTGTTTTGTTTTGTTTCATATTTTTCGAAAAAATTAATTAAAAATAAAAATTATGAATATATATTGTTTTTAATTTCAGGGTGTCAAAGCAGAAAATCAAGAAGAATCGCTTTGTTTTGCTTTGCTTGCTTATAAAATAAATCGCCGCTAAAAAAATTTGCTAAATAATCTGCATGCTTGGGTATTGTGCATCTATAGTTTTATTTGAATTGCATTGTTGGTTGCTTGCATTTGCATTAATATATAAAAAAATTCAAAATTCAAAAACAAAAACAAACTTCATTTTGATTGCATTGTAAATTCACGTTTAATTTTTGTTTTGTATTCATTTCATCTTGTTTTATTTTCTAAGGGAAATATCATAATTAACATAAGGTGGAGGATTTCATCACCCTTTCCTTAGCCAACAAATCTCATTTATCGTAGAATTTGACTAATAATGAAGGTTAGACTTTCGACTTAAGGGTGTCGCGAGCTCACCTAAGGCTTAATTGTACCTTGACAATTGTCTTCTTTCAACAAGTTTATTTCTTTGTGTCTAGGTCATGGTAGAGTAATAACCATTTATAAATATTACGGTGATTCATAAATATTATAGTGGTTGTTCCTCTGAAGGTACTATAATCTTCGGTTGTATTGCTACGGTGATTTATGGTGCGCCAATAACCTCTGTCCGTTACCTGGCTAAGAAATATTTTTGCTGATTTAAGATAAAGTGTGACTATACAATTTTGGGTTGGAGCTACTAAGGGCAGAAAATTACAATTCAGTCATTTGCATTCATTTAGTTGCATTAATTCATGCATATTTTAAAAATATTCATTTTCCTTTCCTTTGAAAATTTTCAATGAAAAACTAAAATCCAAAAAAAATATAAAATCTTTTCAAAAAGACAAAATTTAAAATCCAAGAACAAAAACAAAAAAATCAAATTCCCATTTTGTAAAAAAAATTCCTTTTGGTAAATACTGAAAATCCGAAAATTCAAAAAAAAAGTTACAAAATCAAACTTTTCTTTTGAAAAATAATTTCACTTAGTAAATAGTTTCCTTTCTTTAAAAAAAAACAAAAACAAAATTTCACTTCAATTTCCAAACCTTGTTTCATTCTCTAAACTCGTTACTTCTTTCTCTTCTCGACTTTCACTTGTGCACGAGTGCTTATACTCGTGACATAACAACAAATCGTTTGACTCGCGACTCGATAACTAATCGCTTAACTCGAGTAGATGATCCTCCCGAAATGGCGAACGAGACGCCCCTCGAACTTTTATGGGTAGAATATTTCCCGATAGAGTTTCTATGCCATCTTGCACCACGTTACCCGCCCCTATGGGCAGCCATTTCGTAATTCGTTCGAACCATATTGCCACGCTTTTGAAATTTGGCAATTTCGAGCACGATGACTCATACATTTTCTTGACTAAATTCAAACAAGTTTGAGCAACCATGAAACTCCAACAACTTTTCGATGACGAAATCAAACTTCGATCAATCTCGTTGCTCTTGTAGATTACGCTGAAAAATGGTTGTATCGCTTACCATCAAACTTGGTTAAAACTTGGGAAGAATTTGTAAAAGCTGTCTTAAAAAAGTTCTACCCCTTGGAGAAAACAAGTAGAATCCAAAACAAAACTGTAAATTTTCATCAATTCAAGGGAGAACCATTCGAAAAATATTTTGAAAGATTCAAAGAGTTTTTGATAAAATGTCCATATCATAACTTCGAAAACTGGACGATTTGCCAACTCTTATACGATGGTCATGAAAAAAGCTCATGAACCATGCTTGAATCAATGTGCCAAGGCAACTTTCTTGCCCAACATCACGACGATGCTTGAAAATTTCTTGAAAACCTCGTTGAAAAGTCGTCCCAATGGGAACGTTCGAATGAAAAATCAATTTACTCATGATCGAGCACACGCTAGATAAGATCTTCTTTGGCTTTGGAAGCTAAGATCGACGCAATAATTAAAAATTTCGATCACGTTTTCTCATTGAATCAAATGAACCGACTTCCCAACCGATGTGTTATAAATGCAACAATCCTAATCATATAGCCGATCAGTGTCTCAATTCTGTCCAGCAAATCAATGCTTTCAATAAAGACAAAATGACCCATTTTCTATAACGTACAATCCTTGTTGGAAAATCATCCAGATTTTGCTTGGAACTAAAACAATCACAACACGAATATGGCTCGTCCTAATTTTCAAGCATTCCTGAATAATGCTTCGAATCCTCCCTTTTAGCCCAACCATTTTCAACCAAATTTTGCGGGTCCGTCTCATAATCAACTATAACAATCAAATTTTCAACCAAATTCTACTCATCCTCCCTAAGACGATAAACGTTTAAACTCACTTGAGAAAACTCTTAAAATGTTGGCTAAAGCAACTGCACAAAGACTTCAATCAAACAGCAATTGCAAAATTTATTGACGTCATATATGCAAAACAGAAACCAACCGATTGTAAAACTTCAAACGCAAATGAGTCAATTAGCTACGTCTGTAAGTGAATGCAAACGAGGAACATTCCTAAGACAGCCCATTCCAAATCCCAAAAATCAAAACAAAAATTCAAATCAAGCCCATGTTGTTCAAGATAGCAACGTTATCTAATTGAATGCTATCACAACTCTACGTTCCAGTAAACAAATCGATATTCAAGTCATTAATCCAAATGATTTACCGAAAACCTCTCTCGACACTTCTAAAACAACGAACGAATCTGAACATAATGTGGAGCCAATCGTCGAATCAAATGCCAATCAAAATTCTTTTTCTTCTACTCAAGTAGACTTGTCTACTGAATATCGCGTCCCATTTCCACATCGTCTTCGATCCAAGAAACACTCGGACAAAAAGGAAAAAATGTTGAAAATTTATAAACAAGTGAAGTTAACATCCCGCTTCTTAACATCGTTCAGCAAGTCCCCACATACGCGAAATTTCTTAAGGACTTGTGCACACAAAAGCGACACACTCAAGTGCCCAAAAAAGTCTTCTTAGCTGCTAGTTTGATTGAAGTTTTGTCCCAATTTATGCCCGTTAAATACAAAGATCCTGGCTGCCCTATGATTTCGTTTATAATTAGAGACAAGATGATTAACAAATGTTTGATTGAATTAGGCGTGAGTGTCAATTTAATTCCATACTCTATGTACGAACAATTAGGCTTAGGTGAGCTCAAACCCAAAAAAGTCGCGCTTCAATTTGCTGATCGCTCCATTAAGAAGCCCGTGGGAGAAATCAAGAATGTGCTTATTAGAGTAGGGAAATTCCTATTCCCCATTGACTTTATTGTTCTTGAAACACAACCCGTGACTAACCCTGCAAGTCAAATTCCATCGATTTTGGAACAAGCATTCTTAGCCACCTCAAATGCCTTAATCAATTGTTGTAACGGTTCGATGAAAGTTACTTTTGGAAACATGACTTAGGATCCTAATATTCACAATGTTGAAAGCCAATCAAATGAACCTTATGACCAAACGTTGGAAGTTAGTGCCATTCACAAAAACTTCAAAAATGAGACACTTGACCTTAACGACGAATGCGAAGCTGAGTACGAAAAATAGTTTCATGAAATACCCAATGAGATTGAATACACTCTTCCTTTTGAATCGCTTATAGTTGAGTCCGAATCTCAACCCAATTCTTTGATTGAGAAACTCCCGAAATTGGACCTCAAACTACTTCCCGATCACCTTAAGTACGAATAATTAGATGATGATGAAATATTTCCCGTCATAATTTCTGCAACACTCTCTCTCTCTCTTGATCAAGAAACATCCTTACTTTCTATTCTTTCGAAAAACCGAGAAGCTATTTGGTGGTCATTACCGATATTAAAGGAACTAGCCCTGCTATTGTCCAACATCGCATTCACTTAATTGACGAAGCCAAACCCACTCATCATGCATAATGGAAGCTTAACCCAAAAATGAAAAATGCGGTGCTTGATGAAACTCTTAAACTTCTCGACCATGTAATCATTTACCTAATCTCTGATAGTTCATGGGTTATCCTAATTCACATTGTACCAAAAAAGTCTAGGATAACCGTTGTCAAGAACGATTCAAACGAGCTTGTTCCAACTCATACTCAAATGGGTTGGCGTGTTTGCATTGGCTATCGATAACTAAATGCTGCAACACATAAGGATCACTTCCCTCTTCCTTTTATCGGCCAAATACTCAAGCGTTTAGCCGCCATGAATTCTACTGCTTCCTTGATGGTTATTCCGACTATAACCAAATTCCAATCACTCTGAAAGATCAAGAGAAAATGACTTTCATTTGTCCATTCGGTGCCTTTTCTTATCGATGTATGCCATTCAGACTTTGTAACGCTCCTGCTACTTTCCAACGTTGCATGGTTGGCATCTTTTCAGACATGATTGAACGCTTTCCAGAAGTTTTTATGGACGAATTCTCTATCTTTAGTGATTCTTTTTTCGATTATTTATATCATCTTGAGTTGGTTCTAAATCGATGCAAAGAAAATTTTTTGACTTTGAATTAGAAAAAATGTCACTTTATGGTCAAACAAGGCATAGTCCTTGGACATATCATCTCAAATAAAGACATTGAGGTAGATAAAGCGAAAATCGATGTCATTACAAACCTGCCTATTCCCAAATCTGTTAAGGACATTCGACCATTTCTAGGACACGTTGGCTTTTACTGACGCTTTCTGAAAGACTTTAGCAAAATCGCTCGTCCTTTAATTACTCTTCTAGGAAAAAACGTTCCTTTCAATTTCAATTTTGATTGTGTTTCTTTTTTTGAATGTCTTAAAAAAGAACTCATTTCTGCTCCAATAATTTCCACACCAGTTGGGACTTCCTTTCAAAATAATGTGTGACACTTCAAACTTTGCATTTGGTGCTGTCTTAGGACAATGCATCAACAAAATCCTTCATGTCATTTACTACGTGAGTATGACTTTGAAAAACACTCAACTCAATTACACAACAACTGAAAAAGAGCTTCTATCCGTCATTTCTGTGCTCGAAAAGTTTTGACCTTACTTAATAAGTTCACGCATCACGGTCTACACTAACCATACTACTCTTCGATACCTTTTGTCAAAAAGGATGCTAAATCTCGCTCGATTTATTTTTGAAGAAACTCTAAAGGATGAGTATAAATTCTGGTTATTAAATTGAAATTTATTTGTCTTAACAAAAATAAAAATGAAGTTTGATTACAAATAACAATGTTTTAACTACTATATAGGAAGGTTCAATTATGAAGTATATTCTAATTGAAAATCTTTGTCTAAAAAGTGGTAAATTTAAAGTAAAGGACATAACATTTTATCATCTAAGTTAAATGGTGCTAAGATGATTTTCCAAAACTCTCTCTTCTTAAAAAAAATGTATATAAGTTAAAAAACAAAAACATTTGCATATACGTATATATTTTTTAGCACCTAGATTCATGTGTTCACCCATGTGTTCACTCACCATGCTCTATATCCTTCTCACATAAGTCCGAAAGGCAGTGCACGATCGGTATACCTGACCTCAATTTATCTGAGTTAGGTATAAGTATGTACAAAAATTATTTTACTAATAATGCCTATAGTCAATAAGTTTTCACACTTGTATGTTCACTTGCCACGATTCGTATTCTCCTCATGTAAGCCCGAAAGGCAGTGCATGGGTGATATATCTAAGTTAGGCATAACTAAATATTGTTAATATCAATAAAAAATTAAATAAGAGAGAGTAAGCAATTGAAATCCAAATACTATTTTGACTTGTTTGATTTAACTTGTTATTGAAAAGAAATGAAAATACCACTTTAACAAACTTTGATAATCAACTAAGGATCCATTTCATAATTACATTGTGTTATCAACCGAAGCAACTAGCCAAAACTATAGTCTACCTATTATAACAGCTTAAATTTTGTTGGAAATTTTAACAAGTAAAAGGACTTAAATTTCTTGATAATGACCAAAACTTATATTTAACTTATTAGTGTCGATTTGAAAGTGAATACTTCATTTGTAAATACTTTCAAAAACTTGCATTCATCCCATTGTAAATAAACCTTGCATTTTTTATATATTTTCACTTTGCATTTGGATTTTGTGGGCAGTATCCGTTGAAAACCCTCACGAGACAACACTCATACTACTGGGGACATCCATAGGTTTAATGGCTTGTTGCATACGCTCAACGCAATCGTTCCCCCCTACGATAACAGATTTATCTTAGTTTTCCTTTATTCGAGGATGAATAAAAAGATAAATGTAGGGGTATTTGATATGCACGTAAATGTGCATATATTTACATCCATGTTTTATCTATTTTTATTTAAATAAATGTCATATTTGGGTATTTTAACATGTTTAAAAACAAAATTCAATTATTTTCAAATCATCGTACATTCATCTACACATAGGGCAAAATAGTCATTTTTATGCATGTGTTAATTTGAGACTTTTTACTTGGACATTTTTCATAATTTTTATAGGAATTTGGATGCATATGGAAGAGGGTTTCATGAAGATATATGCATGCACAATAAAATACAAAGAAAGAAAGATGGAAATAATTAAAATACATGATCATGGAGGACCACAGCCACTTACCTAAATCCACAATTAGAAGCTAATGGACAACTTAGTGGAGGTTAAAGCTTCATGTATATTTGATGATGGATTAATTAGAGGCTAATGGTTACTTGATGGCCATACTTCCTAAAGGGAATTTTGGAAAGCACATTGAAAAGTGAATTAAGGTTGTATGCATGTAGAATAACCCACTTATGTACCTGTAGATATCTTCTAACTCTCATTTTTACTTAGAAAAATTAGCAAGCAAGTTGTAAGCTCAAAGTTACATGAATAAAAAAGGCTTCTTAGCCTCTTTCTCTTTTCTTTTCTATATGATTTTCTTTACTTTTGTGCTTATGTTATTTCTATGCTGTCTTTCATTTCGTATTCATAGCTTAGATTTACAATTTATGCAATTAGTTTAATGGTATTTCATGAAAGTAGTTAATCTCTTTTCTTTAATTAGTTTCTACTTCTCTTTTCTTTCCAATGTTGAAACTTACATGTGTTGATATGATAACACATATGAGTAGCTAAACCACTTCAATTTAGGAGTAATAAAGCTCTCTGGCTTTATGTAATTTCAACATTTCTATGATTTATGATCTCTTTTATTTGTGCTTCATGAAAGTGGATTTTGATGTAAGTTTATACAAGTGAGTTTGATATCATATATTGAACTATTTTTATTCAACATAAACACAAATTACATTAATATTTACTAATTGGTTTTTGATCTTGAAATGAAAGTAAAAACAAAATTTGATGATCTATATTACTA
Organism: Allium cepa; assembly: GCA_030765085.1. Classification (NCBI taxonomy): domain Eukaryota; kingdom Viridiplantae; phylum Streptophyta; class Magnoliopsida; order Asparagales; family Amaryllidaceae; genus Allium; species Allium cepa. The sequence goes on along the minus strand of CM060939.1, from coordinate 25,700,014 downwards.
AATACAATAGTAAATAGATTATACTTGAAATAGATTTTGCTTTGGCTTCATTTTCATGAGAATTGATAAGTGGTTTATTTGTTGCATTACAGTTTGATGGTTTAAGTTTTATTAACTAATAACAAAAATAAACCATACTTATGATAAATGCAACACTTATGTCACTTAATATCAAAAATAGAGATCATAGATTCTATGTTTGTTAATTTACATAAATATGAGAGTGGATTTACCTCTAAATTATTTTCTAATCGCATAGTTTTTAATCACATTTCCATTTTAAGTTTTAGTTTCATTTTGTTGTTAGTTAACAATCCACTCTCATTTTATCTAATTTGATTGATGAGAAAGTTTTAAAATCTAGCATTTCCCTATTGATCGACCCGTACTTGCCACGTACTAGAATTGTACGCTATGTGCTTGGGGTAAATTTAATTTAAAATTTATCGGCAATTTTCTAACTCGATAGAAAAAATTTCGTTAGACAAAAAGGTGGTGCTTCCGCTTGTCTAAGAACCTATACTTTTGGTGGCATATTCGCTGAATGAGTTAAGTAAACTGTTTTATAATGTCTTCGATGGTCTTGATGCCACTATTCATGAAGGCCGGCGAGGTCTTTTCCATTATTTTGGTTATGATTTCATGCAGCATCCTTGCCATGAATATTGGTGTCTACTTTGTTTTAAATAAGGCGGATAACCTATAGTGTATATAAGTCGATAAGCTATAGTATATTTTGATAAGTTTGACAAAGACAATTGGGGATACCAATGCATATCAATTTTAGATATCATAACTTTAAGGTAATGGTAACCTAAATTAGGGATACTAATAGACATGACTTAAACATGTAGGTAACATATTGATGGGTTCATAGTCATATTAGGAAAACCATGGAGTGTGAGATGGACAGTCATCACCATACCTAAGATGGATAGTCCATATGAGGTTAATGAATGGTTCATAATCATCCTAGAAAAACTATTGGGATGAGTGATAGATAGTCCAAATCATTGTAAATTAAATGGAATATGTTTGATGAATAGTTTACATACTTTTTACGACGGAACCATATTTTATGGGTAGTCAATATGGCAGGGGATGGGTAATCCAAGTAATGATTGCATGTGGGATGGATAGTCCACATAACTATAAATATGTTTGAATATGAGATTTGTAGTCCATACAATTAAATGATGGGTAGTTATATTAAAATAAGGTAGTTAGTCATTTTAAATTATGAAGGGAATCTAATGAATCGGGATGGGTAACCCAGTATATGTTGCATGATTTTAAATGCTATTTTTCTTCTAACCATTATGGTTGCAGGAGCAAGGTATATGGTTAATTAATTAATTTTGGTTAAAATACTAATGTGAGAAAAACTCATTCCGCTCAGCGGCGTGGTCTCAGTTGATATCTATTTGGTTCGAGATGGTACGTTATTATTCGCACCAGACTATTGTCTGACTTGAAATTTTTGTTTTCCCCTTAAACTCTTGGGTACTCATTTTTGGGAGTAAGAGCTTTTAAGTTCCAGATGGACGAATAAGCTTCCGGAGATGTATAGGAGGCAATCTAGCTATTAGGAGTTTTATCTATTTCCGCTATGCAGTTTAGTTTTTTCAGTTTGGATGTAGTGGTAAATTTGTATAATTGCCATGTATTTGACTCTGACCAATCAAGAGAGCATCTTCATATGTCGCCCATGGAGTATATAGTTATATTTCCTCCAAATGGGGAATCACAAATAGAAGTATGTAATGAATATGAAATCATATTTTGAAATGGAATGTAACAGTTAATTCGGAATTGTGTTTAAAAAATTCCCATATTCATGTGCTTTTGATTATTGATATGATTAACATTGCTGCAATATTTCATTGAAAATTAATAACCATGGATTATACAGCATCCATAGCAGTTAGTTTAGGACGTCGAAATGTGAGATTTTATACTAAATATCCCCTTGAATGCTAGTACCAACATAATGTCAAAGGGCATACCAAGCTTAAGGTTCCAAATTCAAAGGTGGCTGAACTGTAGTGGACAACTGAAGAAAGTGAAGCGCTCTATGGGGTTGTCTATGAAGCGAAGATTAGTGGATTGAAAAAGACTATACAAGACATGTCTGAAAGTGTGCTATGTATCGTGTAATATGGATATATGATAATATAGAGTATAATGATTATAATAATACTATAAATAGTGCGGAATATAAAAGCAGTATAGTAAAATGGCAGTAGAGATTTTTATACTGGTTCGGAGCACCGTCCTACGTCCAGTCCCAGACTCCTTCTGAAATTTCACTAAAACAACAACCCTCACTTAACTTGGAGGAACAGGTCTGTAAACCCCTGAGCAGCAGAACATGATTTCGCCTCAACAGCCGAAGAGGACTTCATTCGCCTGAGCATCAGAACAGGACTTCAACAAATGCAGAAAATAGTTTGACTTTTGTGTGTTCTGATAACACGGATTTGTCACTTGCAGTATGCCCTTCCTATGATGTTCTCCTCGAGTATAAATATATATATTTGAAGCATATGAAGAATAGAAAGATATAGTATTGCTTTAATGCAGAATAATTGAAAGTATGGTATCAAATAGATTTCAGAAAGTTAGATCAAAGAATAAGAGAAATCGATTATGATTAAGTAATTTGGAATCAAGTTGAAGTTTGTATTTATAAAAGTTAGAAAGCAATGACTGATGGTGAAGAGTTTCGATCAAAGTGTTATGTCCGAATTTTTTCGTTAAAGGTTCGCAACTCTTCGCAAAAGTCGTGTCTTTTCGAAAAGTGGCTATTATAGAAATTCAGTCAACTGAGCCTCTTAGTTAGTCGACTGAATATTCAAAGTGATTTTTAAATTTAAAATTCGTATATTTATGTAACTGTGCATGCTGCACAAAATACCTAGTGTCAGTCGACTGTCTCAAGTGGTCAGTCGACTGACCTAGTTAATTTTGTGCAGTAAGCACAGTTTCCATATGTATATGAATTTCTATAATTTTAAAACACTTTTATAATTTAAATATATGCTTATATATGTATAATATATTTAGTAAATATAATGATTAAATATATAAGCTAATGTAGACATAATCGAGGAGAGATTTTAACAATATTGACCTAAGACTTAAAAACAAAATACCATAGTTGATGCATCGGTTTTTAAAGTCTGGTCTCCTTGTCTCTTTCTGTCGTAGTAGTCGTCAAATCTGTAAGTCGTAGCGATAGCTTCGTTATGAATCAAAACCAAGTCTCAATATTGTCTCCCTTTTTGATTGATGACAACTTGTAAATAGATATTGATTTCGACTGTATATATATATATAACATAAACACTTACTCCTCCTGAATCTTTGACGCTCTATATCATGCATTCTTATTAGTAACAATAATATTTCTCCTCCTTTTTCATCGATAAAAAGGAATAAGTAATATGAAATTATAATGTGAAAGACAATATGAGATAAAAAGAAGAACAATCATCCACACATTTAACTTCCATAGTCAAGAGTGTTCAAAATAAATAAACTAGAATGGCGATTTAGTACAAGCCATACGAATTGAAAACAAATGTTTTGGATAAAAAGAAAGATAACATCCCATGCCATCGGTAGCTTACCCCTACAACTGTCACCTTCATCTCTATCATCATCACCGCTACTTGCTTCATCGTCGTCGGAAGAAGACCATGTAAAGACGGGTTGCTTACCTAGATCGCCTATAGTGGCCGTAGATGTCCCAGAAGAGCATGAGATTGCTTGCCATAATTTGATGAAAAATCCTTTGACCTTATCGAGCTTCTTATCAACTTTGATGATGTTGGATTGTAGAATTTATTGATTACGGCAAATTATATTGATGGATTCACATGGTTAAAGACCTTCATTTAGAATCATAATTTCTTCTTGTTGATAACGAGTCGATCTTTGACGAGATAGTCGTTAAGATGACTCGTCGTGTTGTTGTGGTTGGTCTTGAGCTGTTTGCCTTTGGGTCCATTCTTCAAAAGATATGATATGAGGGGGTCGGGAAACCGGTAATTTCATCAAGGCTAAAGTCTGAGCGTTCAAACATCCAACGGTAGAAACTAGTGAATCTGATTCCGGCACTTCACAAGCTTTTAGAAGATGCATAATATATTCATCGTTCTACTGTTGTTGAAGCTTAAAAATTCGTCAAGAATTAAACGGAGCTAGTTTACTTTGATGTTCCCAAAGATAGCATACAAAGCTTTAAAATTATTTTCGTAGACAAGTTCATAACTCCCAGTTCTAGGAGTTACAATTTTCATTAGAGCACGATGAATAATTCGTGCCTTTGGTCGTAAAGACATCGATTTTACTTGACGCATGTCGTCTTCTAGAAAAAAATGGCTTACAGTATTTCGAACAACCAAGTCACAATCAATAGTAGCTAATTCCACACCATCATTTTCTGTTTGTAAAATATGAGCCATGTGGTCTAGAGAGAAAAAGATGGGTTTCCCACATACGAGACTCCATACACGGTCTTATTGATTTGGAACGTCTCGGTGGCCTAAATTTAGGTTTGCTAGAACAATTTCACCATAATTTAGTTGATTTCGTGTTTTTTATCACCAATGTTAATTGACGACTCTAAACTGCTCCTTCGAGCTAACTCTTGGATGTGATATGGAGAAAAATCAAGGAATTTGACAAACAAACATTCGAAAATCCTTGAGTCTTGCATTCGTCTCCACCTCCTCATCGCGGTGTCATCAAATAGCCACCTTTGAATTTGTTCATTCGACGGAGGTTGAGATGATGAGGAAGCTTGTCCCTTTCGTTTAGGAGACAATTAATTTTAATTTTGAAGAATAAAATTTGAGTTTTGTAGAGCCCAGGGATTTTGAAAATTTGGAAATCTGAAATGGTAATGAGGAGAGAAGGTAAAGTGAAAGATAAAAGGAGTGAATTGGGTAGGTAGAAGTTAAAAAGTAACTCAGATCTACGGCTCAGTCGAGTGGCTTAGGGATTCAGTCGACTGAAGCTGAAGATAGAAATTTTTCGATCTTCTGGTCCATTCGAGTGAGGCTCTGAGACAGTCGACTGGCTATGTTATATAAAAATTTATATTGCTACGTCAGTCGACTGGCTCAGGGCTTCAGTCGACTGATGCTGAAGGTCGAAAATATTTAACCTTCTAGTCCAGTCGACTGAGGCTCTGGGACAGTCGACTGGCCATGCATATAAAAAATTTAACTTGCTGTTTTATATAATTTTAATATTTATAAAATTAGTAATGTAGATTATAGAGTTAAACGCGACATGTATTGTAGTATATTTTAATGTCATCGTATAATAAGTTGCCCATGCTAGACTACATCAGAAAAATATCAATAGCTCAGGTGGTTAAGACACTTAGACTATTCACAGCAGGTCACGGGTTCGTGTCTCAGCATGGTCAGAATTTCAAATTTTTGCAAAAAAATTTATTTTTGAGTTTTATTTTAAATTTATATTTTATTTATATATCTTTAATCGACACTATACCAGCTCACGTCGTAATTTTATAAACGTATTTTCTAATAGTGGTTTAATAAAATAACGGCTAATTGATTTTCTGATGGTATGTAGTCCAGATTTATCACATCTTTTTCTATATTATCACGTAAAAAATGATGTCTAATATCTATATGTTTAGTTCTTGAGTGGTTTACTGGATTTTTAGATAGATTTATTGCACTAGAGTTATCACAGTAAATTGTTGATTTTGATATATTGATTCCAAAATCTTAAGTGTTTGTTACATATAAATTACTTGTGTGCAAGCTAGTGCCGTAGAAATATATTCTGCTTCACAAGTTGACAAAGAGACACAGTTTTGTTTCTTACTAAACCATGATGTTAAAGATTTACCAATGAAGTGACACGTACTGCTTGTACTTTTTTTATCTGTTCGTGATCCTCCGTAATCAGCATCGCTATATTATACTAATTCGAACGACCACTCTTTCGGATAGAAAAGTTCGAAATTTGTAGTTTTAGTAAGATAGTGTAGTATACGTTTTACAACACGTAAATATGATTCTTTCGGGTCAGATTGAAATCGTGCACATAAGCATACACTCATCAGAATCTGGTCGTTGTTAAATTAAGTAGTGATCCTATCATACTACGATATAGTTTTTGGTCTACACTTTTGCCGTTTTCATCTCTATGAAGATGTGCTGTTGTGCTCATAGGTGTTGGTTTGGCAGAAGTATTTTCCATCCCAAAACGATTGATAAGATTATTATAGTATTTTTCTTAATTAATAAAAATTCCATTTGAAACTAGTTTTATTTGAAGTCCTAGAAAATATGATAATTCTCCCATATGGGACATTTGAAATTCTCTAGTCATTATTTCAGAAAATTTATTACATAATTCATTGTTAGTTGAGCCAAATATAATGTCATCGACATATATTTGAACTATTAATATATAATTTTTCGAGTGTTTTATAAATAAGATTTGATCTACTTTTCCTATTTTAAATCCAGAATTAATTATATAATTTTTTTAGTCGTTCATACCAAGCACGTGGTGCTTGTTTTAAACCATATAAAGCTTTCTTAAGTTTGTATACATGATCTGGATATTTTTCATGAATAAATAAAGGAGGTTGTTCAACATAAACATTTTCTTTAATATAGCCATTTAAAAAAGCAGTTTTAACATCCATTGATAGAGTTTAAAGTTATTAAAACATGCGTATTCCAATAAGATTCGTATTGCTTCTACTCTAGCAACTGGAGCAAACGTTTCTTCGTAGTCTATTTCTTCTTCTCGGTTGTATCCTTGTGCTACTAATCTTGCTTTGTTTCTAGTTATATTTCCTAATTCATCCGATTTATATTCATAAACCCATTTAGTTCCTACAACCGTCTGATTGGTCGGTCTGGGTACTAGTTCCCAAATTTCATTTCGTTCAAACTGATTTAATTCTTCCTGCATAGCAATAATCCAATTTTCATCGGATGATGATTCCTTAGTATTTTTAGGTTCTACAGTAGAGAGAAAAGTTACATTACCATTAAATTTAATTGATTCCTAGTTCGAACATTTGAATTTAGTTTTCCAATTATATTTTCTGTAGGATGATTTCGTAAAACTCTTCGAGGAGATCTTATTGTATTAGTAGTATTTCTGTTTTCTAAATTATTACAATGTTTTCATCTTCTCTAGAATTATAAATTATATCGTCATCATCTCTTGAATTGTTTATTATATTTGTTTTATTATTATTGAGTAAGTTATTGTTATTAATTTTATTATAAACAAGTTTAGAGTTCGCATCAAAAGATACATGGATTAATTCTTCTATAGTACTAGTTCATTTATTAAAAATTCGGTAAGCTTTGCTTCGATTTGAATATCCAAGAAATACTCCTTCGTCACATTTTGAATCAAATTTGCCAAGCTGATCTTTGGTACTTAATATGAAACATTTTGATCCAAATATTTTAAAATAAGATATGTTTGGTTTTCTACCATTAAAAATTCGTAATAATTATTTTTGTTGAGAGGTCTAATAGAAACACGATTCAAAACATAACAAGCAGTTGCAATAGCTTCTGGCCAAAATTGTTTTGGTAACGTGCTTTCATTTAGTAATGTTCTTGCACATTCTTGTAGAGTTCGATTCTTTCGTTCTACAATTCCATTTTGTTGTAGGGTTCTCGGAAAGGAAAAGTTATGAAATATTCCTTTCGTTTTACAATAGTTATAAAATTGTATATTTTCAAACTCACCTCCGTGATTAAGTCGTATATTTTTAATTTTTATACCTTTTAAATTTTGAATTTGTTTAACAAATGTTTTGAAATTCTCAAAGGTATCACTTTTATTTTTCATAAAGATAGTCCATGTATATCTAGAAAAATCATCAACTATTACAAATACGTATTTATTATGATTTATGGATTGAATTGGGTAGGACCAAATAAATCCATGTGAAGTAACTCAAGCGATTGTAATATCGAAATAGCTTTCTTAGATTTAAACGAAGATTTAGTTAATTTACCTAATTGACACGAGTCACATGTATTATTAACTTTAAAATTTATATTCGGTAATCCTTTTACAAGAATATTTTTAGAAATTTTATTTATGTTTTTGAAATTTACATGACAGAATCATTTGTACCATACTCAGGGATCATTTTCTTTAGCTATTAAACACATATCTGAGTTATGATTAAATTTCATATTCAAAACGTAATTATTTTTATCTCTATTTCCTTCGAAAATAAGATTTTGATTCTGATCAAGAATACTACATTTATTTTCAGAAAATGATATTTGAAAACCTTTATCACATAATTGACTTATACTTAACAGATTATGTTTTAAATTCTTAACTAATAAAACGTTTGTAATAAGAGGTAAATTAGATGCACCGTAAATTGCTCACATCGCCTTTGCCGATGATATATCCCTTGGAATTATCTCCAAAAGTGACATAACCTCCATTTGAGTATGTAGCATATCTTTGTTTCCTGTCATGTGTTTTGAGCAACTACTATCGAGTATCCATTTTCCTCTTTTCTTGAGTGGGGCCTGCGAAAGATAAAAGATAACGTTGGTACCCACTTTTTAATAAGGTCCTAAGAGTTAGATCTTAGGAAACCAAACCCAAGAGGGTTTAGTATCCCTTTTATAAATGTAATTTTTATTATTATGAACATCTTCTATGAATGAACTAATATACTTTTTCATTACTGACTTATTATTAGTTTTAGGTACCCATATATTTATAGTTTTAGAAACTAGTTTGGTTGAAGATGTGGGTGTTTTATCACTTTTAACTTTTAAATTACTAGATTGTGACTTTCTAACTTTCTTCTTATATCCTAAACCATTTTTATTACTAACATATTGTGAACTTCTCAATAATTCTAGATAAATTTTCTCTTCCTTTATTAAAATTTGAAACATTTTTATTGATTCCATCAAGTTTGGTCTTTAGGCTTGAATTTTCTAGTTCTTCCATTTTAATATTAGTTTTTAAAACATGTTTTTTCAGAAACAAGACTATCATTCTTTTCTTTTGAGTTTCAATTTCTTGACTCAATAATATAAGTTGAGAATTAACATTTGAAAGAGATTCTTGAGTTTTCTCAAGTTCTTCTTCCAATATTTTCTTCTCGTCTTTAAGCATATCTCTTTCGAATTCTGCCTTATTTTGATTTTCTACAGCCCCTTTATATTTTCATTTGAGACTTTTTAAAGTATCTAATAATTTAGAATTTATTTCTATCATATCATCAAAAGTAAAATCACTAACCTCATTAGCTTTAGCCATAAAACATACATTAGCTTGTTCATTATCGCTATCACTTTCACTTCTCGAAGAAGAAGATGAGGAATTTGAATCATCCCATGTGACTGAAAATGATTTTCTTTTGAATTTGTCCTTATTTTTATTTCGATATTCTCTCTTTTGATCTGGACAGTCCTTCTGCATATTCCCCTTTTTGTGACGATTAACACATTCCATGTTGATAAAGACGGTGGTTTATTGCTGTTTGAGCTTTTCTTGCCATTATTTCTATTTCCTTTTCTATATTTCAAGAATTTCATAAAGTTCTTGGCAATAAAGGCTAAGTCGTCTTTGTTTGATTCTGATTCTTCTTGTTCTGCATGAAATTCTATATTCTTTTTATCTTGAGCCTGAACTCTTTTTGCTTGCAAATTCACTTCATAAGACATTAGATTTCCTATTAACTCTTCCGGAGTTATTTTGGAAATATCGTTTGCTTCTTCAATAGCGAGAACTTTTCTTTCCCATTCTTCTTTTAAAGAGTTAAGAATTTTGGATACAATATCAAATTCTGAATATTTTTCTCCTAGTCGTACTAATGAATAATAGATATCCTGAAATCTTGAGTACATGTCATTTATAGATTCATTTTCTTTCATTCTAAAGTTTTGAAACTGACTCTTGAGCATGGATATTTTACTTTATTTGACCTTGTTAGTTCCTTCGTGCGTAATTTTGAGTGTACGCCATATTTCATATGCAGTATTTCACATGCTAACACGGTTAAACTCATTTTTATCTAAGACACAAAATAACATATTCATGGATTTTGCATTAGCTGTGGCATCTATTTCTATGTATTTGACCAAGTGGAATATTCTTCTATAGGAATAGTGTATTCTGTCTGAGTTATATTCCATGAATCAAAACTATTTGCTTGCATATATATTCTCATTCGTGTGGCCCAATAGTAATAATTCATACCATTAAAAAGTGGTGGACGTGTAGTGGGATTGTCCTTCAACGAAGCTTGTGTTAATGCTTATGTTTGTGCTAGTGTTAGTGTCCATATTAGTAGATTATCAGATAACTATGTTAAGGATATATGATGACCTTGCTCTGATACCAAATGAAAGTGTGCTATGGATCGTGTAATATGGATATATGATAATACAGAGCATAATGTTGATAATAATACTATAAATAATGCGGAATATAAAAGCAGTATAGTAAAATGACACCAGAGATTTTTATACTGGTTCGGAGCACCGTCCTACGTCCAGTCCCAGACTCCTTTTGGAGTTTCACTAAAACAACAACCCTCACTAAACCCGGAGGAACAGATCTATCCATCCCTGAGCAGCCGAATAGGGACCTGAGCAGTAGAACATGATTTCGCCTCAACAGCCGAAGAGGACTTCACTCGCCTGAGCAGCATAACAGGATATCAACAAATACAAAAATAGTTTTGACTTTTGTGTGTTCTGATAACACGGATTTGTCACTTGTAGTACACCCTTCCTATAATCTTCTCCTTAAGTATAAATATATATTTGAAGTTTATGAAGAATAGAAAGGTATAGTACTAAGTTTTCGAATATTCCCTCTTCTCTTCAGTCTTTAGAGGGCCTAGAATGGTTGGCATGTCATATTGGGGAACTTATCCGCTTTGATGAAAATACGAAGTGTAGAGATAGGCTCGGTTTTGCTAGGGCCATGATTGAGATTACCCTCTTGCGTCTTATTCCTTCTTACCTTTCTATTGCCCTTTCCATGAGTACAGTTAGTCGGGTTAATATTGAGTGCCAATGGTTCCTCCTATCTATACTTTCTACCACTCTTTTGGACATACTTCTCCTGACTGTAGCCATCGCCCTACTGTTGTTGAAGCCATCTTCCCCCTCCCTCTCCCTCCAGGATCCCACCCAGAAACCCCCTCCTTGCGTTTGGTGAGTTAAATCCACTTCTCCCTCTAAAATCCCGTCTAATCCCCATGCTACTCCCCCTGACCCTGAGGCCATTTCTAGGCTTAAATCCTATATTGTTACTTCCCCTACTCATTTTGATGATCATCTTCCTCTTCCTGCTGCTGTTGATGCTCTCCATGTTGGTGCTGAAGTGGTTTCTTTAAATGCGAACATGAGCCTTTTACTACCAACTTCTCCCTCCAAATCAAAGGTTTTTGTGGATTTGGATAATGGAATAGAGTTTGGACTAGCAGAATTGTTCCCGGCTTAATTTGTTATCTTCTGTTGTTTCTTCCTATATAATGATGATATGTAACTTTTCCTTTGTATGGGTTTGTAAGATTTAGTGTGAATTGAACCTGACAAGGCACATTTTCCCCTCACATGTTCAAAGTTTTATAATATTAAGTGGACCGTCCACCTTAAAAATCGGCTAGCTTTGCCACAAAAAAGTTTCGATTTGTTTTATGCCTTAGGGTTACGAAACCCCAAAACCCCAAAATTCCCTTAGTAAAATATAAATTCTTGGATTAGTTGGAGTCTCAAGTTTTTTATGTTAATATCAAAGAGTTTAATTTATTATTTGCAATTTAAATAATTTATGTTCTATTCCACTTCCACTTCTAATCTTTGTTGTTATGATGAGGGGTTCTTAAAAAAAATAGAAATGGTGTATAAATTATGGATTTCCTATTTGTACTTTGCACCGCCTATTTCCATAGCTTATACTAATATAAACGTTTTTTCCACTTCAAGCCAATATATGTAAAAGTTGAATAGAAAATAAATGGTTTAAATTGTAAATTTTTCTTCCATGAGATTGAGGCATTGATTCTATTATATTGATGTAAAATAAGTTTGGTATTTTGATTCTATATATATATATATATGCTTGTCTTTTTTGTTTAGCTAAGAATATCTGTATTATTTAAGTCATTGTACGGAACCGAGACTCGTTATGGAATTTTGACATTTTAACCATTAGTATAGGAAGAAAAATCTTGTAGTTGGAATATTTTTGTGCATGCTTAGGAATATTTAGCCTAAAATTTGTGTTAAGTATATATATTAATAATGTATAAATAGTAATGTATTAGTCAGTCATATAGAAAATATAGGTTAATAAATAGCATTAAACCCTATAGGAGGGAAGCTAGGATAATTATGGAAATTAATCCATAATTAAAGGTAAAATAAGGATTTTTCCTTACGGGTGAGGTATTATATATATCTGTATATGTGTGTGTACGGTAGTATATTGAAAGTGTAGAAATATGACTAAGTTATAGGGATGCGAGGTCAGTCAAAAGTACACATAAGTTTGCACAGCTAATCTGGCTACCAATAGTGTAACGACTCGGAAATTTTGACTCTGAAAATTCTAGATTGCTAGAGAAAAGAAGAAAGAGATAGAAGAAGAAAAAGAAAAAAACAAGTCACAGAATCTCACATTCGCAGCAGATAAAATATAATATTAAATAATAACGGTTATACAAAGGAAAGTTGTATCTGTTAATTTACATCAACATATCAGAGTTACAACCATTCATATATCAATTGGACGGTTAAGATTAACTTGTCCCAGAAATAAAAACATAATACTCAGTGGAATACTCCATACGTTCTTGCCATCCAACTCGCCTCCTGAGCTCCAGAACGTCCTTACCTGAAAATTTGTAATACTCGGTTTGACCCGAGCATTACATCAAAGTAAGACCCGGGTTAGGCTGGAAACAAGCGTGAGTAAACCCATGACATAAAATACTAAATTATGAAACTTATTTGCAAACCAGGGTAACTCGTACATTCTACGAGTTCTAATCTTATTTAAGTCAGTCACTTATTATAAAATGATATTTAAGAAATGTTTCTTAGTTCCAAATGGTCATGTTACTAAACCATTTCATTCCAGCCTATTTAAATTCTCATAGAAAATTTATAAAGAACTTAGTTTACAAATTGAAGTGGTTTCGGGTATTACTGATACCCGACCCCGGTCTCTTCGATTTCAAAGTCATCTCTAATCCAAGTTGTTAAGTTTTTAATCAATACAATTTATACACATTATATCATGCCCATAACGATTCAACTCAGATAGGTAACCTACATTATCACAGTTCAACCCATTCATACCACAGCACATCTCAACACCCATCAGAGACATCAACAATCCAAGTCATCTAATGTCATTCAACCATCCATAAGTAAGATTTAATAGATATATGATTCCTAATTAATTTAATTAATCCCTAATTAAATTAATTACCAGCTTTAATCACTCAGATTACCTTTAAATCCTGCTTACTTAACATTAATTAATTAATTACAACCATTAATTAAACATCCTTTAATTATCCATCTAAATTAATTATCCATAATTACTTTCATTAAGTAATTATCCCATTGGTTAATTATCCTCAATTAATTAATCTTTAATTATTAATTATGCTCTCAATGTTAATTAATCTTTAATTACTCAAACCTTAATTTATTAAAGATGAACCATTATCTGAATTACTTCCTTAATTATCGTTACAATTTAATACTTGGGATTAATAATCATTAACTTGCTAATTAACATAAGTCCTTAAGTTTAATTGATGATAATCACTTTACCTTCTTAATTTATACTTGATTACATTATAAATTTAGTTTTGGTTAAACTTAACAATTTATCTACTTAAGTTAAAACAAAATATACAACTTTAACTAATCAAATATTTAAATAATCATCATTATTTTAAGGAATTAGTTTTTAATAATTTAATCCAAAGTTGATTTTTTTTAACTTTTAAACTTGAAAATCTATAACTTATCCGAGTAAAACCCGTACAACCCCACATTTAAACCCAAGTCCATTCTTCCTTTTTTTTTCTAAAATAGGTTTACTTAAATTTTAAACCCAACTAACACACCCGATAAAACTCAAAACAACATGAGCTATAAGTACTATTTCCCGAGCCCGTACCCAAGGTTACCTCCTCTACTTCCCAAGCTCAGCAGACACGCGTCAATACCATGCATGTGTATAAATGGTCGGAGCATCTCCGACCATCGCCACAACCTCCACCAAGTCGAACTTGGCCTCTCTACTCTATAACGAACACCCGAGCTTCGAATCGAACTCGAAAACGAGATCAAGCCTAAACGAAACCCAAATCTGAAAGAACCATCACCAAAATATTTCCCGTGCTGCCACCTTCGGCCACCAGGAGCAACGATACTCCGACCATCACTTCTCTATAGCTTTACGCACTATTACCCCCCACTCCGATCATCTCCGACGCACCAAACATACGAGCACTAAAAGCCTCGACAACCAAACCCGGCCTCAAAGCCCTAATTCTCCATCGCTGGGTCACTTCGGTGATAAATAAAACACTAGACTATTTTTCGATGATCCCCACTTCGCAAGCCTCCTCCAGCCCCAACCACGACAACCCTCTCCTCTTTGATCGCCGAAAATCGACAAATAACCCAAATCTAGTCAACTTGCAATATCTCACTATTTATACACCTAAAATTCATGACTTTATTTTTAAAAATCATCATTTCAAATAATAAATCAGATTATATACTTGAATACGTGATTTATTTAAACCAAGATTTTGATATATTCATATTTTTACTGTAATTCTTCATTTTATTAAACACTATCTTCAAATCTTGCCTAGAAATATTTTTAGATCAAATACCATATCATTCCAATCAAGTTTGATTTATACATCCAGGTCTAAAAATAATCTAGGAAAAAGGTACTGAATTTTATCAAGGTTTTAAAACCCATTCAACTAGAACAGAGCCAATAATCTATAATCAAGCATGCACATCCATATATATATATATATATATTCAATTTATATTACACAATCATGCAAATCAATTTGTCCCACTTTACTTCAGATATTAATTTCACGCATCTAGATTTAAACCGGGTTTAAATCCTTTAAAATGAATTGTTTACTCATTGTTTCAGTTTAAATAGTGACTTGCTTTTCATATCCCAGTCATGTATATACATATTCACACACATATATATATATATACTTAAAATCATTTTTAAATAACGTGCACAGCTTAATTCAAACCATACTTAAAGGATCATCGCATGTTAGTTCAAGATATATCAGATTTTTCCAAGTTTTACTCACCTTATATCCTGGAAAGGGAACAGTTTTTGATGATGATCTGGAAATGCTTTTGTTTCCTAAAACTTGATTTGATAACCGATTAAATCTTGCTTTGATTTATTGAGTTGCAACTGAAACTGATCTCCAGGTTTAAAAATGTTGTTGATGTTTTGAAATGCTTTAGTTTTGGAATTTTGGAAGAGATTGTTATTTGCTTTCTCTCTGATTTTGTTTACTGGTTTTCAAAT
Source organism: Allium cepa (assembly GCA_030765085.1). Taxonomy (NCBI): domain Eukaryota; kingdom Viridiplantae; phylum Streptophyta; class Magnoliopsida; order Asparagales; family Amaryllidaceae; genus Allium; species Allium cepa. The sequence goes on along the minus strand of CM060939.1, from coordinate 25,684,390 downwards.
TTGAAAATAAAGACTGAGAGAAAGAAAAATATGAAAATGGTTTCTTCTTTTTAAAACATGTTGCTTAATTTTTATTAATTTTAAATTAAATCAATTGACACTTGTACTTTCGTTAGCCTACACATATTAATCTAAGCAAACACTTGTAATGGCATGAATTAATTTAACTACACTTGTTAAAATATGTACAAAGTCTTGATAAATTTTTTTTATATTATATTTATATTTTTATGCTTAATACTTATATTAAAGAAAGTATAAACTTTATTAAATCCTATTTCAAACTTAAGCTACTAAGCTTTTAACTTAATAAATTTTAGTCTTTTTAGTGCTTTATGTTTTATTAATTTATGTTTATATATGTATATTCACAGCTTTTACCAATTTTGATGTATACTACTTCTCATGGCATATAGATATATGCATATACACACACACTTATATACCTATATGTGTATATACTTTAGAATTTTCACTATTATAAAGTTTGGCATATATCTATTAACATAATTAAATTTATCCTAAAATTTATTATAGTTTTAAATTCATTTATAAATATATATTCAGATACTTCTAAATTATCAGAATTCCATTTATTTATCCAAATAAAATCAGTAAATTATCCAATTACCAAATGTCCCAAAAATTTGGGTTATCACAAATAGTGTGCCTTTGGGGCTAATGTAAGACATCGCCTGTAATAAGTACCTATGGTGGACATGAGGTTAGTCCCAATTCAGTAGGGTAAGCCTATCCAGCTAATCAGCTACTAGAATCTATTAATAGTTAGACTAATATGAGATATAATAGTTTTGGTTACGAGTCATAAGACGGATATCCCAGTACGTTTCTGCTTATAGGTTGGAGGTATTAAGTGGTGGTTGAAAGGTCCACCACCTTCTCGCTTAAAAAGTATTAAATGGCAGTATTATCTTTTAGATGTGGTACTGTGAAATCTCTATAGGGTTCTGCTTTTGGGTTGACTTATTAAGTGGTTATTGTGAGCTCTGTATCTTTCCTACAAAGAAAAATTAAGTGCCCTGATGGGATTTCTTACGATGTCGGTTAGGTAATGCTAGGGAGGAGTCTGCCTTCGGCCTAGGTATTGAATTAAAGGGATCTGCCTGGTGTATGGGTACTAAACGATTAGAGTCTGCTTACTTCCCATTAAAGAGATGTTACGTGGCTTGGGTGCTTTTTCTCTCATCTTGAAGGCAATATTATTAACCAAGATAGGTTATTAGACCCCGTAGTTGCATTGCACATGTGTTAGAGTTATAAAGTTGGATTGAAAGGGCCTTTGCCTATAGTTGAGGTACATTATGGAGCTGGATTGGAAGAGCCTTTGGCTTATGGTTGGAGGTAAACTCAATAGGTTAAGTATAGGATGCGTAAGACAATACTTATTTAAATGACACAGCCCAACTATTATTATCATAGGACTTGAGATTTTCATGCATTGGGCATTATTGTTCTAACTCCCTCCTCATTACAACCCACGTGTTTGATGGAAATGACGATGAAGATGATGTCGCCGATGGTGAAGATTTGTGTGGCAGTTTAGTTATTTATCTATGTTTTTTGATGTATTCATATGTACTTAGATTTCAGACATGTTGATATTTATTTTGAGATATTGTATTACGGATATTTTAGGATAGTATGTTTTTGAGATTTGGTTGTTATGAAATGGGTACTTATTTTTGTTATTACATTTTATTCCTTCTATTGTGAGATTTTGAAAACATAGATAGATAGCTCGGTATATTGTTCATTATATTAATGTTACCAACGTACAACTAGCTTTGGAATAGACCTAAAACTCCATGGGCTTTTAATGGATTGAAAATTAGGCCCGTTCTAAAGAGGATTGTTACATTTAGTTTCAGAACTTAGGTTGCTCATTCATAGGGGATAGGTATATGCGAGAGCCCGTATTTGTCTTTTTGAAAACACTATTATAAATATACATGTACGAACATACGCAAACACTCTAGACAAACTTTTGATTCATTTAGTATTACTATAATAGAGAGCTAAAATTGATCCAAAATTTTGAACATACATATATTTAATAATGGGTGAGAATAGCATCTCTGAAATTGAAAACCACCCCGCTCAAGAGATACCCCACCATTCCGGGTATGCCAACATGGTTCCAACAATATCTACGGTTAGTGGGGAAAGTTCCCATTCCTTAACAAGATGCACCAACAACGCCAATTGCTTAGCCTATTAAAGAAGCACACCACCCACTAGACTTTCCAAAGATGTGTAAAGGTTTTCAGAATATGGAAGGATGAGTATTTTCGAGCGTGGAAGATTTTTTAGCAACAGATGCTTAGATTAATGACTGTGAATATATATACCGAGAGCTAGGATAGGAAAATCGAACCAAGGGAAGGATGGCTGCATGGCATCTAAAGGGAGAGGTGCTAGATTGGTGGACTATAGTCGTTCAAGAGAATGTAGAGGATGAATTACTTGTGTTGAATTCAGATCCCGCTTTGAGTCAAGGTTCATATCCAAAACTGAAGTAAGTTTGCAATTGGAGAAGTTTAACCAGCTAAGGCATGGAGACTGTACGATGAAGGAGTATATCGATAAGTTTATGGAATTAGAAAAGTTTGGGATAAGCCTGATTGACAACCCTACAAAGAAGGCAATGAAGTTTTTAAAAGGCCTAAATTCTCAACTTAGGGAACAACTTTTCATGCAAGTTCCCATAGGCACCACATATAAGACGATGGTTGAAATGACCCTGCTTCGAATGGTTGGCTTAGAAGAAAAGGAGAAGGTAAGACATGCACAAAGTCAAGGGGGAGCAAAGAAAAGATATTCTGGGAGATATGAAAGCTATGGAAAAGATCAAGAAAATTGGTGTGACATGTTGTAGATGTCAGAAGAAGGGGCACATTGCTAAAGACTGCAAAGTGAGTTTGATGAGGGAAGTGTTTAAGAGGAGGTGCTATCACTGCTATAAAGAAGGACACTACAAGAACTGGTTCCCAAAGCTAGCAAGGGGGGACAAAGTGGAAAAGCTTATGCCACTGAGGCTGCACCTATTTCAAGCAGATCTCCCCTATGGACAAAAGGAAAGTTGTGATGGAAGGTACAACTATTATTTTCGAAAATATTGTTTGTACCTTATTTGATTTTGGAGTATCACGGTCATTCATAGCTAAGAATATAGTTAACTCTTTAGGACTAAAAACCCAATTGCTCACCAACACTATAGTTGTGTTGAATTATGTTGAGGGGTCGACACATCTTTTTATTGGTTGCAATGACGTAGTGGTGGATATATGTAATGTAGATTTTATATGTAACGCGTATGTTCTAGGTTTTTAGGGGTATGGACTTCTCCTAGGGGTGGATTGGTTATCTTACTATGGGGCTATCTATGATAGAAGTAATGTTTGGTTAGGAAGTTATAGGGGTGAGATACTGATATTCGTTGTGTACCCCAGAACTCGGTCGAGTTAAGCTATTTATATTCCCTTAGCCTACCGCAAGATGAGCTCTCATCTATGCCGTAGTCGAAGACTTTCTAGACGTTTTTGAAGAAGACTCTGGTCTCCCACGCTAAAGGGATATCGAGTTTATGATGCACTGGTAGTCTAAGAATTTCCAGATGTTTTCTAGACTTTCTAAAGGTTAGACCTATCGCTTTACTGTTGAGGCATATGGCCCTCAAAGAAACGCTTAAGCTGGATAAGCAGATTTTAGAGTTTTTGCAGTAGGGATTTGCTCGTCATAGTACTTCAGAATAGGGAGCCCAAGTTGCCTTCACCACTAAGGTAGACCGCTCTTGAGGGCTATATGTCGACTATAGAGAGCTTAACAAGCTATCCAAGAACAATAGGTATCCCTTACCTAGGATAGATAACTTATTTGGCCAACTTATTGGAGCCAAAAAAAATTCTCAACTGAACTTGGCCACACTATTCCACCAAGTGATAATAGCCGAGGATAACAAGAAAAAGACTGCTTTTTGCACTCCAAACATATTTTATGAATGGGAGGTAATGCCTTTCTGGTGACGAATGCCCCTGCATGTTCAGTAGATTTGATGAGCGGAGTCTTTAGGGGGTAGTGAATAAGTTTGTCGTGATATTTGTGGATGATATCTTAGTATTCTCTAAATTTGAAGGTGAGCATGAAAATCACATAAGGAAGGTACTAGAGACCTAAGAAGACACCAATTAAAAGCCAAATTCCTGAAGTATTATTTTTGGAGGAAAGAGGTAAGATTTCTCGATTATATTGTTTTCAAGAAGGGATTGTTAGTTGATCCTACATAGGTAGAAGCTATTTAAGACTAGAAGATTTCAATGATCGCCATGGAAGTTGGGTATTTCCTTAGGTTAATGGGTTGCTATAAGAAGTTCATCAAGGATTTTGCAAAGGTAACAGTCTCATTGACTCAAATAACTAAGAAAAACTTAGTCTTTACATGGAATGAAAAATGCACGGAAGTTTTGGATATGTTGAAGGAACTATTGACTAGTGTAACAATGCTAACTATTTCGGATGAGTTGAATCTTTTCACGATTTATACCAACACGTGCAATACAAGATTAGGAGCTATTGTTATGCAAGAAGGCAAAGTGATAGCCTATGCAAGCAGACAATTGAAGGACCGTGAGAAGAGGTATCTCACTCATTACTTGGAGTTAGCAGCTATCGTGTTGCTTTGAAGATGTTAAGGCACTGTCTTTTGGAAGATAGATTTGAGTTATTTACCGAACACAAATCTCTTAAATGCTTATTCTCCCAAAAAATATTTGAACCTTAGACAATAGTGCTGGATGGAGTTTATAGCATCATACGACTTTGAGATTCGATATACCCTCAGAAAATGGAATGTTGTTGCTGACGCCCTTAACCAAAGGCATGCTACTCTTTATGTTATAAATGAGTAGAGACGGTTGGAGTTCCTCTAAGATTTCAATTTCCATCCTCCATTATAGTTCACTTCGAGTTATCTTGTGGCTATGGAAGCAAGACTAGCATTAGTGGACCATGTTGGCCAAGAGCAGAAGAGAGATGTGGCAATAGTTGAAATTTTAGGCAACTTGGATAAGGGAGAGAATTTCCTCAATATCCGCAAATATTCGAGCGACGAAAAGGGGTGGCTAAGGAGAGTTGGATGACTATGTATTCCAGTAACAGAGGATGTTTTGGAGGAAGTCGTGGTTGAGTGTCACTGTTCTAAGATGACTAATCATCTTCATGGGAATACGATGTATAGGGATATGAATTGGATTTCATATTTGCTGGGAATGAAGAGGCGAGTAGTGGAATACATCACTAAATGTTTGACTTGCTAAAGGATAAAGCCGGAATAAGGAAAATCTTGGAGTTCTGCTATTGCCGTTAGAAGTACCGACTTCCAAATGGAAGCATATATCGATGGACTTTATAGACGGGTTTTGTAGAAGTCAACGAGGCAATGAAGCTGCATGGGTTATAATGGATAGCCTCACTAAGAGTTCCTACTTCATTCACATGAGTAATGGGATAGCAGCATCTCTAGCTTAAGTTTATATCAAAAGCGTTCTAAGATTGCATGGAGTTCTATTTACCATTGTAAGTGATAGAGACCCCTTATTTACTACCGAATTTGTGAGAAGATTGCAATCAGCCTTAGGAACGATATTGAGTCTTAGCACCGCATACTGCCTACGACCGATGGATAGTCAAAAAGGGTGAACATAATAGTGTAGGATTTATTAAATGCTTGCATCATAGATTTTGAAGGACATTGGAAGCAGCATATACCCTTAGTAGAATTCACGTACAATAATAGTTATCAGGCTATGATTAGTATCTTACCCTTTTGAACCCTTGTATAGGAGGTCGATCAAGTCACCTAATTATTGGTAGGAAAATACCGAAAAAATTCTACTCAGACCAGATTTAATTTGCGAGACTACATATAAGGTAGAGATGATTAGATAGAGAATGAAGAAAGCTTTGAACCGATAGAAGTCTTATGCTGATAGGCGTAGAAAAGTGTTGGATCTTTCAGTTGAAGACAGTCAAGGTTTCCCATTTTTGAAAGGTCATGAGGTTTGGGATATCGGGAAGTTGGTGGTAAAATTTGTTAGGCCTTTCCTGATTTAGGAATGGGTAGGGAAAATTGCATATCTTTTAGAGCTATCGAATAAGTTGGTTGGAGTCCATAATGTCTTCCATGCATTGCAGTTGAAGAAATGTATGCACAACATCGCCATTATAGTAGAGTCTGATTCATTAGCAGATGTAGAGATGGAGCCGATAGCACCATGTGCCACCACACATATAGTGGAGTATGGAGTAAGGAAGCTTCGTAAAAAAGAAATTAGGCTGGTCCGAGTGCAATTGGAAGATAATCCAATAGAAAGCACATAGGAGACTGAAGAGAAGACAAAGGCTTCTTATCCTGAATTTTTCTCTAGTAAACTTTCTCTCTCCAAAATTTAGTATCGTATAGGTTTTGATTGCATCATGGTTGCTAGATTAAATGGTAGGGGATGGTTGTCACACTTTTATAGTTATATTTGCACTCATATAAAATCTTATGCATATTTAGGATGCTTGCAAACATACCTATATGTTACGATTTTTCATTCATCCTAGGATTAAGCTCGCCAATAGTATGTTGCATACTAATCACATAACATTTTTGATTGGATAGATGGTTGTGTAGACAACTTAGTTATATAACATAGTTGTAGAGTGCACGTTAAAATATTTGTGCTTTAGGGATTTCGGGGACGAAATCCATTTTAAAGGAAAAGAATGTTACACCCCATAAAAATTAATAAGAAACTAAACAATTAATAGTAAGGCTAAAAATGAAAATTTTGCAAATATCAGAATATGGCCACGAAAATTATACCATTACGTTTGTGGTGATTTTCTGATTGACTTTCACATATAAAGTTTCGCCATCGAAGTACAAACGAAAAATTTATTAATATTTGAAGTTTTTGAATTTAAAATAATTCAAACAAATTTGAATTTAAAATTAACTAATGCCAGCTCTAAAAAATTAAGAATGGTAATAAATATTTTAACGTTGAGGGAAACTTAACATTAATAGAAAATGTTACCGTGAGTTAGTAAAATGGGAAAGAAATTAGAAGATAAAGGCATGGAATAATATAAGGCAAACGGCAGGACTCCGGTCGACCACTTATACAGGACCATTCAGCCACTGGTGGTCGACCGCTTAGGGGAGGCCTATTGATCGGTTGATGAATGTCGGGTAGGGTTTGTTTTGCAAGAATGATGCAGGTTTTATTATTTTAAGCCAGTTTAAATTCTACGATCCAGCCGCATCATAACCACTATAAATAAGAGGCTAGCCCTTTACTTTAATTCACAACAAAATAGGAAAGCTAGCGAAAATCTATCAGTCCTCTTTGTCAATTCTTCGTTAGATTCAAGATTCAACTTTTAGGGAAGGAATCAATCAGATTTAAAAGTATAAGTTTTAGATATATATATATATATATATATAAACATATACATATATATATATATATATATATGAGTGTGCATGTGTGTAGTTAACCTAAAAATTTTGAAAGTTCCAGTACGCATAAAAGTAAAAGAAAATGCATAAAACAGATAAGAACACAAAAAATGTTTTTACAGTGGTTCGGTGTAATCTTCGACCTACATCCACTTTAATCTTTTTATTAGTTATTGTTCTCTCTCCGGATTACAACTAGTTTTCTAGATCTAACCACAACCTAGTGGATATCAGATTTACAATAAAGTTTCTAGTGTGTTTGAGAGTCACTAGTACTAAGGATCTGCTAATACAAATCCTAGAACAGCAAATAGTTGTTTGCTATGCGACTCTAATGGAGGAGAGATTAGAGCTAAAGAAGTAGAAGAGTCTTCACAGTTTTAGAATCAAAATCCTATTTTGGTTTCTCTATTTTTTTTATAGGGGTAGCAGTCATATGGGACCAGAAGGAGAGTTGGAGCAGGGTCCAAATAAAGGCCTGAAGGTGTATCGAATGTCACACCTACTACCGAGTTGACATGACATGTCAGTACCCACTTCTTATGTTTGTACTGATAAGTGTAGTTAACTCCAATTACCTTGAGCTCTTTTGTGTTCCCATTCCTACTCCATTTTGAGGTGTTCCATATCGTTTCCATAGGTGGTTGATTGATATCGGTGATAGTTCCTTCATCACTCGGTTTATTCTGCTATTCTAGCTACTAACTCTTCAACTCTTATGACTGGCTGTTTGAAACTCTCGGAAATATCTTAAACAAGTATAGAAAAGGTAGAGCATGACTTCTATAAATTTTGAGTGAAAAACATGGAGCCTGGAGAAGTCACCACTGACATGAGAGATCAGTACCGACCTTTATGGTTGGCTCCATTTTGGCCTAGTTTTCTCTGGGACTAAGAGTGCTTGCTAATTTTCAAGCTGTTTCATCCATGTTTGAATCTATTAAGTCCAGTTAAAATCTGCTTTGTTAAAAAGCAAGTTAACACACACACACACACACACACACATATATATATATGTTTTTCATTTCTATTCTACCATAATCTATGAATTCTAAATCTAATTTATATACAATTGAATTGTTGTATATTGCAACAACAGATAATTGAAGGAGGAATCAGGCGAAGGTGTGAAATCGAAGAAAGCTATTTATGAGTGCAAAATTTAGTTTTTCACATTTTAGTAATCTGTATAGTAAAAATTTGTGTTTGTTTATGCCTTGGGGAATTTTTTATCAAAAACTCTAAATCCCGAAATTCCCCTAATAAAATGTTAGTTCTTGGATCAGTTAGAGTCTCAATTGTTTTATATTAATATATAGAGTTTACTTTGTTGTTTCCAATTTGAATAAATTATAATCTATTCCACATACACTTCTAATCTCTATTTTCGTGATGAAGAGCTTACTTTCTTAATTTATACAAATATGAATCCCTTTTTTCACTTCAAGCCTGTATATGTAAAAATTGAACAGAATATAAAGGATTTAAATTATAAAGTTTTGTTCCTTTAAATAGAGGCGTTGATTCCATTGTATTAATGTAAAATAAGTTTGGTATTTTGATGCTATTTTTTCGAATATATATAAATATGTAGATATATATACACATACATACACATTTGTGTGCGTATGCAAGTCTATTTTGTTTAGCTATAAATATATTAATAATGTATAAATAGTAATGTATCGGTCATATCATATAGAATAAATAGGTTTATAAATAGAATTAAACACTATTGAAAGGAAGTTAGGATAATTATGGAAAGTAATCCATAATTAAAGGCAAAATAAGAAATTTTCCTTACATGACCTAATGCGAAAAATGCGGCTAAGGTATTAAACACACACACACACACACACACACATATATATACATATATGCAAACATACTTACATACATATACATACAGACATACATACATAAATACATACATACGTATATTTGAAAATGGGTTCTTTATAAATTATGAAAAGAACACTAAGACAACCGCCTCCTTAAAAAACCTTGCCAGGGTAGCAAGGAAAAAGAGCTCGACGAATCTTATACATTTCAACCAAATAAAAGAAGAAGAAAAATCAAACAAATACCATCGGTCTAGCCCATATAACTCATACACTAAAAACTTAAGCACCCGACTATCTTGGGTCATAAATGATATGCCAGCTTCGAGCTAAGTCCATGTCTTCAAGCTTGGTTTCATCTCCACATCCGAAAAATTAAGCAGTACTATCAGTATCTATTATCTTCCATTTCTGATCAACTAATAGGTGCATTCGTTCAAATAATCTCCTGTTCCCCTTGGGTCGGATATAGTGGATTAAAGTACTATATCCAACAAAAGTGATGCTCTCCCGAATGCCTTTTTGGTGAAAACGATGAATGTGCTCCGCGATCTCCTTAGGTAAAGTCAGATGTTGAAATGGAGGGAGAATGAGTCGGTCTCGGAAGCGATTCCAAACATAAGTACTAATTTCACAACCAAAATATAGATGTTCATGACTTTCTTCTTCCTTATTGCTGGGAAAAACACACTTTATTATCAAGCAGACCCCATGATTTAAGACAGTCTTTTTTATGATGTCAATTCATACATGCCTTGTAAGCTCTCATGCAAAATCTCTTAGCTGTAATATGATGGCAAACAATTTTATACTAGCTTTGTGTAGGATGATGAAGTAAAATACTATCCTAGACTGTTTTAAATCGAAAAGTAGTCACTCCTCTAATTTTCCAGTAATCAGCAATACACTCATTATCCACCAACAAATGACTAATCTCACTATGCAGCTCTCGAGTAGATGATAATAGTTGGGGCTACAAAAAACCTACTGACATTATATCGTTGACCATCAAATTTATTTCAGAACTCAAGTTAATTCTATTCCACCCTTGGAAATCAACCATAAACTTATGTGTGTGTGTGTGTGTGTGTGTACGTGTGTAGTATATTCGAAGAGGTAAAATATGACTAAGTTATATGGATGCGGATCGGTACAAAATACACAGAATTCTGCCCCTAATTTAGGCACCAGCAGTGTGACTTTAGTACTGAAGTGAGACATCGCATATAATAAGTACCCACAATGGATGCTAGTTAATCCTAATTCTGTAGAGTAAGCCTACCTAGCTAATCTAGCTACCACCATGCATCAACAGCCAGGCTAATATGAGACGTTATTGTATATGTTACGAGTCATAAGACAGATATCCCACTACAGACCTGCTTCTAGGTTGGAGGTATTAAGTTGTTGTAGGGTCCACCTCCTTCCTCCCTAGAAGTATTAAATGGTCAGGATTATCTTTCAGGTGTGACAGTGGGAAATCTCTGAAGGTGATCCGCTTCGGAGTTGAGGTATTAAATGATTACTATATGGTCTGTCTCTTTCACATAAAAGAAGTATTTAGTGGACTTATGATGTCAGGTAGAGAGTACCGATGAGTAGTCTATTCTAGGTCTAGTTATTAAATGATGGTATTCAGCTTAGGGTATAGGTATTAAATAATTAGAGTCTACCTACTTCCCATTAAAGAGGATAAGGTGCTTTCTCTCGCTTTTTTATGGCATGATTGATCAAGATAGGCCATTAGATCCTGTAGTTGTGTTGCACCCACATTAGAGTTATAAAGTTGGAGAGGAAAGGGCACTTGGCCTACAGTTAGAGGTATATTATGGAGCTGGATTGGAAGAGTCTTTGGCTTATAGTAGGAGGTGTACTCGATAGGTTATGTATAGGAAGCGTAAGACATAATATTTATCTAAATGATAAGCCCAACATCGATTATGGTAAGATTTGAGATTTTCATTCATCAGACATTGTTATTCTAACTCCCTCCTTACAACCCAAAAGTTAGGGGAAATGAAGCTGATGAAGAAGATGACAGCGGTGGTGATGATTGTGGCGATTTAGTTATTTATTTATGTTTTTGATGTATTCAGATGTACCTATATTTCAGATATGTTGATTTTCTATTTTGGAGATATTGCATTGTGGAAATTTTGGGATGATGTGTTTTTGAGATTTGGTTTTTATGAAAAGTGTACTTATTTTTATTTTATATTTTATTCATTTCGCTATGAGATTTTGAAAGCATGGATATATAGCTCTGTATATTAATCATTATATCAATTTTATCAACCAACAACTGGCTTTGGAATGGACCTAACATTCGATTGGCTTTTATTGGGTCGAAAATTAGGCCTATTCCGGAGAGTGTTGTTACAATCATAATTAAGTATCCAATATTTAATTATAATCGCCCATCAAAGTAACATTCACTTTATTAATCCAAATATCAATTGAGCAATTAAATTATATTTCAAATTAAATTAATTATTTTTTGTTTGCTGCAACATTTCCATAATTAGATCACATCAAACTATGAGATGTAACAAATAGCTACGATGGAGGTTGTTGTTGATGAAGTGAGTTACGATGTTTCATGCATTTCTCTTGTTAGGGTAATTATTAAGCTTAGATTGGTAGTTTTTCCTACATAAAAGCACCTTGGAATATAGGGGGTAAATTATACTAAGTGATAATTTTGGAGAATTGTTAAAAGGACTCCAATTATAGATAAGGTAGGGAAACTTTTTTAATATTCGTAGCTATGAGGTGTAACATAAAAATTTCCACCTCATAAAAAATCTAAAATAACTCCGTTATTATCCTTTTTATGCAATTTTTTGTGGACCCCACCATTTTATGATACTCTTTTCGACTAAACCTCTCCGTAATTAGTTTTAAGTGGACTATAATAGTTTTCTTTTCATTTTTGATTGGGATTGCCAAACTTACTTTGAATGAGGGTAAAACTATAAATTGTTTGATTTGGTTTGATTGTTGTGTCACTTTCGTAGTAATTTTATTTTAGGGTTTAATTCCTCTAAAATTATGTCCTCTCTTCCAAAACTGAATATAATTAACAATGCCTTAATTTTGTAAATATGTAAGAGGTCAAAAGACTTTTTTTTAAGCTTTCGTATTTGGGTAAGTGTGCTAACAATGACATATAAACGATTCTACTTTAGTATTTTCTCTACAAACTAGTTATTGATATAATAAATGCAATAGCTATTATATTAATACATAGGGTCGGTCTTAGGGGTAGTCCTATGAGGTAACCAAACTAGGAAAATCTCCTCAGTCGAGGTTGAACAACCATCATTGAAGAAGAAGCAAATACGCTGAATAGTATCAGTAAATTAAATAAATTATTGTAGGAAACTTAAATAAAAGTAGCTTTAACATGGTTGGTTATGTGGAAATCTCAATGAAGAGGTATTGGGTTCAATCATGGACTATGATAAGATTAATTTTATTACTCTTCCATTTATTTGTCTTATTTAAGGAATAATTTTAATTTTCCTATGGCAATACCTATCTCATGATCGGACTTATAAGTATGAGCTCAGCATTTTTGTTAGTACCATAAATAGGCACAAACACTCGATAGATTTTAGAACAGAAGTAAACAAAAAAAATTAAATGGAAAATGAGTAAAAACGAGACACAAAACATTTATAGTGGTTCAAGCAACTAGTGCCTACATCCACTTAGAGTTTCTACTGTTTTTTTATTGTTGTTTTGCAAGTATTGTTCTTTTGGATCGGTGGGAATCCATGGGGTTACAAGAGAATTATGGATAATTTTCAAATAAGTAAAAAATATCCCCCAAATTGATCCTCTGGCCTCCTATTTATAGTTGTAAGCTACTGTGAAATGCTCCTCTACAATTTCCATCATGATACCCACATCCTAGCAGCAGTTGAACTCGAAGAAACGTGATCATGTCAACAGTGTGATGGATCGGTATCGATCTATGATCTAAGACCTTCCCATGGATCAATTTCGATGCTTTTTGTTGCTTCATGATTTCCATCTTGTTTGCTTTGTTAGGAGCTTGTTTTGAGCCAATGGGATGGATGGTGGAGGAATAGGGTTGCTGATTTCTGATTCTCGAGTCGTTCAATAGCACACTACATGCGTCCAATACAATAGAGCATGAAATAGGTTACATCGATTGAGCTCTATGATCTTGGTGGAGGAATAGGTTACATCGATTGACCAACCAATGGATCGCTACTGATACATATGGATGGATCAGCAGCGATCCATCACTTACATCAATTTTTCTTTGGCACTTTTGGGATGGCCCTTATTGCACTCTATGATCTTGGTTGTACTTGATTTCTGGACTCTATGGCTATCTCTCTAGGCTTTCTACCTTGATAGCTTTCAAGTTTAATTCATTAAGTCCATCCAAATACAACTCAAAAGGCTGGATAACACATGCCCCTAAAGTACATCTTGTTTCGAACATAATGTGCATTAAATCAAGACAAGTCGAGATTGCCATAACGTACCCCAATCCACGCGTCCAACGGTTGTTATCCATCCTTTAGACCATTTAAATGAAGTATTATGTCTCTAGCTATTCATTGCGACACTTTACCAGCATCTATCATTATAAAACTGGAGCGTTCTCTTATGACTTGTCACTCTGGGTTTGGTGTTTCTAAGCAAGTTCCTATACTGGAGTTTTCAGGTACAAATCTGCTTTCCTTCAACTCCAGTTATTAAATGTTGAGCATGTACATGCACACGTGCTTCGATTTTCCATGCACATTCTTGTGGAGTTCCATGCGTATATGCACATACACATGCATGCACATTCATCATTTCCCTTTTTATGGTTTGGTACTGATATATTGGCATGGTTTGGTACTCGATTGAGCTCTCATCTGCCATTAAAGTGCTTGCCGAAGCCTGAACTTCCACCATCGCTTGACCTTTGAACTCTCGAATAACCACCGCCTCCAACCCTCACTCGAACTTGCCGTCGAACAACCACTGGGATTGGACCCGAACTACCTTGATATCGAACAAATTCTTAGATCCAAATCCCAAGATTTAAACTAACCTCCTTCGAGCTTCGACACTCTTTGGTTGGCAACGACATTAGTGGTGAGGATGGATGATCCACACGTGGATGGTTATGCTAGGGATCAAGAAAGATAGTGGAAAACTTTGCTAAGATCCATCCTGAGGATGGATCAGTACCAATCCAACACTTGGTGGATTTTTTGCCCTAAATCAACATTAGAACTTTGAAATGTCGAGCGACATCCAAGATTTTGCCAAACAATATCTCCCGAGTTCTAGCATATATTGAGTGCACGGATGATGACATGAAGCCTTTTGGGATGGTCAACGATGATGGTCACTTCGAACAACATCTAGATTTCAAACGAGCTGTTACCCAATATCAGAAATCAACATTGTACAACACTATATCTTGTATCACACCATATTGTGCTTTTGTTGTAGCATGGGGGCAGCCTTTTAATCTTTTTGATATAACTTGTATTTTGAGATTTTAATCGCCATGGGTTATAGACGATCCGAGAGTTTCTTCGCTCTAGCTACATGACCATCCAAATACACCGAATCAGATATTGAGTCAAGTTCGACCGTAGCTCCTTCTGCACATCACACTTTGGCACCGCCTGTACCATAGCCTATAAATCAACAAGCTAAACAAATTCACAAAAAGATCCCTCTTAAGCCCGTAAAAGGTCTCGAAGCTAAAGGCACTCCAATTACTGTCGAGGATGCCAAAATATTGAATGATCCTACATATTCGTTGCTTCAAAAATTACAGAGAGGTCACTTTGAAGAATTTGCGAACAGCACGACATCCACAAGAAGACGTGTTGGTTCCCATACGCCACCAATGAGCACATCACCCTACAACTGTGTATACCGCATGCAACCGATATATGTTTTTGGCAGGGTATGTTACACCATTTAATCTATTTATTCGATGGATTCTGCATTTCATGAGGATGGCTCCAGCTCGGTTGCATTCCAATATTTACGCTTTTCTACACAGTGTGTTCA
This sequence comes from Allium cepa, assembly GCA_030765085.1. Taxonomy (NCBI): domain Eukaryota; kingdom Viridiplantae; phylum Streptophyta; class Magnoliopsida; order Asparagales; family Amaryllidaceae; genus Allium; species Allium cepa. Next base: position 25,668,964 of record CM060939.1, on the reverse strand, counting down.
TTATCTTTGCTCGTCATTTGAATCATGTTCCAAGCGATGAAGCAATTCACTATCTTTATAGTTTTAAGCGTTGTAAGGGAAATCCTTCCCTTGGATTTTTGGAACTACCCAGAGGGTGCGTAATAGTGACTGGCACCTGGAATATGCTAAGTTATTTTAAAGATGAATTCTCTTTGTATGATGCCTACTTGGATTTGCTCTGCAATTGTTATCCAGACATAAGTTTTTTGCTATCATTCTTTACATCTGAGATCACTTAACAACTTCATTTGCTCAGATTGTTTTTCTTTGATATTTAAGACATGGCGAAAAAGCACAATGGTGTGGCTTTAGCAGAAACTCTTAGGCTACTTCACGAAATCCCAAAGGCGGAAGGATGGAAAGGACGTTGCTTACTAACGAAAATCTCTGGGCATATAATTGTTAGATGCAGCTGTGCAGAGAGGGGTCAAAGACGGGGTCGAGCCCCTTATCATTAATTACGACGCTAATTTTATAAAATTAAGAGATTTAGAGTCGCTTGGCAAATATTATCTATGTGCTCTAACCTAGGCATAGTAGCAGATCATTCAAGAGGAACAATAGGCTATTAAAGGAGGTGAGGTGAGCATGGCGGAGTTAGAGCATAAGATTCTAAACCTGGATGCGACTGAACCACTCGGAGAAGACGAGACTTATTTTTCATCTTAAGTTGGCTTCCATGGTCTAAAAGGACCAAGGTGAATGCTTCGGAACTATCCCTCAAGATCCCACTATGAGTCTAACCTCTGGACTCCCAGATGTTTCCATTTCATCTTGGATCCTCCATACAACCTAGATGCTCCAAAGATTCTAAAGGCAAGCATGTTATCTCCCATTCTGAAAGGGAATTCAAAAGGCACTCCTACTCATGCATAGCTTCAGTCTAGCGGAGGTGTCTCATTAACCTCCTCCATATTTGAGAGAGCTCACATGTCACCAGTCGATGTTGCTAATCTCTCTTTTCATCTTTGTCAAATTTCAGGTGAGCCCACGATTACTAGCCTCCCAAAGGAAGGCTCTTATCTAGGATAACAAGCAAAAACGATTGATTCAACGATCTTAATTGTTTCTAGGACAACTTTGAGCATCCTAGTTGGTGATACTCCAAGCCTGAGCATGCAAATAATTCATGCTTTGGAAGTGGAAATGATCGCTGATCTCCCTGGAGTCCAGTTTAAGGAGCATGTTGTTTTAACTGGGTCTTCTAAGCTTTTTTAAGGCTTACCATGCAGGAGATGCTATAAAACCGTTCTAGCAGCTAGTTACATCAAACAAGTTCGATTTGACTTCTTCCTTCTTCCTTTATCCATTGCTTTGTCTTGTGAGACCACTTTTTCTCTGGTCTCCTTACCTATGCTCGGAAGTGCTAAAAGTGTGCCTGCCGTTTCATCGCATATCACACCTTCAGAAGGCAAAGGAAGCGATGGGAGAAGTAGGAAGAAACCTAACGATCCCGCAGGTCCATCCTCTGGAGATAGGAAGAAGCCAAAGAAACAAAAGCATAAAATGTAAATGTATGCTCGCGTTTGTATACTACAGCAGGAACTTGCCTTTTGTTTCAATCCAGCTTTTTAAGGGTTTAGCCCCTGGTTTTTATTTTTTGGTTAGTGCAAATAACATATTTTTTCGAAATTTTCTTAATGTGAATAATAAATACTTTTATCCTGTTCAATTCTTGTGTGAATTTATTTAAGTTATGAGGAATGCACTTGTCATTACGGTCCTGCTTTCTCATCATCATTATTGAACTATGTTATTAGTCCATTTTTTTGTTTAGGCAAGTAAAGGACGATCATCAGGGTGTCTACACTACACCATATTGGTAGTTTTGTAATAACCCAATACGGAAGAATCACAGCGGTTCTTTGCCGTTGCTGAATAGCAGTGGCTTGGAGCCGTTAAAAAATCATTAAGAATGGCTAAAGGTCGTTCGACTTTTGCAATGGCTCAAAGTCATTGTGGATTTTTGTTAATTTTTTTCATTCGTTGGACTACATAACCCCCCACTCCTTAAACAGACGTACGCCCCATTCGTTTACTTTCCATATAGCCATAGTTTCCCTAATCACCCCCTCCCCATTTCCCCGCATTTTCCCTAGTCACCGCCCTCCCTTTCATTTATCGATATTATACAGCACGTCCTCGGATGTCCGAGAAATCGAGAGTAGGAAGGATTTAGTCGCGTCCTTAGGAGGTCAAAGCTTGTAATAGCCAAAAATCGAGAGGAGGAGGTTCTTTCTTATTTGTTGAAGGCAATTCTTTTGTTACAACAATATTTACTATCATATTTATTGGTTGTAAGAGTTATTCTTAAGAATTTGGCACTGTAACAGTAAGTTATATCAATCCAATACCTATTTGGTATTCGTGAATATAGATATTTAGTATTCACAAAATTATTTCGAACACAAATACGAATTCGACGCTACAAACATTTGAAAGTATACATTGGCAATCATAAACTTAGTGATTGGATGCGAACCAATTTTTGGACACTTTGCTGAACATGTCAGCACTTGGCCTTTGTAATATTTATCGCGTGAAATGCGGATGCTTGAATTTTAAGGGCTTTTGGATTTTGAACAGATAAGGAAGAAAAGGAACAATAAATAAGAAAAAAATTGTTATCACTTATCTATAAATAACAATTTGTTATTTATAAAGTATATTTGTATGTGTCTGCATAAGAGCTATCTTGATACGTATTTTTATATTCTTTGCGTTCAAGAGTATGATATGATTGAATTTGGAAATAGAGTTTAGACCCTTCTGTATCACTTCTTTGTATTAACTAAAAGATTCATTCCACGAAATCACTTATTATTAGTTACTCTCGTCATTAATGCTGCCAATGTGAAGAACCAAAGCCTTGCTTTTTAGTAAGAATAGCACATAAGACTTCCACTGAATTTTAGAACTTTGTGTTCATTTACTTAAAAATGTAAAATTTCATCCTCAAACCTTAAAATACGCTATAACTGTAATTATTATGGTTAATTATTTTAAAATGTTTGCATATAAAATAGGGAATAAAGAGGGAAAATAATTCACAAAATTTTACTTCTATAAAAATATTGCAGTGATAAAGTTGACAATAAACATATTGGGGTAAATCTGAAACTATATAATGCTTGCATCTTCTACTATAATAACTTAAACCTTCAATACACTTAGACACATGCATATATTATAGATCAATTATTAAAATTTGTTCTAGGTATTAATATTTAGTTGTCCCTCATGCCATATCATAGCTGCTAAATGTTGTCTTCTAATACTTTGATAAATTATTTTCTTTTACAACCATGCATGTCATAAGGTTTTACTTGAGATTGCGAGAAAATACCAGAAATACTCATCGCTCAATGAAAATGCACATATGCTATATAATTATACTCAACTTATGTTGTCTGCTATTGTCAATATAACTAGTGTATTTCATGAGTAGCATGCATTAAACTCAATTACTAACCAAGTAATATGGTATCAGTTTGTTTTCTGATGCCAATTTGTGTAATCTATCAAAATCTTCTAATTGGCTCTTCAGTTTTTGAAGTAGCTAGCTAAATAAATTTTATATAGTAAGACTATATAACATAGTGCTATATATACAATATTGTATCAATTTTATTTATGTCAACAAATATCATGATTACATATTCTCTTATTGACTTATAATTATTGAAGTATTTATTCAAATTAATGTCTATTAAAAATACTATTGTAACATTAGTTGCTTGTTGCATATGCATGGATGTTTGTATTATAATCGTGTTAGGTTCATAATCATTTTAATTTCTTGGGATTTGGACGGTACAGACATAGAGTCCTGTTTAGCAATTTTCACTAATGAAATTGGCACTTCTAGTAAAAGTTTTCTATTTGATGGAAAACTTTTGCTAGTAGTGGAACATGTGAAGACCTTTGGATTTACAGATACTCAGTTGTTATTAACTTTCAAAGAATAATAAATAATCAAGAATTGTGGGAAGAGACAATGAGAATTGAGGGAACGAAAAAACCATGGGTCCCCGATTTGTTCACTCTTCCGTACACCTGCTTGATGTAAAAATATTTTTTTGATTTTTCCTCTTTGAAAATCACATGCCAAGACATTATTTTTTAAGATGGTGTTTGAAAGAGTTATTTTGAAAATAGTAAATGCATTTTTTGCAGAAACCTCGATCGTTTTACTTTCTTAAACTGAAAGTACCGAATAAAATTAACATAGAAAAGTGAAAGTCATACAATTTTTATCACTTATGTGCAAGACAATAAGCAAATCTAAGCAGCATAGTAAATAATGGTTATATTAGTGCATGTATCAATACTTTAATAATAATTCTAGGAAAGTTGATAGAAAAAGGAAACAAGCAAGTCTCAAGACCATGATAGGGAAACAAATAATAGCATGCCTCATGTTTTAGTCAGGATAATGATATTTTCTAATCAGCTACAATCAAACATTGGTACTATAGTAAGATCAATGTGTTTCTGTATAGATCAATGTGTTTCGGTATAGATCAATGTGTTTCGGTATAGATCAATGTGTTTCGGTATAGATCAATGGGTTTCTATAGTCCGTAAATTTTCATCATGGTCTTTTTAAATATATAGTTTCCACAAGCCACATGATACTAACATCTAGGCAAAGGCATTTTTCCATTGCTGATTTTGATAGCGTATTTACACAAGAATATGTACATATATAAAGTATAAATGTGATTTATTAAGCTTATATTAACACTCCATTGAAATCATATACTGGATACACTCATGGTTTCAGAATATATTAATTTGGAAAATATGATGTGTGATATTTGTTAATTACAATCAGAAGGCAATACAGCAAACCTACCATGGTCTAGAAATATTCGTGAGAAAATCTAAAGAAGGAAACTACGGATATAAACAATAAGGAATGTGATGTAAATCACGGAGAAACAAATAAATCTTTAGAAGAGCCATGACTGATAAAAACTTAATAAAAAAACTTGTCAATGATGTGGGTGGTGAGATTAAATATGAAGAAAATGTAAGGATCTTACCTGCAGTCGACTGTAACTGATCAACCACCCTTTAATTTAGTAGCATGAAGACATAATTTTGTGATATGAAATCCAACACATGTCTAGTTATCTATGCAATGATTTGACCATTTTTGACTATATGCAGATTGACTATTTTGAAAAGGATGAATTAGATGTTTACTTTGATCGCCTAAACTTGTGTGCTAGTGCATTATCTTCCGGCAGATATTATTATTTTAGTGCACTGTTTTTTAGATAAAATGTTTATCCAAAAATGAAATTAACATTTGGGTCAATATACGGTTAATTTAAATGATATATATACATGAAAGAATTTATACATCAAACTAGTTTGAGTTGTGTTATGTGTTTTGTGTATGTTATAGGATAATATAATGAGCTGATAGAAAAATAATTGACAACATATCATATATGATATAACAGGTCAGTATGTCTTCTAGTATAGACAAACAGTGGATGAAACAATCTGATCGAAGAACTATACAATATATGGAAAGAGTGCAGAAGTTTATTGACTTCGTTGTGGAAAACGGTGCTAAATATGAAATCTATTCTTGTCCTTGTACACATTGCAAAAATATGAAAATGAAGATTAAATTAGATGACATTTATTATCATCTACTTAGGTAGGAAATTGTCCAATCATATACAGTTTGGCATTTTCATAAGGAAGAGTCCGCGGGGAAGCAAAATCAACCCGTTAGTCAAGCCATAAGTACCAATGGGTCTAAACTTCCTAGGATGAAAGACCCGGTTAACGATGCTGATAGATTTCATCATTTTCAACCTACAAGTTCGTTACCCGATAATATTAGAGAATCGCCTACAGTTGATGTCGATTGGCAGGCCAATTAAAGTAGGAAGTATAAATCACTTTTTGCTAGTGTAAAAGAGCCATTGTATCCTTCATGTCCAAAGGGGATAGTAAAATTGTATGACATTGTGAAGCTGAATAGCTTGAAATCTCAGTACATCATTTCTGACAATTGTTTGACTACACTCCTCAAATTTATAAATGAATTACTCCCTAAAGATAACTCACTACCAAGAAAGTACTCCGACATGAAGAAAATGATTAAACAAGCTGGGATGGATTATAAAACTTATGATGCATGCATTAGTGACTGCATTTTACACTGGAAAGATGACGCACACACAGTTTCTTGTCCAATTTGCAATGAACCAAGATATAAGACAACATTCAAGAAAGAGAAAAGAGCCACCAAAGTACCTCAAAGACATTGAGACATTTCCCTTTAATTTCTGGATTGAGGAGATTACATAATATACCATGGATAACAGATGCTATAACTTGGCATGGTCGTGCCAAGTCTGATTCACCTGTAATGTGTCACCCATGTGACACTTCTCAATGGCGAGTAGCAAATTCTTTTGACAAAACATTTGTTGCTGAACCACAAAACGTCACGCTTGGAATAGCAACAGATGGTTTCAATCAACATGCATTACTAGCTAACCGTTACAGTTATTGGCCAGTAATTGTAGTACCGTATAATCTTCCTCCATCTATGTGCATGAAAAGGGAGTTTTCAATGTTGACTTTGTTGATTTCTGGGTCAAAACAACTAGGGAAGGATATTGATGTTAATTTGCAACCATTGATAGACGAGTTTAAGTAGTTACGAGAAGGAGTCATTGCATTTGACTCATTTAATAAATCTGGGTTCATAATGAGGGTTAGGGTGTTATGCGCAATTCATGATCATCCTTCACTTAGGGACTTTATCGGGGGGCACAACTCATGGATATTTTGCATGTCCTATATGTGGGGAAGACACTTGTGCTTATTATCTTCCTGAAAGTAAGAAGATGTGTTACATGGACATCGAAGATTTCTTCCTTTAAACACAAATTTTGAGACGAAAAAACAAACTTTAATAATAAACAAGAATATCCTCGTCCTCCATGGCCATTAAATAGTTATCAAGTTAAAGAGAAGGTAGCGAATATCAAGATGGAAATTGGTAATAACAAACCGAATATTGGTCGAAAACGAAAAAAGAAAACCAGTGAAGAAGAACTTGCCAATGTTCAGAAATTGTGATAACCCGGATTTTTGAGTATCTAATAGTTGGATAACTATCTGGTTTATAGATTGAACAGATGAGAATTCTGATAATAAAGAATATCTGAATATAAATAATAGAAACTAAATTCTAATATCTAGATAAATAATTATTTATTAACCTCCTAATATAATTATTTAGAATGGGAAAACCTATTATTTTCAAACAAATTAAATTTGTGTTTGTTGAGATAAAAATATATATATTTATTTGAATTAATTTTAAATTAGATTTTAAATTGAATTTGAATTTAAATTTGAAAGATATATATATATCTTAAAAATATTTTGGATTTGAAATATATGAATAAAGTTTTAAAATAAGATTGTATTATATTATTTTTCTTTAAAGGAAATTTATTTATATAAATTTAGAAAAGCATTTACTTATTTACAAAGGTATTTATCAATTAGGAAAATTAATATAAAAGCTTTAAAAATATTTTGAAAATAATATAAATATAAATTATTACAAATGTTAAGATATAAACCCTTAAGGTAACAAGTGTTAAGCAATTAAATAAGGTGAAAGACAAGTGTCACTAGTTTATTTATTTTCTTTCATTTTAAACTTTATTCTAATTTAATCTATATAAACATTCACTTTCTATCTTCAACTCTTTTTCTATTTTCATTTCTAATAACAAAGAAAACACAAAACATGAACTTCATCTCTAAAACCAGAAAATTTTCATGCAATCCAAAGTCTGAAACCTTTCCTAAAAAAAATCAAAATCAAAATAAACCTGAAAATTTTATCTAACCTGAATCTAAGGCCTGAAATTCATTCCTCAAGAGAAATTCTAACCAACAGAAATATGAATTAAATCTGATGACCACTCCAACCTGTAGATCATCTCAAAACAGAAAACAGACCTGTAAAGCAACAAACCTGGGGAAAGCAAGATTCAGAAAAAACTTGTATCAACCTTAAAGTTTCCAAAGTTCAACTCTGAATCAAGCAACTAAAGAAGATTTAGTTGAGTAATCAAGGATCAAGCAGATCGAAAATCAAGATAGCAACAGTTTTGTTGGGAAGCAAGTGCTGCTCTGTTCGAAGTGAAGGGTGAGTAAACATATATTTAAAGCTTAATTTGGTTGAATATCGTAATGCATGTGTTATTTATGTAAAGTAAGGATATAGGTAAGGGTTTCATGGCTGATTTTAAACAGGATTTAGTTTAAATTGCAATATATATGTGTGTGTTATATATTCAACCTTGTTCAGAAGCCCCAGACTTAAGAACAACAAAAATTCAAGTTCTCTTTATGCAATTGTTTTTAGGCTTTGATTCCTAAATGAAAAATGTTAATAGCAATGTAATATCAAGTCCAAAATTGGTTTCTAGAATTTTAATTTAGTAATTAATTCAAAAATGGGAGATAACAGTAAAAAAATTATACAAGTCAAAAATCTGTGATCATGATTTCATGATTGGATTTACTTGAATTAATTCTATTTCAATTTCGTTTATGTTGCGAAATATGACCGACTTGAATTAAACTACATGCAAATGATGCAGGTAACTGAGTACTTAAGGATGGGTGCAAAACAACGTCCGTGTACTATGCTCAAATCATTGAGGTATCATCATGACGAGCATGATTCAACCACTCGTCGGCTGCTATATGCGCCTGACTTAGGGGCAGGGCATTAAAGCAGAAGAGATTGACAAGGTTGGGACTCCAGTACAAAGTGGATGCAACCGACCATCCACCCATTTGCCTATGCAATTTAATTAGGAGATTTGAGAAAGACTTGTAGTTATATGTCCCAACAATGCACTTTCCATCTCGTACTTGAAGCTCGCCAAAATACTAATGCTTCTTCTGATGCCCAGTAGAATTAGGATCATACCAAGGGTGGACGTGACCGTCTATGCATCCAATCCTGCATTAGACGCTTGTGGTTACTTAATAACACTTGTTTAAAGTGGATATGATTTGACCATTCACTCCCCAGTTTCTGCCTGTGATTCCGCAGAACAATCATGCCTTAAATCGACTTCATCAGGGGCGAACCATCAATTTATAGACATCAACAACCAACAGCTTACTCGCTAATCATCATGAGCCATCGTTCCAACTCTCTTCCTCAACTCGACTGGAAGAGTGCAAAGCGTAAAGTGGAAGTGGCTCGACCGTCTACTCTCCAACTCTTGCCCCCAACTTAAGGGAAAATACACAACTCAAAGTGGATGTAGTTCAGCCATCTTCTCCTCTGCTCGAGCTCAAAGCTTGCCAGAACACTAATCTTACTCCTTAGGCTTGGCAGAACGGGATCCAAATGAAGATGGATGTGATTCAACCGTCAATAAACTAAATCCCATCCTTCGTTGATAGCAGATAAGTGGAAAGTAATCGAGATCCCATCGATCACTTGCTAAGTGAAACCCTCAGCACGGGGACAAGTCACCACACCAAAGCCAAAAAAGGATTGATACACGATAATCTTTAACTAACTCCAAACTCCCGGAGTGCAAGTTGGGGTATAAAACTCATAAATGCGGTTTCGAAGAGGGTGGATCCCTTCACCTAACGACTTTGGCCGTATCCTAACCAAGTTAGAGGAGGATGGACCCGTCCATCTAACGACCTCGCTTGTTAACTTAGGGTGGATGTGATCCGACCATCCACGATCTGTCTCTTCATTCGACCAGTTGCCAGAAAATTTGTTGAACAGTTCCGCATGCACGTCGCAAGGCCAAAAGATGTCAACACTCTATCTAGCGTCACTCAAGCTCCTGGAGAGACGCTCAGACACTACTTAGAGAGATTCCATACTGCATGCGCGGAGATCAGCAATCTGAACGATAACTCCATCCTTATGGCGTTGACTAAGGGGATCGACCCTGATTCTGAGTTTGGCAACTGGTTAGCTGGAAAACCACCTGCATCATTGGACCGTTTCCACGCCAAGACGGCTCAATTCCTGAGAAGGGAAGATGCGAAACAGTCTAGGAAGCAAACTGATGCAGGGCCAAGCATGGAAGGAACCCAAAGCAAGGTCGCAATCAAACAGTCTGGTGAGAGCTCCGGAAAAGTTCTGTTGAATGTTTAAAACAAACAAGCTCGGCGGAGAAAGAGCGTGAATCAAAATAGAAAACGAGATCAAAATCGTGGCCCATAGCGCAAGAATCCCATGTTTGATAGTTATACTCCTTTGAATAAGCCACTGGAGAACTTGTATTTACAAACCTGTAATACAATTCAGTACCAAAAACTTGCACCAAAACCGTCATCAGAGAGGCAAATCCAGACGGGAAAATTTTGCAGGTTCCATGAAAGCTACGGGCACAATACGAACGAGTGACGTCACTTACAAGATCTCATTGAAAAATTGATCAGAGAAAGGAAGCTGGAACAGTTTGTGCGGGCACCGCAGCCTAGAAAAGCGGGCCCATCAAATCAAAACAATGATCCCGATCGACCGAGACAGGAGGATTCCACTTGTCCCCGCGGAAGATTGGTGATAAACGCCGTCAGTGGCGGACCCGCTTTGTCAGAAGCCTAGAACGACGAGGATCTTCATCACTGTTACACATGACAGGCTCTATTCAATCTTTGAATACTTTGCAATTTCCTTTACATTCTGAAATTTGAATTTGTAATAAGGCACTGACTTTGACTTTGCCATATTTTTCCATTCCAGCAATAAATTACTATCTCTTCAAGCTAGAGCTGTGATTCACCGAATGCAACATTCAACAATCATGACACACGAAGAGCTAAGTTCCATCGAACAATGGAATTTATTCAAATAGCGAGTGACTGTGATACGACCGGCCACTCACCAAGTGAAACCTCAGCTTGGGGGCAAGCCATCACATCAAAGGCTGAACTGGAACGGCACACGACAGTCCTACAACTAACTTCAAATTCCCAGAGTGAGAATTGGAGTATAAAGATCAAATAGGTCGTTCCCAGAGTGCGAATGGACTCCAAATTCCCAGAGTGCGAATTGGAGTATAAACATCACATAAATCGTTCCCAGAGTGCGAACGGACTCCAAATTCCCAGAGTGCGAATTGGAGTATAAACATCACATAAATCGTTCCCAGAGTGCGAACGGGCTCCAAATTCCCAGAGTGTGAATTGGAGTATAAACATCAAATAAATCGTTCCAAGAGTGCGAACGGACTCCAAACTCCCAGAGTGCGAATTGGAGTATAAACATCAAATCCATCGTTCCCAGAGTGAGAACGGAATCCAAGTTCCCAGAGCGTGAATTGGAGTATAAACATCAAATCCATCGTTCCCAAAGTACAAACGAATTCCTAAAAAGCCCAAATAGGTGTGACCGACCATCTATCGGCTGACTCCAAGTTCCCAGAGCGTGAATTGGAGTATAAACATCAAATCCATCATTCCCAGAGTATGAATAGACTCCTAAAAAGCCCAAATAGATGTGACTGACCATCTATCGGCTAAATCCAGATTCCCAGAGCGCGAGTTGGAGTACAAGCATCAATTCCAGGTTCCTGGAGTGCGAACCAAAATGCAAATGCTAACTCCAGATTCCCAGAGCGCGAGTCGGAGTACAAACATCAATTCCAGGTTCCCGGAGTGCGAACCGAAACGTCAATGCTAGGTCCAAGTTCCCAGAGCGTGAATTGGAGGATAAACATCAATTCCAGGTTCCCGGAGTGCGAACCCAAAACATACATGCTAACTCCAAATTCCCAGAGCGTGAAGTGGAGTATAAGCATCAATTCCAGGTTCCCGGAGCGTGAACCAAAATATACATGCCAACTCCAGATTCCCAGAGTGCGAACTGGAGTATAACATCAACTAACTCCAAATTCCCAGAGTGCGAACTAGAGTATAAACATCAACTTACTCTAGTCCCGAGAGCGCAGACTGGAGTATAAATACCAAATGGGTTTGACTGACCACCCATCAACCAACTCCAGTCCTCAAAGCTAGAATTGGAATATAAATATCAGTAGGGATGCGATTCGACTGTCCATCTATCAACTCTGATCCCACAGCAAGTACTGCAGACAAAAAGTGGATGTGATTCAACCATCCGCTTTCCTATCTTCCCCTAACATGGGGGCATACTTATCATTAAAAATCGAATGCTCCGACCATCTAGCATAAAGCGGGAATGACACGACCGTTCACGCATCAACACTTATCCCCAGCATGGGACCTATAACATAAACTTATAGGGATGCACTCCAACTGAACAAGACAGAATTTCTTCCATGATTCGACAGGGAGATGCAGATTAGAAAAATGGACCTAGCTGAACGTCTTATTCTAAATGGATGTGATTACCCATCCTATCGCAAATGAACGTGACATGACCATTCATCCGCTAACTCTAGCCAATGATCTGGCGGGTTGTGCATGCAACATGGCCGGATATGACCCAACCATCCACCAATTAGCTCCTTTCTCCAATTCAGAAGGAGGAACATCAAATTAAAGTTGTCGCAATGTGACCGACTACACTTCAACTTTCGCCATTGACTAGTGCCAGAGGAGTTAATCGAGGAAAATGTGGTTCGACCATTTTCTGCTAAAATTCTTTGTTCCTAGAGTGTGGACAGGGATGTAAATGTCAAATAGGTGTGACTAATGGCCCTTCAACTAATTCTCATCTCCGGAGTACGATTACGAGTGTGGACAAATGAATGAATGTGATTCGACCATTCATTCACCAACTCCGACCAAAAGTCGACGGGAGGAATATAAAATCGCTACAGATGCAATTAGACTCTCCACAAACTAACTCTGCGACTGTGGGCAGAATAACAAATCATTGAAAAGAAGAGAAAGGTGACTCGCTACATCGCTAGCTTAGCGTCCTTTACAACTTAAGGCAATGACTGCAAGGAGGCCTTAATGCTAACCAATTAGAATGATGCGCGAAGTTACGGGGAGCCAATTATATCATACCACCAGATCGACGGGCAATATCGATCTGCACCTTTCATATCATACCAATGGATCGATAGGCAATGAGGTCCTTACATTCTACATTGTGTCGCTAAATCGACGGCCAATGTCGATCCTCTTCAACTACAAATCGATGTGACACGAGCGCCCATCGAATACCTTCGACCACTAGAGCATGGATAGAACCACGAATGAGTGTGACTTGACCATTCATCCTCCGTCGCCTTCCTTCGATCTGCTAGGAAGAGCATGAGACCGGATGAGCATGACCTGACTGCATTTGAGCTGATTTTGTCCGTAGATCTGACGGGAGAATGTAAATCGAAACGGACGTGGTTGATCGCCCAACTCCGAAAGAATGCAATGCGACCATTCATTCTTCGACTCTTACCATGATCCGACTAAATGAGCTATTCACAACGAGTGCAACAGAACTGTCCACGCACTGATTCTTACCCTCGATCCGATAAGGGAAGTATCAATCCTACATTGGATCTTACTGGACGATTCACTCTTCAATTTTTTCCCGGAGTATGACGACATAAGCAATAAAGTGAATGTCGATGAGGCAACAAAGTATTCTACCTAGAGGAAAGAACTAGGACAGAATGCAGAATATGGCACGGCTCGGCCTTCCATCGGTTAACTCGATATCACGGTTCAATGGGATAGAGTGCGAAATTGAAGCGAACATTATCTACCTTGCTGCTTATCGAGATATTCCCCAGACTTGGGGGCATGCACGAGAAATGAGATGAATATGATTTGATCTTTTATCAAACAACTCTAGCTCTTACAACTTGGACTATAGTATAAACACAGTAGAAGCTAGGCTCAATCATTCGCACAATATATCCATCAATCCAAGACCTAATATTACGTATCCATCGATACGAAGCATACATTCTAACATCTCAAATCGATCCAGGAGAGGATCGACACGAAAGGAAGGACTTAAAACAACCATCAAGCGTTGTTACAACTCAAATTTCACTTCGATCTAGGAGAGGATCGATACAAACTCAATCCAAACAACAACTAAAGAACTTGATGACGACCCGCAAATGTGCAAACATGAATAGGTGTCAGCCTAACATATGTGCATGTATGCCAAACTAACACTCAATTTTCAAAGTTACCAGGAATTGAATGCTTACCTGATGACAATCAAAATGATGAACAACAAATCGCTAGTGCTCAACACTCAGTTACAACAAAACACTTCGTGATCATTGACAATCAACAGTTTGACATCTACGTCTGAAGATCAACCAAAGGAAAAATCTTTTGACGAAAAGATAGCAACTACTCAGTGAATTGGGTAGAACTTTTCAGAATGAAGATGGCAGCTTTTCAAAGCACGTCATGTTCACACAAGACATACTTTGGGGGCAAATGTTATCCCGCCTTTTGGCAAGGCTGTGATACCAAGAACTTGACTAGAAACCAAGGATGGTTCGTCCTGGAGATCGTTAACGCATAGGTCTACTATGGATAAAAATTTTCCGAGTCCAGATCGAGCTACAATTGATATGACATGACAAGAAAAGCTAATAAAGCCAACATTCCAAATTTCAAGTCAATCGGAGTTGGTATGCTCAATTGATCGATCACGGTTGAGAAATCCAAACTTGCATTGATCATAACTCAAGATCTACAAGTCCAAATGCCATCAAATTTTCATAGTTGCGTACTGGCAACATGAGGAATGTTCACACCATATTTCAGCTCAATCGGATCAAATCTTGATCGATTCGAAATTGCTTCGTATCGATCACGGGCCAACATGCATCGATCATATCTCACAATCCACATGTCCAAATGCTATGAAATTTTCACAGTATCTTACTGGCAACATGAGGAATGTTCATGCCAAATTTAAGCTCAATCGAATATTAAATCTCGATCGATTCGAAATTGCTTCGTATCGATCACGGACAAACTTGCATCGATCATATCTTACAATCCACCTGTCCAAATGCTATGAAATTTTCACAGTATCTTACTGGCAACATGAGGAATGTTCATGCCAAATTTCAGCTCAAACGGATCAAATCTTGATCGATTTGAAATTGAGTTCGAATCGATCACGGAATGGGCCCCAATTTCCTAAGGCTGGGCATGCGGGCCCCCTCACGTGCTAGAAGTGGTCTCCCGAATTTTCAGCGAAATATCAGCCTCCAGCACTTATAAATAGAGCCCCTGGTCATTCAGAAAAGGGGTCGGAGAATTTTCAGAGTAAAATAACGCCCGGACTCTGCCACGTTCACTCCAGAACGCCATTACTGCCATTGATCTCGAATTTAAGCTTATTATCTGTTGTACTTCACTATAAAAAACTTGTAATCTTCAAGTTTCAAGCAATAAAGTGATAAAACTTCATAGTGAATGTAGGCCATATGCCGAACCACTCTAAAACTCTGTGTTTCTATGCATTTTCTTATATGTTTATTGGTGTGTTTGTTAGATCTGCTTCATTTTACAAATTTTCTCTTCATTTTATCTCTTCAAACACATCCGAAGAGTGTTGTGCCCAATTTTCGTACAAACACTTTGGTGCTTTCACTGAGAAAACCTAGATTTTCTCCTGCTCGTTGGATCTGTCATCGATACCGGATTGAATAAATCTAAGAGAGAGATTCAGACTTCAATTTTAGACTCCTTCCATACTATTCAGATTTACCAAAATCTAGGAAAGGATTCTACACCTCAAGATGGTTAGCACAAGAACCACTTATACCGCCGCTGATCAAGAAGGCCGGGATAGACAGAATCCCACGCAACTACCTCCACCCAATCAAGATGATACCGGACATTCAGATCCATCAGGTCCGGTCACTCGACAAGAGTTCCAGACATTACTCCAGGAACTTACCCAAAGTCGGCAACAGCTGACTGAACAATTACGCGCCAATGCTGAGTTGACTAATCAACTAAACCGCGAAAGGCGTAGAAGATCCAGAAGGGATCACGCCCCTCATTCTTCCACTGAAAGCTCTGCCTCGTCTGATTACAGCGGCAGAACTACTCATCCCAGGCTAGACGGAAGTCATGCGCATGCTGCTGGTCACAAGCAAGCATTAACTGTTGGGCAGATAAGAGTTGGCCCTTCGGCCGTTTTTCATACAGGACCCTCCTCCCGAGGAGTCACTGTTCCACAACATACCACGGATAACCATGCCACCGCCACTGTAGTTGACATAGGAGTTGATACCCGAAAGCACTCCAATTAGAACTACCACCAGTAGGAACATGCTCCAGAACCATATGTCCCAGAAGACATCGAGCCAAGGAGGCGAGATACGGATCGTCGACAGCGCCCGATCCCACCTCGCACTGTGGAACCCGACCACACTTTGGCTCACCACCCTCCGAATATAGCAACACCTAACCTCTCAGTTATGGTACGCCAAATGATTCGTGAAAGTCAGGGCTTAACAAATGATGATTGGGGAATCTTCCGATGTCATACTCCGTTCACTGATGACATATTATATGCTGAACCTCCTCGGCAATTCAGGATGCCGACTCTGCCCATGTATGAAGGAAGTTCCGACCCTAATCAATATATTCTGAAATACGAATGGTCGATGATTGCTGCAAGAGCTGATGATGCAGTAAAATGTCGTAGTTTTTCCATTTCTTTAGGGGGAATTCCGACGATGTGGTTTACACGATTACCACCACGATCTATCTCTTCATTTGACCAATTGGCTACTAAATTTGTTGAACAGTTTCGTATGCACATTGCCAGGCCTAAAGATGTAAATACTTTATCTAGTGTCACTCAAGCTCCAGGAGAGACACTCAGGCGATATTTGGAAAGATTCAATGCCTTTTGTGCGGAGATCACTAACCCCAATGATAATTCAATCTTGATGGCCTTGACTAAGGGGATTGACCCCGACTCTGAATTTGGAAATTGGCTAGCTGGGAAGCCTCCTGCATCGTTGGATCGTTTCTACTCCAAAGCCGCTCAATTCTTAAGGCGTGAGGATGCGAAACAATCTAGGAAGCAGGATGATGCGAGAACCAGCAATGAAGGAATTCAAAGCAATGTGGCAATTAAACAGTCAGGGGAGAGCTCTAGAAAAGTCCAACTGAATATTCAAAACAAGCAAACCCAGCCGAGGAACGGTGATAATAGAAATAAGAAGCAAGATCAGAATCATGTCCCGCGACGTAAGTCACAAATGTTTGAAAGCTATACACCACTGAACACGTTGCTGGAAAACGTGTATCTATAGACTTGTAATGCAATGCAGTATAAAAAGCCGACTCCGAAGCCATCGTCAGAGAGACAAATTCAAACAGGAAAGTTCTGTAGATTCCACGAAAGTTACGGACATAATACCAATGATTGCAGACATTTGCAAGATCTCATTGAAAAATTGATCAGGGAAAGGAAGTTAGATCAATTCGTGCGGGCGCCACAAGCCGGTGTTGTGGTCCCATCAAACCAAAACCGTGCGTAAAACCAAGAGAGACAGGAGGAGCCCGCTCGTACAGGCGGGAGATTGGTTATTAATACAGCTAGTGGTGGTCCTCATCCAGCGGACCGAAGCTGGAGGGAAATGGAATCATACGCCAATTCGATCAGGCATGTGGATTTTGAGAGTTGCAGTACGCTTGATGAAGGGGCCCCGGCCAAACAACAGAGAACGATGGCAGATGACATCGTATTTAGAAACCGAGATGCCGAGAGGGTCGAAGCCCCAACTATAGACCCACTAGTCATATCTGCCCAGGTTGGTGCTGCTTGGATGAAGAGGCTCCTGGTGGACAGTGGAAGTTCAGTAAACATCTTGTTTAAGAGAGCATATGATCAAATGAAGATGGAAGCCAAAGATTTAAAGCCTTGTCAATCTAGAATCCATGGCTTCGACGGAAGTGCTAATATACCCGCTGGAGTGGAGGAGCTGCCAGTGGAGTTAGGAGTCGGAGAACGCCGAAGAGTTCGAATGTTACAATTTGTTGTCTTAGACATCCACTCTCCGTACAATGCTTTTTTGGGCCGACCGGCCCTTGCCGAATTCAGGGCAGTGATTGCCCCGTGGTGCTTAACTTTGAAATTCCCCACTGATCGTGGGATTGGAGTCATTCAGAGAGATCAGGCTGTTGGGAGAGCTTGCTATGTTGCCGAGCTGCGAGTAGCGCAGCGAAAGGAAAAAGGAAAGGGCGTGGAGGAATCTCTCTACGTCTGTTTCGCCGACGATTGACAATTAGTGCCTGGGCCTCGGCTCGGGCACCACGACCAATTCCAGAGGGATCTTGACCCCAGAGACACTGAAGATAATGATGAATCTAAAGAAAGTCAAGCTTCCCCAGCCGAGCTGACGATTGACGTTCCAATTGATGATAATGATGATTCAAAAATGTTAAAAATTGGGTCTCAGCTAAACCCACCAGCACAACATGAATTGGTCGAATTTCTCAAAGCAAATATAGATGTATTCGCTTGGACGCACTCTGATATGTGTGGAATCTCGCCAGACATCACGAGCCACACCTTGAATATTGACCCACAGTATATCCCGGTCAAACAAAAGAGACGCGGTATGGTCCAGAGAGATCTGTCGCGCTCAAAGAAGAAGTTGATAAGCTAAAGGCGAATGGGTTTATCCGGGATGCTCTGTACCCGGAATGGGTATCCAACCCTGTACTTGTCCGAAAATCAAATGGGAAATGGAGAACGTGCGTTGATTACTCTGACTTAAATAAGGCTTGTCCGAAAGACAGCTTTCCACTTCCCCGAATTGATCAACTTGTGGATTCAACGGCCGGACACGAATCACTATCTTTCATGGATGCTTACTCTGGTTACAATCAGATACCCATGCAGGTGCCCGCCAAGAACATACGAGCTTTGTAACTGATCTGGGACTATACTGCTACAAGGTCATGCCTTTTGGATTATAGAATGCCGGAGCAACTTACCAACGCTTAGTCAACCAGATGTTTGCCGACCAGATCGGAAAGATTATGGAAGTTTATGTAGATGACATGTTGGTGAAATCACGGTACTCAACTGATCATGTCAAAGACTTAGAGTCAATGTTCAATGTCCTCCGGAGATACGTGATGAAGCTTAATCCGCTAAAATGTCATTTTGGAGTCGCATCCGGAAAATTCCTTGGGTTCATCGTCAACGCCCGAGGGATAGAGGCCAACCCTGAAAAGATCTGGGCTATCAGGAATCTTCAAACTCCAAGGACCATAAATCAGGTTCAGAGTCTTAATGGGAAGGTTGCAGCACTGAGCAGGTTCATCTCGAAATCAACTGACAAATGCATACCCTTCTTCGATCTGATCCGAAAAGGGAAATGAAACTTCGAATGGACTACGGAATGCGAGGGCGCATTTCAATCAATAGTTCAACATCTTTCCACACCGTCGATCCTTTCAAAACCTGTTTTCCATGAACAGTTGTATCTCTACCTGGCGGTATCTGAAAACGCAATCAGTGCTGCGTTAGTTCGGGAGGAAGACCGAGTGCAGCAACCGGTCTACTATGTTAGTAAACGATTAACCGGAGCCGAGAGAAATTATCCCAGGCTAGAAAAGTTGGCATATTGCCTAGTCATCGCCTCGAAGAAGCTCCGTCCGTATTTTCAGGCTCATCCCATCACTGTGTACACCGATCAGCCGTTACGACAGGTCCTCACACGACCTGAGACGTCTGGCAGGTTACTGAAATGGAACATTGAACTGAGTCAATTCGACATCACATATACTCCGAGAAGGGCCATACACGGTCAAGTCCTAGCAGATTTCATTGCCAAATTCACTGTTCCTAAAGACTTACCTGAAACTAGAAAATCTCCCGAATACATATGGAAGCTGTACACTGCCCGAGCATCCAACAATGGATGCTCGGGTGCAGGGGTGGTGCTTGAAACTCCCGAGGGCCGATCCATAAGCTACGCTTTGAAGTTTGATTTCCATGCAACCAACAATGAAGCTGAATATGAGGCTTTGCTTACTGGGTTGAAGTTAGCTCGTGACCTAAGAATTATCGCTGTGGAAATTTACTGTGATTCCCAATTGGTAGTATGCCAAGTTCGGGGTGAATACCAGGCCAAAGATCGAAGACTAACTACTTATCTAACCCGAGTCCGGGAGATGCTTGATCAGTTTGATTATTATACCATTTTCTACGTACCCTGAGAGCACAATCAGAAAGCCGATTCGTTGGCAAAGTTGGCAAGTACGGGCGAAGCTCAACACTTGGGACTCGTTCCTGTCGAAACTCTATCCTCTCCGAGCATTGATCGAATGGAGAATGATTTCACATTTGAAACTACTTCCAGCAGGGAGTCTTGGATGACCCCCTATCAGGATTACATTGAGCATGGTATATTACCTGAGCGTCGAAGTGAGAAAAGACAAATTCTTCGAAAAGCTTCACGATTGTCATTCAGAATGGAGTTATGTATCGAAGGGGGTATTCTATTCCTCTTCTCCGGTGTATCGCGCACGACGAAGTCAAACGAGTGTTACACGATGTGCACGAAGGAGAATGTGGCGATCACACTGGGGGGCAAGCACTTGCCAAGAAAATACTCCGATATGGATATTATTGGCCTACTGTTAATCGCGATGTTATGGACTATGCCAAAAAATGTGATAAATGCCAAAAACACGCTCGGATCCCTAGAGCCCCACCTACCGAGATAACCCAAATGGTCGGTCCATGCCCATTTGCAATATGGAGGGTTGATATAATTGGTGCATTGCCTTTAGCTAAAGGTGGCACGAAGTACGCCATCGTCACAGTTGATTACTTCACCAAATGGCTGAAGCTGAACCTCTTGCAACAATTACGACGAAGAAAGTAATCAACTTCGTAGTACGCAACATCATCTGCCGGTTTGGTCTTCCGCATACTATTATCACCGATAATGGAGCCCAATTCGACAGAATTGAATTCAAGAATTTCTGTCAACGATTCCACATCCATAAGAAATTCTCTGCAGTAGCGCACCCTCAAGCGAATGGTCAAGTTAAAGCTGTTAATAAGGTCATCAAATATATTTTGAAGAAAAGACTGGAAAAGGTCGGGGGAAAGTGGGTTGATGAACTTCCTATGGCTTTATGGGCTTACTGACCACAAAACTACAACCGGACACACTCCATTTTCTCTATCTTATGGCTCTGAAGCCGTTATTCCAGTCGAAATGGAAGTTCACTCTCATCGTGTGACATATTATGATCCGAAAACAAATGCCATATTACTTGCTGAATCTCTGGATCTACTCGATGAGAAGCTTGAAGAAGCTGATTTGAGGGCAGCCGCATATCGGGGTCGAGTCGCTCGAATATACAATGCCAAGGTCCGGCCGCGAACCTTTGAACTCGGCGATCTCATACTCAAGAGAATTTATCCGGTCCTTCGCACATGAAACCAAATTGGGAAGGGCCATATGTGATTTCACAAAAGCTTGGAGATGGCACGTTCAAGTTGTCAACCGTTGACGGTCTTACTTTGCTGAGAGCTTGGAATAGCGAAAGTCTCTGTCGCTACTACACATGACAGGCTTTATTTATCTATTTTAGTCAATTTCTTCCTTGCATTTTATTTTTGCATTTAGAAGTTTACATTTGTAATAAGGCAACTGATTTTTCCATGCTTCTTTCATTTCAGCAATAAAATGCCATCTCTTTGAACCAGAGCTGTGATTCATTGAATGTGACGTACAATATCACGATGCACGGAGAGCTAAGTTCCATCATGTAGTGGGATTTATTCAAATAGGGAGTGACTGTGATACGACCGGTCACTCACTAAGTGAAAACCGAGCTCGGGGGCATAACACTACACTAACATTTACAAGGATTGATACACGACAATCCTTCCACTAACTCCAAATTCCCAGAGTGCGAATTAGAGTATAAACATCAAATAATAACTCGTTCCCAAAGTGCGAACGGATTCCAAGTTCCCAGAGTGCGAATTGGAGTATAAACATCAAATAAATCGTTCCCAGAGTGCAAACGGACTCCAAATTCCCAGAGTGTGAATTGGAGTATAAACATCAAATAACTCGTTCCCAGAGTGCGAACGGACTCCAAATTTCCAGAGTGCGAATTGGAGTATAAACATCAAATAACTCGTTCCCAGAGTGCGAACGGACTCCAAATTCCCAGAGTGCAAATTGGAGTATAAACATCCAATAACTCGTTCCCAGAGCGCGAACGGACTCCAACTTCTCAGAGCATGAATTGAAGTATGAACATAAATTACAGGTTCCCGGAGCGCGAACCGAAAATCAATACTAACTCCAAGTTCCCAGAGTGTGAAGCGGAGTATAAACATCAATTCCAGGTTCCCGGAGCACGAACCGTGTTACAAACATCGATAACTCTCAAATTCCCAGAGTGCGAACTAGATTATTGATCTAAAATTATCCTAAATCCCCAGAATGTGGACATGTGCTTAAGATTTGCAATAAGTGCGATCAACCACCAAAATAAAAACGTTGTTCCCCGAAACTTGGAGGCAAGAAAGCTTAAGTGTTAATCGCTAACTGAAGCAATAAAATGCCCGAAGATCAACTCATTCATCAATCACGACATGTAATCAAGTTTTTCAGACTTGGCAAATAAACGAACCCTACTTGACGGTAAAAAACACCACAAGTACACCGGATTGAAAGCCAAACATGCAAATACTTAAGTAAAAGAAAAGAACAATTTCCCATTCCATCAACTAACAAAAAGAAGTTTGATTACATGGCAAATCAAAAAAAAATTCGATTAAGTGGAGGCCGAATCCACACTTATACACGGCTCTAAAAGAACGAAAGAAGAAGTAAAAGAACTACTATTTACAACTACATGACAAGTCAAGAAGCTCATTCCTTCTTCTTCCGAGGCTTCTTCTTTGGAGTCGAGCCGCTGGACCCACTACCCGGTTTCCTCTGAGATTTCTTGCCCTTCTTTGGTTCATCCTCCGGATCTGGCATAATATCAACATCTTCCTCGGAGCTGGAGGGGACAGAGATTCTTTTGGAAGGGCGAACTGAACGCATAGGAGCTGTGACAGGTGTCTGGGCAGCAACGCTTGAGACGGTCACCGTGCCGCCAGGAGAAATCACCATTAGTGAAGATAAGCTTGATGGGGCAGTGCCGCTTCTAGAACCACCGACCGCTGTCACCGTGGCCATCTCAGCGCTTATCTCAGCAAAAATCTCTTCTTCTCGAGACAACTGAGCTGCGATGGATACGCTGGTGGTCGTCATGACAAAACTAAAAACTAGAGCAACTCCGCTCATTACGGACGAAGGATCAGGAAGAGGTTCAAGAGAATGACCAAGAAGCTCCTCAATCATTTATGAATCAAATAACATCGAGCTCCCCTCTCCAATGTCGCCGGTCATGGCAGCAGTTGTAATTGCTTCGGTGACAATAGCCCCCTGCGTTGGATATAGGATCGGTGGTACTGGGGGCGCGGACGCAGCACTTTCAGTCACTGAACAAAGAAGAGCAAAAATAGTCGGTCCAATAAATTCACTCCAAAATCGTTGTTTTTAGGCATGAGTGAAATATTCGAAGTACCTTCCTTGCCTTGCCTCGGAGCTTGAACAGGTTCGGAGACAGCAGTCTTACCAGGAAATAACCCCGGTTGATTCGGACTATTGGCAGGAACGACTTGTGGATCAATCGCGGCGATAACTTCGGACCAAGTCGGGACAGGAACTTCGATACTCTCGCTATGATGCGTAACACCCGAACCCTCGCCGATCTCCGTCTACCGTATGCCGAGTTTTTCTTTCTCGATGGAGATTATCGCCTCATGAAGAATTCTCCTCTCTTCCTCGCTGAGCAGACGTGACTCAAGCTCAAACTCGTCTAGTGCTTCATCTGGACAAGACATCCTCTTGTTCTCCACTAGTTTTTTCCAGGCACTGTAGAGAAGCATAGAGTAATCTCCTAGCCAGGCGAGATTTCTGTGCTCTAACACGTTGGCATTATATGTATCCAAGAGTTTGTCAAACTCAGCCTCCATCTTGAACCTCTTCGCCTGGACTTTCTCCTCCACTTCCGTTTCCACCTCCTTAACCCTTGCGACTGCTGCATCGCGCTCTGCCCGAAGAGACACAGCTTGCTCACACGCTTCTTGAGCGGCCGTATTAGCATCATCTTTTTCCTTGCTTATGTCAGTAAACTTGGCCTTTAACTCCTCCAGTTCTCTAACTGCCGCATCCCGCTCGGCCTCAACATTTTTGTATCGATGGCCCAAGTCTTCTACTAAAGTGCAATGTGTCTGTTGCATCTTTGCCATCTCAACTAATGTCACATCGACCTTTTTTACCGATTCAACTTCGGCCCTGCGGGAGGACTCCGCCTCAGATTGAAGTATATCGACGATACGGTTCTTCTGGGCCAAGTCAGCTTCCAGTTTCTTAATAATTTTAGCCCGGTCAAAGGCTGCTTTTGAAGCTTTAACGGTCGCCTTATACCATTCCTTGTACTGATCATAGAAGTCGCGGGTATAACTAAGTGCTGTGGTCACAGCGTCTTCGGGAATTCTTTTAAGATTAGGAGGGAAGATGCAAGCACAGAAGCAAATTTCCGGGAAGTCCTTCTTCAATTGAGCAAGTCTAATAGCCCCTTCACCGGATGGTTCAATAGGAGCCTCCTCCACAGCCGTGGTCGTAACAACCTCAGTCCTAGAACGATGCGACTCGGGCCTCGAAACCCGTGAAGACGGCTGCTGTCGCAGAGGCTCAGATACATAAGTATGGCTTCTGGGTGGCGGAGGAGAGCGAGAAGGGGAATGGTATCTTCGATCTCTGTCCGAGCGCTCTTGACTAGAGTAACTACGGAGATAGTCCCTTGCATAATTTTCTTGGCCATAACACCACCGTTCGCGATCGCGATCGGAATCCCACGACGAGATTCATAGTAGGACGAAGGATGATGCACTCGTCGGAGTTTATCTAGTGTAGATTGACGGCCAGATATAGCACCTGCAAAAGAGAAGGAACTCAATTAAACACCAAGTGAAAGCAATACGATGTATGCGGAAGTCATGTAGTGTTGTGAAAGTGTATGCAAATGTGCAAAACCCCCGACCAACCAGAAATGTCGATCGCACTAACGGGTAAAGGCTCGCTTATTTCTAATGCTTCCCGGAGTTCTTCCAACCCGGACTCGTGGTGGAGAGATACATACTCCGGGATGGGAATGCCATCCAGTCCTCTAAAAGCATCTCCTGATTGACAAGGAGCGGCGTCAGAGATAGTAATTCCGGGGATCAAACGAGATACAACTACAGACTTCGGTCCTTAAATTAGGGACAATAGCCTTGCCTTTCTGCTTCTCTTCTATTCGAGAAAGATCAGCCGCTAGCTCAGTATCTGTGGGCGTCCTTTCATCGTCGCTCGCTTCTCTTATTACTATGCCGGGTTTTCTTTTCACCGTTTTCTTCTTTGTCTTCGAAGCCAGTTTCGCCTACCCTCAATAACAATGCTCTGGTTTATCTCGATTAAACCCAGCATCCTTAAGTTATCATCAGTTAACACCGAGTCGATGTGCCTTAAGTCGCTCGGGATCTCTTGTAAGCTCCGAACAATGCCTTTATAATATCCATTGTCGGGACTTGAAATGATGGCTGTAAGAAGGACAGAGTATTAGTACAAGTGTTAAGAATAGCTATTCAAGGAAGATTTGCGACACTTACGTCTAGACAGCCATCGCCTAGCAAACCCTTGGGAGTACCGAACAAAAAACCATTCGGCTTTAAAGTAGCTAAGTCTAGTCCAAGCCTCGGTCACAAACTGGAAGTTTCTGACCACTTCCAAAAAAGGGCTATCACCCCTACTTTTGAAGTTAAATATGTATCTAATCTCAGACGGCCGCGGCGGGCGAAAGAAACAATCCATAAATATGATGAAGGCACTGTTCAGCAACGCATGTCCGTTAGGATAAAGCTGTGAGGGAGCAATTCCTAAGAATGACAGCATCTCTCTGATATACTGATTAAACGGGGGAAGAGTTTCGGCCGCACAAGCATGACGATAGAAGGCAGTATACCCTTCGAGCAGATTATGAGGTCTGTCATAGGCTCCCGGTAATAACACATCGTCCGGAGATAGGTTATGTTTCAAACATATCCGGCCCAGCAAAGATTCGGAGATATTGGACTGGACGGAGTCAATAGGTTTCTCAATAAATAAAGCATCCGACAATTCGTTCGGAGCCAGATCAATTACTTCGGCAGGAATATTAGGAATTTCAAGCACAGGAGGGGGCGAACTCTGTACCTCTTGTTGTTGGGAGCTCGAAGATTCCATAACTGACTAACTCATCATAAAGCAACATTAAGCACATAGAAAACCCGTTAATTCCCAGTGTGAAGTGTGTGTGGTGAAGTATAGTGTTGTGCATTACTTAGAAAAATTCTACAGAGATAAAGAAAATTCGCAGGCAGCGAAGACATTAGAGATCCAGTCGAGATGACCGTCGTCGCTGACCGTCGTCGCTGAACCATCCCGATGTTGGCAATTGATTCAAGTTAAAGTTTGTTGTCACGATGTTAGGTTATAGTTCCATCGAGGAGTTTCAGAGGGCAGTCAAGTATGCACTATAAAAGTTCAGTCCACATATGCAGAGATGAAGCTCATCAGAATCACACCACAAAATATGAGAAAAATTGGGTATCCATAGAAGTGACTTCGAATCGATCCGAGCCAGATTTTAAGTGTTCAAATCGATCGAAGAGATGGTACTTCAAATCGATCTCGTTCGAATCAACACGGTTCATATCGATGAAGACCGGAGCCCTTTGAATCGATCAGCGACTCAAGCTTCGCATCCATCGCCAATAGGGGTATCGACTCAGGGTTCGTATCGATTGCATAAGCAGGGTGTTCAAATCGATCGCAGGCAGATAGTTCCATTGTATCGATCGCAAAGGATCGATACGATGACCCCATTCACGCGATCGATTCGACTCGGAATCCAGATGGAGCGTCAATCGATACGAACACTAGGGGCAGATTATCGTTTCTCCATCGATATAACTCCAGATCGATACGAAGGACTCTTCCCTGTTTCTTCTCCAACCAGCCAACTCGATTTTGACTTGGACTCATTCAAGATTGAAACGAACAAAACATGATGGAAAGGTTTGTTCTTGAATCTTCAGATCCATAAAGCTTCAACCACCTGAATGTATGAATCGATCCGAAAGAGTTGGATATTGCCTCGACTCGAAGGAAGGAAGAGTAGTTCAGCCTTGTTCTTGAAGGGTCAAGATGGATTCAAAGACATAGGAAGACGAAGATAAAAAGTAAAAAGTGAAAAGTGAGTGAGGCCTCAGTATTTATAGGGATTCTGTGGCGATTCGTATCCCGGTAAGTAAAACCGGTAGCAGCGGGTGAAGCCATCGGAGCGATTCGAAGCAGCGAGTTCGAATCCATAAGCCAAAACACCGTAGTCGATTTGAACTCCAGCAGGTATCCGTATGAAACCACAGATCGAATCCATTACTTCGACTTCATCAGGATGATTCGAAGCACGGTGTTAAAAAGACCTAAGGAGCATTCGACCCCACCGAATTCGAAGTGTTCATCGACTCACAACGATACGCGGCCTATCGATGCGAACAATCATCTCGTAACCGTCGATTGTCATTGATACGAATCGGGGTCCACCATCGCATCGAGTCGAATGATGCTTTCAAATCCATCACCAAAGATTTTCATCGATGCGAAGCGAACAATCATTATAGCCAGAGACAATGGGTTCCATCGATTCGAAGCATTTGTTCGACTCCACCCACTGCATATCGATAGGAACAAGCGTTACGTATCTACTAAATTCTAAATTCACCAGTACGATGTAGGTCCTTCAACCTTCTAAATTGATTCAGAAGATGATTGATACGAAGGAACTTCCTAGGAACAACTGACGGACATTGTTACAACTCAAATTTCACATCGGTTCAGGAGAGGATCGATAGGAAATACGATACAAGAAAGCCGACAACGACTCGAATTGAACATTCATCTAATAACGACTGCTGCGGCACACAGCTAAGCACTATCATACAACAACTTGTCATGGCAACGCAAGGTTACAACCTCCGACAAGAAAGTAATGACTGTTTAGAGTGAAGGCTGCAATTTCTCAAAGCACGTCATGTTTACACAAGACGTACTTTGGGGGGCAAATGTTATCCCGCCTTTTAGCAAGGCCGTGACACCATGAACTCGACTAGAAACCAAGGACAGTTCGTCTTGAAGATCGATTATACATAGGTCTAATATGGATGTCGGTGAATTCTTTCTGAGTCCAGATCGTGCTACAATTTATATGACATGACAAGCAAAGATAAGAAAGCCGATGTTCCAAGTTTCAAGCCAATCTTAGTTCGTATGCTCAAGCTATGATTGATTCAAGATAGAGAAAATAGCCTTTGTTCGAATCCATAGATTACACTCTAGTTCGAATCCATAAACGGGGTTCTGTTCGTACCCATCCAGCTGAAGCCACTCCGCACCCATCAAGTTGTAGTGCTTCGAATCCGTGGGGTCATTCCTCTTCGTATCCATCAGCTTGGAGTACTTCGAATCGATCAAGTCGCACCACTTCGTATTCATCTGGACTCGATGGTTCGTATCCATCAGGCTGCCTCATGTCCATTTGCATTTGCATCGATCAGGAGCGAATTAGCCTCGCATCTACCTGATTCGTATCCCTCAAGATTAAAGAGTTTCGAATCCATGGATTTGCTTTAGTTTGAATCCATCCTGCTATAACAAGCTTCGTATCGATCGACCAAAACTCACTATGATCGATACGAACGAGCTTCTGTTCAAATCCCTTTGATAATGTATCCCTCGAATCCACTAAGTCAAAGTAGCGAAAATGATGGAGTCGACCCAGACGATTCGGAGTGAAAAGTGGATTGACCCAGGAAATGCGCACCACGTCATCACGAAGGCGCGTGAGGCCATCGAGTCGAAGCAATCGATTCGAACAAGATCGGTTCGAACGGAGCGTAGCAACCAGAAATGCAATTTCGAATCGACCATAACTCGAAATCTATAAGTCCAAATGCTATGAAATTTTCACAGGAGCTTGCATACATGTTGAGGAATGTCCACACCAAATTTCATCTCGATTGGATGATTTCTTGATCGATTCGAAGGGAGTTCGAATCAATCCCAAAGTGGGCCCAAATTTCCTGAGGCCGGGCATGTGGGCCCCCTCACGTGCCAGAATTGGTCTATCGGATTTTCAGCGAAATATCAGCCTCCTACGCCTATAAATAGAGGCCCTGGTCATTCAGAAAGGGGATCGAAGAATTTTAAGAGATAAAGCATGCCCAGACG
This sequence comes from Allium cepa, assembly GCA_030765085.1. Taxonomy (NCBI): domain Eukaryota; kingdom Viridiplantae; phylum Streptophyta; class Magnoliopsida; order Asparagales; family Amaryllidaceae; genus Allium; species Allium cepa. The sequence goes on along the minus strand of CM060939.1, from coordinate 25,639,556 downwards.
CTGCTAGAATCACTCCATATCATCGTCACTGCTACTGATCTCGAATTTAAGCTAATTATCTGTTGTACTTCGCTCAAGAAAACTTGTAATCTTTAAGCATCATGCAATAAAGTGATAAAATTTCATAGTGGACGTAGGCAAATTGCTGAACCACTCTAAATTACTGTCTTCCGTACAATTTACTTTTATGTGACTTGGAGTTTTTATTTGATAATCCTCATTTTCAATTTGATTTCTTCATTTATTATCTCTTCAAAAACTTCCGAAGCGTGTTGCCCAATTTTGGTGCAAACAGATTTCATGAATGGATTCGTATTAGAAAACGATGAATTTTAAAAGTGATATCCAGATTTTTAGGCGTAAGATTTACAAGTAATCTCGAGTTGAACGAATTATGGTTTATCGTCGATTTTCGACAATCGGTGAAATGATCGTCGACGAGTTTAATGCAGGAGGCAGTAGGTAGATTGTTGGTTGTTGGAAAAATGGCTAAAGAGTTCAATGGTCCTCGTGGAGGTGACGGGATGAATTGTAGGGTTTGATAGACAGTTGGGTTCGTTCTTGATTTCATGTCGTTTCCACCATCTATGGTGCATCGGACTGGGTCAAAGTGGATGGAGTAGAAGCGTAAGTCAACGGTGAGTCTTTGAATAGGAGGTCGGGTTTCCTGGCGATGGATGAAGGTGTCGCGAGACGATTTTGGGTGGTCGATCTAGTTCTTGAGAGCTGCGAGTTACTCGTTTTTTGTTGTGAATGTTGAATCGGATTTCTTGGCCCTGGAGGTGATTGAGTAGGCCAACGCTGGTTTGCTAATGGTAGCGACAGTGGTCGGAGGTGCCCCTACCATGTGTGCACGTGCACGGCTATCATATACGAATAAGGGTTGTTGGGTGTTGAGTAGCTTGGGGGAAAACGTGAATTTTTCTCGAATTCGAACTCGAGTTGTTTCGAATGGAAGAAGGGTCTGGTTATTACTCAGGTAGTTATGATTTGGACTCGGAATGTTTAAGCATGGGGTTTAAGTATGTGTAGCAAGGTATTAACAGATTTAAGAGAAAAGGTAATTTAGAATAGGAAGATAAACCAAGTTTTAAAAGCAAGGCAAAGCAAAATTTTAAGCAAAGGTTTCAAAGCAAATTTTGTTTTACAAGTTTTTAAATAAGTTATCCACCAAATTTGAACCGAATGCTTAAATCTGATTCCTTATATAATAATCATTTTAATTTTTAATTTAAGTAGTAAGATTTGTTTAACTTAAATTTATTAAGTTAAATTCTTAAGATATTTTAAAAATAAAATAAAAATTGATATAAATAGTTGATTAAAGATAATGTGTTTAAGATTTATGTGTTGATGATAATTAAGTAATCAATATAGATAAATGGATTATCTTAAAATCAATTAAGATTTTGATGATTAAAGTTTAATAAATTAGAGGTTAAATTAATAAATAATAAAAGGCTAATTAATTAAGGATAATTGATAAATGGATAATTACTTGATGAAAGAAATTAAAGGTAAATTGCTTAAGGGAAGTAATTAAAGATTAATTACTTAGTGTAATTAATTTAAGGATTGATTAATTAAAGAAATTAATCAAGGGTTAGTTTGTTAATGAGTGTGATTAATGAAAGTAAAATTAATCAATTATAGAATAATTAATTTGAGAATTAATTAAGGATAAATAAATTATTGTTAATTACTTTATAAGAGTAATTAAGGGATTATCTAAATGTGGTAGTGAAGATTAATTAATTTATTAAGAGTTAATATTTATTATAATTAAAGAATGATTAATCAAGGATGATCAATCAAGAAGAAAAATTAAGGGATGATTAATTAATTGAATATAATTAATTAATGTTAGATAAGCAAGATTTATAAGTAATAAGTAATTGACTTAATTCAGTGGTAGTTAATTAAATAAATTAGAAATGGTATGACTAATTTATCTTGCTTATGGTTGATTGAATAATATTTGAATGCCTTAGGTTATTTGTTACCTCTGGTATGTGATCGTGATACTATGTGATATGAAATGTTTATGTAATATGATATGTTGGGTTGAACAGTGATAATGTGGTTATCTATGATGAATTGCTGAGTATAAGTGACATCCTGTATTTATAGTTGAATTGAATTTTACTTGAATAACGTGGGTTAAGATGATATTGAATTTAAAGAGACCGAGGTCGGGTATCAGTAAATACCCGAACCCACTTCGATTTGTGACCTATGATTCTTTATAGATTGATATGTGAAACCAAAGGGTTGAAATGGAAAAATCTGAACGACTGGACCATTTAAAACTAAGTAAAGATACTTAGGAATTGATTGTGAATATCAGTATTGACTATGGAAAGTTGTGAACTTGTTATGATGAACGAGTTACCACAGGTTTAAGTATGTTTTATGCATTAGTATTCCTTGTTAGATGGGTTTACTCACGCTGGTTTCCATCCTGACCCGGGTGTTACTTTGATGTAATGCTCGGGTCAGACCGAGTATTACAGATTTTCAGGTAAAGACGTTCTAGAGTTCATGAGGCGAGCTGGATGACAGAGACGTATAGAGAGCATTCCGCTGTATTATATTGTAGTTGTTTGGGACAGGTTGATTGTACCTGTCCAATGTGTTATGTAAATGTTGTAACTCTGATGTATTAAAATGTAATTAACTGATATAGCTTTCTTTGTGTAAAGAATATTATTTGATATTATATTTTATCCGCTGCGAATGTAAGAGTCTGAGTTTGGTTCTGTTTCTTTATCTTCTATCTCTTTTCTTCTTTTTCTAACTATTTGGAGTTTTCGGGATCGAACTTTCTAGGTCGTTACATTTGATATCAGAGCAGAAGGTTAAGCGAGAACCTTGGCTCTGGTGGGATTACTCATTAAGGATAGGGTCAATGGTACCCTATAATGAGTTGAGTGTATATAAATAAGAGCGTACTTGTTATTTTCTTATATAAAGATTTTAAATGATTTTATATAAGAATATATTTTGATATATAAAGCAATATATCATTCTAATAAATATTAAGGTAATTGGTTGTTAAATTATTGGAATTAAATTAAGTGGTAATAGAAATAGAACCAAATTGAATAAAGATAAGTTTGAAATGGATTCAAACTAAAATTATAATCTTGAAGTAGAGGAAGAGTTTCAAAATAAGATGAATTAGAATTGGTTTCAAACTAGAAAATAGAATGGTTATTGTGTTTAATAATGGGATGATTGTTTTCCAATAAACAATAAAATGTTTTAAGGAAGTAACCATTTGATGAGAATAACTTGTAAATTTGAAAAGATGTAAACTAAAGTGGGTTTCAAATTGTGAAGTTCTGAATTCTAAATTTAAACATTTTAAATTGTTTTCAAAATGTTAAAGGAAATAATTTATTCAAACTATTTTGAATGTAATCTTATTTTAGAATAAGAAGTTGTTTGTAAACTTTAAAAGAATTTGTTTGAATTAAAACCAAGGGTGGTTTAAATTTTAAAATTTGGCCTGGTGGGCCAAGAAGTAAATATGTATATATGTATGGATATACATAATATCAAAGATGGTTTGAAATAAACTCTAAATATTGGGTTTTAAATTTTGAATGAGATGTGATACCCAAAGTGATAAGTTTTCGAACTTATATGTGGGAAGATTATTAATGTGAAGTTTAAAATTGGAAATGGGAATTCAAATTGGGTAAGGTTGGCTGGATTAAGTAATTGAATTTAACTTTGGAAAAGTTAAATAATTTATCAAGCAACCTAAATTGGAAATTTCAAGACGAAATTGAAATTTAACTTAGGAAGTTAAATGGCTAATTTGAATTGGGAGTTTGTGTGATCTCAAAATAGGTTTGAGATCTAAAAATTGGAAATGGATTGACGTTTTAATATAATTGGATAATATTACCCTATTGTTATTAATAATCTTTAAGCTGAAATTGGATTTATTTAAATGAACAAAGAAATGGGGTGTGGTAATTTATCCATTATTATGATAAAATGGAATCATTTTGGACTTAAGATTTGAATGTTTAAGATAAGACTTCAAGGGTTCGGTTTCAAAATTTGAAATTTGGTGATAAATTGAATTTTAAAGATTTATTTGTTTAAAAGGTATTTGAATTATTATTTGAACTTTGAAATAAGTTTAAAATGGAATTTGGATTCAGAATTAAATGGTTTAAAGATATAAGTTGATTTGATTTAAAGGATTAAATCAACATCTAAAAATTTAACTCGAATTTATATAATTCGGGATGGTTTAAATTTGAAATTTGAATTGAATTAGTTCAAATTGAATTTGATTCGAATTAATTAGAATTATGATTGATGTATAAGTTTAAAAATTCAAATGGAAAATGAATTGGATTAATTTCAAATGAAATTGAAGTTCAATGAGTTCAAATTCAAATGGGAATTGGGATTAATTCAAAACTGAATTGATATGAATTGAAATTGGTTCAATTTGAAATTTATTTGAACTAATTGAAATTGTGATTAAAATTGAATGAGTAAATTCAAATGGAATTTGATTTGAATTTTGAAAAGAAATTGAGGATTAATTCAACTTGAATTTGGGGTTAAATCAATTTCAATGAAAATTGAAGTTATTTAATTTGGAATTGAGTCAATTTAAATAAAAGTGGAAATTTGAATTGAATTAATGGGAATGGAGATTGGAAATTGAACAGTTAGCTCTGGACTATTTTCAAATAAATTATTTTAATATAAACTATTTAAAAATCTATTTTTCCAAATTATTTACTATATACAATCTTTCTTTTTAAAGTTAAACTATCTTATACTTGTTTTACAATTATTTTTGGAACTATTTAACTATTTTTCAACTATTTTACAAATTAATTACTATTTTACAAATATTTTGCAAATATTTAAAATTCTTTAACTATTTGACTATTTTCCAACTATTTTACAATTACTTAACTATTTTATAGTATTTTACAACCAAATAATTATTTTTGAACGACTTATCTATTTTTAGACTTTTCAAATTATTTTCTAAATTTAAGGTGGACAGAGTTCGAACTGTTTATGATTGAATATCCATTTGAGATAAGGATTAAAGTAATAATCCTATGGAACTGAAACAATTGTGAGTAAGTGAATGGAAATCAAAGTGAATGCGAATAGAAATGGAATTGATTTGGCTAATAACCAATAAAAGATAAATACGTAGGGTGTACGTATGTTATTCTATTCGCATGGTGATTTGATCCAGATTCGCGAATAGAATTTCGAGATAGTATGTCGATTCGAGTTAGGATTTTTCACTCGATTTTCGACAGCGAGCCTGGATATGGATTGTTGATTGGATCTGGATATTCTCTATCATAGTTATGGCTATGCAAGGAGAATGACGATTTCTGATCAAGAAACCAGATCTGAGCCCGCACTAGGAAGTCGGGTGGACGATACTAGTTCGGAAGTGAAATTATATGATCGAGTGAGCGATCAGATTGGTATAGCGTACGGACGAAATGTATACATCGTACGGGTTTGAATGAAATTAATACTGGGAATTTGTGGATAAGAAATGTGAAATGTTTTTAAAATGAAAGATATATTTTGTGAAATATATGATGAAATAAAATGGAAATTAGATATTTCCATGATATAAATTTATTTTATGAAAGTAAGTAATATGGTTAATGGCTTTATAGAGTAATCAAATTTTAATATTTGATTTGGAATAAACAAAGTTATTTATCTTTGTTATATATAAGATAAATCTCCCCTTGTTGAATCTATAGCCAGAAGAAAGGGGTTTTTGAAAGTTTTTGAAGTAAAAGGGGTTTTATACAAGTTTGAAGAGATCCAAAGTTTTAAGAAGATATATATGTATGTATGTATATATATACGTATAAAGGATCTTATGAGAATGATTTTGGAAAAGGTTTTGGGAACCTATACATTTGGAAAAGGCTTTTTGATTTTTGGATAAAATCAATATTGGATTTGGAAAGCCTAATTTGAGAATTATCGATTTTGGGATGATCGATTTTGAGAAAGGAGATTTATATTAGATTCATACTAGGTGTATGATTTGGAAGATACTATATGTGTATAGTATAAAGTGTTTTGAAAATGGCTCTGGAGAAAAAGGCGCTCCCTTGGGATGAACTTCTCAGGAGTACCATAGGTTGATACTGCCTTGAGCCTCTAAGGGGGAGGTTCTAAAGTTGATCCTGTGAGGAGTCCGGACAAAACTAGTTCCTGAGGATTATTGGATAGCGAAAGTCGAGGGCGCTGATGCCTACAGAGGCATTTGGGTTGTGCTGTGATGACAATGTAACTCGATGTCACTGCGATCTACTGTGTGAACCATAGCGGAAATCGTGTGGAGGTGAGTGTCAATGGTCTACGCTTGATTTTGCCAGGAAGGCAACGTAACAGCGGTAGACTGCGATCTATGGTCAAGTGAAGTGGAGAAGTTTCATTCTTTTGGCAGCGAAATTCGAGGGCGCTGAGGCCTACAGTTATATGGGTTTTTGCTGTGACAGCAATGTAACCCCAGTTGTAGCTGTGATCTGTAGCAGTTTCCATGGTGTAATCAAGGGGCGCAGAGGCCTACAGTTATCTATGGATTTTGTCGGGATGGCAACGTAACCATCGGGTTAACTGCGACCATGGATGGGGGTGATGATTTCCAGAGCATTCTCACCAAAGATATTTCCTCTATTTTCAAAAATGTTTTCTATATTTTCAATAAAAAATTATTTTTCAAGTATTTTCACTGGGTGTTGAAAAAGGGTTTACCAAGCACTTGTAGATTTTCAGTCCTATGCTTGATCAACGTATGACCGAATTTCTGTAAGAACGAGGATGAACGTGCTGAAACATCGAGTTATAAAAAAAAGTATTTTTATAATGCTATTTTGGCAATATTATATAGATTTTAAAGTGTTTTAAAAATATTCTATCATGTATTTTTATAAATTCTGGCTTCGTTCCTTTTCGAGGACGAAAAGATTCTAAGGGGGGAGGAATGTGATAACCCGGATTTTTGAGCATCTAATAGTTGGATAACTATCTGATTTATAGATTGAACAGATAAGAATTCTAATAATAAAGAATATCTGAATATAAATAATAGAAACTAAATTTTTATATTTGGATAAATAATTGTTTAATAACCTCCTAATATAATTATTTAGAATGGGAAAACCTATAATTTTCAAACAAACTAAATTTGTGTTTGTTTAGATAAAAATATATATTGATTTGAATTAATTTTAAATTAGATTTTAAATTGAATTTGAATTTAAATTTGAAAGATATATATATATCTTAAAAATATTTTGGATTTGAAATATATGAATAAAGGTTTAAAATAAGATTGTATTATATTATTTTTCTTTAAAGGAAATTTATTTATATAAATTTAGAAAAGCATTTACTTATTTACAAAGGTATTTATTAATTAGGAAAATTAATATAAAAGCTTTAAAAATCTTTTGAAAATAATATAAAAATAAATTGTTACAAATGTTAAGATATAAATCCTTAGAGTAACAAGTGTTAAGCATTAAATAAGGTGAAAGACAAGTGTCACTAGTTTGTTTCATTTTCTTTCATTTTAAAATTTATTCTAATTTAATCTATATAAACATTCACTTTCTATCTTCAACTCTTTTTCTATTTTCATTTCTAATAACAAAGAAAACACAAAACATGAACTTCATCTCTAAAACCAGAAAATGTTCATGCAATCCAAAATCTAAAACCTTTCCTAAAAAAACAAAATCAAAATAAACCTGAAAATTTTCTATAACCTGAATCTAAGGCCTGAAATTCAATCCTCAAGACAAATGCAAACCAAAAGAAATATTAATTAAATCTGATGACCACTCCAACCTGTAGATCATCTCAAAACAGAAAACAGACCTGTAAAGCAACAAACCTGGGGAAAGCAAGATTCAGAACAAACTTGTATCAACCTTACAAGTTTCCAAAGTTCAACGCTGAATCAAGCAACTAAAGAAGATTTAGTTCAGTAATCAAGCAAATCAAGGATCAAGCAGATCAAAAATCAGGATAGCACAAGTCTGCTATGTTCGAAGTGAAGGGTGAGTAAACATATATTTAAAGCTTAATTTGGATGAATAGCGTAATGCATGTGTTGTTTCTGTAAAGCAAGGATATAGGTAAGGGTTTCATGGCTGATTTTAAACAGGATTTAGTTTAAATTGCAATATATATGTGTGTGTTATATATTCAACCTTGTTCAGAAACCCCAGTCTTAAGAACAACAAAAATTCAAGTTCTCTTTATGCAATTGTTTTTAGGCTTTAATTCCTAAATGAAAAATGTTAATAACAATGTAATATCAAGTCTAAAATTGGTTTCCAGAATTTTAATTTAGTAATTCATTCAAAAATGGGAGATAACAGTAAAAAAAATTATACAAGTCAAAAATCTGTGATCATGATTTCATGATTGGATTTCATGAATGGATTCGTATTAGAAAATGATGAATTTTGAAAGTGACATCTAGATTTTTAGGCATAAGATTTACAGGTAATCTCAAGTTGAACGAATTATGGTTTATCGTCGATTTTCGACAATCGATGAAATGATCGTCGACGAGATTAATAAATGAGGTAGGAGGTAGATTGTTGTTGCTGGAAAAATGGCCAGAGAGTTCAATGGTCCTCATGGAGGTAATGGGATGGAATTGTAGGGTTTGGTAGACAGTTGGGTTTGTTCTTGATTTCGTGTCGTTTCCACCATCTACGGTGCATCGGACTGGGTCAAAGTGGATGGAGTAGAAGCGTAAGTCAACGGTGAGTCTCTGAATAGGAGATCGGGTTTCTTGGCGATGGATGATGGTGTCACAAGACGATTTTGGGTCGTCGATCTAGTTCTTGAGAGCTGCGAGTTACTCGTTTTTGGTTGTGAATGTTGAATCGGATTTCTTGGCGCTGGAGGTGATTGAGTAGGCCAACGCTGGTTGGCTGATGGTAGCGGCAGTGGTCGGAGGTGCCCCGACCATGTGTGCACATGCACAGCTATCAGATACGACTAAGGGTTGTTGGGTGTTGAGTAGCTTCGGGAAAGACGTGAATTTTTCTCGAATTCGAACTCGAGTTGTTTCGAATGGAAGAAGGATCTGGTTATTACTCAGGTAGTTATGATTTGGACTCGGAATGTTTAAACATAGGGTTTAAGTATGTGTAGCAAGGTATTAATAGATTTAAGAGAAAAGGTAATTTAAAATAGGAAGATAAACCAAGTTTTAAAAGCAAGGCAAAGAAAAATTTTAAACAAAGGTTTCAAAGCATATTTTGTTTTACAAGTTTTTAAATAAGCTATTGACCAAATTTGAACCTAATGCTTAAATCTGATTCCTTATATAATAATCATTTTAATTTTCAATTTAAGTAGTAAGATTTGTTTAACTTAAATTTATTAAGTTAAATTCTTAAGATATTTTAAAAATAAAATAAAAATTGATATAAGTAGTTGATTAAAGATAACAAGTTTAAGATTTATGTGTTGATGATAATTAAGTAATCAATATAGATAAATGGATTATCTTAAAATTAATTAAGATTTTGATGATTAAAGTTTAATAAATTAGAGGTTAAATTAATTAATAATAAAAGGTTAATTAGTTAAGGATAATTAATAAATGGATAATTACTCGATGAAAGAAATTAAAGGTAAATTACTTAAGGGAAGTAATTAAAGATTAATTACTTAGTGTAATTAATTTAAGGATTGCTTAATTAAAGAAATTAATCAAGGGTTAGTTTGTTAATGAGTGTGATTAATGAAAGTATAATTAATCAATTATAGAATAATTAATTTGAGAATTAATTAAGGATAAATAAATTATTGTTAATTACTTTATAAGGGTAATTAAGGGATTATCTAAATGTGCTAGTGAAGATTAATAAATTTATTAAGAGTTAATGTTTATTGTAATTAAAGAATGATTAATTAAGGATGATTAATTAATTGAATATAATTAATTAATGTTAGATAAGCAAGATTTATAAGTAATAAGTAATTGACTTAATTCACTGGTTGTTAATTAAATAAATTAGAAATGGTATAACTAATTTATCTTGCTTATGGTTGATCGAATAATATTTGAATGCCTTAGGTTATTTGTTACCCCTGGTATGTGATCGTGATACTATGTGATATGAAATGTTTATGTAATATGATATATTTGGTTGAACAGTGATAATGTGGTTATCTATGATGAATTGCTAAGTATAAGTGACATCCTGTATTTGTATTTATAGTTGAATTGAATTTTACTTGAATAACATGGGTTAAGATGATATTGAATTTGATGAGACTGGGGTCGGGTATCAGTAAATACCCGAACCTACTTCGATTTGTGACATATGATTCTTTATAGATTGATATGTGAAACCAAAGGCTTGAAATGGAAAAAACTGAATGACTGGACCATTTAAAACTAAGTAAAGATACTTAGGAATTGATTGTGAATATCAGTATTGACTATGGCAAGTTGTGAACTTGTAGTGATGAACGAGTTACCCTAGGTATTAAGTATGTTTTATGCATTAGTATTCCTTGTTAGATGGGTTTACTCACGCTGGTTTCCAGCCTGACCCGGGTGTTACTTTGATATAATGCTCGGGTCAGACCGAGTATTTCAAATTTTCAGGTAAAGGCGTTCTGGAGTTCATGAGGCGAGCTGGATGATGGAGACGTATGGAGAGCATTCCGTTGTATTATATTGTAGTTGTTTGGGATAGGTTGATTGTGCATGTCCAATGTTACGTAAATGTTGTAAATCTGATGTATTAAAATGTAATTAACTGATATAGCTTTCTTTGTGTAAAGAATATTATTTGATATTATATTTTATCCGCTGCGAATGTGAGATTTTGAGTTTGGTTCTATTTCTTTATCTTCTATCTCTTTTCTTCTTTTTCTAACTATTTGGAGTTTTCGGGATCGAAATTTTCGGGTCGTTACAGGAATGATATAGGAGGTCCATCCTCTTTGATTGGCCATATTGGAAAGCAGATTTGGTCCAACATAATGTAATGACCTGTAAATTTTATCGGTTTTAATAGCATAATTAACATAATTTTTTTGTGAAATTTTAAATATTTGAGTTTTGAAATAAAAATTTGATATTTGGAATACGTCCAATTTAACATAGCAAATGGTCAATTTTCATCCGATAATATTGAAGTATACTTTATTGTGTAATTTTAATTCAATTTAAATTAGTTAAAAATTGATGATAATAAAATTGTTTCCAAACCTGAATATTTTTATATAGAAAATTTGTAAACCTCTTTTGAGTGAGACGACATATTTCGTTACTTCAAATTTGGATTTCTCTAGCCTCGTTTATCTTATTTTCAATGAATATGCAGCATTTTGGTACCGACATCGACTTTTGATAGGATGATCGTACCACCAACATCTGTATACCGTTCTATCGTCTCGTGGTGCTGATCTCCATAGTATATTTACTTCTGTATTTTGAGATTCGGTACGCGACGGAAGCAATAAAATGGTCCGTTGTAATGGTACCATAATTTCTGACTTTTCTCCTTTCTTCGGTTTCAAATTTCAAACGTGCTGCCTGAACAAAAATTTTTGCTTTAAAATCTCAGCTGAAATTATGGGACTTGACCGTTACTATTACTTTTATTTGGTTAATTTATTCACTCAATTAGATCTGCCCGTCATTTCTTCCTTTATATTTGCATGAAGCTTTTCCATGGAAACTGCTCTGCCCTGTGACTTTGCTTGTTTCTCCCCACTTTCAATTTTTTATGAACATCGGCTCCTCTTCATTTTGAAACTAGACCACCTGAAAGCATATGCATATGTTCTCAGAGAATTACTCACCCCTTCCATTTGCAATAACCCGCTCTCACCTCCGCCCTCTCTAGGTCAACCAGACCCGCCTTCATGAAACCTCCCACGCAAACCTTCACTTCGCCATGAACTCCTTCGCACCAATCATCCCCTGCCAACCGCCGAACCGTTCCCCTTCCTCGACCATCAACTCGCGCCTTGGCCACCACCGCAATCCCAGCCATTCCTCCTCTCCTCTGCGCGAGCAACTCCCTGACACCCTACAAACCTCCGCCTCGTGTGCCACGCCTACACATCATTATCTCAACCTTCCTCCACATACATATATTACGAGTTATCTTTTGGCCGAGAAATGCACGCTTTCCTTTTGTATTTACAAGTAATATTTATATGTTATGTTTATATAAATTTTACAGATTATATTCTGTGACAATTAATGTATATCATTTTCCTTTATATGTTTATATGAGCATAATCTATGTTATATATGAGTTAATCTATATATTTGGACATAAATAAATCCTGCATTTTTCTGTTGTAGTCTGCATACCTGTTATATACAGAGATAAATGTATATATTTGCATGCACAGATATGTTATTACATTTTATATACTTTATGAATAGCTCACTTACATATTTTGCTACAAGCACATGGAAGGTCTGCATATATATCTTTTTACTTTTAAACTTTGATAAATATATTTTGCAAATATATTTGTTGTTTAGATTTTAAGTTGTTTCAATTTTCCTGAAGCCTATATATTTGACCATACATATTTAAGTTTGTTTTAGTTGTTGTATGTGCTATTAATGTAGTACCGTCTACTTTATTTTATATGTATATGCATATAATAGTTGTACTATTTTTAAACGTACATATATACAACAGTTATGGTTTTAGTATATGTATACCATAGTTTTCAACATTTTCAAAGTGTAGGAAAATAAAATTTTGGGTTTTAAATATATACATGACAATCTGCTGACATCCTAAATATGTCTATCCATCTATATGTTCGGCGATATATATATTTTTATAATAATATGTTTTGGAAACGTATTGGTATGTTTATATCTATATAATATGTTATATGTACATGCATATTAGTTTGTTGCTGGGTTTATATGACATTATATTATGTACTAGTTTATAAAGTTGATAAATTTATATTTAAACCAATATGTATATATATTTTTTGAAATTTTGTTTTGGAACTGTCTTACTTTTATAGTGATTCTCGAGTCGACGATTATGAGTCTGTGATTTATCTATTCCACTGCATTTATTATTATATTACTGCATTTATCTATTCCACTGCATTATTATTATGTTACTCTGAGTCTGTGATTGATTTATTTACTGTATATGCTGAGTTTTGCTAAATACAAATTAACAATCTGATATTTTGAGCAATTCAAGTCCGGCATGTGCGGATGTGAATGGTTGAAAATACCAGGATGTTACAGTTGGTATCAGAGCTCTAGTTTTAGGAAAATTTAGCATATGTGGTAGATTTAATTACAGAATTACTTTCGTTCATGCTTGAATCACTTCCTCTTTGATTCGGTTTCCTTTGAATTTTCGAACTCTCTCACTTGTTCTAAAATCCATTCTTGTCTTCCCCATTTATATTCTTTTGATTTTGGAGCATCCCTTCGAATGATCTCTATAAAAATCGACGATACCACCAATCTTTGAATGATTTGTAAAGGGATAAAACTCCTTTATAATTGGCATTGATTCACCGGAGAATTTTATACCCTCGGTTTAGATGATGTTACCTCTTGCTATGCCAAATTCTGTCTCTGGCGATCGAATGTCGACTTGCCTTACAATCCCGCATCGATCATGTTCCTCAAGTCGCGGTTGACCCGGTTTAGATCATCCGAGATTTTAAAAAGCATATCCATCTTCTATTTTGTAATTTAATTATCTCATCTTCGTTCGAGCCTATCTTCGAATTAGAATTCCATTTGATTAGAATTTCTTTAATTTGAAGCTCTATCTTTGTTTTGAAATCCATTCTTGAATCATCTTTTGAAAAATCATGTTTGTTTGTATTTTAGAAATTGTTTTATATATCAAAATTATTATTTTGATAAGTATAATATATTCTATATATAAAAGTAGAAATGTTTTCGATAAGGATTATATACCTTTTAAAAAATGAGAATTTGAAGTTTCGAAAGGATTTGAAAATTTGAAAATTTTATGTGAAATTGATTTATATAAAAATGATTTATAACTGAAGGGTTTCAAATTGGAAATTTGAGGAATTGAATTCTGGTATTTTGACATTGGTTTAAAGATTTTGAAAATATGTAACAATTCGATTTGAAAGTATTTTCCGAATAAGAAATGTTTCAAATGAGTTCCAATGATTTCAAAGAATTTCAAAGAAGTTTTTAAGAAAATAGAAGTCCAGAACTACTTATGTCGCTGGAGAATAATTTCAGTGATGAGTGCATGCATCATCGACATTGTTTTTTGAGTTTCAGAGTGGGGGAGAGGCCACTTTAGTAGCCTTGCTATGCGATTGTTTTTGTGAAACCAATTTTGATTCCAAATTCCGATGTATGATTTGATATTATTTGAAACGATTTGAAGTAAGCCGGTGTTCAGTCCTTGTGTTTCAGATTTGATTTAGTATAACCCTATCTATCAAAATTGCTTTACTGATTTGTTGCTGATTTCCAACTCTTGGATTTGAAATTTGATTTCTTCGACTATTTCGAATGTTCGAACACTTCCAAATCGAGTTTTAAATTTCAAATCTAAGTAATTTCGAAAAGCATAAATTATTTGATAAAGTATATAAGTTTAGCTTTGTATGTTTAAGTATGAAGTAATATGATTTAAATAAGATTGTAATTGTTTTGTTAAGTAAATGAATAAGACTAATTTTAATTATACTAATATGAAATTTAGTTTCGAAATGTTTTGAATAAAATTTAGTTTTAAATGTTTTTAACTTAGTAACATCTTTTATAAAACTATATAGAATAATAATTTTCAAAAGGTAAATTGGATCTTTCAGATAGAAATAAATAGTTTAAAGGTTTTAAAGGGATGGTTATAAACTTGGTAATCATTTTTGGGTATAATTGATTTTGGGAAAAATATTTGGTTTCGAAAATAGATTGGAATTCAAAACACTGTGTTTATATGATGATTTTGGAAATGAATTTGTTTGACCTAAATTATGATGATTTGGAAACTATGATTATTTTCTAAACCTATTATTTTAGAAACTTTAAAACTGAAGATATTTAATTTGGAAGAAACAATTTGGTGAAACTGTATATGATTTTGAAGCTGAACTTACATCGAAACGAATTGAATTGAGAACTTTATTTTGCAAAATACTTGATTTGGGAGTTATCAAACTTATACAAAATTGATTTTTATAAGTATGAAGCTGATTTGAAAACTATTAATTTGGAAAGGTACTCAATTTGGAAAGCGAAATCTTATATAATCGAAGTCTATATAAGTGCGATTTGATATACTATTGATTTTGGAAAGTATACTATTTGAAAATGAAATCTTATATGTAATTGATTTTATATAAGTACGATATTTGAAATTGATTCAAAAAGGTACTATATGATACATATTTTCGAAGTAAAGATATGGAAAGTGCCTTCTACTTGATATCCTCTTTGTGGCCACATTTTGGATTCATTCTATCAACATTATTCTCTCTGATTTGGGGTTTCCGGATATGATACTCGATTGTCCTTCGAATTCCATGGCATTACCCATGGTCTTACGAACTCGACTGCATAGCGTAATTCGCAAGGCAGAGATTGCTTAAAAGTTACGGAAGTTTCCTGGGGGATCCAGGCGTAATCATTGTGTATCTGCGATCTATGGTCATTTTAGTAGCGTAATCCGCAAGGCAGAGATTGCTTAAAGGGTACAAATGTTTCCTAGAGGATCCAGGCATAACCACTGTGTATTCATGATCTACAAGTTTTTGTTATCGTAGCGTAATCTGCATGGAAGAGATTGCTTAAAGGGTACGGATGTTTCCAGAGGGATCCAGGCGTAACCATTGTGTATCCGTGGTCTACAGTATTTCGTTATCGTGGCGAAATCCGCAAGGCAATGATTGCTTAAAAGGTACGGATGCTTCCTAGGGGATCCAGGTGTAACCATTGTGTATCTACGATCCATGATTCGATTCGGTTGATTTGTTTAGATTGTACTTTCCATTTCGGTCTTGAAGGTTATTAGAGTATTTTTGATTTGTTTGGAGTGTACTTTCTATGTAGGTCTTGAAGGTTTTTCGAGTATTTTCACTGGGTGTTGAAACAGGTCTACTAAGTACTTGAAGAATTCTAGCTTTGCGCCTAATCAACACATAGCCAGAGTCTGCAAGAACGAGGATAAACCTGTTAAGACATCGAATTAAAAAAGTATTTTGATAAAGTATTATATAAAGGATATTTTGATCATTTTATTCTTTCTTACTAAATAATTTAAAATTTTAAAATATTGTTTATTTATGTACTACATGGTTTAATAGGACAATATTTGTGTTATATAAATATTTTAGAAGTTATTAATTAAATAAAACATATTTAAAGAAATGATTATTGATTTATTAATAATGTTTGAAAAGTATATTGAGATAAATTGATAAATTTATGAATTATGGATATATGTTTTCAATAGCTTCTTTGTAAATATAAGTAATGATGCAAATAATTGTTTTCAAATAGTTTTCGTATATTTATAAAGGTGTTATTTAAACATATAAATGGTATTTATAAAGGAAGCAAGAAATTTTAAAAATGGGTTTAGAAAAGTATTAAAGTACTAAATATAATTGAATTGCAAATGAAGTTTCAAATGAATATTTCGGGTAAAATTTATATAGTTTTAACTTAGATGTTTATCCTTATCTTTCAATCTATTTCTCTTTCTGGTCGTTTCTATTCTCCTACCTCCTTCCTTTTCAGGGACGAAAAATTTTCATCCGATAATATTGAATTTTGTAAATTGAATACGTCCAATTAAACATAGCAGACCTGAATATTTTTATATAGAAAATTTGTAAGTCGTCTTCTGAGTGAGATGTCATATTTTGTTTCTTTAAATTTAGACTTCTCTAACCTCGCTTATGTTATTGTCAACGAATATGCAGCATTTTGGTACCGACATCGACTTTTGATAGGATGATCGTACCACTGACATCTTTATACTGTTCTATTCGTCTCGTCGTGCTGATCTCCATAGTATATTTACTTCTGTATTTTGAGGCCCGGTACGCGACGGAAGCAATAAAACGGTTCTTTGTAATGGTACTATAATTTTTGACTTTTCTCCTTCCTTCGGTTTCAAATTTCGAACATGCTGCCCAAACAAAATTTATTGCTTTAAACTCTCGGCTGAAATTATGGGACTTGACCATTACTATTACTTTTATTTGGTTTATTTGTTCCTCAATTAGATCTTCCTGTCATTTCTTCCTTTATATACGCCTGAAGCTTTTCCATGGAAACTGCTCTGTCCTGTGACTTGGCTTATTCCTCTCTACTTTCAATTTTTTATGAACATCGGCTCCTCTTCATTTGGAAATCAGACCACCTAAAAGCATATGCATCTGTTCTCAGAGAATTTCTCAACCCTTCCATTTGCAATAACCTGCTCTCACCTCCGAAACCTCCCACACAAATCTCCACTTCGCCACGAACTCCACCGCACCGATCATCCCCTGCCAACCGCCGTACCCTTCCTCTTCCTCGGCCATCAACTCGCCCCTTGGCCACCACCGCAAGCCCAGCCTTTCCTCCTCTCCTCTGCGCGTGAAACTCCCTGACACCCTGCAAACCTCCGCCTCGTGTAACACGCCTACCCATCATTGTCTCAACCTTCCTCCGCCATATTTATATGTATATTACGAGTTAACTTTTGGTCGAGAAATGCACGTTTTCCTTTTGTATTTACAGGTAATATTTATATGTTATGTTTATATATATTTTACAAATTATATTCTATGACAATTAATGTATATCATTTTCCTTTTGTATGTTTATATGAGCATAGTCTAAGTTATATATGAGTTAACCTATATATTTGGACATATATAACACCTGCATTTATTTGTTGTAGTCTGCATACCTGTTATATAGAAAGATAAGCATATATAATTGCGTGCACAAATATGTTATTACATTTTTATACTTTATGAATAGCTCACCTACATATTTTTCTATAAGCACATGGAAGGTCTGCATATATATATATATATATATATATATATATATATATATATATATATATATATATATATATTTACTTCTAATTTTTGACAAATATATTTTGCAAATATATTTGTTGTTTAGATTTTAAGTTGTTTCAATTTTCCTGAAGCCTATATATTTGACCATATGTCTTTAAGTTTGTTTAAGTTGTTGTATGTGCTGTTAAAATGGTACCGTCACTTTATTTTAAATGTATATGCATATAATAGTTGTACTATTTTTAAACGTACATATATACAACAGTTATGGTTTCAGTATATGTATACCATAGTTTTCAACATTTTTAAAGTGTAGGCATATAACAGTTTTGGTTTTAAGTATATATGACAATCTGCTGACATCCTAAACATGCATATCCATTTATATATTCCCTAACATATATATATATATATATATATATATATTTGTATAGTAATATATTTTGGTAACGTATTGTTATGTTTATATCTATATAATATGTTATATGTACATGTATATTAGTTTGTTGTTGGGTTTATATGAGATTATATTATTATATATAAAGTTGATAAAGTTATATTTAAACCGATATATATATATATATTGAAATTTTGTTTTGGAACTGTCTTACTTTTATAGTGATTCTCGAGTATGTTATAATACTAATATATATATATATATATATATATATATATTATATGAGATCTATTATATAAAATGGGCATTATATGTAGGTTGTTTAATAATATGTTATTTATGTATTTTATAATATTGGTATTCATATTTATTCTTAAAATAAATAATGGTTTAGATTACAATCTGTATATAAGCATATATGGGTTACAAGCACATATTGAGATTTCATTTATATGTATTTAAATTTAATATAGATTTGAGAATAATTATATATATTTTATACTTTATTTTCTATATATTTAAATTGATTTTGAAATTTATATATATATATTATAATAATAAAAATATATCTTTGTATATATCAAGTTGATTCTGATTATCCTCATCAATTCTTATATATCAGCTTTGTTTGTCGAATTCGTGCCAATCTAGCTTTGCTTCGAAATTCGTGCTTGGATTCGTAACTCACTCCATTCCCGTTCATTTCTAGCCTCGAAAGGTGAGCAATCACTCACGATTAACGTTCTTGTGTTTATTAAATTTGATTTCAATTGAAACGACAATTGAAATATGTTACTGCTAGTTATTTAAATTGTTATATATATGTTATTATCTGTAACTGTTCACCTATGGGATATGACACCATATCTTGTTGTTTATATTTTATTTAATCATTGATGATATATGCCTGTTATTATTACAATCATATCTGCTATCACTCTGCAAGTTCCCTATTAGTATAGAATTCCCTATGGGTTGAAATGATACACACCCGAACGATCTGTAGAATAGGAGAAAATCGTTATGGGTTGAAATGATAAACCCAAGCAATTTTCATTTGAATTGAATTTGGGATTGCGTGTTGAAATGATATATACCCGTATATATTTAAATTACGGATTGAAATGATAAATATCTGTATCACTTAACCATATGATAGAAAATTATATACAGACACCGTTGGTCTATATATAAGTATTTTGAAAGTGATTTTTATGGTTTTGAAAGGAAATATATATGGTTTATTTGAATTTGAAAATATTATTTATATGAATAAGTTTTAATATTAAATTAATTTAATAATAATAAGCTTTAAAATTAGTAAAGTTTGATTTTAGTAAAATACAATATGTTTAAGTATTATTTAAAATTATATTTTAAAATAGATTTTTTAATGATTTCTATAAGTTAAGGCTGGAAAGCTTAATTTGAATTTATTGTATTTAATTTTGGAAAGCTTATTTTGAGTTTACTATATTTAATTAAAAATTTTGTTTAATTGAATCGATTTGTGAAATTTGAGGAATTACAAATATTGTACTTTATAAATTATTTAATATATATACACACTTTTTTAAATATAAAACTATTTTTGATATAAACTATTTTAATATAAACTATTTTTTTTATAAACTATTTATTATATATCTATTATAAATATCTAAACTATTAAGTGGTGGAAGTTATGATTTCAAACTTATGGTTTCCCAAAGTATTATGATTTCAAAGTGTTTTGGGTTTCGAAAATGTTGTAACTTTGAAAATGCTATAATTTGGAAATAGATATATTTGAAATGGAAATGATATTTTGGTTTCAAAGTATAAATTTATTTTGATATGACTACGGTGTTATAATGACGTTTGGTTCTTAATAGCGTATATTTCTACATAGTAGATAGTTCAATCGATCCTTATAGGACGGGTATCCCAAACATCCTTTAAGTTAATTGTATTTCAATTGATATTTCACTTGAGTTGGATTTATTGATATAAGAATGTAACTCCTGACTCGATTGTTTTGTGTTTTGCTTTACGCTCGGGTTAGACTGAGTAATTTAGCATTTGAGACTCACCTTTGGAGTATGGAGCTTCGGTTGGAGATCCAACCATCGATTCAGCTTTCAATTTTTCCAGTTGATTTGTTCAGAGATGCCATCGGTCTGTATTTGAAATATTCTGTTGTATTTTATTTCAAACTCTGTTGTTTATATAGTAGCTTCACGAACTACTATTTATCTATTCCACTACATTATTATTATATTACTCTGAGCCTGTGATTCTGTGATTGATTTATTTATTGTATATGCTGAGTTTTGCCAAATATAAATTAACAATATGATATTTTGAGCAATTCAAGTTCGGCATGTGCGGATGCGAATGGTTGAAAATACCAGGATGTTATAATTGGTGTCAGAGCTTTGGTTTTAGGCAAACTTAGCATATGTAGTAGATTTAATTACATAATTACTTCCATTTGTGCTTGAATCTCTTCCTCTTTGATTCGGTTTCCTTTGAATTTTGGAACTCTCCCACTTGTTCTAAAATCCATTTTTGTCTTCCCTATTTATATTCTTTTGATTCTGGAGCATCCCTTCGAATGATCTCTATAAAAATCGGCAATCTCGCCAATCTTTGAATGATTTGTAAAGGGGTGAAACTCCTTTACAATTGGCATTGATTCACCAAAGATTTCTATACCCCCAGTTTAGATGCTGCTATCTTTTGCTATGTCGAATTCCATCTTTGGCAATCGAATGTCGATTTTCCTTAGAATCCCGCATCGATCATATTCCTGAAGTCACGGTTGACCCGGTTAAGGCCCCCCACGATTTATATAAGTATGTCCATCTTCTATTTTGTAATTTAATTATCCCATCTTCGTTCGAACCCATCTTCGAATTAGAATTCTATTTGATTAGAATTCCTCTGATTTGAAGCTCTATCTTTATTTTGAAATCCAATATTGAATCATCTTTTGAAAAATCGTGTTTGTTTGTATTTTAGAAATTGTTTTATATATCAAAATCATTATTTTGATAAGTATGATTATATTCTATATATAAAAGTGAAAATGTTTTCGATAAGGATTATATGCCTTTTAAAAAAAGTGAATTTGATGTTTCGAAAGGGTTTGAAAATTTGAAAATTTTATAAGAAATTAATTTATATAAAAATGATTTATAACTGAAGGGTTTCAAATTGGAAATTTGAGGAATTGAATTCCGGTATTTTGAAATTGGTTTTAAGATTTTGAAAATATGTAACAATACGATTTTAAAGTATTTTCCAAATAAGAAATGTTTCAAATGACTTCAAATGAGTTCCAATGATTTCAAAGAAGTTTTCGAGAAAATAGAAGTCCAGAACTCACTTGTGTCGCTGGAGAATAATTTCGGTGATGAGTGCACGCATCATCGACATTGATTTTCGAGTTTCAGAGTGGGGGAGAGGCCACTTTAGTAGCCTTGCTATGCGATTGATTTTGTGAAACCACTTTTGATTTCAAATTTCGAACTATGATTTGAAATTATTTGAAACGAATTGAAGTAAGCTCGATGTTCAGTCCTTGAGTTTCGGATTTGATTTAGTATAACCCTATCTATTGAAATTGCTTTACTGATTTGTTGCTGATTTCCAACTCTTGGATTTGAAATTTGATTTCTCCAACTATTTTGAATGTTCGAACACTTCCAAATCGAATTTTAATTTTCATAGCTAAGTAATTTCAAAAAGCATAAATTATTTGATAAAGTATATAAGTTTAGTTTTGTATGTTTAAGTATGAAGTAATATGATTTAAATAAGATTGTAACTATTTTGTTAAGTAAATGAATAAGAATATTTTGAATTATACTAATATGAAATTTAGTTTCGAAATGTTTTGAATAAATTTAGTTTTAAATGTTTCTAACTTAGTAATATCTTTTATAAAACTACATAGAATAATAATTTTCAAATGGTGAATTGGATCTTCCAGATAGAAATAAATAGTTTAAAGGGATGGTTATAAACTTGGTAATCATTATTGGGTATAATTGATTTTGAGAAAAACATTTTTTTTCGCAAATAGATTGGAATTTAAAACCCAGTGTTTATATGATGATTTTGGAAATAAATTTGTTTGACCTAAATTATGTTGATTTGGAAACTAAGATTATTTTCTAAACCTATTATTTTGGAAACTTTGAAACTGAAGATATTTAATTTGGGAGAAATAATTTGATGAAACTGTATATGATTTTGAAATTGAAATGATGTCGAAATGAATTGAAATTGAGAACCTTATTTTGCTAAATATTTGATTTGGGAGTTATCGAACTTATATAAAATTGATTTGTATAAGTATGAAGTTGATTTGAAAACTATTGATTTGGAAAGGTACTCAATTTGAAAATCGAAATCTTATATAATCTAAGTCTATATAAGTGTGATTTGATATACTATTGATTTTGGAAAGTATACAATTTGAAAATGAAATCTTATATATAATTGACTTTATATAAGTATGATATTTGAAATTGATTTGAAAAGGTACTATATGAAACATATTTTCGAAGTAAAGATATAGAAAGTGCCTTCTGCTTGATATCCTCTTTGTGGCCACATTTTGGATTCATTCTATCTATATTATTCTCTCTGATTTGGGTTTTTCGGATATGATACTCGTGTGTCTTTCGAATTCCACGGCATTACCCATGGTCTTATGAACTCGACTGCATGGCGTAATTCGCAAGGCAGTGATTGCTTAAAAGGTATGTAAGTTTCCTGGGGTTCCAGGCGTTACCATTATGTATCCGCAATCTATGGTCGTTTTAGTAGCGTAATCCGCAAGGAAGAGATTGCTTAAAGGGCACAGATGTTTCCTGGAGGATCCTGGCGTAACCATTGTGTATCCATGGTCTACAAGTTTTTGTTATTGTAGCGTAATCCGCAAGGCAGAGATTGCTTAAAGGGTACAGATGTTTCCTGGGGGGTCCAGGTATGACCATTGTGTATCCACGGTATACATTTTTTTGTTATCATGGCGAAATTCGCAAGGCAGTGATTGCTTAAAAGATACAGATGTTTCCTGGGGGACCAAGCGTAACCTTGTGTATCTGTAATCCATGATTCGATTCAGTTGATTTGTTTGGATTGTACTTTCCATATCGGTCTTGAAGGTTTTTCGATTATTTTCAACGGGTGTTGAAACAGGTCTACTAAGTACTTGGAGAATTCTAGCTTTGCGCCTGATCAACGTATAGCCAGAGTCTACAAGAATGAGGATTAACCTGTTAAGACATCGAGTTATAAAAGTATTTTTTTTTTGAAAACCCAAGAGAACCTGGCGGGCTCGTAAACTCCTATGGGGGTATAGTAAAGCCGTCCACTGATCCAAGACCCCATACCCGTGGGTAAATTTATATAGGAGAGGGAAGCGCATGGTAGGAATGGGTCTTTTTACCATAACCCAAGTCTCCTTTCCACTGCGCCACACCCGCAGATTGTTATAAAAGTATTTTGATAAAATATTATATAAAGGATATTTTGATCATTTTTTCTTTCTTTCTAAATAATCTAAAATGTTTAAAATATTATTTATTTATATACTACATGGTTCAACAGTAAATTATTAGTGTTATAAATATTTTAGAAGTAATTAATTAAATAAAACATATTTAAATAAATGATTATTGATCTATTAAAAATATTTGAAAAGTATCTTGAGATAAATTGATAAATTTATGAATTATGGATATAATGTTTCCAAAAGCTTCTTTGTAAATATAAGTAATGATGTAAATAATTGTTTACAAATAGTTTTCATATATTTATAAAGGTGTTTTTTAAACATATAAATGGTATTTATAAAGGAAGCTAGAAATTTTAAAAATAGGTTTAGAAAAGTATTAAAGTATTAATGATAATTGAATTGCAAATGAAATTTCAAATGAATATTTCAAGTAAAATTTATATAGTTTTAAATTAATTGTTCATCCTTGTCTTTCAATCTATTTCTCTTTCTAGTTATTTCTATTCTCCCACCTCCTTCCTTTTCGGAGATAAAAATTTTTTAGTGGGGGAGAGTGTAACGACCTATAAATTTTATTGATTTTAATAGCATAATTAACAGAATTTTTTTGTGAAATTTTAAATATTTGAATTTTGAAATAAAAATTTGATACTTGGAATACGTCTAATTAAACATAGCAAATGGTAAATTTCATCTGATAATATTGAAGTTTGTTTTATTGTGTAATTTTAATTCAATTTAAATCAGTTAAAGATTGATGATAATAAAATTGTTTCCAAACCTGAATATTTTTATATAGATGATTTATAAACCATCTTCTGAGTGAGAATTCATATTTTATTTCTTCAATTTTGGACTTCTCTAGCCTCGTTTATCTTATTTTCAACGAATATGCAGCATTTTGGTACCGACATCGACTTTTGATAGGATGGTTGTACCACCGACATCTGTATACCGTTCTGCTCGTCTCGTCGTGCTGATCTCCATAGTATATTTACTTATGTATTTTTGGTTCTGGTATGCGATGGAAGAAGTAAAACGGTTCATTGTATAAGTACCATAATTTCTGACTTTTTTCCTTCCTTCAGTTTCAAATTTCAAACATGTTGCCCAAACAAAATTAATTGCTTTAAACTCTCAGCTGAAATTATGGAACTTGACCGTTACTATTACTTTTTTGGTTTATTTATTCACTAAATTAGATCTGCCTATCATTTATTCCTTTATATTTTACTGAAGCTTTTTCATCTAAATTGCTCTGCCTTGTGACTCTGCTTGTTCCACCCCACTTTAATTTTTTTATAAACATCGGCTCCTCTTCATTTTGAAACTAGACCACCTGAAAGCATATGCATCTGTTCTGAGAGAATTACTCACCCCTTCCATTTGCAATAACCCTCTCTCACCTCCGCCCTCTATAGGTCAACCAGACCCGCCTTCATGAAATCTCCCACGCAAATCTCCACTCCGCCACGAACTCCTCCGCACCAATCATCCCCGCCAACCGTCGTGCCCTTCCCCTTCCTTAGCCATCAACTCGCGCCTTCGCCACCACCGAAAGCCCAGCGTTTCCTCCTCTCCTCTGCGCGAGCAACTCCCTGACACCCTGCAAACCTCCGCCTCATGTGCCACGCCTACCCATCATCATCTCAACCCTCCTCCACCATACATATATTACGAGTTATCTTTAGGCCGAGAAATGCACGCTTTCCTTTTGTATTTACAAGTAGTATTTATATGTTATGTTTATATATATTTTATAAATTATATTCTGTGCCAATTAATGTATATTATTTTCCTTTTGTATATTTGTATGAGCATAATCTAAGTTATATATGAGTTAATCTATATATTTGGACATAAATAAAAACTGCATTTTTCTGTTGTAGTCTGCATAGTTGTTATATAGAGATATGTTATTACATTTTATATAATTTATGAATAGCACAATTACATATTTTGCTGCAAGCACATGGAAGGTCTGCATATATATCTTTTTACTCCTAAATTTTAATAAATATATTTTGCAAATATATTTGTTGTTTAGATTTTAAGTTGTTTCAATTTTCCTGAAGCCTATATATTTGACCATATATATTTAAGTTTGTTTAAGTTGTTGTATGTGATGTTAATATAGTACCATCTGCTTTATTTTAAAAGTATATGCATATAATAGTAGTGCTATTTTTAAACGTACATATGTACAACAATCTTGGTTTTAGTATATGTATACCATAGTTTTCAACATTTTTAAAGTGTAGGCATATAACAATTTGGGTTTTAAGTATATATGACAATCCGCTGACATCCTAAATATGCATATCCATTCATATATTCGACAATATATATATTTCTATAATAATATGTTTTGGTAGTGCATTGGTATGTTTATATCTATATAATATTTTATATGTACATGTATATTAGTTTGTTGTTGGGTTTATATGAGATTGTATTATATACTAGTTTATAAAAGTTGACAAAGTTATATTTAAACCAGTATGTATGTATGTATGTATGTATTTTGAAATTTTGTTTTGGAACTGTCTTACTTTTATAGTGATTCTCGAGTATGTTATAATACTATGAAAAAATAATACACATACATACATACATACATACATACATACATATACATATACATATATATACATATATATATATATATATATATATATATATATATGAGATCTGTTATATATACTGGGCTTTATATGTAGGTTGCTTAATAATATGTTAGTTTATGTATTTTATAATATTGGTCTTCATATTTATCCTTAAAATATATAATGGTTTAAATTACAATTTGTATATAAGTATATATGGGTTGCAAGCACATATAGAGATTTTATTTATATGTATTTAAATTTAATATAGATTTGAGAATAATTATATAAATTATACTTTATTTTCTATATATTTAAATTGATTTTGAAATTTATATATATATATAATAATAATAATATATTTTTGTATATATCAAGTTGATTCTGATTTACCCTCATCAATTCTTATATATCAGCTTCCTTCATCGAATTCGTGTCAATCTTGCTTTGCTTTGAAATTCGTGCTTGGATTCGTAATTCACTCTATTCCCCTTATAGTGACGTTTGGTTGTTAATAGCGTATATTTCAACATAGTCGATAGTTCCACGGATCCTTAGAGGATGGGTATCCCAAACATCCTTTAAGTTAATTGTATTTCAGTTGATATTTCACTTGAGTTGGATTTATTGATATAAGAATGTAAATCCTGACTTGAATGTTTTGTGTTTTGATTTACGCATGGGTCAGACTGAGTAATTCAGCATTTGAGACTGACCTTTGGAGTTTGGAGCTTCGCTTGGAGATCCAACCATTGATTCAGCTTTCATCTTTTCCAGTTGATTTGTTTAGAGATACCATCAATCTGTATTTGAGATATTCTACTCTATTTTATTTCAAACTCTATTGTTTATATAGTAGCTTCATGAACGACTATTTATCTATTCCGCTGCATTATTATTATATTACTCCGAGTCTGTGATTCTATGATTGGTTTATTTTGCTGTATATGCTGAGTTTTGCCAAATATAAATTAACAATATGATATTTTGAGCATTCAAGTCCGACATGTGTGGATGCGAATGGATGAACATACCAAAACATTACACATAATGTTGATGTTATGCATGCAGAGAAGAATGTCACTGAGCATCTCATTAGCACAATTATGGGTCATAAGGACAAGTCAAAAGACCGCATCAATGCATGTAAGGATTTGAAAACCATGGGTATAAAACAAAAATTATGGGTGATGCAAGATCCTGAAAAAAATAAAATAACCATACCAGAGGCAACTTTCACCTTGAGCAACGAAGAGAAGTTACAATTTTGCATCATTTTGAAAAGCCTGAAAGTGTCTAGCAAATTCTCTTCCAACTTTCATAACAATGTGAACATCAATCCTCCTGAACTAACAAATATGAAATCGCATGATTACCATGTCATACTGCAACAATTACTTCCGGTATTGCTTTAACATTCTTATCCACAACATAAAGATCTACGCAATGACATACATTACATAAGTTTATATTTTAACATTTTATGCTCGAGGTGATCAACATGGAACAACTTTTAAAAGCAGAGGCTAGTTTGGTAGAAGAAATATGTGTGTTTTTCAAACATTTTCCACCTGCATTTTTTGATATCAGCATCCATCTTATGGTCCATTTAGCCGATGAAGCATTGATTTGCGACCCTGTTAGAGAAAGGTGGATGTATCCTTTTGAATGGTAAATTACTAACTGAAGTTTTGTTCATCATCATTCGATTTAAAAAGCTACCAGTTATATATAATTTATTAACTTCATAGGTTAATGAAAACACATGAAGGATATGTGCGCAATAAAAGGTGTGTTGAAGGATGTATTGCAAAAGGATATATCATACAAGAAACTAGTCTTTACTGCATGCAGAAGGAGTTGATAGCACTCATAAACGTACTCATGAGGCTTTTTTAGACGAGGATGATGAGTTTGCCAGTGAAATGTCACTAGGCAATTTCAAAGGTATAACCTTAAACCAAGTGCAGTTTGAACAAGTTCGTAGATGAGTCCTTAATAAGTACGATGGATTGGATGAATGGGAGAAGTAAGTTCACGAATAACAACTGAATTCGCATTACTGTAAACCAACTCATATATATGTTTTGAAACGTGCATGTCGCAGGAGGTATAACATCTATGCGAAAAGTACTAAATCTCAACCTTTAACTGGAGTTACATCCATGGAAGCTTGTCAATGTTTTACTCAATGGTTGCGTGGAGAGGTATATATTACATCTTATTAAATATTTCACGTGTACTTAATTGGATCGTACACCTTCATGATCACACTTTTGGCTTATTTTGTTTTTTGTTGGTGAAGACCAATGATGTTGACTTAACTCTTCGGCGGCTGGTGAATGGGCCGAAGTTCAAGGCGTGTAGTTATATAAAGTACCAAGCGAATGGGTTTACAGTCTCCCTGAAAAGTTACGAAGAACAGGTGGCAACATGGTATGAGAGCAATTACAAAATTTAGAGCGAGTGGAAAGGATAAAAATTATAAGGAAGCAGACACAATGTATTATGGAGTTGTTCAGGAGATAATTGAGTTGGATTACATTGTATTCAAACAAACAGTTTTTTATTGTGAATGGGTAAAGGTCTAAGACAAGGTCAATGGTTGCAAGATTGATCCTGTTTCAAACTTGACCACGGTTAAATTAGAGAAATTAAAGACCAAAGATAGAGTTAATGACGATCCATTTGTTCTTGCATCGGAAGCGAGTCAAGTGTTCTACTCAAAAGATTTAAAAAATAACGGATGGTTTGTTATTTTGCACACACCAAAAAGGTTAACTACAAACGTGGATGACATTGAGTTTTCTACTTCTTATCAATCAGCTTTTGAAGATAACAAAAAATTAGAAGATCTTACCAAATGCATATGTTAATATAAGATGTATTTCTTAATTGAATTGAGTTGAATTTCAAGCGTGATTGAATTTAGAATTTTTTTTTCACTATGGATATTATTCAGCGTTTGTAATGTTTGTTTAGTGGTGGTTATTGATATTGTTTCAAAACATTTATAAAATTCTTCAAAAAATCATGTCCAAATGTAATCCAATTGAATTTAGCTATTTCATTACACGTATAAAAGGAACAACCATGAACATATACATAGACATAGGAATCTACTAAATTTTATTCATGAAGCATTGGTCAAAAAATTAAATATTGATCGGCACAACTGAATCCATATGATGTCGCCATTGCAAACAGGGAAAAAATGATGGGTAATAGCTATTATAGGTATCCATCTAAGCATGCTTTGTAGATTATCCTATGTGCTATAGAATAGTTTTGTTATTTTTTATTTTCTCTGATTGTGGTACTTTATACTGATCAATACTAGATTTATCATAGCTTTAGAATTGCACTAGTAACCTTTATTTTCATATCCGTGGTAATTGGTTGAATTTTTAAGGGTAAAAAGGTTTATTTTTTGACTTGTTATTGTATTTGTTTAATTGATTAATTTTTTCTGGAAAAATGTCTCTCTAGTTTACTGCAAAGTTACAAACCACTTTGTTATTTTTCTGGTATTTTGTATATGCAAAACATTAAATTCTCTGTAAATCTTGAAACACAATGGTACCAAAGTCGTTTCACTTCAAATACTTTGATGACAATATTTCTTTTTATGTTGGCCTTTGGTTTGGTATACATATTGTCCTATGTGTGCGTCTACCATTTGATTCTTTATTGCAGGCATTATAGATTCACAATAGTGATAATGAACTACAGTTTACACCTGATAGTAGTTCAATTCAAGCAAGAGCGAAACATAGTCCCTTTTATTGTCAAGACGCATCCTTTTAAATACCCTTTCATCAACAAATTGAATTGTCAAACAATGTCAAATGAACATATGCGAAACGTTCCGTAAAAAGATTCAAAATATATGAACTCTCCCTTTCAATAAAACATTACAAATAAAATTAGTTTTTTTAATTCATATAGTTCATGAAGAAAAATGTTGCAAATCAACATGTAACATCATTTTTCCAATCCATTTTTCTTGTCATATACCCTTATGTAGATATTGGAAAAAAATATATGTTAAAATAAGATATTTGCAAGAAAAAATGGCATAATAGCTACAATTTTCTTAATTAGTTTATTGAAAATGTTTGACTAAAATAATTGTTTCATTTTATTTTTTCCTCGGGTTTGGTATGGGTTTTAGCTGTGAAAAATGGACAAAAGTGTAACGACTCACCTTTCATTCCATAGAAAGACGCATCATTAAGAAGAAAGAAAGGGATAGAAAAGAGAAAAGAAAGGAAAGAAAGAAACAGACAACGTCAGAATCTCACAACGGAATCGAATAAATTATATTATATCACATAAACATTACATAGTATCATATACATCAGAGTTAAAAAGCTAATACAACACAAACTAGACAGTTATAAACATCTGTCTAGCAATTACAATTTAAGTACATCAGAGAAAAACAGATACAACTCAAACACAGCGGAACCACTACATATATCTACACGCTGAAGCCTCCTGCTCTATTATCTCCTCCAGAACTCGTCATAGAAATCCTGAATCACTTGACTACTCATACGTAATACGAGTACCCAAGAGTTTAATAAAACAGAAAATAAACACTCGGGTCAGACATGGGTCTGGTGTGAGTAAACGGGGATAAAAGTTTCTTAACTTTAGAAAATCTTTTGAAACAAAAGGTATCACGTAAAACTTCCCACACGTAAACATGGAAAAGTTTTTAACTTACGCTAACCAAAACATTTGATAGGAGATCCAGTGATATTATAATAGTGTCTAGGGTTTTCAAATAAATAAGAAATAGCCGAAATTGTTACATTTATTAAATTCCAGCTACTAGCCACAAAAGTGGGTAATACAATCAAAACCGTAGGGTCTCGTAGGAAGAATGGGTTTCCATCAATAGCAGGGCTGCTGGGATACCGCCCGTCATAGTACGTGGCCTAGATCACCGTACCGAGGAGCCACCCTAACTCCCCTGCAACACAAGGCCGGGACCATTCCTTACTGAACAGTCCCGAACAAGACAACCCCACAGATTGGCCGTCGCCAACTGCCACACAGCCGAATATAAAGGGACCTCTAGACAGGGGTAAATCTTGCTCTCCAGTGGGAGCTACCCACGAAGCCTTGCTGCACCTCCCCTGTTTTAGCCATTCCCGGTTGATGAGGCTTGAGGCTACGATTACCTTTATAGGATACATCAATCTTAGAATGCTCATCGTCCACCTGACTATGTTCTGAAAGCATTCAATCCATACAAGTTCGTTCCGGGTTCGAACGAAACCGAAGGCACTATCTCGTTGCACTCATTTTGGAATCACCCTCAGAGTCAACGACCATAGCCCTTGCACCCTAAATCACCATCTCGAACCTAAAAGTACTATTCCGTCAACTCATTACGGAATCACCCACAGATTTATACTGACATATAACCCTTACACCTCGAGTCTTCACTTGCTGTACTTGGACTAACGACTTAACGTTTAATTGGAATCGATGTGGTTTTCGGATATCCAAATATGGAAATCCGATCCCGGTCTCACCGAAACCAAATGCCATTTTAATGTCCAAGTTGTACTTAAGGTTTTTAAACAATTAACTCATTTTATTATTATCTATTTCACACAGATAGATAAACTACATCTCACAATAGATAATCACATTCATATCATAAACGGATAATCTATATCATTATCACAAATAGATAATCATCACAACCAGATAATCCATCACAAACCATCCTACTTAAACCAAGCATTCATATCATACAGATACGACTCATCTCATTACTGAGATCACAACCATTCAATCAATAACATCCATAAGCAATGATTTATTAACCATCAATTATAATTAATTTAAAATGAATTAAATTAATTACAACCATCTCTAATTAATTTAAAATAAATTAAATTAATTACAACCATCTCTAATTAATTTAAAATAAATTAAATTAATTACTCATTTATATAAATCCTGCTTAATATTCATTAATTAATTAACCCAAATAATTGATTATTCACTAAGTTTTCAACTTGATTAAACACTTTGATTAATCATTCACTAATTACAATAAGAAATTAGTCCATAATTAATTTTATAAATTAATTAACCTTAATCATAAGTAATTAACATTTAATTACTTCATTTATTAATTAATTATAATTAATTATATTTATCCTTAATTAATTACAATTAATTAATCACTTATTTAATTATTACTTAATCAAACAATCCTTAAGTACATCATTAATTATAATAATTAATGATCTCTAATATTTAAATAAATTATTTAATTAAAATTATTTACATTTAGTAATTAATCTAATTATTAATCACCTTGATCAATATTAAATTTAATAATTAACTATCTTTAATTATTCATTAACAAATTAATTATCCAATAATTAATTATCTTAATTAATAAATCTCTAGATTAATTACAAAAGTAATTATCCAAATTACTTAAAATTAAAATAAATCACCCTTCACTAGTTACATTCTAGTAATTACCATTGATTACTTCTCCAAGTAATCCTGCTCCATTAATTACAATAAATAATTATTTCCATTAAATCATTATATGATTATCTTAAATTAATTAAACTAAATTAATTAATTTAAATAAATCACATTATCAAAATTAATTACAATATGTAATTAATTTTCTTAATTACTATATTAAGTAATTATACCTAACAAATTACAATTGATTATATTCAGTTAATTAATCTAGTTAATTATCAAAATTAATTACATTAATTAATAACTTAATTATCCTTAGATAATTATTATTAATTAACAACATCTTCATTAATTACTTACTTAAAGAAATTTATTTTAGATTGATTATAAATAAATCATCTCTAATTAAAAATTAATCTAAACCATTATTTAAAACTAAATAATTAAGTAAATTCTTAATTATCTTAATTATTCTCAAAATAATTTATTTACTTATCAAATGACTTCATTTACATTTAAAATGTATTTAAACAATACATTTCTAAAATTAAATTCAAATTCCATTTAAAAATTTAATATTTATAACATTTAACTATTTAAACATTAATCCAAATTTAAATAAATATAAACCTTCAAAATAAAATGAATGTTAAAGAACATTACTTAAATATAAAAGAAAAGTTTAAAACAAAATTACTTGATTAAAATAAATCAAGCTTTGAAAATAGATTGATTATTTTAACTTTCAATTTTAAATTAACACTCGTATCTTAATTCAAATACTAAAGGAAATAAATTCTTTCAAGTTTTAAAACTTATTTGAAATTAGATTCTTTTAAAACATTTGAATATGTTCATTTTTTTAAATTTACAAACTGTTTTGAATTCAAAACTGGTTTCCAAAGTAAATCTGGAAACTGTTTTAACTTGATTTCAAAACAGATTTAAATCTTGCTTAAAAACATTTAAATTTGTTCATAATTTAAAAACTTACAAAAACTGTTTTGAATTAAAGTCTGGTTTTTAAAAGTAACCTGAAAACTGTTTTTAATCTTGATTTAAAACTAAATTTAAATCTTGTTTAAATTATAAAATTTTCATTTTTAAAAACCTTGAATTCAAAATTTCATTTGAGTTCAGATTCAACTTACATTTGAATCAAATTCTATCTTTAAAACACTCCACCTACAGGGTCGAAACCTGAAAATCTCAATTTCCATCTCCTCATCTCTCTGATCACCAATAGCCCAATTATCCCTCATTCTTACATCAACACTCCACCTACAGGAAGCATCCTAACTCCCAAAATCCACTGAATAATCAAACAAACCCAAAACGACCCAATTATGTTCAACACAGAAAACTCACCCCACAGTAATTTTAAAAATATAAAATTTGTTTTAAAAATCATGTTTTTAAACATGAATTCAGATTACAAAACTGTTTAATTGATTTAAACTGTTTGGTATTTGTTTTCATTTTCAATGATGATTGGTTTTATTGAAAATACTTACTGTTATAATTGTTTCAGAGGTAATAGAATTTATTTTTTAAGTACACCTAAATTATGATTTAAGAACATAATTTATTAGTAAACAACATTATTTGTTTACACATAAAAATTTCTAACAGAAATTAAACAAGAGAATAAAGCTTTCTTATTAAAGTTAATTTAAACAGAAAACTGTTAATCGGGTTTACTGTAATCTCATATATATATATATATATATATATATATATATATATTCACACACCATATTCATCACAAATAAAATCATACAAGCATACACATTCTTATATATTCATATGCAACAGACGGATTCAATCTTTTGCATTGAGGTCTCACTTTCAAAATAACAGAGCGGTTTTAAATCAACCAGATTTTAATTTATGTAAACTAATACTTGAATTCAAGAAATTTTATTTATCTTTGATTTAAAAGAAAACTGTTTTTAAAATAAGAAGTTTACTCACCTATCAATTTTGAAGATGCAGAGAACAAATTCCAGAGATGTAATTGCATTCATATATTCCAGGAACCTGATTTGAAATGCATGTTGAATCTGGATTTGCAATTGCAAGTTGAAGTTGCTTTTAACTTGTATTTGATTGCTGAGTTTCTCCAAGATTTGATTAATGAAATATTGCATGCAGATCCACATTTAAATGCTTGAGTAAGAGTTGAAGATTGCTTCCAGATTGTAGTATTGGGTTTTGAAATTGCAGATTTTTAACATTCAATATGTTTGGGATTTCTTTTTACAGAGAATGTTTTAACCAAATGCATTGCTATGTTTTCTTATCAATATAATTAAAATAAAAAGTTTTAAAACAATGCCACTTGTTGTATTAAGGTGTAATAAATTTACAAGTGTCTTCTATTAGTTTAAAAGCTAACACATGTACATTTTAATATAAAAACGAAAATTCTAAATTTATAAATGTATTTAAATTTATCTAAAACCATTTCTAATTTGTTTTAGCATGTTTTAAATATTTATTAACATTAGCCTTGAAAATGATTACATGTTTACTTCTTTTATAAGATTACACACAATTTTAAATGTTTATTTGAATGTTTAAAATAATATTCTTTTAAAACTAATTTTCAAAAGAGAAGATTTTAAAAAGAAAATAAATGTTGAATTCAATTTTATTCAAGAGTTTTAAATCAAAATACTATATTTTAATGTGAATGAATTAAATTTATTTCAAAGAAAACAATTTATAAACAAAACAAAATAAACTTTTATTATAAAACAAAATTTAAACTATATTTATTTTTATAAACAAAATAAATACTTACTTACATTTCT
This sequence comes from Allium cepa, assembly GCA_030765085.1. Taxonomy (NCBI): domain Eukaryota; kingdom Viridiplantae; phylum Streptophyta; class Magnoliopsida; order Asparagales; family Amaryllidaceae; genus Allium; species Allium cepa. The sequence goes on along the minus strand of CM060939.1, from coordinate 25,603,652 downwards.
ATGAAAATATAAGATAGATTTTAAAAAAAACATTTTGAAAAGTTTTCAATAGTAATTTAAATATAAAATTACCAATTTATAATTTATACATTTATATATATATATATATAATAGATTTGAAAATATTCTTATTAAATTTAAATTTAAATTAAAATCAAATCCTCTATTTACAATATATACACATATATACATTATAAATAAATATCTTTAAATCAGTTTAGAAAGATGAATTTTATTACTTAAATATTTTTAACATTTGAAAACAATCAGATTCTCAATTTAGATTAAATTATTATTATATTTGAAAAGAATATCATTTGACAAATTAAATGATTATAAATCTTCAAAAGAAAATTCCTGTTTGAATTAGATTATTAAATTAATATTTCATTATTTTAAAACAATTATAAATGAAATTATTAAATAAATATTGCTTAAATTTCCGGGACATCACAAAAAGAAAAATCTTGATTTACTAGCTTAAACAGAGAAAGCTTCCTAGGATAGTTGCATCAATTTTCTTGAGCAGAATCATGATTAGTTCATCATTATTTTCTTGATAACTACAAAATTAAATATGGTTATCCTTAGCATCATACTTATATAATATCCCCTAAAATGCTTTGTTTCTAACTACGTAGTGCACACTCACCATTGCCAGTGATTTCTTTAAACCTTAAAGACAACACACCAAATCATTTGAGTGCATAGTAAAGTATGTACATGCGGGAACACTATACAGAGGATAAACTTAACAAATTAAAATAGATGCATCAATAGCCATTCAAATATCAAACAATAAAGGCATCAGACTGCAACATAGTCTGAGTTTCGGAATATTTCCTATAGAAATACCTTACGTTTATTTCTCAAAAAGAGAAACAAACTATTTTTGACATCAAAATTAAGCCATGAACATTTCTTATGTGTACAAGTATGGGCCCGTGCTTTACACACGGGCTGTTTGTGTACGGGCTGTTTGTGTTATCGTATACGTTGATATTTTGTTTGAGCGTAATTATGTAAATGGAAAGTAAGGGCATTTTTGGAATTTCAAAAAGACATCGAGTTAATTAGTTCAACGAATTTTCATTATTAGTAGTAGAGATGACGACGATGATTAATAATAGAGTCTCAAGTGACAGACACAAAGTTTATTGACATTTTACTTTTTCTCAAATGTCAAGCTAAGAAATATCCTACATAAAAATTATTCAAGACAAATGAATGAAATTTTTTACACCTTCAGCATTAAACAAATACCACTACAGTTTGTTTCAAAATCTACGAGCATTGTAACTTCATTGATAATAACACTTCAATCGTTTTTATATATGCCGGGAGTTGCTGATAGTGCTGTAGAAGGGAGTAACAATGTCAGAAGCCGATGAAGCGTCAATCCATTCAATTATGCAATCTTCATCTACAAAATCTGAGAAAGTTGAGGCAAACGTATTTGGTGCTTGTAAAATCTCGCCTTTTTGTACGTTTAAATCGATGATAAACCACACACGTCAAACTCAAACCATACAAAATGACGAATTGTAATTGGGGTGAATAAGAAAAAGGAAGTAAGAAAGAAAAGAAAACAGAATCTTGCAGCGGAATGATAAAATATAATAATCAAATAAAAGTTCATGAAGCTGTTTACAAAAAATTTGATTATACTAATACAATATAGAATCAGAGTTACACATACCAGAGAATAGAAATTAACAATGCAGCGGAACAGTATGAATGTGGTGGAATAATATAATAAATAATAGTAATATAATCTTTGTCATCATCCTCCACAAATAAAGTCTTCAAATTCTGAAATGCTCAGACTGACCCGAGCGAATTGAAAAGACAAAACACTTGAGTCAGAACAAAAATATCTTATGTAAGTTAAATCAATGGTAAATAGTATGAGTGGAACGGCGTCAGAGATGTCTACGGGATTTGACATCTCCTATCCAGTGTCTAACATGAGTATAGTAACTTAAGAGATGTCGGGATTCACATCTCCTAAGGATCCGTTAAACTATCTACTAATTAGTAATATACGCTATTATAATAATGTTTATTAGTAAAATAAACTTACTTTTAAATAGCATTAAGGCTTTACATTTTCCACCTAAACACGTTATTGTCCCAGTAGTCTATCCAGTATCATGGTCCCTACTGATCGGGAAGCCACCAGTGGATACACCATGGGATACGGGAGTAAACCAAACTCGTATAATGTGCACTAGGTTAGATGACACGGCATAACTAGGCAATGACATGGTAGATATACCAATTACCTCGATCCACACCTCCAAAAATCAAAGGGCCCCAATCAATTACAAAGTAATAGAATGGTACCGAAGGAGTGTGTTCGATAAAAGATGCTACCTCACTGGCCCGAGAATCGCTCCTATTTTAGCCACCTTATGCCAACTCACGGGAGTCGGGTCCACGTATATACCTCAAAGGAACTCCGCCACCATCCTACTTCATTCTGGAATCTCCACCACGTACACGGTTGTTAAAGTGGTTTTAGGAGTTCGCAGAGAGTATGACAACTTCCGATTCCGGTCTCTTTAACAAAAAAATGTTATTATTACACCGTGGTCATTTCAAAATAATTTATACTTTAAACCAAAATACCATTGCCATTTCAAAACCATATCAATACGATATCATTTCCAATTCAAAACCAAATAAGATATCATTTCCAAAATCATAGCATTTCCAAGGTTATAACACTTTCAAAACCAACACTTGAAAATATAACATTTTCAAACATAATACTTTGAAATTCATGGGTTCGAAACCCTAACTTTCACCACTTAAATAGTTTAAATATTTAAAATACTTTATATAATAAAATAGCTTCTTCAATTTCACAAATCAATTCCAAAAAAACTCGAATTTCTAATTTTTAAATTTAACCAAATCCCAAATCATAAATATCAATTCAATTCAGTTTCCGAATAAACCATTGCAAATTATATCGATTTCAAAACAGATTTGGTCCATAGAATAAACCATTACAAATTCAATATATTTCAAACTTTAAGTATTCAAAAATTTCAAAACTAAGTTTGGTAATTCCATATATATATATATATATAGACACACACACACACATAAACACATATGCATATCAAGTTCAATTTTCTATTATTTAGTTTTGAAATATTTTACTTAATAAATCCATTATCATTTAAATAAATCCAAAATTACAAACAACTAAATATTTTCTTCAATTTATTTATACTTGAAATACTCATTTAATTCACCTTAACCCAAAATCAAGTTATAAAAATCATACCTTTTAAAATTTCCAATTTAATAAATTTCATATCAAACTTATTTGCATTTAATTCTTAAATAAATTCAATTTCAAATAAATTTCCAGTTTATCTTCCAACCTTAATTTATTTAAGTCATTATAAACTCTATATTAAAATATAATTTAAATACTTAACCATACTACCTTCAATAAAACAATCAAACTTATTATTAAGCTTATTTTATTTTAAAAAATTTATACATAGCTTAAAAATCAAGAATAAAATAACATTTATATAATATCTAAAATCAGTATTTTATAAAACCATATATTCCTTACCAAAACCATAGAAATCCTTTCAAAATATTTATATATATAGACCATGGTGTCTGTATATAATTTTCTATCTTTTGGTCAAGTTATATGGATATTCATCATTGCAATCCGCAATATAATATTTTACGGTTATATATCATTTCAAGCTGCAATCCAGAGTGAAATAAAAATCCACAACAACTTGCAGTTTATAACAATATAAAATACAACATCCATACATCCAATATCAATAATCAAACATTTATCTCAATCATCATCTAATTCAATCAATAACATAAATATAGAACAGAAAATAAACAACAAGTATTTACTGACATTTTTATATTCAATAATAAATTAAATAACTATTTAATCCAATTAAATTCAAATTAACTGAGATGGTGATTCAAAATATGCCAAGCAGTCATGAATAAATTTCTAATCACATCATAAATTAATTTAACAAACATAAGAAAATTTAGAAGTTGTGAGTGGGTTAAAACACTCACCTTTGAATTTAAATTGAATTTAAATCCAAAATTTGAACAGTCTCAGAATTTGCCTAAACCAGCGCCAAATGTTCGGGATTTCCATACGATCCCAATGAAACCAACCGCGCATAAATCGGACCTCGTATGTGAAAACTATTGCGATTAGAACGATATGATTTCAATCTTAAAACAAATAAAGTAAAATAATATTATAATTACAGTCACCTTACTACACAATAGCCTCACACGCAAGTTACAGTAGCTCAGACCTAACCCTAGTGCGATCGCAACGAGCGCCGCCACCCACCGTTCGACGTCGTCGCTGCCCAAACCGCTCGTGGCCACTCCTAGGCAAATCGCCTTCCATCGTGCCACCGTCCTCCACCATCGAGGCGACGCAGATCGACACAAAACCCCCCAACCGCCGCCATTAACTCGAACCCTAACCCAATAATTACGGCAGATTCAGCCGTTAATTCGATAAACTACCTACTCCGATGAACTACGCAATTGACTCTCTTCACAGCGGTACAAACGAATCGACGATCGGTCGTGGGTGATCGCGTTCGATTGAACGGCAGAGAATAACCCTCGAATTTCTAGACAATCGGTGATCCAAATGCAAAAACGAATTACAGATCTGAGTTGCGCTTGTCCAGAGCTTCGAATCGATATGCAATAGTTTGTGGAGTTTGATTTCTGGAGTTGTATTTTGACTTGAAATTGGATTGGGAAGATTTGGGTTTTCAGCCATTGAGGAGAGGAGCAACAGAAATTTCTGTACGTATAGAAATGAGAAATAGAAAGGCTGCTAGGATTTATAACGATATATATATACATACATATATATATATATATATATATTGTGTGTGTGCGTATGTATGTATATATGCAGAACCAAATAGAAAGGGATGGGCTCTATCGGTTTGAAGGTTGAACGTTACGGCCCAAAAAGCCCGTTTCGACGCCGGAACGAAGATGAGTGAACCCATATATCAAAATAGACGTTTAAATATTTTAAACGCGATGGAACAAGTTTCAAGTTCAAATTCCATCGTATGAAGAAGTTATGCAAAAATCAAGTTATTACAAATTGATTTCTATGCGTTTCGAGTCCGTATAATCAAAAGACAAGTCCGATCATTACGTAACTTGAAATCCTATAATAATTCACCGTTACGGATCCGATGAAACTGGTTTCGTCGAAATCCGAGTCAGTGGCCAAAATGGCTATTTTTCAGTTACTTTACACTAATGAACATTTACTTACATTTAAATGTAATTGATTTCCAATTAATTTCATATACTAATTATATAGCTAATTTATGATGATTGTTACTATAACCTTAAATTCACATTTAAGTTTATTTTGTATTCAACTAATTATTACAATTACTTACACAATACTGAATTCATTCAATTACCATTTATACAAATTCATTTATTTATACAACACTTACCATTATTTACTTATATTCAATTTATAACCAAGTGCAACAACTTACACTATTTCATTATTGGGATTTCACTTCAATTATCAATAATTAGTTTTAATTACCATTGCTACATTTCATTTTAAACATTCACTTCATTACAAATTATATTTTTTTATTTCTTTCTAAATTAAATTACAAAAATCTTATTAAATTACCCAATTTAGTTATCGAAATTTACGGGTCGTTACACTCTCCCCCACTCAAAACTTTTCGTTCCTGAAAAGGAAAAAAGTAGGGAAAAGAAAGAATTGAGTAAACAATACAGCTTATTCAAAAATATTAACTTTATAAACAAATAAATTTACAAAATTAATTAACTTAAATAAATTATACCAATTTATAACCAATAAATCTTTTTATACTCAAGTATGGAAAACATTTTTCAAAATTTTTCTAAGTCCAAAATTTACTGAAAATTTCGGTAGAGTCTCGTTTGTACGGAGAGGCTCGGGAGAAAATATAGCATCAAATATAACAATATATATCACAATATCTCAAAATAATATATCCCAACCACAGGAAAAAATAATATAATACCGCTAGAAAACCGCAATCCGAGAACGTACCTATTAGTCGGGAAATTAACGCTTGATTATGAAACCAAAAGCAGTAGCAGTTGCTTCCATAACCTGTATTTCACTTATATAATCTAAAAAGAGTTAATAATTATATAAAATGGAATATTTAAAGTTGTTTCAACCACTAACAATAATCAACATAAACAACAATCACTTGCAACCAACATACAATCATCATATACAATCAACACAAATCAATTTATTCATCCACATCAACCAAAACAAGTAGTTAGTTCAGGCTTAGACACTTTTAAATTGTATAGAATGGCAAATAAACTATTAAGTATATCACTTACTCAACAGTCTTAGATAAAACTGAATAGATTATTCATACATCCAAACGATTTTAAAGTATCCTTGCCCAAACAACCATAAACCGAAACAAACAGCAGATGCCACATTATTGGTGTATGTTCATATTAAATTCTTTGCATAAGATTTGTTATTCATCTATTTTCTTTATTCATTCAGCGAATGCTTTCTTTAAAAAATTTGACATTTATTTTCTTACAAAAATTTAATTCCCATTCATTCGTTCGGTGTTTATTTCATTTATTCTCACTTATCTTACAAAATTCAATTCCATTTATTCATATCATGTCAACTTTTTTTATTGCATTACTGTGACACCCCACCTCTATACCCAGGCTAGCCAAGGACACTACGGTGTAATGCCGTCAACTAGCGTGGAGAATAAGGCTTTTGAGGAGCGACCATCTGTATAATTGCTTTGTGCGAGTACCGATATGCCAGATAAGATGTAACTTGCATTTCTTTTCAAGAGGATATCCGACATACCGACACAAACTCAAAGCTACTACACAGTTGGTATTATATCTTCGGAAACAAATATAGAAATAAACATAACACAAATCAGTCACAGATAATTCATATCACAAAGGCGGAAATTGATATGAATATATATAACACATAAAAGTGTTCATCAGAGTAGTAGTCAAGAAGATCCACAATAATACAAAAGAATAGCAACACGTGCTATACAAAAGAATACAACTATGAGTCCATATCTCAAGTGTATACAACAAAATAAACTACTAATCTAAATAGTTAGCCAAAAGTCAGAGAAATCAATCCCAAGTGAGAAGTCAAGCTGAAGCACCTGTAACATCTCGGTCTGACCCGGGTATTATTTAATAAGAAAATAATAAACGGATCAGTCTAGCTATAAATATCAGATGAAGCGATATAGAATAAGAGGTATGGCATAAACATATGATAACCATACGGGCGTACTACAATAAGTATGTAATTGAAACTCAACATGAGATTAATCAATATCACAAAAATCTTTACAAAGATTCAAAAAGGGTATCATACCCAAAACTTGTATTCACAACAAGTCAATGACACACGAATTCACCAATGCACAAAAATTGATAATTCATATCAATGAAAATCACTAAAATTGGTGAAGCATAAATTCCAGAATTCAACACACGAAATCCAGAAATCATAAAAAGGGGGGAAGGCCTATCACACGAACGGGAGCATGAAAACTCACCTACATATGTATCACACGAACGAGACGCTATCTCATGGTAGCTAGCCATTAATTTTTGGCACACGAATGGCCCGAAGACCATGGGGCGCTACCCCACATGTGTGAATCGAAATCACACAGAAACGGGGTCTAGTCTAAATCGCAGACGAAGAGACATCGCACAATTGCTAGTCTAAATCACAAAAATGATCGTCATGATCATCAAGAAGTGTCAATTACAGTAAGCTAGTAAATATATGAGCTTAGCCTCATGTCCCATAACCACTAGCTTAACTTAAATGTTTACAAACAAATTGTAGATCTCCACTAGAAAATTGTCACAAGAGATTCAATCGAACAAGTCCAAGAATTAACCGATGAAGTAAACGCAAGCGTTTCATACCACTTGTTTTACTAAGTAGTTTAATTAGATTTTTCATACGAGTGAGGAAAAGGTCTGTATATACTAATAGATTGGAAAACGGTTTAAGAGAACGAGTTTTGTAATAAAATAGTGTTGAAATCATTTGATGAAAGAGTTTTGATATTTACTACTAGTATTGAAACCTTTATATTTTTAAAGTGACAAATCACAAAGAAGATTGTAGGAACAATCAATCACTAAAATTCACATTTGTAGACGTGAATGAAAACCCAAAGAAATCGATACCGAATCCATCAAAATGGATATTCCAAAAATTCCTGAAGAAAAGAAGTCATTAAAGTTAATAACAAATGATAAAAACAAATAGGGAAATAACACGAAACGATTAAATTTGGAAACCGCGCAAAATAGGCAAAATAGGCAAAACAGCAACAGGTCGGTCGGCCGGCTACAGAGCTCGGTCGACCGGACCCTGTTCTAGAAAAATTCTCGGGAAGCAGGTCGGTCGACTGAGCTCTGTAGTTGGTCGACCGGACTTGAGACAGAGAAGTGCTATGCACTTTTAGTAGCAGGTCGGTCGACCGGCTACAGGGCTCGGTCGGCCGAACTGCAAATTTCTGCAGTTCCTGCCCTTTTTCAATGAAGTGCAAATTCCTCCAAAACGCGACCGTTCGAGCAATGGACCTAAGGAGCCTTAGCCAATTGATAACCCCAGCTCCGTTAGCTCTCCGATCCGCCACCAAAAACATGTTCAAACATCAAAGTTATGATTATTAAAGAATTGAACCCAAAACACCAAAAATTAGAGTATTCACCAAATCAATCCAAACCAAAGGCAATTGCACACGAATAAGTGTTAAGAATTCATACCTAACAATCGAAGATAATTATAGACAAATATGTGAGATAAAAGTCTCACCTTTGAACCCAAACAAATGAAGATGAAGCTTGAAAGCAAAGGCGAATCAACCACTCTTCAAATCCAACTCAAGAAGCTTGATTCTAAGCAATGGGTTCTCTCGAATTTGGAGCTAGAAGTTGAATTTGCTAATGAAGACTAGGGTTTTGGATTTTTAATTTCTCATCTCTCCCACCATTGATGCTTTAGAACTGAAAAGAGGAGGAAGTGAGATTGAATGGGCAGGAGTGGTTCAGATTTGAGTATAAGTTAAACATAGGGCTGAACCCAAACCCAAACCCAAAGTGAAAATGATCAAATTTTTGACTTGCTCCAAACATATCAATGTTTATACTCAAAAAGGTTGCAAACGACATTTTGAACTCAATGGGAGGGGTCTCGAATCCCAATTCGACTGTTTGCAAAAAGTGACTTTTTGGACTAAAATCCGACGAATGATAAAATATTTAAATAAAATATTTAAATATAAAAATCGATAAATATGCGGGTTGTTACAGACTCCCCTCCTTAAAGAAATTGCGTCCATGCAATCATAAGAATAAATGAACTAATAGTAACAACCATAGAAGCATATCAACACAAAAGAAGAAATTCGAAATAAGAAATTCACCTCAAAGAGCACGGGAAAGTAAGTCCGATATGTTCGCTCGATGAACTCTCTAGATTCCTAAGAGCAATCCTTAGGATTTGAGGACCATTGGACTTTAACAAGGGGAACATCTTTATTTCGAAGGCGCTTGACCTCCGAAGCAATAATACGAATAGGGTGTCGCTCATAAGTTAAATTGGGTGAAACTTCAATTTCTTCCACAACACCGGGCTCAAGAATAGAATCGGAATCTCGAAGGCACTTCCTTAGTTGAGAAACGTGAAACACGTCAATTATAGCAGAAAACTGAGCCGGTAATAAAAGGCGATAAGCCACGGAACCAATACGTTCGGTGATAGGAAATGGCCCAACATATCGAGGCGCTAACTTTCCCGATCGACTGAAACGTACAACACCTTTCATAGGTGAAACACGAATAAACACAAGATCTCCCACAGAAAATTCTAATTTCCTTCTCCGGTTATCGGCATAGGATCTTTGTCTACTTTTGGCTTCTTTCATCCTATGACGAATAAGGTCAATCTTTTCTATGGAATCACGAATAAAATCTGGACCTAAAACCAGCTTCTCACCGGCCTCAAGCCAACAAGAAGGGGATCGGCATGGCCTTCCATAGAGTGCCTCGAAAGGTGCCATACCAATACTAGATTGGAAGCTATTATTATAGGAAAATTCAACAAGTGAAATATGATCTTCCCAACTTCCACCAAAATCGACCACACAAGCACGAAGAAGATCTTCAAGAGTTTGATTCACACGCTCGGTTTGTCCATCGGACTGGGGGTGATAAGCGGTGCTAAAATTAAGCTTCGTTCCTAAAGCTTTTTGAAGACTCTTCCAAAATCCACTAGTAAACGATGGATCACGATCACTAACTATAGAAGTAGGAACTCCATGCAATTTAACAATTTCTTTAATAAAAAGTTTGGCCAAAAGAGGTACGGTTCGATTAGACCGAACGGGAATAAAATGGGCGGATTTAGTAAGTCTATCAACTATAACCCATAAGCTATCATGACCCGAACGAGAACGGGGAAGGCCATCGATAAAATCCATGGAAATTTTGTCCCACTTCTAAATTGGAATTTCTAAAGGTTGCAATAACCCATCGGGCCTTTGATGTTCGGCCTTAATGAGTTGGCAATCATGCAACACTTAACAAAGTTAGCAATATCAGATTTGATTCCCTCCCAATAATAAAGCCGCTTCATATCCGCGTACATTTTACTACTACCGGGATGAATGGTAAATTTAGAACGATGTGAATCTTCTAAAATATCTTTACGAAGATCACTAATATTTGGCACGATAAGTCTACCAAATTTCCGAATGTCGCCACGAGAATCGATATCAAAGTCTATCAAACCTTCAATATCAATTTTATCCTTAATATTTTGGCCAAGAAGAGCCAATTCAGGATCTAGCCCTTGAGCTTCAAGAATGCGGTCTAAAAGAGAAGGATGAGCCTCAAGGCTACATAAAACAAGAGATGAACATAAATCGAAAACACGGTCTCGAATTTCGCAAGTGGATAAAATCTCGAGATCGTTCCATTCGGATATCATCATAGAAACAACAGCTTGTTGTTTACGGCTAAGAGCATCGACGACACGGTTACCCTTACCGAGTGTATAAAGGATATCAAGATCGTATGGTGCAAGAAATTCGAGCCAACGCTGTTGACGCAAATTAAGTTCCTTTTGAGAAAATAAATATTTCAAAGACTTATGATCCGTGTAAAGAATAAATTTTTCTCCTAAGAGATAATGACGCCAAATTCGAAGGGCGAAAACAATAGCCGCGAGCTCTAAATCATGAGTGGCATATCTAGTCTCAGCAGGCTTCAATTGCCTAGAAGTATAAGCAATAACACGTTCTCTTTGCATAAGAACAGCACCCAAACCAACGCGACTAGCATCGGTATAAACAATGAAATCTTGATTCCCCTCAGGAATAACAAGAATAGGAGCATCAGAAAGAAGTTCCTTTAGTTTCTGAAAAGAAGCTTCACATTTGTCCGACCAAATGTATTTAACACCTTTCTTCGTTAAGCTAGTGAGAGGCACGGCAATCTTAGAAAAGTCTTTGATAAAACGGCGGTAATAACCCACCAATCCAAGAAAACTACGAATCTCCGTCACACTCTCCAGTCTCTTCCAATCTTGAATCACTTCAATCTTTGAAGGATCCACTGAAATTCCGGATTCGGAAATAATATGACCGAGAAACTTCACACGAGATTGCCAAAAGTGGCATTTAGAAAATTTTGCCTTTAATTGATTACTCCTAAGAGTTTCCAACACAATCCGAAGATGCTTTTCATGCTCCTCCTCGGTTTTCGAATACACAAGAATATCATCAATAAAGATGAGAACAAATCGATCGAGAAAATCTTTGAAAACTCGATTCATAAGGTCAACGAAATAAGCCAGAGCATTCGTTAGACCAAATGGCATAACAAGCCATTCATAAGATCCATAACGAGTACAGAACGATGTCAAAGGAATGCTATCCTCTGCAATACGAAGCTGATGAAAATCGGTTGCCAAGTCCAATTGTGAAAAGACTCTAGAACCACTAAGTTGATCGAATAGATCATCAATCCGAGGTAAAGGACATTTATTTTTGGTAGTAAGATCATTAAGATTGCGGTAGTCAACGCAAAGCCTAAATGTACCATCGGATTTCTTCACAAAAATAGCTGAAGCTCCCTAAGGCGAGGAACTAGAGAGAATAAATTGCTTTGTCTCCAATTCGGACAATTGTTTACGCATCTCCTCATTTTCTTTATTGGACATGCGATAAGGAGGACGAGTAATAGGTTGAGCTCCAGGGATAAGATTAATTCTGAACTCAATTGCTCGCTTAGGCGGTAATCCTAAAACGGGCTCAAATATGTCGGAAAATTCATGAACAATGTGAATAAGAGAAATTATATCTTCCTCGTCGTCATTATCGTCATCATGAGGATTTAAAGAATATAAAGATGCAACCAAATTGGAATCCAAATCTTTAAGATTAATAGAAATCTGCTTAACAGATTGAGGATGTCGAAGATGAATAGTCCGCTCAGGACATAGGATATGAGCTTCATAACGGTTAAGCCAATCCATTCCCAAAATCAATCCAAAGCCTAAATAACGCATGACATGCAAATCGGCTAGGAAAGAAAAATCACACAAAATAATCTTGACATCTTTACAAAGCAAACTAAGAGTTGCAGATCCGCCAACTGGATTCGAAATTCTCAAATAAGTCATTAAGGCAACAACACTTAAAGAAAAAGTATCAACAAGTTCTTTTGATATAAAAGAATGGGATGCACCCGTATCAAAAAGAACTCGAACGGGTTGATCACGAAATATAATGGTGCCATCAAGGATAGAATGAGACATACCTTGACCACAAGATGTGTTGCCAAGGGCATGAGCAACATTAAGCTTTCCCTCCTTCCTATTTTGAAGTTTGGGACAAGAAGATAAATAATGATCCGGACTTTTGCAATAGCGACAAGTACGAGGCTTTGAACACTTGTTCGCAAAATGGTCTCTGGAACCACAGTTAAAGCATTTCCCTTCAGTAGAGGAAAAAGTCTTCGCAGCAGGAGTTTCCTTTTTACCCTTTTTACTGGGATAAGGACCTTTGAATTTGTTTGGCCTCTTCTTGTTGTTGAAGTTTGGTTTGGAAACCACCACTTCAACATCACTTTCCCTATCCGCCTCTTCAAGTCGAAGAGCGATATCAATGAGTTGGTCAAAGAAACTTCTAATTTTAGAAGTAATGGCTTCTTGAGATTTTTTTAAGCCATAGACAAATCTCTGGTTCTTCTTCAATGGGGTGTTGATGTATTCAACCCCATATTTGGAAAGTGACTCGAAGGATGCAACATAATCAGCCACGGAGGCTTCACCTTAAACAAGGTCAATAAAACGGCGAGCCAAAGTCACCCTCTCAGCTTCTGGTACGAATTTTAACTCGAAGTGCTCTCGGAATTTCTTCCAAGTGAGATCCGCTTCATTTATTTCAGAAATCAGAAGCTCGTACCAGTCTAATGCTCTTTCTTGGAGCATACTAGAAGCCACCTGAACTCGATGAAGATCAATGAGGTTCATGCGAGAAAAGATTTGATCGCATGTCCTTAACCAAGCCTGAACTTCAATAATAGTTTCAGAACCTTTAAATGGCTTCCCACCCAGGTTGGTGTAATCATTGCACAAACGTGCAAACCCAGATTTAGGGTGAGTAGGTTCCGGATTAGAACCAGCTGCTTGAGCATTCGTGACAAGGTCAAGAAGTTGTTGGGCAGTCATAAAAACTCCATCTTGGGGAGTAGCACTAGATTGACCGGCGTTGGGACGGCCAGGTCTAACCATTTCTCTTCCTTTAGAAAGAAAGGAAGAAGAAGAAAAAGGTTATTCACCAAATGAATATCAAGCAATCTTCATAGATAAAACAAGGAATCATAAAGAAATAGGATGAATCGGTACGAAGACTCGAATTAAATCCTAAGGCACGACACCTAAGAAGGACTTAGGACGATGATCCTTGTTAAATTACTGTACATTGTTCCAAAGTTTGGCTTTGATGCGAAGCTGTGACGCCCCACCTCTATACCCATGCTAGCCAAGGACACTACGGTGTAATGTCGTCAACTAGCGCGGAGAATAAGGCTGTTGAGGAGCGACCATCTGTATAATTGCTTTGTGTGAGTACCGATGTGCCAGATAATATGTAACTTGCATTTCTTTTCAAGAGGACATCCGACATACCGACACAAACTCAAAGCTACTACACAGTGGCTATTATGTCTTCGGAAACAAATATAGAAATAAACATAACACAAATCAGTCACAGACAATTCATATCACAAAGGCGGAAATAGATATGAATATATATAACACATAGAAGTGTTCATCAGAGTAGTAGTCAAGAAGATCCACAATAATACAAAAGAATAGCAACACGTGCTATATAAAAGAATACAACTATGAGTCTATATCTGAAGTATATACAACAAAATAAACTACTAATCTAAATAGTTAGCCAAAAGTAAGAGAAAACAATCCCAAGTGAGAAGTCAAGCTGAAGCACCTGTAACATCTCAGTCTGACCTTAGTATTATTTAATAAGAAAATAATAAACGGATCAGTCTAGCTATAAATATCAGATGAAGCGATATAGAATAAGAGGTATGGCATAAACATATGATAACCATACGGGCGTACTACAATAAGTATGTAACTGAAACTCAACATGAGATTAATCAATATCACAAAAATCTTTACAAAGATTCAAAAAGGGTATCATACCCAAAACTTGTATTCACAACAAGTCAATGACACACGAATTCACCAATGCATAAAAATTGATAATTCATATCAATGAAAATCACTAAAATTGGTGAAGCATAAATTTCAGAATTCAACACACGAAATCCAGAAATTATAAAAAGGAGGGAAGGCCTATCACACGAACGGGAGCATGAAAACTCACCTATGTATGTATCACACGAATGAGACGCTATCTCATGGTAGCTAGCCATTAATTTTTGACACACGAATGGCCCGAAGACCATGGGGCGCTACCCCACATGTGTGAGTCGAAATCACACAGAAACGGGGTCTAGTCTAAATCGCAGACAAAGAGACATCGCACAATTTCTAGTCTAAAACACAAAAATGATCGTCATGATCATCAAGAAGTGTCAATTACAGTAAGCTAGTAAATATATGAGCTTAGCCTCATGTCCCATAACCACTAGCTTAACTTAAATATTTACGAACAAATTGTAGATCTCCACTAGAAAATTGTCATAAGAGATTCAATCGAACAAGTCCAAGAATTAACCGACGAAGTAAACGCAAGCGTTTCATACCACTTGTTTTACTAAGTCGTTTAATTAGATTTCTCATACGGGTGCGGAAAAGGTTTGTACATACTAATAGATTGGAAAACGATTTAAGAGAACGAGTTTTGTAATAAAATAGTGTTGAAATCATTTGATGAAAGAGTTTTGATATTTACTACTAGTATTGAAACCTTTATATTTTTAAAGTGACAAATCACAAAGAAGATTGTAGGAACAATCAATCACTAAAATTCACATTCGTAGACGTGAATGAAAACCCAAAGAAATCGATACCGAATCCATCAAAATGGATATTCCAAAAATTCCCGAAGAAAAGAAGTCGTCAAAGTTAATAATAAATGATAACAACAAATAGGGAAATAACACGAAACGATTAAATTTGGAAACCGCGCAAAATAGGCAAAATAGGCAAAACAGCAATAGGTCGGTCGTCCGGCTACAGAGCTCGGTCGACCGGACCCTGTTCTAGAAAAATTCTCGGGAAGCAGGTCGACCGACTGAGCTCTGTAGTTGGTCGACCGGACCTGAGACAGAGAAGTGCTATGCACTTTTAGTAGCAGGTCGGTCGACCGGCTACAAGGCTCGGTCGGCCGAACTGCAAATTTCTGCAGTTCCTACCCTTTTTCAATGAAGTGCAAATTCCTCCAAAACGCGACCGTTCGAGCAATGGACCTAAGGAGCCTTAGCCAATTGATAACCCCAGCTCCATTAGCTCTCCGATCCACCACCAAAAACATGTTCAAACATCAAAGTTATGATTATTAAAGAATTGAACCCAAAACACCAAAAATTAGAATATTCACCAAATCAATCCAAACCAAAGAAAATTGCACACGAATAAGTGTTAGGAATTCATACCTAACAATCGAAGATAATTATAGACAAAGATGTGAGATAAAAATCTCACCTTTGAACCCAAACAAATGAAGATGAAGCTTGAAAGCAAAGGAGAATCAACCACTCTTCAAATCCAACTCAAGAAGCTTGATTCCAAGCAATGGGTTCTCTTGAATTTGGAGCTAGAAGTTGGATTTGCTAATGAAGACTAGGGTTTTGAAGTTTTAATTTCTCATCTCTCCCACCATTGATGCTTTAGAACTGAAAAGAGGAGGAAGTGAGAGTGAATGGGGAGGAGTGGTTCAGATTTGAGTATAAGTTAAACATAGGGCTGAACCCAAACCCAAACCCAAACCCAAAGTGAAAATGATCAAATTTTTTACTAGCTCCAAACATATCAATGTTTATACTCAAAAAGGTTGCAAATGACATTTTGAACTCAATGGGAGGGGTCTCGAATCCCAATTTGACTGTTTGCAAAAAGTGACTTTTTGGACTAAAATCCGATGAATGATAAAATATTTAAATAAAATATTTAAATATATAAATCGATAAATATGCGGGTTGTTACAATTACATTCATTCATTCATTACTTAATTTCATTTATTTACATTCATTTATTTATAGTATTCATGTTAAATTCGATTACTTTGCATTTCAATTCATTAACTTAAGTTTATAGTCATTTATTTGTAATACTTACCTTTCTATTATATTTAATTAGTAGCATTTCATTTACACTTAAGTTTATAACATCTACAACATCAAATTCTTATTATTTAAAGAATTTCATTGAATACTTCCATTAGTTCAAGTTTTTACTTGTATAGTATCCATTACATTTTCTTATTAAACATTAGAACTTTTAATATTTGGTAAGTTATATACATGCATTTATGGATGTAACTGAAAGTTACGCAAGTCTATTTTATTTCTTTTAATTAACTTAATGTTCAATAATAATATCCTTTGTATTTTATAGGTTGCAAATTTCAACTTTCTTATATACTTCAGTTATAATTTAGCATTTTAATTTCTTATTTTCATTTAGAAGTTTCAATTATTAAATAGTTAAATTTCATTTCAAGAATTAAAATCTCTAATTTACAGAAATTAAAGAAGTAAATGCCGGGTTCCACTTCAAACCGTTTAAAAATAATAGAATGATGTATATACTTATAACATATATATCCGATTATATTTAAAACAATTTGAAATTTACATTTGTTTATCAAAATAAATTTGCAGTAAAAGTATTTACAGTGGCCTTCGCACTTCGAAACTCGAAAATGAATGTCAATGATGCATGCACTCATCACCGAAATTATTTTCCAACGACAGAGAGGGGAGTACAGAACTTATTTCTTTCTAAAATTTCTTTAAAACAATTCTTTCAAATTATACTGAAATAATTATATTAGGAAGTACTTCTAACAATATTATTATTATATCCCACAATTATTCGAAAGTTTCAAAACCCTGGAACTTAAGTCCTAAATTTCCAATTTTACTTTATTTTTATTCGTAAATTTTATTTTACAACCAAATATAACCTTTAAATATATTTTATATACATAAAATATAATAGGCAAAAAAAATTCATTTACCTATATTTCAAAACAAATATTGTGTCGGTCTGTCCTATTAAGTGTTTAGAAATTCCTATTGATGTCATAGCGTCCTATGCACCAACCAGAATTTATAAATACAAAATGGAACAAATTAACACGATATCAAAACCTTTTTATAACACTAACAAATATGCTTTCTCATATATATACACTCAGTGACTCATCATAGGGTTTTACTACCCTATTAGTAAAGAGTCAGACCCCAGAAAGCTAAAGTTTATCGCTAAACCAAAGCTCTGATACCAAATATAACATCACGTCTTTTTGTACGTTTTAAATAGACGATAAACCACACACGTCAGACTCAAACCATACAAAAGGGCGAGTTGTTATTGGGGTGAATAAGAAAAGGAAGTAAGAAAGAAAACAAAACAGAATCTTGCAGCGGAATGATAAAATATAATAAACAAATAACAGTTCATGAAGTTGTTTACAAAACATTTGATTATACTAATACTATATAGAATCAGAATTACACATACCAGAGAATAGAAATTAACAATGCAGCGGAACAGTATGAATGTGGGGGAATAATATAATAAATAATAGTAATACAATCTTCGTCTTCATCCTTCAGAAATAAAGTCTTCAAATCCTGAAATGCTCAGGCTGACCTGAGCGAATTGAAAAGACAAAACACTCGAATCGGAACTAAGAGATCTTATGTAAGTTAAATCAACGGTAAATAGTATGAGTGGAACGGTGTCAGAGATGTCTGCGGGATTTGACATCTCCTATCCAGTGTCTAACGTGAGTGTAGTAACTTAAGAGATGTCGGGATTCACATCTCTTAAGGATCCGTTAAACTATCTACTATGTAGCAGTATACGCTATTATAATAATTCCTATTAGTAAAATAAACTTACGTTTAAATAGCATTAAGGCTTTACATTTTCCACCTTAACACGTTATAGTCCCAGTAGCCTATCCAGTATCATAATCCCTCCTGATCGGGAAGCCGCCAGAGGATACTCCATGGCTACGGGAGAAAACCAAACTCGTACAAGGCGCGCTAAGGTAGGTGACACGACATAACTAGGCAATGCCAGGGTAGATATACCAATTACGCATCCTGGCTGGTAGTGACCCATAGCGCACAGTTACCGCCTACCTCGAGCCACACCCTCAAAAATCAAAGGGCCCCAATCAATCACAAAGTAATAGAATGTTATCGAAGGAGTGTATCCGATAGGAGGTGCTACCTCACTGACCCGAGAATCGCTCCTGTTTTAGCCACCCTATGCCAACTCACGGGAGTCGGGTCCACGTATATACCTTAAAGGAACATTGCCACCATCCTACTTCATTCTGGAATCTCCACCATATACACGGTTGTTAAAGTGGTTTTCGGAGTTGGCAGAGAGTATGAAAACTTCCGATCCTTGTCTTTTTAACAACCAAACGTTATTATTACACCACGGTCATTTCAAAATAATTTACACTTTAAATCGAAATATCATTGCCATTTCAAAACCATATTAATACGATATCATTTCCAATTCAAAACCAAATAAGATATCTTTTCCAAAATCATAGCATTTTCAAGGTTATAACACTTTCGAAACCAACACTTGAAAATATAACATTTTCAAACATAATACTTTAAAATTCATGGCTTCGAAACCCTAACTTTCACCACTTAAATGGTTTAAATATTTAAAATACTTTATATAATAAAATAGCTTCTTCAATTTCACAAATCAATTCCAAAACAATTCGAATTTCTAATTTTTAAATTTAACCAAGTCCCAAATCATAAATTTCAATTCAATTCAGTTTCCAAATAAACCATTGCAAGTTATATCGATTTCAAAACAGATTTGATCCACAGAATAAACCATTCCAAATTCAATATATTTCATATATATATATATCAAATTCAATTTTCTAATATTTAGTTTTGAGATATTTTACTTAATAAGTCCATTATCATTTAAATAAATCCCAAATTACAAATAACTAAATATTTCCTTCAATTTATTTATACTTGAAATACTCATTTAATTCACCTTAATGCAAAATCAAGTTATAAAAATCATACCTTTTAAAATTTCCAATTTAATAAATTTCACATCAAACTTATTTGCATTTAATTCTTAAATAAATTAAATTTCAGATAACTTTCTAGTTTTTCTTCCAACCTTAATTTATTTAAATCATTATAAACTTTATATTAAAATATAATTTAAATACTTAACCATACTACCTTCAATAAAAAATCAAACTTATTGCTAAGTTTATTCTATATTAAAACAAATTTATACATAGCTTAAAAATCAAGAATAAAATAACATTTATATAATATATAAAATCAATATTTTATAAAACCATATATTCCTTTCCAAAACCATAGAAATCCTTCCAAAATATTTATATATATATATATAGACCACGGTGTCTGTATATAATTTTCTATCTTATGGTCAAGTGATATGGATATTTATCATTTCAATTCGCAATTTAATATTTTACGGTTATATATCATTTCAAACTACAATCCCGAATGAAATAAAAATCCATAACAACTTGCAGTTTATAACAATATAAAATACAACATCCATTCATCCAATATCAATAATCAAACATTTATTACAATCATCATCCAATTCAATCAATAACATCAATATAGAACAGAAAATAAACAATAGGTATTTACTGGCAGTTTATATTCAATAATAAATTAAATAACTATTTAATCCCATTAAATTCAAATTAACTGAGATGTTGATTCAAAATATGCCAAGCAGTCATGATTAAATTTCTAATCACATCATAAATCAATTTAACAAACATAAGAAAATTTAGAAGTTGTGAGTGGGTTAAAACACTCACCTTTGAATTTAAATTCAATTTAAATCCAATTTAAATCCAGAATTTGAACCGTCTCGGAATTCGTCCAAACCAGCGTAAAAATGTTCGGGATTCTCATACGATCCCTATGAAACAACCATACGTAAATCGGACCTCGTATGTGAAAATTATTACGATTAGAACGATATGATTTCAATCTTAAAACAAATAAAGTAAAATAATAATATTATTTACTACACAGTAGCCTCACCCGCAAGTTACAGTAGCTCGAACCTTACCCTAGCGCGATCGCAACGAGCGCTGCCACCCACTATTCGACATTGCCGCTGCCCAAAACCACTCATGGCCACTCCTAGGCGAATCGCCTTCCATCGGGCCGCCGTCCTCCACCATCGAGGCGACGTTTATCGACGCGAAACCCCCCAGCCGCCGCCATTAGCTCGAACCCTAACCCAATAATTACGGCATATCTATCCATTAATTCGACAAACTGCCTGCTCCGATGAACTACGCAATTGACTCTCTTTACAGTGGTACAAACGAATCGACGATCGGTCGTGGGTGATCGCGTTCGATTAAACGGCCGAGAATAACCCGTGAATTTAGGGACAATCGATGATCCAAATGCAAAAATGAATTGCGAATCTGAGCTGCACTCTTCATGAGCTTCAAATCGATATGCAATTCAATATAGTTTGTGGAGTTTGATTTCTGGAGTTGTATTTTGAATTGAAATTGGATTGGGAAGATTATGGTTTTCAGCCATCGAGAAAGAGGTGCAACAGAAATTTCTATACATATATAAATGAGAAATTGAAAGGCTGTTAGGTTTTATAACGACACATATATATATGCAGAACAAAATAGAAAGGAATGGCCTCGATCGGTTTTAATGTTGAACGTTACGGCCCAAAAAACCCATTTCGACTTCGGAACGAAGATGAGTGAACCCATATATCAAAATAGATGTTTTTAAATATTTTAAACACGATGGAACAGGTTTCAAGACCAAATTCCATCGTATAAAGAAGTTATGCAAAAATCAAGTTATTTCAAATTGATTTCAATTAATTTCAATTAAATTAATTTCTAGGCATTTCGAATTCGTATGATCAAACGACAAGTCCGATCATTACGAAACTTGAAATCCTACAATAATTCATCATTACGGATCTGATGAAACTTGTTTCATCAAAATCCGAGTCAGTGGCAAAAATGGCTATTTTTCAGTTAATTAAATATACTAATATTAAATTAATAAAATCACTGTTCCATTCATATCTTCTATAATTTGTAATTTATATCATCTTGGATTACTTTAGTGTTCTATAATCCTTTATAATAAATTTCTATATCAATTTAATATTTAATTTTCCACCAATTATAATGTTAAATCACAATTTCAATCAATTCAGTTAATTATAATTTATTCCAATAGATTAAATTGATTCAATTCCAATCCTTTTTATCTAAATCAATTTATTATTCAATAAACAAAGTTAACCTTTGTTTTTTCCTTTCACTACATTAATATGTTCAAATTTCTATCTTTCCTTTGTATTAACAGTTGTTTTCAATTATATTGACTTTATCAAACGTATACATTTATTATAATTAAAACCTCAGTTATTTTGTTCAACTTGGTTACATTCCTTTATTTTACCTATGAATGAAATATACATTTCCATTTATTTATTACGTTCACACTTTACAATTTACTGTCCTAACTCACATTAATGAACATTTACTTACATTTAAATGTAATTAATTTCCAATTAATTTCATAGACTAATTAGATAGTTAATTTATGATGATTGTTACTATAACCTTAAATTCACACTTAAGTTTATTTTGTATTCAACTAATTATTACAATTACTTACACAATATTGAATTCATCCCATTACCACTTATTATACTAATTCATTTATCTATACAACACTTACCCTTATTTATTTATATTCAATTTATAACAAAATACAACAATTTACACTATTTCATTATTGGGATTTCACTTCAATTATCAATAATTAGTTTTAATTACCATTGCCACATTTCATTTTTAACATTCACTTCATTATAAGTTATAAAGTTTTTATTTCTTTCTAAATCTAATTACAAAAATCTTATTAAATTACCCAATTTAGTTATCGAAATTTACGGATCGTTACAGTGCTTCAGTTTCAGATAATTATGGAAGAATAGGCAGTCGAGTTTGTAAATTGGTACGAATTCATGTGTCGATCTCATATGAAAGTTAGGATAAAGTACCCAAAAAATGTAAGGATGTCGTTTGGGCTGAATTATAGTAAGTTAAAATATATCACTTTCAGTTTTCTCTGTAAGCATATGTTGCCACATTTCTTTTTTAAGCACGCAACTCTTAATTTTCACGAATTTTTTTTGAACTAGAGTCAGATGCAAATAGTTTTTTTTTAAAAAAAACACGTCTGAGTCATTTAGGAGATACAAAAGTGAATTGAGGATAAGCTACTATGACAAATTTGATAATAATGAAGAGAGGAGAAAAAATTGACCTCTAAAATTAGCCTAAAAGATTGGGATGGATTTTTGAAAAACGAAGCAATACCGATGCACGCGAAAGAAGAAATGTAGGAAAAAAAAAAGCGTTACACAACTATGACCATTACACTAGTCGTACAATCACAATGTAGTAGAACACAAAATGGTACGTACGTTTGATTCGTCTTTTTTTATTATATGGTTATTGATTAAAGTTGTGTATGCAGTGCTTGTTATTTATTAGCATAGAAATACATACACCACAGACTGTTATAACAAACTTTCTTATGTAGTTCAATGCATACATGTGCTTATTTGGAATATTGGCTATTACTTGACAATCTAATTTATATATTTAAACCTGGAATTTTGGAATGCTTTATAGAATTCAAATAAGAAATGCATAACTATCCAAGATTTTCATATTATGCACACATGTAAATATAAGCTTCGTTACTTCCATAAAACAGCCTGGAATATTAAAGAAAGTAACATCATTTTCATAAAAGGAAGAAATAAATTACTTTTGACAAAGACTTCGTATGCAAATGGTCAAAGAAGAAATACAATTAAACATTAATGTTATGATGAAAGAATTTATTTAAGATAAATATACAAAGAAAATAGAAAAATGCAGCGTCGTTAAACAGAAAACTGGTATCAATATAGTAATTTTGATTTTAAAAGTCAAATAGACAAACTGTAAACAGATTTAGGTGAAACACATTCGGTTTGACCTACAGTCCAATGTAGTTGGAAAAAAATTCATAGAATTAATTTATAATAAAATCATCAAACAATTTGATCATTGAATGAATAAATTGGATAAAATAAAACTTCATTGCTAATTGATATGGTGTGAAATCAACTAAAATTGAATAACACACAAAAAAAGATTTAACAGAAAACAACAAAAGATTTATCTATGGAAAACCAAGAACATTTTTTATTGCAAATTAGGACTTCAAATTATAAAAATTATTGCAAATACCCAAATCCAGTATGAAAGCATCAGTCATATTGGTGGAGAAGTAATAAATTTGAATAAAGAATGGGCGAAAGAAATTATTTTGACTGTACTTTTGTTAGATATTTTATGGATTACATTTGAATAAGTCTTGAGTTTGTTTTGTTCACCAAATCTTTAGGATCTGATAGTTGTTTTCCTTATTTTTCTAGGTTTCAATTATGTACGTATGCTCTATATATACAAAGCTTTCTCAATTCAGTAAAAGTGTATTTTTCTACCATTCAATCATATTTACATCTGGTATCAAGCGAGGTTGGGTCTGAGGTAAAAAGCAGCAGCTTTTGTATCTTGCAGCAGCAAGGGATATGGCAACAGACAATAATCACGTGCAACCTTCAATACCTCGCTTCGATGGTCACTATGACCATTGGAAAATGTTAATGGAAAACTTTCTGAGATCGAAGGAGTATTGGAGTCTCATTGAGACAGGCTTTACTGAACCTATCACGACAGAAGGGATGACGGCCGCATAGAGGAAGACTTTGGATGAGTTGAAGCTGAAAGATCTCAAGGTAAAGAATTACCTCTTTCAGGCAATAGATCGCACAATTTTAGAGACCATTCTCCAAAAGGACACAAGGAAGCAGATACGGGAATCAATGAAAAAGAAGTATGAAGGCAATGCACGAGTGAAACGTTCTCGGCTCCAAGCATTACGCGAGAGTTTGAGACACTTGAGATGAAGACGGGTGAGTCTGTTTCGGATTATTTCTCACGAGTTATGTCTATGGCAAATAAGATGCGAACTCATGGTGAAAAGATGCAAGATGTTACTGTGGTGGAGAAAACACTTCGTTCATTAACAGACAAGTTCAACTATATAGTTTGCTCCATTGAAGAATCTAAAGATATTGATTTGTTATCTGTGGATGAGCTACATAGTTCCTTGCTCGTCCATGAGCAAAAACTCAACCGACATAATGGGAAGGAGCAAACAACTTTGAAAGTAGCATCAAAAGGTGGTTCTTCATCAAGAGGCAGAGGATGTGGGACTTGGAGAGGTAGAGGAAGAGGCTCTCAGGATGGTAGTAGCAGTAGCGGTAATAAGGATCATCAATCCTATGATGATCAACCCTCTAATTCTCAAGGTAGAGGCAGGGGACAATTTGATAAGTCCAAGGTTGAATGTTTCAGATGTCATCGTTTCAGTCACTATAGTTCGGAATGTTATGCAAAGCTTCACAAAGGCAAGCAAAGGAATTGGGAGCAGTCCAACTTTGCAGAGAAAAAGGAAAAGGATGAAGAGACATTGTTGATGGCAATTCATGAGAAGGAGTCTGAGGTGAACACATGGTATTTAAACTCTGGGTGTAGCAATCACATGTGTGGTAGTAAATCATCTTTCTCAGTTTTGGATGAAACTTTTCACACTACTGTGAAGTTTGGTGATAATTCTACTGTGAAGATCATGGGGAAAGGTGATATTCAAATTAGAACCAAAGCTGATCACATTGAAACAATTTCCAGTGTGTTTTATGTTCCTGATTTAAAGAGTAACTTGATAAGTATTGGTCAGCTTCAAGAGAAGGGGTATGTATCTACAATCAGAGAAGGTGCTTGCGAAGTTTATGACCCTCAAAGAGGCTTGATAGCTCATGTGAAAATGACACCAAATAGATTATTTCCGCTGCAAATCAAGAGTGCTAATTCATGTCATCTAACCGAGATAAAAGATCCAACGTGGCTGTGGTATTTTCGCTATGGTTATTTTCATTTTAATGGACTACATACACTATATCAAAAGAAAGTGGTTACTGGCCTTCCTCTAATTAGCCCTCCCTCAAACAAAGTATGTGAAGATTGTTGTGTTGGCAAGCAACATCGTGAACCTTTTCCAAAAAGAAAAGCATGGAGAGCTAGCGCACCACTTGAGCTTGTTCATTCTGACATATGCGGACCCATCTCTCCAGAATCAAATGGTAAAAAGAAGTACTTTATTTCTTTTGTTGACAATTATAGCCGAAAAACATGGGTTTATTTTTTTCGCATAAGTCAGAGGCTCTTGCTACATTTAGAACCTTCAAAGTTCTAGTTGAGAAGGAGGTTGGCAAACCTATTAAGATCTTGAGGACAGATCGTGGTGATGAATATAACTCACAGGATTTTGAGAGCTTTTGTACCTTTCATGGAATAAGGAAGCAGCTTACGGCAGCTTACACACCACAACAAAATGGTGTGTGTGAAAGGAAGAATCGTACTATTGTAAATATGGTACGAAGCAAGCTTGCAAGCGGAGGAGTTAAAAAATCATTTTGGCCGGAAGTAGTAAATTGGAGCATCCATATATTGAACAGAAGCCCTACATTTGGTGTTCAGAATATCACTCCACAAGAGGCCTGGAATGGAGGTAAACCTGATGTTGATCACTTCAAAATATTTGGTTGTATTGCACATTCTCATATTCCAGATCAGAAGAGAAAGAAACTTGACGACAAGGGTGAAAAATGCAAATTTCTTGGAGTGAGTGAGCAATCCAAAGCCTATAAGTTGTATAATCCCATCACCAAAAAGATAGTGATCAGTCGAGATGTTGTTTTTGATGAGGAGAGCACATGGAATTGGGCAGAGAAGGACAATCAACCAAAGAAGATTTCTGTAAGTTTTGATGAAGAACAAGAAGAAGTTGAAAACTCTCCAACTGAAGACGTGTCAAATGAGGAACAAGTAGAGGAAGCTCAAGCAGTACCTAGTAGCTCATACTCTCAAAGAACAAATAGGAGGAAACCTGCATGGATGACCGACTATGTAAGTGGAGATGAATTTTCATATGAAGACAAACTTGCTCATTTGATTCTTTTTGTAGACTGTGATTCTTTAACTTTTGAGGATCCGGTCAAAGAAAGAAAATGCCAAATTTCTATGGATGTAGAGATGAGAGCGATAGAGAAAAATGATGCATGGGAGCTTGCTGATCTTCCAAAGGGGCAGAAAACAATTGGAGTGAAATAGGTTTTCAAAACGAAGTTGAATGAAAAAGGGGAAGTAGAGAAACACAAAGCACGGTTAGTAGAGAAAGGATACAAGCAAGAGTACGGTGTTGATTATAGAGAAGTCTTTGCTCCAGTTGTGAGACTTGACACAATCAAATTGGTGATCTCTACAGAAGCACGAAATGAATGGCCCATCTATCAATTAGATGTTAAATATGCATTTTTACATGGAGAGTTGCAAGAGGAGGTCTATGTTGATCAACGTACTGGTTATCTACAAAGAGGCAATGAGGAAAAGGTCTACAAGCTGAAAAAGGCTCTTTATGGACTCAAACAAGCACCTAGAGCTTGGTATAGCCGTATAGATTCTTACTTTATTTGGGATGGCTTCAAAAAATGTCCTTATGAACATACTCTGTACATCAAAAGTGGAGCTGCTGGGAAGTACTTAATTGTTTTCTTGTATGTTGATGATTTAATCTACACCGGAAATGACGAATTGATGTTTCAGGAATTTAAGAAGTCCATGAAAGAGGAGTTTGATATGACGGATCTAGGACTGATGCACTACTTCCTTGGCATTGAGATAGTACAATCAGCTATTGGAATCATCATTACACATAAGAAGTATGCACTGGATGTATTAGAGAAGTTTGAGATGCAGGATTGCAACTCTACTGCAATCCCAGCATAACTTGGTCTAAAGCTGTCTAGAAATCCTGAAGAAGGATTGAAGTTGGCAAACAATCCCGTAAGCAAGAAAGCTGATAGCACATACTTCAAACAGATTATTAGTAGCTTGATGTACCTCACAGCTATAGGGTCTGATATAATGTTTGCAGTAAGCCTTATTAGCAGATTTATGGAGTATCCTATTGAACAATACGTTCCTGCGGCGAAGAAGGTATTACGCTACTTAAAAGGTACAATTGATTTTGGTATCTTTTACAAGAAAGGAGTAAAATCAGAACTTCTTGGGTTTACTGATTCTGATTATGCCGGGGATATAAATGATAGAAGGAGTACTTCTAGTTATGTGTTTGTGATGGGAAGTGGGGCTGTTTCTTGGACATCAAAAAAACAGCAAGTTGTCTTTTGTCGACAACCGAAGCAGAGTTCATTGCAGGAGCTTCATGTGCATGTCAAGCAGTATGGTTAAGGAGAATGCTTGGTGAATTAAAATTTCCTCAGGTAGTAGCTACTGCAGTTTATTATGACAATAGCTCAACCATTAAGTTGTCAAAGAACCCGGTGTTACATGGTAGGAGCAAGCATATTGATGTGAGGTACCACTTCCTTCGTGATTTAACGAAAGATGAAATTATTGAATTGGTGCATGGCAGAAGTGAGGATCAGATTGTTGATATCCTAACAAAGCCTTTGAAGATTGCTACATTTATGAGGTTGATGAAAGTCGGGAGTAATTGATAGGATCGTGTAATATGGAATAGCTATATGGTTAATATATATATATATGGTAAGTAAAAATCGCACCAAGATTTTATACTGGTTCGGATCACTTGTCCTACGTCCAGTCCCTAAACTTCACTTAGGTATTCACTAACTACAAAACCATCTCTTAACCCGGAGGAATAGGTTCACAACTTAACCGAACAACCGAACGGGATTTCTTTGCCTCAAACTACCTAAGAGGACTTCAAACCTCAATGCTAAACAAGTTTTGACTAGTTGTGTTCTTTATAACACGAATGAGTCTAATGTAGTACAATGTTCCTATAATCTTATCCTCAAGAATATGAAATATGTTTGTGAAGATTAAGGAATTATGAATTTGCTATGAATCAAATATATTAAATATAAACAGTGATTCAAGCAAAGAGAGTAGTGATTGCTTTGATAATGTTTAGAAAATATGATCAAGAAATAGATAGATTAGAGTAAGAGAATTCGATGTCTTGAATGATGTTTGAATCATGTATTTATAGTTGTAAAAAGGATGCATGTATTGCCAAGGGTTGTAGATAAGAGAAGCTTCCATTTCTATTGAGGAATGGTCGCAACTCTTGGGAAGAAGAAGGTGTCCTTTCATGCAAAATTCTCAGGTTCAAATTCAGTCGACTGTGCAGGAATTTCAGTCGACTGAAATTATAGTAGGAATCTTTCTGGAAAATTTTCAGTCGACTGTGCAGAAAATTTAGTCGACTGAAACTGTGCATATTTGTACATGTTTGCCAGTTCAGTCGACTGGTAAATTCAGTTCAGTCGACTGACATATGAATTTATGCATTATGAAGAATTGAAGTATGCTCAGTGAAAAATTGAAGTATAATGAATGTGTTCTTGTGTTTGTGCAACTCTTGAGGATAGATTTTAACAAATAAACCTATATATAAAAATCATACTCAAGTTTATATTTTATTGATCTTCCTCTATCTTGCATATATTTCTTCCTTTATACATTGTCATTGATCAAAAATCTTCGTGTATCAACATTCTCCCCCTTTTTGATTGATGACAATACTTGATTTTCTAAAGATATTTAAACTTTCTCCCCCTGAATGTGTACACCTATCTTTCCTACAAAAACAAAGTTAGTACCATAGATTTTCTCCCCCTTTGTCATCGACAAAAAGGAAGTAATAACCGCAGTTGCATGGAATTAAAACAATCAGTTTAAGCAAGAATGAATCTTAGAATTGCATAAGAAAATGCATAAAATATAACAGTTCAAATGTCATAGTTGCAAGAAACATAATAGAACAATAACTCAAATAAATTACTGATCCTTATCCCAATCGTAAGAACCTTCTCTGTCTCCTGGTTCTCTAATGACTGGTCCTCCTGATGATGGTCGATAAGGTCTTCCTCCTTGTCCACCACTAGCTCCGCTTGTGCTGCTACTGGTATGCTCCTCGGATGACGTCCATGTAAATGTTGGTGCAGGACGCTTTCCACGAGATGTTGAAGCGGTAGTAGTGCTTGAGCATGAGATAGCGTCCCAAAGCTTATTAAAAAATCCTTTGATTTTGTCAAGCTTTTTATCCACCTTTTTAAGACGATTATCAAGAATTTGTTGATTTCTTGATAATATTCCTAAGGATTGGTTGGTAGAGTAGGTCGGGTCAACAAGACGAATTTCATCTTCTTGTTCAAAATGTTCTTCGGGTTGAGGTGGCGGAGGTTGTTGTTGTTGCTCTTGACGCCTAGCTTCCCATTCGGCAAGTGATATAAATCGAGGAGGTCGAGTAGGGAGTTGCATAAGGCTTATGGTCCGATGGTTTATTTGATGGACCATTGTGTTTTCTGAATCCGGTAATGGTGTATCAACATTGAGGAGAAGGCGCATGATATATTCTCCAAAGTAAATTGTGCGCATTTTACCATTATGAAACGAGAGAAACTCATCAAGGATTAGTTGTACCCAATTGACTTTAATATTGCCAAAGATGGCATATAAAGCTCGATAGTTAATTGGGTAAACGATTTCATATGAGCCCATGCGAGGAGTGATCGTTCTCATTAGAGTTTTATGTAGAATTCTTGCTCGAGGACGAAGAGAAGTAGATTTCAAATCTTGGAAATTTATATTATCATCCATAAATTGGTGATTTATGTTATCACGAATTTGTGGATTGAATTCTATTTCTTCTAGCTTCCTTCCGATATTAGTTGACCCTAAAATGTGAGCTATTCGATCCAAAGAAAACCAAACCTTCTTTCCGCAGACCATGCTCCAAACACTGTCGTTTGGATTCCTTGGAGTTTGTGTCCAAGATTGAGATTTGCGTAGAACAATTTGACCATAATATGATTTATGGCAATGTCATTCCGTTTCAAATCAAGAAGAGGAGTTAAGCCTGCTCGATCAGTGAGCTCTTGGAAATTGTAGGTGTGAAGACTTTGGAAATCTACAAATGAATGCTCGAAAATTCTTGAGTTCTTCATCTTGTTCCATCGGGTTATCGCGACTTCATCATATAGCCATTGAGCAATTTGAGCATCAATGGGCTCGGAGGATGAAAAGGATGAAGCTCTAGATCGTTTTGGTGCCATTTGCTTTTGATTTGAGGGAGATTGGAAGTATTTGAGATCTAGGGTTTTGGGGAAATTTGGGGAAGAAGATGTAAAAAGTGATTTTGGAAGTGAAAAATTGATGTAAATAAAGGGAATTTTACCTGGAAAAGGCCGTTCAGTCGACTGAAAATGTCTGTTCAGTCGACTGAATTGTAGACCGAAAGTTTGTAGGTTTGAATTCAGTCGACTGAACAGAGATTTTAGTCGACTGAATATTTTCCCGAGAGTTTCTGTTAAGTTTCAGTCGACTGTGCAGAAATATTTAGTCGACTGAAAATATGAAAAAAATGTTTTCTGTGTACATTCAGTCGACTGGGCTTATAAGTTCAGTCGACTGAGTCATGTACTTTTGTTGTTTCAGGTTCTTTTTGAATTTAAACAATTTATTTTAAGAAAAATAGTTACAAATAATATATTTCAAATTGAATTATTTCTTTTGAGAAGGACTTGGATTCTTCTTTCCTTCATTCTTCATGTAATTTCTATCCCATGAATTCGGACTATATTGTGGTGTCTTAGGAGACATCCATGGATTGACGGGATCATTTGGTGTACGATAAGATGAAGATGGATCAAATGAACTGACGGGTCGAGGTAGGGGCTCAGCCACTTCGTTCTTCTTTGATCCACAGAAACGTAAGCCAATTTGCTCTAGGAAGTTCAAACATCTAGCTGTAATCTTTTGCTCGAAGTATAGTTCTCGTTGAAGGTCAATCTGTTGTTGTTGAAAGTAATGAATCTCATCAATCTTTCTTTTCGTGTCCGGAGAAATAAAAAGTCCGCGCTTAGTCTTCTTGGTTTCTGGAGTGTAACCAGTATGATAATTTTTCCAATTATACATCGGCTCATGTGGTGGTGTTGGTGTGGGAAATTTTGGTGATGTTGGAGAGTTTTTGCTTGACGATGTGATGTTGATTGGAGAGTAGGAGTTGTTAGACGACATTTTGAGTTTGTTTAAGTTTTTAATTGTAAAATTTAGATGTTTTAAAAACTAAATTTGTTTAAGAATTTATAATAGATTTTGAGTAAACAATTAATGGTTATTGTTTAGCTAAGATTTGTAACCACATAAATATTCAATGATTAAGGAAAACTTTGTTAAAAATGTAAGGAGGTTATTAATAAATCAGTTAAAAAATGTGAGGATTATAATATAGCTGAAAATAACTCTTGATTTATATTCAGTCGACTGAAGAAAAAAAAATTAGTCGACTGAAATATGTATACATCTATTGTAAATTTAATTTATATCGTTAAAGGATATTATCCCTAATTCTCGTCGAAGTTTTATGAAGGAATTTTCTAATAAGGGTTTAGTAAATATATCGGCAATTTGATTTTCGGTAGAAATATGTCCTAGATTAATTATACCTTTTTCGATATTGTCACGTAAAAAATGGTGACGAATATCTATATGTTTTGTACGAGAGTGATTAACTGGAT
The DNA here is from genome assembly GCA_030765085.1 of Allium cepa. Lineage (NCBI taxonomy): Eukaryota > Viridiplantae > Streptophyta > Magnoliopsida > Asparagales > Amaryllidaceae > Allium > Allium cepa. The sequence continues at coordinate 25,570,989 of CM060939.1, read as the reverse complement.
TTTTAGATAAGTTTATTGTACTAGTGTTATCACAATATATTGTAGAATTTGTTAAATTTATATTAAAATCTTTGAGTGTTTGTTGCATGTATATAACTTGAGTACAAGCTAATGCGGCTGATATATATTCTGCTTCGCAGGTGGAAAGAGAGACGCAATTTTGTTTCTTACTAAACCATGATACAAGTGATTTTCCAATAAAATGACATGTACCACTTGTACTTTTTCTATCTGTTCGAGATCCACCAAAATCAGCATCACTGAATGATACTAATTCAAATGTACACTCTTTTGGATAAAAAAGTCCAAAGTCTTTAGTGTAGTTAAGATATCGTATAATTCGTTTAACTGCTCTTAAATGTGATCCTTTAGGATTAGATTGAAAACGTGCACATAAGCATACACTCATCATTATGTCTGGTCTACTTGCGGTTAAGTAAAGTAAGGAGCCTATCATACTTCTATATAATTTTTGATCTACACTTTTGCCATTGTCATCTTGATCGAGATGAGTAGTAGTACTCATAGGAGTAGGTTTAGCTGAAGTGTTTTCCATTCCAAAACGTTTAATTAAGTTTGTACAATATTTCTCTTGGTTTATAAAAATTCCATTTGATAATTGTTTTATTTGAAGTCCAAGAAAGTATGATAATTCTCCCATATGAGACATCTCAAACTCTTTAGTCATTATATTTGAAAATTCTTTGCATAAATTTTCATTTGTTGACCCAAATATAATATCATCTACATATATTTGAATTATTAAAATGTCTTTTGAAGTATTTTTAATAAAGAGAGTTTGATCGACTTTTCCAATTTTAAATCCCGAATTTAATAAATAACTTTTAAGTCTTTCATACCAAGCACGAGGTGCTTGTTTAAGACCATATAGTGCTTTCTTTAATTTATAGACATGATCTGGATATTTTTCGTGTATAAATAAAGGAGGTTGTTCTACATATACATTTTCTTTAATAAAACCATTTAAAAATGCACTTTTCACATCCATCTGATAGAGTTTGAAATTGTGAAAACATGCAAAAGCTAAAAGTATACGAATTGCTTCAAGTCTTGCGACGGGAGCAAATGTTTCTTCAAAATCAATACCTTCCTCTTGATTATATCCTTGTGCTACTAGTCTAGCTTTATTTCTTGTTATATTACCTAATTCATCTACTTTATTTTTGTAAATCCATTTTGTTCCTATTACTGATTGATTATTAGGACGGGGAACTAATTTCCAAACGTCGTTACGTTCAAATTGATTTAATTCTTCTTGCATAGCAATAATCCAATAATCATCTGTTGATTCTTCTTTAGGATTTTTAGGTTCTGTTGATGAAATGAACGCTACATGACCCATTTGATTTAGTTGATTTCTTGTCCTAACTTGAGAATTTATTTCTCCTATAATATTTTGAGTTGGATGATCTCGTAATATTCTAGGAGGGGATCTTAAATTATTATTTTCAAGATTTGTTTCTTCTATATTTATTAATTCTTCATCATCTTTTATACTTAAATTTCTATTGAAATTTTCATCAAAAGATATATGTAAGGTTTCTTCAATTATGTTTGTATGTTTATTAAATACTCGATATGCTTTACTTCGTTCTGAGTATCCTACGAAAACTCCTTCGTTAGCTTTTGGATCGAATTTTCCTAATTGATCTTTTGTATTTAAAATGAAACATTTTGATCCAAATACTTTAAAATACGATATATTTGGCTTTTTGTTATTAAATAGTTCATAAGAAGTATTTTTAGTTAGTGGTCTAATTGATATCCTATTTAATACGTAACATGCAGTAGCAACGGCTTCTGCCCAAAAATGTTTTGGTAAGGAACTTCCATTTAATAATGTTCTTGCGCATTCTTGTAATGTTCTATTCTTTCTTTCTACAACTCCATTTTGTTGAGGAGTTCTAGGAAATGAAAAATTATGATTTATTCCTTTCTTTTTACAAAAAGTTTCAAAATCCTCGTTTTCGAATTCTCCTCCATGATCGCTTCGAATATTTTTAATTTTTAAGTCTTTAGCATTTTGAATTCTTTTGACAAATGTTTTAAAATTTTCAAAAGTATCACTTTTATTTTTCATAAAAATAGTCCATGTATATCTTGAGAAATCATCAACTATTACAAATACGTATCGATTATGATTAATGGATTGAACTTGTGTTGGTCCAAATAAATCCATATGTAGTAATTCTAATGGTTGTGAAGTCGAAATAATTTTCTTAGATTTGAAAGATGATTTTGTTAATTTACCTTTTTGGCAATCATCACAAAGATTATTTATTTTAAAGTTTATCTTGGGTAGACCTCTTACTAAATCATTTTTAGAAAGTTTTCTAATAGTTTTAAAATTTATATGACAAAATCTTTTGTGCCATAACCAAGGATCATTGTCTTTGGCAAGTAGACACATACTTGTATTATGATTAATATTCATATTTAAAACGTAAATATTTCTATCTCTATTTCCTTCAAAAACAAGATTTTGGTTTTGATCAAAAATACTACATTTATTTTCCGAAAAAATTATTTTAAAGCCTTTGTCACATAGTTGACTTATGCTAAGTAGATTGTGTTTTAAATTTTTAACTAATGAAACATTTGTTATAAAAGGTAATTTTGATGTACCGTAATTGTTCACATCTCCTTTGCCAATGATATAGCCTTTTGAATTGTCTCCGAAGGTAACCGAGCCACCATCAAAGTATGTTATGTTTGTAAGCATATCTTTGTCTCCGGTCATGTGTTTTGAACAACCACTATCTAATATCCATTTTTCCTTTTTGAGTGGGACCTGAAAATAGATATGAAATTATTGGTACCCACCTTTTAATAGGGTCCTAAAGAAAAATTAGAGTTTAGGAAACCAAACCCAATTTGGTTTAGTATCCTTTTTATAAATATAGTTTTTATTATGGTGAACATTATCTATAAATGTTTTAATATATTTATTCCTAATTAAAATATTGTTAGTCTTTGGAATCCAAATTTTGATTATCTCGGTTTCTACTTTTGTTTGAATAGATTCTTGAAGTAATATTTGTTGTTTTGAATTTTTAAAATTTTTATTTTTAGAAATTTTTACTTCCTTTTTATATCCTAATCCATGTTTGTTTGAAGAGGATTGAGAATTTTCTAAAATTTTAGATAAATTTTCTCTTCCTTTATTAAAGTTAGAAACATTTTTAGTAATATTATCTAATCTAGCTTGAAGACCATTGTTTTCTAACTCAACTTGTCTAATTTTTGTTTTTAACTCATGATTTTCAGAAGTAATTATATCATTCTTAGTCTTTTGAGTTTCAATTTCTTGACTTAAAAGTGATAATTGAGTTTCTGAGTTTGAATAAGATTCTTGAACTTTTTCAAGTTCTTCTTCAAGAATTTTCTTTTCATCATGTAACATATCTCTTTCAAACTCAGCTTTGTTTTGATTTTCACGAATTTCCTTAATTTTCTTTTTAAGACTTTTTATTGTGCTTAAAAGTTCAGTGTTTACTTCAATTAAATCATCGAAAGTTAAATTGCTTACCTCAGACTCTTGAGCCATGAAGCATACATTTGCTTGTTCATTGTCGCTATCACTATCACTTTCAGATGAAGATGAATCTGAATCTTCCCATGTTACAGAGAATGCCTTCTTTTTGAATTTATCCTTTTTGTTTTTGTTGTTGAAACTTTTCTGATTTTCCTTCTTTTGTTCTTGGCAATCCTTTTGCATGTGTCCTTTCTTGTGACAATTAAAGCATTCTATATTTGAGGAAGGAGGTTTACTCATGAAATTCTTTTTGAATCCGTTTTTGTTCCCTTTTCTAAATTTTAAGAATTTTTTGAAATTCTTGGCTATGAATGCTAAATCCTCATCTTCCGATTCTGAATCTTCTTTTTCCGCGTGAAAAGCAACATTCTTTCTTTCTTGAGCTTGATCTTTCTTAGCTTGCATATTAACTTCATATGACATGAGATTTCCAATTAATTCTTCTGGTTTCATTGAAGATAGATCGTTTGCTTCCTCGATTGCTAGCACCTTTCTTTCCCATTCATCAGTGAGTGAATTTAGAACTTTAGATACAATATCGAAATCCGTAAACTTTTCTCCCAATCCGATTAAGGCATGATGAATGTCTTGAAATCTTGAATACATGTCATTGATGGATTCATTTTGTCGCATTCTAAAGTTTTGGAATTGATTCTTTAGCATGGAGATCTTTGTTTGTTTGACCTTGTTAGTGCCTTCGTGTATGGTTCTAAGTGTCTCCCATATCTGATGTGCAGTAGTACATATGCTAACTCGGTTGAATTCATTTCTATCCAAGGCGCAAAATAGCATATTCATTGCTTTGGCATTTGCACTAGCTTCATTCTTCTGAGTTTGTGTCCATGTAGGATAGTCGGTTGTGGGTACAACGAACTCTACTTGAGTGGCGTTCCATGCTTCGAAGCTAGTTGCTTGCATATAAATTCTCATCCTTGTAGCCCAATAGTTATAGTTAAGTCCATTGAAAAGAGGGGGTCTTTGAGTAGATTGTCCTTCGGCAAATGTAGAGTTATAGGCAGAAGTTGTACTTGTACTTGCGTTATTTTCCATATTATCAATATGTCTAATAACGGTGTTATGGTTATAGGACGACCAGGCTCTGATACCAATTGAAAGTCGGGAGTAATTGATAGGATCGTGTAATATGGAATAGCTATATGGTTAATATATATATATATATATATGGTAAGTAAAAATCGCACCAAGATTTTATACTGGTTCGGATCACTTGTCCTACGTCCAGTCCCTAAGCTTCACTTAGGTATTCACTAACTACAAAACCCTCTCTTAACCCGGAGGAATAGGTTCACAACTTACCCGAACAACCGAACGGGATTTCTTTGCCTCAAACTACCTAAGAGGACTTCAAACCTCAATGCTAAACAAGTTTTGACTAGTTGTGTTCTTTATAACACGAATGAGTCTAATGTAGTACAATGTTCCTATAATCTTATCCTCAAGAATATGAAATATGTTTGTGAAGATTAAGGAATTATGAATTTGCTATGAATCAAATATATTAAATATAAACAGTGATTCAAGCAAAGAGAGTAGTGATTGCTTTGATAATGTTTATAAAATATGATCAAGAAATAGATAGATTAGAGTAAGAAAATTCGATGTTTTGAATGATGTTTGAATCATGTATTTATAGTTGTAAAAAGGATGCATGTATTGCCAAGGGTTGTAGATAAGAGAAGCTTCCATTTCTATTGAGGAATGGTCGCAACTCTTGGGAAGAAGAAGGTGTCCTTTCATGCGAAATTCTCAGGTTCAAATTCAGTCGACTGTGCAGGAATTTCAGTCGACTGAAATTATAGTAGGAATCTTTCTGGAAAATTTTCAGTCGACTGTGCAGAAAATTTAGTCGACTGAAACTGTGCATATTTGTACATGTTTGCCAGTTCAGTCGACTGGTAAATTCAGTTCAGTCGACTGACATATGAATTTATGCATTATGAAGAATTGAAGTATGCTCAGTGAAAAATTGAAGTATAATGAATGTGTTCTTGTGTTTGTGCAACTCTTGAGGATAGATTTTAACAAATAAACCTATATATAAAAATCATACTCAAGTTTATATTTTATTGATCTTCCTCTATCTTGCATATATTTCTTCCTTTATACATTGTCATTGATCAAAAATCTTCGTGTATCAACAGTTGAGAGGGTTACTGGGCATGTGTTCTATGAAGAAAGTTGCTGAAGCTAAATGTGGGCTGACTTGTTGGAGTTTCTTAGCTAAACTGATGTCTTGATGACTATCAGTTTAAGGGGGAAATTGTTAGATATTTTATGGATTACATTTGAACAAGTCTTGAGTTTGTTTTGTTTACCAAATCTTTAGGATCTGATAGTTGTTTTCCTTATTTTTCTAGGTTTCTATTATGTACGTATGCTCTATATATACAGAGCTTTCTCAATTCAATAAAAGTGGGTTTTCCTATCATTCAATCATATTTACAACTTTAAGAATTTGAATAGAGATTGTGCTGAGTTTTCAGATCAATTAATGCTTTGGGTAGATCAACATTTCACAATTTTCCTCCATTTAAAAGTCGCTTTGAAACTCGATAGATAATGATAAATTAAATACCAAGGCAATAGCATTTATAAGAACTTAGATCCCAGCAACAAAGCGAGTATTGATTTTCAAGCATATATAAAGAAGTCGGCTAGATGAATCAATGAAAAAGCAATATTTTAGTATTGATTGCCTATCAAAGTGTAAAAATAAGCATGCAATACGAATCTGGTTTTAGAATTGACTACCAAACAACGTGTAAAAATAAGCATACAATACGAAACCAATATAAATTAGCATAGTAGATATGCTTTTAAATAAAATCAAATACTGACCAAGTGCGTTTTTTAGTATTGATTTCTATGGTTAAAAAAGCAAACAAATCATAAACTCCTTAAATTTTAAACAACATAGGAAAGAGTCTGAAAAGATAGATTTTTACAGTAAAACGCAAAATTTGAAAACAAAACTACAACATACTCAACATAGAGCTTTCACCAATTTCCAGCATACATCGAAGTGGCAGATCAAATCGACGACAGAGGATTTTAGACAAATAGTTCTAAATTCTCAGATATTTTGATATTCAATGTTGATCTAAATTTTTATATTATGTCTATTTTATTATTTTATCAAAGGTTCCTTTTTATCCTGACATTTTTTGAATTATGTCTGCTTTTAAGAATCCAAACAAATTCTTAAACAATAGTTTGCTTTTTATCAAAAGTTTGCCACGTAAGTGCGGGGTCGGATTCATGAGATTTTTTTAAATTAATGGTTAAAATAGATATCTCAGTGGTTAATATTGACTTAAAATTTCAAAGAGGTTAGAAAATTTTATGTGATCTCAATTTTTATAAGAGATAACAATCATAATATGAGCTAAGTTTTTATAGCATTTGTAATAAATGATGGTAACGGGGTCCAAAAAAATAGAATGGTACCATGTTAAACCACTGGAATATAAACTTGAAATTTCTGCATCTATTTTGAATCTTGCATGATATAAGTTACATAATGGGTATAATGGGTTATAGCTGCAGCTCGAGGGAGAAACTTCAAAAGAGCTATATACTCTGTATGAAGTCTTTAATTTATATAATTGACAAAATAAAGATTTTACTTACAGTCATGGAGCTTATTTGCTACTTTGATCTTTTGATTGATAGGTGGATTTATTTTTATCCATACTTCATTTTGTTTATGTTTGAAATTTGCAGAACACACGGTTTTATTCCTAGAGTGGGAGATCTATCTCCCAATGTTGGTATTTTATGGTAATATTAAAATTTATATGTATTACTTAGTCGGATTCTTCATTCATTTTTCTTACGGTTTTATTCTTATAAATGTGCTAAATGAATGTGGGTAAATTTTTTGCGAAGTGTTTTATTTCTTCTATTTTAGTATTATTTCCTTTATGGTCAACTACAAGCATAATAATATTTCCTTTTTGGTTGCAGGCTAGTGCAAATCCAGAAAAAGAAATCATACGTCGTCAAGTATGGAAGAAAACTCATACGAAAAAGGATGGTATCATATCAGATTCGACTTCTTCCTACTTCGTAAGTTAAATAATCTATTGTTTTAGATGATAAATTAATAACGATTTATTATGACATATATGTTTACATGTTTTATCATTCTACTGTTTTAAATCAGTAACCTATCAATTAATAATAATATCTCAAGTATTATCATATTTTAGGATAAAATTGCAAAAGCGAAGGAAACGATCAATGATGGTGATGAAGAAGATGTGTCATTGGATGAAGACATCTTGTCACAAGTGTTTGGTAAGGATGCAATGGACCGGACTCGCAGTACTGGAACCAAGATATCAAGAACATAAGTTAAGGCTTCTAATATTGCACGTAAACAAATTAAAAAGATCAAAGTAGACTCAGAAGATCTGAAAACTAGGATGGACAATATGGAGGGTACCCTGAAGTCATTGGTCGACTTGTTCAAGGGATACGTAGATAATGAAAAACACATACTAGCATTCCTTCCAATGAAGCAGAAAGTGGGACACGTCAAGAAAGGGTTGGAAAATTGTCGAACAACGAAATTAATAATCCATTGAGTTCGTCTGGTTTGACAAATCAAAAATGTGAAATCTTGAACTTTGATCTAGAGGTCATTGCAACAGGTTCTATGCAAAGATTCGACAACATCTATTATACATGGGAAACATGTACCTCCGACACATGAGAAGTTGATTGAGGACAACATACTACTATCGGATGAGAACACAGCCAAACAAAACCATACTCTTGCTACGACTTTTGGTGAAGTTGGAATCTGCGGTTTTGTGTCATCCAAAGATTTGAATTCGATATCTTTAGACGCAAGAGCATCTAATAGTCTAATTTTAATCTAATTAAACTTAACTTTTTGTGTGTTGTAAACCGTTTCTTGTAACTTAATTTTTTTCATTCTACTTTTAATCGGATTTATTTGATAGTTTAATTTGCACCCATACTATTGCTAGAGATATATTTATGCACACTCTTAGTATCAACTTGTTGTGCAAAAATTCCACAAATGCGAAAAGACAATAAACATGATCTAGATTTGCCAATTTGAACATCACTTAATCTAGCATCAATTATTTCATTACTCCAAATAAATAGCAAATAACTATAAAAAAAGGAAAAGAGACGCACAATATTTATACTGGTTTCACTATCATCTAGATAGTGTACACCCAGTCCAAAGAAGAGAGATTTTATTACACTTGAGAGAATTACAAGAGATTACAAGATAAGAGTTTACGTACCAAGAACCCTTAATTAGGGATAACAAGAAGAGACACTCTATCTGGAGATCGCTGGCTGAATACCAGGATGGGTTTACAATGAAGTCTACCCTCAATATATAGCCAACATAAATTCATGTGAATCATCAATTAAATTACCAAAATATGGTAAGGAGATAATGGAGGCAAATTACAATGGTAACAAATCGCGCAAACATAACAAGTAATTCACTCGTTCCAAAGATGGAAGAAGATAATTCCAAAGCAATGTGATTACGAAGAAAGAAATAATATGCATATCATTTTGCATATATATTATTCCATAACATGCGCATGCATATATTTCCTTGCCATCTCATTCAAATGCAATCCAATTATTTATGCATTTCCATAATGAACAAACGTGATTACTTTCCTTTTTGCATATTTGTTTCTTTCTATTTGTGATTTTGTATCACCAAAATTTAACACTCCACCTTGATGCAAAATCACATATCTCCAACACCCCACATCGACTCAAGTTCTCTTCCCAACGTAAAACTCTTCAAATCAAACTCCACCTTCAACCAAAATCTCTTAACGAGATACAGACCAAAAATGAATATTTCCCAATGGGTTCTGGCAAGGTCACCCCCTATCACACCTTGCTAACGAGCTCGGACTATGTCCCCGCCCGCCAACAAAATGTTGCAAATATCCAAAATCAAAAGAAGGTAGATACCAAAATAATCTCAAAGCCACCTAAGGCCAAAAAATTCTCTCAATCACCAATCCAAATACAGAGCCAAAAAACAAAAGCCAATAGACATAACAAGTCTAATCCAAATCTCTGTATACATGATAGAGCTCTCTCCTTCCACATATCTTATCTGCCAAACAACAAATTTTTCATGGAAATTAACATAAGACTTTCACATCAACATCGAGCCATGAAGCAGATACAGGTTCCCAAATCCAGCTGTCCCTTCAACACAATAAACTCATTATCACCAAATTTTCAAAACTGGAACGCTCTTCCCTCTCAACATAATCTCCTACACTCTATATTGCACAAAATCTATTTTTCCGCCCAAATGAGTAATAGCATAATTACCACCGGATCTACCACTCTTTCTAGAAGTCATTGATGCACAAATTTGAACAAATCACCTGGCTCCGATACCAATCTGTTGTGCAAAAATTTCACAAATGCGGAAAGACAATAAACATGATCTAGATTTGCCAATTTGAACATCACTTAATCTAGCATCAATTATTCCATTATTCCAAATAAATAGCAAATAACTATAAAAAAAGAAAAGAGACGCACAATATTTATACTGGTTCCATTATCATCTAGATAGTGTACGCCCAGTCCAAAGGAAAGAGATTTTATTACACTTGAGAGAATTACAAGAGATTACAAGATAAGAGTTTACATACCAAGGCCCCTAATTAGGGATAACAAGAAGAGACACTCTATCTGGAGATCGCTGGCTGAATACCAGGATGGGTTTACAATGAAGTCTACCCTCAATATATAGCCAACATAAATTCATGTGAATCATCAATCAAATTACCAAAATATAGTAAGGAGATAATGGAGGCAAATTACAATGGTAACAAATCGCGCAAACATAACAAGTAATTCACTCGTTGCAAAGATGAAAGAAAATAATTCCAAAGCAATGTGATTACGAAAAAAGAAATAATATGCATATCTTTTTGCATATATATTATTCCATAACATGCGTATGCATATATTTCCTTGTCATCTCATTCAAATGCAATCCAATTATTTATGCATTTCCATAATGAACAAACGTGATTACTTTCTTTTTTGCATATTTGTTTCTTTTTATTTGTGATTTTGTATCACCAAAATTTAACACAACTTATCTTAAACAAATCTGTATAAGCATTTTGTGTTTTAGCATTCATATTCCTATTTTATCAGAAACTAACACCATCCTGCTGATATCTTATTTGCTTCTACCTACAAATGTTATGTTTCAGCATTTGCAACTGTGAGTCTAATACAAATGTACAATTCAACGCATAGCTAGCTCTTAATATATAACTTTACAATGATGCATAGCTTAATACACTGTTTTAGAAACTTGATCGTATTCCAGATCTTATTAAATAGTTTGGACAGGAAAATAAACAATTGAAAAGAGTTGGTTAAGATTTTTTGAGTTAGTTCAGATTTTAGAGTATTGCATACAACTACAAATATACAACTAAAATATAGTTGGAAATTTCGGATGTAGTTATGAATATGTGAAAAGCTATTCATAACATAGTCTTGCCTATGCAAGGAATAGTCTAATTATCTTTAGAATCGATTATGCGTTGTTCATAGAATTAATGTAGCCAGTATTAGTTTTGATTATTGATTTTTTACATCACCGAATCGTAATTTTTTTCATAGGTTTTTTCCCTTCCTGCAGATGTAGAAGAGTTATATGCGAGTTTAAGCTGTAGAATTTTCTGCTTTATTAGTACTCTGTTGCGGATCCCCTCTCCTTGAGGTTAGATTCATGTCTTTTTAGGTAAATTTGCATGATTGTTCTTATGTCTGCTTTGTTTATTTAAAATATATGTCTTTTTAGGTAAATTTGTTTTTGAATGAGTAACAAGTTTTAAATATTTACATGGATCTCCTGAAAACCAACTTTAAAATCCTGATGATACATTAACTGTATGGCCTTGAATCCCTGTCTCTTTTGATGTCTCAATCATTTTGTTTAGCAGTCGTTTAGTGAGCAAGAAATGACCTGCACAGTACATGAACATAAAAACTTTAAAATAATGCAAATCTGAATATTAAGAAGTAGAATAATATTGCAAATCTGAATATTAAGAAGTAGAATAATATTGCAAATCTGAATATCATAGTCCTCAGTGTATTTACCAGCAAGTGCTTCAAAAGGTGTACTACAGCTTATGCTTATAGATGATATCAATGGTGGTTGTTTTTTTGAATTTCCTTGTACCACATTTTGCATTTCTTGTTTTTTTGGTCCTTTGAGAGCACAGAGGATCCATTTCCATCTCCTTAGACTTCTTCATATCCATTTTAATTTAACGAAGCATCTGCGACATTCTTGTTTCGATCTTCATCTTTTCTCCCTTTTCTTTTGTGTTTGTTATTATCTTTTTGAAGGCTTTCACATTTCTTCACGTATGTTTGAAGAGCATCGTTAAGACTGCAATTTTTCATCTCTAGCTCTTTCACTTTCTCTCCAAATTCATTTTCATTCCTTTCCATTTTTACAAAGATATTTAGTGATCAGGGAGAGCTGGTTCAAAAATTTTGATTTATGGAAAAGTTTGAATTCTAGGATACCCTTGCATGTATATGATCATTTGTCGTAAAATTATGATGTGCTCATCATCACGCTGTTTTGGTCTTGGTTTATTGTATTTTGAGATTAAAAAAATTGAGACTACTCCAAAATATAGCATTTCCATGATCCTAGCGTATAACAGTAAATACATAATAATAGCATAATTAGACAAAGTGTTTTATATTTTGATGCATATCACGCTTATTGCAGTATGAAAATTACCGAACAAAGTATACTCCAAAAGCCTTTGTTTTTGTGTTGCTAACTTTATTCTTTCTTTCGTTTTTTTTTATTGAAAACCCAAAGAACCCAGCAGACTGGTAAACTACTGAGAAGGATACAGTAAAGCCGTCCGCTGATTCAAGCCCCAATACCTCCGGCTAAATTTATATAAGATAGGGAAGCGCATGATAGGAATCGAACTTGGGTCTTTTTACCAGAACTCAAGCTTTTTTTCCACTATGCCGCACCAGCGGACTTCTTTCTTTCGTTTTTGTATCGTTAAACTTTCACTGTTATAGCAGGTAGTTGGTACCATAGTTTGTTATCAGAATCAAACCAAACCACGGTGGACAGGTTTAACTACAAAATCATAACCCATAATGGCCCAGAAACAGTTAAAACCATAATATGCAATAAACCAGGGTTAAAGTGCAAAAACAGTGACCCAACCACAAAAAATCCAATAGAGTAATAAGCACAGTAAGCAGATAAGCAACATGCCCATAGTTTGAAATATTGTATTAATGGACTTTAGCCGCTTTCAGCTTGAGTATGTTGTGGTCTTCTTCTTATCTGGGCACATTGTATTTGAAATGCTCATTCTCTCCTTTTAGCCTTTCGATTTTGTTGGCTTGTATCAAATTTGAAAGCTCCATCTCAACTTCCAGTAGCTTGAATTTCTGCTTTTCTAACAATAGCTTGAATTTCTCAACCTTGAAATTCTCTTTGTTCACTGATGGTCTGTAATCAACAACAAATATGTGATGGCTTTTTCTTTATCCACTTTAGTACCCTTTTATTCTTGAATAGTACCTAGCTTCAGTTCCTTCGCAGAATGTGATGCCTCTGTTGTATCTTTAATTGAATTCATGTTCGTTTCTTCTTCATCTAGTTGTTGCATTCTTTCGTTTCCTTAGATTTACGTTTTAGTGTCTCAAGCAGTTCGTTGAGCTCTCTATTGACCTGAACAGTGAAAAATATGAAATGCTGAGGACCAGAAGTTGTTTAATTTTATATCAGTTCATCACAACTAGAAAAGTTATAAAGGTTTGAAAAATGTTGCACTACTATGAGTTCTAAATATGTACATGCTTCATCATTTTGATAATAAATAGTATATACATGCAGCGAAAATTAGTTCTAAGTGTGTTCCCTAGTATATGGTCAACTGTTTATTTAGTTTTTTATTAGTTTATTTAAGTCTCTCAATTGTTTGATTGCTTTGCCGAGATTTTGCAAACACCTAAACTGTATTATTTATCATATGATTGTTAAGTTTAATTGCGTATCCAAGTTGCAAATTATTATTTCTATTTTCACTTGCTGTCATTTTTTGTTCATGTTTATGATAATTTTTCCCCTTGATTATATGTGCATGTACATATGTCAACAACAAATATACTTCTACGCTCATAAATGATATCAAAACTCCCTTATTACGGTAAATAAAATTGCTTATCACATCAAGAGTACATAGGCTAACACAATTTTTTATTTCAGCATATATACCAAAGATAGCCTAATTTTCCCTGTCCGTTTGTTTTATAGATATGGAGTATTGGCAATGATGATCGTGCGATTGGAGGAAGGTGTCGCCAAACTATGTACTGTATACTGTAATATTGCTGCTGCTGCTGAATTATGTAGTGTTATGTATTGTAGTTGAACATTGTAATTAAAAGATTTGTTATATTTGGTTTTTGTGTTGAATCTATGAAAATTATTTGGTTTAATGGTCTTTCGTTTGTGATATTATGTTAAATCTGCAAAAGTTTATATTGAGTATGATAATGAAATGACCGTTACCGCAGGAGGGCAGAAAAAGCAATGTATTTTCAAAAAATATTAAAATTAGCAACGGCTTTAAGCCGTTGCAAAACCAAATTAACAAAGTTGTGCAATAAAGTTTTACAACAACTTTCAACCGTTGCGAAAAGAAAATTAGAAACGGCTCAAAGCCGTTGTAAAGTAAGGTTTTGCAACGGCTTTGAACTGTTGCTAATTTTATTTTCGCAACGGCTGAAAGCCGTTGCTAATTTTTTACCACTGCCAATTTTGCAAGGGCTCAAGGCCGATGCTAAATCATTTTGCAATGGCTACAAACCATTGCAAATGACATTTCTGGTAAAGTGCTATGTGCCCGTACGTGACCATGTTCAATTTCACAACTTGGTTAAATTCCGATCACTAGGAAAAAGTGATTTGAACATCCTTTTTGTGGATGTTTTGAATAAAATTGTGCCTAACTCCAAACATCTACTGTAGCGATTCATCATTAGATGGTAATTTAGACACTCGTCTTCGGGATGCATGTTCTGACCATGCCAAACTCTGGGCTTTGGTTGGAGTTAAACACTCGAGGCGATTATTTAAACATCTCTATCTAGGATGTTCACTTTCGACCGTGCCTAACTTCGGACATCATTCGAAGTTTGGATATAGATCTCACCTAAGTCCGAGCGCTGATCTTTCATCTTGCCTTTCTTAGAGCAAGGTGTGGATGCTCAACCAAAGTCCAAGTATGAGCTATATAGGTGAACTTGTCTCGTTCTTCCCTTGAATGTTTATACTTCTGCCTCAAATTTTTGGGTTGTAGGAGTTGATAAGTATCTATCTCTAGACATCTGGTATGGATATGATTCATGGGTCCGATCAAGGGCCTCGAAAAGTCAATCGGCACCTATCTATAGGTACCTACATACTTGTATTGTGCATATGCAAGTTCATTCATGTTTATCATATTCTGCAATATTATAGTTACGCAAAGACAGAGTCACACATTTAGGAAGTCATCTCGCTTTATAAACATGGGAAATGGCAGATTCTATCTTATTACATCTAACTTGATTAAGTATTCACAAAGTTAGATTTCAAGTGAAATAGCATCGTAGATGTTCTCTATTCCATGCTCGGGGGAAGTGAGACTCTATCCATTATTGCTAGCTTGAATGTTCCATCTCCAAGCTTGTGTTCGATTGCATACGGACCCTCCCAGCTCGGGCCCATTTTCACGTCGCCTAGAAAGAATCATTTGAGAACGAGGTGCCAATCTCAAAGGTTCATCTCCTGACCTAGGTGTTGTGGTACCGAACGACCCGTATTCAATGCGCAACTACTCTTAGATCAGCTTCATCACGCTTCTCGTTGATCATGTTGAGAGACTCCACCAGAAGTTCTTCGTTCTTCTAGGGTTGTAATGAGTCACCTGATGAAAAAGCACTTCTAGTTTAACTAGAATCATTGCTTCTAAACCGTAAGCTTTGGCGAACTGAGAGTGGTCGGTCGTGGACTTTAGAGTTGTTCTGTAAGCTCAATGAGCCAATGATAATTCGTCGACCCACTTGTCGTGGCCTATTCCAGTCCCTTTTTTAGAATGATTCAATTATCTTGTTCACAGCTTCTATTTATCCATTCGTTGTAGGTGCACCACTACTGCAAATCCATTCTCAATGTGACGTTTATGGTAGAAATCCTTGAATTTGAAGCTGTTGAATTAGGTTCCGTTATTAGACATAATCGTTTGTGGGGCTCCAAAGCGACAGATGATATTCCTGACCATGAAATTGGTCACCTTTTTAGTAGTGGCCGCGGCTAGCAGTTTGCTTCAGCCCACTTCATAAAATAGTCAGTGGCAATGAGGGCATACTTCACGCCACCTTTAGATATTGGCAACACACCAATGATATCAATGCCCCAAACAAAAAACGACCAAGGAATGACCATCTGTGTAATCTCCGCTGATGGGGCTCTGAGAATAGTTGCAAACATTTGGCTAGTGGTTTGCTTTAGCCTACTTCATAAAATAGTCAGTGGCAATGATGGCATACTTCACGCCATCTTTATATATTGGCAACACACCAATGATATCAATGCCCCCAAACAAAACACGACCAAGGACTAACCATTTGCGTAATCTCCGCTGGTGGGACTCTAGGAATAGTTGCGAACATTTAGCTCTTGTCACACATTCTAGTGTAATCAGCTGCATCTCGGTTGAAATTCCGCAAGAAGTACCCGTAGCGAAGAATTTTCTTCGCTAATATTTGCTCCCAGTGTGGTCACCACAAGCTCTCTCATGAACCTCCCTGAGGACTCGTTTGACTTCATCATTAGCGATACGAGAATCCCTTCCTGTACAGTGTTCCTTCCTGAATAATGTATCTTGAAGCTTAGGGAAGGAGCTGTCATCCTTCGTTCTTTCTGTCAAGAAGGATCCCCTTCTGTAAGTAATTCTCAATCGGAGTCATCCATGACCCCTGTCCGTACTCAGCCTCCAAGGTCTAATCTACATCTATTTGGTCGTCACTTAGATCCAAAAATACTTCCACCGTGACCAGGCCATGAGTTGTGCATATCCTAAATTAGCCAATTTGACTGGTGAGTCAGCCTTTGCATTCTCCTATCAGGACATATGCACTATTGTGTAGCACTCGACATCATTAAGCAACTCAAGTGTTCTGTTCGGATATGGAGCTAGCCTTATTCCCTTTGCCTGAAACTCTTTTCTCACCAGGCATACCACTAGTTGGGAGTCACAAAAGATGTGTAAAGTTTTAACTCCCGACTCTTTCATAATTTTCAATCCTACAATTAACGCTTCATATTCTGCGTTGTTGTTCGTTGAAGGAAAATCGAGTTTCAAGACATAACAGATCGAAAGATCTTCGAGGGTGACCAGCACAACACCTGCCCCTAAACAATGCTCGTTGGATGCAGCGTTGGTGTACATCTTCTATTTAGCATTTATCTCTCTGTTGCTCTTTGGAGTATCATCTCGTGCAGTGTACTCAACTATGAAGTCTACCAATGCCTGGCCTTGAATCATCCTCCGAGGATGATATGTAATGTCATACTGGCTCAATTCAATGTTCCATTTCAATAGCCTTTCTGAAGTCTTCGGTCGCTATAGGACTTCTCTTAAAGGCTGGTCGATAAGAACCTTGATCGGATGAGCCTGAAAGTATGGGCAAAGCTTCCTTGAAGAGATCAAAAGGCAGTACACTAGCTTTTCCAACTTTGGGTAATTTCTCTCTATTTCGTTAACCTCTTGCTAATGTAATACACCAGCTTCTGGATTTGGGACTCTTCAAGTGCAAGCATGACACTCAAAGCATGCACCGACACTACCCGATAAATAAACATATTCTCGTCTTCTAGTGGTTTTGATAGGATGGGAGGCCTCTCTAAGTGATCTACCTAAGCTTGGAAAGTGACTATACTCTCTTGGTCCAAGCAAAGTTCCTCTTCCCTTTCTTGACGACGTCGAAGAAAGGGAAACATTTGTTGGTGGCTTTAGAGATGAAGAGACTTAATGCAACGACCTTCCCATTCAAGCTATGAACTTCCTTGATTGAATTCCGGGCTTTAATGTCCCTCAGTGCCTGAATCTTCTTCGGATTGGCTTCTACTCCTCTTGATTTCATTATGAAACCCAAGAATTTCCAGAATGCAACTCCAAATGAACGCTTTAGTGGATTGAGCTCCATACCATACTTGTGGAGCATGGCAAACATTTTTACCAAATCATCAATGTGGCTCATCAATCGTTCATGACTTCACAAGCATATCATCCATGTAAACTTCTATTGAACGTGCAGCTTGTTCCTTACACATTGAATTCACTGGCCATTGGCAAGTTGCTCCAGCATTTTTCAAACTGAAAGGCATTGTAAGGTTACAATACAATCACAGGTCGGTATAAATCTAGTGTGTTCTTGATCTGGGATGAGCATTAGAATCTGGTCGTAACCAGAGTAGGTGTCCATGAATGATAGCAGTTTTTGTCCAACGATCGACTCTACTGGCTGGTCAATTTTCAAGAGCACGAAGCAGTCTTTTGGACTTGCCTTATTCAAAACGGAATAATCAACATGTGTTCTCCACTTCCCATTGGATTTCCTCACTAGGAATGGATTGGATACTCATTTCGGTGTAGAGTATCAGGGATAAAGTCATTGTTCTGCCCTTTATCTAACTTTTCCTTCAGTGTGGCGGATCTCTCCGAACCTAGCTGCGACACTTCTGTTTCATATGAACGCATTTTGCATTCACATTCAATGAGTGGCATGCTATCTACAGTGATATTCCACACATGTCAGAACGTGCCCGGACAAACACAACCAGGTTCGCTTGGAGAAAATTAGTTAATTTTTTCATCACCCTTGTGCCGAGTTAAGATCCAATCATCAGGACCTATGTAGGATCGTCCTGACTAAACGGGATGTTGATCGTCAATTCCGCTGGAACCACCCTTGCATCCTCTGGCTCTTTTCTTGGATCAATATCCTTATGGAACCGACTGCCTGCTCGAGCCAAGTCTCAGGCGATGGTTGTTATGTGCCTAAATCTTTGATGCAAAGAGTCCTCTGCAAACCTTTTCCTTTCTCCTTTCGCCTTGTCTCTTTTAGCTCAACGACATAAGGTTCCCGGTCAAGGCTATGATCACCTTGTGTAATTCCCGCACCGTTCTCTGTCAGGAACTTCATTGTCAAGCACCATAGGGCTATGGCCACTCGAAATTCAGCAAGGGTCGGTCAACCCAAAAGGCATTATATGCAAAGTAAATATCCAAAACAACAAAAGGCACATCCCGCACTGTTTTTTTGCCACCCTCTCCAAGCACCACCAGCAAATCCACATATCCCACCAGCTATTAAATCCCTAGATTTGAGATTTACGCTGCTTCATATTCTTGCCCTCTAAAAGCATTAGCTCGTAGGCTTTCCTGAATAAAATGTTGAATGAGCTCCCATAATTAACCAGCACCTTTCTTACAATCGTGGGGTCAATCATGGTCGAAACCACCAACGGATCCCTATCACAATCCCTATTACTAAATACAGTATTAATCACTGCATATTTCAATGCACTCACATACCTATCCATCTCATTCTAGCTCTTCTCAGCTTGATATGGTCCACCAATGATAGTACTAATCACCAAACATTTCTCAAGCTGCCTGGGCTTATTAACACCAGGCTTGGCTTGCCTTTTTGGAGGTTTGAAGTTCCATGCTTGTCAATCTATGGGGCTTTCACAAACTTCTATAGCCATTTTCATGAATCAAACCCTCGATCATATCATGCAAATGCCTGCACTCATTTGCATTGTGACGTTTTTTTCACTAAATCGAAAAAATTTGCCTGATCTTTTCTTATTTTCAATCGACTCCCACGGAGTCGGCTTCCTATATTACTTGGTACCTTGCGTAGCCAGGTACATGTTCTTGTTGTTCAATGGGGTGTAATTGTCATAATTTGGGATTCTAGGACGTCTCCTTGAATCCAATTTCTTGTCTTTAGCCCCAATATTGCTCTTGCTCAATTCACCACTTTTGTTCTCCATATTCACATCCATGTTGCCGAAATTCCTCCAAACTGCTTCACAGTGATGTTACTTTATATCACTTTTGTCGACTGCCCAACATTGGTTTTCCTGGCGGTAGTGCTTGCCTCATCTAAGCACAAGAACTAAGTCGCCATTCTATAAAACACATCCATCATTAGTGGGGGTTTCATCTTCAACCATCTCCCGAAATCAGTATCAGGATGGATCCCCCTAATTAATGCCATCAACACAATATATTCTTGAGCGTTTCTCACTTCGGTCACTACGACATTAAATCTGTGCAAGAGATCCTTCAGTGGCTCTCCCTTCTCCAAGAGGAGCTTGGATGATGACATGACATACTTTGGATGGGTGGCATGTAAACGGAATTGCTCAATGAATTTCCATGCAAATTGCTCAAAAGATGATATGGATCTCGATAGAAAACAAATGAAAAACATCGTTACCACTCCTTCTAGGAAAATCCGGAAACAACGACATGTCACAACATCAATAGCTCTGGTATAATCCACGTGTTAGTCATATTTCATCAGATGTTGCCCTGTATCTGTTTTCCCGTTGTACAATGGCATCGTCGGCATTACAAACCTCCTTAGGTATTCCTTACGTAGGTTCTCCTCCGTGAATGGATTCTAGCTTGGGGATGAATACCAATCATCATTGCTTTGGTGTTGATTCTAACTTATAAGTCTCCTTACCATATCAGTCGAATCCGGCTCTACTAGATCTACCGAGCGACGGTAATCGTGATCTATCCCGAGTGGTTGGCCTAGCAAATGCTATTAGTAAGCTTCATAGTACATGCGTTCCCTTTACTCCGGAAGAACCGTTCGTTTGGCAGTTCTGTGTGCATAGTCCCTTCATAATTGGTCTATAGTGGCCGCTTGATCTCCAATATTCTAGCCATCCACAACACAACCAGAAGCCAAACCAGCACCGCCATTCAAAATTCAAGCAGCTAAACCAACATTTGATGGTTCGGTACCGATCCCTTGTAACGACTTGAAATTTTTCGACCCCGAAAATTCAACACTAATACGTTCGCTATAGAAGTGCCGAGAAATCGAACGTCGAAATTTCCATATTGTTAAGAAAGATGAAAAAAAGAGGTAGAAGAAGAAAACAGAAACAACAGTGCAGAATCTCACAATCGCAGCGGAACAAAATATAATACCAAATAACAACATTTACACAAGAAAGCTGTAAACGTCAATTTACATACAATATATCAGAGTATAACCATTCATAAGAAACTGGACTGTTGTAACAACTTGTCCCTGAGTACAATCAATACAAACTATAATACACAGCGGAATCAATATGCCTCTGCATCCAGCTTGCCTCTTGAGCTACAGAACGTCCTAACCTGAAAATCTGTAATACTCGGTCTGACCCGAGCATTACAATAATGTAACACCCGAGTCAGGCTAGAAACCAGCGTGAGTAAACCCATTTAATATGAAATAGGCTACAAACTTCTTTGAAAAGCCAGGGTAACTCGTACATTACTACGAGTTCTTATCTTGCTATAGCCAATCACTTATTTCACAAAATAATATCTAAGTATCGTTACTTAATTTAAATGGCCAAGTTCACCTAATTTATTCAGTTCCATCCTATTTGATTCTATAATAAAATCAAAAGGAATTATAAATTACAAATCGAAGTGGTTTCAGATATCACTAATATCCGACCCCGGTCTCTTTGAATCCATCACAATCCTTTACGCCAAGTTGTTCAAGTAAAACAATTCAATTTGAATTCAGAATATCATATTCACACAGAAATTCATCACAGATATGTGAAACATCTTACACTTATCAACAGTTTAATTCAGGCATTTCATATCACAGAACATCACAAATTATCAAACTAGAGATATTAGAGTATTCAATACAATTTAATCATTCATAGGCAAGATTATCTGGTCACACCATTCCTAATTAATTTAATTTAATTAATTTATTCACTTATAAATTAATTACTTATAAATCCTGCTTAAATGTCATTAACTAATTTCATGACCTTTATTTTAATTAATTTTTGGAACTAATTAATTATCCTTTACAATTACTTAAGACCTTAAAAGATCAAACATTTATCTTAAACATTTACTCAATTATATTATTTAATTTATTTTGAAAAACACTTAAGAGTTGACTTAAATAATTAACCTAATAAATATATAATTATTCTAAACCACATCAATTTAAATTCTAAACATTTAACTTTAAAATTTTAAATTCTTGAAATTTGCTTGAAAACTTGTTCAATAATTTCACTTTGAAAACTTGTTAAAATTTCTTTTTTTCTTCAAAACTTGGTTAATTCACTCATTCTAAAATACTTAGGCCCAAACCCAAAATCCCCGAGCCAACACTCGATCCACTCTCTCTTCTGTTTCCTTTGATAAAACTCGCGTACGACTTCGAGAAAAACCCAACACAATCCCTTATCTTCCCCGACTCCCTTCTACTACTGCGAACAACATCATCCAGTCTCATGCACACGTGTGCACCATGCACTTGCACCATAGATCGAGGCCACACTGATCATCGCTGCCGCCATTCCCCAATCGCCAATGACCTCGTCGACGTTCCTAACCACCCAGATCGCCATTCGACTCCGCCTATCGAAATCCAACTAGTCGAGCCACCACAGAACCCAGGCCTGAACGTCGAAAACACCTCGTGCCGCCCTAACCCGATCACCAGAACTCTTGCCGCCGCATCCAAACCTTCGTCACGAAACCACGCTTACATCCCCCTACTCTGGTCCATCCCAATGCGCCCACAACATCACAATTGCCTCGACAACCCAGTCGTCTCGAGCAGGGTCTTGAACCCTAAATCGCCGTCGATTAGCCGCCATTGTGATTTAAAAAATCACTGACTATTTTTCCCATGACCCTTATCACTCAAGCTTCCTCCAACATCATGCACAATGCTCAACCTCCATTCAATCATCGAGAATCGACGAAAGTGCAAATTCCGTTCAACTCGAAAAATCTCAACAATTACTAGCTTAAAAATCTTGAATTTATTATTAAAAATTATGGTTTCTAAGCACGAATGCAGATATATAATTAAAACATGGAAATTGAACCATTGATTTTCTGACTTGAATTAGCTTTCACTGTTCTTTCCTTCTTTTAGTAAAATTACTTGTTAATTATACTTAAAAATAATTTTAAAAATAGAATCTAGTTATTAATAACATGTTTCATTTAAAGAACCTAACCTAAAAGAGATTTGGGAAAGAGAATTGGATTTTTGAACTTGTTTTGGTCTGTTGGAATCAAAAGAGAGACATATATATCTATGTACAGACATTCACACAATCAATTCATACATATATATACATGCAAGCATATTGTACATTCATGCAACAATAGGCAAGTCATTATTGTCATAAATCATGACATGCACAAGTAAATAAGGAGGTTTAGCTTTTAAAAGATTTGTTTACTCACCTGTAAAAATTTGAGCAAAGAATACAGAGTTTTGAAATTGTCACTTGATCTTTGAAACTGGAAATGGTTTTTTGATCTACTTTGAGTTGAGTTGAATTTGAATCTACTTTGTTTGCTTCAGTTGTAATGGCGGAGAAGTTGTTTTAGTTGTTAGTTTTTTTTAGGTTGAGAGAAGATGAAAGAAAATAGAACAGAGAAATGTATATATGTAAAAGAGTATAAACTATACAACCCTTTTTTGTTTCTCATTTTTTTTTATTATCATTTTCAATTTAAAAGAAAAAAAAATTGCCACTTGTACACATAGTTCATTCCCTAGCTTACAAATGTCCTAAGCAATATTTTATATTGTCCTTTTATTTTATATTTATATATTTTATATTTAATAACTTTATTAACCTTATGTATAATTCAAAAGAAATGTTTTAAAACCTTTTTATTATTTATTTAAATCTAAATACTATCAAGATATTTACTTTGAAATCCAAATCATAGTTTTATTCATAAACCACATATATATGAATAATAGTAAAATAGGTTAGTATATTTTATTTGCTTGAAAATATAAGTTTTGCAAATTTAAATAGTAATATTAGAATATTATCAAATTAATATTGTGAAAATCTCGGGTTATCACATTCCTCCTCCCTTTAAATCTTTTCATCCCCGAAAAGGAACAAAGAAAGAATTTTTAATTATAATGCATATTATCAGTTAAATTATTCTTAAACATTTTAACTCTTAAAAATTTTTAAAACATTTTTTTTAAAAAAACTACATAATATTATCAAAATAGTTTTTATAAAGATACTTTTTATAACCCGATGTCTCAACAAGTCATCCTTGTTCTCACAGAAGTTCGGTCATACGTTGATCAGGTGTAGGACTGAATATCTATAAGTACTTAGCAGACCCATTTTCAACACCCATTGAAAATACTTAGAAAACATTTTGTGAAAATGTAGAAAAAAGTGTTAGTGAGAATGCTTTGGAAATCATCACCCCCACCATGATCGCAGTTAGCCCGATGGTTACGACGCCATACCGGTGAAATCCATTGAAAACTGTAGGCCTCCGCGCCCCTCGATTACACCATGGAACCGCCACAGATCGTAGCTACACCTAATGTTACGTTGCCACCACGGAACAAACCATGTAACTATGGGAATCAGCGCCCTCGAATTTCGCTACCAAATGAAACTTTACCACAAAGACCACATAGATCGCAGACTACATTAGTCGAGTCCCAATGTAGCCTGTAGGCACTCTCTGCCACACGACTTTCGTATATCTTAATAGATCGCAGTCTACCGATGTTACATCGCTCTTCCAACGAAATCAAACGTAGACCTTAGGAAATCACTGCCTCTCTACTTCCGCTATGGAGCGCAGTAGATCATAGTTACACCAAGTTACACTATCGTCACAGCATAACCCCAATAACACTGTAGGCATCAGCGCCCCTCGACTTTCGCTACCCCACCACAATCCTCAGGAACTTCTGTTTGTCCAGACACCTCTGGGATCCAAATTTAGAACCCCTTTAGGCTCAAGGCAGACCCACCACATGGATCTCCCACTAAAAGTTTCAACTCTAAATGGGAGCGCTCCCCCACAGCATTCTCAAAACCTTTTGTACTATAAACAAATAGTATCTTTCACATCATACTCTTATATGTATCACATATAAATTCCATTTACACAAAATTGATATCTTAAAATCGATAGTTTCCAAACTTAGCTTTCCAAATTCCCAAAAATTGATTTTTCACAAAAATCAAAAGCTTTCCCGAGTCAGTAGGTTCCAAAACCTTTTGCCCAATTTCACAAAATCATTTATATATATATAAGTTTATTCTTTTGATTAGAACAAAATATTTTTAGATCACTTCCTACTTAAGTAAATTCCTTTTATACTTCAAATATTTTTCAAAGATCTTTTCTATAGATTCAACGAGGTGAGTTTGTCATATATAACAAATATACATATACATACTTCATTTATGCTAAATAAAATATCCAAGTTTGATTTCTTTTATTAACTTATTTACCACCTTACTATATCCAAGTTTGATTTCTTTTATTAACTTATTTACCACCTTACTATATCCAAGTTTGATTTCTTCTATAAAGTTATTTACCACCTTACTTACTCTTCATAAAGTGAATTTCAATTATAGATATATCCAACTTCCACCTTTATTTATCATATATTTCTCAAAATATACTTTTCCCTTTAAAAAAATCATTTTTACATTTCTTTTCAAAATTTCGAATATCTATTCATTCAAGCACGTACAATGTACATGCATCATCCGTACACAATATCAAATCTGATCGCTCTTTCGATCACACAAATTCACTTCCGAACTAGTAGCGTCCACCCAACTACCTAGTTCGGACTTAGATCTGGTTCTTGATCAGAAACTGTCATTTTCCTTGCATAGCTATAACTATGATCGCGGATTTTCAGAACCAATCAAAAATCCATATCCAAGGTTCACCGTCAAAAATCGAGTGAAAAATCCCAACTCGGATCGATATACGATCTCGAAATTCTGTACTCGAATCTAGATCAAATCATTATGCGAACAGAATAATATACATACATCCTACGTATTTACCTTCATTGATTATCAGCTAAATCAATTTTCTTTTACTTCACATTCATTTTGATTTTTATTCACTTGTTCACCGTTGCTTTAATTTCCATTTAGGTTATCACTTCAGTTATAAACAGTTTGCACTCTGACCAATTTGAATTTAGAAAATAGCTTGAAAGGTTAAAAATAATTAAATGGTTGCAAAATAGTTATTAGTTGTAAAATAGTTGGAAATAGTTAAGTAGTTATACAATAGTTGTAAAATAGTAGTTAGTTTGAAAACAGATGTAAAATTGTTGTAAAGTGGTAATTAGTTTTCAAAATAGTTGTAAAATAAGTATAAGATAGTTTGGGTTTTTAAAAGAAAGGTTATGTTTGCGCCAAAATTGGTCACAAACCCCAATATCGTGAAAGCACCCGCTTATGAACACAAATCAGCAAATATCAGATATGTAGAGAAAGATATATGAAGATCACTCAGTAAATTCACAGTAAGAACAATAAACAACACAGGATTTATGGTGGTTCGGCGATCATGCCTACGTCCACTTTGAAGTTGATGACTTTATTGATATTTTCTTGATGATTACAGTTGGTTACAGCAAGTTACAATGGATTATAGCTCTGAAACTTGAATGCAACGGCGATGATAAGGTGTAGAATTGAATCCGGTAGGGTCTTGGCGCTTCAGAATTCCGATCCTCTTTTTTGAATGATCTGGGGCTCTATTTATAGGTGTAGGAGGCTGATATTTCGCCTAAATTTAGGGAGACCACTTCTGGCACGTGAGGGGGCCCACATGTCCGGCCTCAGGAAATTTGGGCCCACTTTGGGATCGATTCGAACTCCCTTCGAATCGATCAGGAAATCATCCAATCGAGATGAAATTTGGTGTGGACATTCTTCAACATGTAAGCAAACTCCTGTAAAAATTTCATGGCATTTGGACTTGTAGATCTCGAGTTATGATCGATTCAAGATTGCGTTTCCGGTTAATGTGCTCCGTTCGAATCGACCCCCTTCGAATCGATAGGGTCGAATCGATGGCTTTGTGCGTGGTGTTGTTGACATGGCGCGCTTTCTTCGCATCGATCCGCCTTTCACTCCGAGTTGACTGGGTCGAATCCACGATTTTCGTTACCCTCGAGCTAATGGATTCTAAGGCCTTGTCCACAAAGGGATTCGAATGGATGCTCGTTCGTATCCATCACGGTGAGCCTTGGTCGATCGATACGAAGCTATTGTAGTAAGATGGATTCGAACGTACTGTCATTCGTGGAGTCGAAGCAGGGGTGTCTTGGATGGATGCGAAGCTCAGCAACACCTATGGATTCGAAGCAGGGGGAACATGATGTATTCGATCATGTGTTACAACGATGGATTCGAAGCATACATTTGTTGATGGATTCGATCAGGAGCTCTGCCCGTGGATTCGAACTCAGGGCCATTTCCACCAACTTGCACCGATGATAACTTGAGCGTACGAACTCGGATTGACTTGAGATTTGGAATGTTGGCGTTTATGGCTTTGCTTGTCATGTTCTATCGATCGTGGCCCAATCTGGGCTCGGTCAAAATTCATCGATATCCATAGTGAAGTAGTGTATAACCAATCTTTGAGGTGAATTATCTTCGGTTTTTCGATTAATCTTTTGGTATCACGGCCTTGCCAAAAGGCGGGATAACATTTTCCCCCCAAAATATGCCTTGCGGTAGGAAGGCGTGTTTTGTTATGCCATGAGCTGGATGTTCATAACCTGTTGATGTCCTGCAAAGGAATTTATAGTTTTATGTGACCTCAAATGACGACCGTTCGGGATCGGGATATTTGAGATGAAGTGTGATCATTCACGTTCAAGCGCCTAACTTCAAATGACGATCGTTCGGGATCGAGCCATTTGAGGTGAAGTGCGACCGTGCGCGGTCAAGCGCTTAACTTAATATAACGACCGTTCGGGATCGAGCCATGTGAGATGAAATGTGTCCGTTCATGATCAAGCGCCTTACTTCAAATGATGATCGTTCGGGATCGAGCCATTTGTGGTAAATTCCGACCATGTGCGGTCAGGTGGTGGACCTCAAATGACGACCGTTCGTGATCGAGCCATTTGAGGTAAGGTGAGTTGTGCCGTTCGGGGCAAGTTGTGCCGTTCGAGGCGAGTTGTGCCGTTCGAGGCGAGTTGTGCCGTTCGAGGCGAGTTGTGCCGTTCGAGGCGAGTTGTTACCGTTCGAGGTCGGGTGCCGTTCGAGGCGAATTGTGACCGTTCGCGGTCGGGTGCCGTTCGAGGCGAGAAAGTGTGCCCGGGAGGGCTTGGTATTATCGATTCCAGGGTCACGTTCGGGTGAGTTCCTGGATCGTTTGTGTGCCCATTGGAGGCGAATAAGTGTGCCCGAGGGGGCTTGCTATTGTCGATACCAGGTTCACCTTCGAGTGGGTCCCTGGATCGTTTGTCAGGGTGGCATACCGCCATCTCAGAGCGTGCCTAAGGACCGTTCGCGACCCCGTACATGTGTAAGTAGCTTAGCCATTTCAGAATTATCCGAACCAAATATCCATTCAACCGATGAGTTTTAAAATAGAAATGTCCAAACAAACAAAGTCTAAATGTCCAAATCAAAACGAAACAAAAACGAAGCAAGGATGTAAAAGTGTAAGTTCCCACTACGAAACGGTCAATGATCATTCAGAGCATGCCTGAGGATCGTTCGCGATCTCATACATGTGTAAATGATTTAATTGTGTTAGTGGGAAGCTTACGACTTGTTCATCGTTATTTCAATCAATTGATAATCATACGGTGTCCCAGTTCAGGGCCACCCCTGGCTGATGTAGACGGTGGTCGCTCCGGCTCCACCGCTGGAGCTCGCTTCCTCACGTATTGAAGCAGCATGACATTCTTGATGTGCCCTTCCACCTCATCCTTCAGATGCCTACAGTCGTTTGTGTTATGACCGTTCAACTCATGGAATGAGCAATACTTGTCCGACCTTCGCTCGTTGCTAGTCGGATCTCTTCTCGTTGGCTTTCGATAAGGGACTTGGCCCTTAGTGTCCTGGTAGATCTGTTCCAAAGTCTCGTTCAACTCTGAGTATATGGTGAATCTCGGTTCCCTCCGCGGTCGCACTGATCTGTCATTATTATCCTCATCCTTTCGTTTTTCCTTGCTAGTTTCTGCACCTTTCTCAGGGGGATTTCCTCCTTTGATCGCATAAATATCAATTCCTTCTCCTTCTTCTCTTTCGGCGTTTGCATCTTTCAATCGTAAAAACTTTTCTGCCTCGTCGTAGAATTCCCCTAGATCCACAGGTGGATCCTTAGTTAGTGAGTTTTTGAACTATGTGCCGTCAGCTACTCCGGACACAGCTTCCATCACCACCATAGATGGATCTACTCGATCCACCGAAGCTGCTGCTGCATTGAATCGCGTTAGATAACTCCTCAAAGTCTCTCCGGCTTTCTGCTTTAGGGTTGCCAAAGTCATCACATTCTTGGGGCTTTTAATGTGAACTCTGAATTGCCTCATAAATTTTTCAGTTAGATCATTCCATGTTCCGATAGATCCACTCTCTAGTTCTCTAAACCACAACGCTGCAATATCCGCCAGGTACAACGGAAAGCACCGGGCCATAACCTCTTCTGATGCCCCCAGCACTTCCATATGCCTCATATATTTTGTCAGATGAAGTGTAGGGTCTGTCCTCCCATTATACATGTCCAATGATGGTAACTTGAAATCCGGTGGGTTTCTAGCTTGTCTGATTGTCGTGCTAAATGGACTTCTATTAACATCCTCCATATCTTTGTTCACCAAGCCGCTTCTCATAGCTCTTCTAACCATCTCCGCCAACCTGTCATTGTCCCCGAGATGCAATCTTCGTTCATCACTTTCAACCTGCCCCCCGAGTTCACGAGGGAATTCTGGGATTTGCCCCCTTGACTGAGCGTTCACTCCTCTCCTACTCCCAGGTTGTACAGATGCTCCTCTCTCTCTCCGAGATTGGATCAACATTCTCCATGCGCGTGCCTCCTAATCCAGGTGCTATGCCAGATGGTCCTGCTCCGTTCTGAACTTCATCAGCTTCTCTATTCTATGCTCCAAGTTGCCCTACCTGTTGAAATAAACTCTGGATCAACTCCTCTTGTTTCTTCATCATTGTCTCCATCTCGTCCCTAGTGATGAAGACTGAAGCTTGGTTTGCACCTGAAGAAGCCTCTTGACTCCCTTCATGCTGACTTCGCTCTGGCCTTGGCCTTCTGCTCGATTGTCTCGTCATAATTTATCAAATCTAAACTCTCAAACTCTCTGAATCAACTTCTAATTGGTAGAACTCCTGAATTAGCCTTCTCAGTGAAAGCACCAAAGTGTTTGCGCCAAAATTGGTCACAAACCCCAATATCGTGAAAGCACCCGCTGATGAACACAAATCAGCAAATATAAGATATGTAGAGAAAGATATATGAAGATCACTCAGTAAATTCACAGTAAGAACAATAAACAACACAGGATTTATGGTGGTTCGGCGATCGTGCCTACGTCCACTTTGAAGTTGATGACTTTATTGATATTTTCTTGATGATTACAGTTGGTTACAGCAAGTTACAATGGATTATAGCTCTGAAACTTGAATGCAACGGCGATGATAAGGTGTAGAATTGAATCCGATAGGGTCTTGGCGCTTCAGAATTCCGATCCTCTTTTCTGAATGACCTGGGGCTCTATTTATAGGTGTAGGAGGCTGATATTTCGCCTAAATTTAGGGAGACCACTACTGGCACGTGAGGGGGCCCACATGCCCGGCCTCAAGAAATTTGGGCCCACTTTGGGATCGATTCGAACTCCCTTCGAATCGATCAAGAAATCATCCAATCGAGATGAAATTTGGTGTGGACATTCTTCAACATGTAAGCAAACTCCTGTAAAAATTTCATGGCATTTGGACTTGTAGATCTCGAGTTATGATCGATTCAAGATTGTGTTTCCGGTTAATGTGCTCCGTTCGAATCGACCCCCTTCGAATCGATAGGGTCGAATCGATGGCTTTGCGCATGGTGTTGTTGACATGGCGCGCTTTCTTCGTATCGATCCGCCTTTCACTCCGAGTTGATTGGGTCGAATCCACGATTTTTGTTACCCTCGAGCTAATGGATTTGAAGGCCTTGTCCACAAAGGGATTCGAATGGATGCTCGTTCCTATCCATCACGGTGAGCCTTGGTCGATCGATACGAAGCTATTGTAGTAAGATGGATTCGAACGTACTGTCATTCGTGGAGTCGAAGCAGGGGTGTCTTGGATGGATGCGAAGCTCAGCAACACCTATGGATTCGATCATGTGTTACAGCGATGGATTCGAAGCATACATTTGTTGATGGATTCGATCAGGAGCTCTGCCCATGGATTCGAACTCAGGGCCATTTCCTCCAACTTGCACCGATGATAACTTGAGCGTACGAACTCGGATTGACTTGAGATTTGGAACGTTGGCTTTTATGGCTTTGCTTGTCATGTTCTATTGATCGTGGCCCGATCTGGGCTCGGTCAAAATTCATCGATATCCATAGTGAAGCAGTGTATAACCAATCTTTGAGGTGAATTATCTTCGGTTTTCCGATCAATCTTTTGGTATCACGGCCTTGCCAAAAGGCGGGATAACAGGTTATGTAGTAAATAACTAGAAAAGATAGATTTAAGATAGTTTATTTTAAAACAATTTATTTGAAAATAGTTTCAGAGTCAAAGTGGTTCAATTTCCCAATATTCCATTCCAAATTCAAATCAATTCCCATTTGAATTTTTAAACTTATTTAAAATTCTAATTATTTCAAATCAAATTTGAACTAATTTCAATTCCGTTCTCAAATAAATAAAAAGTGATTTTATATTAGATTGTACTGCCACAAAATATTCCATACATTGATAGACTATACACTAGTAGTTCAAGCATTACATCCATTTTATCGAAAAATAAGAGTCCTACAGAAGTCATAAATCTAGATGCCTTCTTCATCACCTAAGGGTTTGGAGAAGAACAGAGCCTTAGTATTCTCACAAGAATCCTCCCGAACATGCATTTTTCAACAGGATGTCCCCACCTGTAACATTTGCCACAAAAGGTTTCTACCTTTCCATCAATCTGGATAACCTTTACGCCTCCTGCAGGACGTTCCACAATCTTACTCTTCTTCCGTCTCTTGGGACAATTCCCAGCGATGTGTCCCAACATCTTTCAATGAAAACAAATAGTCGACTCATTGACTGGTTCTACGGGTTTACGCTTCACCTTCCTCACTTCAGGGCAATGGTATAGGAAATACCCTTTCTTATGCCACTTAAAGCATAAGATCTCAGAGCGAAACCATTGGAATGTAGCCTTCACTTCCTTCCTTGTTTTACTACACTTGGCTATGAAATGACCCTTATTATAACATCTGTAGCAGGTGACATTATCATAAGGCCCTGGTCTAGCCCTTTCCTTAACCAGTTTCTCATACTCATGTATTGCTTCTTCTTGTTCCTTACGTGCAGCTGCTCTTCGCCTTCTACGTCTAGCCTTCCATTCTTCACTTTTAGCCATCACTCTCTTAGATTGGATTCTAGTGGGACTTCCTAAAATATATTAGACTTGATAAGTAGAATTCCAACTTTTACTCTCATTTTTCAAATATGTATGTGTGTGTGTAGTTGCACTTCATTAATGCAATAATCTATTTCATTTACACGCTAAGTCATACTTTCGATTTTTAAACCATTCTTGGGTTTCAATTCAGCAATTTCCCTTGAAATTTTCAAAACAACTCTTGTTTTTTTTTAAATAAGATTCCTACATTCAAAAATATTCCAAAAATATTATCTATTATATCTTTTAACATTTTGAAACAATTTCGAATTTTCTGGACTTTAGATTTTAAAACTTCACAATTTAAACCCTTTTCAATTTATAACTTATACTTATATAAATTGTTACTTCCTTAAAACATTTCATTATGCTTTATCATTATTTATTTAGTAAAATAAACATCTCTTTATTAAGATACAATACCCAATTTATGCTAATTATAATATCATATATTTCATAATCATTTGCTGGAAAATCAAATTAAAGTAACTTATTTATTTCAAATACTTGGAAAACTCTCCTGAATTTCTAGGATTTAAGTTCAGGTTTGAATCCAGTTTCAGCTCAACTTATTCGTATAGTTAATCCCTACCCAAATATCTATTCGGCTGAATATATATTACTACTTAATTCTTATTATTATTTTTAATTCAATAATAAACAACCAATTATTTTAATATATTATAATTAGAAAAATTATTGCTTTATATGCCAAAATATAAGCTTAATAAAAATCGTTTTTTAAATCATTTTTAAAGCCATTGTATAAGAAAATAACAAGTATGCTCTCATATAATATGCTCATCTCATTCTAGGGTACTACTGACCCTATCTCTAATGAGTAATCCCCATCAGAGCCAAGGTTCTCGTTTAACCTTCTACTCTGATATCAAATGTAACGACCGAAATTTTCGACCTCGAAAATTCGACACTAATAGGTTCACTGTAGAAGTGCCGAGCAAACGAACACTGGAATTTCCAGATTATTAAGGAAGAAGAAAAGAAGAGGTAGAAGAAGAAAACAAAAACAACAGCACAGAATCTCACAATCGCAGCGAAACAAAATATAATACCAAATAACAACATTTACACAAAAAGCTGTAAATGTCTATTTACATACAATATATCAGAGTACAACCATTCACAAGAAACTAGACAGTTGTAACAACTTGTCCCTGAGTACAATCAATACAAATTCTAGTACACAGCGGAATCAATACATCTCTGCATCCAGCTCGCCTCCTGAGCTCCAGAACGTCCTAACTTTAAAATCTGTAATACCCGGTTTGACCAGAGCATTACAATAAAGTAACACCCGAGTCAAGTTGAAAACTAATGTGAGTAAACCCATTTAATATGAAATACTTAGGTCACAAACTTATTTGAAAAACTAGGGTAACTCGTACATTACTACGAGTTCTCATCTTGCTATAGCCAATCACTTATTTCACAAAATAATATCTAAGTATCGTTATTTAATTTAAATGGCCAAGTTTACTTAATTTAATCAATTCCAGCCTATTTGATTCTATAATCGAATTATAAAGAATTATAGATTACAAATTGAAGTGGTTTCGGATATCACTGATATCCGACTCCGATCTCTTTGAATCCATCGCCATCCTTTACGCCGAGTTGTTTAAGTAAAATAATTCATTTGAATTCAGAATATCATATTCACATAGAAATTCATCATAAATATCTGAAACATCTTACACTTATCAACAGTTCAATTCAGGCATTTCATATCACAGGATATCACAAATTATCAGACTAGAGGTATTAAAGTATTCAATACAATATAATCATTCATAAGCAAGAATATCTGGTCACACCATTCCTAATTAATTTAAGTAATTTAATTAAATTAATTTATTCACTTATAATTAATTACTTATAAATCCTGCTTAAATGTCGTTAACTAATTTCATGACCTTTATTTTGTTTTAATTAATTTTTGGAATTATTTAGTTATCCTTTACAATTGCTTAAGACCTTAAAAGTTTTAACATTTATATTAACCATTTACTTAATTATATTATTTAATTTTATTTTGAAAAACACTTAGGACTTGAGTAAAATAATTAACCTAATAAATATATAATTACTCTGAACCAGACCAATTTAAATTCAAAACATTTAACTTTAAAATTTTAAATTCTTGAAACTTGCTTGAAAACTTGTTCGATAATTTCACTTTGAAAACTTGTTAAAATTTCTTTTTTTTCAGAATTTGGTTAATCTCTCATTCTAAAATACTCGGGCCCAAACCCAAAATCCCCGAGCCACCACTTGATCCAATCTCTCTTCTCTTTCCTTCGATAAAACTCACGTACGACTTCGAGAAAAACCCAACACAATCCTTTATCTTCCCCGACTCCCTTCTACCACTACGAACAACATCACCCAGTCTCATGCACACGCGTGCACCATGCATCTGCACCGCCGATCGAAGCCACACCGATCATCGCTGCCACCATTCCCTTATCGCCAACGACCTCGTCGACATTCCTAACCACCCAGATCGCCTTTCGACTCTGCTTATCGAAATCGAACTAATCGAGACACCACAGAAACTAGACCTGATCGTTGAAAACACTTCGCACCGCCCAAACCCGGTCACTAGAACTCTCGCCGCCGCATCCAAACCTTCGTCACGAAACCACGTGTGACGACCCAGAATTTTTGAGCATTTGAAATGGGAATATTTAATACATTTTAAATATTTGAAAGGTTAATTTTAACTTGAATTCCGAATATCATTATTTATTTATTGAATTTAAATAATTTTAAATTGGGTAAAATATGAAATCTGAGATTTTAAGCCTGTTAAAAATAATTTGAAGGCTTGTGAATTTCATATTGATAATACTGGAAATAGTAAAAGTGTTAAAACTGAAATAGAAAAGGCTTTGTTAAGTTTTGAAACTATATCGTTCAAATTGACATTTTAAAATAGCCTTCCGAGGCACAGTCTCGGAATTCGACGAAACCAGTTCCATTAGATCCACAATATTGCATTATTATCGGATTTCAATTTTTGTAGGGTTTGGAGTTGTTGTGTGAGCATACGATATATATAAACGCGCTAAAATTTATATTGAAAATTCAATATAATATAAGGTTCAAAAAGCTATCTTCTCCATACGATCGAATTAGGGCTCGAAACCTTTTCCTTTGCGTTCGGAATAGGGGTATAATATTATGAACGCCTAGCGGCACGCCTCGATATGATGTCAAGATTTTAAGCTACGGATTCAAGTCGGTTTAAATTTAAATTTAAAATATAATTTATTCTTTGGTGACCGGTCAAATAAACTTCACATTAATACATTTCACCCCCCTTTCGAAATCATTGTAGCAGAGCCATTCCTTCACGAAACCATCTACTCGTGTTTCCCCTTTTTCCTTCCAAAAGCACGCGGCAGTCTTTTCGAATAAATAGAATACTGATGGGGCCGATCATTTTTTCGCAGCAAAACAAGTAAAAAAAGGGGAAAGCAATTGCGGAACATAGATTCAAAAGAAATTCGTTCGAAAATCAATTATTAAAATAATCACGCCCTCAAAGAAATCGAGTTCGAGCTTCGGCTTTGAAGGAGGTCGCGAGTGTTTTGGGCGATTGCGAGTTGTTGCGACCTAGGGTTTAGAGTTGATGTCGCGGCAGTGGTCGACTGTGGAGACAGAGAAATCACGAGCCCTAATCGCGTTTGCCTGTGCCTAGTACGATCGCGAGGCACACTTAGGAAAGTAGGGCGGTCAATGGGGAGCCGCGGGCTTGGCTCATGCAATCTGGCAAAGGATGGGACAGCGTGGTTGAGCATAGGGTGGTTGCGGCTAAAATCTGGGTGACGCGCACGCAACGTAAAGGGGCGGTGTGAAGGACGCGATCGATTTGCGAGGCTGAAGGTATAGCTTTGTTAATTTAATTCATCTATGTGTTTAATCAGTCAATGAAAAAAAATACATATATAAATTTATTTACAGTAAAATATTTGTAAAGGCAGTTTTTAATATTTATATATTTACTTAGAAAACAGGAAATTAAATATAGTGAGATATAAAACTTTTCTATTTAAATATATAGTAGGTTTAAAAACAGAATGTGTGTATATATATAAGAATAAGATTTTCGAATATAGGAGAATCTATAAAAGTTATTTTTTTTTAAAATCTATAAACTATTTTTATAAATGTATAAGTAGTTTCAAGAGGAAAATTTCTACTTTAAAATTAAATCATTAATTTAATTAATAAATGGAAATTTACTGTTCGCTTGTTTCAAATATTAATAAATTATATAATTGTCATATAAGGTCTAAACTGTGAAGAATCAAGTCGAGAATGAAGTGGTTTGCAAAACAGAAACCAAAGGTGAGTTAATCTCACTCATCTGGTTTGATATAAGTTTAAATGATTAAATTTAAATAATTGGTTGAATTGTTGAATTGATTTGATGTGTTATATTATAGTATATAATACATCTTGGAATGATTGATTTCTCGCATTATATAGCAGATAAGACCCTATGCGCCGCATAATAGCAGATGATATTATATTTAAATCCCATATACCGCGATATTCCACCTCGAAGTGGAATTGGTACTGTGCTAACATTTGTGGATACAGGGAAATAGGTTGGAGGGATCCAACTGGATTTCTCAACATTTATTTAGATTATTTAATATTCTCTGTTATGATTATTTGATCTTCTATGATGAATTTTATTGGAATATCGGATGCTATAGTTTGCTTGAATATTTCGGTACACTGAGTAATCAAAATATATAGAATTGGATTTTTGAAAAGAAAATAAAAGAGTGAATTTTTAAGTAAAATAATTATAGAGAATTTGAATAAATCGAAGGATAAATTAGAAAAGGATAAAAGTGATTTAAAATTCTAATAAATAAATTTCGAGTATGGAAAGGGGATTTTAAATAAACAAAGGGATAATGAATTTTAAACCTTAAGTGACATTATTTAAAGGAATAAAGAATTTATTTTAAAATCCAAATTTTAAATTTATTGAAATATATAAAGAAGGAATTTATTTTAAATGGAGTAAATTGAAAATCAATTTGGAAATTGATTTAAGTGTTTGAAATTGGAAATTTAAAGGAGAATGTGACTATGGAATTTATAAACTGGGTTTATAAAAGTAAAGTAAAACATATCAGTGGATATTTGGGAAGAATAAATTCAAGGTGGGAATTTATTAAAAGAATGGGTAAATTTGTTTAAAAATAAATAGTGACTTATTTTTAAAAGGATGTGGAAGAAAAACTTATTTCCCTGGATAGCCAAGTATGTTTTCAAAGTAAATTTTTAAATATAAGATAAAAGTTTTAAATGTTGTTTTGAAAAAGTTTAAATTCTAAGGTAAGTGTTTTTCAAATCTATTATCGTAGTAATTATTTAAAGGTAACTTAGTATTTTATTTTAAAGGAAAAATCTAGTTTTATATTTTATAAAGTAACCTTATTTTAAATATTCCTAAAGTATTATTTTTAATTAAGTATTAAAGTAGTTTTCCCTAATTTTAAACGTTAAAGCATATTTTTACAATAATATTTTTACAATAAAGTGTTTTTTAAAATTATTTTAAAAATCTAAAGTTTTATGCTTGGTGATTTCAGTGGAAATAGAAAATATTAGGGAAATTTATCCCCAAAAAGGAGGATAGTTTGAAACTGTTTTCAAAGCGGTTTGAAAGGTGGAAATATATCTTGCGTAGATATTTTGAGATAATAAATAATTTGGAGAAATTATTTACGGTTGATGGATGTTTGCGAATATTAATTGATAGTTAAATAACCCACTATCAATATTGGCCAATGCGCTAATCGTTTCGAAGAGACCGACATCGTGATTTATTTCTCGAAAACCACTTCGATCCGGTTTGTACTTTTTCGTGGGAAAACGAGTTCGGAGTCGAAGATGGAGCAGTGAAGTGCAAGGGCTAGTCGCTACTAATCCTGAGGAAATTTCCAAAATGGATATAGTAGGAGTAGTGCCTTCAGTTCCGTTCGAACCCGGGACGGACTTGTATGGATGAATGCTTTTGGAACATCGTCAGGTAGACGATGGGTGTTCTAAGCGAACGATCTAAAAAGGTAACGCTTAGCCTCAAGCCTCATCAACTGAAAATGACTGAAAATCAGGGGTTATGCAGCAAGGCTTGGTGGGCAGCACCCATTTCGGGTGAGGTCATCCCTGTTTAGATGTCCCTTTTATTTCGGCTTAGTGGTGTGGTTGCTGATCACAACCGTGGGGTGATCTTACTCGAGATTATCCAGTAAGGGGTAGTCTGGGTCTTGTGTTGCAGGGGGTCAGGAATGATCCTCGGTATAGCGATCTAGGCCATGTACCGTGACAGATGGTACCCCGGTGCCTAGTCATTAGTTGGAAATCCATTCTCCCCACGCGCATTTTACGAGTTTTGTTTGTATTACCCACTTTGTGGCTAGTAGCTAGAATTTAATCATGTAACAATTTCGACTATTTTAACAAGTATTGATATATAGATCCTATTATAATATCAGAGGATTTTAATAAAAAGTGTTTTAGCTGTCGTAAGGTAAAAACCCAACATGTTTATTTGTGGCGTGGTCTTACGAGATGCTTTCGTTTTTAAAAGGATTTTTGAAACTTTAATAATCAATTTGAGTTTGATTTCTCACGCTGGTATTCCAGACTGACTCGGGTGTTATTTAACTGTAATGCTCGGGTCAGACCGAGTATTATAGAATACAGGATATGATGCTGTGGAGCTCAAGAGACGAGCTGGATGGCGATACGTACTTCCATATTTGATTATTATTCCGATGTGTATCCAGTTGTATGTTATTGATGTGGAACTCTGATGATGTACTCTGATGATGTATGTATAACCAGATGTAGTATTTTTTGTGTAAAGATCTGTTGTTATCTATTATATTTTATTCCGTTGTGATGGTTAGATTCTGGTGTTGTTTTTCTACTTTCTTCTTCACCTCTTCTTCTTTAACCCAAATGGTTCGTATTTCCGTTCATCTTGAGTTGATTGATGTAGAATAGGGTTGACTCAAGGGGTACGGATTTGCGGGTCGTTACGGTTAGTATCAGAGCTCAGGTTGGTGATAACCTTGGCACTGGTGGGAATTACTCATAGAATAGAGTCCGTTGTACTCTAGAATGAGTTTGAGTGTATTAATAGATATGAGCGTGTATTTGTTAGTGAATAAAAAATTGTTTTATATTATGTTGACTTATCTATTGCGAGTTTGTGGATTCTGGTCGATATTGGGACGCCATGTTATCGATAGGGATTTCTAAACTCTTAAACAAAATAAACCGACACAGTATTGTTTTAAATAGGGTAAATGAAATAATTTTACCCAAAATTATTTTTGCATATAAAAGCAATGATTTTTCGTCAATTGTTATGGTTATATATGGATGCTTGGTTGTTAGAAAGTGATAATATTAAATTATTATCACTGTATGAGAGTTGAATAAGAAATTGAAATAATAACCAAAGATGAAGGAATAAATTAATAAATAAATGAGATTTGTAAATGTGATTTATAATTGAATGAGGATTTGAAATCATAATGAAAAAAAAAACTAAGAAACAAATTCATATACAAATGAAATTTGTAAATGTAAACTATAAATGTGAATTATAGTATGATTAATAATTAAAATAAGATAAAATTCCAAAGTAATGTTTGAATATAAATTTAAAAGATTTAGAGTTTAAAATTTTGGGAATTTAAATTCCTTTGAATTTGAAAATAATTCTCAAAAAGTTGGGAAAAATAATATACATTGAGAAATATTTTTGAATCAGATTTGAAATCTAGAGAGATTTGGAATTTAAAAGTATTTGAAGGGATTTTAAAGAGATAAAAGCATTGAACTCTTTTCGGTCGCTGGAAAATAATTCCGGTGATGATCGCGACATCATCGGTGTTCATTTTCGAGTTTCCAAGAGGGGGATTGCTACTTGGATGTTTTGGGTTAATGTTTATTTGTGAATTTTGGTTTGATTTTGAAAATGCAAAGGAATAGTTTGATATATATATATATATATATATATATCTGTGTTTTCAAAAATTGAATTTTGATCATTTTAGTAATGTTTTAAAATTCTGGAGTTGGTTTGAAATGTTCGGATGAAACTCTGGACGCTTATTTAAAATGATTATGGAATGGTAAATAAGTTTGGAAATATATTTAAAAAAAAGAGAGTTAGCAAACGGAAGATAAATAAATTGGAGAACTTATAGAAACTTAAAATTTGAATTAAATTAGAATGTAACTAAACCAAGTTAAAGAAAAAGTGAATGTGAAATAAATCTAAGTAGGCAAAAGGAAATAAGTAAATGAAATAAAAGTTATTATTTAATAATGAGATTTGAATATTGGATAGTGTTTGATTTAAAATTGTGTAAAATAAAGTGCAGAATTAGTTCAAATGGACTAAAAATAATTAATCTTTGGAAATAAAATTTATTGGTCGAAAATGAATGTGTGAATGAATAAATGAATTTAATTGTAAGCAAATGAACTGGAATTGGATATTGGAATGATATTAAATGGAATTAAGTCCTTGCTTAACAAAATTCAAAGGAATGGTATGTAGCAAGATTTAACTGGAGTTAAGCTAAATAAAATTGAATTGAAATGAATTTAGTTGAGTTATAGATAATATTGAATGGAATAAAATTCTTACCTAAATAAATAAATGTAAACTAAGTAAGTATTGAATTGGATTAAAACAGGTTTGGTGTGAGTTGTAAACAAATCCAATTCAAGCATAAATTGAATGACCTTATTATTAATAAATTCAATAATGAATTGTTAATGTAAATTGAAATTTAAGAATGGATAAAAGAATAAACCAATCGAACAAATTAGTAAAATAGTTGGGATTTGATCAAAGGAAAATCAAATTAAAGATTTAAATGGGAGTTGGTTGAATAAAATAAACTTAAGTTATTGGGTGGAATAGTTTGAAGAAAATAAATAACTTAAGTAAATTGGGAGATGGTTATTTAATATATTGGTTGCCGCGTTTAATAAATGGTTTGGAATCAATTTTTTTAGATATGAATGAATATGCAATGAAAAGATGGTGAATAAATTAAAATAGGATGGAATCAAGAGTAAATTGAGTTGGAATCAATTTAAATGGTTATAAAGCTTAAGTAATTATTTATTCACATTAATACTGTCGAATTGCATAAGAAAATGGATCATTTGATGTAAACGAGATTAGATAACATTCTATGAGTTATTAGAAGTGAAATAGGATGATTTTGAAATCAATTGGAATGAATATGAGTTTGTTTTGCATGGAATGGATTAAATATAAGTGTGTAAGTTGTAAATCACTTAAACTGAATGAAATGGTTTAAAAATTAGTTGTAAGCAATTGTAATAAGTGTCGGAACCTTATATGTGCTTATGGAAATTATACAACATGCATTGTATGTGAAATTTATGTGTTAGCTATATTAAAATAAGTGAAATGCTAATAAATTGCATATATTTAGTACTTATATGTTTGAATTGAGTAAGTACGGGTACCGGGAAGCTGTTTGGCTGGATTTGATTGTGAAAAATGCTAAGTAATAAGTCGCTTGCTTAAAAATGCAAAATAAAGGTACGCCTACGCAATAAAAATAGGAAATATGAACTGTTTTGGTTTTTTCGACCGGGAGGGTCGATGTATATATATTTATATCTCTTGTTAAATTGCAAAAGCTCCTCCGCATAAAGGAGACTCTGCCAAAAAAAATTCGGAAATTTTGGGAGTTAGATTTTTTTGAAAATTTTTGGAAATTTTTGTTAGCGGTAAAACGGTTACAAATTGGAAATTGAAATAAATTAGTGGACGAGACTAATTTAAGATAATGATATGAATCAGTATAAATGGAAGATAATTTCAATATTCAGAGTTGAAGATAAATTGAATTCATATGGAAATGGGAGAACAATTTGAATAAAAGTATATATAAACTAAAGTGGTGAAGTGAAAATAAATATAAGAAGCGTATTAAATACTTATATTGAACTTAAGAAGAAATTGTGAAATTCTTAAGTAATATGGGTGTCGGGAAAATATAATGAATAAGCATTTGAGTGAAGATTTAATAAAATATATGTACATCATACGGCTTGAATGGATAGATATTGACATTTTGTAAGGAAGTCAATAAAATATTTTGAAAGTTGTGATTGAATATTATTGCTAAGTAGGATATGCAGGTATTATAAAAGGAAAGGAAAATTGGTTTTGATTTCAGAAGATAAATTTGAATTTCTCAACAAAAAGGTATGTGTTTAAATTTCTGTATTAAATTAGATTGGGTTTTTGATCGAGCCACTTGGCTTTTTGTTTTCTTTTGGAATTTGGGAGCCCGTAGAGGCATTTTGTAGTTGTACCGAGCTAGCCGCGCAAAGGAGACGCTGGCGAAAAATTTTGAAAATTTAGGGAGTTGGAAAAATTTCGAGAAAATTTTGATAATTCAAAATTTGGTTTTAAATTGGAACTTGAATGATTGAGCAAATAGTATTGTTTGCAAATTATAGGAGAGTTTTAGAAGTTAGTAAAAATGGTAATGGGTCTTCTATAAAAAATAGTTGGTAGGATGTTGAATTATTGGTTTTGGAAAAAGTAACGGGTATGGACCATTCTTTCTAACTAGTAATTTCGAGGACGAATTTCTTTTAAGTGGCTAGGAATGTGACTACCCGGAATGTTTGTGCATTTGAAATAAGAATATTTAATTCATTTTAAATATTT
The DNA here is from genome assembly GCA_030765085.1 of Allium cepa. NCBI lineage: Eukaryota > Viridiplantae > Streptophyta > Magnoliopsida > Asparagales > Amaryllidaceae > Allium > Allium cepa. The sequence goes on along the minus strand of CM060939.1, from coordinate 25,527,761 downwards.
GAAAGGTTAATTTTAACTTGTATTCTGAATATCATTATTTATTTATTGAATTTAAATAATTTGCAATTGGGTAAAATATGAAATCTGGGATTTTAAGCCTGTTAGATCCCGCTCCTAAACATAAGGCCATAGAGAAAAATAATTTGAAGGCTTGTGAATTTCATATTGGTAATACTGAAAATAGTAAAAGTGTTAAAATTGAAATAGGAAAGGCTTTGTTAAGTTTTGAAACTATATCGTTTAAATTAACATTTTAAAATAGCCTTCTGAGGCACAGTCTCGAAATTCGACGAAACCAGTTCCATTGGATCCGTAATATTGCATTATTTTCGGATTTCAATTTTTGTAAGGTTTGGAGTTGTTGTGTGAGCATACGATATATATAGAAACACGCTAAAATTTATATTGAAAATTAAATATAATTATAAGGTTCAAAAAGCTATCTTCTCCATACGATCGAATTAGGGGTCGAAACCTTTTCCTTTGCGTTCGGAATAGGGGTATAACATTATGAACGCCTAGCGGCTTGCCGCGATATGGTGTCATGATTTGAAGCTACGGATTCAAGTTGGTTTAAATTTAAATTTAAAATATAATTTATTCTTTGGTGACTGGTCAAATAAACTTCACGTCAATACTCTTCACCTCCTCCCCCTTTTGAAATCATTGTAGCGGAGCCATTCCTTCACGCAACCATCTACTCGTGTTTCCCCATTTTCCTTCCAAAAGCACGCGGCGGTCTTTTCGAATAAAAAGAATACCGACGAGGTCGATCATTTCGTCGCAGCGAACCAAGTAAAAAGAAAAAAAAGGGAAAGCAATGGCGGAACATAGATTCGAACGAAATTCGTTCGAAAATCAATGATTAAAATAATCACATCCTCAACGAAATCGAGTTCGAGCTTTGTTTTGGGCGATTGCTAGTTGCTGCGACCTAGGGTTTAGAGTTGATGTCGCGGTAGTGGTCGAATGTGGAGACAGAGAAATCGCGAGCCCTAATCGCATTTGCCTATGCCTAGTACGACCGCGAGGCACACTTGAGAGAGCGGGCGGTCGATGGGGAGCCGCGGGCTTGGCTCGTGCAATCTGGCGAAGGATGGGACAGCATGGTTGAGTGTAGGGTGGTTGCGGCTCAAATCTGGGTGACGCGCGCGCAACGTAAAGGGGCGGCGTGAAGGACGCGATCGATTCGTGAGTTTGAAGGTATAACTTTGTTAATTTAATTCATCTCTGTGTTTAATCAGTCAATGAAAAAAATATACATATATAAATTTATTTACAGTAAAATATATGTAAAAGCAGTTTTTAATATTTATATATTTACTTAGAAAACAGGAAATTAAATATAGTGAGATATAAAACTTTTCTATTTCAATATATAGTAGGTTTAAAAACAGAATGTATATATATATATATAAGAATAAGATTTTCGAATATAAGAGAATCTATAAAAGTTAGTTTTTTAAAAAATCTATAAATTATTTTTATAAATGTATAAGTAGTTTCAAGAGGAAAATTTCTACTTTAAAATTAAATCGTTAATTTAATTAATAAATGGAAATTTACTGTTCGCTTGTTTCAAATATTAATAAATTATATAATTGTCATACAAGATCTAAACTGGGAAGAATCAAGTCGAGAATGAAGTGGGTTGCAAAACAGGAACCAAAAGTGCGTTAGTCTCACTCATCTGGTTTGATATAAGTTTAAATGATTAAATTTAAATAATTGGTTGAATGTTGAATTGATTTGATGTGCTATATTATAGTATATAATACATCGTGGAATGATTGATTTCCCACATTATATAGCGAATGAGACCTTATGCGCCGCATAATAGCGGATGATATTATATTTAGATCCCATATACCGCGATATTCCACCTCGAAGTGGAATTGGTATTGTGCTTACATCTATGGATGCAGGGAAACAGGTTGGGGGGATCCAACTGGATTCCTCAACATTTATTTAGATTATTTAATATTCTCTGTTATGATTATTTGATCTTCTGTGATGAATTATATTGAAATATTGGATCCTATAGTTTGCTTGAATATTTCGGTACACTGAGTTATCAAAATATATAGAATTGGATTTTTGAAAAGAAAATAAAAGAGTGAATTTGTAAGTAAAATAATTATAGAGAATTTGAATAAATCGAAGGATAAATTAGAAAAGAATAAAAAAGTGATTTAAAATTCTAATAAATGAATTTTGAGTATGGAAAAGGGATTTTAAATAAATAGAGAAATAATGAATTTTAAACCTTAAGTGACATTATTTAAAGGATAAAGAATTTATTTTAAAATCCAAGTTTTAAATTTATTGAATATATAAAGAAGGAATTTATTTTAAATGGAGTAAATTGGAAATCAATTTGGAAATTGATTTAAGTGTTTGAAATTGGAAATTTAAAGGATGGTGTGACTATGGAATTTATAAACCGGGTTATAAAAGTAAAGTAAATATATCAGTGGGTATTTGGAAAGAATAAATTCAAGGTGGGAATTTATTAAAGGAATGGGTAAATTTGTTTAAAAATAAATAATGACTTATTTTTAAAAGGATGCGGAAGAAAAGCTTATTTCCCTGAATAGCCAAGTATGTTTTCAAAGTAAATTTTTAAATATAAGATAAAAGTTTTAGATGTTGTTTTTAAAAAAAACATGTTATATAAAATTTATTATCTCTAAATGTTTAAATTCTAAGGTAAGTGTCTTTCAAATCTATTATTGTAGTAATTATTTAAAGGTAACTTAGTATTTTGTTTTAAAGGAAAAATCTAGTTTTATATTTTATAAAGTAACCTTATTTTAAATATTCCTAAAGTATTATTTTTAATTAAGTATTAAACTAGTTTTCCCTAAATTTAAATGTTAAAGCATATTTTTACAATAAAGTGTTCTTTTTAAATTATTTTAAAAATATAAAGTTTTGTGCTTGGTGATTTCAATGGAAATAGAAAATATTTGGGAAATTTATTCTTAAAAAGGAGGATAGTTTGAAACTGTTTTCAAAGCGGTTTGAAAGGTGGAAATATATCTTGCGAAGATATTTTGAGATAATAAATAATTTGGAGAAATTATTTATGGTTGATGGATGTTTGTGAATATTAATTGATAGTTAAATAACCGACTATCAATATTGGTCAATGCGCTGATCATTTCGAAGAGATCGGGATCGGAATTTATTTCTCGAAAACCACTTCGATTCGGTTTGTACGTTTTTGTGGGAAAACGAGTTCATAGTCGAAGATGGAGCAGTGAAGTGCAAGGGCTAGTCGCTACTAATCCTGAGGATATTTCCAAAATGGATGTAGTAGGAGTAGTGCCTTCGGTTCCGTTCGAACCCGGGACGGACTTGTATGGATGAATGCTTTCGGAACATCGTCAGGTGGACGATGTGCATTCTAAGTGAATGATCTAAAAAGGTAACGCTTAGCTTCAAGCCTCATCAACCGGGAATGACTGAAAATCAGGGGTTATGCAGCAAGGCTTGGTGGGCAGCACCCATTTCCAGGTGAGGTCATCCCTGTCTAGATGTTCCTTTTATTTCGGCTTAGTGGTGTGGTTGCTGATAACAACCGTGGGGTGATCTTACTCGGGATTATCCGGTAAGGGATAGTCCGGGTCTTGTGTTGCAAGGGTCAGGAGTGATCCTCGGTACAGTGATCTAGGCCACGTACCGTGACAGGTGGTACCCCAGTGCCTAGTCATTAGTTGGAAATCCATTCTCCCTACGCCCCTTTTACGAGTTTTGTTTGTATTACCCACTTTGTGGCTAGTAGCTGGAATTTAATCATGTAACAATTTCGGCTATTTTAATAAGTATTTGTATATAGACCCTATTATAATATCAGAGGATTTTAATAAAAAGTATTTTAGCCGTCGTAAGGTAAAAACCCGACATGTTTATTTGTGCCGTGGTCTTACGAGATGCTTTCGTTTTCAAAAGGATTTTTGAAACTTTAATAATCAACTTGAGTGTGATTTCTATGCTGGTATTCCAGACTGATTCAGGTGTTATTTAACTGTAATTCTCGGGTCAGACCGAGTATTATAGAATGTAGGATATGATGCTGTGGAGCTCAAAAGACGAGCTCGATGGCGATAGTTACTTCCTTATTTGATTATTATTCCGCTATGTATCCAGTTGTATGTTATTGATGTGGAACTCTGATGATGTATGTATAAACAGATATAGTATTTGTTTTTTTGTAAAGATATGTTGTTATCTATTATATTTTATTCCGCTGCGATGGTTAGATTCTGATGTTGTTTTTCTACTTTCTTCTTCTACCTCTTCTTCTTTAACCCAAATGGTTCGTATTTCCGTTCATCTTGAGTTGATTGATGTAGAATAGGGTTGACTCAAGGGGTACAGATTTGCGGGTCATTACACCACGCTTCCATCCCTCTTACTTTGGTCCATCCCGATGCGCCCACGACGTTGCAATCGCCTCGACAACCCAGTCGTCTCGAGCAGGGTCTTAAACCCTAGATCGCCATCATTCATCCACCACGGTGATTTAAAAAAACACTGACTATTTTTCCCACGACCCTCATCACTCAAGCTTCCTCCAGCATCAAGCACGACGCTCAACCTCTCACCGATCATCGAGAATCGACAGAAGGGCAAATTCCGTTCAAATCGAAAAATCTCAACAATTACAAGCTTAAAAATCTTGAAATTATTATTAAAAATCATGGTTTCTAAGCACAAATTAGATATATAATCAAAAAATGGAAATTGAACCATCGATTTTCTGACTTGAATTAGCTTTCACTGTTCTTTCCTTCTTCCATTAAAAGTACTTGTTAATTATACTTAAAAATAATTTTAAAAATAGAATCTAGTTATTACTAACATATTTCATTTAGAAATCTTAACCTAAAAGAGATTTGGGAAAGAGAATTGGATTTTTGAACTTGTTTTAGTTTGTTGGAATCAAAACAAAGACTTGTATATCTAACATATATATCTATGTACAGACATGCACACAATCAACTCATACATATATATACATGCAAGCATATTATACATTCATGCAACAATAGACAAGTCATTATCATCACAAATCGTCACATGTACAAGTAAATAAGGAGGTTCAGCTTTTAAAAGATTTGTTTACTCACCTCTAAAAATTTAAACAGAGAATACAGAGCTTTGAAATTGCCACTCGATCTTTGAAACTGGAAATGGTTTTCTGATCTACTTTGAGTTAAGTTGAATTTAAATTTACTTTGTTTGCTTCAGTTGTAATGGTGGAGAAGTTGTTTTAGTTGTTACTTTTTTTAGGTTGAGAGAAGATGAAAGAAAATAGAAGTGTGAAATGTATATGTGCAAAAGAGTATAAACTGTACAGCCCTTTTTTGTTTCTCATTATTATTATTATTATTATTTTCAATTTAAAAGAGGAAAAAAATTGCCATTTGTATACATAGTTCATTCCCTAGCTTACAAATGTCTTAAGCAATATTTTATATTGCCTTTTTGTTTTATATTTATATTTTCTTATATTTACTAATTTTATTAACCTCATGTATAATTCAAAAGAAATGTAATAAAACCTTTTTATTATTTATTTAAATCTAAATTATTTTCAAGGTATTTACTTTGAATTCCAAATCATAGTTTTATTCATAAACCACACACACACACAGATATATATGTATATGAATAATAGTAAATTGGTTAGCATATTTTGTTTGCTTGAAAATATATGTTCTGCAAATTAAAATAATTATATTAGAAGCTGTGCTATTAAAGCGCTCGGCAGAATCAAAGTGGTGGAGGTGCAAAAAGTCATCGCGGGGAACAGCGAGGATATAGCGTGATATGGCGAATGGCTATAAAATAGCATACAAATCTCATACTTAATGTTTTCACAAATATATAAACGTTAATTAAATGAAAAATTATCATTTAATTGAATTATAATTAATACATAAATAATTTAAAATAAAAACATGTGCGAATATACATCAAGTAAAAGTAAAACTGTTATATAACATAATTGAATTTAGTAGAATATTAGAGTATTATCATTTCTGAAAAATATTAAAAATTAAATCAAATAAATTAGTTTCTTAATTTTTATAATGCATAAATGCAATTTTTCAATTCATTTTATTAAAGAAGATATAGCGAAAATAGCGGAATATAGCGAAAATAGCGGAATATAGCGAAAATGGTGGGGCTTAAAGCAAAAATGCTATACTTTGGGGCTATATGGAAAAATCGTAGCGGTAAAAATTCGCTACGAGATATAGCAGGATTACAGCGGGATAATAGAGAGGCATTAACTACACAGATTAGAAGATTATCATATTAATATTGCCAAAATCCTGGGTTATCACATCCCTTTTGGTGGATCAGTACCAATCCATAAACCTTTGCCGCGATTTGATTCTGACCTCTTTTTCGACATTCCAACTCTTTCTAACCATCTTTTGCTTTCTGTCCCTCTGCCTTTGCTCCGATGACAAGGAATTGTCAGATACTGAGATAGAAAGGGTCAAGTCCCTCATGCTTCTCCTACTGCCGTTAGTCAGTAGATTCAACAAATCGAAACTCTACTGCATTTGCCAATTCGACTCATCGTGACTCTTTTGCAGCTTATCATTTATCTGTTTCATCATGGAGTCTATCTCGACCCTAGCATTCACATCTGTCGGGCCTGACCCTCGGTAGTGTTTGGTTATGCAACCTCCTCAACATGTTGGGAATCGACATTCTCAACATCCTCAACGGCTCTTGAAGTTGTGGATCGATCTCTTCAAGGAACCATTCTTAACAGCTTCTAGTAGACTTTCCAGAAATCTGAGTAGTTCAAAAGAGTAAAAAGCAAAGTAATTGGATCTATCTCTCAGATTTAGGCAATTCAATATTAGATGATGGATCCAAACGGCCTGAAGTCACGTTCTCAGTGAAAGTACCAAAATGTTAGAACCAAAAAGTGGCAGAAACACCCAATAGATTTTAGTAGAGAAGTAAATGAAGAAATATAAATGGAAAATGAGTAAAAAAAAAAGAGAGAAATTTATGATGGTTCAACCAACTAATGCCTATGTTCACTTAGAATTTCTATCGATTATATTGCTATTTTGCAAGTACAATTCTTATGGATTGGTAGGGATCCATGGGGTGTTACAAGAGAATTATGGAAAATTTGTAAGGAAGTAAAAAGGTCCCCCCAAAATGAGCCCCTGGCCTCTTATCTATAGTTGTAGGCTGCCGAGAAACGCTACTCCACGATTTCCACCAGGATACCCACGCCTAGTAGCAGTTGAACTTGAAGAAACGTGGTCATGTTAGTAGTAGTGGTGGATTGGTACTGATCCATAGGCATGGATCAATACCGATCCATAAGATCTTATCATGGATCGATTCTGATGCTTTGTGTTATGGTGATTTATCATTAGTTTCATGATTTTCGTCTTGTTTTCATTGTTTGGCTTGTTTCTAAGCTAATAGGATCGATTGGTGGAGGAATGGAATTGTTGATTTCTGGTGCTTGAGTCGTTCGATAACACACTAGATACGATCGATGTAATAGAGCTTGAAATAGGTTGCTAACATCAACATTTGTGAACAGGAGGTAAATGGGGCATTTATACTAGAGCTTTATGGATCGCACTGATCCATATGGGTCGGTACCAATCCATCACTTAAGTGGATTCTACTTTGGCATTTTTGGGATGCCTTGATTCCACTGTATTCTTGGTTGTACTTGATTTCTGGACTTTGTGACTATCTTTTTGGGCTTCCTACCCTGATAGATTTCAAGTTCGATTTGTCAAGTCCATCTAGAAACTGCCTGATCATATGGCCGGATAACAAATTTGTTCCTAACATTTGACAAATTATACACCTAAATTATAGTAACAAGGACATATTTCATTTATAAGCTCAACAATAAAAACATATTCTTTAGACCTTGTTACAAATTTATTATAAAAATAGAAATTATTGTCCAAATCAAATTTTCTTAGAATTTTAGCCTCAAGGACAGACCTTTAGTATTTTTGTCTGAATGACAAATTTCTTTAGGTATCAGTTTTTAGGTATCAGTTTGTAGTTATCAGTAGCAGTTTTTAGTTCGGTAGCAATTTTGAAAAAATGTTTGTCTTTATGAATAATTTTGAAAGAATGTTTGTCCTTATGATTAATTTTTAGGAGAATTTTTGCATTTATGGTTAAAATATTGAGATCGTGTCCTTGAGGCTAAAAATATATAAATTTTTGTCCTTTAAATTAATTCGCCCTTATAAAAATAGGTCTGTTTTCACAAGGCCGGTAATTGTATCTGCGCAATTTTAAAGTTCATAAGCACAAATTTTACATTATATACTTGTGCACTTATGAAATTGCACAAGATTTTTTTTATAAAATAAAAATTGTGCTTATATTGTTTAAAATTGCACAAGTACAATGTAACGTCCAACCTTTTCGTACGGTTTAAATCGACACACGTGCCAATTCAAACCATATAGAAGGGCAGATTGTTATGAGGTAAATAAGATAAAAAAAGAAATAAAAACAAAACAGAATCTCAGAGCGGAAGGATAAAATATAATAATCAAATATATAGTTCATGAAGCTGTTTACAAAATATTTAATTTTACTTAGACAATATATATCAGAGTTGCACATACCAACGAATAATAATCGATGTAGCGGAATACAGTGTATAGTGGAACAATATAATATATAATAGTAATAAAATCTTCGCCTTCGCCATCCAGAAGTAAGGTCTTCAAATTCTAAAATGCTCAGGCTGACCCGAGCGAATTAAAAGGACAAAACACTCGAGTCAAAACTAAAAGATCTTATTTAAGTTAAATCAACTGAAATAAATATGAGTGTAATGGCGTCGGAGATGTTTACGGGATTTGACATCTCCTATCCAGTGTCTAACGTGAGTGCAGTAACTTAAGAGATGCTCTTGATTCACATCTCCTAAGGATCCGTTAAACTATTTACTATGTAGTAATATATGCTATTATAATAGTGTCTAAAGTAAAGTATAATATTCAAAAAATAGCGTTAAAGGGTTACCCATATAGCCCTTAACACACTTTTATATTCCCATAGTCTATACAGTACCGTAATCTCCCCCGTACTGGGCGTCGTCAGAGGGTACTCCGTAGGTATGGTACAAAACAAAATCGTATAAGGCGCGCTAGGGTAGGTGACACGGCACAACTAGGCAATGCCAGGGTAGATATACCAATTACGCATCCGGGTTGGTGGTAACGCATAGCCGCAGCTACCGCCCACCTCGAACAAACACCCCCAAAATCAAAAAAAAAATAAAGGTGGCCACCGAATCATTCCAAAATCAGAGTATAGTATAGAAGAGATGTGTCCGATAAAGGGTGCTACCCCATTGGCCCGAGAATCGCTCCTGTTTTAGCCACCTTATGCCAACTCACGGGAGTCGGGTCCACGTTTTAACCTCAAAGAAACGTCGCCACCATCCTACTTCATTCTGGAATCTCCACCGCATACACGGTTGTTAAAGTGGTTTTCGGAGTTGGCAGAGAGCATGACAACTTCCGATCCTGGTCTCTTCAACAACCAATCGTTATTATAACACTGCGGTCTTTTCAAAATAGTTTGTAGTTTCAAAACCAGAATATAATATCCCTTTTCAAAACCATATAAATACAATATCATTTTCCTCTTTTAGAACCAAACAATATGATATCATTTCAAATATATCCTTTCTAAAACCATAACATTTTCAAAGTTATAATATTTCAAAACCAAAACTTGAAATAAAGCCTTTCAAAACATAGAACTTCGAATTTCATAACTTGAAATATAACCACACCCCTTAAATGGTTTATATATTAAATTACTTAATTTTATAATAAAATAGCTTCTTCACCTTCACAAATCAATTTCAAATTTAGATTTAAATCCCCAAATAAACCAATAAAATTTTCATATATTTCAAAACTTTAATTATTCCACCATTTCAAATTTATTCTTTGATAATTTCATATATATCAAATTCAATGGCTATTATTTAGATTTGAAAGTATACTTAATAAATCCAATATAGTTTAAGTAAAACTTTTAACTTCAAACAACTAGATATTTTTTTCAATTTATTTAACTTGATAAATTCATTTATCTCAACTTTACATTCATTTAAATTCTTTAAAACTAAATCAAGTTATAAGAATCATACCCTTTACAATCTCCATTTTTTATTTAAATGTCAAATCAAATTTATTCAAGTCCAATTCTTAATTAATTCAATTTAAACCAATTCCATATTTATCTTTCAACTTAATTTCATTTAAGTCATTTAAAACTCTATATATACAATATCTTAAATAGATACTTAACCATATAATATAAAACAATCAAACTTCATTATTAAACTCGTTTTTATTAATAAATTTTATACATAGCTTAAATTCAAGAATTCAACTATATATATATATAATAATATTTATATAACATCAAACTTAATATTTAATAAACCGTATATTCCTTTCCAAAGCCATAGAAAATCATTTCAAAATATTATATATATTTAGACCGCGGTGTCTGTATATAATTTTCTACCCTATGGTCAAGTGATACGGATATTTATCATTTCAATCCGTAATTTAAAAATAAAATACGGTTATATATCATTTCAAACCGCAATCCTGAATGAAATGAAAATGCATAATAACTTGCAGTTTATAACAATATATAATGCATCATCCATTCATCCAATATCAATCATCAACTATTTATCACAATCATTATTCAATTCAAACAATAGCATTAATATAGAATGGATAATAAACAACAGGTATTAACTAGAAGTTTATATTTAATAATAAAATTAAATAACTGTTTAACTGGAAAATTTATATGCAATAATAAACAAATAACAATTTAATTGGAAGTTTATATGCAATGAATAATTAAATAAATTTAATTAAATAAATGCAATTTAACTGAGATATGATTAAAAATATGCCAAACAATCATAAATAAATTTCTAATCACCCCATAAATTAATTTAACAAACATAAGAAATTTTAGAAGTTGTGAGTGGGTTAAAACACTCACCTTTTGAATTTAAATGATTTAAACCCAAAATTTGAACAGTCTCGGAATCTGTCCAAACCAGTGCCAAGCTGTCACACATTTAAATACGATCCTTAAAAAAAATCGCGCGTAAATCGGATATCGTACGTAGAAGTTATCATCTTTAAACGATTTGAAATTTAAATTAAAATAAATAAATAAATAAATAAATAAAAACAAACAACACTCACCCTCTCCTAATCCACGTACGCGCTACAGCCACATCCAAACCCTAATTCGCACGAATGCCTACCAAGCCACCACCTACCGAAGAAAAACGCCGCCACCTCGCCTAACGTCCCCACGATCGGAGCACACGGCCATGCTCGCCATCCCCCGACTCTACTGCGACGACGCTGCCTGCTCCGGTTTCCCCAAATCCCACCATGTTGCACACGAATTTCGGCCAAGGACCATCAGATCGCGGCAACCACGGTCGACTACGGCCAGAGTCGAGCCACTCGATCTCTACTACTAGGTCTCCTCTACAACCCTAACCACCCGATCGAACCCAGGAGATGGATCCACCGTCCACCACACCCTCCCAAACGAACGAACGAGACAAATTTGCCCCGATCTGGCCACACAGAAACTCCAATCGAAAAATGGATCACACCAGAAGATTACGCGCTTCGAGAGCTTCAACATATATTTTTTCTGAATTTTTCTGAGGAGTTTGGATTTTTGAAGTTAATTTTTGAAATTGAAATTTGAATTGGATAAATTAAGATTTACGACCATTGAGGAAGAGAAGCATACCAGTTTCTATGCGTATAGAAATGAGGAATAGAAGCTGTTAGGATTTATGACGAGGTTTATATAGGTAGGTCAGAAATTAGAATGGATGGATAAGGTTGGATATATGCGCTAACTCCAAAGTGGCCCAGAAAGCCCGTTTCGACTCCAGAACGAAATTGGGTCAACCCATATATCAAAATAGATATTTTAAAATATTTTAAACGTAATGGAATAAGTTTTAATCACAAATTCTATCGTATGAAGAAGTTATGCTCAAATCAATATTTTCTTCAAATTGATTTCAATTTCATTTATTTCAAGGCGTTTCGAGTCCGTGCGATCAAAGGACAAGTCCAATCGCTACGAAACTTGAAATCCTACAATATTTCACTGTTACGGATCCGATGAAACTGGTTTCGTCGAAATCCGAGTCAGTGGCCAAAATGGCTATTTTCCAGTTAATTAGATAAATTAAAATTAATTAATTAAATCAACTTTTAAATTTCAATTCAAAATTTTCCAAATTTCATCACTTATGATTTCTCAATCATTTACAATGATTAAACAAATCTAAATGTCAACTTAGAGGGGAATAATTTATAAAATTCAATATTGACCTCAATTACATTAAATTATAAATTTAATTTCCAATGATTCTATTAAATTCACCTTTCATTCTATTATTTAATTTATCGTTATCAAAAGGGTGCAATTTACATTGGTTCACGGTTGTTTATATTTATATTCTTAAATTTTATCTAAATTTCCATTTATGCAATCTTCTAAGTATTTACTTTTCATTGAATTACAATTAATCCTATTATCGTATATTAAATTCCAGTATATTGTTAATACTTTATTTACATTCTTTTTATTCGCTAATCATCCTATTATGAAGAATATTTATGTTATTCCCCATTATTACCTTAATTTATTTTAACGTAACATTTAATTTAGATTTATTGCAATGATTTCCAATTCAATTGAATGAACTAAATATATATAAAACTCATAATAATTGTTGTCAAAACTCTTAATCACACATTTATAAGTTTATTATTTCCACTCCAATATTATAGTTATTTACAAGTATTGGTTTTTATTCAATCATCATTTATTATATATATATATATATATATATATATATATTAATTCAATATTTAAGTTTGTTTAAATTTATTACCAAGTACACATTTACCTTATTCCAACAAATTGGAATTTCATTCAATTACTATAAACAATCATTTCCCATTCACACTTTATTATCAACCCACAATTATTGCAATTCATTATCTTATATTGATTTTATCCAATTACCATTAAATTTATATTCAATTACTATTCAACGTATATTTATTCATTAATTAATTCGATATTTACGTTTGTTTCCTTCCATTTGATTTTATATCCCAGTATAACATTTACATTAATCCCATTTCATTCCATCCATTAATGGGTATTGTATTGAAATTTAATTTATTAGCTTATATCAAGTTCATGGCATACAATAACAATACGATAACTCAAGTTATTGGTAATAAACTCAAGTGAATAAGAAGTTCATGACATACAGGTTTCTACTATGTAAATGTTGAATACATACCATATTGTTGAAACTGTAACGCCTGTTTCAACTTGCCGGTTCAATGATTGAATCCCATATCCGATTACACTCATCAACCGTAAGCGACTCCCGTCTGCTCGCTTGTATCGCTCGTGCATACTCTGCGTTATATCTCTCCTACAATTACGAACAGATATTTGACACAATTGCTATACAATTTACATATTTACTGTGAAATAAACGAATATGAAATACTTTCATTACAAAAATAAACATATTTACCGTTACAGAAGCAGCCTTGTCGTCCGACCAATCATGTGAAACATTCCCATCCACATCCGTATGCTCCACTGCATGTGTGACTCTGAAAACCTCAGCCGTTGTGGGCTCCCTACCATACTTTGCCCACCGAATATATACAAGAATAGGTTATATTGATAATTTGCATGAGTACATACAAGAATACATTATATACAAGAATAGAATATATGGTAAAGAGGAACTAGTAAATATATACATGCATAACATAAATATTGGTTAATTTATTTACCAATTTCCTCCTATGTTGTTGGAAGGATTTTGAGCCACCACGATGTAAAGCGGGATTTTTGTTCCGATTAGCCTTGTTTCTTTCCGACAATTCCTATTAATTTATACACACTATTAAGTAAAATAATTCAACACGTTTAAATGTAAAAATATAGTGACAATATAACTTACTCTAAATGCTTCAGATTTCCAATATTGTTGGAATCCAGCCCAAACATCATCCCCCATCCAACTTGGCTTTTTCCTGAACTCTTAGCCCGCGACAGAGTCTCTCTATAATTTTTCCGCATCTTTTTATTCCAATGATTTACAAAAACATCCATATCATGCGGATCCACACGTACAGCTGCCTGCGTATTTAATTATCATACATATTACGTAAAAGAGATTGTATAATTAAAAAACAATCAGCAAAACAGAATACGTAAAACTGATATCATAAGGCATGATGGCATACTGTTTTTGGTTTCATATAAGGCATAATTATATATTAAAAAATTGTATTTACCATAACATCGGCCCATATTACGTTTTTTATATGTGTAGGAATGTTATCCCATCGAGGCCAACACCCGGACATCCTACTCTTATACGCCTCCTTCGATACTTGCAAAATGAAATCGGACGGCTCCACCTCGAACCCTCTATAAAAATTCTTATGTATATATTCAATATATTTCATATAATATAATTCAAATAAGTTTGACACATACCCAGCACTTTTCGGAACTATCTCCGCAACTCGACGGAGATTTGGCTCAGAGGTACTCGGACCTGCTCCAAGTGAAGGTGACCGAGATGAAAAACGTCGATCACGTTGTCTATCAGACATAACTGACAAACATATATACAATATCACATGACCGTTAATCAATATCATCAATCAATATCATAAGCATCACATAATCATCAATAATCATCACATAATCATCAATCAATATCACATTACATAAGCATCACATAATCATCAATCAATATCACATAATCGTTAATCATCACATAATTATTAATCAAGTGATAATCATCACATAAACATACTTTGCACATAATCATCGACAAAAGCGTACATGAAAAGAATATAGTCATCATTATTATTACATAGCTCAAAATAGTACATAACATAGTCATTATTGTTAATACATAGCTCACATTTAACAAACGATGCCATCTATGATCAGTCTTCATCATATTGTGATTCAGACTTGGTCTCGTACTCTATATCATTTTCTTCGGTACTTACAAATGCATCTATTAAAACACTCGATTCATCAGTCAACGACACTACATCAATGTCATCGGTTATCACTATTTCAGTATTTGGCTCGAGATCCGATTGATATGTTGCTTCATCTGGAATCTTATTTCCATCAAACGTATATCTTGCCTTCGTTTTAAAAATAGCCCACCAGTCTGCTTTATCTTTTTTTAAGGACGGATATGGAGCAAAATAAACTTGTAAAGCTTTCTTAGCTAATACAAAAGGATCATACTTATAGTAATGCGACGTATGCCTTATTTCAATTAGCTTATAATCTTTGTGCACGTTAATTCCAAAGCCAGGAACATTGCTAAACTAGTTGCATTTGAATAAACAAACTTTCTCTGCAGGTTGCATATAATATGTCAACTCTAAAACTTGTGTTAAGACGCTATAAAAATCTTTTATATGCTCATCTGGATCATCACTTCCTTTGACAAATACACCACTGTTATATGTTAATTTTTCAGCCCTGTAATCTTTAGTGTTGAATTTAAATCCATTGACGAAGAATATTGGATAAGTCTTGACATTTCGTTTTGGTCCAATAGCAAGATGTCGTAATCCTTCGTCAACAACACAGTTTTCTGTATCACGAACGTAGTTTGAAAACCATCCAGCAAATTGTTTACTAAGATCGCCAGATGGATGTTATTATTCGTATATGCTGCAAATATGTATTATATTCCTTTATAATTAATATATACATGTATAATTGAATTATATATGAATTCATAATTACCTGACAAAAGATGCAACTTCAGCACAATTTAAAAGAACATATGTGTGTGCCACATGGTAACCTCTATCATCTAACCATATTTCCACATATTTTCCTGCAGGTCTTTCATGTTGTCTAAAAATAGATAACATTGTTTGAGAAGAATCTTGCTGAATAGTGTCTTCATTACGGGGAACACTTACAAACAATAAGTTCACATCATTACTGAAGTAATGTGAGAAAATAAAATGAAGCTTCTTCTTCAAGGTACGATTTGCAAATCGAACCTTGCACTCGTGGTTTTTGTCTACTTTTCTTCTTCAAATGATTCAGGTACCTAAAACAAAATTAATTAAATTCATATCATGATACAAAAACCGAAATTAATTAAATTACCTCTCAAATGGATACATCCATCCATATTGCATAGGACCATGAAGGAGTGCTTCAGATGGAGGATGAACAAGTAAATGCTCCATTACATTAAAAAAACCATGCGGAAATATTTTCTCCAGTTTGCATAGAAGTACATGGATTTCTGCTTGAAGTTTACGTATACGATCTACCTTTAACGTCGTAGAACAAAGCTGTTTATAAAACATACTCAATTCTGTTATAACACTCCATATTTTTGTAGGCAGCAGTTCTTTGAAAATCACGGGAAAAAAATACCACATCATAATGTGGCAATAGTGACTTTTCATCCCACTCAATTTGCTATTTTTAAAGTCAACACATCTACGGAGGTTAGAAGAATCCCATCAGGACGTCTAAGTCACTCCACCCACTTTAGAACGAGTTTTACTTGCTTATTGTCTAGCTCATAGCATGCTTTGGGTTTCTTATTTTCATGGTATAATTGAAGTTCGGGCCGCTTACAAAAGTGTAATATATAACGTCTTGAATTCGCATCGTCCTTGGTTTTCCCCTTCACATTCAAAATTGTATTAAATGTAACGACCCAGGATTTCTGTCAATTGAAATTCATATATTTAATTGATTTTAAATATTAACAAGTAAAATTTATAAGTCGAATAAATTAATTTTCGAATATCTGGATTTCATTGGATAATTAAATCGATAATTTAATATGTTAAATTACTAAAATAATTGGGAATTGGGTTTAAAATGGTTAAAAATGATTCGTAAAGTTATATTATATCATATTAGAGTTAGAATGATGTTATAGAACTTTTAAAATTGAATTAAAAGTTAAATTGCAGAAATTGAATATTTTAATATTTAATAGATGAGTTAAAATAGACATTTTTCAAATAGTCTCGGATTTCGACGAAATTAGTTTCATCGGATCCGTAATGTTATATTATTGTAATGTTTCAAATTTCGTGTCAATCGGATTTACGGTTTGTCTGGGGCAAGCAAAAACGCACAGGAATTGATTTGAGTGAAATTTGAATTTAAATAGTCGATTCAAAAACTTGTCTTTCAAATTTGATCGAATTGGCTCCTAATATATATTCCATTGCGTTCGGAATATGGTAAAACATTATAAACGCCAGGCGGCACGTTTCGTTTGGAGTTCGGAATTTTTTTGGATGAATAGTGCACGAGAATTTTCTATATAAGGACCTCTATTTTCATTTTTTACATCAAACCCTAATTTCTAGGTCAAGCCGTCGGCTACAATTTTAATGCCCGAAAAACATTCATTCTTTTCTCCTCCAAATCTCTTAATCCATCAGCTTTTAGCAAAAATCATCAACTACAAAGTTGTAGATCTCGTCGAGACGAGTATATCCAACGGTAGATCTGGCGAATCGTCGTCGATTGGAGAAGGAAATTGGCCGCGTCCTCCTACCGTTCGTGCACAATTTCCAACATCAGGGGGTGACCGAGCTTCCTATGCTCTTGGCCGAAGATGGAGTCGATATTGCTCTTTGAAATGAAGTTGGCCGATCGTCGTTTAAGTGCTCGAGGAGGTGGCGTTAATTCAAAGTATATGGCGGCGACATGGGTTTTGAGGGCATGGTTTTCACCTGGAAGAAGAAGAAAGGGGTGGGGGAACAGCTAGGATCAGATGATTTTGAAATGGACGGCCTGGATTGGAATTAGGTTATAAAAAAAATAAAGAAATTGTAATTTATATATATTGTAATTCGTCAAACTTTAAAACTGCGTAACTTTTTCATACGAGGTCGAAAACGCACGAAACGAATTGCTTGGGTTCATATTGATGAATACTACGAGATGAAGCTGGATTGGAATCGACTGGAGCTAGTGAAAATTTTGGGTAAAATTAAACGCGCGTTTAATTTTATTCGAAATAAAACGCTACCACCATTATTGGAACCATGGCGAGAACTTCTCACTCAATCGAAATTATTTCGATTTAAATTTCAAATAGTTAGATTTAAAATTTCTTGATTGTATGATTGAATGATAAATTATTATTTATTGTTTTAAATAGACCCTATACGCCGTATATTAAGCGGATGTTATTTATTAAACACATATACCGCGATAATTCCATCTTGTTAAGGAATTGGTATTATATATGTACTTGGAGTTGATTTTCCCGCATTATATAGCGGATGAGACCCTATTGCGCCGCATAATAGCGGATAATATTTTTACAAATCCCATATACCGCGATATTCTGTATTGAAACGGAATTGGTATTGTTCCAACGTCTGTAGATGTAGGGAAACAAGTTGGAGGGATCCAACTGGATTCCTTACCAGTATTTATTTGATTTCAGATATTGTGATATTTGTTGATTATCATATGATGATATGTGATGTTTGGATGTCGTGATTGATTATACGTAGTGCTGTTGCAGCATTGGGCCTATTTTTGGAGTTTTAAAAATGTTAAAGTAACGACTTCGAATTTAAAAGGATTTTTAAGTAATTTTTGAAAGTATACGTTTTATTGAATTTTGGAATTGATTCATTTTTATTAAATAAACGTTATAATTTTTATGTTATAAAAATTATGATTTTTGAGAAATATAGTTAAAATGTGATTTTTGAAATATGGAGTTAATGAATTTATAAAATAGATTAAATTGAGATTTTGAATTATTGTAAAAGCTTTATATAAAAGATTTATAAAATTGATGTTTATGAATTAAAATATTGGAATTATAAAACGAGTTTTTATAAGTGTTAAAATGAAATATAAATGGATTTCATAAGTGAATAGAATTTATAGATTTATAAATTTTGAAGTTATAAAATGAATAGATTTTGTAAAATAAAAGATTTATAAGTAATTTGCTTATAAATTGGATTTTGGCATTTAAATGAGATATAAATAGAATTTGTAATATAAGGGATTTTTATAACTTGAAGTCTTATAATAATAAATGTGAATTTATAAACATTGATTTATAAATTCCAAATTGATTGAATTTGATAAGTAAATAGGGAAACTTATTAAAGGAAATATATTCACGTTTTTGGACGGTGAATAATATGTTAAAGAAATGTTTTGGGGAAGTGATATTTAAATAGGAATTAAAACGATTTGAAGTTGTTTTAAAATGTATTAAGTGTCGAAACCATAGATTTCAACATTAATTGTTGAAATAGACGTTTTCGAGAAAAAAAGGAAATGGTGGACTATGACACTGGTGTTATAGTAAATGATTTTCGAAAGGAAATGTTTTATATAGTATTAGGATTTATATCTATCTTAATTTTGAATCCCTATACTAGTGATTTTGGGTTGTCGTAACGATGTTTTACGCAACAATCATTTTGACTCAAATGAATGTGTTTAAGAGAATGTTTTCCTTAAAAGGATAAAATATATACTTAATCGTGTTTTAAGAATATCGAATATTTTCGTAGTATGGAAAGTAAATAGATTTGTGAATTACTTATTATTAAATAAGTATTTGGAAATGTTTTCCAATGTAGAAATTGAAATGGTTTAGAGAATATATCTTTTCAAAGATAATTGAAGTGGATATTTGGCAAGTTATTTAGTTGATGGAAGATTAATAAAAAGGGCCTAGTGATTGTTATGGTGTTGAATATTTGTTGGTTTGATTTGATAGTTAAATAACCGACTATCAATATTTACCTTTAAATGGGTATTTGTTGTAATTGCTTGAATTTGAATACCACACTTATTTTAAAATAAGCGCCCGTTATTCGGTTTAGCCGGGAGAGTACCTTTGTGTCATATATCCCATTCTGAATAATGATATGTCGTTATGGATAGCATTTGAAGGCCGGTGTTGAAGACCGTGTATTTTCGAGAACGAGAGGATAACTCGTTGATTGTCTCTGCATCGAGTCGCGCCGGTATAGAGATTTCCTAAGTGATGGAAGTCTGATCGGGATTGTGAATACGCGAATTGTAAGAGCTTCTTTGGAAGTGCCTTCGGTTCTGTTCGAACCCAGAATAGACTTGAATGGATTGTATGTTTGACATTACAATTGAGATATAAAGCAGATTTCTTTCAAATACATTTTTGTTGGTGGCGGAGAATTTATTCTTTTAGCTTAACACCCTTCTCAGAGACGTACAATCTCAGAGGTTATGTAGTTGAAGGTTATCAGTGATATATTCCCAATTTGGTAATGTGGCATGCTAAGTGTTGCTGATCATTTGTTGATCAAAACATGGCTTTGTAAAAAGCATAGCTCTGTGGACGAGACTTCGTCGAACCTCACACCGCGAAATGGTCGAAACAGGAAGGATGCGGCAAGGTTATTGGGGGTAGCTCCCTTTAGGGTATGTGCATTTCCTTCTGGGTAGAAGTGGTATCATGGTATGGAGCCCACATACTTAACTTATGTTGATATCGCATATATATATATATATATATATATATATATATATTGCTTTGTGATTTGTTGCTGGGCCCCCGGATAAAGGTCGTTTACGATCGGGGGATGGCATACTCGTGTCAGTAGTTACCCAGTTAGGGGTAACCTGGCCTTGTGCTGGCAGAGATCTGGTTAGGTTCTCGGGACATCCTTCCAGAGGCGTTTCCATGTGGCAATGGGAAGTTCCTTGGCCTGACCATTTGTTGGAAATCCAAAGAAACAATACAAAATCCTGCACGGTTTTAGTTGTAGAACCTGCCATCTAATATGGTAGCTATAGTAGGCATAATATAATGGTACATATGCTGGCTAAGATTTATGTTCTACTTTCGAAATGGTTTTCCACACTTTGCACTAATAATAATAACAATCAAATGATTTTGCGTAGTAAGCATCTTTGACTATCATAAGGAGAAATCTCCTCCAAGTTCTGCGTTTGCATTGTGTGTGTAGCAGGAGGCCTTATGATAGTTACATTTTCAAAAGCATTGTGAATTGACTTTAAAATATTTCTTTGTTTCTTTTAAAGATAATCTGTTTTAAGTTCTCACACCAGTCCCATGGCTGACTTGGAGTTTATTGTTTCCTTTCTAAACTCTGAGTGCCCACAAATTTCTACGCGGGCAGTCTAGAGTCAGGTTATCAGGATATTTTGGATTTCAGGAGTTGCTGTTGAGATTTGGAGGCAAGCTGGATGACATGGCGTATCAATTAGTATATAGTATTTCTTATCCGCTGTTTGTTGATGTAAACTCTAATACTGTAAATAAAATGTGATGTAATGTAATAATTGATATAGTTCTTTGTTTTAAAGATTATTCATTTATCTATTATATGTTGTTCTGCTGCGATTGTGAGATTCTGATGTTGTTTCTGTTGCTTTTTCTTCTTTCTTTCTTTCTTCTTCTATCTTCTACCTCTTCTTTAACCCCAAGGGCACGGTTTTCCGGCCTTCGATTGCTTGGCAGTTGATACAGTACACGTATTGATGTCGAAACTCGTGAGTCGAAGAACCGGTTCCTCACATTTGGTATCAGAGCATATGGTTAAGTGACAACCTTGGCTCTGTTGGGAATTACTCATTAGAGATAGAGTCAGCAGTACTCTAGAATTAGTGTGAGTGTAATAATAGCTATGAGAGCGTATTTGTTAGTGAATATAAAGTTGATTATATTTTATATATAAAGGGGATAATTTTTCAGAATTATTAGTGTGTATATAAATTAATTGTTGTGCGTGGAAATGTAAGAATATATATATAAGTTAATTAAAAGATGTTTAAATAAAACATATTATAAAAGAATTATTATATAATTAAATGAATTATTAAGTATGGAATTTTAATTATTGTGATTTACAATTGTGAAATAATCTTATATATAAGAAGTGAAACTATATGAATATATTTATAAATATGAATATATTTATAAATATGAATGTAAATAAAAGTAAAATAGAACATACTTTAGAACTGGAATCTGAATTGGGTTTGGAAATTTAGGTTAAGTTAAACAAATGATGTTTAAATGGAATATAACTTAAGGAATGTTGAATGAAGTTGATTTTGGCATCGAAGTAAATTAATAAAGTGAAGTGATGAATATGAACTTGAGTTATATAAATAAAATTCAACTTTATTTGTGAAAGGAATTAGCAATTGAATTAATAAATGGATTAGATGTTAATCAATCGAATGTAAATAAATTGATATGAAATAATGGATGTAAGTGTTAATTCATTAAAGCTAATTAAAAGTGATGAACCAAATTGAATGGATGTAAGCAAAGTAGTGAATTTGGTTATGTTGGATATACATTGATTGTTAGATTGATGGTTAGTTGATTGTATAGAAATCCATATGAAACTGAATTAATGAAATTGAGACCTAAAGTAATTGAAATCAAATTGGAAGTAAGTAAATCTTAAATAGAATTGAATTTGATTTGGAAGCGAACCAACTTGAATATGAATTAGTGAATGTAAACTAATTGAAATTGAATATGAATGAATGTTAGTAAAAACATCAAATATTAATAAATCAAATGTGATTTAAATTGGAAAACCAATTTATTGAATATTAATAGAAGTGCATGAAATATTGATTTGGTTATGGATGTTAGTTGGATACTAGTTGGTTGATGGTTGAATTTGTTGCTTTTGTTGCATTTGCTATATTGGCACATATTTGTTGTTACTAGTGATATATGTTGTAGATCGATATTACTTTCATATATGCATGTTCTCATTTGTTTGTTGAGTATTTAGTAGGTGCGGATTGCGCATTGCTTCGCATTTGGAGCTCGCTTTCGCGCTATATTAGCCGTATATGCTCGCTAATAATTTATAAGGTACTTATCTCGGATTACATATCGTACTTTTGCACTTTTTTTCCTACGGGATGCCTCATTACTTGATGAGATGTATATTTATGATATATATACTATCATTTTTTTCGGATCGAACCGCGCAAAGGAGAATATGGCGAATTTTTCTGAAAATTTAAGGCGTTAGAATATTTTTGAGAAAAATTGGAAAATTTTGAAAAGATAACTAAGAATGATTTGAAAACTTAGTAAAGTTATTGTAAGAGGTTTAACTATGAATTTTGAGAAAGTTAAACACTTGAGAGATTTGTAAAATCTAATTTGAACGGTTGTTTTTGAAAAGTCAATGGATTTTGTAACTTTTTCTTACTTGGTAATTTCGTGGACGAAATTCTTTTAAGGGGGGAAGTTTGTAACGACCCAGGATTTCTGTCAATTGAAATTCATATATTTAATTGATTTTAAATATTAACAAGTAAAATTTATAAGTCGAATAAATTAAATTTCGAATATCTGGATTTAATTGGATAATTAAATCGATAATTTAATATGTTAAATTACTAAAATAATTGGGAATTGGGTTTAAAATGATTAAAAATGATTCGTAAAGTTATATTATATCATATTGGAGTTACAATGATGTTATAGAACTTTTAAAATTGAATTAAAAGTTAAATTGCAGAAATTGAATATTTTAATATTTAATAAACGAGTTAAAATAGCTATTTTTCAAAAAGTCTCGGATTTCGACGAAACTAGTTTCATCGGATCTGTAATGTTATATTATTGCATGGTTTCAAATTTCGTGTCAATCGGATTTACAGTTTGTCCGGAGCAAGCAAAAACGCACAGGAATTGATTCGAGTGAATTTTGAATTTAGTAGTCGATTCAAAAACTTATCTTTCAAATTTGATCGAATTGGCTTCTGATATATATTCCGTTGCGTTCGGAATAGGGGTAAAACATTATAAACGCTAGGCGGCACGCTTCGTTTGAAGTTCGGAAATTTTTTGGATGAATAGTACACGAAAATTTTCTATATAAGGACCTCTATTTTCATTTTTTACATCAAACCCTAATTTCTAGATCAAGCCGCCGGCTACAATTTTAATGGTCGAAAAACATTCATTCTTTTCTCCTCCAAATCTCTTAATCCATCAGCTTTTAGCAAAAATCATCAACTACAAAGTTGTAGATCTCGTCGAGACGAGTATATCCAACGGTAGATCTGGCGAATCGTCGTCGATTGGAGAAGGAAATTGGTCGCGTCCTCCTACCTTTCGTGCACAATTTCCAACATCAGGTGGTCGACCGAGCTTGATATGCTCTTGGCTGAAGATGGAGTCGATATTTCTCTTTGAAATGAAGTTGGCCGATCGTCGTGTAAGTGCTCGAGGAGGTGGCGTTAATTCAAAGTATATGGCGGCGGCATGGGTTTTGAGGGCACGGTTTTCACCTGGAAGAAGAAGAGGGGGGGGGGAACGGCCAGGATCAGATGATTTTGAAATGGGCGGCCTGGATTGGAATTAGGATATAAAAAAAATAAAGAAATTGTAATTTATATATATTATAATTCGTCAAACTTTAAAACTGCGTAACTTTTTCATACGAGGTCGAAAACGCACGAAACGAATTGCGTTAGGTTCGTATTGACGAATATTACGAGATGGAGCTGGATTGGAATCGATTGGAGCTAGTGAAAATTTTGGGTAAAATTAAACGCGCGTTTAATTTTATTCGAAATAAAACGCTACCACTGTTGTTGGAACCAAGGTGAGAACTTCTCACTCAATCGAAATTGTTTCGATTCAAATTTTAAATAGTTAGATTTAAAATTTCTTGATTGTATGATTGAATGATAAGTTATTATCTATTGTTTTAAATAGACCCTATACGCCGTATATTAAGTGGATATTATTTATTAAACACATATACCGCGATAATTCCATCTTGTTATGGAATTGGTATTATATATGTACTTGGAGTTGATTTTTCAGCATTATGTAGCGGATGAGACCCTATTGCGTCGCATAATGGCGGATAATATTTTTACAAATCCCATATACCACGATATTCCGTATTGAAACAGAATTGGTATTGTGCTAATGTCTGTGGATGTAGGGAAACAGGTTGGAGGGATCCAACTGGATTCCTCACAAGTATTTATTTGATTTCAGATTGTTTGCGTAAAAAATGGCCACAAACACCCAATACCGTGAAAGCACCAGTGTATGAATATAAGTCAGCGATATTCAAACACAAATCACAGATCTCAGCAAATAACTCAAATACGTTTGCACAAAAGATGAACAAACAACTCCAAGTCGTATGAATTAGTTGATTTTATGTTGTTCGTATTGATTTAGGTGGTGTATGCAAATACGTAAAAAGTAGGGGCTAAACTGTAAAAGACACACAGATTTATAGTGGTTCGGCCAAAGTGTGCCTACGTCCACTTTATATGTTATTCTCCTTTTCCAATCCGATTACAAGTACAAAGCTTGTAGTACAAGTGTATGAAAGTTGTTTGAAAGTTCCTTCCAGGTTTGAGCTCTCAAACTTGTCTGCCATTGTTGTACCCCTGCCCCTCTATTTATAGAATGAGGTAGGGGGCAGGGGTCTTGGAAGTATATAGCTGCTGGTGGGCCCGGGCTGAAGCAATCTGGACTGGCAACTTTCTGGTTCGGCGAGGCTTTGGTTCGGCGGTGAGTGGTATGTTGTTTGGACCGGTGGTAGTATGGTGAGGTTGGAGTTGGTTCGGTGGTAGCATGGTCCGGTGGTAGCATGGTTCGGCGATTGGCGAAGAAATCTGGTTCGGTGGGAGTTCGGAAGTGAAGGGGTGTACTTGGTTCGGCAGGGAGATGCCGAATGCCGAATGAGCCTGTGCTTTAAATGCCGAATGACTTCTTGTACTGGGAACGCCGGATGAAACTGTGTGCTCTGAGTGCCGAATGAGGCTTTGCCGAATGAGATATGTGATATATTACCGAATGAATCTTCAAACCTTTGATACCGAATGGACTTTTATACTTGAATCATGAGTGAAATCCCAGACTTATATACGCTTGCTTGCTTCCTCTTAGCTCGATCGTGGTGGAGATGCGCTCAACGTTGATATTCCAGCTTTGTCCAAAAAATGGGATAACACTTTGCCCCCAAAATATGCCTTGCGGTAGGAAGGCGTGTTTTGTGTAGTCCCGAATCCAATATCCAAAATTCATAGCCATATTGCCAGAGTAGATCATCCTTGACTGCTCCGGGTCGATATCCAGTTCCAAATCCAATAACCAAAGCTTGAGCCAATTCCATGTCCGTCCGAACTCGACAACCGAGTCCCAAACCATCCTTATCCAATAGCCAACAACCGAATCCAGGACCTCTTTGGGTCGATGTCCAAATTTATAACCTCTCCGGGCTCTTGCCAAGCGCAATCCACACCTGACGGCCATGATCCAGTGTCCCTGGATGTTGAGCTAACCTCTTCCAGTTCTTGCCAAGTGCGATTCACATCTGACGACCTTGACCCAGTGTCCCTAGGTGCTAACCTCTCCGGGCTCTTGCCAAGCGTAATCCACATTTGACGACCTTGACCCAGTGTCCCTGGGTGTTAACCTCTCCGGGTCCTTGCCAAGCGTAATCCACATTTGACGACCTTGACCCAGTGTCCCTGGGTGCTAACCTCTCCGGGTCCTTGCCAAGCGTAATCCACATTTGACGACCTTGACCCAGTGTCCCTGGGTGCTGTGTGATGCCATGGCTTAAGTCCTAAGCTGAATCCTGGTCTCTCCGGACCCTTGCCGAGCATAGTCCATACTCGACGACCTGAAAATAACGATTGATAATATAGGGCCTAAGTCCTAGGCCGAATCCTGGTCACTCCGGACCCTTGCCGAGCATAGTCCATACTCGACGACCTGAATGAGTCAATTTACCACGTTCGGGCAAAGCGACTCACCCCTTGCCAGGCATAATCCATACCCGACGACCGTTTATCAAAAGTCAGATAAAAATCCAATTAAAATCCAACTCAAAATCCAAGTCCAAAATCCAAATCGAGAATCCAAATCCAAAATCCAAATCCAGAATCCAAATCCAAAATCCAAATCCAGAATCCAAATCCAAAATCCAAATCCAAAACCATAAAAACAGAAATCCAAACTAACATCCAAAACCGAAAACGATTGTCCAAAGGAAAATCCAAATCAAAAAGCAAGAAAAACCAGGAGCTCAATCGAAGCTCCAAAATCGAAAATCAAAAAGAAAAGCAGTGTCCAATCCAAAAGCAAAAGATAAATTTCACAAACCACAGCATCGCAATTTATTATCATTCAGAGCATGCCTAGGGGCTATCTCCGTCCCCGTACATGTGTAAATGACTTGGTTGCTTGCCAATAGTTTGCTACTTATTTCATATTAACCTGGTCAAGGGATGATCAACCGACCATCATTCCTGGGCCTCCCACCATCGTAGCTTGAGGTAGGCGGCAGTTGCTCCTGCCTCGCCGTTGCATCCCGAGGTCCAACATATTGTGGCAGTTGTCCATTCCTTACATGTTCCTCAATTATGTCCTTTAAGTGCCTGCAGCTGTTGGTGTCGTGTCCATCCAAATCATGGAAGAGGCAGTGCCTTCCTGATGTCCTTTCCCGTTCTGTTGGTTCTCTCCTAGCCGGCCTCCGGTAGTGAAGGCGATTTCGAGTATCCAGGTATATCCGCTCCAGTGTCTCGTTCAATCCTGTGTATGTGGAAAACTTTGGATCCTTCCATTGCTTCCTAGCATTTCCAGAATCATCGTCCAACTTCCTTTTTCCTTTGTCTTTATCCGAACCGTTGCTGGATGGTCCTCCTACCCCAACTGCATTAACCTTTTTCGACTTTAAATCCGTACTCGCATCTTCTTGTCGAAGGAACCTTTCTGCCTCATGAAAGAATTCGTCGAGATTCCGTGGGGGATCTCGTATCAAAGATACCTTGAAATCCGAGTTCTCCCTGACTCCTGATACTGCTGCCATTAAAACCATCGATGGATCGGGCCGATCCACCGAAGCAACTGCGGCGCTGAATCGAGTTAGAAAAGCTCTAAGCGATTCATCCATCCTTTGCCTTACCGATGTCAATGTCATCACGTTCTTCGGT
This sequence comes from Allium cepa, assembly GCA_030765085.1. NCBI lineage: Eukaryota > Viridiplantae > Streptophyta > Magnoliopsida > Asparagales > Amaryllidaceae > Allium > Allium cepa. The sequence goes on along the minus strand of CM060939.1, from coordinate 25,499,570 downwards.
CTCTTGACATGAACCCGAAACTGTCCCAGAAACCTTTCCACCAATTCCCTCCAAGTCCTGATAGATCCTTCTTCCAGCTGCCTGAACCACATCGCAGCTAAGTCCGTCAAGTACAAAGGGAAGCATCGGGCCATCACCTCCTCTGATGCCCCCAGCACCTCCATGTGTCTAGTGTATCTCATCAAGTGATCCGTAGGGTCTTCCTTGCCATTGTATACCTCCACGCTAGGCAGCTTGAACTTAGGTGGGTTCTGAGCCATCCTTATTTCCCGAGTGAACGGACTCCTGTTTACTCCTTCCAAGTCTCCGTTGGTCAAACCACCTCGCACAGTCTTCCTGATTATATCTACCAATCCACCGTTGTCTGTCGGGGGTTGCCCCAAAATGTTTGCGTAAAAAATGGCCACAAACACCCAATACCGTGAAAGCACCAGTGTATGAATATAAGTCAGCGATATTCAAACACAAATCACAGATCTCAGCAAATAACTCAAATACGTTTGCACAAAAGATGAACAAACAACTCCAAGTCGTATGAATTAGTTGATTTTATGTTGTTCGTATTGATTTAGGTGGTGTATGCAAATACGTAAAAAGTAGGGGCTAAACTGTAAAAGACACACAGATTTATAGTGGTTCGGCCAAAGTGTGCCTACGTCCACTTTATATGTTATTCTCCTTTTCCAATCCGATTACAAGTACAAAGCTTGTAGTACAAGTGTATGAAAGTTGTTTGAAAGTTCCTTCCAGGTTTGAGCTCTCAAACTTGTCTGCCATTGTTGTACCCCTACCATCGCAATTTATTATCATTCAGAGCATGCCTAGGGGCTATCTCCGTCCCCGTACATGTGTAAATGACTTGGTTGCTTGCCAATAGTTTGCTACTTATTTCATATTAACCTGGTCAAGGGATGATCAACCGACCATCATTCCTGGGCCTCCCACCATCGTAGCTTGAGGTAGGCGGCAGTTGCTCCTGCCTCGCCGTTGCATCCCGAGGTCCAACATATTGTGGCAGTTGTCCATTCCTTACATGTTCCTCAATTATGTCCTTTAAGTGCCTGCAGCTGTTGGTGTCGTGTCCATCCAAATCATGGAAGAGGCAGTGCCTTCCTGATGTCCTTTCCCGTTCTGTTGGTTCTCTCCTAGCCGGCCTCCGGTAGTGAAGGCGATTTCGAGTATCCAGGTATATCCGCTCCAGTGTCTCGTTCAATCCTATGTATGTGGAAAACTTTGGATCCTTCCATTGCTTCCTAGCATTTCCAGAATCATCGTCCAACTTCCTTTTTCCTTTGTCTTTATCCGAACCGTTGCTGGATGGTCCTCCTACCCCAACTGCATTAACCTTTTTCGACTTTAAATCCGTACTCGCATCTTCTTGTCGAAGGAACCTTTCTGCCTCATGAAAGAATTCGTCGAGATTCCGTGGGGGATCTCGTATCAAAGATACCTTGAAATCCGAGTTCTCCCTGACTCCTGATACTGCTGCCATTAAAACCATCGATGGATCGGGCCGATCCACCGAAGCAACTGCGGCGCTGAATCGAGTTAGAAAAGCTCTAAGCGATTCATCCATCCTTTGCCTTACCGATGTCAATGTCATCACGTTCTTCGGTCTCTTGACATGAACCCGAAACTGTCCCAGAAACCTTTCCACCAATTCCCTCCAAGTCCTGATAGATCCTTCTTCCAGCTGCCTGAACCACATCGCAGCTAAGTCCGTCAAGTACAAAGGGAAGCATCGGGCCATCACCTCCTCTGATGCCCCCAGCACCTCCATGTGTCTAGTGTATCTCATCAAGTGATCCGTAGGGTCTTCCTTGCCATTGTATACCTCCACGCTAGGCAGCTTGAACTTAGGTGGGTTCTGAGCCATCCTTATTTCCCGAGTGAACGGACTCCTGTTTACTCCTTCCAAGTCTCCGTTGGTCAAACCACCTCGCACAGTCTTCCTGATTATATCTACCAATCCACCGTTGTCTGTCGGGGGTTGCCCCCGAGGGAACTCCGGTACATACTCTTCGTGTGGCTCGTTAGCAGCAACGTTGGTTCTAGCCTGTTGAACTCCTTCCAAAGGTTCTCCTGTGTTGAATCCCGTGGGCCTGCCCCCAAGCCCTTGTTGATTGCTACCTGGCTCCGTATCTTGTCCTTCGTTGGGTTCCATAACCCTAGCTTCTTGTCCTGCATCCATAGCCGTTGTAGCTGCTCCTAAATTCTGCATCCCTGCAGCTCTCATTTGCTCCAAGAAAGTTTGCATCATTTCCTGTTGACTTTTCAGCAACCTCTCTTGCAGTGAATTTGTTATGGCTTCCATTTCATCCCGGGTTATGTAGATCGAAGCCGGTCCTTCCTCACCTCCGGAGGATGCTTGTTGACTTCCTCCTTGTTGGCTTCTCTCAGCCCTTAGCCTTCTACTGTTTTGCCTAGTCATCGTCTTCCAAATCTAAACCTCTATCCGATGTAGCGGGAGCTGGTTCCTCTCAGTGAAAGCACCAAAATGTTTGCGTAAAAAATGGCCACAAACACCCAATACCGTGAAAGCACCAGTGTATGAATATAAGTCAGCGATATTCAAACACAAATCACAGATCTCAGCAAATAACTCAAATACGTTTGCACAAAAGATGAACAAACAACTCCAAGTCGTATGAATTAGTTGATTTTATGTTGTTCGTATTGATTTAGGTGGTGTATGCAAATACGTAAAAAGTAGGGGCTAAACTGTAAAAGACACACAGATTTATAGTGGTTCGGCCAAAGTGTGCCTACGTCCACTTTATATGTTATTCTCCTTTTCCAATCCGATTACAAGTACAAAGCTTGTAGTACAAGTGTATGAAAGTTGTTTGAAAGTTCCTTCCAGGTTTGAGCTCTCAAACTTGTCTGCCATTGTTGTACCCCTGCCCCTCTATTTATAGAATGAGGTAGGGGGCAGGGGTCTTGGAAGTATATAGCTGCTGGTGGGCCCGGGCTGAAGCAATCTGGACTGGCAACTTTCTGGTTCGGCGAGGCTTTGGTTCGGCGGTGAGTGGTATGTTGTTTGGACCGGTGGTAGTATGGTGAGGTTGGAGTTGGTTCGGTGGTAGCATGGTCCGGTGGTAGCATGGTTCGGCGATTGGCGAAGAAATCTGGTTCGGTGGGAGTTCGGAAGTGAAGGGGTGTACTTGGTTCGGCAGGGAGATGCCGAATGCCGAATGAGCCTGTGCTTTAAATGCCGAATGACTTCTTGTACTGGGAACGCCGGATGAAACTGTGTGCTCTGAGTGCCGAATGAGGCTTTGCCGAATGAGATATGTGATATATTACCGAATGAATCTTCAAACCTTTGATACCGAATGGACTTTTATACTTGAATCATGAGTGAAATCCCAGACTTATATACGCTTGCTTGCTTCCTCTTAGCTCGATCGTGGTGGAGATGCGCTCAACGTTGATATTCCAGCTTTGTCCAAAAAATGGGATAACACAGATATTGTGATATTTGTTGATTATCATATGATGATATATGATGTTTGAATGCCGTGATTGATTATATGTAGTGATGTTGCAGCATTGGGCCTATTTTTGGAGTTTTAAAAATGTTAAAGCAACGATTTCGAATTTAAAAGGATTTTTAAGTGATTTTTGAAAGTATACGTTTTATTGAATTTTGGAATTGATTCATTTTTATTAAATAAACATTATAATTTTTATGTTATAAAAATTATGATTTTTGAGAAATATAGTTAAAATGTGATTTTTGAAATATGGAGTTAATGAATTTATAAAATAGATTAAACTGAGATTTTGAATTATTGTAAAAGCTTTATATAAAAGATTTATAAAATTGATATTTATGAATTAAAATATTGGAATTATAAAACGAGTTTTTATAAGTATTAAAATGAAGTATAAATGGATTTCATAAGTGAATAGAATTTATAGATTTATAAATTTTGAAGTTATAAAATGAATAGATTTTGTAAAATAAAAGATTTATAAGTAATTTGCTTATAAATTGGATTTTGGCATTTAAATGAGATATAAATAGAATTTGTAATTTAAGGGATTTTTATAACTTGAATTCTTATAATAATAAATGTGAATTTATAAACATTGATTTATAAATTCAAAATTGATTGAATATGATAAGTAAATAGGGAAACTTATTAAAGGAAATATATTCACGTTTTTGGACGGTGTATAATATGTTAAAGAAATGTTTTGGGGAAGTGATATTTAGATAGGAATTAAAACGATTTGAAGTTGTTTTAAAATGCATTAAGTGACGAAACCATAGATTTCAACATTCATTGTTGAAATAGACGTTTTCGAGAAAAAAAGGAAATGGTGGACTATGACACTGCTGTTATAGTAAATGATTTTCGAAAGGAGATGTTTTATATAGTATTGGGATTTATATATCTATCTTAATTTTGAATCCCTATACTAGTGATTTTGGGTTGTCGTAACGATGTTTTACGCAACAATCGTTTTGACTCAAATGAATGTGTTTAAGAGAATGTTTTCCTTAAAAGGATAAAATATATACTTAATCGTGTTTTAAGTATATCGAATATTTTCAAAGTATGGAAAGTAAATAGATTTGTGAATTACTTATTGTTAAATAAGTATTTGGAAATGTTTTCCAATGTAGAAATTGAAACGGTTTAGAGAATATATCTTTTCAAAGATAAATTGAAGTGAATATTTGGCAAGTTATTTAATTGATGGAAGATTAATAAAAATGGCCTAGTGATTGTTATGGTGCTGAATATTTGTTGGTTTGATTTGATAGTTAAATAACCGACTATCAATATTTACCTTTAAATGGGTATTTGTTGTGATTGCTTGAATTTGAATGCTACACTTATTTTAAAATAAGCGCTCGTTATTCGGTTTAGCCGGGAGAGGACCTTTGTGTCATATATCCCATTCTGAATAATGATATGTCGTTGTGGATAGCATTTGAAGACCGGTGTTGAAGACCGGGTATTTTCAAGAACGAGTGGATAACTCGTTGATTGTCTTTGCACCGAGTCGCGCCGGTATAGAGATTTCCTAAGTGATTGGAAGTCCGATCGGGATTGTGAATACCTAGATTGCAAGGGCTTCTTTGGAAGTGGCTTCGGTTCTGTTCGAACCCAGAATAGACTTGAATGGATTGTATGTTTGACATTACAATTGAGATATAAAGCATATTTCTTTCAAATACATTTCTGTTGGTGGCGGAGAATTTATTCTTTTAGCTTAACACCCTTCTCAGAGACGTATGAGCTCAGAGGTTATGTCGTTGAAGGTTATCAGTGATATATTACCAATTTGGTAATGTGACATGCTAAGTGTTGTTGATCATTTGTTGATCGAAGCATGGCTTTGTAAAAAGCGTAGCTTTGTGGATGAGATTTCGTCGAACCTCACACCCCGAAATGGTCGAAACAGGAAAGATGCGGCAAGGTTATTGGGGATAGCGCCCTTTAGGGTATGTGCATTTCCTTCTGGATAGAAGTGGTATCATGGTATGGAGCCCATATACTTAACTTATGTTGATATTGCAGATATATATATATATATATATATATATTTCTTTGTGATTTGTTGCTGGGCCCTCAGATAAAGGTCGTTTACGATCGGGGGATGACATACTCGTGTCAGTAGTTACCTAGTTAGGGGTAACCCGGCCTTGTGTTGTCAGAGATCCGGTTAGGTTCTCGGGACGTTCTTCCAGAGGCATTTCCATGTGGCAATGAGAAGTTCTTTGGCCTGACCATTTTTTGAAAATCCAAAGAAAGAATACGAAATCCTGTACAGTTTTAGTTGTAGAACCTGCATCTAATACGGTAGCTATAGTAGGCATACTATAATGGTACCTATGCTGGCTAAGATTTATATTCTACTTTCGAAATGGTTTTTCACGCTTTGCACTAATAATAATAATAATCAAATGATTCTGCGTAGTAAGCATTTTTGACTATCATAAGAAGAAATCTCCTCTAAGTTCTGCGTTTGCATTGTGTGTGTGGCGGGAGGCCTTATGGTAGTTACATTTTCAAAAGCATTGCGAATTGACTTTAAAATATTTCTTTGTTTCTTTTAAAGATAAACTGTTTTAAGTTCTCACACCAGTCCCATGGCTGACTTGGAGTTTATTATTTCCTTTCTAAACTCTGAGTGCCCACAAATTTCTACACGGGCAGTCTAGAGTCAAGTTATCAGGATATTCTGGAATTCAGGAGTTGCTGTTGAGATTTGGAGGCAAGCTGGATGGCATGGCGTATCAATTAGTATATAGTATTTCTTTTCCGCTGTTTGTTGTTGTAAACTCTGATAATGTATAGAAAATGTGATGTAATGTAATAACTGATATAGTTCTTTGTTTTAAAGATTATTCATTTATCTATTATATCTTATTCCGCTGCGATTGTGAGATTCTGATGTTGTTTCTGTTGCTTTTTCTTCTTTCTTTCTTTCTTCATCTATCTTATACCTCTTCTTTAACCCTAAGGGCAAGGTTTTCCGGCCTTCGATTGCTCGGCAGTTGATACAGTGGACGTATTGATGTCGGCATTCGTGAGTAGAAGAACCGGTTCCTCACATTAAACAAGTTGTTAAACACGTTTTTTTCGTTGTGCATGACGTCAATGTTATGTCGGAGTAGGAGATTTTTCCAGTATGGTAATTCCCAGAATATACTTTGCTTGCACCAGTTATGAATGTCCGATTTACCTGGAATCTCAACCTGTACCCCAGTTTCATGTATATTTGGGTAGTCTTTTACTATTTCATATACCTCTTCACTTGTCCAAATCTTAGGTAGTAGCATACTCTCTACTCTGTTAGCTTTAATGTTCTTTTTATCCGTTCTAAATTTATGATTGATATGTAGAAAATACCGATGATAGTCAAACCAAGAAATTTTCTTTCCATACTTTAATGAAAATGCTCGTGTTTCATCCATACAATAAGGACAAGCTAGACGTCCAGATGTGCTCCAATCTGAAAGCATGCCATACGCTGGAAAATCACTAATAGTCCATAATAAAGAAGCAAACATACGAAAATTCCTTTTTCTTGAAATGTCGTACGTTTCAACTCCTTCATGCCACAGTGCTTTCAACTCGTGGATTAGTGGTTGTAGATAAACATCAATTCCTTGAGTCGGACCATCGGGACCGGGAACGACAATCGTTAGAAACATATATGGAGTTTTCATACACATCCATAGAGGGTAAATTATAAGGAGTAATAATAATAGGCCATGATGAATATTTACTACTAAACTGAGAAAATGGCAAAAATACATCCGTACATAAGCCTAGCCTAACATTACGGCTCTCTGCCACAAATTCAGGATAAGTCTTATCGAAATGTTTCCATGCTTCTCCATCAGATGGATGTATCAAAGTTCCTTCTTCTGGTGTTCTCACAGCGTGCCATCGCATATGACATGCTGTAGCAGAAGATGCATACACTACAGGAAAAAACACATTTTACAACATTAATTTTGCAACAGCTGTTAAGACCGTTGTAGATAAAATAGATAATTTACAACATTTGTTATAAAAATGTCGTAAATAACTTTTTTAGACAACATTCTTTTAATAAATGTTAAAATAAAATTGTTTCCACGACATTTTAAAAAATAGTTGTAAATAATAGATTTCAACAACATTTATCCTATATTGTGATAATTTAAAATTATCAATGCATGTTGTTATAGTGCTTAAATTTGAAGATGTCTTTTGAATGTTGTAAAAGTATTAGATTTCAATAGCTTTTGAAAAGGGTTGCAAGCTTACACTAATTAACAACATTCTTTGAATATTGTAAAATTGAAGTAATTTCATAATATATGTACGAGTTTTTATTAATTGAACATTATGGAAATTTTTCATATATGTAAACAATGTTTGACGTGGCTCACATTTTATTAGTGTCGGTGCATGGATTTAATTATGATCAGTCCTACGTAGCAAGATTCATAAAGGAGATTATATATATGTGATTGGTAATAAGTAAGAACGAGGATTATTTTTGTCACAATAGGTTATGCCATGATCACGCATGTTCCACGGGGGTATTTTGGCATATTTTACCATGGCACTTGTATTAAAGAGCTTCATTTAGTGGTCTTGCTCTATGACACACAATGAAGCTCGACCATATGCATATGCGAGTGGGTGCTGAAACTTCAACATGGTATTAAAAGTGATGGTTTGAGGGGTTAATATTGTAACAATCTCGATTTCCAGCACACTGTAATTAGGATACTTGTTTGTTTTATTAACCGACAAATGATGATTAATCATGTTTAAACCCCTAAAGGATAATCCAATGGATAAGGCTTCCATAGAGAAACCCTTTTACATGAGTTCGAATCCTACCAGCGTAATCTCCTTTGTTGTACCTGAAGCATGTATTGTGGGGCAGTGCATACTTCTTCAGAATGTTATAAACGATGAACCCAATTGGCGTCTATTATACCTGTTTGTTTAAAAAAAATCATGTTTAAAGCCAGTAACTTAAAAGTAAAGTTTTGAAGATATTGCTAGTTAGTGTTAACAAACTTAGATACTTATACATAACTTCTGGTGTGCGCTTTATTACCATTTAGGTAATGTCTATATGTTCTTATTTGAGTTAATTATTATTAACTTTTTTTTAATTAAAATGACGTTAATGAGGTTTTCAACCCGACTATTGGGTAGGTTTGTCTATTGAGGGCTTGTACAATCAAATAGCGAAAAGCCAAAGAAATAAGGAACCTTAAAGATATTATCTTTGGCATGTCTCTTTAACTCATTCCATAGTTATTTACTTTATTTCTCCATGAATATCAAATCAAGGTTCTCAAACTTTGTCTACTATTTAAATGATAACAAGTCTTCTTTTCAAAAGATTTTGCCTTCTTTCATAAACTTCCAAATTCTCGTACTTGCATATTTTGAGTTCAAAATTCAAATTCAAAACCAAAATTTCTATCTTTATATTTGTATATTTTCTCTTTCATGTTACAAATTTTTGAATGCAGAATCAAATTTTAAATTTTCTCATTCAGTTGAAAAAACCCAAATTTTTGAAATTAAAGCTCATACATTTAAAATACAAGTACCAAATCAAAATTTATCTTTGAATTTTCAAAAATTCAAGTTTTGATACTCTCGATTTAAATTTCAAGTATGGAGTTCAAAATTTAAAACTAGAATTTTCGAATTTCAAATTTCATATAAATTGTTTTCCTTTTTGTTAAGAAGGTTTCAATTCTACCTTTTACCGTTCAAAATACAGATTTAAGAGGAAAAATAAAATTTTAGAATATGAATTATCAAATTTAGTTTCAAATTCGAAATTTATCATTTAGAAAATCAAAATGTGAACAAAATTCGTAATTATCGGTTTTCAAATTTAAGATTTAGATTTGAAATTTAAATTTCATATTTTATGATTTCAAATCATAAACTTTAATTTTTCGGTTAGAATTCTAAATTTGAATTTCAACATTAGAAGGAGGTCTGTTTACTATGGCTTATACAATCAAATAAGTTGAAGCCAGATAACAAGGAATATTAAAAATATTGTCTTTAACATGTCTTTTTAAATTTCTACAGTGTTATTTTCTTTGTTTTTCCATAAAATCTCAAATTAATTTTCTCATACTTGATTTAATGCTTAAATAAGGCTTTTTACAAAAATATTTGAATTTCTTCATAAACTTTCAAATTTTCATGCTTTCATATTCAAAATTTTAGTTTCAAATTTATATATTATCGATTTTAAATTACAAACTTTGAATTTAAAATCAAAACTTATTTTTTCTAACCAAAATGAAAAGAATTGAAAATTTCATATTTAATGGTTTCAAATTCAAAAATTACATTTTCTAATTCAATATTCACCATTTTTAAAATACAAATTCCAATCTAAAAACCGAAAACTGAAATTTCCAAAAATTCAGGTTTTCTAAATTTCAAATAAATAATTAAAATGTTCAAAATCTAAAAACAAAAACTCTTAATATTTAAAATTTCATATAAGTTATTCCTTTTTTAAAGATGGTTTGCCGATTATACTATTTATTTTTCAAAAGTTCAAATTTTGGAGGAAAAAAATCAAATTTTAGAATACGAATTTTCAAATTCAGTTTCGTATTCAAAATTTGTCATTTAAAAAATCAAAATGCAAAACTCAAATCTTGTAATTTCTAATTTTCAAATTTAGATTCAAGTTTGAAATTTGATTTTCAAGTTTTGTGATTTCAAATTGAAATTTCTACCTTAGGTTTTGATTAAAATTTCAGACTTGAATTTCAGTATTAAACTTAAATTCTAGACAAGCACCATTGTCCAAGTGGTTAATTGATTCGGCTTTGGTGCAAGGGGTCACAAGTTCGAAACTTGCTTTCGAGCGTTTATTGATATAGATATGTTGTCCCAATGATTTGTTGTATATAAAGTACCATTTCAAAAAAAAAAAAAACTTAAATTCTATCTTTTTAATTTTTTAAGTTCAAATCCAAAATTTAAAAAAAAATTCCAACACATTACTATTTGATGTTGAATTGAAAATAATAAAAATTACACCAAATATTTGTTCTTTTAATTATGTAACACAATGGCCAGTTTATCCGCGGTATTAAATTCTTTATTTAATTGCCCTGAACTTTTGTTTTTAATTCTAAAATTTTCTAAACCAAAATGAAAACTAGATGACCAGTATTAGTGATCCATGTCATACTCTTTAATTTCCTACTAAAACAATACCACTGAAATGAATTGCGAATATCGACCGTTAGATGTTATCTAGGGGTATGCATTAGTTAAGAATAAAGTAACCGAGAGTGAAGAGAGAGCGGCTATTACCAATTTGTTCTTTCTATCTACTTTCCTATTCTCCTCCAGGTTCTTATTCAAAGCCCTAATCCAGCAATCAATTTTTTAATGGTTTTTCATTTATTTCGTTCCACTTAATTATTCATCAAGTTTTCTATGTCTCATCTCCTTCCGGTGTTGGATAGCGTGCGGCGTATTATGTAGCTTTCAGATATAACAATGGAAGAGTTTCAGACACTTTTAGGGGTAAAGGAGCAGAGGCGGCTCTGATTTTATCGATATATGAGCTTTTGGTGTAGCTGGACGAGAAGAGTATTGTTAATTGTGTTACAAATCAGGTATTATACATGTTTCCGATAAGTATTATTGTTTTTCTGTTAAATTATTCAATCACAGTTCATTTTGGTAGGGTTTTTCAACTGAATTGCAAAAGATTTACTTTTTTTTTTTAACATCTGATGACAAACTATATGAATTTTTTTCTCAAATAATAACCAGTTGGATTTTTAGCTTCCACTGTTGGTTAACAACATTTTATAATTTGCAAAGTCACATACTCCGTTCTATGATTTAACCGATTAACACCTACAGTTCAATATTTTGACTATTTAATTTTTTGTGTGTTTATATTCCCTTGTTCAAAATTATTGGCTTCACATAAGTAAACCTTCATTATATGGAGATTTTGTTTCATTCGAACCTACATATGAAAATGCATACATGGTTGTATTTGGTTGTAACTAATTCATAGCTATGTTTTATTAGAAGTTAACTAGTCCAAAATTACTGGCTTCACATAAGTCAAACCTTCATTATATGGAGATTTTGTTTCATTCAAACCTACATATAAAAATGCATACATGGTTATATTTGGTTCTAGCTAATTCATAGTTATGTTTTATTAGAAGTTAACTCCTGAAATGAAGTGGTCTTATTAATAAACTTATTTATGTTGATGTTTTACAGTGTTAAGTAGTTGCAAAATGAATAGAAACCCATAGGTTACACATGAATTTCATTGACTAACTATTGAAACCATTGCTTATTTTGATACATGAGCACACTATAAGCAGCCGTTTAGTTTTGAGTTTTGGTTTTAGATCTAAATTAAAGTCTAAATTTAGTTTCATTTTAACTTAAAATTTTTAAACTTTAGTTTCGTGTAAATTTTAAATTTAAAGTTAAGTTTAATGTAAATTTTAAATTTAAAGTTTAGTTTAGTTTAATTTTAAGTTTTAGCTTTTAAAGTTTTAATTTTGAATTGAATTTTAAGTTTAAAGTCTAAAATTTTAAAGTTAAGATTTTAAATTGAATTTGAATTTTTTTAAATTGAATTTTAATTTTAAAATTATTATTATTTTTACCAATATTGCAAGTATATGCAATTTTTTGAAGTTCAAAAATTAATTTTAGTAGCACTTTCGAAGTGCATTTTTTACCCATTGAAATCGGAAAATGCAACGTTGAAGGCACCCAAAGAAGCTCTAGGCGCCAGCTTAGGGCTTTCTAAGACTTTTTCGCCTTGATAACTTTTGTTTTAACATCTTATAGTCTTGTTCAAAAAATCAGATTAAAAAATACATGTAGAAAAAAAAAAATCATATTTTCTCTCATATGCATCTTGGAGCGTTTGATGATCTCTTACTACTGTCTGATATGAACCATTTTTTATGTAATTTAACATAGTATTCTTATATATGAAATATTGTAGGAAGGTTATCATGCTCACTAAAAAAATTAGTTATTTCAAATATCACACGAGCTTATAGATACCGCAAAAGTAAATGATAAGAAAGTTAATGTATTGTGTACTATTGTAACGATAATACCCTATTTTTATCCATACGTATATTTTATTTTTGTCCCAAACTACCCTCTTTCATCTAGGTGCCAAAAAAAGTGCCACCTTAACAGTCGTTCATTGCCACAACTAATCATCGCCAAACATCACTGTTTTCTGTTCATTGAAGGTCTGCATTGCCTTGGCATCAGTATAATAAATTGCTTTGTCTTTAACTAAATCTCAACTAGCTTTCCCTTTGGTGAAGCTCATAGCCACCATTCACCCTGCTTTGCTAATCATCTCTGTTTACCATGGTGAAATTATTTTCAAAATAATTATCCTGTGAAGTCTAATTGACACTATTGTCTTCAAATGCAAGCATTTAGGAAAATCTCTCTTTATCTAGAAGCTGTTGATACTTTGGTTTACTATGTGCCATTTAGTTTATTCTACTGCCTGATTAATTTTATTTATTTGAATTGCTAATGATTAAATATTTAAGTTGATAAAAAAGTAGCTCTTGGAAAATTTGTGTTTAATTCAAATTAAGATTTCATAAGTAAATTATACTACACCTACACTGTCCATTTCAAATGTGTGTGTATACAGTAATCCAAAATAAACATGGTAATTTCTATATGATACCTTGCATTCAACCATATTTTCTAAGCTTAATAAGAGCGTGGGTGTGCTATTAGCAAATCTGTCAAATTATTATATGAAGTTATAATATTTTAGTGGACTTAGACTATGAAATTATGATTTAACATTTCCTATTCTCAAGAGTTATCTTATTTTATGAATGGAATAAAAAGTAAAACAGTCATGTATCAAATTTTGAATTTAACAGTGAGGTGGTGTTGATTAATTATAAGTTCGATGGACAATGACAATTGCTAAACTCCGGGTAGATACTTCTGCATATTCTCGCCTTTGAATATAGTTTGCGTCATATTTTTATTGCGAACTAGATGAAATTTCTCCTATCAAGGAATTTAAATAAACAAAAATATGAAACCATCTGCTGTGCCAAACAATTAGCATATAGTTTTATTTATGTTTGAAAATTATGTTTCCATTCATCTTCTCAAATTCGTGCAGGTCAAGGAAAATTAATTGTAGAAGTAACATGAAAATATATTTATTTAAGTTATATGCTATTTTCAACATTATGCATAAAGCATGGATTCATTAAGTAATATATATATATATATATATATATATATGTGTGTGTGTGTGTGTGTGTGTGTGTGTGTGTTTGCTTACACACACACACATATATGCATATGTATGTGTGCGTATAGCCTTTTATTTATTTGTGTATATGCTACATAGCTATTACAACCGAGCATCCTTAACATTTTGCACACTAAGGTGATTTCTGAATCACTCAAATGAATTTTTTTTAGAAAGGTCTCTGTTTTCAAAAATGATCACAAATTCAAGGAACTTGGCATTTGAGACATTAAGATGTCAAAAAACATGTGGTCCCAAAAATATATGGTGATGGGTTCACCTTTTTTATTAACTAGAAAATGCGTACTAACTAACTGTATGACATATTATAAGATAAACTGGCATAAAACAAAATTTGACAACTTTATTGAGTTATTTTGGTAGTTATGAAATATTGGCCTAAATATTTTAGTGGGTAAAAATTCAATGATTTTTACATTGATGTAGGTGGGGAGATGTAACTTATAATGCAGGCAACAAAAACCTACCAGTAGGCATGGCATGTGGCTCTTGTTGGAAGAAAAGTTGAGTGAAGAGCTGCATCAGTAAAAGGTAATAGGTTTATCAAATAGGTAAGGTGATACGGTGTACATTATAGATGGAAACACACCCGATATGCACTCATATGCAATGGAACATAGTCCAATGCTAGCAAGGACTTCAAACGGGACTGGAGAAGTGCCTACAAATTTGCTGGATTGACAAAGGTAATAATAGAAAGTGGTACAGTTATATGCTATAATCTTTTGCTTTATTTTACATATATTTAGGAGCGTAAATTGATACCCAAAAAATTCCGATTCTCCATTTTTATTTTGGTGTTTTGTGATATGAGCTATCATATGAGCATAAAAGTATGAAAGTCGAATGGTGTATGTTGTTTCATATGGTTTCATTTGATTATTTCAAAAAAATTCCAGTTCTCCATTTTTATTTTGGTGTCCCGTGACATGAGCTTTCATTTGAGCATAAAAGTACGAAACTCGAATGGTGTATGTTGTTTCCAAACGTATCTTTAAGAGGATATGTAAATCGCAGTAAGTCTATGGTAATTTCATGCATGATCAACCAAGTAGTAAGAAATGATATTTTAGTAATGCAAGGAATGCTATTAAACTGTAATTTGAGCCACTAGAAATGAATCACATGCCTTCTATATATGCATCAAAGTTAGAGGTTTACCATGTTTTCTATGACAATGTAGCAGTCTCACAATTAGCACAAGCCTTCTATATCTCTTCACACTAGAAACTAAACACTATATTCTTTTAAGGGATCCTCTTTGATGCAAGTATACCTAGATATTTTTCGTATGTTTGCCTTTGAACTTTATTGGAAGGTTCGACTATTGCATGGATTAAAATACGATTCCGCAAGAAAAGCAAATGCTAGAATATAACAATGAAGAATATTGAGCTTTGCCAACACCAAGTTCCTCAAAATAATTTTACAAATCAAAATATATTGCTGAAAATTTATAGCCCAAGTTAACAAAGTGTACATAACTTCGCATGTTATATATGATAAATCTGATTATAATACCATTTGAAAGTTTGATTGTTATTTACTCATCAACATATATTCATGAATACGGAATATTTTATATCTTTGCAGGACCAACATTTAGCTGCAAATTACCTGCAAATATGAATAATAACACATTTTATCATCCAAACAGTATTGAGTTCCAAGAAGCGCAAATATCTATGCTTAAGGATTGGAACAAAGCAATATTGATGTTGAAGCATGTCTTACGTAAGAGATTTCAAAAATTAAGTGAATGTAAGGCTTTACTGATGCAATCATGGAGTATAATGGTTTTGATACTGGTATGTACACTTTTTTCTTTATCATTAGGCACTTTTAGCAACCTCAAAAATAAAAAAATTGATTGCCAAATTATAAAAAATAAGAAATTGACTATCATCCATAATATTACACCAACTTGATTTTATTTCAGTTGCTGAACTTAAAAACCGATTATGCAAACGTTACAGTACAATACATGATTTGTTATATATATTGAAGATCAAAATATACACTATTGTTTCTTTTAAGGTTTCTACTTCATATCATTTTCATTGCCTATGATGATGTGAGATCGTAGAAGTAAATTAAAATAAATTCTCTCTCTTTGCATGATCCAATGTACGAATTAGAGCACTTGTATTGATTAGTAGTTCAATTTTAGGTAATTTAGTCCCACGTTGGCTATATCCCATACTGAATGCCTATATAAACACCAGCGTGCTAATAGCTTCATCTCTATTATCTGCTTAGAGAGCTAGACTTGTGAAAGACGGGGCTGAAATATCATATAATTCTAATTGGCTTGTGTATATATCAGCCTTTTAAAATTGGTTGGTGATAATGTATATAAATACTAAAATGCTTTAAACTCGATTTTAAGTCAGCATAGGTGCACCCAGTTACTACTTACTAGCTAGGTCATCAAATCGAGGCAAAATGGATAGTCTTGTCTAGCGCCAGGTGCTGCCTAGGTTGTTTGTTACAATCATACTTCAAATTTTTCTATAATAACCAAGCGCTAAAGATCCCATTGAGAAACTTATACATGATTAGGTTCTAAAGCTTGTTATAAGAAAATATGGTAACAAATGGAGTTACGGCTGTTGATGAAAAAACCCATGTTATGTGAACAGCATCCAAGTTAACCACAACTATGTTAAACATGTATTACCTTTATTTATCTTCCCAAACAACAATTGATGTTATATTTATTTCTTCTACCATATTTCTTTATTTATAAAGAGTATGAGAGAACATCGTTTGCAAGTGGGTTATGCACTCGACGATTATGCATACGATTGTCATCTATTTCAATTATGATTGCAATGATATCCTTTATGCTAGGCTGTAACTATTTATGTCGCCTTTAATAAGAGGGCCATAAAAAGAAGAACATCGGTCTCATTTTACGAGACACCATGATGTCCAATTGTTATGGGGTTACCACTTGGGTCAGTTTTGTTATTTTAGATGAATAAACTTGCATACGAATGGTCGATTTCGTTATTTTAGATAAGTTGGCTGAATCTGCCACTTATACCTTCACATACGTGGATATAAACTACTTTATTTTATTTGTTCAAAGCATTTGGCAGTCATAGGCCTATAAATTCCTAAGGCTATCTCAGTTGCATATTAAATAAGACCAACAATTGATTTCTATCTTTGTGTTGTAATCATAATAACTTACTTGTGATAATCAAATATGTACTGTTTAGAACATTCCTATATTTTCTAAGGTGACGATATTTTATTCTCAGGGACAATAGAATGTTTCAACAAGTTGTTCGAGTACCTAAGACATCACCATAACATTCACCATAAGCAGAGTGGGCTACTTCTATCTTACAAAAGCTCTCATCTGGGCAAGCAAACCTTTTAATAGGTGTATCCCATGTTTGTTGTAATAGTTTATTACCATGTTCATGAAATATTTCCTATTTATATTATATTGTTGATAACTTTTGTAACAGCTATGAATGTATGCATATGTGATAATTTATAGTGCAATGCACTATTTCATTTCTTCGTACTTAATTGATAATGTTATATCAACAACATATATATAAATGTTGATAAAAATGCAGTTTACAGCATTAATATGATCTCTAAATTACATTTACAATATTTGCAGAATGTCATTATTATCACATTAACAACATAGACGAAATATTGTGAGCAATGATACATATAACATTTTACAGACATCGCTAATGCAATGTTTTAGAATGTAGTATAGCCACTTTAAATTATTGTGTAACCATTATATAGAATATTTCACTTGCCGTTGTAAGTATTAGTGTAACAACAAAAAAGAAATGTAGTCAAATCTACACTTTACAACGCTTAAATGATATTACAGTGGGTTTTGCACCGAAGGTCTCTATTTTCGATGTTGTTGTAAGAAAAGTTTCTATGATGGTAATTATGTAAATTAAGTCCTTGTTTTTTGCAAATCAGAAAGCGCAAACTATCTTGCGCTTTTCTGATAAAAGTGCAAGTTAACTTGCGCTTTTCAAAAATTTAATTTTTTTTGAAAATTTCAAAATTTTAATTTTTTTTGAAAATTTCAAAATTTTACGAAAAATTTCAAAATAAAAAAGCGCAAAATAGCTTGTATTTTTCTGATAAAAGTTACAAGTTAGCTTGCATTTTCTGTTAGAAAAGTGCAAAGCACCTTGCGTTTTCTATTTTTAAAAAAACAGTGACTAAATTTACATACATATATATACAGAGATTTTTCTTATAACAATATCAAAAATATGGACTTTTAACTCGTTTCTTGTATTACAGTAAGGTTGGTTACCATTTTTATAAATTTCACAGCTTTTATGAAGTATGGTACAAAATGCTTTTACAACATTTTTAACAACGTTTTCACAAATATTGTAAGTTTTTAGAAACCCTTTTACAACTATGGCTATAACAACGTTATGAAAAACGTTATTAAAAGTATTTTAACAACATTATTTCTTAGTTGTTAAATGTGTTTTTTCTTGTAGTGATATAACCGTTGAAGTCTGAGAGTGATGGGTAAATAATGCATCCTCTTATATGAAACTTCTTTTCCTTTCCTTTTTCTTGGTTTGTATCTTTCCTCGTTACATATTCTGCATTTAGTAAGATGAACGTCTTCTTTCCAATAAAGCATGCAACCTTTTACACATGTATCTATCTACTGATACGGCAATCTAAAAGCAGACATAAGTTTTTTTTACTTTATAATGACTATCACACATCAAATTATTAGGTGACATGTGTCGTTTTGCAGTTTGTACAACTGCTGTAAATGCAGCTTTTGTAAGATTAAATTTCGATTTCATAGTGATGTATTCGGCGGTTACAGATAATTCGGTTCCGCTTGTACATCCATTCCACAATGGCCTCTTAGCATAATCCAATAAATCATAAAAAAATTTAACTTTCGCGGTCGGCTCTTCGTCAACATTTTCTTTCAATCATCATCTTGGTCAAAGGTAGGAAACATTGATCTTGCAGCATCTTGCACCATGCTTTCTGTAAGATTGGTCAGTATTATCGTCCTCTAATAATACAGGATTATGTGTAGGTTGAACAAGTTCTACATGACGATCCATAAGTACTAATTCGGCATAAAACCAAATTTGTGCAAATGTACTTCTACTACATCTGGTTTCCAATGCTTCAGATGTTTGCACTTACTATACGGACAACGGATGTCTACGTTATTTCAATTATTAGATTGAGCAAATCTAATAAATACGTGTACACCGTTACAGAAACATTCTTTTATTGATCCTTTCATACCTTTTCGAGGTTCATACATCTAACTACGATCGACAAAATAATCGAACATATTTCCTGATTTGAAAAATGTAGGTTAGAAGATTAAATAAAACACTTCATATTAAAGTCTTGTAAAAATTCATATATAGCCCTTTACTATTTTAACAAATTCAAATAAATACTGCATTAAAATTTTCAATTCTTAAGTTTGTTGTTTTTTTACTTTGACGGTCGGTTATCCTACTTCCCATTACAAGCACAATAACGTAATCATATTTTATAAATCATTTCAGGTTAAACGATTCTACAAAATTTCGGCAGGACTTCCCTTTTTTCCCTGTATCGTACACAAGTGTGTGTACACAGGGAAAAAAGAAAGTGCCATCGAAATTTTCTGAACCGTTTAAACTAAAATGATTTATAAAATATGATTATTTTATTGTGTTTGTAACTTGTCCAAATATTAGGACAAATCCAACAAATGTTGTATCAGATGAATATAGACGTCCGTTTTGTGGAAAAATGAATATCCATATAACGATCATATACAACACTTGTCAGACGAGGCCAAAAATTCTCTAAGGGGTTCATATAAATAAAGAAAAATGGGTTCAACTACAAAAAATATTTTATAAAATCGATTTAATGTTATTTTATAAACTACAAAAACTACAACTACAAAAAGAACAAAAACTATTTTATAAACTATTTAATGTTATTATATTCATTTCTTCATTTTTTACAAAATCGATTTTAGAAGAATATTTATTGTTGTTATTTTCATTTCTTAATTTTCTACAAAAATTGATTTCAATATAATATTTGTTGTTGTTATGCTCATTTCAAAATTATATAATTCATTTAACCATTTAAATATTTTATTTAATACATTTGAAATTTCAAAACATATTTTAAAATTCAGCTAACAATTTTTTTTTTATCGATTTTGTAAACGAAAATTAGATGTTAGCATTGTAATAAACTATAATAATTTAATTTTACAGGTAAATTGGCATAAGGAAGAAGTTGCAAAAAAATTTAGTCTCAGAGACAACAAGTTCGCTTTTTGGTCTCAAGGACACTTTTTAGTGTAAACTGATAATGATAGTTACAACTATCATTCTGTGATTTACACTAAAAAGTGTCCTTCAGCCTAAAAAACAATCTTCTTATCCCTCATACTAAATTTTTCTCTAACTTTTTCCTTTAAACCTAAAAACCCCTTAATTTTATACTAACAACTAATACTTAGAATGCACACACGCTAATTAAATAAAAAATGTTACTTTTGTTTAACTGTACCAATCTAGCAGCATATTAATCAATAATTGTACACTAATGCTTGCGCAAACTATAATAAACATTATTCTAATTAACTATAACAAATATCCGCGTAAACTTAATTATATATCCACATCAATCGGTAATCTACACTAATTTTTGGATTATAAATAAACCATAATTTTTAGTTACGAATTAAATAATCAAACCACTAATTAATATCACCAACTCAACAAATACAATATTATCATTAACTGCTACATAATAACAAACTCATAATTAACTAACTTGCCGAATTAGGGTTTTTAACATATCCCTGAATCAATCAATACGCTACTATGAATAACTATTAACGCGAACTCATCAATTTCTATCACATATAATCAAACAATTTTCAAAATTAAGGTCTTGATTATATCTAGATTAAGCTGAAATTAGAAGAAATAGCATACCTTAGAGTTTTGGAGCGTTGTGGCTTTTGCGACAGGAAGATCGACAGCTCGCGTCGGGGGTCGGTGGCTGGGGCGTCGGCAGTGGAGGAATTGGGGAAGATGATTTGGGAAAAGATGAATTGTATTTTGATTCTCAGGTTGCCTGTATATACGCGTATAACGACGGCTAGTGACGGCCGCCTTTTTTAGCCGTCGCTAGTATCGGTCGCTAAACGAAGTCTGTTTTGTAGTGTCATTTCAATATTAATTTAAAGTTTTTATTTCTACTAAATTTAATTACAAAAATCTCATTAATTTAACTAATTTAAATTGTCGAAGATTACGGGTCGTTACATACTAAATGTTAATATAATAAAACGATGTATGCTTTTGTAATAAGTTTTGTATCTGACTAAAAGTTGAAATAATTTATTTTTTTATTTGGTCTATGTATAAAATTTGTCATAATAATACTATATAATGCTCATTAATTACTTTTAGAAGTAATAATATACAATTAATTATATTGTTTGAAAATATAAATGTTGGTTTGTATGGAGTTATACATGTAATTCATATCTCCTTGGAGGAAACATACAACATGTAACATTCTACAGAATCCAACATAAACGGTGCAGTCGCATGTGTTTTAAGACGAAGGCAACTTTGCAGTTGTTACTTAAAAAAGAAAGAAAGACTGAAAGAGAGCTAGTTCAAATAAAGTCCATATAAACAGTGCAGTCGCATAACTGGCCTGGTGCAGGGACGTGGATGCAAGTGTTTTATACAATCTTAATACTTTGACTAGTCACGTCACCTTTATTTTATCTATATTCACGTTTTGAAAAACATAAGACATAAAGTTAGTAGACTGTACCACATATATCTCTACTCTGCAATACATCAGGTCTATATGTATGTAGACCCTACAAATACCAGTACAACTGGTCTACTACTACAAGTACATGTCTAGCTAGCAGCATGTATCACACATGTACATAATTATACCATGCCATCTTTTTGAATTGAAATTAGTATTTAAACTAAGAATTTAAAATGTGATATTTATCTAATTGATTTATATTCATTGATTAACCGTTCTTATAATGTATAACAATATGTGTTTAATTGAAATGAAATAAAAACATAAACCGAAACATTAAATTAAACTAAAATATCTTAAAGAATACAATAATGCGTAGAAAATACAACATAACTATGAATTTTAAATATCTTATTTATTGGCATCACCCTGGTTTATCAGACAGATGACGTTTATCATCAATCGTCAACAATTGTAACGCTTCACCAAACTCAAATACTCCTCCTTCTCCAATTCGTTGAAGGCGAGCAACCATATTTGCGTAGTTATAGAATTTCATCTGGAATCTATGTTGTCTGTGTTGTTGCCTGTATTTGGACTTGCTGATTAATCCGTACGAGATTTTTTCATCTATCTCTTGTACATTCGGTTAATGATCTTGTACAATTTCTCATCGGTTTCTCCACGCGTCATCTCATCAATCCTTTTTTATATTTCAAAACAACATGTCCAAACTCTTACCAGTAAAACCATTTTTTTTTTTAATAAAACGTTAATATATAATATATCTAAAAACTATATCATACGTATAAAATACCTTTACATGATTATTCCATCATTTCTCGCTATCTGTAACAGTTTGTCTTTGAATATTCCAATTAGAATCAATTTTGTTGCACAAACTTTCTTATTTAGTCCATTCTCTTATAAGACTATCATATTTAGGTCCAACTTTGCTATCTACCGATCCAATGTGCGTAATGTTTTCTTCAGCTCGGTTGAAATTTTCCATTAAAATTTCGTGCATTCCTTTTCTTTTTTTTTTCTTTTTTTTGGCCAAAAAGAAATTTCATATAAATACCAACACCAAAAGCTGTCAACAAGCCTGACAGGTAAGCAGAAAACAACAGAGTACCAAAACTACGGATACCACAGAAACGACAGAGCAAGTACAAAAAACCATAAAACAGCATAAGATGCAGCGGAGGAGAGGAATACGTCTGCGAGAGACAATCACAGATCAAAGACGATGAACTGCGGTGGAACAACCGACCACCGTAATCTCAACAGCAAGATCCTGAATAGGCACTGCCCGATAGCGGGGATGAATGAAATCCGAGCAGAAGAATTCAACTTTTATTACTACCACAAGCAGCAATCGTTTGTATAGCACATTTCAGCATAATCTGAGGTACTTCAAATGACTAATTTTTGGAATTTTCGAACATTATGCGACGTTTTGAAAATTTAAAACTACAAAATCATGCAAAAAATTCACACACACACATGTATACAAATATGAGCGTTACGGCACATGCTTCGTGTGTGAACTACAAATTGTATATGTTTAACATATTCAAATAAAAATGAATTGCACAAATATTTAGTCATATTTTTGTGTTAAAATCTTGTGTAATTGGGTTGAAATTTAATTTCTGCATCCAATTATTTTTGTTAGTTTGAATTATTCTTATATTGTTAATTAACAAAAAAATTTGTAATTTTTTTTATTTGTTAGATCCTATTTTAAGTGATTAAGAGTTGATAATATTTATAGAGGAGCGTTTGAATTTGTAAAAGAGTTTAATGTTAGATCATATTATTAAGCGATATTTAAATTTGATAATATCTATAGAGATCCGTTTTTGATAGTTCTCAATGCTACAAAAAAGTGTGATACCAAAAGTATTACAACTATTATTAAAGATAATAAATTATAAAAAAACTTTATTTGTTAGATCCTATTTTTAAGTAATATTAAGAGTTGATAATGTATATGGAGGGACGTTTTGAATTTGCAAATGAGTATAATGTTAGATGCAATGTTTAAGCAATATTAAAATTTGATAATATCGGTAGAGGTGCATTTTTGGTAGTTCACGCTAATATCAAAAAAGTGTGACACCAAAGATATTACAACTATTATTAAAAATATTAAATTTTGATAATATGTGTAAAGGGACATTTTTGATAGTTCACGTTAATACCAAAAAAGTGTGACACTAAAGGTATTACAACTAATATTAAAGATATTATATATATATATATATATATATATATATATATATATATATGTGTGTGTGTGTGTGTGTGTGTATGTGTGTGTGTATTTACATATACACACACATATATATATATGTATATGTATATGTATATGTATATTGTAGATAAAAAAATACATTGAAATGTGAAAATATACTTGAAAAGATATTTAAATTGACGGGTAAAAGCTGTTCATTTTTCGTATTAACGTTACTAAGAATGAGAGAATAAATAGGGAAACAAATGGAGAGGAAAAAGGTGTGCGTTCGACGCAACGTATCATTTCCCCCAACTCACCCAATGAGCTAATTTGGGTGACCGTTGTTGCGACGCATGGCCACACGAGCCAAAGCGTGGCAAGCATAACCTGAAGACGGTACGTACGTATGTACAGTTGCTAGACTGATCAACTGCTACTGTACTGTATATCTATCGTTTTTTTTATCACATATATACAACGATGTGTGTATATATAACACATGAGAGAAATGAGAGGGAGATATAGAAAAGTAACTGTTTTTTCCTGTTGACTGCTCTTTTGTTCTCTTCTCTTCTTTCCAACTATTATGTATCCCTGCAGCTAGCTTTTCACATAGTCGTACCCCCTACTCTTCTATCCCTACATTATTTATATATCTCTACCTTATATGAAAATTGCTTCCTTCTTGTCATCGGTTTTAGAAAATGTTTCAAAGTTATATACAAGGGTCGTCATATACATGCATTTTACAAAACAAGCAGATAATGAGCTACCAAAATATATATACAAGGAAGAAGATGACATTTTATATAACTAGCTAGTTGGGATATATATATAATAGATGCAGGGCAAAAGACAAGTTTGTATTTCCCAAAGAATAAAAGGTGAAAACGAAATTACATGAGGCAATTTATATTACATATGTTTAATTATATATAGATTCGTTTGAGTTGCATAATAAAACAAACAAGTGAGAAGCCCTACGTATCGTTGTTCATATATATCATCACAGCTCTCAAAATATTCCCATTAAACTACAAAATAATTCATAATTATTGCTGCTGTCATGTTTTGAAATTCCACTCTCTGCATTAACTCTGTATGAAGCTAGCTTGTGGTTCAAGTACTGGTCTTTTTGCAAAGATTTTTCGGTTTTGTAACAATATGTATATCTGCTACCATAGTCTTCACAAAGGATACATATTTCTATGGTATAATTTATATGCTAGTAAACGCTGATGAAAAGGATGATGGATACTCATATAGGAATTGCTTCCAAGTAAATTAGAAAGTAGGAAAAAAGACAAGTCACTTTCCCCATACATGAAACTGAAACGTTGCTTTCTTCCTCTTTAAAACGCCTATTTGTGTATGTACACAATGCATATATATGTAGGTATATGTTGCATAATTGCATTTATATATGATATATTGACTGGTAGTAAAATGGTAATTATAGTAAAAAGGAAGGAAAGAATGCAAATGGCATTAAATGGGAGCATCAAAATCTCTGTTATATTTCTGTCTCGTTACTATTTATCCTTTCTTTGTTTTTTATGCAACTTTTTATTGCGTACGTACAATTTTTGGTCATCTATCTGTTTACAACACTATTTTGAGCTTGACATATAATTCCAATCTTCCTGCAATTTCATGTGCTACCTATTTTTCTCCCTTTTCATTCTGCTATATGCCCCCCTTTCTTTTCTTTTTAATTCCTTTTATTATTCTTTTTTGTTGTTGTTGTATATATGCTATGTCCAGACATCGTTGTTTTTTTTTTCTCTTTTTCCTTTCTCTTCCCAACCAAGATAAATACATAGCAGAAGGAGAAAAAAGTCTTTCTCCGGAGGCTCACAAAAGAAGACAAGGCATACGGAGAACATATGCCTCCCAAAAACATAGACAACAGAACAAAACAGGAACGAAGAAAAGAAAAATAAAAAACTCCCACTGACTGACAGTAGGCAGGAGTAACCAACAAAAATAGAGCAAGAGAAACACCAACCGCACAACCGTCAATCCTGCCACAACCGAATAGGTATAGGCTAGTCCACCAGAGTAGTTACCGTCCCTTACCGAGCCAAAGAAAACAAAAAAGAACCAAAACCCAGACCGCGCAGCAAAGCCCCGCTAAAATCACCACAAGCTTCACCAACTGACAGAAGCCAGGAGTACCAATAGAAACAGAGCAAAAGAAGCATCACCCACACAACCATCAATCCCGCCATAACCGAATAGGTATAGGCCAGTCCACCAGAGGAGCTACCATCCCAAACTGAGCCAAAGAAAACCGCCCACCTGACAACACCATTGAGCTCCGGCAAGGCCATCGCCAAATGGTGATGTCAGAAGCTAGTCGAGAAGAGCACCAAAGAGGAAACAAGGGCCCACTAAATCAAACGGAGCAGACCACGGAGAAGGTCAAAAGCAGAAAAGGAAAACCAAAACCCAAGCAACTCTAGCTCTAACCAAGCACAACAAAGGGAAAGGATCGCCGAACGGACAAGAAAACCAGAACTAGAAACCCAATCAATCAAACACTGCCAAAACCAACCAAGCGACTCCAAAACCAAGCAACCGGAGAAGGGCACGGGAGAAGCCTACAGAGCAGGACGACCACAACCCAAGCAATTTCAGAACCAACCAAACATAGCCAACCAAAGCGAACTCCGGACTAGGGAAGAAGCCAAAGACACCTGGACCTGAGAAACTAGCAACACATAAGAAGAAAAGCGGGAGGGGGGGGGGGGGGGAGGGTGGGGAGAGGGGAGATCGGGAGCGATGGGTGAAGGCCAACTCCCCACCAAATGGATTCAACCAACTCCCAGTCTAGCGGAAGTCAAAACACACGAAATAGATAGAAGTGTCACTGGCCGCTCAGAACGGGAGCCCATGGGTCCCCTGAAAGGTCTACCATGAAAAGCCAGGAAGACGTCATTCCTAACACGTCGAATAATGGACGGAGGATCCATGGGAGAGCTCTCAAAGGTTGCCTTATTCCGCGCGCACCAGAGGTGCCAGCAGATCAGACAGGGAATCAAGCGGAACACGATCGAACGAAGTGATTTTCTAGAGAACCCAGCCCACCGGGTTCTCTGAAGATCATTAAGAGATCTGGCAATACCTCGAACACCAACAAGGTTCCCGAAGTAATTCCAGCACGCTCTGGCTGAGAAACCATCAAAAAACAAATGGTTCAGGGATTCCGTTTTCCCATCGCCACAACATCTGCAGCGGGAAACGGAGGGGATGCCGATATTTTGGAGATTCTCGTCTAGTGGCAACCCATCATGCAAGATACGCCACATCAACAGAGAGACCTTGGGGGGAATACGAGAATCCCAAATGAATGAAAACAAAGGACGAATAGGGCTTGGAATTCTAACCGAAGTCCAAGCTTTCAAAATGGAAAACGAATCGCCATCCCAGCCTGTTAAGCCGCCATGAGAGTCAGAGAACGGCTTCACCGACTGCATGTGCTTCCAAGTCTCACTTGCATATGTCCAGACATCGTTGATTCATACTTGGACTGCTTAATCTAGTTATGACTGATGAGAAGTTTATTCACCTCATAACTGTTATAGTTATATCCATACACATATATATGGCTGAGATATTACTGCATAGAATACTTGAACCGGACAGTCAAGATCTGAAAATAATAATAATAGTAATAATAATAGTAGTAATAATAATAATAATTAATAAATGAATACAACAATTTTTTATAATTTAATTAGAGATTTAATTTATGTAAAATAAAAACACAAACTTTCATACATACACCCACCATTTATGATAATTCTCACCGAACTCTCAAACACATCTTATATCCATTTAGGGCACAAACAACAATGGTCTGTTCTGTTGCTAAACAAGACACGGAGCAAGCAGGTATGACTTGTTCACTTTCTCAGGCTAGTCTGAGATAATTTCATGACTAGTTGAGTGAACAGAGGCTCGTGGGTATAAAGGCAAAGACTTCGCCGCTATAAATTGATAAAGGCGAAGGCTTTGGCGTTATAAATTGATAAAGGCGAAGTCTTCGCCTTTATAAAATGTGGACATTATACTCAACTTATAGCGGTGAAGTCTTCGCCGTTATAAATTTATATCGCCGTTATAAACCAGATGAATTTTTATTTTTACTGGTCTGTGCTTAGTTTGTATCTTACCTAGTTGCGGAGCTCGTCTGGTCAATTAAAAAGTATGAGAAATAATGAACGAAACAAGCCACATGTTAGTAATGGTCTCATGCATTGTCTTAAAATATCTGACAACCGAGTAGATAATTATAAACTTAGAGAATGCATCAATCCTTCACCAGATACTCCAAAATGATTATGGAGTAATAACAGTTAGGACTAAAAAATTAGAATTGAGATCTGAAGGTCCAAATCCAAACCAAGATTTCTCCATAATTGATGGAACTCGAATTGGGTCCGAATGATGAAAAGTACGATAAAGACAATATCAAACTCGAGTAGAAAGATCTTGTATAAAAAAATCGAATTGTGTAGGTCGGGTACAAGTTTTTGAAATGCATAATTTGAATTTAACAAATATCAAGGTGATTAGATCCAATACCAGTCCGGTCAGGTTTCATAGTTGAATGACGTACATAATTATCACCTCTACAATTGTTGGTTACTAGATTCAAACATGTTGAAGAGTAAAATAAACTTCTAGAAAGATGGAGAACATTATCTTGAATTCTCTAGAAAAATGGAAAAGCTGCGACGTCCCAGATTTTCGACCTTCGAAAATCAACATCAATACATTCACTGTATTACATGCCGAGCAATCGAATGCCGGAAATACCAGATCGTTGGGGAAAAAGAAGAAAGTGGTAGAAGAAGAAAATAGAAATAACAACACAGAATCTCACAATCGCAGCGGAAAAATACACAATAGATAATAACATGTCTCTATAAAAAAGCACTATAACTGTTATTTATACATTACATCATCAGAGTACAACAGTCAATAACTCAGTACTGGACAGTTATAATAACTTGTCCTCATAAATCCTGAATATACAGCCTACAATACACAAAGGAATAAAATTAAATACGTGTAATATGTCTTCGCCGTCTAGTTCATCTCCTGAGCTCCATAGCATCCTATCATATATCTGTAATACTCGATTTGACCCGAGCATTGTAATAAAATAATACCCGAGTAAGTCTGAAAACCAGCGTGAGAAAACACACTCAATTGAATTATTAAAGTTATCAAAATCCTTTGAAAACAAAGGTATCTCGTAAGACCACGCCACACATAAACATGACGGGTTTTTTACCTTACAATAATCAAAACATTTCATATCAAATCTCCTGATATTATAATAGTGTCTAAGTACAAATACTTATTCAAATAGCTGAAATTGTCACATTAATTAAATTCCAGCATACTAGGCTCTACAACTAAAATTGTAAAGGCATGTATTGGAGAATGGATTCCATACGAATGACTAGGTACTAGGGTATCACCTGTCACAGTACATGTCTAGAAACAATGTACCGAGGACCACACCGAGATCCCCTGCAACACAAAACCGGACTATCCCTTACCTAGATAGAGCGAATATGCTATCACCCTAGGTGTTCCCACCCTTTCGGAGCTCCTTCCATGTATCGTAGTAATAATATCCGAGGGTATCTAGAAAGGTGATAAACATACCCTAATTGGATGCGACTCACTTAGCCTTACTGCACTTTCCCTGCTTTTCAGTCATTCACAGTTGATGAGGCTAGAGGCTACGATTACCTTTTTAAGGAATTTTCATTTAGAACGCTCATTGTCCTCCAATGACAATGTACTGATAGCATTCATCCATACAGGTCCATTTTGGGTTCGAGCGGAACCGAAGGCATTATTCGTACTACATCCGTTTTGGAATCATCCTCAGTATTAGTAGCGATCAACCCTTGCCTTTCACCGTTCCATCTTCGACTCTATGCTCTTGTTTTCCCTTCAAAAACATACTCGTTGGATCGAAGTGGTTTTGACGTTCGATATTTTCAGTAAACTCAACCCCAATTCTTTAGGAAATAAACAGACGAAAATAAAATCGAAGATCACCTCCTAATCGTTAGTGGACGGATTTCCATAAAAATTATTGTAGAAGGACGAAATGAGTTTATACGTACAATATAGCAACTCGAACGGTAACCGTACCATATAATTTCCATGTTTCTTCTAGATACTCCCAAAGTTATATTTTGGGTCCAGATTTGATAGTCGATTATTTAACCGTCAAATAAACAATCATTCAACCAGCTATATCCTTTTATCATTGAAAAACTCTAAATCTCTTTTTAATTTATTTTAATAAATTAAATCTCTTATCAAAATTCATATACTTATCTTATCAAATTTAGTATACACAAATTATCGTTTTCAAAAATATTTGAAAATCCTTTTAAATTAATATGGAAAGTACCATTATGGTATCAATCATAGATTCATAGCTCAATGGTTACGTCTCTATCCCAGTGAAATCCAACACTTAACTCCAGGCACTTACTGCCGCCAATTACGCCATGAAAGCATATCATTACTTTCCTAAAACTTCGTTTAATAATTTCCTAAAATAATACTTATAAAATCTCTATATAAATTTTCAAGTTTACTTTGGGAAAATACTCTTTTATAAAAGTTATTAAAAATAATATTAGTATTGAATAATTTATCATTTTGAAATAGTAATATTGATTACTTCTTAAATAATAATTAAATTAATATAAACTAACTTAATTAATAATTAGATATACTTAAAACAATTTTAAACAACTAAATAATTAATTTTCTGAAACATTTCTTAAAACACTTTTTAAATTACCTAGTTAATAATTAAACCCTTCCTTTTGGACAAACTTAACTTGTCAAAAAAAATATTTTCTAATTCCAATATAACCAGTCTAACATTTATAAATATCTCTCGATTTATTTCCAATTTGATTTACGTCCCAATTTCGTAAATCCCCTTTTCATATTTCTAAAAACTAAATCTGCCATTTATTTTTAAACCAATTTACCCATCCCCTTATAAATTCCCACCGTGAATTTATAACTTCAATTTATCCACTGATAATCACTTTAATTTATTTATGAACCTTGTTTATAATTTCGATAGTCTAATTTTCCCACTTATAATGGTTTCACAATACTTAATCGTTTTAAATCGATTTCTAAATTGAATTCAAATTTTAAATTAATTTCTAAATAACCCAACTATATTCCAAAACCCAACTAAAATCAGATTCCACTTTCTTTCATAATTTAAAACTAATCTAATATAACAATTTCATATTTTATTTCAAATTTCCCTTTTTATATTCCCACTATTTAAATCTTGATTTTAAAATCTTTTTACACTTAAACAAATATCGCTTAAGTTTTATTATTTAAAATCCTGTATTTAAATTATTTAAAAATCTCTATTTTTCCATATTCCAAAAATTACCAAGTATAAATTTTGAAGTTAAAATATTTATTTTATCCAAATGCATTCCTTTTAATAAAATTTAAAATTCACTATATAAATATTTTCTCCCAAAAATCTCAAAATTCACTATCTATATTTATGATATTTTAAAATACCAAAATCCTGACCATTCCCAACATAACATCCAATAAATTCAAATCGTACAATAACCTATCATAAATCATTCAAACATATCATATATAACTATATATGAAATTATTTTCGACATTTTTGAGGAATCAAGTTGGATCTCTCCAACCTGTTTTCCCAACATCCACGGATGTTAATACAACATAAAATTACCAATCCCACTTCGATGTGGGATATCGCAGTATATAGGGTCATCAGCTATTATGCGCGGCACATAGGGTCTCATTCGCTATATATATGCAGAAACAATCAATTCAACTATATATACTACTATATATATAATACGTCTTGACTGGTAACAATTATCAAATTCAATCAATCAACCAATAATTGATTTTAACTACTTAAAATTAACTGATAATCCAAAATTGAGTGAGATTAACTCACGTTGATTTTTATTGTCGCTCATGCGTTCCGGTTCCGATTAAATTTCCACGCGTTTGAATTTTATCTGAAAACCATGTAAGATCCGAATCCAACCAAACTGATTCCTATGCGTAGATGACGATGATTCGATCCCAACGTAACTTGAATCGTCCAAATCAAACCTCGTGTGTATAAGTTATACATTTAAGTCCATCGATAATATAATTTAATTTTTATAAACAATTTAATTTTTTAAACAAACCCATGCCCAATTTCTAAAGTCCAGCCCAATAATTTTCTTTCTTCCCCAATCCCCTGTCTTTCTTTCTTATAACCTGAACCCATTTGCACGCGCATTATCGTGCACGTGCACGACAACCAGGGTTACCCACGGCCATTGCAAGTTCACCCACGTGACTCCCATCTCCTCTTCGACACGCCGGTACCCACGACGTTCGACCCGACCATTCCGTTCAAAATGCGACTCCACCCCCTAACGAGCTACAGTAAAATGTCACACCCCCTATTCGCGATCGCACGCCACTAGAGTCTTGCCATACGTGCTCCTCTCTTCCTTGAGTGCGAATCCATCCTTCAAGCCATCCATCGTTGCCTAAAACCCTCCCCAAACTTAACTTTAGTTCGCCTATGCCTTACTATAAAAAGTCGAACCTCGGGAATCTCCACCGAGCTCTATCAAACTCATATGAAAATGAAGCCCATGGAAAACATGAATTTAGAATTTCATTTGGAAATTTTTAGTTAGTTATTTTAGGAGATTAAATTCTTTGAAGTTTGAAGTCCATTTTTTTCTTTCATTCCTTTTACTGTGTGTTCGACCTGAGATATAAAAAGAAAAGGAGGGAGGAAACTTGTTTTAATGGGTCATCTACAGTGACTGAAGTGAAGGGGAAAAGGTTGATGTGAATGTATATGTCAATCGGTGTGTGTATATATAACTTAAATTTCAAAACGTCTCATTCTTAGTAATCTAAAATCTCGAACCCTATGGAGACGTGCCATTGAGCGTTCATAATGTTATACCCTATTCCAGATACAATGGAAAAGGTTTCGAATCCTAATTCGATCATATGGGAAGATAACTTTTTGGACCTAATTATTACATTGAATTTTCGATATAAATTTCAGCAAGTTTATATCTCGTACGACCACACGATAACCCCTAACATTACGAAACTTGAAATTCGATAACAATACACTATTACAGATCCAATGAACTGGTTTCGCCGAATTTCGAGACTGTGCCTCGGAAGGCTATTTTTAAATGCCAATTTAAACGATATATTTTTAAAATAGAAAAAATCACTTTCGAATTCAATTTAAAAAGTTTTATTATCTTCAGTAATATTAATATAAATTTCATAAGTCTTTAAATTATTTTTAACATGCTTAAAACTTTGGATTCAATATTTTACCCAATTTTCAATTATTAATTCAATAATTATATTATCCAATAAATAGTTATATTTGAAATTCGAATTCAAAATTAACTTTTAAATATTTAAAATTAATTAAATATTTCAATTTCAAATAACCAAAATTCTAGGTCGTTACATTCCTCCCCCTTATAAGAATATCGTCCTTGGAATTGCCAAGGTAAGAAGAATGGCCCAAAACCTATTAACTATTTTCCGAAAACCATATTTCAAACAACTTCCCAAAAAACATTTCTTATTGAAAACACTCTATCACTTTTACTAAATTCCAAACTCCTCCTTAAATTCCAAATAATATTATTTATTTAACTATTTCAAGTTATAATCAAAAATCACATTTTAGTTATTAAAAGTTTTCTTCAAAATTTTATAACTCCTTAAATTTTCGTAAAATTTCGTCAGCGTTTGCTTTGCGCGGCTAGATCCAAAAAACTACAAAATGCCACTACGGGACCAAATCATCAAAAGAAAACAAAAGTCAAGTGGCTCAATCATAAAATCATCAATTTCAAACACAATTTAAACATGTGCCTTTTTGTTGGGCAATCAATTTTTACTTCTGAAATCGAAGACATCAGTTTAGCATTTTCTTTTAAAAAGCTGCACCTTATTTACCAATAATATCGGATCACGTAATTCCAAAAACATTTTATTCAAGATGTTTAGATTTTCAAAATTTATTTCACCAACACCCATACGATGTACCTGTGCAGTTAAAGCGCTCGGCAGATTCAATGCGGCGGAGGTGCAAAAAGTCATAGCGGGAATACAGCAAAGATATAACGAGATATCACGGATGACTCTAAAATAGCATATAAAACTCATACTTAATGTTTTTATAAATATATAAACGGTAATTAAATGAAAATTTAACATTCAATTGAATTATTATTAATACGTTAATAATTTTTAATAAAAATATGTGCGAATATACTATAGATAAACATAAAACCATTATATAACATAATTGAATTTAGTAGAATATTAGAGTATTTTAATTTTCTAAATATATACTAGAAATTCAATTAAATAAATTAATTTCATAAATTTTATAATGCATAAATATCATTTTTCAATTCATTGTTTTAAAGAAATATAACGGAATAGAGCGGGTATAGAGGAATATGGCGAAAATAGCGGGGCATAAAGTGGAAAGGCTATATTTGGGACCATATAAAAAAATCATAGTGGTAGAAATCCGCTATGAGATATAGCAGGATTATACCGGGTAATAGCAGGGCATTAACTGCACAACGATGTACATATCATCCGCACGCAATACCAACTCTGATCGCTCACTCGATCACACAATTTCATTTCCGAACTAGTATCGTTCACATGATTCTCTAGTGTGGATTTAGATCTGGTTTCTTGATTAGAAACCGTCATTGTCCTTGCATAGCAGAAACCGTCATTGTCCTTGCATAGCCGTATACTATGATAGAGAAGTCCAGAATCAATCAAAAATCCATATATAGGGTTCGCCGTCAAAATTCGAGTGAAAAATTCCAACTCGGATCGATATAATCATCTCGAAATTCTATGCTCGAATCTGAATCAAATCGTTATGCGAATAAAAAATATACTTACAACTGGCGTATTTATCTCAATTGATTATTAGCTATATCAATTTCTTTTATTCTCATTTATACTTCACATTCCACTTCATTTCATTTGAATTCACTTTTATTTCATTCACCTCCAATTTTCCACTTCAAATTATTTACCTTCATTTGATCCGCGTTCAAATATTTACTTGGTATATTTTCTAATACGAGGTTTACTTAAAAATTTCATTAATTTTTTAAGTCTATTATAAACATTTTATATAAAGCTCTTATGTTTATTTCCACTTCATCACTTTGGTTTATACCCATTTCTATTCAAATTAAATTTTCAATTCCATTTGAACCCAATTTACCTTCCAAATTTTAAATATTGAATTTTATCAACCATCATTCAAACCATATTTATTTCACTAATTATTGTAATTAATCCACTAATTCATTCTAAATCTCGATAAATTTTATTTCCAAACTTTATTTTATTTAGTCCAACTAAGGCTAAGTTTTCAAAATCACCTTATATTTAAACTTAAGTTAAGTTTAATTAAATTCCAATAATCAAATTTCAAATTTTCTTAAGTTATAAAACTTACTAATATTCCATAAAACATTTCCAAATAAAACCCCAGAGTTTAACTCCTTAGTCCCAAATTATTTCAAATCATTTTTGAAATCATATATATCCAAAATCCCTTGGTATATCAAATTATTTCTTTCAATTTCGAAACCAAAACTAGTTTTGCAAACAAACTCAAATTCAAATCATTGATGTAGCAGTTCCTCCCTTGGAAACTCGAAAATGAACATTGATGATGTCGCGATCATCATTAGAATCATTTTCCAGCGACCGAAGTGAGTTTAGTGCTTTTACTCCTTTAAAAACCATTTTTAAATATTTTTATTCCAAATCTCAATAGATTCCAATTCCAATTCAAAAATATTTCCAAATAATACCACTATTATTTTCACAACTTTGAGAAACATTTCAGAACCAACAGGAACTAAATTCCCAAATTTCAAAATTTCCATCTTTTAAATCCTTTATAAATCGTTTTTACAAACCATATCATCTTTAAAAATTCCTTTGGAATCCCATTTCATTTCAAATTATAAATTTACAAAATCATATTTACAAAATCCCATTTTGTTATATGCGTTACTTTCTTAAATGTTGACTGAAATATCAACTTTTTATTTCAATCACCACCACAACTAATGTAGTTTAATATTATCATTTCCTAACAACCAAGCACACCACATATACTAATTCCAAAAAATTCCTTTTATATATAAAAATAATTTAGGTAAAATTATTCCATTTACCCCATCTTAAAACAATACTATGTCGGGTCGCTCTATTCAAGTGTTTAGAGATCCCTATCAATAACGTTAATTACTCGTATTAACCAGAATCCATAAGCCACTCAATAGATCAATCAGCACAATGTAAAACAATTTTATATTCACTAACAAATACGTGCTCATATCTATTAATACATTCAAACTTATTCTAGGGTGCTATTGACCCTGTCTCTAATGAGTAATTCCCACCAGAGCCAAGGTTCTCACTTAACCTTCAACTCTGATACCAAGTATGACAGCCCAGATTTTCGACCTTCAAAAATTAACATCAATACATTCACTGTATTACATGCCAAGCAATTGAATGCCGAAAATAGCAGATCACTGGTGAAAAAGAAGAAAGAGGTAGAAGAAGAAAATAGAAATAACAACACAAAATCTCACAATCGCAGCAGAAAAATATACAATAGATAATAACATGTCTCTATACAAAAAGAACTGTAACTGTTATTTATACATTACATCATCAGAGTACAACACAATCAATAACTCAATACTGAACAGTTATAATAACTTGTCCTCACAAATGCTGAATATGCAGCCTACAATACACAAAGGAATAAAATTAAATACATGTAATACGTCTTCGCCATCCAGCTCGTCTCTTGAGCTCCATAGCATCCTATCGTGCATCTGTCATACCCAGTCTGACCCGCGCATTATGATAAAATAACAACTGAGTCAGTTTGAAAACCATCGTGAGAAAACACACTCAATTGAACTATTAAAGTTATCAAAATCTTTTGAAAAGCAAAGGTATCTCGTAAGAGAACGCCATACATAAACACAACGAATTTTTACTTTACGATAACCAAAACGTTTTATATCACATCTCATGATATTATAATAGTGTCTAAGTATAAATACTTATTCAAATAGCTGAAATTGTTACATTAATTAAATTCCAGCATACTAGGCTCTACTACCAAAATCGTAAAGGCACGTATCGGAGAATGGATTCCATACGAATGACTAGGTACTAGGGTATCACCAGTCGCAGTACATGTCTAGAAACAATGTACCGAGGACAACACTGAGATCCCCTGCAACACAAAACCGGACCATCCCTAACCTTGATAGACCAAATATGATAGCACCTCAGGTGTTCCGATCCTTTCCGAGCTCCTTCCATGTATCGTAGTAATAATATCCAAGGGTATGTAAAAAGGTGATAAACATACCCTAATTGGGTGCGACCTACTTAACCTTACTGCATCTCCTCTACTTTTCAGTCATTCCCGATTGATGAGGTTAGAGGCTATGATTACCTTTTTAAGGATTAGAATGCTCATTGTCCACCAATGACAATATACTGATAGCATCATCCATACAAGTCCATTCCGAGTCCGAACGGAACCGAAGGCACTATTCCTGCTACATCCGTTTTGGAATCATCCTCAGAATTAGTAGCGATTAGCACTTGCCCTTCACTACTCCATATTTGATTCCATGCTCTTGTTTTCCCTTCAAAACATACACGTTGGATCGAAGTGTTTTCAGGTAACTTATCTGATCCAGGTCTCTTCGAAACAACTTCCGATATTTCCGGTAAACTTAATCCCGGTTCTTTACGAAATAAACAGACGAAAATAAGATCAGAGATCACCTCCTAACCGTTAGTGTATGGATTCCTTAAAAATCGTCCTAAGAGAATGAAACGAGTTTATACGTACAGTATAGCACCTCAAACGGTAACTGTACCATATAATTCCCGTGTCTCTTCTAGATATTCCCAAAATTTTGCTTTGGGTCCAGATTTGATAGTCGGTTATTTAACTATCAAATAAACAATCATTCGACCAAGTATTTCTTTTATTACTGAAATACACTAAATCTCTTTTTAATCTAATTTTAATAAATTAAATCTCTTATCAAAATTCATATACTTATCTTATCGAATTTAGTATATTCACAAATTACCTTTTCAAAAGTATTTGAAAACCCTTTTAAATTAATATGGAAAGTACCACTACGACATCGACCATGGATTCAACTGAACGGTTTCGTCTTTGTCCCAGAGAAATCCAAAACTTAACTGTAGGCACTCGCTACCTCTGATTACGCCATGAAAGCATACCATTACTTTTTGAAAACTTCATTTAATAATTTCCTAAAATAATACTTATAAAATCTCGATATAAATTTTCTAGTTTATTTTAGGCAAATACTCTTTTATAAAAGTTATTAAAAATAATATTAATATTGAATAATTTATCCTTTTGAAATAATAATATTGATTACTTCTTAAATAATAATTAATTTAATATAAACTAACTTAATTAATAATTAGATATACTTAAAAACAATTTTGAACAACTAAATAATTAATTTTCTTAAACATTCTTAAAACACTTTTTAAATTACCTAGTTAATAATTAAACCCTCCCTTTTGAACAAACTTAACATCTTAGAGAAATATATTTTCCAATTCCAATATGACCAGTCTAACATTTATCAATCTCTGTCGATTTATTCCCAATTTGAATTACGTTCCAATTTCGTAACTCCCCTTTTCACATTTCTAAAAAAGAAATCTACATTTTATTTTTAAACCGATTTACTCAGCCCCTTGTAAATTCTCACCATGAATTTATAACTTCAATTTATCGACTAATAATCACTTTACTTTATAAATAAACATTGTTATAAATTTCATAGTCTCATTCCCCCGTTTATAACGGTTTCCCAATACTTAATCGATTTTAAATCGATTTCTAAATTGAATTTCATTTTTAGATAAATTTCTAAATAACCAAACTATATTCCAAAACCCAACTAAAGTCAAATTCCACTTTTTTTCATAATTTAAAACTTATTTAAAATCTAGTATAACAATTTCATATTTTATTTCAAATTTCCCGTTTTATTTTCCCTCTATTTAAATCTTGATTTTAAAATCTTTTTACACTTAAACAAATATTGCTTAAGTTTTATTATTTAAAATCCTGTATTTAAATTATTCCAGAATCCCTATCTTTTCATATTCCAAAAATTAACAAGTACAAATTTTGAAATTAAACTATTTATTTTATTCCAAATACATTCCTTTTAATTAAATCCAAAATTCGCTATATAAATATTTTTTCCCAAAAACAATTTCTTTTCAAAATTCAATATCTATATTTATGATATTTTAAAATACCGAAATCTTGACTATTCCCAACATAACATCCAATAAATTCAAATCATACAATAATCTATCACATATCATTCAAACAAATCATATATAACTATATATGAAATTATTTTCACTATTTTTGAGGAATCCAATTGGATCCCTTCAACCTGTTTTCCCTGCATCCATGGATGTTAGTACAACATAAAAATACCAATCCCATTTCGAAGCAGAATATCGTGGTATATAGGGTCATCTGCTATTATGCAGGGCGCATATAGTCTCATCCGCTATATATATGCGGGAACGATTAATCCAACTATATATACTACAATATATATAATACATCTTGACTGATAACAATAATCAAACTCAACCAATAATTAATTTTAACTATTTAAAATTAACTAGTAATCCAAAATTGAGTGAGATTACTCACATTGATTTTTATTGTCTCTCCTGCGTTCCAGTTTTGAATAAATTTTCTATGCGTTTGAATTTTATCTTAAATCCTGCAAGCTCCGGATCCAACCAAACTGATTCCTTTGCGTAGATGATGACGATACGGTCCCAAGGCAACTTGAATCGTCCGTATCTGACTTCATGTGCATGATTTATACATTTAAGTCCATCGATAATATAATTAAATTTTTATAAACAATTTAATTTAATTAAACAGACCCATACCTAATTTCTAAAGCCCAGCCCAACAGTTTACTTTCTTCCCCAATCCCCTTCCTTTCTTTCCGATCCCCTGAACCCATTTGCACGCCCATTATTGTTTACGTGCACGACAACCAGGTTACCCACAACCATTGCAAGTTCACCCACGCGACCCCCATCTCCTCCTCGACAAACCAGTACCTACGACATTCGACCCGACCACTCTGTTCAAAATGCGACTCCATACCCTAATGAGCTACGATAAAAATGTCTGACCCCATATTCGAGATCGCATGCCACCAGAGTCTTGTTGTACGTGCTCCACTCTTCCCCGAGTGCGAATCCATCTTCCAAGCCATCCATCGATGCCTAAAACCCTCCCCAAACTTAATCCTAATTCGCTATCGCCTTACTATAAAAGTCGAACCTCGAGAATCTCCACCAAGCTCCACTAAACCCATATCAAAATGAAGCCGATGGAAAAACACAAATTTAGGATTTCATTTGGAAATTTTTAGTATTATTTTAGGAGATAATTTTTTTTTAAGCTCAAAGTCCATTTTTTTTCTTTCATTCCTTTTACTATATGTTCGGCCTGATATATAAAAAGAGAAGAAGGCAGGAAATGTGTTTCAATGGGTCATCTATAGTGACAGAAGTGAAAGGGAAAGAGTTGATGTAAGTATATAGGTCAATCAATATATATATATATATATATATATATATATATATATATATATATATAATTTAAATTTCAAAACGTCTCATTTTTCATAATCTAAAATCTCGAACCCCTATCGAGGCATGCCGCTGGACGTTTATAATGTTATATCCCTATTCCGAATGCAATGGAAATGTTTTCTAGTCCTATTCGGTCTTATGGAGAAGATAGCGTTTTGGACTCAATTATTACATTGAATTTTTGATATAAATTTCAGCACGTTTACTACCTGTACGACAACATGATAATTCCAAACTTTACAAAATTTGAAATTCGATAATAACATACTACTACAGATCCAATGGAACTGGTTTTGTCGAATTTCGAGACTGTGTCCCTGAAGGCTATTTTTAAATGTCAATTTAAACGATATATTTTTAAAACTGAACAAATCACTTTCGAATTCAATTTAAAAAGTTTTATTATCTTCAGTATTATTAACACAAATTTTATAAGTCTTTAAATTATTTTTAACAAGCTTAAAACTCAGGATTTAATATTTTACCCAATTTTCAATTATTAATTCAATAATTAAATTATCCATTAAATGGTTATATTTTAAATTCAAATTCAAAATTAACTTTTAAACATAAAGTCAATTAAATATTCCAATTTCAAATAACCAAAATTCTAGGTAGTTACAAAATCTATTTTATGTCGCCGTTAATTATAAAATCCTGATTTTTCTAAAGTATTCATCTAGAGTATTCTATCTGGAATGTTCCATCTAACATCTTCTATCTAGAATTGTCTATTGTAAAATAAAGCCTATAAATATAGGCTCATACAGATACTATTACCGGTATTGGAAAGTAATAAAATTTCACCATTTCCAAAAATTCAAATAATTATTTCTTAATTGAATCTCTTACTCTACTATTTCAACTATTCAACCATTTCATAAATATTTCCTTTCTATTCCTACTATCTATCAGTGTATTGGAGCATCGTTCGATCACATGGTGTGCGTTGATCCAATTTTAAATTAAAAATTCCTCTTTTGTCATACTCCATCTTCCAAAAATTCTCAGTTGATGGAAAATATCATGCAATCCCTATCTATTCTGGTCTCTATTTTCATGGGCAAAACTTATGACTTTTGGAGCATAAAATGAAGACATCTTTTAGCTCTCAAAATCTATTTGATATAATAGAAGAAGGATTTACTAGTACAACCATCCAACTATAGGAACCGACAGTTCAATTACATAATTTTAAGAAAAAATATTTGATGTAGTTTTTCATTAGTTTTAGTTAAACACCAGATAATAATATGTTAGAGAAAATTTAAAATCGAAGAGGTTAAAAAAGATTTTTGTGGAGAGAAAAAGTAAATAGCACCGAAGAAATTTAATCGAAGACATTTAAGAAGACATTTATGGTGAAAACAAATTAAATAACACTGAAAATATTTAAGAAGACATGTAACATTGAAGAGATTTAAGAAGACATGTGTATTTTTTGTCCGATTTCACACAAATTGGTTTTACAAGCCTACAGGAGACAAACATCAATAATAGTCTATTTGATTACTCCTGCAAATGCTTCACCGCATAATCAAACTCAAAAAAAAGACTTAAAAGAAAATAAATAAAAGATTCAAAAGCTTTATTTATTATACAATGGGCGGTGGCGACACTAATCTTTCCAAGAATAATGGGAGCTACAAGCACAAAACAAGCATGGAGCACATTACAAAAGGAGTTTCAAGAAAGTGTAAAAGTACGTGCTATTAAACTTCAAACTTTAAGGCGTGAATTCAAATAAGTAAAATGAAGGAGTCCAAGACCATAAAGGATCACTACTCAAAAGTAAAAGAAATAGTTAGTCAAATGAGAGAAAACTGGGAGAACATTCTCAATAAGAGAATTGTTGAGAAATTTTTAATTTCTGTTCCCCATAAGTATGTTCCAATCGTCACAACGATTTTGCAAACTAAAGACATTTCTACTTTATCGGTAATTGAATTAATGGGCTTTCTTAAAGCATTCAATCAAAGATTGAGTAGACATGATGAAGACTCGATAGAAAATGTCTTTCAATCAAAGCTTAAATTCCTAAATCAATAAGGGACATAGAAAAAATTAAGAATGACAGGGAAAAGTCAAGAAACAAAGAAACTTATAGAGACTTCTCTATGGACAAACAAGATAAATATCCTCCATATGAAATTTGTAAAATAACAAATTACTTGAAGAAATATTGCTGGTATCATGGGAAGCCACATTGTAGACATTGCATAAAATTTGGACAAATAGGGAAGAACTACTTCTACACCAAATTTCATTGAAGAGACTAATCATGAGCAGTGTCAAAATGATTGTGATCACCATCTTTTTTACTCTACCTAGGACTCCAATGATGTACTTGGTGGAAACATAGTACTTGGATAGTGGTAGCAGCAATCACATGGCCAAAGATGGAAGAATTTTCAAAATATTGACGACTCTGTCAAAGTGAAAGTATGACTGGGTAATGGCACCGTTGTAGAATCAAAAGGCAAAGTTATTATCATAGTAGAAAAAAGGAAGATATATGATTTATAAATAAACATTTTAGTAGTTTCAAATCATAAAGAAAATCCGTTGCATTGACCAAAAGATGGAAAAAGGTTATATTCTTTACCTTGAAGGAGATACGTGCAAAATATATGATAAAAATAACAAAAGACTAGAGACAGCCCAAGTTACACTGGAGAAGATAAATAGAAG
Organism: Allium cepa; assembly: GCA_030765085.1. Taxonomy (NCBI): domain Eukaryota; kingdom Viridiplantae; phylum Streptophyta; class Magnoliopsida; order Asparagales; family Amaryllidaceae; genus Allium; species Allium cepa. The sequence goes on along the minus strand of CM060939.1, from coordinate 25,456,069 downwards.
CTTTCCAATAGGCTATAATAAACAGCTAACATCGCCATGAAAGTTCAAGTTAATGACTCTTTGCTATGGCAACAAAGATTTGGCCACTTCAACTTTCAAACATTGAAATTGTTATATCAAAAGAACACGATGAGAGATCTCCCAACGTTAATAGAAAATAATGAAGTGTGTGAAGGACGTCTTCTGGGAAAGCAAGACCGGTCATCGTTTTCAACAAGAAACACATGGAGAGTAAAAGACTTATTGGAATTGATCCACGGTGATGTTTGCGGACCAATGAGGACACCATCACTTCATAACATTAGGTATTTCATCCTATTCATTGATGATTTTTCTAGAATGACATGAGCCCATTTCATTAAAGAAAAATCAAAAGTTTTTTGAATATTCATGAAGTTTAAGGCCATAGTTGAAAATCAAAGTAGAAAACGTATAAAGAGGTGTAAAAGTGAACGAGGCAAAGTGTACAACTCCCATAAATTTGATAGATTTTGTGATGATGAAAGCATTGAGTGACAACTTATAGTTGCATGTACTCCACAACAGAGTGAAGTAAATTAAATAACATGCAAAAGAAAATAAAATGATTCGATTTGATCGAATATGTTAGTATGTTGGAAATAATTTCGAACATACCTAAAATGAATAAAGATTCAGTCTCAAAAGTCACTCCTTCCTATAATGCATTATGGTGTATGGTTAAGGAGTAATAATACTTTGTTAAAGAAAGCACGATTAATTGTGTGTGAAGTTGAGTTAACTTCTTTCTATAAGATCGGGTATCTAAAAGTAGTACACAAAATTAAAATTAATTTCATCTAAATAATAGTTTACAAAATCATACAAGATAACGGTTCATAGCAATTGTATGTGTCGAAAGACTACGCTTAACAATTGTATGTGAGGGATCTTATATGAATCAACTCAAAAGGAGTTTGACAGTTACTGGCATTGGATGAACAATTTATGTTTTGAACGTAAATATTGTAAACTAAAATCCAATCAGTTTTATTTACAAGGTAATTCATAAACTGTTTATGAATACCTATTATGTTGCACTAAGAAACAAATGTTGTTTCATGAATTACCGACTTTGCAGCAAACAAATTTCTGTAAGAAATTATTAGTATTAAATGTATTTGGATACGATCCAAAGATAAAACTGATTATATAGGATGAAATGAAATTAACATAACCTAAACGAACACATTGCATTAAAATTCTGACAACCACTCTCACAAATTGAACAAAAACTATGAGTCTCTTATCAATGTCGAGAATAGATAATCCTCAGTTGTCAACTAAGTAATTAAGAGTATTGACTCTACAATATGGTACGATCTGCAAATTCGAAAAGGATTTCAAGTATAGTATCAAAATATGATTTTGATAGTTGTACCTCAAGGGATGTGATCCATTGGCCGCAATTGCATCTTTAAAGATGTAATGACCTGGATTTTTTGACGGTTAATTTTAAATATTTAAATCATTTAAATATTAAATAAAAATTGAGTTAATAAGTTTTAAAACTGGGATTTTCAAGCAATTTTGTAAATTTCGGAAATCGCCGATTTAATCGCCGTATTAAAATAGCGATCCAAGGCACGGTCTTAAAATTCAATGAAAATAGTTCTATTGGATCCGTAATATCGCATTATTGTTGAATTTCAAATTTCGTAGTATTTGAAGTTATCGTTTGGTCGTACGGAATATAAACGCGCTGAAATTTATATCGAAAATTCAATATGATAATTGTGTCCAAAAAAGCTATCTTCTTAATATGATTGAATTTGGACTTGAAACATTTTCCATTATGTTTGGAATAAGGGTATAACATTATAAACGCGTAGCGGCACGCCTTGATTGTGGTTCGAATGAAATATCAAGATATTTTGAATTTTTTAAATATATATTATTATCATTATTCACATCATCCATTCCATCCATCAGCCACCCTGGTATGTAGACCTACCTAGTATTGTACATTTAGCCATCTTCTTCTGTTTTATATTTCGTATACTTTTCCTTCATCTCTTTCATATCGAATCATTCGATTGGCAGAAAGAAAAAAATGGAACGAAATCTCATTCGAATAATAAATACGTATACAAAATCAATTCAATTGAAGGTTGCATATCTCCTTTTTCTTTAAACTGAAAACCTAATTCGTGAATTTAAAAAAAAGGGATGGGAGGGCTCGCGATGAAATTGTGAACGAGCAAGGCGGAAAGAGGTTGTCGATTTCGAAATCTAGAGGCGCGTGGGTTGGTGGCTGCGGCACGAACGGAAGCGCGAGGTGGTGTTCACGGCATCATTTCGGGGTGACGTGGATCTCGTGGAAGTGCGGCCAGAGTACAGGTAGATGGATGTCGTGACTTGTGTGTTTGCACATGCGTAGAAGGTGAATCGCGGTCGGAAAGGGTTGCAACCGGTGGCGGCGGGCGAGCTAATATCGGTGAGGGCTAGATGGTAGGTACGATGGAAGGTTCGCCTAGGGTTTTGTGGCACGTCATCTCGAGCGATTTTTGGCGGCACTCAAAGGAAAAGAAGTAGGAACACTGGGTGGTGGTTGCGATGAAAGGAGGAGATGCTGGCGATAGTTTTGAGCACATGTGCGTGATGGTGAGGGTTCGATCAGCGACAGTTTGAATTTAGGCGAGAAGAAGGGTTCATGTAACGACCCGTAAATTTTCGATAATTATAATAGCTAATTTAATAAGATTTCGTGATTTAATGTTAGAATTGTGATTCGTTTGGAATAATAATAACTGGAATGAATTGCAACAATAACTATCCAAGTAATGAAAAATAAAAGCTACTAAGTGAATGCCTTTGCAATTAAAAGCTGAATAGGATAATAAAATGTTGAATTCATTGGGTGTAATAGAGTAATTGATCGATAAGTAAAATCTATTTAAAATCAAACATTGAATATTGAACAGGTAAATTGTTTAAATTAAATATTTAAAACTTGTCGAATAATTGAATAACCGTATAATGAAAATAGTTGTTCTATAATTTTAACTCGTTTCAAAAGTTAAATTTTTAAGTTCGTTTTGAATATTTCAAAGGATAGTGATTTAAGAATAATCAAATTGTTTAAATTTAAAATTACGAATGTTTGAATAAATTAAAATTCGAATTTGATACGATTAATTTGATATTGAAATTTAATATATGAAAATGGAGTGAATAATTGAAATTTGATTTAATATGAATCAAATTGGTTTCCAAAGTGAATGTAAGTTATATTTGGATTTTAATAGAGTTAATAAGATTTTAAAATTGGAATTTATTGGATAAATTGAATAATGAGTTTAATATAATTAAAAATGATTTGTAAAATTTTATTTTATCATATTGGAGTTATAGTGATGTTATAGAACTTTTAAAACTGAATTCACAATTTATTTGTGAAAAGTGATTATTTTAATATTTAATTATCGATTGAAAATAGCCAATTTTTGAACGGTCTCAGAATTGGACGAAACTAGTTCCATTGGATCCGTAATAGTTAGTTATTATCGGATTTCAATTTTCGTAGCAATCAGAGTTGTCGTTTGACCGTGGCAGCTCGAAACGCATCGAAATTGTTTTAATATTAATTTGACGAGTTAAAATAGTCATTTTTCAAACGGTCTCGGATTTCGACGAAACTAGTTTCATCGGATCCGTAATGTGATATTATTGTAAGGTTTCAAATTTCGTGTCAATTGGATTTATCGTTTGTCCGGGGCAAGCCAAAACGCCTAGAAAATCGTTTAATCGGTTTAATTTAAATTTGATCGTTTAATTCCGTAACTCACACAGATGGCCGAGTTAGCTTCCGAAACCTATTCCATTGTGTCCGGAACGCGGGATAAATCCTAGAAACGTCAGTCACCGTGCGAAATTCGGTGTTTGGAAAAGCCGGATAAAGAGAATTCGCCGTTTCCTATAAATAGCCCCTTGTCTTCATAAATTAGAAAATTTAAACTAGGGTTTCATAAACAATGGCCAGCCGCCTCCTCTACAACCAACGGCCGAAATTGCCTCGTTTCTTCCTCAAATTCCTCTCTATCCGTAAACATTTACGAAAACTTATCAATACGGAAGTTGTAGAGCACATCGAGTACTCCGCATCCAACGGCTATGATCTGAATCGGGGCCACGGATCGTCTGCAATCCTCATTTGAATGGCCGAGTTTCGCACGCATTTCTAGGGTGGTGGAGTTGACCGAGCTCTCCATGGCTCTGGGCGAAGGTGGAGTTGGTGATTGGCTTCGAATTGGCGGTGGTGTGATGAAGTTTAGGCGCGCGTGGACGAGTGCGTGATTAGGGTTTCACGCATGGGCTTGGGTTCGTGCGCGCGTATGTTTTACTGGGGAAGAACGTGGGGGAGGGAGAAAGGAAGTGCGGCCTGGATTTGAGGGTGTGAGATCCAACGGCCAGTGATGATGCAGGTTAAAATAAATAAGGGAAAATGAAATTTATTTATATTTAAATTCGAGTAAACTTATAAATGTCGTAACTTTTTCATACGAGGTCGAAAACGCACGAAACTTTTTGCGTTGGAATCGTATGGACGAGCGCTACGCTATGCAACTGGATTGGAATCGTTTGAAGCTAGAGAAAATTTTGGATTAAATTGAACGTCGTTCGATTTGATTTAAAATCGTAAAATCAAGGTGAGTGTTTTATAACGCTCACACCGTACTAAATATCTTTATGCTAGTTAAATTGACATTATGAAGTGATATGAATTTTATTTGTCGTTGTTTGATATAAATTTAATTGTCATATAGCTTGTTATTTGAATTAACCGTTGAAAAATTAAATTGACGGTTAAATTGAAATTGAAATTGAATTGCGATTAAATGACCTAATATTGATAACTATGAAATTGCCATGAATTGTATTGTCTATTGGATGTTGTATTTCGATGGATGCTATTGGTTGATATTTGAATGTTTGGATGTTTATTTGCTTATATATACTGTTATGCACGCATATGACACCGTGGTGGGTTTAAGTGATATATATTCATTCCCGACATTAATTGAAATAAATAATTACTTGGCCATAGGATAGAAAATTATATCTGGACACCGAATTGGCTAAATTTAAAACTTTAAAATCGTCGATTTGAAATTTATTTAAATGTTTGATTTAAAAGTTATAAATAGAAATAAATTTATGGAAATCGAATTTATCGAAAATTGAGTTTGGAATGTTGAAATAAAATTTTTGGTTAAAAGAAATTGTTGAATAAATTTAAGTTGAGACTTTGAGAATAAAATTTGGGATATGATTGAATTTCGAAAATCTATTGGATTTAAAGAGTGAACATTATTTCGAACTTTGAGTATTACTACATAAAAGCGACATAAAGATGATATTTTTGGAATTGAGTTTGAAATTGAATCATATTTGAAATTTAGATTTACATTTGAGTATTGAAGGAAAATTAAGTAAAAGTGAGATATAAGCGATATTTGAAATCGAGCTTGGAATTGAATCATGTTTCAAATTTGGATTTAAACTCATATATTGATGGATAATTTTGTAAGTGTTCTAAATGGATATTTTGAAAACCAAGCTCTAAATCGATATAAATTGAAAATTGAATTAATTGAAAGTGAATATGAAAAATTGAATTAATTTGAAGTCAAAGTTGACATTGATTTGAATTGAAATCGGAATTGAATCGGTAGAATGGAAATTGAATTGATTTGAATTGGGAAGCTATAATTAAACGGATTGGTTTTGAAGCTGTTTTATTTTGTTTTCCAAATTTCTCAGTTATATAAACCATTTTGAATACTTAAACTATTTTAATCTACTTAACCCAATTTAAATTATTTTAAACTATTTTATCTATTTTGAATCCATTTTAAAGGTTCAAGTATTTTTAACTATTTTAATTATTTAAACTATTTTAAACTACTTAAAACTATTTTCTAAAATTCCAAATGGTTAATAAGGTGAAATGTTTATGTTTAAATCTTGAATTTGAATAAGAATTGGATTAAATGAAGTTGCAACCTAAATTGAAATTCGGAATGATTTTGAAATCGAAATGAGATATTGAGACGAAAAATGATTTTTGAAAAGGAACCTTATATTTTGAATGGCTATGTCGATATTTGAAATGGATTGGATTTTTGAAGCGAATTTGATATTTTGATATCAATTATGAATCGATTTGAAATGTAAAAGAGCCAATGGTGTAATAATACGTAGTTATTAAAGAGATCGGGATCGGATATGGACATACTCTCTGTCGATACCGAAAACCACTTTAATAACTATTATACGCGGAGTGTTGATCCAGAATGAAGTGGATGGTTTGGTGAACGCGTTGACTAAAGAAAGAGAACGATATTGGATGACCCCTGACATGACTAAAATAGGAGCCGCGCCGGGCCATTGAGGTTCGCCACCTCTAGCGGACACACTTCTTCGATACCATATCTATTACATTTGTGATGCGATTTGGGTGCACCCCTTGATTTCGGTGTGTTGTTTTGCGGTGTTGGGGTAGCTGCTGGCTATGCCCAACATCAGTCCGGATCACGCAACTACTAGTATCCTAGTTGGTATCGCCTCATGTACCTTGTCATACTGATTATCCTATTCGCGACCACTACGTTTTGATTTGTACCTTGAGTATATGGATTGCCCTCTGGTGACTTCCGGTTTTGGGGAAACTACGGTCTTGTATATGCTTTTGGGAATATAAATGTGTTAAGGGGGATTATGGTAACGCCTTAACGCTATTTTGATACTTTATATTACTGATAGGCATTATCTACTTAGCGTATATTACTACATAGTAGATAGTTTCACGGATCCTTGATAGATGGAAAATCCCGTAACATCGTTTGAGTTATTGCACGCACGTTGACACTGGATATGAGATGTCAAACCCCGTAAACATCTATGACGCCGTTACACTCATATTTATTTACGATTGATTTAACTTTCATAAGGATATTTAGTCCTGACTCGAGTGTTTTGTCTTTTCATTACGCTCGGGTCAGTCCTGAGTTTTTCAGATTTTTGAAGATCTATTCTGGAGGATGAAGACGAAGATTTGGTATACTATTACTATTATTACCCTTGCATCATGTTATCTGCTGCATTATTTAATTGTTCTGTTGTACATGTATAAACTCTGATAAATGTTGTATAAATAATTGTCAAAGTATAGTAGACAGCTTCATGAACTGTTTATTTGACTATTATATTTTATTGTTCCGCTGCGAGATTCTGTGTTGTTTCATTTCCTTTATTTCTCTTTCTTTTCTTTTCTTATTTACCCTAATAACCATCTGCCCTTTTTAATGATTTGGAATCGACATGTGGATTTGATCGTCGGTTTAAACTGTCCAAAAAGGCGGGTCGTTACAGTTGGTATCAGAGCTTTGGTTTAGCGATAACCTTAGCTCTGTAGGGTCTGACTCTTTATAAATAGGGTAGTTATACCCTATGATGAGTCGCTGAGTGAATATATATATATATATATATATGAGAGAGCGTATTTGTTAGTGATATAAAATGTTTTATATTGTGTCGGTTGATTTGTTGAGTGGCTTATGGATTCTGGTCAATACGAGTAATTAACGTCATTGATATGGATCTCTAAACACTCGAACAGAATAATTCGACATAGTATTGTTTTAAAATTGGGTAAATGAAATAATTTTACTCTAATTATATTTTATATATAAAGACAATTTTTCAGAAATTATTGTGACTTATCTAGCTTACCTGGTTGTTAGGAATGAAAATATTGATTGTTATCATAAATTGGATATTGTAATTTAATAAATAAGATAAATTACAAAATGAACAGTCATAAAACAACTTGTATAATGTTTTAAGAAAAACCCTATAAGATGTTTTATAAAGGTGACCTATAAATTTAAAATAGATTTAAATTGGAAAGTATTGAATTTAAAGACCCGGAGGTTTTGAAAAATGGTTCTCAAGTTTTGAAGAAATATATAGTAATATTTGTTGAAAATTGTTTATGGAAATATCTTAAAAGGATTTTTAAAGAA